>JAMQGS010000002.1:5018750-6239375 GCA_028455905.1 Neoseiulus californicus | reverse complement strand
CTATTTGAACTCAGGCACGCGCGGACGCTTCGTGGCTTCAAGTTTCACCCTAAATCGATTGCGCACTCATCAGCCCGCATTCACCACTTATATCCGTGGCGTGTCAGCTCCCTGATCAATTCCTGTACATAATCTTCATTTTTGTCTGACATGTATATGATAACCCCTCCCCGTCTTGATAATAGACAGATGATGTTCACAGCAAAAAAAAATCTGTGCATCATTCGATTGTTTTCAACGCATATTTGAATGCATATTTCCGGGTAGATGCGAGCTCAACTGTTGATGTTTGAGAATTAGGGTGAAGTTCTTGGACCTCTTGATCTCTTCCGCGGGAACCTGACATGATCTGCGAGAAACCGACAAAAGTCCGAGACCAACGTTACGTCCCAATGTACTAGGGAATCCAGGTTGAGATTCGGAAGAATGTCACTATGCGGAGTATGCAAGGTCGAGATAGAAAAATTGAGACATGTCGCTCTGGAATGTGAGCAAAGAGAAGATGCGTACCCAGAGATCCGAAACAAGCGGGGACTACATGAGAACAACCGTGGATCAAGCGAGTCGTATACTCGAGTGTGGGGAATGAACGAACAACAAACAGGCAAGCGATACCCAGCGTGCAGAAGATGAAAAACCAGAAACGCCCCGATCTCGCGTAATGAGGATATCCTCCGATTCGAGCGTTCCGAACGATGACTTCCCCACCCTGCGATCATTCACGAGAAATGCAATACAGCACAACATTTATTCGTCGGAGATAGATTCTTGATGACACTTCCTCGAACGAACAGTTCAGGTATGCCAGATCTGCCATTGATTGTCTTGGCGGTTCGTGATTCAGGAACTCACAAGTCATGATGTGAAATCTACCTATGCTCTTCTGGCCACAATTTTCACGGATGCATTCATCTGGCCTGAAGCACGTGCTCGTGGTAGCCGTGCTACGTCGTTCTGCCTACAATCGGAAGGTTACTTCAAAAAGCTCTTCCCCAGCTGTCTGCAGTGAGAGAGATGCCTTCTGACAGAGGCAAAGGCTTGAAATCGAACTCTCGACATTCACATCGGACGGCGTCCGAGATCAAAACCTGGAGACTTCCAGGGGCGCAACGCTTACCGATTGTAGGGACTACCCTTTTGCCGTCTCCATAGAATGGCACAAGCGACACGGGGCTGATCTCAGCTCCGGGAGCGCTCGCTTTCTGTTGATGATAGGGGGGGGGGGGGGGGGGGGGGGGGGGGGGGGGGGGGGGGGGGGGGGGGGAGGGGGGGGGGGAAGGGGGGGGGGGTTCAAGCCTCCGAGCCACCGAACCTCTGTGGGGTTTCTAGAAGAAATAAATTCCCTGACTAGCTATATATTCATGAGACTGGCAATGAGTATGCACGTTCACTTCCCAACTCGAGGGGAGCATCCGTGCAAAAAAGCTGCCGGCCACGCGCGCCTTTTTTTTCGGACAAGTGCGAGGGAACTACAATTGTGAGGGGAGCCACGGTGGATCAAAATCCTTACAGACAGCGGCTGCATAAGGAGCCTGAAAATTCTCTCCTACGGCCGTCTCCATCATTCTGGAATTCAGTCTAAAATTTTCCGGTTGTGGCGTCACCCGGAGCGATCATTATCATGGGAACCAGCTATTTTCCGAAAGCTTGTGTGGCAAAGAAAGCGATCACTGCGATTTCCATGGAAATGGAGCTCTGCGACTTCTGTATTCCGGGGATCGTTGTCCCCTGCTTTGGCGAACGTGAGGAGAAGCTTCAACTGGAGTCAGTATACGTCATCCTCGTCATTTTCGTCTTGCTCGGATACCTGCCGATCTATTTTTTCCTGGGAGCATTGTCATCTGGCTCCCCGAGGACTCCGGGTTCGGCGAGTCCGCCCCTAGTAGTCGACGTCCCACGATGGGGACAGCGTCATTTTTCACCGTCGGCAAATGATTGATTCGTTCGCCCGTATCGTTTCAGGGCCAATGTTGTGCAAGTTTGTCAGCAAAGTTCAATCATTCGAGGCGACTCCAAGCTCCCGGGCCGCGAGTTCCAGCCTAGCGGCAAAGACCACTCAGACCGTTGATACCTCACACACTACGGCGTTATCATGAAGGTCGCCATTTTTCTCAGCATGTGATGCGTCAAAACAGGTTAGCATGCTCGTCAAATCCCTCGACCGCCGAAAGTTCACTTACGGATTTCAGACAGCGTGGTGTCAGTGTTCGATGTTCCCCAATGTGGATCAGAAGACCTCAGGATCCTCCATTCAATGGCAAGACTTACGTGGGCGAAATACTTAAACACTGAAACAAGAATACTAGTGCACAAACAGAGAGTAATATTTCCGCTAGGTATTTGTTTCTGCATGAGAATCATGCCTGAGGGTATTGCGGACGTGTCAAATGAACGAGATGACCATTGACGAGACACTCCTTTGCTTCGTACAATGTCGTATGCAGGCAACCTACCTTTGGGACCCTCCACAGGGATCGAAGCACATAACTCGAATTCGCAAGTCCTGCTTATTCGTGACTCTCCACCAGCCCATTGAATATGCCCGAGTTCACGTCCTTGACCTGGGTACCTTGAAACGAGTGGTTTGCCCTAAAAATGGATGTGAGTCGATCTTGGTATATTAATCCGTGAGCGAAGGATGATGTTTATGTGGCTGGCCACGCGTGCGTGTACTCATATCGGAAGGTGGCGAGGTGGGCCGCCTGGTGCGTCAACTAGCTGATCGTGCAATGTCCAACGGATATTGAGTGCATCTGGAAGCGTTCTCGCTCGGGTGGAGGTAAGCAACCAACGCGGTTGAGGTCACCGCCGCCCTAGAAAATTAATAACACCGTCGCTCCGGTACCAGTTGTCGGCTGCTCTTTTGCACTTCCCGAGCTGATTCGAATGTTCATCATCCGTGGGAGGTTCCATGTGCATGCTGTAGATTGTGGTGAAGACAAAGCTCCCATCGCTCATACGCGTTCCTCGACGCATTGACATAAGGCGGCTTGCCTTACTACTTCAACTGATGGCGCGCAAGGGAACTGGTTTTTTTTTCGCCACTTTGAGAACCCTGGGTCTTGTCGTCGTGTCGCAACGGGCACATCATTGCAGGAGCATCGAGGGCGGAAGCTGTTTTTTGCAACATATTGACCAGACTGCTTATAAGCATTGCTCGCCCCAGCGGAGGAAGTGACTTCGTGGGGCATCAATCAATCAATCAATCAATAATCGCTTTATTCGAAGCATAAAGGCCTGAAGGGATCACATTCCAAGGGAGCTCGGAAAGTCATTCCATGGTGCGATGCTTGATTGATACTGTTGCGCTCCATTGCGTCAGTGGGTTCATAAACGTGGGAAACTTCAACTCACTCGAGAAGGGAAGACAAAGAATATTCCGTTCGCGACGAGAGTTCAACGTGACAGACGCAGCCCGCGAGCCAAGTGGATATTCCTCGAAGAATCGATCTTTGGATATCAAGTGAGTTGATTTCGTTCGAAATGCCGCTCTTGAAAGTTCATGTCTGCTGGAGGGCGAGCACCACAAACGATAGATGAAATCCGAGAAGAGGAACGAAAATCACCCCGTTTCCGCCCACGCTCGGTTTCCGTATTGCAGTCGGCGCTTCTGAGCAGACCAGTACATGTGGGTATGATTGGGTATTGAACTAGAGGACGACATCTATCGATCCGATTCATCTATCCGAATGCTCCATTGACTCATTCAAGGACGGGGTGCTGAGGCAAGGTCTAGAGGTCTAGGTCTAGGTCCTCGGTGAAAGGTCAGAAATTACGCGGATATTATTGTTCTGGCACGTTCGCTGGAAACAATTCCCGTACTGAGACGCTACAGGAAGTCTCGCTTATGAAGGACGCGTGGGGAGGCGGAGGATAAGTTTCCGGGAAACGCTCCGCCGTCGCGTGGGTAGAAAGATGATGAAAGAAGCCAGACATTCATTTCGGGTAAGAATATGCAGCCGTCATGATGGACTCGTCTTCAATATAACACCAAGCTATATTGCTTGCGCAAAGAATATGAGTCGTAGTTGCCGATGCAAACTGAACTGGGCTCTTCCGCGCAACTGCCCACTAAGGACCAATTTCGAGATCGGAATTTTTTTCTCATAACTCAGTCGATTCGGGCGCTTGGAACCACGACTGGCCACTGCTGACACGACCGAGCGATTTATGCGGACATTTCGAAGCGAAATCCTCGAAAACTCGCTCCTTTCAAAAACCAGATTTAAGCCGGGCGGGGGCAGCAACCATTCACTCGCCTGACAGTGGTTTGATTCATGCAGCTCATTGCTCGATTCCTGTGCGGAACGGTGATCAATTAAAAACGAACCGTCAAAAAGACTATTTCGGCGCTCATTAAAAAGCAAACCTAATGGATCTCTCGCGGAGTCTTATTCGCGACTCCCACGATTCGAATACAAGGAGATGAATAATTCTTCATCATGAACTGCGGGGGTTAGGAGTCAATGGAGGCGATTTCGCAAACAAAAACCCGATCGCGGTTCGTGAACGTGCATTCATTAGAGGCGAAGTTCGCGACTTCGTAATTCTGACTCGTTTTTTGGTCCGCAAAGTGCGCGATGACCTCGGAATGAGCTTGGAATAAGAAGTGAACCAAGTCTCAAATTAGCCTTGTTTAAAATCAATATCACTAAGGGCGCTCGGGCGAGTAATGTAAGCTTCTGAAGGAAAATCTGAAGAAAGGTTGCGAAAATGAACGAAGGCCTGATTCTACCTAGCCATCTCTAGTGCTCCCGAGGCTGGCAGAACAAGATCGAGATAGAGGACGTCCTCTACTTAGGGGAATGGAGTGCTAGCGCGATCGAGGTCCGGAATTCGCAATAACCCCTGATAGCGTAGAAGTTCGTCGGCGTTACATCATGACACACAATAAGGGGCACTTACGTGAGCTCCAACGAAAACTGTGGATCTCAATGAATATGTTAGAGGCGAATTTGAGTGCACTCACCTGACAAGCCGTGTGGCAGAGAGAAGTGTTCCTATTATTTCGATCGGAGGGACTCAAGACATCATCCAAATCCGTGGGCTCATCGAGCTCAAACCAGGAAAACTCGCGGAATCCAGTCGTTTTTGAGGCAGAAAAAGCAGAGGTTCCGAGCTAAATCCCACGGAATTGGAGGAACTTCTTGGGACATGGTCGAATATATGCCGAATGCAATCTATGTCAATACATACACATGCTTCAATTATGTCAATCAACTACCGTATTTTCCGGCGTATAAGACGCACTTGTTTCTCGATGTTTAGCATCGAAATTCGGGTTGCGTCTTATATTATGAGTATTCTCGGGACTCGTTTGAGACTCGAAGTTGGGGCACAGGTGACCCCGCGTGGTCAGCGCGAAAACATAACTAAGTAAGTGCTTAAACGCTTTCAATTTTTTCACATACGACGGGGGCGCGTCTTATACGCCGGAAAATACGGTAATGAAAAAAAGTAAACAAATACATATAACTAAGGCAAATAAAAATGAACGTTGATTGCCGGATTTTGACTTTTCTACTGAGACAAACTGAACAGATTGTGTCCAACTTCGAAAACAATCCACGAAGCAGCGCAACTGCATCGAAGCTAGAGTCGCCTATCAAGTAAGGAGTCGTAGAAAACCATTGAACTCGATAAATTCAAATCTCGATAGGATTCTCTTGACCGCGTCGGACACGTACAATATTTGAGGGTTAGAATTGGGCAGCGAGCTGAGTATTTTCAAAACTGCTGATAGCGACCGTTCTCGACCGGTATTATACTGACTCCGGAGCCTTCGGGAACGGAGAACATCGGTTGGAGCATAGCTGACCGCGGCGCGGCGTGTGAAAGCGATTGCTGCAGAGTGAATATGACCGCGGGATTCAAGATTTCACGAGGGTCGTTCGGAAATGTCTGGAGACCCGGGAAACTTGTCAGAAGCGTTCACCGCCGCAATCGGCAAATTGAAGGAAATTAGCGCAACAGGACACTGCGAGAGCTATTCACAGACCGCGTAATTCGACTCCTAACCACTCCAGAACTGCGGAATTATTTTCAACGAAAATGACTCTTTCAGCGAGACATAGTTCTTCAGGCTCGACTAGAGTATGGAACCCGACTCCAACAGATCTACAGTACTGCGAGCTGGGAGATTTGAAACCAGAGGCACAGAAAATGGAGTTTTTTCTCCAATTTTCCAATTCCACAAATGGTTTATGCGGGACGGCAAGTTGTAGAAACATCCAACTAGCAGACCCGACCAACTCGTCTCTGAAACTTACACGCATCCAGAGAACTGTCGGTGATGGAAATAAAACTGTGAGCGTTGTACACGATGGCGCGAGTAACGTGAGCTTGAACCATGGCGGGCTAGCGCTTGAAATTAGATGCATAGGAAACATGAATCAGGAAGCAAACGAGAACTCTCTCTCTCTCTCTCTGAAAACGAAGATATTTGATATTTGATTCATTTCTTTTGATTGGAGGGCATGACCCTCGCCAGCCGGTGGGCTGCATATTCTGCTATACATGAGCTAGAGACTAATCAGGTACTCGAGAAGATAGCCATCTCAAGATTCACTGAAGAAAAGTCCTCGAGAAATGAGCCAGGAAATCGGAACTTTTGCATATGAAGCTGTAGGCAGTGAGCTGATCCAATGCAGGATCGACATGTCGGCGCGAATCCTCCAGAGCTTCGAATTGGCTCTGAAAACAACGCTTTTAAGAATGAGATGCAGTACTGAAATCTGATACGTTAGACAGACGCAATATTAGTAGCAGAGGCAATGCTGGGAATCCGCTAGAAAACCGTGATGATAGTGACGATGAGATAGATTCGCTCGTGCCGAACTTAGGTAATCGGTGAAATCTCATACCGATTCATCTCCTCTTTTTGTTCATGGAGAAGAAAAATCATAAGACACTTCCGTCTTCGGACTTCACCGGTATACGTTCATCGAGATTGCGCGCGATGACTCAAATATACTTGGCATACCTCGTCCGCAGAATGCGATTAACTATTGGCGGTTTTAACCCGCGCTCATCATCTTTCAATCTTCGATCATTCGCCATGCCTAGAGAGACGTACGAGTGATGCTTCCTTGATGATCTAAGCTCACAATATGAATACCTCCTGGAACGTGGTGTGCGCCGCGGATTGGAAACGCCGCCGCAGCGTCGGAGATCGACAAAGGTTTATCCTCTAGAGCTAGAGTATAGCCTAGACCAGTGGTTCCCAACCTTTTCCGTTACGCGCACCCCCGGGGGAGGTTCATGTCTCCTTACGCACCCCTGCCTAGGAAATAACGACCGCGCATTTATTCTAACCTCTGACTGCAACGAGTCACGAGGACATTGAGAGTTCCAAACGGTGTTACAGCGACAATTTCGTTAGCCAGACGTCGAACGTCAGGTGCGACCAAATAGAATGTCCGCATTGCGCGATGTTGCCTATCGTACAAAAGTCGCCGCGCACCCCCGGGAACAGTCTCACGCACCCCAGGTTGGGCCTCACTGGCCTAGACGAAGGTCTCGCGATTCAGAGTCCGACCGTTGGACTCGTGAACCCGGATAGCTCCCTTGACGCGATGTTGTGTGAACAATGCTTTAGCTCAGGGGTTCTCAAACTGTGTGCCGCCGGCACCCAACTGCCGCGGAGTGCCGCGGCACTCGTGGTGCCGCGCCTGCATGTCCCACGGCATCCCATGCTGGAGGTGCCGCGTGGTGCCGCCACCAGAAAAGTTTGAGAACCCCTGCTTTAGCTGATGCTTCCTCAAGCCTCAACGCGATTCCCGATTCGACGTGAGAAGGGCTCGGTGGTTATCAAGAGTGTCGCCGGATGTACTCGCGGCTCCGTAAGACATTTTGAAGTCTTCTTTGAGCTTGATCACATCGGACAATCCGATGAGCACATTCAAAGTCAGGCCCGTTGAGGGTCTGTCGGAATTAAACTCGTTCGAAGTCAAGACGTTGACTTTCATCTACCTCTAACCTAACGGCTTCCGCCGCGTGACACCATCAGGGAAAGCCATGATGGCTTCATCATCCTGAGTTGGGTTCTATCTTTTACTGCGAAAACCGTCTCTACGGCGCGGCGAGAGGAGTATGGTATACTCGCTGTTTCTGAAACGGTTCCCTATTCGAGTTCGCTTCCCCGGCGTCTGTCACCGCCGTTCATACAACTATACCATTTCGCGTATGGTTTGAGAATAGAAATCGCCCAACGAATCAGCTCAGCTCCTCTTTTCACGCCGAAGCCGTTCGGTAAGTGTGAGCCGTGATCTCAAATTGTCGCACGCGTCGTATCGACCGATTGGCTGCTTCTAGAAGAAGTCACCCATTGAAAAAAACCTGTTCCGAAGATTCGTCGATCCCAGGAACTCATTCAACATGAAACGTGTAAGGTCACTCGGCCGAGATTTTCGCTGGCGGCTGGAAACCTTGTAGTGACTGACGTGATCAGCACAAAGAACAACTGCGGAAGATTTCCCTCCGGAGAACATATATAGGCAATCACGGACGTGGTGCTAAAGTGGATGTAAGCGAACACATGGATCACTCTGAGCCGGGGATCCATCGGCGAATTATAAGGATTCTCACCGTTTTCTCCGGCAGAAGATCCGCGTCAATCTGTGATTCAGGGCGCTGATGAGATATCGTCCGCAGGCTCGAGAAATTCCGTGTCTGCTAGATCCAAACCAAGATTTATTCTCCTTCCCTCTCAAAGGACGTTTCCATCGGATGGAGAGCGGCAGGCCAGACATTCAAATACGCAATAACCATACAGAATACCACACAGCATCGTTTGGGGTTTAAGAACCTATCAAGTTCGATAGCAGCACTCAGACACTAAAATCGTCCGAAGATTCTTCCGCACACGGCTCACTGTCATTGAACAGTTTGGGTGTAATCCTGGGATGCTATAAAACACTTTAATGAGCCTGAGAAGACCACAAGCGTGACGGCTGATCTGCTACCAAGGCTTCTAAGCAGAGAATAGGAGCCTCTGTTGGACCTCCGCAAATTCGACATGGAATCTGTCTCTTCATGAAGAGTCATCCCGCATGGGAAGCTGAGAAGTATATGAGAAAGTTCTCTTCGAGGGCGCCTACGCCACGAATCAGAATCCTCAACAGCGTCAAACCGAATCAACGTATTCCCTTGGACAACAAGTCATACTCGGGGTATGTCTTGTTTTGCCGTAATATTCAGAAAAAAATTCATCAGAGGTAGTGTGAGTACACTACCGTCGAGGGATGCGCGAACGCGCGGTATCAGCATCAACTGTCCGATTCCTCAACTCTTACTTTCAGGGTGTGTCTCATTATGAGGAAGACACGATGGCTCCAAAGTCGCGAGCTCTGGAGGATATCAAGGATGGGTTGTCGTCGCCAGTGCGGCTCCCTGAGGTCGATCAAGTTCCTCACGAACATCTCTCAGGAATCGGCGCCAGCGTTGAACCCTCTTAGTGGAGGGTGTCCATGTTTGTGAGTGTCTCAGATCGGATCCCACACATTTTCAGCGAGGTAGTGTCAACCATGCAATTATTCTCTGACAACTGCCAAGAGTCTTCCCACCACGATTTCTTCAACATCTAGCGTCCAACATGAAGACGATTCGAAAGCCACGTTTGATGACCTGCAAAACCATGGTCCAGGTACAAGGCCAGTATGGGAGCCGCGCTCGTTTCGCGACAGCGAGATTCTTGGGAGACGGTCATCGCTTTGAAAGGTGTCGGGCTGACGAGCCGTCGCTCACAATCAATCTGAACCCGTTTCCCCCAAGGGACTTCTCAGGGGGGGTTGTCATGACGTCCGATGAGGGATGAATTCTTATACGGAGTCGATTTCGATTTTGTTTCAAACTTCGACTCTTCCGGAGTCCATCCACTGAGCGTCGTTCGTTTCGGTTCAAAACTTCCATCACAGCGATGCACGAGAAGATTCTATTTTCCGAAGTTTTGAACGGCGAACAACGTCGCCACGGGTTTCCACCACTCGGTCGACAAAGATAGAACCGTATACCGAATGATTGCCCAGGAGACCCAGCTCTGTCGGTGGAAGTTCCCGGTACAGTCTCGAGCGGGGGCGCTCGAAAGTTTTCGGCTTTACCGCTCCACGGAGCAGGATGACGTATTTCCAGGGCGACAATTTGGCCGAAAGCGGATCTCCTCCACCCGAGGTGGTGAATGCAGAGATTGCGAGCTGTCCCGAACGTTTTACGAATGAACACTAAGGTCATCAAGCTTAGTCATCGTCTAGGTAGGCGATGACAATCTGGCTCTCAACTGATCCCGGAGAATCGGTTCTAGAGCTCACGGGTTGTCTAGGAGATATGAGCGCCATCGAGTTGTCCTGAAGTATTCAGTTCTATCACAGGTACTACAATATGCGCTCAAAACCCCGTCCGGCAGGACTACAACAAAGTTTCTAAACACCCATCCTCCTTTGAAGAGATACTCCACAGTTACTTACCTCTGGTTCTTTCTCTCCGCTCTGTAGACTAGGGAGAGCTCGGGCGGCGGACTACGATTCCGGGAAACACCGAGACGAGGGAAAGCTTCAACATCC
The DNA here is from genome assembly GCA_028455905.1 of Neoseiulus californicus. Taxonomy (NCBI): domain Eukaryota; kingdom Metazoa; phylum Arthropoda; class Arachnida; order Mesostigmata; family Phytoseiidae; genus Neoseiulus; species Neoseiulus californicus. The sequence goes on along the minus strand of JAMQGS010000002.1, from coordinate 6,228,819 downwards.
AGTATCTGTCTGATTCCGTAACCAGGGGGCAGCTGATAACATGCGTAGTAAAAGCTGTTTCTCTGCCTATGGGGCCCCGAAATTTTTTGGTTCCCGTCGGATTCTTCGGGAATTCCATGAGGGTTCGATTAGCTCGGATCGTGGAGTCCTCGCTCACCGGAGTTCCAAACTGTTCCTTCCCGTCCGAGGCATTCAGTAATCCTGAACCTTGCGAACCCGAAAACACCGCTCCTCGGGAACCGAGGTGCCTCCTTTGAGGTTTGGATTTTTCTCCGAGGAATACTCTCCAGCGAATAATTAGCATGTCTCGACGTCGCTCGCGAGTAGCTCCCCGTGGATGGATAGTTTTCCGATGAGCTTCAGCGTTATTGGTGCTTTCGTTGATGCATTCACCGATTTCCGTGGATAGCCTTGAGGTACTCTTTCAACATTGATTAGGAGGTAAGGGAGTCATAATGGCTGTGCGTTAGAAAATCATTGATACCCATAAGGTCGCCCGGGAAGTCGACTCGGGATACTGCTGTTCTCCGCAAAAATATTGGGAAAAGCGCTGGACACCACCCTTCTGTCATCGACGTCGGAAAGCGTATCCGAGAAGGCGTCAATTCGGAGGATGTTTTCCGATCCGGCTTCTTGGACTCCAGTCGACGTCTGGATCCCAGACGTCGATGTCTCCTGCAACTGACTTCAATTTTTCTTGTCTTAATCGACGCAGCTCGCGGCATGGAAGGACTGTCGGCCCCAGAAATCGCGAGATCTCCATGAACGCGCATAGAAGGCCGAAGCCGCGAGTCCAAGGGGTCGCCAAACCTTCTGGGGACACGAGATGAGGGGACGGAGTCTCCGCACAGACGCAGGAGATCCTGAGATGAGCGAAAACCTGCCGAATTCGCGGCCATTCATTCCAAATCGATTACGCATACAAAGAAACGTGGAATAGTAAGATTTCGGTGCAGAAACTTATCCGGATCCTGCTTACACTCAACTCAAGCGTGCCCATTGGTCACATCTCACATCTAAGCTGGAAGACGACCGCCAATGAGTTTCGACGTTATTACCTATTGATCGAATTACCTATTGATGATGCTGTGCTGAGGATTCGGATGTAGTTTCTCGAATTTTTAGAAGAGCATAATGTCGATCGAGCTCCTGATCATTTCCAGTCTCGGTCGCGCACGGAATGTGCTATCTCAACTCCAGAGTCCGCACGAAAGAGCTGAATCAACTTTCCGTCAGTCTGTTCTATCTCTCCTCAGCTTCTGAACACTCGAGCTGTCCTGCAAGACTTTGCTCTCCACTCTTCTTCGCCGTGTTCCAGCGAAACCGATCTCTCTCAGCCTACGACGATCGAGAATACGACTGCTGACTGGGTATTCAAATTGAGTCGTATTCGAAATCTTTCGAAAGGCCTTGTGCTGAAGCAGACGAGTGATATTAAGAAAAGATCGATGCTGATCTTCAACATCAGAGGAATTACAATTCAAGTAGCGAGGGCATCCAAGTCCACCGACTCCTCTGCACTCCGAGTTTTGGAGTTTTCGAACCGTTGGACTCGCTAAATTCCGGATTATTCCCCACTGAGAGTTCCATTCGGTGCACTCAATATCGTTCACACGCATCTTCTGGGGGAGTGTCCTTGCATAGCTGATATACAATTGGCTTTCTGTCTTCCTCCGGCTTTTATGCGGTTTGAAGCATTTGCGATTTCTTCGCTTGCCCGCTTGTTCCCATTCCCTTTGAAGATCGAAGTTGAGCGTGACTTTGGATTCGATTGTTGGACCGCGGCTATCGAGATGGCTTTCCCACAACTGCATGCCACTCTGCGCATCATGAATTCTGGAGTTGAATAATCATCTTGACTGAATCACAATCGCGAGCGGGAGAAACTGGAAGTCTAGTCTCGTGGGATTTCCGAACTTCCATTCTAATTCCCACTTCGGAAAACGCCTTGACGGCCCCGGGGACCAGTGAGCATCGATCGAGTTGCGTCGTCCGTAAATCTCCAGCGCGGGCGATGAACCACGGAGAACTTCACGAACGAGGGGAAATAACCCGAACGGGCTCTCGAGGATCGAATTCGTGCTGAGGAGTCGTCTAACGGCCAGCTGTGCGGCTCAATCTCGTTTCCGACTACTTTGGTTCGTGTGGCTCATCGGATCCCGCTACTACACTCCCTAACCTGTCTGGCGGCTTCTCAGCTTCCCAGTCGGAAATGATTCTTGCTAGGCCCCAATTGATCAGACGGTGGGCTCCAAAAAACCCTGCCGACTAGACTTAGGCTCTTCGTCGACAAGCCCGTCGAAAGGGAACCTGGTTGCTCGAGATTACGAACGATACTTTCCTTGACGGAAGCTTCCGTTTCGGTATGTGTTCATCTGATTGAGATTCTCCTCCTGTCAGTTCTCATAGGGCCGCAAAAAATGTACTTGCTCACGACACGCGCAGTATACGGTGCCCCCGCGACTCGTGCATTCACTAGAACGAAGGTTGCTCCTTTAGCCCACGATATTCTTTGATCAGATGTTTTCCCGGCTGATAGCTCTTCCGCCTAGATGCAATATCCCGAGCAGCGATAATGGAGCTCTTGATCACCTTACGAGGAAACGGACAGTCCCGAGAGGACCTCCTCGATTAGTGAGCTGGTGGTCATCCGATCGGTCTCCCACTTGCAACGCAGGAGCTCCCCTCTGCTCCTTCCCCACGCGCATTTTTCGCATCAGATATGGGGGACTTGATATCAGATCCTTCTAATAAATGGAGTTGCGAATTGATAACACGCGTTCCGCGGAGCCAAACCCGGAAACAATATAGTTTAGGTCTTCTCCGTGCTGGATGAAGAGAGGAACAATATCAAGAGTCTTTTCGTGGTACACCAGTCAACCAACTGTGCTGTTCACGTGATTCACCTGTCTCAGCACAGCTGAACGGAAGCGCCTCGTTCGCGGGGCATGATATTCGGGATATTAGGATGAAACAGTTGATCAAGACACGCGATGTGCACGTATATGAGAGCTCCTCCACCATTCCTGACATGGCGTCTTCAATAAAATTCGCTAGTAAGCCGGGCGGGTATAACGGCGCTATGCAAATCCGCCAAACCTATTCTCAGAGAAACGTTCACTCTCAATGAATCATCCGGAGGAAGAAAGTAACGATCTCGTTTTCCTCGTCATTGGCGCCAAGAGGAATCGCACTACCCTGTTCTGCTGCTCCACTTCAACGCCCTCTAGTTGGCCAGATGCAGGAAACCATCCATTCCGGTTGAGGGATATGCCCCCTCTGAATTCGATGTTCGCGATGTTCTCGCTAGGTTGTAGAATCTAGATGTTTGCTTGCAGCGAGCGTTCGCAGCCAAGCTGAACATATCTCCCTGACATTCAGAGAGAATCAGTTCAAACTAGTTTGCACTGAAAGTTGTTTTTTGTGGACATTGCACTCTGAATCGAAGCCGTTGCTCGGGGCTCCTCCACTAATCGTCACTTTAGAAATTCACAACACGAATATCACATTATTGGTGGCGGCGGAATCCTACGTTCCGGCCGAAAGGTTCAGAAGCCGGCAACTCGGGTTCCGCCGGCGTCGCGCCGCTGAGCGTCGGCCAAGTGTACCGCCATGACATGCAGTTCGACAACGTTCACCGCGGCGCTCCACTTCAAGGTACCGCCCTCTCTAGAACTGCTCTCGGATGTTTCCCAATACCTGCCCAGTTTATGCAAGTTACACATCCAACGGTGGAGGAAAGAGGTTTCATCCCTGTGGGTCATGAGCGCCTGTCCAACGACGCGGACCCCGCTGGACTCTCAAAAGCTTTCACTGTCATCGAAGCTCAACCAATAAAATGGTCTTCAGAGGTTTGCGAATCACCTGCGGTGATGTCCCTGGTCATGTGTTCGCGCACTGGCCGTCATGGGACTTCTTTATACTCGAATAAAATCCACTGGAACAATCCCGAGGGAATGGGGATCATTAATGCACGAAGCGGTTTCTCCCGTCGAGATGCCCTGATAGACTTCGTAACTGACGTGGCTTGGGCTTACGGTGGAATGGCATCGACGTATCGCGATTCCCATCCATTCAGTGTGCGTATCAAGCAGCTGCAGTGCAGTGATCAGGGTAGGATAGTATGCACGGTAATTTCCACGACGAGCCTGAGATCGCTGGCTCCGTACAATAGAGTCACGGTCGGAGACGCTTAGTTTGTGTGTTCCGACGTCGCGTCGCGTCGTGGACCGGGAGCAGCTGTTCCGGTTTGTCCCGCCTTCGGTTTCTGAAAGCAGTCTTCATCCAACATTTCAGAATTTCGTGAGACCATCGCGACTGAAGGGATTACACGGAGAACTCGTCACAACAAATACCAATGTAGTGAATTCCCAATAGAACGAAGTGAGAAATATCGTTGTTGATTTTTCCATGAGAAGCGTGCTGAAACACTTGCAGTACAGCGAGAACCTTTGAGAACAATTTTCCGTCATGTACTATCTACAGACGAATGGACGCGATTCGGGAGATACGCAAGTTTGCTACAGGAAACTGCCGGCAATCCAAGTCGGCTTCGACATCCGAATCTCAACTTGAAATCTCCCCAAAAACTCGATTTTGTGAGTTACAGAGTGCACATCATCTCGAAAGGCAGGAGTACACCCTCACGCAATCCTCAAGGGCGGCATCCGATGGAAAGTGGTATCCGTAAATCACCGTTCTCGGCATTGACCAAACTATTGGTGAAAATTGAGCGGCAGACGCAGGGCTTGGCGTTTGAATCTAACCGAAAATGTCTGATGGTGAGAGCTCAGGAGAAAGGAGATAGGAACGATGCGATCCACTGCTGGGTCGAGGACGGTCGTGACGAGAATTTCTCGAAGAATACGTTGTCTCATACTTCAGAGAAAAATGTGAGCAATCGAAACCGATTCTTTCATGCTATTGATTAAGCAGAGAAATATCTCTTCTGTTCTCATATTTCTCGGAGTTTACGAGGGGCTCTTTCAATTTTCCATGGTTTGGCTTCGACGCAACAAAAGAGACTTATTTCGTTCGGAAGTCGAGTGCGTAATATAAGGTGAGGTGCTGTTCGTCAGACTCTTCCCTTCATCCTTCCCAAGGGCGGGATTTTCGGGATCGAGCTCAATATGACGAATATACCTCAAAGCGAACGGATTTCTCCAGTCCTCGCAGAAATAAGCTTCCACTCATATCGCCGTTTCGGGAAAACAGCGAAAATGTGGAATTGTCCAAGGATTCTATGATACCAAGTTGAGTCATGTACCAAGTACAAGGCCTCGCTGGGAGATGGTTCATGGAACCGTCACGATTCAGCTCGTTCCAGCAGATTTCCTTCTGAGCTCAAAGACTCATTCACTGTCGTTGTTTAGCTCGCTCGCCAACACCTACCATGTCATCAGTACGAACAGCAATCAAGCCTCGATCGCCGAACCGGGTCCATAGCCAGCGATCAGTAGACTCACCAATCTGCTTCAGGATTTGCGTTGTCCTCCTCCATGTCACACATCTGCTTCTCATCATCGGAACAGTTGTTGAGGTTCATCGGGAGGATGACACCAATATCAAATAATTATCATTCGTGTAGCTCGCCTGGATTCGTAACTCACTCGCCGCTACTTTCCAATCGACTATTCAGTTCAATGGACCACTTGTTGGCTCGTCCGCGCCCCTAGCGATCATCATCGGCCGGCCGTCCATCGCTGATCTTATTTAAGCCGACTCGTGGACGCCCGGTTTGCGATGAGAGTCCCACAGCTCGGAGAACAAATATGGATCCATCTTTCAACCACGTTCTCGGCGCGCAAAGCCTTGTATCCTCTTGGGGCTCACATTGGTCAGCGGGGACACTTTGTTCGGAGCAGGCAAATAGCTCCTACGGAACACCATGAAGATTTATAGAATTGCGAGGCATTTGATTGTCTTTGCGGTCACTGCAGCGTTGCTCAATACACCGAATTTACAATTTTCGGAACGTTGGGGTGTCGATATGCTGGGGTAGAACGATATGAATCGTTCTACCGCACGGATCCGTTCTCTGAGAATATTCATCAGAATTAAAGATCCGTACGTAACACGTCTAAGGACTGCAATGTTGACCCTTCGAGACAACGGGAGCACTTGGAATCCCGAAAGGACGATATTACGAGAAATCCCGGAATCCCGAGAGATCCAAGTCCCGAAAACTCTAAATCACGAAAAGCTGAAAGCCCGGTTGACCTTGTTCGTGGATGTTTTTTTTCATAGATTCCGTCAACTATGGTTCGCAAGGTTTTCAACTTTTAGAATTCCGAGCTTCCGGGATTTTCCTGCTTTCGTTTTGCATTTTTTGGAGAATTTCCGGCAGTCCGAGTTGCCAAGAATCCTTTTTTTTGGGATTTCATACCCGATCCAACTGAAAGGCTTCGTCAGTTCGCAGTGGAGTGCCCGTTCCGAGTTTTCGGAATGTCATCCGACGTTTGGCATCTGGAGCGATGGATGGAATCGTTCTTGAAGAGACGAAGCCGCTGCGGATTGCCTGCCGTGTCAGGGTCTTAGCAGCCGACCTCCTCGGAAACTTAAAAAAAAAGCCCAGTGCGCCCTCCTCAATGTGGCTTCGCTCTCTTCCCGCTATGTTTTTCGGAGAGAATAGAAACTCCGCTCCACATATTTTTCTCGACGAAACGCGCCACTACACGTGCGGGGAGGCTCGGAAAGTGCAACAGACCGGAATTGACGATCCTGGCAACTCCCTCTCGAATGGTTGCCCTCTAGCGATGGAGCTGGATCATCCTCACAGATTGCCCTCACCGTGAGGAATTCAGCTCCGACCTCGAGTCAATATCCGATCGTGAATCGAATGTTGTTCACACGTGCATCATTCCGCGACCCTGGTTGTCGACGTCTGTCGCAGTGCTCCACGAATGATTCCTCGCGGTGGTCTTATTAATCACGTGATTCCTGGAGGATCGTCCAGAACCCAAGACGAAGTCGACGACGGATGCCGATCCCGGCCGCGTTGCTTGATGTTCTCCCTATTCGGCTGCGATCGCACGTTAGGGTTGCGCGAGCGACGCGATAAACAGTGTGCGCTCTACGCCACACGTGCGAACCCGAGAAGCCTCCACGACGTCACCAATAACGGGAGCTTTTATTGTGGTCGATTAGATCTACACTCGGCACAAAGAGGTGGTAATTGAGCTCTCCGTCATGAATCCGGTGAGACTCGAACCATTTCTTCGACAACATGGGCAAGTTCGGTTCCAAACAGAGGGACAGTAACTGGAACCCACCCATCCACGGGTAACATCCGAGTCTCTATCTGATGGGAGAACCCGAAGTCTATGGGAAATCGAAGTCGGCCCAAACGCGTCAAGAGGAAAGAGCAGGGCGATCCCGGGAACGAAAAGCGGATCCTCGGACCATAAGAGCGTAAATGTCGAGTGAAATTGGCCCCGATATTTTTCGCCGTAGGAAGCCGCACAGTTTCCCGTAGAATTTCGCCAACGCTGAGCCCCTGCGGCTCGTGGAGTCACGCGGTTCCATGAATCCAACCATGTTGAAGACGATCGCATGAGGTTCGTGCGTGCCTCAAGCGTTGGACATGATGACACCTCTGAAGCTCGAGGACAGCAAACGTTCAGGATTCGCGACTTCGAGGAAATCCAGAGGGTTCGGACTCCTCATTTTCCGGTTGATACGTTGCTCACGACCGCCTCTTTTGAGAAGATCCGATCAAACAGAAGGAATCTTTGAACTCCTTTGAGGAGGATTGATATTGACGGACGCCAAAGTACACGAAGTCTTCTCCGTGGCAACGAAAAGTCTCAGCAACGACAAGTCTCGAGTGCAGCGGTGCGCGCTCACCGTACCGGGCGACCGTATAGTTTACCCCTCGCAGATTGTTGTCGACGTGTTTCTTAGCCCTGCCCCGTTCTGAATACGCGATCAAAGGGTACACCTTGATACGTTTCCGCGATATCGCGGCGGCTCTGTCGGATATTGTGTGCACATAAACAGAGTTCCCATTACGGCCGAGTTTCCTCAAGCAAATACACAATGCGAGCGACCGCGACCGGACTAATTCGAATAAGTTTTATGGTTTTTCCACAGCTGCCATATCGGCACCTGCGGCTGTTTCCGGCCGGGAGACAGTTTCCGCAGTCTGTACCTGTCAATTCCTTCCCGACCTCCGCGCTTTGACAGCAACTCCGATAATGTTTCCGGATTTGAGAAACGAGACGTTACTCCGCGCATTCCAACATTGCCGCAGTTGTCGCAGAGCGTCACATATTCATGTTATTACACCCGCGCCAGGAACGTTGAAGCCTGGTCGAGCTGCACAAAGGCTTCATTCAATTCCTGTCAGACTGAATTTTGAATCGGAAACTCTGTGGCGTTGCTCGCTGACGTTTGAGCTTCTTCCGGTGAGCCAAAACCACCCCGGTGCGCCGATATGAGGGAACAAAGAAAGAAAGAAGACACGCCAACCCACTCGGTCCGATGAAACCATCGACTGCAAATTTTGGACCCGCTCGGTGTAGACCAGATACCTGCTCTGTCCCTTTTCCACTTCATTTAGGGGGTGATCTACGAGAAGTGAGGCTGAAGGCACGGCTGTTCTTCCTCTGTTTCGGCATCGGTGACTCTCGACAGGCCAGGGTTTCAGATCACCTGTCTGTTCTGGAGGCTTGGCTGTCGCAGAGAACAACCATCTCCTCGATGAGTCACAGACGCGTTATTGTCGAACAAATTATTATCGTGATCGATGCCTTTCGATGTCGAACAATTCTTCCGTGTGGAGGGCTTGGCTAACCTTGAACAGACGGGCAACGCGCAATTTTTCGTTGCGTATATGAAGCTGGTCATCAGTAGCGCATTTCTGTCCGAAATATCTCGAGGAGTGTGCGGAAAATAATAACACATTCTCTTTATTCAAAACCAAGGTGGTTTTCGTGCGGCAACTCAGCCCTGTAAGTTTCTAATTCATTATCAGTCAAGTTATGCTCCTCGTTGCTCTGAACGAGAAGAGATTATTCAACTGTTCAATCCTGGGAATCTATTTTGATGACTCCTTTGCAGACTGGCCGGTTCCAATATTTGTTGCAGATGGACTGAAGGAGCTGGATTTCTCTATAGATATGAGGTCTTCCGACGGGAGACGCATACAGTAGTCGAGGCAGAACAAAGGTATCAAACAGTTGAATATATGTATATGCCTGAGTCTCGGGCAATGAAAGAACGCAGTATCGAGTTTGATATTCGGGCGGCGTCCTTGGCAACCGATCTTATGTGTTCGGATAATTTGAAGTGGGATGACATGATGAGTCCCAGCTCGGTCATGAGGTTTGCCGCTTCGTGATCCAAGAACGTGATTTTCGTGTTGCCAAGAACGTACTCGTAACGTTTGTCCTTGATGCCGGAATGAAGAACTTCGAAATTAGAAAGGTAGATGTTTTATTATTGGAGATTCTCCCGTGCGCAGTCCACATGTGTCCCAGACGCCGATCGGGGGAAGCCCATGCTCTGCTTCATGCGAATACCCGGGAGGCACCGTGAGAGACTGGATTTCTGTGTTTTCAGCATCGATGCTTCTTCCTCAACGCCCCATGAACGCAATAGTCGCGTTCTCAGCAGCTCTCGAACGGTTTACTACTGTGATGCTATACTGAACTGGAGTCTGAAGAAAGGTTGCGAGGACGGCTCTGTCACAATCGCGCCTGCGGAGTGTAAACGAAGCTCACAAGCACTCCTTATTGCCCGTTCGCACTGTCATTACCACGAAGTGCAGTCTTTCTGTCGCTGTACGGATATCGAACCACACTCGCTTGAGCTAACAGCAGAGAAAGGAGGGTCGGCTCCGTGAATATCCTGTCACCCGCGCTTCCGCTCCATCGCCGGAAAGCCTCCATGGTCCAGCGGCGCAGAAGAAGCAAACCAAGGTTTCCAGCAAGTGGATTGGATTACCCGAGGAGACATGATGTTCTTCGCGAGGAGAACGAGTTGACCGATACTTTGAGAACGGAGGATTGATGACGGCAGAGCGAGAAAACGCGGGAGCGAGAATTTTCGCGGACCTCGATTTCGAAGAGTTACAGCGATTTCTTTTTCCTGGGTTTTTCTCCCAATCGGATTTTTTGACGCGAAAGCGTCTCTGCTGAGGGTACCGAAAGCTAGTGCAGGATGGGGCAAAGTATTCTTCCTGATTACTGATGCTTGGGAAATCTCCAAAAAGCGCACCGAAAAATCAGGATCCAGAGATTACGTCGTATTGGTTTCTACGGGATCCCGACGTTTTTGATTTTCTGCAGAGACCACCCTCTGACGCCGACATTACCCCTAAACGTTTCTCACCACCTATCCGCCAACACAGACACTTTCGCGAAACCCCTGACGGTAGTGTGACCACACTACCTCTGACGATATTTTTTCCCCTTCTAGACTGCCTAGAGATCTGAAATTTTATCTGCGGATAATCCCACGCTAGATACATCTTCGGTAAAAATTTCATGGAATTCGGACCAGTGGTTGCTGATTGTGAGTTATGAGTGTTCAAAGTCAGATTTTAAACTGGAAACGAGGAAAAACTCCTCCTTCTATCGCTTCCCACGGGAAAATGAAGCCCGGAAACCTCTGTTATCTATCGGACTTTGTGAGAATTTTGCCACGAACATTTTAAGACCAGGTTGAGCTCGATCGGGTGAACCGTTCGGTTTTTCTTTGCAAAACAAACAGAATTCAAAAAGTACTCGATCACACCTAAAACGTGGACCTCGTGATTCTCGAATGTCGAGAGGTCTCTGACGAGCTCCGAATTGGGAAATCAATCCATCGCTTTTTTTTTTAAAGGGGTTTCAAGACCGATCTTATTGGCCGAGGAATCTGTTTACGGACACCTGGGAAGGTAACCAAGGTAGTGTCAGACTCGCCCCGTAGGAGACAGGGAATACAAACAAACCCTCCGACCCGGAACACGCATTGTACAACTCTCTAATGGTGTCGGCGATTGAGAGTTTCTGCCTCTACTTACAGAAGTGTCCACATATGTAGCAAAACGAGTCCGTAGAATGCTTGCAGCTGAATTTTCTCGGAGAAGCCATGGGGACCACCGTTAAATTCTCAAAGGGGAAACGAGGAGCGACCGTTAGACTTTCCAAAGTGGAAAAAGAGTGTCCAGCAGACAGGAGAATGTCTAGCCGCCGCTTTCCTTCGTTGTTGTTGTTGTTAATTCCTTGCGTGTCCGCGTGTTCCTCCGCGTGTTGGCCGAGATCGTTAAGCTCGGATAGTCGAGAATCGCAAGATCAAAGTTTCAGGCGTGATAGAGTGCTTTTCGAATTCTCTTTGTTCTACAAATAAAAACCGGAAAAAAATCCCATTGGAAAAATCCCAACATTTTCGTGGAAAAAACATGATGGACGACCCCACCTCAAATTCGATTTTACGTTCGATAGACTCATTCTCAATTCAAATTCATTCCTCTATACCAAAAGTCCTTTATATGAAAAGTTATCTATACGAAAAGTCCTTCATACAAAAAGTTCTTTATACGAAGAGTTCTTTATACGAAAACTTCGCTCTTCGAAAAGTCCTGTATACGAAAAGTTCTCTATACGAAAAGTCCTTTATACGAAAAGTTCTCTATACGAAAGGTCCTTCATACGGAAAGTTCTCTATACGATAAGTCCTTTATAGGCAAGACTTCAGGGTAATGTTGAGCAACATCTTGGCTTCAACTCAATTCTATGATTAGGGGATGAATGTTCGGCAACCTGCGCCAAACATACTACAAAGTTCAAAGTGGCAGCTGGGGGCAGCAGGAAACGAATGTGAGGAATTCTGGGAATGCGAGTCATTCAAGACTCGAAAACCGTCGGGTACAGGATTACATATGTACAACCGACGGGATGGCGCAGTGGAAACACGGCGGCCTCCCGAGCGGGAGGTTCCGGGTTCGAATCCCAGAGCCGGCTACTTCAAGAGAGGTTTCTATGGTTCCCTCTCTTCTCGGGTGAATACCGAAGTAGATATTAGGCCATAGCCGACCCGACCGCAGACAGGGCGCAGCCCTAGTGGCCTCCCAGGGGCCTGGCCCCCGGGGGAGATAGTGGGTTGAAAAAAAAACCCGACGCGTTCAACGGTGGGAACCTATTGTGCATATCCCTGTTTCTCTTTTTCCGCTGGAGGTGATTGTCAAGTATTCGTGGAGGCCATGTGAATGCTGCATTCGTTTGAGGATTATGGTACGTGGTCTGCTTTCACACCCGAGGAGAGTGCTCGTAATAATTCCGTTCCCCTATACGAGATTCCCACATTTCCTCCGCCAACGCAGTGGGTGAAGTTTCCTTAGTTACTCCCGGAGGTCTTTTCTTCTCCTTCGATTCCCAATGTATAAGGTCATCATTAAAGTTGATAGCAGTGTCGGGATCACTAGTATTCCCTCGGAATCGGATGTCATTATGAGTGTTTCCGAATATCTCTCCTTGCGATTCAGATCCTCCAGTGGTATCTGATCCGGAGTGGAGCTTGCTTCCCTCCGGAAATATGCGGTCGCGTTGAATTAGTGAACTCGGGCTCTCTCGAATCGAGCGCTGCAGGAACTTTAGCGCTAGAGTAGTTTGAGCGCCGGGGAAACTTGAGCGAAAGACGGACCGCTGATTTCAGGTGGCGTGATAATAAGCACCGCCGCGCCGGTGAGTTTTAGCTCGGTCAAAGCCGACAGCCGTCTGGGAGAGTTGTGTTGTTTGTCTATAGCCTCATTCCAGCTCGATTGTGAATATCATGAGATGGCTCTCTCCGTCCTAACCAGGGACTGCGCCACCACGAGGCTGTGCAAGCCTCTTGATTTCGAGGGTTTGCAAGCCTCGCCTCGCAGAGTTTCGAGATTTATTAGACAGAGTTCTCAGGGAATTTCGCGTCGTTAGCAGCCGTCTGCTGGGTGGTTACTTTTTGAGGCCGTACCGGACCACCACGGTTCCAGTTCCGGCTTGAATATGTTGCAAATTCTCTCGAAGCTTCTGCAGGATCAATCGGCAAGTGCTCCGCCATAGAGTTAGACCGCTCTGTCTTCGCGTTCCAATTCACGATCCGTTCGCTGCGGTGATTCAAGGGATCTTTCGTCATTGAAACGTGACTCGATTCGGCACTTGATACAACTCGCCTTGGACTGCCCGCTTCCAATCTGGTGAAGGGCGGATCATGGATTCGTAGCCACGCTGCCTTTTGTGACATACTTGCAGTCGTATCTGTCGGATTCCGTCAAGCTCGAACTCTGAATGTTTCTACAGTGATGGTGAATAAGACATCACCCTTCGACTTCCAACATCAATCCCATTGCCTCGGACTTTGAGTGCGAAACCATGGGCGCGGTCCTCGACCGCTCTTCGACGATGCAAGGGACCTCAATCTCTTCCGCCGACAGGAACTACTTCCGGATGTTATAGGAATTGTATCTACCACCGTCCGTCTCTAGAGCAAATACATTTGTTGTTCCCCGTACCATGAGTATCCTGTCACGTGTTTTTAGTCACGAGTGCGAGTACTTCGTGATCTGTCTCGGTATTCGGAATCACCGCCGTAATAACCTAATTGATTGGGCATGTGTGGTTTTTACGGCCAGTCGAGACTGACGTGGCGAGCCATGGTGAACCTCGAGGCGGAACCTCCGCCTGATGTCCATCGAGTTTTTTCCAACACTGTGAGCCAATCGTTTCAAGAGCTCCTCATCGTGACACCAAAATTGAACTCGCTCAGTTCGGCTTTGTTGCCGGAGTCAGCAAGCACTTCCTGGGGGTGGCCCGCATGCATGACCAAGCAACGGAGCCTAATGGAAAGGAAGGTTTATATAGGCAGACCGATCAGAACCCACTACGGTATTCATAGGGAGTGTCCTCACCAACACAGCTCCCGACTCCCGACCTACATCCTCAGTTTCAGAGTCGAATCTCAACACCATCGCTTGCCTTGTCTTCGAGTTCTGAGCGGATAGACAGGCGGACTGTGGGGAAATAGATTAGGAATCCCAGGTTCCCAGGTATTCCCATGTTGTGTTGTTCATTTTCATAACTTTTGTTGTTCATGGAGTACATATATCAGCGTTTCGTCTCTTCACCACCGACTCCGCTGCAGATCTAGATAACCTCGAATGGTCCTTCCGTCGATCTGTAGATTTTTCAACCGTAGCGAGTCAACTTGGGTCTGTGCTCGTGCTGAGTTTGATGGATGAGGAAAACGCAGTGACCGCGCAAGCACGCTATGCGAGCTAACTCATGCTAGTTTTCGGCATCTAAGAGGCTAGACTGTCGGATTTCTAAGATTTGTTGAGCCAAAATCTCAGTAATGTTTTCTGGAATCGTTATGCCACCCCTCGTACAAGTTTACAGTTTATGCGTCATCAGCAGACCATATGAAGGATTTCCTGGTTTCGCGACGAAGCAGAACGGTCGACGCGCTCGTTTCAACTGCGAGGAGCCGAGCCAATAAGCCAGGGCAACCGATCTCGTCGATTCGAGGGAGAGGCTTAAATTCCAGTCCCACAGTGTGGCCAGAAGATGCTGGAACCGAGCCCGATCCTCTACCAACGCAGAGCACGGAGGTCCCTGAATCGCCTGGAATGCAAGTTTTGCGTTTTTAGATCGATTTTGCCTATTCCAGCTTTACAGTGTCTCTCAGGTTATTCTTGGGCTCTGAGGGGCTCCTGCATCCTCTTCAGAATCCTAGCCTTAGGCACTATCCATGTAGTTTCACAAAATTAGGACTTCAATACCGTTGCGACATCCTGATGCTGCCGGACGACTTGGGCCATCTCACTAGGTCACGAAGTCTCGAGTCTCGACACTCAAACAACGTATGCAGTCTCGAGAATCAGAGGACCCATCCATTGTGCGCAGCACGCCAAAACATTCCCATTTCGAAGTGACGCTGTCCAAATCGAATTTTTTGAGGTAGAGGCAGCTTCGCCTCATCCGCCGCGACAGGGCAGCTGTCTGATGGAGTCAAATCGCTCAAGAATCGCGTCACGCGAAGTCGTCGGAAACGCGAAATCCCTCTCTACACGGAAACGCTACAACCTAGGAGAGCACTCGAGAAGGCGCTGGCGCTGGCAAAGGAGAACCTGGAACAGACTGTGAAATGGACATCAGGCGACGATTAAGAATTCACGATTCCTGACGCCCCGCTCTGATTGAGGTAGTAGAAGCCTCTCCGCCGTCCGGGCATGGGCCCTCCCTCTGCTGAAAAGCTTCTTCAAGTTATTCCTTCAAGCATGAATCGATGTTTTCGGTTTGAGCTCAGATCCGAACCCTCCGCTCCACCAGGCCATCAAGGTAAATCGACGAGAGCTGCACGCGCTCGAGCGCTGCGCTGCCGAAAATAGTCTCGTCGTTGAAATGCATAACAAATCACTCTAACGTCGTTTCGAACAGAGAGTTCTCCGAGGCTTTTCTCTGTATGCGTTCGCGGAGATGGAGCATCCTCTTAACAAGGCGGTGAGTTTTATTAGAGCGTGGTCCAGAAAGGGTGTCAGCTGAGCATACCTGTGTACGCCGATTTCGTTACGTCGAAGCGAGAAAACATGTCTTCTAGCCTTGGGCGTACATACGGCGAAGATGAGTTCCTGACTGTGCGGAAGTCTGTCAACGAACGCGAGCAGAACTCGTCCCGGCCTACCGCGCGGAGAACATGTCAAACACACAGCGCTGTCGCGTTATCGATCCAAATTTCGCTTTCGATATTGACTTTTCATGACGGAAGCTTCCCGAGACAATCCACAACAATTTCTGGGAGAGTCTGATACCTCGTACGTTCCTCCTGCAGGATGCTATTCCTGGAAATTCAACTTCGGCGGAACACATCCTTTCCACACCCTTCATCCGCAGGTTTCACGCTTCGCTGACGACCAGCGCAGAGTTCTCCGAAGGGTCGACATTTCTCTTACGGGAGTCCTCGCGACCCGCGCAAGCCAGGAGTCCTGCTCGCGATTTCCTCCCGAATTCCCGGATCATTCTATCCAATCGCAAAGACGCTGTCGCCGATCCTGTGGAGGATGATCTCCCGCAGGAACTCAAAACAACCATGCATGAGCTCGATCGCCCGAAAGTTGAGATATTCCTGAAAGAGCAGAGCCCAACAGTGAAAACATGCGTTGTCATCTTCCCTCCCTCCCTCGATTCTGATATTTCCTCAGGACTGGCTGCTGTTCCTAGTGCACCGGAAAAGCCCGTTACAACAAAAATCGTGACAGGGGAACTCCTGGATACACGTCTTGTTCATGCATGAGTTTTTCTCTTCCCCTCGTTTGGTGGCTCCCTGAGCCGTCTTCATTATGCCGTCAGTCGCTCTGTACTCTCAGCCAAACCCGTAGCCGGAACAAACAGTTGATTGTGAGTAACGTGGTGCGTCCGCCGCCGCACGCAGAATGGAAACGCGTCCAACATGTCGTTTGCCGCATGTTCCTCTAGCAAACAGTTCAACCACCCCAACGTTTATTTTGGGTCCTCCGCGCGGGTCTCGCTTGCGTTGAATGAAAGCACGGAGGCGTAGATGATTTATTGATGTATTGTTGTACGAGACGTAAAAATATGAATGGACGATCCTTTTCTGGATTGTCTCCTGGTTTCCTCGCAGCTCACAAGGAGCCCTAACACTCCTTTAGTTTCTAGCATACCTGAACCGGCTCTTCTAGTCGCGTATTATCCGAATCCCATTCTTCTTTTCTTTTTCGAAGCTTCGTTTTGAGCGCAGAGGTCCGTGGGGACCTGGTTCCTGCGTTCGAGAGTTGTAGTAAGGAAGCAGAGAGGGGGTTTATGAATCTCCTCGATTTCTTTGGTCCGCAGGGGAATTGGAATTGACCCGAGCGATCCACAGACTGTTTCCGAGTAACTGAGAGCTATCCGCATCTTCGGAATTATTCCTTTCGGACTTGACGGATCGATTTGTGGTTCTATCCCCCTCTCGTTTTTTCGGATTTGTGTCAAGTTCTGTTCCCGCCGTGTCTCCGTCGTGTACCCGACATTTGTTTTGTGAACTGTATCGCCACGTCAAAGACAACGTCCTAGCGATGCCGTCATTCTTCGATTATACGGGTAAATGATGCATCTGGGAGATAATGAGGTCAGTAACCCCACAAGGGATGTTGAGAGACTCACACAGTGAGATCTCAGGGGCGTGAATTCCGATCGATCGAACAGGGGATCGAATGAGGGAAGGCGATATGTCATGGAGAATCTTCGAGGAGTATTGGAACTCATAGCGATGAGTGAATCTGCCGATGAAAGTGGAAAATTTTCAAGGTCGCCCTACGAACACCGAGGGCACCCTGTCCCCGAGACCTTCTCTCATTCGGTGTCCAATGCCCTGGGGCCAAACAAAGCGGTCGTCTATGTATATAAGCCGGTCGGGTGATTTTCCGACGTAGAGGAGTAACTCTAGACCCGTGCACGGTGGAGATCCAACGGGGAGCTCGGAATCTTCTGTGTAAATAACGGCAGACCTGTGTGCCCTGAGGAGATCACACGTCATTTCTACTTCAACATCACTCACATGAGGACAAAATCGAGTCCGGTGCTCTGCGACCAATGGACGAAGCTCCTGAGGCACGTGCAAATCTCGACAGCGTTCGAAGCTCCTTATAAGTTGAGCGAGGACTCGAATCCACAAAGGTTTGCCTTCAATGTGCGGGTGTGGAGGCAGACGGCGGGAGTCGGATAGCTGCGGGTCGCGCATCCGGGGAGCAGGTAACATGAAGAACTTTCGCAACTCGGCCGCTGAGAACGACAAACGAATGGGTTCCCGGAGGAGTAAGCTTAGAATAACGCAGTAGTCGTCGTGCGGACCACGCGGCAGAATGCGCTGATTGTATGGTTTCCACGACCCACGGTTTTTCGCGCGGTGCGCAGGAGATGACATCACTGCCTTGCCGAGAGAGAGGCCCTTTTCTTCCACCCCAAGGATAACATTGAAGTTCATGGAGCTGAAGTTCCGACAAGGACGCCTCTAGGCCGGTGGATCCGATTGAGACCGTAGGCCTAACCGCACTCTACATTTGAGCAGTGGCGAGCCGTGTCGAAGTGCCGCCCGAGGCGGATCTCGAAAAATCCCGGAAGTGCCGCCCCCTGGAAGCGCTTCTGACGCGGACCGAAAACCAAAAAAAAGATTCGCTATATGGCATTAATTGGTAAAATGCCACCCCCTCGGGAGTACCACCCGGGACGCACAGCCGCCCCCCCCCCCCCCCCCCCGCGCTCCCCCCACGGTCCGCCATTGCATCTGAGTTCCGATTTTGCCGAGGCATCCGATCTTTGAGGTCGTATTGCTTCGCAGAACTTCGCCAGGACTCACAGCAGCATTCACTTTTCTCTCAGAAAGTATGCGGGCCAGCCAGCGGCGGTCCCCGGCGGAGTTCTGCCCGGGGCTGGGATCGAATACCATAAAAACAACCGCCACCTGGGAGCATTTCATATTCAAAATGCGCCTCGACATCTTGATATCACTTCGGATGAAAATATCAGACAACGAGAAGGTAAACATAAGTCTAACGATAAGAAGAATTCGACCTCATGACTTTTCGCCCGAAATCGGACAATCTTTCTATGTCGGAAGCTTTGGCAGCGGGCTCTGACGTTCCGGAGAGCGAAGTCGATAGAAATGATTGCGGGGTTGGAAAACACATGAAGCTCGGTTTTGTTTGTGTGGTTTCCTTGCTTTCCGAGATCGGACACTGTTTACGCTTGTTCTCGATTCAAACCAAGGAGTTTTTCATCGAATTTTCTCCTTCGCGCAACGCGTTCTAGATGGATACGAAAATCATTTTCGGATCGCCCACATGAAGATCGCGTCTTCTCCTCTAAAATGCATTATCTTCGAGGATTCGCGATAAATCCTCGCCTGGCATCTTGAGCTGATTGAGACCTCTCTATATGATCGTCTCCTCTATCATCGGACGCCCGCATCTGCTTTGTTCAACTTCGTACTGTGGTCTGCTTGTATATTGAGTGCAATCAAACACTGTTAATCGATGATACCCCAGCCGTGCCGTGTTCGAGTGTGAAGATGACGGACGGAAAGCAGAGTACCATCTCTGAGCTCGCTCCTCCTCGGGGACTATACTATTGTCGAACCTCAGTGCAGCCCCCAGAGGAGCCCAACGTGCTCTATAAATGCTAACACTGGTGTAAACAGAATGGAGTGACCATCAATCTCACTTCCTGAAGATTCAGAGAAAGGTCGTCCGCGGAAGAAAATTGATAACTCTATTCTAGGAGTAGCTACTCTTCATCGCGAGACTCATTTTCCCCCCGCTCGGATATCTCGGACATCATTTTAGGAGGTTGAGGGCCAATACATGATCTTTTTGTAGTTTGAATAGCTTTCACGAGGTCCACGAGGGAGCCCTCTGCAGTGAATGAGCGAGTGTAGGTTGAAATCTCATTAAATAAGGATATCACAAGAATGAAACAGGGAACCTTCTATGTCTTCTAATATTTTCAAAGGCGTATCCATTGACATTTTCTCCGGGAGGTCTGTTCGGCTGCTTGAAGGAAAATAAAAAGACACGTCACCTTCCTTTCGGTGGTGGCACAATGGAGCTAAGACTATTTTTGTAGGGGTTAATTATCAAGTATATTCCCGACCCGTCTTCCTCACAGGAAACGCCGCTGTAGCAAGCTTCGTTCCCTCGAGAGGTTCAGGTCACGTTGAGTCGATCTGCCACCGCCGAACGACCTCGGTGAACCTCCAATCACATTGGAGGTTACCACAGTCTTTATTCCTAGTTTCTCTTGTGTGCTAGGACCGACGCGCATAGCCGTTGACTCGTTGATTATGGGCACTGTCTTTCCAACTCTCACGCTTCCATTGAATGTCGCCGTATTCGAATTCCTAAGAATGATGGCGAACGACCGCTTCTCCGTCGATTTCTCGGCTTTCGTAGTTGAAAGTATCAAACATTGGAGGGGGCAACCCCAGCTAAATCGGTCAGGAAGATAGTATCACATTCTGATAGAGGAACATGTCATCCGCATTTTGCAGCAGACCGGGAGGGCGTATCCAGACCGGTTTTCTCATAATCCAATTTTGAATCACCGGCCTTCGGGGTTTCCCAGACCAATGTAGCTCATCCAGAAATGATTCCGGGGAAATCCGGCTGATAATCCTAATTGTTAGATAGAAGCTGTTTCTGCTATCCGGAAAAGCTACACTGGGAGCTAGGAGAACAATACGCGCCCACGAGCATTCCGCCGCAGCAGCCATCGCTTCTTTCCCCCCCGCTGGGTGTCTGTTCTCGCGATCCGAATCGGGCGCGTGTGGGCAGCATTGTGGCAGGCTCTCGTAATAATCTTGAACTTCGTCGAGGTTGACTACGCAAGCTCGGAGCATGTTCATGGAAACAAGAAGCCGGTCGCAAGACCGAAATCGGCGCGACGGGGCAGGGGAACTGATCCAGGCCCTGAGAAACAGCTTCAGTACAGGCCCGGGTCCTGTTGTTTCTGAACTGCAACTTCGTTCCATCCACGGATATATTATCCCATCCAAGTATTATCACAAACGGTCGATACGAACACGACGCGAAACTTTGAGCGCCGTTTCCTCAAACCACGTTCTCTTCCTCTTTCCCGATTTTTTCGAAACTGTGGAATCAAATCGCCTCAAAGTACGATGCTCGAATTTGTTGGTGAATCAGAGCAAGCATCATTGACAGACCTAAGCTTTTCTTCGAAACAAATTGGAGGGTATCCTTATGTGATTCCCCACGGATTTCACGTCCGATCAATTTCGGCCCATCGCCTTCCAGAGCTCAAGTTTTGATCAGGAGAAACGGAGGGAGGGAAAACTTCAGGCAAGCGAGTTTGCGGTACCTATCTCCTGAAAACCGTCGCCAAGCGTAAAGTTCTGCGTCAATCGACTCGAGCTCCACATTTGCGCACATGAGACCATCGATGGCATTTTTCGTTTCTGGGACGAAACGAGGACGACCAAGTTGAGGCTAACAATTTCTGTTTCAACTTGTCTTGTTCAACGGAGAGCATGATAGGCTACTCTAGCGATTCATAGGTCTCATTCAAACGGGAGTAGGGCGATAATTGGAATGGAATTCGCTTTTGCTGGGGTTGCCCCCTCAAAGACAGGGTGCTCGAAAAGGTTCTGAGGTTGCGGAAGAAACGGTGATCGATGAGAAGTTCGGTCGTTTAGGATTACAAACGCATGTGAATAATACACTGAGATACACTGAGGGTTTCGACTGGGATTTTCGGGTTATAAAAAGGGGGGGGGGGGGTGCGTTGGGATCGTCAGGGACCGGCTCGGATAGCGACCAATCCGCACAACGAACCTTTGGAAGTCAGATTCATCCTCCGGCCTTTGAAGCCAGAATCCCAGAACGATTTGTTCGATAGCAACTCATATACCATGGGTGGCTGACTTCATGGAGTAGTTTCGCGAATACAGTTGGAGATATACTTTGTAGCGTCGTTACCAATGAGTGTCACACGAGCTAGCAGGCGCCGGCTAGCTCGTGTCCCTCGCTTCGCTCGAGGGCCTTCGATTGCACCGAGCACTAGCCCGAGCTGGAACGCTCAGGTTTGCCCAATGTCTCCATGGGGCCAAAACGTCTCCGGAGCCAAAATGTCCCGAGCCAAATTGCCCGGGGTCGAAAATTCCGGGCCAAATCGTCTGGGGCCAAAATGTCTTGCTTGGAACCTCACATGATCTCTGCTGCATTTTTTGTGATGACCGACCAGTAATTTCAGCCGTGACCTGTCAAGGAAATGACGCTGTTTTTGTCAGACTCGTTGAGCTGTGAGGGAATCTACGTTATTGGATCAGATCACGTTTCATTCGAAAGCGAGGAGGGACGACTGGTACCTCATCGTCGTACACTTCTGTGAGACCTATACCGTGAACGCATGATAAGTGTGGAATCTCATATGATGGTGTCTAATCTGGGACTAATCTAATCTAATCTTGGCAATGTTTCGAACGCCTTCCCAGGGGTTCCACATGGAGTTCATTCTTTATAGCATTGCGGCTCCGATACCCGATCAGCACATGAGAGGATGCGCATCCTCTGATGATCACATCAGGCAACCGATGATGGGTTCCGGCAATTGAGAGTTCTCCAAGACATTCAAGTTGTTTGAGATGGCCCAGCCGCAGTCCTGACATGAACAAGATCGAAGGAGCCGACAACTTCCGCGGCACTTGTTCGAAGTTTTGGCACCGACTCCTGGCGGGATGGGACTGCCTGCCCGGAAAGCATTCAGAGCTAAACACGCCATCTGAACGCCACGGAGTTTCGCAAAACCTACTCGGCGACGCGATACGAGAGCATGTTGTCCAGTTGATGTTGATTCCAGTAACCAAGGCATCAAACTTCTCAACGGAATATTCAAGCTTAGACTGAGAACGTGGTAGTCGGCATAGGAAACCGATATTAGCACCTGCGAATCTATTCGTGCGAACCTGACCCTCCTTACCCGCTTCTGCAGATCTTTCGCTGACTGACAAACTGACCGACAATGAGTTCGCGCACAGCCAGCATGGGATATTTAACGTCGGAAACTGCTATTGTAGAGGATCTGATAATCGCAGAATGGAGGTAGTCCCAAGAAGAAACCCTCAGGGCTCTGTATCTGGTGCGTTGTTATAAGCTGAACAATCGGTTCTTCTCTAACACAGTCTGTTGCTTCGATCTGAAGAAACTGGTCGGTGTTAGGCATGCCGTTTTCGTTCTGAAAATCCAGTGAGAAAACTTCTGGTTTCCTCCTCCACGCTGCGCCAGAGCATCACCACGTTCGTTCCGGCCCATGCGGTCCGATCGTTAGCAGAGTTTCGTGGGGACAGAATTTCCATATATCATAGCGGGGAACTTGTGATAAAGTAGCCTCGGCCTTGGACGGAGGGAAGTGGCGAGGCATCTAATCTTTCCATCACCCCCGTGGACTCGACGGGAGCGAGTCTGTAAATGTCGACTGCCGGGAACCAGTGACTGTAGGACGGTCGATGCTCCAACGAGTCCGCCGACGACACGATCCGGAGAAACTCTCAAAAGAGACCGCTGTAAGGCCGAATGGAGCCCCGCGGCGGAACTTACTGACCCCGTACATGGTGTCTTCAACAGCTCCAGGCTGCGCAAAGTCTGGTTTCGGAAGACATGATGATTCCGTTTTGAGGAAAATCGACCGAACTAGAGCAGCGCTGGCGGAGATCTACTCTAGTTCGGTCGAACCGGAGATCCAGACTGATAGTGAGATTCGAGCTTTACAGACCGTAGCTGTGCGTAAAGCTGTAGTGAGAAAGAATTCCATCGCGAACTTGGTTCGTTTTCCGTGCAGAATATTTGATCAGAGAGGTGGTCGGAAGCATCCTCTCTGGGAACTGAGGAGACCGATTGAAGACATTTTTGTGACCGTTTCTCATCGTGACCCTGACTCGAAGTCCAATCAGATATCCGACTCTGACGCCGAGGATTGGTTCACGCTTCCATCGACGGCGAAAACTGGAGCTCATTGTACGTCATCCGCCTTGTTCCACCTCGAGAGAGCGAAGCGTTGTCCTCCGTAATGTGCCGCCTCCTCAGCCTTTTTTCCTTGTTAGACTCTAATTTGGCTTTCCGTTCTCGTCTGGAAAAATCTTGTAATCCTCCTCCTCTAAGAGGATTCTTCTCTAAAGCCGGAGATGGGATCCAAGTTTTTTTCTAAAAATACCTTCTCCGCTACAGACAATAGCTTCAGCAGGGTCGTGTTAGGATGGAAGGCCTCATTTACTCATTCCATACGCAAACTACCTGACCAAAGTCCAAGATATCCCGGAGCTGTCCCAACTTCCCACACGGCCCCGACGCTTCTGTTCTCGATCGAAGGAATTCCTGGTGCACGGGTGTAACCAGAGCTGACCCCTTACCTCCTCACCTAGTTTCCTCCACAGTAAGTGTTGAGATCGGCTTCGAACCGTGCGAGACGGTGAAGTTCATCGAGAGTTCATCAGGTTCGCGGAGAATCGCTACCTTGACCTGGATGGGCTTCAGCAGCAAATTCGATTCTCCGTCGTGATGCTCAGCGCTCCTGGACGACCAAAGTGTAGCAGACCTGTATGTGTTGTTCGATACCCAGGAGTTTTTATGGCAAACTGCGGCCATTCATACTTTTAGAACTTTGTTCAGAACGTAGCGCCGAAGGAGCGCAGTGGCAGAAACTTTGGAACGGTTTGCTTCGATTGAAGGTCTCGTTTTCCTTTCAAACGAGGCGCTTCCACTCGAGCCCGCTGTAGACATCTGATGCCGCAAGTAGGTCTAATCACCGAGAGTGGCAACAGTTGCTTGTTTGCAACGTTTTTAGGCGGTCGAGCTGGCAGACTTCAATCGACATTCGTTCATCCGCGAGCCTAAGAGTCCCAGATATGCAGCGTTCACTACGTGACCTAGTGAGGCTTGGAACTAGGACTTGCTCGCATCCCCCGCGTCGGCCACTACTTCTGCTCGTCTGTTCGCAGATAACACGCCAAGGGGGCCTGTGGCTGGACTCATTGGGCCCTCCGGCTTTGGATTCTCGAGGAACAACATTGAGATTGGAAGGAGAAACGGTGTCGGGAGGTTCAATCAGTCCCATCGCTTCTGGAGCTTTCCCATCGTTTGACGTCCAACACAAGAGAAATCAGCAGCTGGTTGGGTGGGTTCAGTTTCCGGGGCGACGCAGATTTGCGTGGAAAATCCCTGCTCCCGGCCATTATGAGACACTCCTGGGTTCCGTTGCCAGTGAACCTAGTTCTCTACCGAGCTCAATCCCCTGCACGCTAAACAGGGGAAGTCCTTGCCACACTTGGCAGAGCCCCCGGTCCGTGAGAACCCTCCTTATCTTCAGCTCTCTGACTTGAATCTGTGGAACTCGATTCGAATCGTCCCTATTCGTATGGAGGGGGGCAGAACGGAACCCAAGTACATGGTAGTCCTGTTGGAGCAATCGTCGTCGATACGCTCGGCAGCTCCAGTGAAAGCCACTCTGAGAGGACGAGATAAGGTTGTCACTCAGGCAAATCACAAAGTTCTACGACGGAGACGGGAATTCGATCCTCAAAAGATATCACAATTTGTCCGACGCAAATTCGTCCCGCTTTTCAGAATTGAAAGCTGGCTTCTTCTATGTGCCGAAGCATCTGCGGCTCCGTGCATGTCTAGGGGTTCAATGCCGGTGGAAGGATAGAAAACTCTCGACGGGAGAGCTTTCCCATAGAGGTTGCCAGATGAATGTTTCTCCTGGTCGCGGGATAGCATATCCAATACAGAATATGACATGCACAAGAATACGCAAGCGTTCGTCAGACTGGGTATCAACCATCGCGAGATTTCTTTGTATGGGGCTCGTTCTTCTCTGTAAGAGCTCGGTCACCTGATACGATTGTCATCACCGAATGAATTCGTGTGGGGCTCAGCTGGATTCGTGAATTCGCGATTCAGAGGCTCACTTCTCCTGAGGCTCTCGACGCAGAAAAATGGAGTGGAATATTCCACATCGCGTTCAGAGGAAAAAGCCAAAACTTCCCAGTCGATGACCACGTAGATCAGAGTTTCCCAAGGGTCTTCTCCCATGCCCCACTTTTTGAGCCAGAAATTCCGCATGCCCCACCGAGGCCTACTGGAGGGAAATACTCATCATTCTGCATATCATCCGGGGTTTCTATAACTCTTCTGGTGGCGGCAGGCCACGGCATTCCGCGCATATAATACCGTAGGACATGCAGGTGCGTGACTCCTTGTGACAAGGAGGAAAGGCTCACTCGAATCAGCCAACTGAGGAGACTCATTGGGGTTGCGTATGTTCCTTTGGAAGTCAGGGTTTATTGACGAACTCTGATGATGATACAATATTCTCTCGAGGGGTTCAAAAATAATATCGGATCGCCACGAATTTCTGAATCTCCAATCAGAAGAGGATCTGCCGATGTTGAGGTTGAGACTTTTGGGTCACTTTGAACGCCGCTCAACTGTAGGCCGGGTTGCAGTTCATGGGGGATGCCCAAGATGCCCTCGCCGGTTTTTTCATCGTTAGCGGCTGGCAGAGGAACATTGATCGTTCATTTTATCATCCGAGGAGCCCATCACACAGTGAGCTTCGAACTTTCCCGGTGAAAGATAGATGCTTATAGGGACCTCTGTGAGACGGAGTCTCGGGACGTTAAGTCCAGACGGATGCCTTTCATAATTATCGAGACGCCGGCGGTGCGCGCTCAGAAGAGATCCAATCAACTTGATTGCTGGAAAGCCCTCAAGGTTCCATATCGTTGTTGAACTTCCACCATGCATGGTCCGAACATACCCAGAACCACGATCCCGAACAGAATAATTTCTAGAAGGGGTTGGAGCGGACGTGTGGGGGATGGGGCGGCGCCGGATACAAGGAAACTCATTGCAAAGCGGATATCTCAACTGAAACTAGAGTTCGGTTCATCTACGAGGAGAATCGCGAAATTGATCTTCGTTGGCAGGCGAGTCAGATACAGATGCAGCTCGAGCCGAGCTAATCCAGTGGGTCCGAACTCCGCAACATAGTACCATCGGTGACCGTGAACCGTGTCCGCGTCCACATCACGATCTCGATCAAAAATTCCGTTGATCCATGACTGACGGAGCAGAACAGACGGCTTAAAATCGGCTCTGAACGACGGATTCGGATCCGCACAGAACGATGATAAAGTTTTATCTGACTGCTTCCCGATACCCCAACGGATCTGTATTCGCAATTACGATAAAAGTTTCATATTCATCTTCCACTACAACTCACGTTCAGACTACAACGGCGCAGTGGCTGCTGCCCATGACTAATGCCGTGTATGCGGG
Organism: Neoseiulus californicus; assembly: GCA_028455905.1. Lineage (NCBI taxonomy): Eukaryota > Metazoa > Arthropoda > Arachnida > Mesostigmata > Phytoseiidae > Neoseiulus > Neoseiulus californicus. The sequence continues at coordinate 6,202,019 of JAMQGS010000002.1, read as the reverse complement.
CCCTTCTGCATGCATGAAAGAGAGGATTCTAGTTCTAGCCGCATGGCAACAGTGGAAACAAAGCTATGATGCTATCGTTGTGAGCTTTCGGAAGGAAAACCAAAGCCCATGTCATGCGTCGGGGAGACCGTGCACTGTAGGCTCGAGTCGGATAAAGGATGGATCGCGGAGCGTAGGCTGGATACAATGGTGGACATTGCGATAAGGTCACCCCATTTTCCCGAGGTTTATCGCCAAAGAGCTCCGACAAGGCCCTGGATAACCCTGAAGGCGTTCGCCCTTGTTCTGAACTTCAATACGAGGGTGTAATATTGACGGAAATGGAATCAGAGGGAATTGTGGCGAATAATCTATTCTCGGCTGGACAAACCCTGAGATTGACAGATGAGGCTTCGATTCTTGGTCATCGTCCTAATCGCTCGTTTAGGTCTAGGTCGTCTAGGTCGTCTAGGTCGCGCGGTTAACTACATCGCTCGGAGAGAATGAGAGATGGCGAAAAAAAAATTTACCACATGTAAAAAAGTACAATCTGGACGGTCCTGATGATTATGGTTTTGGTTATTTATTGATCCTCCCACGTGATATACAGGGTGTATACTTCAAGCTGCAACATTTTCGGCCTTTCCGTGTTTCGTCCGTTACTCGGTCAATTCTTGTCCGATCGCGGCGATCCTTTTTTTGATCAAAAGCTCCAAGCAAGACGCGTCTTTTCGTTTTTTATTTTTTGGAATTGGTTGGGAATTGCGATCTCCAGAGCCGGTCGAAGGTAACCCATTTCTTCCTCACTTCCCCCGGAAAGAACCGTTCGCCAAATGGTCAATTCTCAACCGATTTCAAAAAATAAAAAACGAAAAAAATTCTCTCTTACCCAGCAACAAGGCGCTTGCGGCAGATCGGGAATTGCTTGCGAATTTGAGGAATAACGGCAAGTTCGAAAGACTCCAAAAGTTGAACCCGTCTGAGCCCCGTTCCATGCAGGATCTTCATAGATCTCCAGGGGACACGGGATCAGCGTCGGGCGATTTTTCAGTGGAAAAAAAGTCATCAGATCGACCCGGCAGCTTTATTGTCGGATTTCCCAGCTGAAAACAAGAAACTCTGCCATTGGAGAGTTTCCGAGTCGGTTCCCCCTGGAGATTCACGAGGATCCTGCATGGAACGGGGCTCAGACGGGTCTTTCGAACTTGCTGTTATTCCTCCAATTCGCAACCGATTCTCGATCTGCCGCAAGCGTCTTGTTGCTTGGTAAGAAAGAATTATTTTCGTTTTTTATTTTTTGAAATCGGTTGAGAACTGACCATTTGGCGAACGGTTCTTTCCGGGGGAAATGAGGAAGAAATGGGTTACCTTTGACCGGCTCTGGAGATCGAAATTCTCAACCGATATCAAAAAATAAAAAACGAAAAGACGCGTCTTGCTTGGAGCTCCCGATCGAAAAAAAGATCGCCGCGATCGGACAAGAATTGACCGAGTAACGGACGAAACACGGAGGGGCCGAAAATGTTGCAGCTTAAAGTATACACCCTGTATACATTTTTCCAATGTACATATCACATGTGACCCAGTTCCCGGGGCGAGTTACTCAGCGGATCTCTCGGGTTTCTTTTTCCCACTCTTCTAGGGTTATTCTGGTGTCCCTCCATGTCTCCTGATCACGCTCTCCAGTCAAACCCAGTCTCCTGGCGAGTTCTTCTGTCTCGGGGTGATGAGTGACGCATTCCATCATAATACGGGGGACTTTCTCGGGGCCCCGCCTGCATCTTACGCAGAGGGGGTCGATATCCTCATATTTTGAACGGTGAGCTCTGCTTGGGAGCATTCCTGCCACTAGCGCACTTCCGCGGCTGTTTTGATACAGCCCAAAGGGTGTGACAACTCGTTCTTTCCATTCCCGGTACAGAGTAAGACTTGCTTTAGAGTTCATGGCCTCCATCCATGTCTTATCCATCGTCTCTCGTATCCGTTTCTGGACGGCCGAGTTAAAGATTCAGAGTTTCGGTCTCCCATTCTCCCCGTACTCAACGGGCCTTCCGGGGCTGCAAAAATTGCCATAGGCTCATTAAAGAGCTCCCACGCACGGATGCGTTCTGTAAAAGGCGAAACGCATTTACGTCCTTGCGTTGAAGCCAGAGCGTTACAACCACTATTGGCGACGAATTCGGAGCATTAACCTCGGTGGCGGATCGTTCATAATTCGGGAAGCGAATCCCTATGATGGCGGATCTGAGGCCTGTCTGAGGACGATCGTGCGACTTTTGAGAAGTACCTGATACCGTTCGCGGAGCGTTATCATGAGAATTCTTTCATCTTCATGCAAGATAACGTCGCCATCCATGAATCCGCCCTCGAGAAACGGTGGATTGAAGATCATCGAAGGCTCCTATTGGACCATCCGGTTTCAAGGCCTGATCTGGATCCGATAGAAAACTGCTGGGGTATATCCTCTAGATCAGTTTACGCAAACGGAAGGCAGTACAACTCGATCAAAGAGCTCAATGAGGCCATAAAAGAGTGCCGGCGTCAGCTAGAGCTCTCAGCCATACAAAAACTAGTCGACTCGATGCCTAATTGTCTATGGGACGTTCTATCGAATGGAGGGAGGATCGCCAAGTACTGAGAACAACAAATCTGTACAGTTTTCTAAGGGCATCCTGACGTATCCAGCAGATTTCGCCGGCAGACTCATCCCAATGTCCACGCTCGAAGTCGAAATTTTCTCGAAAAGTTCTTCCATTCGATTCTCTGAGACACCACTCCCCCAGAACTTGGAAATAGGTCGGAGACACATGACTTCGGGGCGAATCCATCAATTCCGTCACTTTCCGGCGGAAAGTTCTCAAAAATCCGGGTAGCCTTATCCCAATGTCCACCACTGTATGTGCTCCATTGTCCTTCCCTTCGTCACAACTTACTTATCAGTGGATGGCAATCCTCGATGCTGAGCATTCCTGGGCAGTCGCAAACACGTCCAGTCGTCGACTTGTAACGGAGCTCGACTCGCAGTGTTCAACCCAGATTGATGATGTTCCGTGTTTTGGAACTGAAATCTAGAAAATCCACAAAATCCGAAGTTGCCATAAAAACTCACTCCACGTGTCTTTGTCCCCTTCCCCTACGCTAAGAGAACGCGACTTTGGACGCGAACAACAATACCTTGACCCCGAGAATCGTGCTCTGATCGAGTTCACGAAGCATGAACACGACTCACCATCTCGCTGAAATGCTCTGACATCAGGGAAGGAAAGACCCTTGAATATCATACACTGCGGGTACGGCCTTGGAAGCTCTTTCGAATGGGATATCAGCTCGAGTTCATGTTTTTTTGCTGCTTCTGACGGACACGAATCTTACAGCAGAGACATGCCTGAGGCTGGCGCAAGTAGTTCTTAGAAAGGTTTAATATGCCGCATTGAAGAGCGAGAAACACCATAAAACTACTTTATCTTAAAACAAGTAGTGTTGCGCACGAAACAATATCCCCATCCGTGACCCTCCCGTGTGCTCCACGCCAGAGTCTGCCGCGGCATGATGACCTTCAAGAGCGAACGGCATCTGGCGACAGTGGAGAAGCTATCCGGATGCGGCTGCGTCGGCGTCGCAACCTCCACACTCCTGCTTGAAAATGAATCGTATTCTGCGCGATGAAGGTGGTTCGAAATGAGTATCCGCCGATATACAGTGGTGGCCAAAATTTTAAGAACGACTGCTCGATTCTCACATATTTGTCAAAAAAATCGAAACGGTGAGATTCTGTTGTTGGGAACCGAGACAGATGATGAAGTCAAGCCTTGACTTACTCGGCGATGCACTTTCGGGAATCTGCGAACTCCATGTGAAAATCTCCGGCGGCGATCCCCAAGGATGTCGACACCTCGAAGGGACGAAATTTTAAGAACGACACAAAAAATCGGGGAAATATCAGTGAAATTTTTATGGGAATTACGGAAACAGTCCAAGGAGTTGGAAATCCTCAGTATCTAGTCGCTCGGCCTCTGTTTTTGATCACTTCACTACATCTGCGATTCATCGATGAAACCAAATTCTCGCAGACTTGTTTAGGAACATTGTACCAGGCTTTTTGAACTTCCCGCCAAAGTTCTTGCTTGTTTACAATTTTTTCGCGCGGTAAAGCCTTCTTCAGCTCTCGCCATAGGTGCTCAATCGGATTCAAGTCCGGCGATTGTGACGGCCATTCGATCACAGACACTTGATTCTGATGGAACCAGTCTTTGACGATTTTGGAGGCGTGTTTCGGATCGTTATCCTGCTGGAATCTCCATTCCCGGCCCATGTTGTCGCGTGCGTAGGGTAGCATTACATTCTGCAGGATGTCTCGATAGGTTTCCTTAGTCATGGTTTCTTTGATCCGGAAGATGGGACCGACACCGAGAAATGAGAAGCAGCCTCAAATCTTTACGTTTCCTCCACCATGCTTCAGTTTTTTGACTGATGCCGTGGATCATATTCTGTATTTGGAGGTCGTCGTACACGACTCGCAGAGTCAGATCCGAACAAATTAATTTTGGATTCATCACTCCAAAGAATATTCTGCCACTAGAAGTCAGGTTTCTTGGGATCGACGAGGTTCAGATGTTCTCGAGCAAACTTGAGGCGATGTATGATCTTTTTCTTCGACAGTAAAGGCACTTTCCTCGGGGCTCTGCTGTTCAAGTTCTGCTCTTGAAGCCTTCTCCTGATGGTCCGCGCACTGATCGGCGCTCCCGTTTCGGTCTTGAGTCTTGTCGCTGAGACGAAAGGGTCCGCTTTCACTTTTCGAGCTAACAATCGGTCAAAAACGTCTGTCGTTTTCCTCTTTCTACCTCGTTTTTGCGCAGCTCTCGGTGGTTTGAGGGCTTGAAAAACCAACGTTTTCGACCTCTTGATCAGCCTGGCAATCTCAACAAGAGATTTTCCTTCTGCCCTCAGACTTTGGATTATTCGCCTTTCGGCAGGTGTACAACTCGAGGCTCTGCCCATCTTGCCAGATGTAACACTGCAAGCGAATCGTTCGCTGGCTTCCGGACTTCGTCGTTATCCAGCCCATGACTAGAGCTGTCTGTAGGCTGCGGCACTCCAACTCTGCGGCATATGGATTGGCTCATATCAACTCCTTATCGGATCGTTCTTAAAATTTTGTCCCACACGAAATGTCGACATCAGTGGAGGTCGCCGTCGGTAATTTTTGCAACGTGTTCGCGAGTCTCCAAAAGTGTATCATAGGGTAAGGCAAGACTCGAATTCGTCATCTGCCTAGGCTTTCGCGAATGCAACCTCACTCTTTCGCTTTTTTCTATGAATAAGTGAAAATCCTGCAATCGTTCTTAAAATTTTGGCCACCACTGTATGTAGGGATGTCACTTCGTTTCCCTCGGAGCTTCTTCCCGTTCTGTGTGAGTCCGACCTCGACGGCAGCAATGGATCATAGATCATAGCTTTGATGAGAAATACATCTTACGTCGGAGCTGTCAATAGCGCTCGTCCTCCGTAGTGCCGAACATGTGCTGAGTTCTAGCCGAATTTTTGAGAGTTTCACCCTTGTGAGCAACCCGGAATGAAGAGCTGCTGTGACGTTCAATTGGGGTCCAAGATCAACTTCTTCAATCACATCTTTTCTCGTTCTCCATCTCGACGCTTGTTTCAGCTGTGAGTCAGTTCGGATGAACACGGAATGCGTTGCGCACAGCAGACGTCAAAGGGTTGAGTGCACATTGTGTCACTTGCCTCGAGAGATGCGAGCAGGATGCTTCACTCTAAATCAGCGCAACTGCGTCATCCACCTCGACATCTGAGGAGTTCGACAACGCATCTGATTATACATTACGAACTTGATCATTGATGTTCCTACTCCAGCTAAGAATAGATGACTCCCAATTGACTCGATGAACTGAGGACTCAGGAGACGAGCGAGTGGCGCAGAGGGGTATTCCGGTACGTTAGCCCGTTCCAAAAACGCGGAGGTGGGATTTTCAAATCAATGTGTGCGCCTCTGACTTGATCCGACTCCGATTCAGTTCAAACTTCGTGGCAACGCATTTTTATCCATGTTTTTCGTGCTCATATTCCATCAAAGCTTCGATCCGAGGAACGTGCATGCAGAGGAACTTGACAGGTCACAGTCCACAAGGTCTACCTGATTCATACTACTTAACTTGATTGGGGCTCCCGATCAAACAAACGATTCTCAGAAAGATTCGTCCTTCAGGAATGGAGAAAAATCCTTGAGAAGCGTCGACCCTGCTTTGATTGTCCGGAGGAGGGCTGGAGGGGCTAATGGCGATTTACAAAGTTCGAGTCCGAGGGAAACTCAGAGATTTATGCATGGATAAGAGGATTAACGGAACGTACGCAGCTCCCGTGGGAGCGGGCTCTGAATTTGGAATGTAGCTCATAATTATCCCGACTCATGTGAGATAGACCAACCTTAATGGTGAGTGCTCGTGGCGAATACCCATCTCCCATATGGCGTTCGGTGCCCGTCGGAAGATTCCGATATCGGAGCACCAAGTTCGCCATCTCGCATCCGATCGTGGCCATCTGGGGAGCTGCTTGATTGCTGAAACAATAACTTCGGATTAGCATCTTCTCTGTTGTGACCCCTCGTCTCCTAGAAACCGAATGACGGACTCCTAACAGTTTTGAGAGTAATTGATCCGATAGGTTTCCATGGATACTTTCCACACGAAAGTATACACAGGGAAAGGAGCGTCATATACGGATATTGGAGCTTCCTCCGGGGAACATATATGATGTATAACCTATGATTCACAGACGGTTTGCGCCCTCCACAATCAACGAGCGGACAGGTGCAACATGCACCACGAAGGGGGCTTGGCTGCGGAGAGTTTGATGTCGCAACATTTTGAATGCCCCTCTTTTGAGGAATATCATTCAGTTTTCTGATTTTCAAGAAACCCCAGAGCAAGGGCTCACATGTAGCTAGCGAGACATCTTTACCGTGGGCAGGCCCAGAACAGCCCGAGGGAAGGATCCGGTCTGCTTGCCCTATCTTTCAAGCCTTTGCAAGAGCGAGGAAGCGTTCCTGACTCTCCAACCTTCCACGAGAGTGTCTCGTGAGTATCTAACGATCGCCGCTGTTGGATGAGGTGAAGAGCCGAATTACAGGTAACAATTCAGTTTGATATCCTCCACAAATTTCAGGAATGAACCATAGTCTACTCCGTGGATATCGGTCTCTGATGCTCGAGCCCTTCTTTGGGGGAACGTGTGAGACAGCCGATCGATACAGGGGCATAACGGCTCAGTCAATCAATCAAAAGTTTTTATTCGCATAGTTTTGCAGCTTTTTCAATTTTTCTCAGTTTGAATGTGACAACTGAATGGAAGTAGTTAATGCTCAACTATCGGCGGTTGATAATTTCTTTCGGTGTCTGAAGTCCGGCTGGTCCTTTCATTTCAAACGAGACCGCTCTATTTGTTCGCATAGACAACATGATTTCCATTTCCGTGGAGATAAGCATAATGGAAAATCGCGCGGCTTGCCTCCGTTCGCTCGCTGCCGCCGCCGCCGCCACCGTTTTGCGCCGTGGCTCTATCATTTGCAGTACGAGTCCCTCGGAGGAAAATCCAAACCGGTATCTCATATCTCATTGTCTGGCTGTTTCCTCGAATCGATGAGCACAATGAAATTGGCGCTGACTTCGAACCTGACAATGACTCCGAGCGAATCGGTCCGGAGTCGTTGCAGATTTGGAACGGGCTTGTTTCCATCTGTTGCCCTGTTCTCTGCGCTGCCAGCGTTTGGATCAGTATCAACACAGAGACTCTGCAAAGATTTCCACAAATTCAGGGGAGCATGGCTTATCCCCGTGACAACAGTTTCGACGCGAAAGCGTCTCTTCTCAGGGTACCGAAAGCTGGTACTTCGTCATCTATCGTCACATTATTGTAACGAAGTAACAGGCTCAAACGACGTCCAGGGTGGACTGAATACGTCCCGGTTCCCTCGGACGGATGTTGAATTTCCGGGAGATTCTCCATTTCCACTTCTGTGACGCTCACAACTCGAAAAGGGGGTCTTTGGTGATGATTCATCGACCCCCCATGGAATCTGTCGAATCCGTATAAATAATCATTTCATTCTGTCTTGAAGGGGCGTAGAGAAAACAGGTTCTCAGCGAACTAAACGAGACCACAGGACCGACCTGGGATAGCTCACAGTGGGCGTGGAAGGCGTTCGATCCCGGAAAAATTCACCGTAAAGTCACGAAATAACCGTCTTGTACAGAAAAAGTCGTAATTCTCCATGCGAGTTCACTCACTCCCTGAAACCCGCCACAGATGCCGAAATTATTAATCCAACGGGGTCGGTTGCTATTCCGACCGATGTTCGGGAAATTTCAGGAGATACTCGATACAGTCGTTTGTGGCCCCGTGCAGGACTGGAATTCGGAGCGATGTTTGCTGACAATGTAACATTTGTGATCGCATCCGGTTTTGTCTGGACTCAAAACAAGCGAGTAATCAGATGGACTTCTCGGGGCAACGAAATTCCATCGATGAATGGAAGCAAAGGTTTGAAATACACACTGGAAGCGCCTGATTTGCTCAATCCCCTCCCGGAGCAATTCGTCTCCCCACGGATCCCTTTCATGGGAATCCAGAGACTACGTCGAACTGGTTCCCACGGAATCCCGACGTTCCTGATTTTCTACTAGTGACACCACTCACAAACGCCAATACTACGCCTAAACGTCTCCCACCTCCTATCCGCCCACATTGACGCTTTCGCGAAACCTCTGACGGTAGTGTGACCACACTACCTCTGACGATTTTTTTCAAGTGGGTGACTGGGGGGCGGTCACAAGGTCGAAAATTCACGATGGATCACAAAGTTGGATTCTCGGGATGGAAATTTTAGTTGAGCAGCGACGTGTCTTCCTCCAACCTCTTCAACACGGTCCGACGGATTTTGTCGCGTCATCATGAGTATCCAAACATCTTGCTCCACCTGTGAGCTCCCGAATACCATGCTATCAGTGACATTCATCGTGTTCTTTGGTCGTGTGAGAAACGTCACGTTGACGGATTCTTCGTGTTCCAGTAGCTACGCCGTTTCCAGTACAGAGACAACCTGCGTTCGGAATGCACCCCGAACGCGAAAGTTCGCTCCGGTAGTACTATTCGATGGGAAATCTCTCCTCGGCGAGCTGACAGAAATATGGGATAGCGCTTCCATCAACAAGGGTATTCCTTGTATCCAACATTGGTCTGGCGACGAAATCTTAAAATCACGCATCGGTCCCAGAGAACTGACACGGGAACCAGATCATGAGGACTGTACGTGACCCTCAAGAGCGGAAGGCAGAGTACCCAATACAAATACGATCGCTAGGTCCACGAACTCTGTGACGTAAGCTCAACATCGCCGGGCCTCAGGTTTTGGCAGTGGACCTGGATCAGGGGAACGTCCACATTCGCTGCACGGAGAGTATCGAGCATCCGCCTCGGATTCCGCGGCATCACGGAAGAGTGGCAGCAACGCAATTTCTGACGACACATGGAATGTTGGAGTCTGACCGGCGCAAACCGAATGTCTCCGTGACAAAAGCCGGGCGGGCTCGAGGCCCTCATTCCGTAACTCTTTCGCGAGGACAGTGAAGACAACCTCCGCATCACCTCCCTGAGAATGGAGCCAGTGTAGCATTTTTTCTCCTGCTATCCACATTCCGAAGCGTTGTCGTTCGCCTACTAGTTGTGACTCACAACTTGAGACACAGAAGAATGCGGGAGCTCATTACAAGCGACACGCCGGACGATGCACCGTTGTTATCAAACCGCAGGAGCGCGAACGACGCCGACTCCCGTCCCTTCGTGACAACATCGTCAATTCGAGAGCGAGAGAAACTCCGCTCCTTGATATTCTGTGATCCACGATAATCAGAATGGGGGGAAACGGTGTTGTTGCGTTCGATAGTCCCGACGCGCGAAATGTATTTCCGTTCCCGACGCAACAGTACCGTCGCTCGGAAGTTGCGCTAGATCGGTCACTGCCGTTTGAGGGGTAGAAGGTGAGCGAGCAGTCTCTCGAAAAAAAGGGCTCGTGTATAAAAGGGGACGGTGTTCTCCTGGCAACGTGGCATTTGTGTACTCCTTTCTAGTATCCATTGCTTATTCAGGCGAATCGTAGAAAAGGTCATTTGTCCGGAGAGACCGTTTCCGAGATTCGGGACGGGTTGTGGATCCGTATTTCCTGAAATTTCTTCATCAACGACGCCCTCTCCCACGAGCTCCCGTAGGCAAAACTGAAGCGCTTTGGTTTCGAATCGTTTCTCTCGCGATCTCGCAAAAACGACATCGAGAGGACTGGCAGATTCCGTCCCCTCTCCTAGGGTGTGTCAAGGGCAAACAGCGCTTACTTGGTCGTATCAACAATGTCTGACGGTTGTCCGATGACGAAGTCTCTAGCTCTCGAGCACAGGTCGCCGCAAAAATGACGTGTCTCTACCTGTCTTGACCTCCTGAGCATTGCGTGGCTTTCTTGAAAGGGGGAATCGCTTCCCCTGCGCCGAAAGCGTATCGATTACATCCGTTGAAACGAGGCTCTGAGCTGTGCTGCCTCGGCGGCCGCGGAGCGAGTCGTTAGATAAACTGTTATCACATGAGCCTAGCTAAGCGACGAAATGAAGGCTCTCCTCTTTCTATTTTCTACTGGATTGTCAACTCTTTCAGCGAGCGGAATCGCTGACGAGGAACTTTTCATGCATCATGTGGAACAGGATCTACTAGGGATAATTTCTCGCATCACATTTCCCCAACTACCAGTGATTGTTGATTCCGGTTGTCAGCTTCGATCGAAGTTTTTCGGATCGGCCCAAGCGACAGCGGTTTCATACGTCAGAAAGTTCGAGACCCGTCATGCTGGATTGTACAACGCAGAGTACTTGAACGTTCACTCGAGCAGTAGAAACGAGCAGCTGCTATTCCTCGTGACCTCTTGTGTGTTTAAACGGGTCTCTCCTTCGGAGCACAGTACGCTGCTACGCAGATACTCAATGCAACACCTTCGCTTGCTGACTTCCAAGTTGGAATTGAGTTTCCCTCAAATTCTCCTGATCGAATTTCGTGATGTTGACAGCGATCCCATTCTTGATGAGAATTCTCCGTTCTCCCGCATCAAGGCTCTTTGGGACAACAAAACGGAACGGTTCAAATACTCAAGCAACAGTCAGCCTTGGAATCGAGGGTACAGCAAGATTTTGAATCTCTACTTCAACTCCGACTTCATGAAGTTCCGACCGGTAAACATTAGTGACGTCAGTTTCGAGTTGAGTTCGTTCAGGAACTTCGCCAGGGAACGCGTGAAGATGAGCACCAACGAGGACTACCGCGTGCGAGTGGAACTTTTTGATCCGAGAAACGCGAACACCACAGTCTACGTGCATTTCCGCCATTCGAGAGTTACTCAAACCCACCTGACGGACAACTTCATCGCTCTGAAGGTTCCGGTACTGGCAGTGGCGCGGATACCGCCGATAAGCAGGAACTACCAAGTGACGAGGAAAGTTTTCGACAGAGAATTCTGGCTGCCGCTCTTCAGTTGCGCCCTCGCCGCTTCCGGCGTTCTGTGGGTCACTGGCGAGAGGTTCACGTCGAGCCTATTTTCTTTGTTGGCGAATTTCGCCACCGTCGTTTTCTGGAAATCCAATGGCAAACCCTACCAATACTTGCTGGTTATCGGAACGTGGATGCTGCTCCTGCAGGCGGTTTGCGTCTACTTTCAAGCCCAGATCGTGGCCTCGCTCCATGCTCTACCAGAGGGTCGGAGACTCAATGTACGAGAATGTATTCGAACAATCGCCGTTCGAGACGTCGGATACGATAGCGATGTCGGTTTGATCGTGTCCAATCACGAACCAACTTTCTTGCAAAATCAACTTACCCATTTCCTGCGCGGAGGCGCCATCTGTGGGTCAGAGCGGGTGCTGCAGAATCTCTTCTTGAACTTCTTGCGCCATATACCGTTCTATGAACTCAAAGCGTTGGAACCCCAATACGAGAAGTTCAAAATGGAGTATCTGAGTGTCGATATCAAGCAGAATCCTCACGATTCGTTGGATCGCGGTCTGTATCGTAAGTTCTACGAGACCCACCGAGAGTGCTGCATGGGTCTGGCTCATCTGGAGCTGGCTCATGGCTTGATCCGAGAGCGCTACCTGACAAATACGTCTCTTTACAAAAACATGGATCTTGAGATGGAAAACATGCTTCGCACCCTGCCCCTATCTCCGTCGTACGGCGAGAGCACTTGTATAAACTACGTGAATTCGAGCAGGACCTTCATTGGCAACGGCGGAAGAGTGCGTTATCTGCCCATCAAAGTTCGTTCACGATGTTTTGAAGCCAAGGATTTAAAACCCGTTGTTGCGGACAGCCTGAACATCAAGGATATTCCGCTGATGCTTGAGATCGCGATTGGTGGAATGCTACTAGGATGTTTGGTTCTCGTCTTAGAATCCGAAAAACGTTTCGCCGACTTCATAGCAAAAATATTCCGAAAACTAGGATTGTCCACAAAGCGTGGCTTTATTTCAAGAGTTATCCGCATCAGACGGACGCAGAAGGTGAGCACGCGGGATTCCGAAGCTGTATCCAATGGTCAATGCTTACCGCCCCTGGAGACTGTCGGAGTTCAACCCTAATGCAAAATGCCGCCATCGCCGATCCTGCTCGTGAATCTGCGCATCAGATTGGATATGGTTTGCGAATCCGACGAGCATCCAAGGAAGCGAAAAAAACGATCGTTGTGATACATCAAGGCAGGTCATCATGGGCTGTAGGCTCATTCCACGCCCACGCCGTGCTCCTGTTTTCGGGAACCAATAGATCACAATATAATAGATTAGAGTGTTTCATTGCCCCTCTAATACCGTAGTCTTACAGGGAAAACGGACCGGCGATATTGAACAACTTTCCGTTCGTTTTCATTCGATAGGTGGTCGTGTGGAAGCATTCTACGCCCTGCTATGGCGAAGCTGTGCGCTCTGATCTCTTCGGTAGATCACGAACTAGGATGTTTCTCTCCGGATGAAGATAACAGGAACAGAAAAGAGAAATCTCTGAGAACACTCTGTTTTGAGACACGAATCCGGAACACCAGTCTTGGCGGATGCTCAGGCTTCGTTTCCGTTGTGACGCACGGCAGCTGAAGCTGGTATCACCACAGGAAGAGGGAAATCTCACCAGGGAAAACGGCGTCTCTAGCCATCCCAACTTATCGCGTGATGATTCTGCTTCAGAGACACGGCTCGACCACAACCGAAGGCCTCGTACCTAAGAGCAGATCGCGCTCACTCAAACCCATGCATTTGGGAAGCCGGGAGCTTTCTGGGGTCGCCTAGTATTGTCGCAGAATCCTCAGCAGAGTCTCAGGACGATCCCGAAATAACGGTGAAAATGAGTACATCAAACAGGCGATCGCTTTGTGAGTGAACGGGAATTCATGGGAGGCTTGGGGAAGTGAATCGAGATAGCTTCCGAGGAGAAGATGTCGTGTAAGTTCTCAATACAGAGGATTACGGTTCAGGTACAGAGGGTCAAAGGTGCGGCACTAGGAGGGTCTCTGCCATCGGGCGATGCCGTGTCCAGGATGGGCGAGGCGGATCTCGATTGAGACACAATCTTTGAGCCTGTTTCTAATGAAGTACATTCTTTCTGAGCAATTATAACTCCAGAATCAGGAAAAACGCGGGGTTCTCGTGACACCTATCTCTACCAACTCGCTGATCATAACAAACCTACAGGTCACTTTATCAGAAAACCTCATATTGATGCCTTTGGACACGTGGGTCGGAGCGATTGGATCCGACACTCAGAAACCTCGTGAAAGATCATCTGGATGAAGATGTTGCCAGAGCCGAGATGTAAGTGAGACGAGATGCGCAAGTGAGTACGGTGAGCGCAGATAGTGACGATATCCTCCTGATCATTGTTTTGCGTGATACCACTTCACCAACGGCGCATATATTATATTCTCCTGAGTTTGCCGCGAACTCAAGAAGAACTTTTCGAACGAGTTGAATACACACACAGAGAGGTTGCTACCTGACCGGAGGCTCCAATCCATGGAGTGGAATGAGGAGCATGTGCAGAATGCAGAAAATCAAAGGAAATTCGAATACACAAGTCCGATTTCCGATTTTTCGCGGTCATCGCTGAGCACGCCAAGTCGCGGAGAGCTCCGGAAATCGCAGTTTCGGGATTTTCTCTCAGCCCTCGTGATTTGCCATGATCAAACTCGAGAAAGAGCCGACACGCGTTTCTGTGTGGGAACCGGGACATGAGTGACTCGTTCATTAGTTAGAGATTATAATTACCAACAGGTTCATTCAGATACCGTATTTTCCGGCGTATAAGACGCACCTCCGTCGTATGGGAAAAAAATGAAAAACTCATATACTCAGTTTCAGTCAAAGTATACTCATCAGATAAGACGCACCCCGAATTTTGATACTGAACTTTCAGAAAAAAAGGTGCGTCTTATACGCCGGAAAATACGGTATGTATGTCCACAGGGAGCCGCATTGTTGCGGCAGATCCAGGAGCCAAAATGAGCCCCGTTCTCCTGTGACGGCGTCTCAAGTCATGTCAGCTCGTCCATCACAACAAGATCGAGTCTTTCCCACAACTCTTGAAGTGGAAACGTGATTTACACCTGCAGTGCTTCAACCTACTGCGCATCAGAGTTGCTCTGTCCCGTTGCAAGATCAAGAACTGCAGGCTTCGAGGGGCAAATGGGTCCTGGGAAGACGGTTTTTTTAGTTTCTGCGCATGAATACCCTGATAGCCGGCGTTCAGTCGATCGCTTTGCCACATGTTCCTGCGCCAGGGCGGGTGCGCTTTGGCGCAGAGGGGAGCACCCGAAGTCCAATTAATCAAAACAACGTAGCTCACGCTCGAGTTAATCCCAAAAGCGTCCACGTCCCGCTCAGGGGCTTTGCCATAGTATTACCGCGTGGACAGAAAACGATGATTCTCTTGTGTTGACTCGCTCCGTCCAACGCGGTATTCGCGAACAAGAGAAAAACTCGTGGAACGGAAACACTCTTCCGGACGTCGAAAGAATCGATTTCATGCCGGTCAAGCCGAGAGTTCGCTGTATCGACACCTCTGCGATCCGTCACTCATGCGGTTGCGGAATGCTATTCATCGGCGCCATGACATCGTGACTCCTGTTTCCATACACAAATCCCTACATCGACCAGTCTTCGATTTTATCTCTCTCACATTGCTCGCAGCTTTCAGCAGCAATGGACACGGCCACGTTCCTGGCGGTCATCAACAAAAGGCTGTGGAACAATCTACATTGGTTTCACAAAATCGAGTTTTTCAAGAATGGCGGCGGAAGAGCGGAGCATGTAGAAGGAGGAAAAGCTGTTCCACTCAATTCCATCGTATGAAGAGAAACTCCTAGAAAATTTCTGATTATCATGGAATCGTGTTCTATTTTCATCTCTGGATTATTACCAGCATTTTCAAAGTCGAGATTCGCGTGGGTTCCCATTTCCTGGTTCCTAACGGCTCCTCCGCCGAGTGGTAGATACTCGTTTGCTGTCGCAATGCACGCGAAACTGTGAACAGAACGTGTTTTCCAGACATCAGAGCATTCCATTCATGTATCGAGTATTACTTGTGGGGCGATCCGAATAAAATGGTAGACCATCGCTCTCCACAGCGCGTAGCAACTCGGAACTCCCGACTTTCGAAGTTGCTGATCACCATCGCTGGGCGCTGCATCCCCCCCCCAACGTACGGAGACTCCAGCTCTGAGGATTCTATCCCGATCCCATGGTATCCGGAGCCCAGACAGCAGAGGTTTCCGATTACCCTAGCATGCGGAGCGACAACAGAATCCAAGAGGAGCGAGGCGAAGAATGAATCTCAACTAAGATTACGTCAGCCTAAGATTTTGGATACTAAATTGACCGTTAACTAAATATTTGGCCATGGCATAAGTAATGGATCCCCTACGCGCCACCGACTGCGGAAGCTAACCATGACCGAGAGAAAACCCCGAAGCTGATCTTTGGGGAATCCTTGCAACATTTTCGGCGGAGAACCATTTTTTCTCATCAAAATATTGCATCTACCTACCATAGTCAGGCAACGCGCGTCACGCGATCCGGTTCACATTCTCGAAGCCATTCGGGACCGATTCTCAGTGCTCGAAAACGGAAACGACTCTCTCTGAGCCAGAATCTTGAGTTCAAATGATATTTCTCTGGAACTATCGAAGATCTAGGACCTCATAATTTTCACCCCTGAGCGCTGAGCTCAGGATCAATGATTCGTGTGGTAAATGGGGAGAGTAAGCTTTGATTCTCATATGTCGAGGTGTTTTTCAATGGATTCTCGGACACATCTCTAGTACCTTCGGCGTCGCTTGAAGCCACAATATCGGTCGGTTTTCCGAAAAGATTGCAGGAAGATCCTCTTAATCAGGGCGGTAACTTTTGTGGGAAGCATACGATGTTTTGCATCCATCCGCACGGGGTTTCGTCATAGGACCTCGCTCATAATCATAAATCGATGTGAGCTAACGAGGCAGCAGCTTCTCGGGCATTCTTCCCTGACAAAGATCACCTCATCCACGCAGATCTTCGTACCTTTTCCCATCCTACGTACGTATCCGATATTTGTAGGTAGATGGGACTGCTCGAGTAGCTCATTCACCCGAACAGTCCACCCGAATCCAATCGACTTTTGGTTAAAGGATACCTAGGAGGTATGTTCTTTCCCACGCACTACGCAGTTAGCCGTTGCTCCATCTGACATATGATTGAGTCGTATCTCACATTGTTGCTCGCACCTGCACGACGGACTCTCCTACAAAATATCATCCCTATGGGAATGCACGTCTGTACGCGAGGTTCGGGAGAAACCTGAGATCCGGTAGATTTGTGCACCGAGAGCTTTCGACGGCAAAGACGCCAAAAAGTTTCAAAGCACATATTATGCAAAGACTTCTGAGATTCCCAAAATGTCGCCTTAGCGCTATCGTCCCGCGATCCGCCTCGCGCACGGGAATAGCGTCCCTTCACGTAAACGTATCCCCGTCAGGTGGAAAATAAACAGGAGCTGCTAAGATCTAGATATTCAGCATACTTGCGGTACCGAAAACTTTTCTAAGATATTGATTCTCCTTGAGTACGGCGCGACAGGGGTAACTCCAGATTGACTGCCCAAAGCTCTGAAAGTTTCACGAGCTGATCATATAGGAATTTGTGTGAGCGTTTGATGGAAGCTTAGGGTGAGTTACTTCCGTCAAGTGGCGAGGATGGGAGGCCCCGGGAACGTGAATCGATCCCCATACTCCGAGGTATTCTCAGGAGCCGAAATAAATCAGCGCCTGATGTTCGCTTTCTATACAGAATTTCGAATCCTGAGCCCGATCTTGTCAACGAAGGCGGGATACCAGCGCGGGACTTTCGTGCAAGAGGGGTAACGTATGTTGATGACAATGATTCAACAAATTCAAGTCTTCATCGACCAGGGTCAACAAGATTGCGAAGGTGAAGGTGGTGGAGGCCGGGCTACAAATTCAGCTTCCGCGCAGGGCAATCCTTAACCGCTCGACAGCGTCCGTTACAGCTTTCCAAAATAATAATCATCTAACGCCAGATTCAACTCACGCAGAGATTCGATCTGGCTTGTCAGGCTGAAAGCTGTAAAATTTATGGTTTGAACCCTTTTGTTCGTTTCTCTTGATTCCCTTGCTATGCCAGCCACCACGCATGGCGATGATGTCATTGAAAACTTCGAAAATTCCCACGTTTTGCAATGATGTGCCACAGCCACAGCTTACAGCCCATGAAATAAACGAAACTGGGGCACATCTTCGACAGATAGACGTACCCTCAGTATGGCCGACCTCGCCGCTCCTCTCGATGATTGCCTGGCTGTTCTGTTGGATGTTTCGAAGAACGTCCCTTTCCCTTTCCGCGCTTCCTTTCGGAGGATAGAAAATCACATCAAGTGAACGAGCATTTATAAACTTTCCCCTCGCATACAGAATAAATGGCAGAATAGTCTCGTCGGTTGCATCCTCAAAGTCGTCGTCGTTATCTACCTCCTAACATTCATCGGTATCATACGCACCGCCCACACGAGGAGTCAGTTTCCCGCAGCTCGAACCTCATCGAGTCGACACAGCCTGATGTGCCTGCCTTTAATATTCCATTATATGACCAGATAGTTCTACATGCGAGCAACTGATTCAATAGATTCCATCGATCGATAAACACCTTTCGATTTGAGGCGACGCGACGTCACGCATGGTGAAGGAAAACGAACCCTCGACCTTGTAATCTCGATTACCAATACCAATAATTTCATCGAGCAAAAAACAACTCCCGCTTACTTCATCTCATTTTCAACTTTTTTTATTCACTGAACGTTGCGTATTGCTGCGTTGCTCGTTTTCGTCACTTGTCCTTATTGTAAACTCAGTCGAAGTCTCTGTCCTTGTTTACCTCCCTCCCGTTCCTCACCAACAGGAAGGACACGAGTAAGAAAATACCGTTTCGCGAAAGATGACGCGAAAACTACCTATTCAGAACGAACAGCACGGCACCATGAAATCTGCATCAGTCGGCTGCCATCATTTCGGCCTTGAAAATTTGTGTCGATGGCCGCCGATCGGTGTCGTCAGACTCACTTCAGCTGCAGCTGAACCCTGACCCTGCGTTTTCGGATGAAATAAAGAATCAACTGGAGGAGTAGCGGCCATCCTAGAATAGCAGCCAACACGTGCGGTTGAATTCCGCCAAAGAAACTCCATCGTCTCGATCGCTGCTCGTGCAGAGTTCGCTCCAGGTTGTCGAGACGTCTAACGACTTCGTCCATCGTGTACTGAAGTCGCACGACAGCGTACGAGAGATTATCCACGGGTTGAACGTAGCCCACGGGGTGATTTGGGTTGCGGCCTCCTCCCGCCGCCCGAGTAGCGCCTCCATGCGCACAAAATTCCCCCGACCATTGGGCTCGGCCGGATTGCGACACCTGCTCTCGGTTAGAGCTGGCGTAATAGCCGGAAGGTGGCGGCGGACCGCTTTCCCTGGGGTCGCCACCCCCAGCCTTAGTAATACGGCTGTCGTCACGTCCATTGTTGGCGGCGTTTCTTGAGTTTTTGTACATCACAGATCGGTTGTTAACAATGTCGGCCTGCTCCGGACTGTTGCGGTCGTCCTCAATGTGGTTGAACGTGTCCGAGTACTCTTCATCGGATTCGTGTTCGTCGATTTTCTCGATGTCGTCCTCGGAAGGACTCCCTCGACTCTCACGGAGCTCAGCCGGAACGTTTTCGTTGTTGATGGAGTTGTCGTTCTCGAACAAGGGTTTGAAGAGCCCGATGTGTTTTGGTTCGGCGTAGGAGAGCGCCTCTTGCACTTCGGCAGGGGTTGCATTAGCTTGAAGCTGTTTGATTGTTCCGACAAATTCTGAAACGTAGTTCTGCATCGCAGTCTCTTTTTCCATCGAGCCGAGTTTTTGCCATGCGTCGTATTTAGCCCGACCCACTACGTCCCAGAAAGCGGGTCTGGCTCCGGTGCACGGCCCCGCGGTCGCTTGCTTGTAATACGAGTAGAATGTCAGTTGCATCGAGTAGGGAGGCTGGAAACTTCCATTTTTTGGAAGGCTCCGTATAATCTCGACGGCGGCTTTGAAGCGGTCGTCAACACTCATTTTGACAGCGGCGCCGGTGGCCGTATCCAAGTACGAAATACACGGAACAAACACAAAATTCGCTTCGACGATGGAAGCGGCGACGTCCTTCTCGTACGAGGAAAATCCCTGTTTTGCCAAATCAGCAGCACCAGCAACAGCAGGAAACGCAGCGAGCGAGTGGAATAACGCACGAAACACAGGCGAAGAGTTGGAAATCACCTATTTTCCTCAACCAGCCTAAGACCTGAGTTCTTTTGCTGATTTGTTTTCAACTCAGCCCGGACGCTCCGAGTCTGAGTAAACTGGCTCTCGGTACAGTCTCAATGCGAGCCGGGTAGTTTCACAACACTTCATACGGAATCCACATCCGTGGTCGATGGAGCACTGTCGCTAGGTGAACTGCCAGGAATGAGACCGGGCATCCAAACGAGCATCCAGCCAGGCCGGTCAGCTAGGCGGACAGGCAAACAGTCGCAGCGATAAGCTCACTAAACCGATGCCGTAGTTCATGGAGAGACACAGTTGATCGCGGCTGCTGTCTTTCACTGCAACGCCATTTTGCTTTGACGTTGAACCAGGGAGAGGGAATCCGTGGTGCCACGAAGTACGAGGCGAACTGGGATCGCTCGCGTGCGTGAGCAGCTGAGACACTCACAGGTGAGAAGGAAACGCCGCGTTTCTCGGCATTCCAAGCGCGAAGACGACGCTCACAGCTGCTGATGTTAGCTGGGCTTCGATGCGGCTGATGTTCGAAAGAGCCGCCAATGAGCTGCAAGGGGCTCGGGAAGCGCGGATCGTGATGAACGAGTATTTCCGAGACTCCTGGTATCCGCTTGAGAAGTCCGATTTCTTGTTTCCTCTCGCTTTTTGGAGGTTGAAAATTTGCCCATTACTGATCCCCATTTATGGTTTCGGTTCCCGGATGGACAATCGACTTCGCGCATTGATCCGACGAAGAGTTGAGGTCAAGACGGAACTTTCACGGGCGTGGTTCAAATTTGCGCGGAGATGAGCTGTCTCACAGAGAGTTTCATAAAAAAAATTCGATCGAAACGAAGCACTTTCCTTCCCTGAGGAAATTCTGTGCAGCGGGTAGTGTCTTCCGACTCTCTGTAGGGTCGTCGCAATTTCAGCGTCTCCCGACGTCCCTCGATTCTCTCAAGCAGCTCCCAAGCGCTTTTGTAAGACTCCGTTGGAGCCTCACAACCCGTTTATGAGCACGGCCCAGCATCTTCGTCCTCAGCTGCGCTCCTCGTTTATTGCTCGCTTCTTGACAATATCCGATATGTGGTAAGACCGCAGCTCGAACAAAAGCAGGTTTACGCTCCCATGAAACAACCGGGACACTTGCGATTCATCAACTGGATCCTCGTTGAGTGGAAGAGTGGGGTCCTCTAATATCCGGACACGGGGGTCCATTCCACTAGACGGGTCGTCAAGATTTTGATAGAAAACAGGTAGTTGCGAAATGTTTATATTCAATTCCTCGGCGGAACTTTATGACTCACCGAACTTTCTTGAAATCTTCCTTCCTCTGTCAGGTACTCTCGATTCTTGCTGGTAGACCTCTCGGAGAATTAGGAACTCTGACGAACTTTGAAATCCTTAATCGGCCATGCGCTAAATACTGAATGGTGGTGATTCGCTAGTCGAATCTTTACGCAGTTCATCGATATGCATATGGACATTTCTAGGCCGATTGGAAACAGGACTTTCGTTTCGGCGAAACTCGTTCGGCGTGAATTGTGAGCGTGACAGTCAGTGGCAAGATATTCTGGGAGAACGTTATTTTCGGTTGATGGTTCAGGGCAGGTGGTGATGAAATCCTTCACTCAGATTCGGTTCGTCAACGCACGGACTTTTTGATTCTATACAATCGCTCCTAAAGCGTCGTCCAGAACATTTGACAAGATGGACCTTGACCGCGGACGAGTTTCCACGGGCTTTTATAGATTTGCGCGAAGTATATCGTCGGACATTGAAGTGTCCAATTTTAGCATCGATAAGAACCACCGCTCTGGAATGCGCTGATTCCAAAGATGTGAGCTTGCTTCGTTGATTTCCGTCGGGGCTTTTCTGAGGATATTCTCCTCATCCACGAAACCCGTAACGGTGGAATCGAAATCGAAAACCTGGAACACGATGTCAGCGCGTTTCCCAATTGGTTGTCCTGTCGAATATGAAACCACGACCTCCGATCGATAGCTCGGATCGATGCGGACGTCATTTCTTGAGGTCCGTTACTAGCTTGGAAGGTCATTCGCAAGCCAAGATCTCAAGCCCCGATGAAAGAGGCGAAATGTAACTTGACGAGACTGAATTCGCTTTGGACTGGGTGAGGGTTTGGTATCGACCCTTGATCGCAGTGCGGTCAAGCAGCCGGGAACAATCCGTTCGCTGATTCGGAGACATCTTTTCAATCAACCGATTTCTCGAACGCAATGGAAACAGGATTGGAAACCCCCGGGGAAACGCCTCAAGGTCAAGGCTCTCCAAGCTTGGGTAGCGAACATGGTTCGGAAATTGCGTCCCATTAAGCGAGCTCGCATGCTTCTTGTTGCACTGCCTTCCGTTCCTGTGGTTCGCTCGTTCAAGTCCAGGGGTCTTGAATTTCGATTTCTTCGTCGGTAACAGGGGTTGAATTGAAACGAATGATTTCCTCGTGTTCCCAAGGCTCTGGGAAGCCGAAACAAAAGTCGGGTGAATTAGGTTCCTCGGAGTGATTTTCATTAACGACTGTGACGACGAGAGAATCGATCTGAGAATGCTGTACGCATTCGTAACGGGATCAAATTAAATCTGGACGGTTTCCCCGACACTAGCTCAGAATATTCCAGCGGACATTGTCACCTGATCACCTCGGTGAAGATTTAGCCCACAAGCTGTCAACCCATTAACCAATGCGTCACTGATCTCCCGAGATCGATTGTTGTGCAGAGGCATTCGACATCATGGGCGAGGGTCCCTGGGGATGCAGTCAGACTCCGGCTCTCCCTCTAATCTAATCGATCGTCTCCTTTTGGCAGAAGTTCATGTTATTCAAACTTTCGCAGAGGTTCTACACTTGATTTTCAAGTCAGAGGGAACTGCGCATCATGCTTGAGCGCGTGGCTCCCCCAAAGATCAAAAAGAAACTGTTCCTGGGGGCCGAGTCAAAATCAGCAACAGCGGCCGAAGTCATGTCATCTGTTTGAGCTATCTTTGTGCTCGATTTACGATGACTGATCTCGACAGTTCAGAAGTTGAAATTCCGCCCAGCGATTGAGCAGGAAAATGAATTGACGAATAGTTTCCGAAGAGTGTGGAGCAGGTTCGCATCGTACCGCCGATTTTTCCGTTTGCCTCGAAAACCCAGTACCGACTGCAGGAGCCCTGGATAGACCGCGTAGACCTCCTCTGAATGCTACAAGCAGCCGAAAATAACTAAAACTAATTTCCTTCGAGACGAAACGGACAAGATGAAAGACCGTATCCGACAGCAACAACGTCACGCTCGCACAAAGGGCCAGAGGCAGATTGGCTTCGAATAAATCAGGTGCACTAACTTCAGGTCGTCGATCTGTATATAGCGCCGGTGCAACACCAGAACAGGGGAGGCGTCATGATCGATCCCTTCAGGCTTCGAGGTTGAGGAGCCTCTCCATATCCTCTTGGCAAAATTCTGCGGAATCCAAACAAGATATTCTTCATGATTTGGCTCTCGCGGCTCGTTGGAATCCATCGTCGGCAAAATTAGCATTCCGGTACGCAGAACGCAATGGAATTCTCGTTTACGGTTATGTTGATGAGGATTCCTGGACATCACTCGACCATCCCCCACCGGTTTCCAGACTCGCACAGCGATTCGTGGCACCGCCGAATGGAGCGGCTTCCATTTCCAAACTGCATCATTGATTCGGGAATGTTTTCCGAGCGACGCTTCCCTTGTCATCTGCTCATCACGAGGAGACCAATGTCGCCCTACGCAGGCTCTCGACTTGCGGAGACCTTTCTCGCAGCGAAGAGGCAGTGCACGCGACTTCAGGGACCCTGAGTACGTACGTACACGAGTTCTGGGAGCAATAGTTGTGAGGTCCCGTTTCCCAAGAGAGCTCGGATGCGCCTGTCCTCTCTCTCTCTCTCTCTCTGCAGCCGACCTGTCACTGTTCGGGGTACGAACGCGGGATTACGTCGACGAGTTCGGCGTCGGAGGAATCGCTCGGAGGATGTTGTGATGAGCTAATTTCCGGGTGAAGATTGCCCCATGTCAGTGGTATCTGTCTCCTTCCATGAGCGGGGGCCGTGGAAAGAACCTTCACCTCGCTTTATTGCTCCAATATTCTCAGAACAGGCTCAGCTCCTATTTGCTCGTTTTCCTTCCTGGTTGAAAGTGGTTTAGCTTAATAACTTCCACGATTGGATCACACCCTCGACAAACATTTTTCGTGGCACAGATTGCGATATCACTGCTCGTCAACGACATCAATGGAAACTTCCACTGAATCGGAGTCCCCTGATCTTTCCGAATCCTTCTACCTGGAGCACGGTCGGCGTAGAAGGACAACTCACTCCAAAGCTGAAATCTCGAGATGGAACACGAGCCAATCGGCCGCGACACAGTGATAGGGTAGCAGGCCAGGCGCGGGGAGGTCGTTATTTGCCGAGTTTGCTCCCCCGAAATCCTGTTTTTTTTACTCAAACCTGTGTAGTCGTCGTTCCTAAACTAATTGAGCTCTCCCGTTGGGAGGCCGTTGGAAATTTACATGTAGTCTATACAATGAGAGGTCGGGCCAGGCGAGGAATGAGAGGTTTTCATCGTTGAATCGAGTTCCCAATGGAACGTCCGAGAGAAGCCTAACAATGATTGTCTTCCTATTCAGAATCGTCATGAGAATCCTCTCTGCGAGCGATTCCGAAATGTCATCGAACGAATCACTCTCGCAAGGATTGACTACTCTATATCTATAGGAACCCAAGTACAAAGGGGCGATTGTGCCTAGCAACATGTCTCAATGGTGTACTATGATTTCGGTCTCGAACTATGGAGGGATTTTCCCCTCGTTGTCGAGAACTTCCGAGGCGTTCGGTGCATCGGGGACGAAGCAGGGCTCGCTGCGGGGAGGGCGCTAATTTTCTGAACTGCTCTCCTTAGGGACCGATTCGGTCTCGGATGCGCGCGGATAAAACACTCCTCAATAAACCGACGAAGGGGTCTTTTGGCTTTCAGCTATCAACGAGATGATGAGGGTGATACATTCATCGGAACTGCAATAACCGAGAGGCAGTAACAATCGTAATTATGTCAATAGAGACAGCGTGAATAATAAATACCTCGATCAACATTCGAGCGATCGTTTAGCATCAACGCCCTTGAGCGGATGATGAAGCCAAGGAGATTTGTTATTGTCGGTCTCCTGTGTCAGGAGGAATAAAATGGTTGCTAGAGAGATGTCGATTATCAGCGCCGATGGCAGACTGAAATTTACGGAGCGGTTGTCAGTCGCGTAATTTATTCTGGTGCAATTTTCGTCGCCCGCGCCGGTGAAATTCCCATTCCCTCGGGAGCTCCCGAACCTTCAGAGACAGGGCGCATCCATTCAATTATCCAGCTCTCGCTATCCTGGAGACTTGGAAGAGAGTTTCATGAGCGCCGCACGATCCGGTTGAATGGCTGGAAATTTTGGAGGATACTCAATATGAAGTTCGCAATTCGCAGGATTCTTCAGTTCCGAGAGACACCAGTACAGGACAAACTCAATGATTTCAACTAATGAATGCAAAAAAAAGTTGGAATAATCGAGGGTAGCCAACTCTGTTTAAATGTTGACTCTGTTGTCATCGTCTAGCCAGCTGAACAGTTTGTTACAAAAATCTAGGGTCAAAGGCCCACGACCAGTTTCGGCAATGATTCCAAATAACAACTCGATTTTTCGATCGTAAGCTGCTTATCGAAGTGCGGGAATGAGTCCCAATATTCATCCGCTGCAGTTACCAAAATGTAGGATGGAGGAACTCAGGTCGATGAATCAGACGGTTCTTCGCCGAAAAAATGAGCTCTCGAACGATAATTTTCGGCGCGTTCCATAGAGTTGGAATAAGCAAGGCTGAAATACTAGACTGGAGAATAAATAGACTGGAGTAATCAGAGTTGAAATAATGGAGCTTGTACTGTATGAGCCACGTTCCGGTCTAGGCGACTCTTTTTCTTTCTGGATCAAACGCGAAAGTCAACGCGATCCACCGCCCCATGTCTCCAGGAACGTTGCGGAGTAGGCTAACGCGTCACGTCATCAGTGTCGGATATTCATGAGCTTGTGAGTAACCCAGTGATTTGCCAGTCACCGTGGATACAAACCTTGGAAGTCATATACTGCCGGATCTCTACCGCCCAGCAACCTGATCTCTATCTATGTGGGATCGGATTACTGGGCAAATGAGCGATACTGATTCGAAATCCGACTCATTGGTGGGAATCATCTATACGCCATAAGTCAGTGATTTGAGTATGAGGTGCGCAGTAGGATTCGCACAAAGCGTTTGAGAGTTCTTCCATCGCAATACCTCTCAGATGCTGCCATCAATGATCCTCGACGTACACGGCGCCGGCGTGGGACAACTCCGTTAACTCCGTAAAGCAGCGCTGCTCATTTCTTCTGCTCCCCCGACAACGATTTCTCCATGAATTCATCAGTCTATCGATGTTCACTCCAAGTTGAGCCGAAATAATTCATCCTCAAATTCTCGGCCATAAATCGGCCGCTGATATATGTGCTTCAGGCGCTCCTTCGTTTGTTGGATTACTCTCTGGGATAGGCGAATTTTGGCGCCATATTTTTGAAGAAAAAATCGAATATTTGCGGTATTAGAGCGTCTCAAAGTCGCCTCTTTCATATTCTCCGATCACCGTCTTCAAGCTTCGCAAATTGTCAATTCGAAGCCTATCGCGAAAATTTGAGCTGCGTTCGATTCGTTCTCGAGGCCTTCCTTAGGCACCCGTTGGCGCACGGATCGATTGCGTCATCAGGAAAATAGGAGAGACATTGAAAACCGCGAAATTCACCTCTCTACCCACTCGATTACCGCTCCGTTACCCGCAACTCTCTACGAAGGTCGATTTCGAAAGTTTCTATTTTCTTCATTCATAGTTTGTTCTCATTCTCGAGGAAACCTTTTTTTGTACCATTACGGCAGAATCGTTTGCCGTTAGATTCCCGATATTTCGTAACGCGAAAGCGTCAATCCCCGACGAATCGGGCCGATTCGATAGCAGAAATCGAGGACTTGACCTCCGATTCGTTGGACTTTTCCCCGCATGTACTCCTGCCCCCTCCTCATCTTTTCGGCCAACTCTTCCCTCACGAAAACCCCTCCGCTGACTCGCGTATGACACCCCCACCGTTCTGCTCCAATTCTTAGGTCCACTGTTCAGCGCCCTTCCTCAAAAACACTTTCGAGATTTTGGGAAGCGCAATCGATCAGCGCGCCGATTGGTGCAACTTGAACGAGTCCGATTCATTGAGAATTCAAGATATTGCCACCCCATGATGTTGGGGTTTGAAGGACAAAGAGGACTTCGAGACGCCCTAGAAGCGCAAGATTTCCAACACCATACCGACCTAAATACATTTGCCGAGCCATGCTAAGATTGTTGTGATGATAATCGTAACTCGTCGAGAACATTGTATATTTTTAACCGAGTTTCTCAAGATCGCATGCCTCCTCAGAATGAGACCTGAGGTTCACCGATGAATTCCAGATCCAAGTCAGCTTGATATTGACACGTCTGGAGTCTGTCGCGAATTGATTCTTCAACGAGATTCTATGGTGGCGGAAGTTTCCTTAAGGAAATGGTCGGTGGCAACAATGTTTCGGGAGACAGGCCTAACTTTCTATCCAAGCCGGGTAAATCCAGTAGGACAAAAAAACGAGTTTCTCGACTTGAATCAGAACCGGAAATAAGTGCGTTTCCGGTTCACATGGTCGGATTCGGTAGCGATACGTTCTGGTCCCGCAAAATCTTGCGGAAGGCGTACGACACAATGAAACGCTGCCAATATTCTGGGAGTACACAGAGCATTTGACAAACGCGTACGTAAAGCTGACGTCCGGACGTATATGAGATTTTGGGGTTCGAGTCCAAAAGCGCTGCGTCGAAGATCTCCAAGATGCCGTCGAAGCTCTCCATGCTCATCTGCCCAGCCATCTCGTACGTGAGCCGTTGGTAATTTTCGAAGTAGTCTCCGTAGCGGCGTTTTTGGATTTCTGTTAGGTTGTGCCTCATTTTCTCCGTATGACTTTCCTGAGCGGACATGATCGACGTGATCCGAGCATAGTCCGCCGGTCGCACTTTGATGACGTGTACACCGAATTTCTGGAGTTCCATCGCGAGGGAATCGCTGAAACTTTCTAGGGCAAACTTGCTCGCGCAGTACACCGATAACCCGGGGTAAGCGATCTGGCCGTTCACGCTCGTAACGTTGATTATACGAGATTTGTCTGCTACGATGCGATCCATCAGTAGCCGTATGACTCGCATTGCGCCCAGGTTGACCTTGAAAACGAGCTCAACCTGTTGCTCGGTTAGCCAATCGAATTCTCCCATGACACAAACGCCGGCGTTGTTGATAAGGGCATGAAGCTTTTTGTTCTCTAGGAGTTGCTGGACTTCTTCACCGAACGTTCTGAGATCGTGCTCCGTCAAATCCAGTCGGAGGACATCTACTCCGCGGGAGATCAATGATTTGGCATTTTTGCTGTTCGGGTTGAGACAAGTTGCGATGACTCTGACGTCTGACAACGCAAGATGATTCGCTAGCGCATAGCCGATTCCCGTATCGCACCCTGTTATCAATACGCAATCCGTGTTCTTCAACTTGATCCTCGAGCTTTTCCGGAAGCTGCTCCAAACAAATGAGAGGAGGATCGCCAGGAGGAGCCCGAGGCAGAGATCCGAAATCTGAAATACAAGTAATGTGGCCTGGTTTCATATACACTACCGATTCTGAGTTTGGGAAGTCCGATTGTCGGATAATAGCTTTCAGTCGATTGAAAGTAACATTGAGAGCACTCGCTTTGTGTTTACCATAGTCTGATCCAGTTTCGAGCTAGTGTACAGCTCATGGATTCCTCAGGAAGGGCGATCAGCTGGTTTGAAACATTCGAAACATGCGTTACACGCCATCCACCAACAGATGCACCGCTCCACAGACACAGAGCGCCGACGTTGCCCCTCCGGGTCATCGCGCTCATGTGCGAGGAGAATCGTCTTGCGGAAAGGGGGAAGAGCATTGGAGCACCGACGTCCATGCGTCTTTGATAGTGAGACAGTACAGTATTCTGCGTATTCTCTAGCTGTGTGATCGAGAGTGCCATGCGTCCTTTGTGAACACCGCTCAATAATTCTGATGACGAAACAGGAATTCGCGAACAATGCTTGCGTATTCTTACATATTGAAACATTTATTTGCGAGCTCCGCCCCGAGAAGATGATGGAAGCCGACTTTAGCTGTCAAAAGGTCGGTTCTCGTTGGAAATCAGTTTTGGAAAGGCATCCTCAATGAGGCTGAACATTGAAACAAACAACGAACCCCAAACATTGAATCGAAATCCTCAGATTACATGCAATATTCTTCTGCGAGGGCTTGTCAAGCACAGTCTGAAACAATGTTCTTTCCGGCTAACAAACTCGACACGGAAGCGCCACAGAATACATTTAGCGGAAGAGTTTCCGATCGCATCGGTGGAGGGAGCACACTGAGTCCCGGGCTTCGGTATCCGCTTAGCTTGTTGTCTAACATTCTCACTCATCAATGTCTCGCCATGCTACAGGTTCGTCATCCGCAGAGTCATCCGATGAACTTGTTTCGGAGAACTTTCGTCGTCTGATATATTTGTGATTTAGGGTGGTCGAGGTGTCTCGAATTGCGCTGGAAATGTTGCTCCTGCGTCGCAATTGGTCAGATACACGGCTGGTATATTTCCGTACCTAATTTAGCACCGATTTAGTTCCAGGTTGCGAATCCGTGAAACGGAAGCGGATCAGAGAGAAGAGAAGGAAGCATGCAGAGATCGCTGCAAAGCGTCCTGGGCACGCGATGTGGGTATCTCATCCACGTTGTTCCAACTCGCGCAGTATTCTGTGATGAATTATTACGCCCCCCAGGAAAGTGCGCTTCCGGTGTTCAACATTCAGAACTCAATGAGGATGTTCTCTGGTTAGCAGTGCGGTTGCTGGGACATCTCATCGTACCCCGAAGAACGTTCCCGTCGGACAAGCACTTGTTTTTCCCACCCGAAAGTGGATCGTAATTAATCCCCTTAAAGCTCTCTCTTCCCTAACGAAGCTTTCGACGCTCGGTTGCGCGCATTCCGCCCTGTCGTGAAGATTCCCTGGACAGCAACCATTGTGGGACTCCATGAGGTCCGGCAACCTGGCTGAATACTCTCGAGCTCTGAGGATCTTAACCTGAGGGCCTGCAGAAGAGAACGAGGCGCTCTCCAAACACAGATCCCGACAACGGGAGTAGGTTTACACGGGATCACTCCAATATCGATCGGAGAGTCGAGCGAGCGGTCAAGCCCTTCGGGCTTCTATCGATTTTGGGAAGCTATCTGACCATCGAGTCGGATCTCAACGAGAGACCGGGCGGAATGGTATCTGGCGTTATGCGGGAGAATAACAGCATCGCCGGCTCTGGAAACCTGACGGACGACAGCTGGTTTCCTCCGATAAGAAAGGACGACGAAAACTTGAGAGCGATGGGAGGGCATCGGCGGTTGGAGAATTTTCACTTCCCCTCTTCTCACTTCCATTCGCGCTTCCTCACTTCAGGGTACATCGTAATGTGTTGAAAGCACCTAGCCGCAATAAAATCGAGAGCTTCCGATTGCGTGACCTGACTGCATTACGCCAAGCGGCAACGACGCAATGCACTCTTTTAGTACAAAGTATCTGGCCTTCAAAGCCTCCAGAACTTTTCTGCGAGAACAGTGCAAACTATCCTGGAAGCATTGGCTGGCCGCTGTATAAGAAGCACTTCTCGACAGCTTCCTCTCCCAGTCTGGTGTCATTGTGCGTAATTGCCTCACTTCTGTCCAGGCCTGCGTCGGGAAACTATCTGGTCGAGATCTGCTCTCCTTAACCCGATGAGTTTTCTCGATTCCCAATGGGTGATTACAGAGTTTTTCCAGAAGTACTTCCAGAGCGCCTCTTCCTGTACAACCAAAACCACTGTTCACTGTGTTTCAATTCGGGAAGTCGGTCTAGAGTCGTCGAAGTCGGGCCAGGGTTCATAACGAGAACCGTGAGGCCAAATAACGTGGAGCGGCGTACTGGGAAGGTGTGCACCCAGGAGCCCTAAAACCCGATATCCCTACTGCCCGGTATCCCTGAAAGCTCTCTTCGTTGAAACCCGGCATTCCTAATACTCAATATCCCCGAAAATCATTTAGGTTTTAGGGAGTATATTGACCGATGCTCTGAACTTGAGAGCATCAGACAGTAAATAGACGGATGCTCTCAAGTTTAGAGCACCAGACAATTCAGTCATCTATTGTGAATTGTGAACTATTCTTGTATGATAATGCCACGAGAGGCATATTTTGTGAATCAGCCGTGCGATTGGGTCCTCTCTAGGTTAGGTTAGTTTCCTGCTTCTGCTCTTGGCCCTTCAAGATCTCAACACCGTTCTTAGGGCAATCGGGTATTAGGAATACCGGGTTTAGGGATGGAATCTCGAGACAGCCCCACGACCAACAAGATCCAGCGCTCAAAACTCCGTCGCCGTACTTTCCCCAAGGGAACCCTTCCAGCCAGCTTAGATTGGGAGATCTCGCAGTTTTGATTGGAAGGAGGGTTGAGTCTCACATTTGGGAGATGCGTTATTCCTGGAGATATGAATTCCAGTCGGATCAGCGGCGGCGCCAGCCTTTTTTTGGGGCGCTTGAGCTACCGCCAAAGCATCGAGGATCAACCTCTCTGTCCGGAACGTATGTCGCCCATCGTTCGATTATAACTCCGGTCTTTCTTTTCTGCAAACGCATCCACGACCTTTTCTGGATCGTTGCTGAGATTATCCGTGAGGTCCTTCTCAATTGACAACACGGCCAAAGCAGACAGCCTTTCGTCCTTCATTGAACTCCGAAGGTATGATTCGATCCCTCGCAGCACACTGAAGCTTCTCTCACATGAAGCGCTCGTGACTGGTAAGGTTGACAACATCCTGAAGAACTTGATGCGATCATCGAATCCTTGTATGACAATCGAGATTTCCGGTCACGAAAAGCGGGCAAGCGCATAGAGGTTGCGCCAGGGCATTTCATCAACGTGAGCGTGCGCCTGTGTATATGTTCAAGCGGAGGTGTGCGCTCTGTTGACTGCCCGACTTACAAAAGACGTTTCGAAGCTCGCTGACGCGCTTGATATAATGGATTCCGATGCGAGAGCTCCTGGCCCCAGACAAGAAATTCCCCAGCAAGAGGTTGCCGAAACTTGGGACGCTGGGACGTCGCGGTGTCCACAATTTGGGAAGCTTGAGCTTCCTAAGCTTCCCGCTGGCGCCGCTGCTGAGTCGGATGCCGACATTTCCCCCAATAAACCCGATGGGAAAAGTATGCCACGGGAGAAAACCCTCAACACACGAAAGCCTCTATCAGAAAATTTCCGGAAAATACCTGAGCTGACTCATTCGTAAAACTGAAAACTTCTTGGGGCCCATGGGGAAAATCAATTTCTCTGAATGAGTTGCACTTGACAGCAAACTTCCTTCCGAGAACCGCTTCGGTGACCTTCTGGATCTTTCTGGTCCGAAATCTAGCAATTTTGACAGGAGGAAATTGATTCGACTCAAGTACATAGATAACCGCGGGTGCACGTCAACTGGGCCCCGACGTCAACTGGGCCCCGACTTTTTACTGGGCCTCGGTGTCAACTGGGACCCGGCGTCAACTGGTCCCCGGAACTAGAGAAGCACTATGGTCATTTTAGCGAGTCGAAAGCATCGCTCCTCTAGACCCGGGGCTTACTGGATGCCGGGGCCGCCCAGTTGACGTGCACCCGATAACCGCAACCTTTCCCACATCATGAACCTAGATCCGCTGACCCGAATTCATGAGCTCCCTGACTTTGCGCGAATAGAGTTGACGCTTTCAAGGACGATGACTCAAGAAGCGGAAAAGAAACACAGAATGATGTCTTTCGTCCGGGAACGGAGGCGGAAAGAGTGCATTTCGCTTGCAATGTATTTTGGTACTTTCGTGACAAATGTCATTCATTCCTTTGGGAGCTTCCGGATCGAACGTTCTGAGCGGCTGTCGGAGGGGTGGCGAGAAACAAGCCTCCGCAGACATTGCCGAAAACTGCGCCAAGTCGTTTGCATTCATCACCATCGAGGAGAAGCCCGGAGTTGATCGAGATAGATATCGCTAGATCGTAAATCGTCGAGTTTTGTGAATTCTTCTCGTCTATCCGAAGTCTCGTCGGTCAGCACGGTCTGAGTTCGACAAAGTCTAGGACGAACTTTTGAGTTGAGATATCTTCTGAGGAACTTGCTCGCTCACTGCCGCAGGTTGGCCATCACCATTCCGGTTCACTCCATCCTGTTCGTGACCTTGTGTATTTGTTCAAGAACATCCCAGCAGAGCCCGGAGGTTCGCTGCCGGCTCTGACGTCTGTCGGAGCGTGCTGCGCGGAGTGAAATCATGGCTCACGAGGCCGCGTGGAACAGAGGAGGCAATCAACTTTGTTTTTGTTGACTAAACTCGCGGAGTAAAAACTGTGATCCGACCGGAGCGAGCTCCATGTTGACGCGGATGAGCGAGTGATCTCGAGATCTGTGCGAAGCTCCTATCTTATTTATCTTACTCGTTCGCGCAAACGCCTTGTTGATCGCTGGATCATTCGGAGGATATGAGGAACGAGTCCATCAAACGTTCGCTGTCTCCGGGTAATCTTCCATCTTCCGCCCTTCTCGGTTTTACGACGAGTGTATCACCCGAATACAGAGAAGCTCCTCCACTCAAGGCGCTGAGAAAGGCGAGCTGTGAGTCAACCGGAAACGTGAGCTTGTGAATGAGTCATCTGATTGTGATTCGCAAAATTGAAGTCTGAGATCAGCCACGCTAAGCGTACGATACGTGATAGAACCAGTCTCGGCAAAGTATCCAGGCCTTCGGTTGGAAAGAATGTACACCCTTCTTGTGAAATAATCGGAGTGAAGCTCAAGCTGATATCGGCGCCCACAAAGGAACCGTCACATTTCGACCATTGCATCATTTGAGATGCTTCGCAAGACTAGTCGGAATCCATTGTTGATGAGCAGAGAGCTACACCACAACGCTGATGAGTGCGCCCCGAAAAATCGCCTGGTCTCACCTCTCGATGGCCGCATCGTGTGACAATTTTGTTGTTTATTCATCTGCGAATGCAAAACTATTCCTGCCACATGCTAATACAATCTAGCATGCATCTGTTGTGCATCACCGCGTTTGCGTGCAACGTCATCTGCCATGATTCCCATGCTGTGGAAACACACTCCAAAAGATGAACAGGCGTTCGCCCTCCGTGCTGAGCGAACCAGATTCACGTCATGTAATGATTCCGTTTGCCGCCTGCTTCCTCCCCACTCCAGCTTTCCCCGGAGTAGGTTCGTTCACGCCGAGGAGACTCTGGACCAGAACTGCGAGGCTCAATGTACAATCCCATTCTAACTTTTTCGACGAATCATCAAGCTCGGCGCAATACAGTGAGCCCCCGTTTCGCGCGGTTCGATTCACGTGTTTTCGTCCCGGGTAGACCCGGGTTGGATAAAGAGAAATTACTGAGTGAGTCACCCGGGGATCATCACAAGGAGCAAAATCATCCCAAAAAATCTCGTGCCTTTCACTCGGGGAGTGAAAGCCCTAACGGAGAACTCCGTTTTCAACCATGGCGGAGCAAACTCGTGACAGAGGTTCTAGCGAACCACGCGGGTCTCAGCTGCGGATTTCACGGGAGTTCAGCAGCAGATCCAACATGAGCAGAGAACCAGCTAAAGCAAGCGCTCTGTGCACAGACTCCGAAAGCGAAGAATCTAATCTCAGTTGCTCCCCATTTAGAAGAAAGAATAGGAATCTAGTTCGCTCTCAGCAGCGGAACAAGCTGGAGAAGCCGTCCGACGGAAACTCGAGACGTGTATTTTTTCCAGAATCCATATGTCAATCAAGTCGTCCGCAGCTACATAGACAATTCGATAGAGTTCACGCAAGAACGGAGGCATTCGCTATTACTTGTGACGGCCTCAAATATGATGCTTAAATTCGAGGAAGGCACTCCTTTCGGCATCCTTGTATCCATTCAAAACTTTCGTCTCGGCCTCTTTATTTCGAAATATTGTCATAGCGTTGCGAACATTCCTTACGATTGGTATCGGTCTGACATAATGGGAACAAAGCTCTTCGAAGCTAAGGTAAACAATCACTTTCGGTGCACGATGTCAGAAAACTTCTTCTGAACACATTCGGGGCTCTCCATGATACTTCGATTACGGGCGGAGGGGGGCTGCGGCGGCGAAAGTATACTGACGCGCCTTGAGTGGCACTTTGAATGAGACGCCAGGGGTCGTGTAAGATACGCGGAGCACTGGCGAGGCGTTTGCCAGCCTTGTGATCATGCAGCGGGGACGTTCATCCCTTCTCTGCTTTCCTTGAGCTCTTGCATCTTTGCTCTGAGGTCTTCGAGGGCCGCTGTTGTTCTTGGCAACATGCCGCCATGCATCGTCCCGGAACACCATCCCTCGAATCCTTATTGAGTCATCGATTGGCCGCATGTGTCAAGTATGCTCTGCTGACGAGGAGCATAGGGTCAGACTGCTCACGCTGAATTGTTGCTCCTTGGAGAACTTGAAGCCAGCATGCGGCGAATCTGATGACTGAAGCACCGGCGCCGTATGAAAGAACTGCTTCTGATTGCGTAGGGTTATCACAACGATGTTTCGTGATTCCATGCATGACCCGTCTGGAGAAAGCTCTTGAACTGGCAAACAGAATACGATCGTAGGTTGGTCAAATGATGGTGGACGCGATTTCAGAAAAATCTACCCGTTCTGCTTCTCCGACTACAGCATGGGTGCGAGTAAGTGTGTTCGCTCGGGACGCTGCTGCTGTCGTTCAGAGCAGTGCCGCCGCTGTTACTTCTCTCCATTGGTTCGAATTCAAACTGGATACGCGCGGTCCCTGACAACTTCTTTCACATCGGATAGCTACCAATACGGGCGAGATTTGAACGAGCCATCTTGTCAGCCTCAGTTAACAGATAACAACGTTAGCGGCGGATTTGATCGGTTAGCCACGGGCGACCTCGATGAGCGCATTGTTCGCTATTTGCTTCTGGCTGCGCCGCGTGGAGCAGGCGCGTAGCCAGGATTTTCCCTGGGGAGGGGCTGAAATTTTTCCCAAAGGGGGTACCCTTGTGAAATTTGCCGAAAATCGGTTGCTTGACCAGAACCCTCAACTTGGATAGTATGAACCGAGGGGTCTTGGGGGGGGCCAGCGCCCCATTTGCCCCAATGTGGCTACGCCACTGGCGTGGAGCGAGCTGGCCACGGCAGCAGCACAGCGCGCAGCACACAGCGCAAACTTTCTACATTCTACTTTTACATTCACGGGGAGAGGGTAAAAACGACAGCAACAACAGCCACTTCCGTCCCGTGGCCAACGCGCCTATAAACGGAGTTCTCCGTTAAAATATAAAAACGACAACTCGAGCATTGGGCGATATCCCGTGTTGCGCGATCGAGTTCGAGTTGCAATCGAGTTTGATCCGGGGAATATGATCTCCCAGAGCCCACATGCCAACGTTGTTCTGGCCTGTGACGCCTAGGGCGGGGAGCAGGCGCTGCACAGTGGGAAATTTCGGCGAAATAGGATGACATAATTATTTTGACTCCTCCACCGGCTCTGGCCGAGCTCCTGAGTTGAGGGGAGCTCGGGGAAGGAGTTCTCTGTTGACAGTTAGCAAATCAGATCGTTCGACATCTTGACGCTCCACTCCATATGCAGAGCATTGGTGAGAACTTGTCTTAGTCGACATTGAGATCGAAATGTGTTGCAAGTACATCTGATACCAGAGTACATTCTAGCTGAGTGCCCGCAGGAAATTCCAGAGAAAAATTTGTCCGATGACTTGCCTAGCATCAACATGGATCTATTTTCCATGATAATCACAGGATACAGTCGACACTCGTTCCGAGAGACCTCTCGGAACCGACCGAACTCCGACGAGTGGAATTCGTTACAACGGGATCATCTCGACGACAGTCCTCCCAGCAGCTAGCTCAGCTAGCCAAGCTAGCCAACCACAACTTCCTTATATCATCCAGAAATTCGTTTCAACGGTCTTCGTCGTAACGAGTCCATTCAGCAAATGAACGTGGGTTCTGGCGTGAAGTTGGCTGAGTGTCACTCTTCTGGGATGAGGATGACCACCGCTTGATCGAGTTTTCCGGACCTCCTAGAAGTTGACCGTACGCGCGATTCCGCAAACTTCCGCAAGATTTCTCTGTTCCATGCGAAAGAGGACTGAAAGGCGGTCATTTGAAAAAAAAAAGTTCCGGGGGGACACTCGGGGACAGTGCATTTCCAGACCCGGGAAGTTTGCCTATTTTCGCCGAAGTTTCGCCGACTTTGACGACTCTCTAGAACTTCCGTGAGCTGAAATTTCTGATCAGCCGGATTTTGAGCCATCAGTGTACACGATGCATGGGCTTTGGGGGCTCAACTCAGACATTCACTTAAGTCATCCTATTTCGGCCAAATTTCCCACTGTGCGCTGGGCTGGCTGACACGCAACGTGGGGTTCCGTGGCACCCATCTGGGGGCTTTCGTATTCCTCGCGTGTCTCGCTTGCCAGTCCTGGCAATCAATGCAGTGGTTTTCAAAATGAAGGCTCGCCGATGCTGGGCTCCGGAAGCTAGTTGAAGCTAGTTGCTAGCTAGTTCTACGGGGCTTTATTCTGAAGCACCGGTCCTCGTTAAGTTCTAATTGTAAGGTGACGTACTGTGTTTCACCGAGGCCAATCATCCCAAGGGAGGAGACCCTAAAATTGTCGGCAAGAGGTTCCGTACATTTCTGGAAGCGTCCTTCTGGTATGATGGATCCATCCGGAATAGCCCGCTCGGATGATGTCCTTCACGGAGATGAGGCCCGAGGCTCCGGGTCGATGACCATGATGTATGTAGCTGAGGCATGAGGATCATTTTGCCTCGTTGACTGGGCCAGGTGTTCGCTCATGCCTACTCGGAAGGCTCAGGAGCTCTCGGTGATTATTTGCTGAGGAGGGCCAATGGAGTGAAAGGAGCACGAGGGAACGTTCGATCGAACTGTTCCTTTAGGCTCCAGAGGTAATGGATCTTCAACATATTCAGGTCACAACCATATATGACTCGTTAGGCCGAAACGGATCAAGGAGGAACACCTGCGAGGTACCTATACTTGCCTCGTCATTATCAATGGTAGCAACGACCATACAACGGAAAGACCAGAAAGTCGAGGAAGAACGACCATAACGTGGTCGACAGAGTCGAGGACGCTTCGCCCAGGACACTTGGCAGCAGTAACCAAGACAGTGAGAATGAATCCTGGTGAGCTTCCGATAATGCACGTGTCAACCACCTGTGGCTCCAACAGTACTCTAAGACGGCGCCGCCGTAACTGGGTGTGGTCCGACTCCTGATGTCATGCCGACTGAGCTTATAACTCAGCCAACCCAAGGAAGTATCGGTGGTCACGAGCAAAATCAGAACCTGTGGCCTCAAGCGCAAGTGAAACCAGAACTGGCAAGGCGCCATTGTTGTCTCTTGTCAGATTCCGGAAACCGTAGTAGACGTTGTTCAGACGTCAGACAATGGAAACGAGCGTTTGCGGGACTGGAGTCGCCGATTGAGACACTTCAGAATAAAGTCAAGCCAACAAAAACGTCGTCGTTCCCCGCGCTTTTCATTAAAAGCCGATTGCACTTGAGAACTTCTGACTCGGACGCCGGGACCTTTGGGACGCCCACGCGTGAGCCTATGAGAACTCTTGCCGATGGTGTGAGAACTTCTCATCTCCTAGTCGAATATACCTCCCGGAAGGGCGAAACCCAGTGAATAAAAATGGTGTACGTCGGCTCGAACATGAGTCGTCCTTCATGAGTCGACCAACTAGCTCTGGAGAACTCGATTGATGATTTGCTCAGGAATCTCGCCAGAAAGGTTGAATTTTCAAGGCAACGCAATCGACCAAACCGCGATGTCGTCTACCCGACACGATCCTTTCGACAAGGACGAAAGTTTCATTCGAATGCTGCTTGGAGGGGCCTCTTGAACGCAGTCATATATGCAGCTTCATCGACAAGAAGGCTTGTGGGTGCGCGCAACTCTAATTCCTCTACGCGCAATTCGTTTCTCGTTTCGACGAATTCGAAATCAGAGTCGACGAGATCGGCGTAGCGTGGGCGTTCCTCCCTCATGACACCAAAAAGTTGGTAACATTCGAAGCACGTATAGAAACTTATGAGAACCGTGTATCTCTCGGCGATCGCAGCAAATCGGCAGCCCGGTTCAACTGTACTCCAGAAAGAAAACTTGCCACTTTGGTTCGCTCGGACTCAATGAGAGAAGCTGTATTCTCGGGGACAATACCGTGAAACACGCGCGTATTTCCCGGCCTCCCGAAGAAGGATAACATTCGAAATTGGCCCACATCCGGACGAGTTATGACTCTCGGAAGCAACTCTCAAGCCTGAGGTCATTTTTTCGAGAGCTCTTTGAAATGCTACAAACAGCCGAACAACCAATAGAACCCCAACGCAGACCCTGCTGCGTTTTTTGCTGACCCGAATACAACTCGCATGACTAGATTCGAGTTGAGTGATCATAACTGCAGCTTCCTTCGTGAACTCGCGTTCATTCCGAGGCTGGTCCATGGAGTTATGGCGGGACCCATTTCCAAGACGCCGCGCCGCATCTTCGACGAAATTCGACGCATTGCGACAGCAAGCTATGTACTGGCAGAGTATTTCGAAAATCACGACAGCCTTCAGAACTCGATGAAGAAACCAAGCCCCGCGACAGTCATCTCGGCCGAATTCCTCTCTCCGTTGAGAACCCGATCGCATTCACCTGAGATAGGGGGGTCTCCGCGGAAATTTTCGTGGTTGAATACTGAATCATTTTTGGTGGGGCATGGCCGTCTATTTTTCAACCCTCTCCTGCCGTGCCCGTCGATCGGAAGGTGCCCGTCTAATTTTTCGATCACTATCGAAAATTTGAGAATATCACCCGCGGGGTGAGAGTGAGCTCCAAGGTCGTCGACGCGGAACAGGACGTCGGCATAGTGAGGGAGCCTTCTCAAGAATCTCGCTGATCAATATAATCCTAGCGATCAGAGATGCATGCATCGAAGATGGTTCACAGAGTCAAACATCAAAACCATTATTCACCACCAAATATACAAATGCCATTCTCGCTGTCAAAAAGTTACAATCAGGGCTCTACTATAGCGTGTGTAGTCGTGGCAACACTCAGCGTAGTCGAGGCAGTAGTCGCCGGAATAGTTGACGGGATAGTCGACGAAGTAGTCGGCTGAGTAGTCGAAGGGGTCGTTGACGGGGTAGTTTTGACGCTCGTTGCTGTTGTCGCGCTTGTTTTCGTAATTTTTGAAGTTGTGCTATTTTTTCGTGTGACCTGAGTACTCTGATTTCGTTGTGTCCATTCGAGTATGAACGAATGAATTTGGTCTCTGAACAGAACCGAAAGAATAATAACCGCCAATACCACCAAAATCGAGCTTGCAGTGAGGCCAATGCGGTCTTTCCGGAACTTCCGTTGATATTTCATGGCTCTCCATATCTACAGAAGAGGAATCAGCGAGTAAACAAACTTTGCGGGAAATACTTCCGGCCTTGATACCGATGTGATCGTTGGTTGATATACGCCAGAATGATAGATGTGAAGCGGGGAAACAAACTCCCGTTCATACTTGCCTGGACCTTCGTTAGACCCGAAGTTTTTGACTCGCTGAGGGCTCCAAGATTATCGGTGGTGAGACGAGGACTCACTAGACTCAAAGATCCATCGGGTTGGCTGTCCTGGCCCGCAGCCGAGCTGTTACGCCTGGAAACGTGCTAATTGGAAGCGAGGCAGGTGATAAGGATCCGCGGGCGACAGTTGAGCACATATGCATTTTCGATCACAGGTA
Source organism: Neoseiulus californicus (assembly GCA_028455905.1). Taxonomy (NCBI): domain Eukaryota; kingdom Metazoa; phylum Arthropoda; class Arachnida; order Mesostigmata; family Phytoseiidae; genus Neoseiulus; species Neoseiulus californicus. The sequence goes on along the minus strand of JAMQGS010000002.1, from coordinate 6,161,147 downwards.
TCAATAATAATAGTTTCTGGAAAAGGCAAGTTATCGCGACAAACGATTACCACTCACTCAAACGCGTTCGGTACGCTGTCCCTGTCCGATTTCTCGTTGGCGTCATCTAAGCTCATGGTTCGCGATTCATTGGCTTCGTTATCGACATGATCTCAGCCGGAAGCCCACAGCCAACTTACTCTGCGCCTAGAACGCGACACTGGAAACTATTCAGTTGCTCTTCGCAAGCCTTATCGGATAGTTCCCGGGAGCCTCACCTATGCGTAGTTTGGTAGTGCAATACTGAACAAGACAAGCTTCTGCTCCTACAAGATCGTCCCCACTCCCTGACCGCCCACACGATTTTGATCTACCTACATGAGGACAAAGTTTTCCTCTCTCTGAAGTGAATTGTTTTACTTCGAGCCGTTTCAGAGCACCGTTGCGATTCATCATTGCTACAAGTACATGCACGCGGCATGTTAACTCTTTATGCCGATTTGTCTACACGTCTCGTGGGAGGGAATGCCTTTCGCGTTGCGAATAGTACTTGAGCTCATTTGTAGTGCCAGCAAAATGCATACTGCTGATGTCGTCGACGTCTATCGATGTTCCGCGCGTGCAGCAACTCAGCCGCGATTCACTCATGGGAAAAGAAGTGAGGAGAAAGTGCGACCTGATCGCAGATTCCGCGGATTGAAACACGTGACTCGCCTACCAAGCGGTTACGGTAAGTGCCATTCGCTCCCTGGAGTTTCCTTCTTCCAGACAGTAAGCTCGTCGTATGCTTGATTCTGCGCAATCAGGCAACAGTATGTAGATGAATGCCTGATGCGTACCTTCTGCCGTAATTCATTGCTGCCAACGCGACCGAAGCGAAGAGTTCCGTATTAGTGTCAAGCCTGCAGTTGGATAGTTTCCCCGCCCCACCGTCCCTTGGTTCTGGATCGTCCAAGTGGTCTCGATTCTCCCAAGAATCTCCTCCGAGTCCATCGAACGAGAATCGTCTGGGAAAGGCTCCCCGATCGTGGAATTTCATATCCGTTCCTCGGCTGCCACTGCTCGTGCTCCTTGAATAAGGAACATTGAGAAACTTTCCGCCAGGCTCGCATGCATGGCAGACATCGGCTCACTTTGTCAGAGAAAAGCGCAGAAAATTTCTGAACAGTTCTCGACCAGCAACAACAGAGAACTCCAATAATCGGAACGCGGTGGCGTTCCCAAAGTTATCTAGTCTAATAACAGAAAGTTTCTATGATTCTGTCAACTAGAATCTCTCTTAGTAACCGAGCCGAGCCCAGAATGCACTACATTCGCTTGAGTCTCTGATTGTGTTCGGCTCTTTTCGGCTTGCCTTCCCAATGTGACGAAGGTTCGAATGACGACGTGGGACGGAAACCCAATCAAGGTTGACATTAATTAGGAGAGAATCACAGTGTGGCCCTCTCCGGTCGGGAGACGGCTCCGATGTCAAGAAAAACGCTTTCTGCGGAGGCCACGGTTGACCGCTGCCAGCGTCACATGATACCCATCCTTGAATTAGGCCAGCGTACCACGCGACCAAAATGTCAGGCGTGGTAGAGGAGAGTGCCCCCAGGTCGCTTTTCTCGATCATTGATAGAGCATTTTCTGTTCATCATAGGGCAATGTAACGTGAGAAAGGAAATGAAGCTCGCACTGAAGACGGGACAACCTAGAGACAACCCCGAGTTGACGACCGTGTTATGGGGGTAACTTTCTCGAGGATATGATTGAATCAAGAGAGATGCGACCGGCCGTCGCAGGGCGGTGGGTTGGGTTCAATTACGATGGGTCGAATTTTAGAAACGAAGCTGAGGTCTAAGCTTCTACACAATATCCCCGGCTGTCATCTTGGCGTTGTTCGTGGAATGTAGACCCGGCTTTCATCGTCACAGCATCGGCCGACATTTTCCAAGCGAAGCTGGAGCCATTCAAGGATTGCGACATACAATTCTCGACTTCCGCGGGCACCGCGAACTCCTCACGGAGCGCTCTCGGACATTTCCCAGCTCAGCCTGTTGAAGCCAGCGTGACGGACGATTTTTGTTCAGAAAAAGCAAAACAATCCAAAAAGGAAATTTCCATTCCTGTGCGACGCGAAGAAAGCCCTGTCATCTCCACCGACTCTTTTTGAAGAGTGCCCCGTTCCCCTCCGTGAGTGTCTGCCCCCTTGAAAGCGTGGTTGTAAGACGACGAACGTCGCTATGTTCTGAGCAAAAAGAGAACCATATTGCTCGCTCTCTCTCTCTCTCTCTCTCTCTCAGAAGTCGTGGAAAATCCTTCAGCTTTCGTGGCTTTGTTCCGGGGGCTTCTTTGTCGCATTTGAATAAAGTTAGTCGTCGGTTGTCATCGCTTTCCGGCGCTCTCGTACGCAACGAGTTGATTGGCCCGAGATTTGTATGCGGCGCCACATGTGATGAATGACAATGACGATTTCCGAAACGGAAACCGGGCCGAGGTTTTGCAACGGAAGTAGGGTTCAAGGCAGTTCATGAGAACAATATGTGTTGAATTCCGATCCGCGGAAACCTTTGCTCTCAGGAGATTCGAAAGAATTGCTCGGCACAAATGTCCTGAAGTGTGTCGCCCATAGTGGCGCAAATCATGGGTCTGAAGATTCTATTATACCTACTTCCGATGTTTTTAGTTGATGTCCTTGGGGCGGGCCCATGACGTGAGAACGTTTTATTGGGAAAGGTCTTCTCCGCCTCCAGTGTCTCTTATATCCAAAGCTTTTGGCATGGGAACTTATCTCTTCTATTCGCGAACTCTTTCTTTATATCCGAGTTTCTCATCGATGCGTTTCCTCTCACGCAGCTTCCGCTGTACTCCGTCGTCTATCGTATGTTAGTGAGAGCTCATTCAGTGCTCCGGCCTCTTACGGAAATGACTAAACCTGACTCCCGTAACGCGAAGCGCCGGACGGAAGATGGGCGAAGTATTGTGAATCGACTCCTCCGAGACGGTGGAAAACTATGGCCGTAATCTCCGCCGAGCGGTCCCCGGGTTTGCCTTAACAACATTGTGGGCGATTGAATAGGAAAACCCAACCTCTACCAACTATGATATCGCACATGGGAGCGATGCGGAAGAACCCATGGTGTTTGAATCCGTTCCGAAGATGATCGTCTTCCCATTCCATCCCACCTCCTCTATTCGAATTGATAGCGTCGACGGTCTAGGATTTTCCACGCGGGAAAGAAGTCACCGGATAGAGAACTCGAGCCACTGGAAGAGCGCCTCCACAGTGCTGGAGACTACGGGAAACGAGATCGAGAACGATGTTCCAGTGGAGAGGAGACCGAGAATGCTGTGCTTGGACGGCTTTTCAGCAGCGTTCACTAACCTCCAAGAGCGGCATAATTACGCAGTCGGAGGTGGGCGAACGATTCGGCCGCAAGACACTCCGCCCTGAGCTCCCGAGAACTCCGGGGCGGCGAAAAAATATCCGCCCCGGATATTTTTTCGCTTCTGTGAGTCTTCAAGGTCGATGCATCAGCCCTTTAGGAATTACGGCTGGAACGGCGAATCAAAGAACAGGAGGTTCAATGCTCGAGCAAAGCAGTCATTCCGGCGTGAGGCGCACAGCTCTCGGCCGCGCAATCTACTTACTTTGTAACAAGAATAAAAATAATGGGTGTTTTTTTTGGGCATTTGGATATTTACCCATGAAGTCAGTTCAGCTTGTGTCTTCTGCCCTAATTCATTCTATTGCATACAGAGCAGGTTATGCCGTCCAGAAAGTAGGTGCAGCTACATGCGGATCGATAGCGGCCAGCTCTATCGGGCAAGTTCGAGGTGACTGCCGATATCAGCTCCAAGAAGGGAGTTCACTCGAAATATGACAGCAAAACATGGGAGTAGAAAGACAAGATGTCGAATAACCTTTTCGCTCCAGGACTCCATGACTCGAATTGCGCCGATTGCCGTAGCTGAGTAGTTGTCCACCAACATGGCACGTTGTCTTCCAAGACTTCGTCAAGCCGCATTTCGGCAACAATACGACCCCGACTAGAGCGTCACACGCGGTCCGGTTTCATCCTGCCTCCAACCTCTCGCTCCGCCCTCCAGAGCATGTTATCGATGAATCGGACCCGCTGTTTCGGATTATGGCCGCTGTCCTTTCGAACCCCCAATTTCCGAAATTCCTCGCTATGCCGCCGAGACCTCAGTGGGAATTCACTCGATGAGATCCTCTAACGCGCATCCCAGATTCTGAGAATGGCGACAGCTGAAGTCTCGCAGCTCAAAACGTTGGGAAGACACCCATGGGCGCAGACGATCAGTTCCGTTCCTCTTGCAGACCTCTACGTGTGAATTCTGTATCACATATCTGGATGAACCAGTTCGTCCGCTGGGATCTAATCCGTGACTTACGATGCACGAGGAATGCCGACGCAGCTCTCATGTCCGTGGGCGTAGGATCCCGCTTGGGGAACCCGAACTCTCAATCAGAGGAAAATCGGATGAGCTCCCAGGATATGATGTCACTGATATGGTGGGGATCTAGCTGACGAGACCTTCCTGGACGTTTGTTATTCCCTTCACTAATTACATAAATCGTTATCTTCAAAACTACATAGCCGTCGCTATCTTCATAACTACTAACTACATAGATGACGGAGACAATCGGTGTAAGCGGCAAGTGAACACACACTTTTCTGTGGGAAGTCAAACATACGGCTCCGCAACGTCCGCATGGGAAGCAATCACTGGGTCCGTTGGAAATCGTGTCGGCACAGTGGTCTTGATAAAAACCGTGGGGGCGTACCCCGTGTATCGATGTCAGGTCTCAAAGTTCACGCCCCTCCATCCCAGGTATTTCGGAGCGAAAACTCGTGACGCTGCAGGGGGGGGGGGGGTGAACTCCTCGAGAGCGGGGGTCCTCGGACGATCGTAACCGGGTATCATATCCGACGATTCCTTCCTCGCTGGAATAAAATCCTCGTCCAATCGCTCGGAGAATCGATTTCCACATATCTCGTCCGTACGTCGTCGCCTCAGAAGTGACTTCAATGCCAAGATATGGCTCCGCAGGAAGTCAGGGAGTGTCAAAGGTCAATGGACAGTGATCGCAGGAAACGAGGCCGATGCGTGGGTGCATGAAATCAAATTAGCCCCGTAGCGAAGACTCCGTTCGCGAAGTATAAACTTCGATATGATATCGAAGGTTCACCGCAAACGTCGATTCATCCAATCAAAGGCTGAATCGAGCTAATATTCGGAGAGATCGATGATCCGCGGCTGTGCTCACAGGAATCGCGTTAGTGATCGCTCACGGCCGAAGTGCTCCGACCCCCGAGTGCTCCTCCGCCTATGCGGCAAGTTTGCCAGCATTGATTTTCGACCCGCAACGATCTCTTGAACCATTCCAAGATTTATTTGAATCCTGACCCAAGATCAAGGTGCAGATCAGTTTGGACGAGTTCCACCATCGGAACGCGGCCGCTTCTGACGAACTCTCTGCTCTCGATACAACCTGTTCATCCATGCTCGGAATCATCACGAAATCATCTCGGGTTCGCCTGTGCTGTTTAGCCTCTCGAGTCTCAAGACCCTCGTTTGCCCTCAGGCCGTCACGAGGTCGAGGTTAGCTCAAGGTCATGAAGCCCCCCACGTTCGGCTGGCCGAAAAAAGTCGGAGAACAACCCGCACCCATGAAAGGGCTGTCCGACAAGCCATTGACGGTCAACGTTCGTCGTCCATCAAACTCGTTACTTAGATAGCGCTAAAAATGTGGGGAGACCGGGAGCCCTCACCGAAGCTGCTAATTGAACGACAGACATGTCCAGCAGGGAACTGTATGCCTAAGAGACGGCCTCATCCTCGAAGAGAAACGCTGAGTCCCCGATAACCAAAATAAGGTCGAGGGCGTTGACACTCTTCCGAACGGGTTCCTGATCAACAAGAATCATTTCCAATGTTTCGGTGCCCTCTTTTAACGAATCATTTGCGATATGATCCGTTCCGAACAGGTGCTCCCACAATCAGAGCCAAATATCCAAAGCCGAAAACTCTTCGGAAACTCCAAGGCGGAAGTTTCTCATCTGGTACGTTCCTTGTACGCAAGATTTCAGGGTATGGATATGTAGTATTCCCACAGGTTCGTGATAGATGTGCTTTTCACCACTCGTAATGTGACGACCAACAATCACTCTCAATCAGACAACCAAAACGTTTTAATGATCGAAAAAATAATTACGCTTCTTCGCGCCCTCCCCTGCCGTTGGCCACAACTGTCGCATAGCAGCTGACCTCGTCGACCGAAGCGCAATGACCCCATTCCTAGCTGATAGTGAAGGGTCCTGATCTCGTTTGTCCTCCCAAAGACCGAGCTGAGAGAGTATTGTGTCCCTGGAAGCATATGTCAATGCGGCAACGCCCACCATGACCACAATGTAACCTGAATAAAGGGCGATACGACATTTCCGAAGCCGTCGTCTGTTTTTTACGGCTCGGAAGACCTGTAAGAGAATCAAGTATCGGATTATCGGAGCACCCTGCTGTAAAGTTAGTTCACCCTGGACGTCATAACGGGCGGGGTCAATTATTCATGCGAACTGAAACACGCCTTGACATCTGGAACATGTAAAGTTGGAGCGTCTTCCGGAGTCTCTAGATCTCGGGTCCCGTTTGTAGATATTCCCGATTCACTCGCTCTCCCGGGAGTCGATTGCTGGGACCTGAGAAGCTCTATGGATGTAATGCAGCTCCAATGTCAGGGTGCTATTATCCTTCATCTGGATTTTTTCGGGAATTGCCAGACTCCATGCAATCAAGGATACTTTCGACTCACTCGCGCGTGCTCCGTGATGTCTCGGAACTTCCTGGGTATATTGAGGATTTATCACTTTCGCTGCTCATTCTGACTGCGTCAATTCCCGATAGCAAAATTCGTTATCACCATAGGGTGGCCATGATGAGAATAACTTCGTCGCCGGTGAAGGCGACGGATATCCGAGCCATCTCGTGTTCCCTTGAATTCACCGCACCAGCGGCATCTGAACAACAATGAGGAGCGAAACGCAGGTCTCGTGTGTGAGCTTCCGCCAAATCGCGTCTCCTTCGCCCTAAAGAGAAAATGGAAAACAAATTCAATTTCCGGATCGGCATTCTTTCTCAGCCCTACGAAATCAGGGATGGCCGGACGCGACCTAGGAGAAAAGTTGAATAAATATCAGAATCCAGAATTTGAGGCCCTAGGGAGCGGAAAACACAGTAAAGTGGAGAATGTCGAGATATCTTTGGATTTCAGCTTGGGTTGCGCGTCAGAACCCCTCATGGAAACGGGAAGTCGTTTGGACGAGAAGTCTCTTCTGCGGCCGACTTTTTTCAGGAAACGGGGTTCCTCATACGCGGGACTTTGGGGTGAGTGGTACGACTGGAACATCTCCTGTGTCAGAAGAAACGGCTGCGTCCAATCCAGAATCCAGATCCATGGATCTTGACCAGCAGAAATTCTCTACATCCTTTCGGGGCGAACTTAGAGTCGAGAATAGCGTGTCTCTGTTTATCAGATCAGGAGGAATTATTCAAACACCACTATCTCAGAGCTAATACTCCCGACGCAGACATTGAGACTCTCCCCGGATTCGGGCTGAATGCATAACATGCTCATCTACAGACCTGACTTTCTCGAATATGGGTCGATCCAGCGGCAGATAGCTTTAAGTTCGCGAGCGTGTAGGAGGCAGTTTGAGCAAGTCTCGGAAGGCGATAAGGGAAATCTTTGTTCGGGGAGCCGTACTTGATCAGAGTTGTTCGCTGAAATTAGCCTGAAAGCGAGGCGACAAGCAGATCAAGACCTTCGGTAGCTGGACACCCACACACAGGGCTGCGACGCGTACACAGAACATCTTCTCGGAATGAAAAATCCAAGAGAACGACGATCCGCAAACCTCCAAAGCCATACGTCGCCGAAGATAACAAGCTCGGAACGATGTATCTATGAGGGAAGTCGATCGTTCCTGCAGTGTTGGAAATGGCTTCGACGTCCTTTAGACGTGGCAATCTTGATGGCTTCTTCGGTAGAAGCCTCGAGGACGCTGCTCGGCTGCTGAAAAACTGTAGATAGGTTGGATGATGTTTGAGCTGGACGATCTCAAGTTTCAGCGAAGTAAATAGCCTAATGGCCTGATTTCTTTTTAGAGCAGAGTGCGTCGTAGACACCTAATTACTCGAGCGCGGGGTCATTGCGAGAATTCCCCGCTCCATGTTCAGGAATCCGTTCAGGATGAAATTTCCTCGAATCGAGGTCGAAAGCCGGAGTGCGGTTTCATTTTACCATGCGGGGGAAATGTGGAGCTTCCCTCGCACAATTTTCAATGGATGGTAGCAAAGCTTTCTGTCCGATTCTAGCTGCAGAACTCAATCCCATTTTCTGCGGGCGCTTGGAATCTGTTCTTTCAATTTGCGATGAAATTCGAGCTCTCGCAGCAGAGTCGAGTCACTCTGAAAGAAAGAAGAAGTGAGTTTCGTATTCCAGGTCATTGATGACAGAGCGCTGGAGGGTAACGTGTCGAATCAATCATTGGCATGCACCACTGGCATGCTCAAGGCCGTGATCTCCGGTGTCGTGTTGGACAGGGTCGCTAGGAAACGATGAGATTCCCTCAGAAGCTTCATCTCCCTCTTCGTGATGATGCTGCGTGTCTCTCGCACATGACGATCCTCTTTGTTTTTGGGCCTAATCACTCCCGACCCGAGGGAACCATGACTGGATCAGCCCGGAACCTTTTTTCGGAAATTTGATTCCGGCACGATAGCTCAGAGCTGGGTGTCGGTATTCTCAGAGAGAGAGAGAGAGAGAGAGAGAGAGAGAGAGAGAGAGAAGGGAATCGCTCAAGTTCTCGGGGAGAAGCCTCCGAGCATTTCGGAATTGTGGACGGGATATTCGAGAGGTAGTTCTTCCCATGACGTTGGGATTCAACATGGATCATGAAACGAGGCTCTCCTGGACGACCCGCAGCTCGGCAGGATGTGCATGATTACTCATTGATTTCAAGACGGCCCTCAGTCAGGTGATCTTCCTGAGGAACTATTCATCCGAACGAAGCTGACAGCCAGGGCCGGATCTAAAAATTCGCCGCCCCTAGGCTAGAAAAAAATTGCCGCCCCTAGGCTAGAAAAAAATCGCCGCCTCCATTCTTTCGGGAGAGGAATTTTCTTCCGCTCAAAGTCGCTCTGACATCGGTTAACATTTGTCATAAAATAAGTTAGGAAGCCGTATAAAGTTTGCTGCGTTCGATCGGAGGTCGGAAGTGCTCTTGGTCAGAAAAACTCTCAATTTATTCGTCTTCCCAAGGACCTCCTGTTCTTTCTGTTTCTCCTTTTCCGCACGCTTCCTGTACTCACACCCGCTAAGGCGCATTCGGCCGTCGGCAATCGACTTTTGAGATTGTCTTGAAGGCGATCGAGGGAATCAACTCACGGATTTCTGTGTCCCATCACTTGACATCACACGGAAGGGTGACCTAAGGTTCGTCGAGTCTCGCACGTGATACACGCAAGCGCTAGAGCAGTGGCTCCCAACCTTTTTCGACCCGCGCACCCCCGGGAGAGTCTCATGTCTTCTTGCGCACCCCTGCCTAAGAAGTGCCCCAACTATTGTGGGGAATTTTTCGCTCATTAAAATGATGATACTCCCTATAGTTATGCACGGAATCCAGCTGTTGTGGGACACCCTAGGCACACAACAGTTGGCCGCTCTCGATAGACCAAAAGCCTGTTATCTCAAACGCACCCTAGCCGTGCATAGATCGTCCAGAAATCGGCTAGTTTACCAAATGGCACAGACAGCCCTACTCTCGGAGCAGATTAGAGAAAGCCTTAACTTGAGTAGAACCCCGGTGTTCGAGAAGCACCTGGAAGGCTGGGAACTCAAGATGAGCGAGACGGACCCCTTCTTCTACGACACTCCGGCTATGAGAGTTCACTGGTGGAGATCAGCAGATTGCAAAGATAGGCACCGCCTCACTAGAGGCGCGGTGCACGGGTACCATCACCGAGTTTGTACGATATCAGGATTTCACGATCCAGACGGAAACTGTACATGTAAGATTTGCGGAGAATCATGTGGACGGTACCACTTTTACCAATGTAACGCCAGCCCAAGCTAGGAAGGGGACTTTCTGTAGCGGCAGCCCCTAGTCTCCCCTTGGATCTTGGAAAAATTAAGGACTCATAACATACAACAACAACGGTTGATAATAAATGTATTTTGAAGAAAAAATGATGATACAGTTGCGGAAATGAAGAACCCCCAGGTTGGGAACCACTGCGCTAGAGGATGCTGAAACTCCGAAGTTTTGCCACCCGCCAAAAGCGAGAGATGATAAACCTTTGGAAATGAATCAGCAAAGTTCGCATAAAGAGACATAGAGTTCAGAGCACTCAGAGTGAGACAACTTGTTTCTATTCATTGTGCACGCTTCGTAAGATTCGCCCCCCGTATCGGAATTTGCCGCCCCAAAAAATTTGCCGCCCTAGGCTATAGCCTAGGGTAGCCTCTGGGAAGATCCGGCCCTGCTGACAGCCACAACTTTTCTCAATCAAGCTCCTGCTCGTGGATTCCCCGTGCGGAGTCGGGAGCCTAATTAACGATATCCGAATCGAACCTGATTAATAACACTCCCTAACAACTGCATCCCATCGGTGCCTGTCCGCTCCGCTCGCAGAGCCGAACACAACTCGCTCCAGGAACGGAAACGATAGTATCCAAGCGACAGGTGTGGCGATCACGACCATGTTTTCGACAGTTGGCTTTCCTTTCATGAACTGATCTCTATCATAAACTGAACGGCCCAGAAGATCGAGGAGCTCCGATCTTCCGATTCCCTCAGCAAAGATGCGCAAGATCTCAGGGCGTCTCTGACCATCCGCGCGTCGCAGTGTCCATAAGTGGTCGTCAGGCTCTTGGGACCGATTCTCAGCTCCGTAGGAAGGAGTCATTGTAACACACGATTGCACGTCTAATACCTACTGCCCCGGAATCGGATCTCAGTCGAGACTACCTAATGACCCTCGACACTCTTATTGTCAAAGTGATTCGGAATGCGGGAGGAGTCCGGATCTGATGTTTCTCAGGAATCTCTCATGTTGGGAAAAACTTTTAGGATTCGAATGGCAAGCTTGAATCGCGTCCCAAAGAGCTCCCAGAACTCTCGGGTGGCATAGTGGACTCCAAAATGTTTTTGATGCCTTCGATCCGCTTCTCTTGGTCCGGCCGTCCATCGACACAAATGTCAAGACGCCCCAGGGGAGAAGTCGATGCGACAGGGAAAAAGGTCAGAGCTTATGTTTGTCCCCATCTATATGAGCCAGGGTTTGCTAACTGTACATTGTTCCGAAAGAGCAGAAGGGACGGCCGGGAACGAGAAGCTGGAATAATGCTGAGCATGCGGCGACCTGAAACTTCAGTGAAAATGAAAAGTCTTAGCGTGAGAATCTTATAAACCGGTGCGCTCTGATGCATGCCCATTGCTGCGAAAACTTCACGGAGACATGTCCTCACTGCGCAGAAGACGGTGACCTTGACCTGGGAGCAAACGGTGTTGGAGGAGCATCCTTTTCGAAACGAGTTTTGAAACTCCAGGTGCTCGGACCAGGGTTTCTGCTCGACGCAACCCTCCAAGAAGTGGTGTGTTCTGCAACAGCAAAACCGATTACGCTGGCTTTTCTCCCGAATTCCCAAGTCTCTTCTCTTCTATTGACAAACCTTTCCAATGGGATGTTATCGTTCGGAAACTATGTTGCACGGTGCTATGGGCGTTCCGTTGTTCGGTTACACTGGCTGGCCAAGTCAGGCCATCGACTCATGAGCAAAAGAACTCGCCGACCGCAACTCTATTGTGTTGGCCCGGGGATCGTCCTCAGCTCAAGCGCAGTGGCAACCTTGTGGACTGAGCTCAGACGACAAAAAAGATATCTCGTAGGCGCAGTGGACGGCCTTGAACTCGAATCCGGTCGGGGAGAGACTCTTATGGGTCGAGCCCACGCATCAGTGACAGAGGGAGTTTCACTTGGAAACAGAATGCATTTGTTCATCTCAAGACGAGTGCTGGCGGTGCTGGTCAACTTCGATCCTTAGCCTCGGGTACGTCTTCGTTCCTCCGACTGTCATGACACGACTTTCGATGCCTGTGAAAATGGCTAAAGGGTTGACCAGTTCAGGGTTCCTCGGAAGATATGGCAAAAAAGGGAGCGGGGGAACCGACCGTGACGTAATCCCTCCGGTTGGAGGACATGCCCGGCTCCTTTGTCCCTTTGTTTCAATGCTCGAATGGGCGTCCGTACATCAGGAGGATCCTTGGAGAGAATTCTCTCCGATTTCCCGGACCCGCGCAAGGTGCTCATGCATCAGAGATCGCCCGTGTATTCGAGAATGCCCTCCGTGAGAATGCGGTTTTCGTATTTTTCGGAAATCAACAAAAATACCTCATGACCAAGGTTCTAAAAATACCAAACGGTAAGAATGCGTGAGATTGACGAAAAGTTGCGGCTCTCATGGACACTCTTCAGGAAATGGCAACAAAAATGCCGCGAAATTTTCGGAAAAATCGCGATCCGCGAAAAAATTCACAGCCCTACTCATGACTCTTGTAGAAGGCCATGGTCGAACATTCGAAGGACTCCCGGTGACGCGAAAACTTGCCGGAAAGGTTCCTTTTTGAGCTCTGACTCACTCGGAATCAAGAACAGAACGATTTCACCTCGGAGAAGGTCTCCGTGTAAGCTTTGGGAGCAATTCTGTTCTGGATATTTGAACGGTAAACCTCTATCCATTGGATTCCGCTGTGTTGAATTCCCAGGGAGTCTGATTCTTCGGTGTGAGGGCGGGTAGTTAGGTAGGAAGTATAGATAGGAATGAGCTTTACTGGGAACGAGCAGATTCTGAACGTCGAATCTCTGAACTGTCAAGGGCTGGAGAGGTTCAGGCTAGACCAGCGGTTCCCGATCGGTGGGCCCTGGCCCCCCCAGGGGGCCCGGTGACGATTTTCGGGGGGCCCGAAGGTGATTTCGGAGGTCTCAGAGCCCGCTATGCAATATTCAATTTCAATTTTTTTCAATTTCAATTTCTTTTTATTCAAAAAGGGGGGAATATATATTCCTATCGAGCACTCCGTATGGACTCCGAAAGCAACAATCTGGAGGAACGTTGGTGCTCAGTTACTTCAAGTTACCCGAAGCTCGCCGAAATAGCTATTCGGGTTCTGGTAGCGCTCTCAACATCTTATCTGAGCGAGTCCGCTCTTAGCACGGCGGTAACACTCAAAAACGAGTACCTGTCGCGTTTGGATCCCGAGACGGATACGAGAGCCGCAATAAGTAAGACGAAGGCTCAGATCGAGAAGATTGTTATGCAGAACATGCCGCTCATCAACGATAATCATGACTTCGAGTAACTATCAAGGCAAATTTTATCATGCCCGACCGAATCCGCGAGATATTGTCGAAAGACAAAATCGGGGGGGGGGGGGGGGATAGTTAGGTCGCTCGGTGAGGGGGCCGGGCACGGAAACTAATCGGGAACCGCTAGGCTAGACTCTAAACAACCCTTCTACGACAACCCGATTTTTCGTGACAGTGCTTGCTGCATTCGAGGAACTCGCCGTATGTTTAACAAACTCCCTGGTTCTGCAGCTGCCAAATAAAGATTCTTGCATCTCCCTGAACTTCATTAGATAGCAAGAATTAGGAAAGCAGCCTGGGCTGGGAGCATGGTGAGATCTTCCAGATACAAATTCGGCTGGGGGACGGTCGAGTGTTACGGTGTCTTTACTGCTCTCGAACACTGCTGACTGCAATCCGGAGTCGTGATCGATTGGTGAGCGATACTAAGCCACATCATGCGGTGAAGAGATCAACTCCAGTTTAGGCGCCGCACAGTGGGGTATTTTGGCCCGGGGTGATCAAAAATATTTCCCGGTCTAGAAGTGTGGATATTCCTTTTGTGCCGGGTACTATGAGTCTCTCCAAGCATTTTGTACGAATTGGAATTCCCAGAATCGTGATTTTTTCATTTTTTTTCGATTTTTCCGTTTTACCGATTTCAGAAAATTGCAAATTATTGGTGAAAATCGAGCCAGGTATGGCTGATGTGGAAGCTGCTCTGTCGAAAAGATGTCCGCTATAAGCTCCCGTTCGATGCCCCATGCATCGTTCGCAAAAAATGTCGTTTTCGGAAACCGGCCACAACATGGGAGTCTATGGGCGGACATGAAATCTGCCTGTAGAATCGAAACGGGGCAACATCGGATGGGGTCGTCCGTGGGGCGAAAGTAGGCCTGTCACCCAGCTACAAGATGCGATGCGCACGGAATCTGTAGAAATCCGCATAAGCGAAATATCGCAGAAACAAGTAAATAGCCAGCCCGTCAAGCGCTGATGCGTTCTGATACTGTCCGAAGTGCTCGCACCGGTGTTTCGCTGTCTCCAACATGCCAAGCGTTCCGCATGTTCGATCAAAACAACCCCTTTGTGGAATCAAACGGCATGGAGAGAAACAGTGCGTTGCCTTCTTTTGCTCGAGTTTCACCCCGGAGATGTACAGGCGGTCCCCGCTCAACGCTGTCGATTTATTGGCGGACAATTGTCATAAGGGATGTCAATAGAGTCAGAACCGGATCGATAGGATCTACCTGGACACGCGTCAGCTGGGAATCCAATCGGGAGGCAGCGCTCCATCCCAGCCCCGGTGAATTGGCTATTTTCTTGTTTCTGCGATATTTCGCTTATGCGGATTTCTACAGATTCCGTGCGCGTCGCATCTTGTAGCTGGGAGACAGGCCTACATTCGCCCCATGGACGACCCCATCCGATGTTGCCCCGTTTCGTTTCTACAGGCAGATTTCATGTCCGCCCATAGACTCCCATGTTGTGGCCGGTTTCCAAAAACGGCATTTTTTGCGAACGATGCATGGGGCATCGAACGGGAGCTTATAGCGGACATCTTTTCGACAGAGCAGCTTCCACATTAGCCCTACCTGGCTCGATTTTCACCAATAATTCGCAATTTTCTGAAATCGGTAAAACGGAAAAATCGAAAAAAAAAAGAGAAAATCACGATTCTGGAAATTCCAATTCGTACAAAATCCTTGGAGAGACTCGTAGTACCAAGCACAAAAGGAATATACACACTTCTAGATCGGGAAATATTTTTGATCACCCCGGGCCAAAATACCCCACTGTGCGCCGGGAAGATTTCAGCAACGGCACAATTTCAGTGCGAACTTCATCGGACTCCGTGGCGCGTTACAGCGGACCAACCCCGTGGAGGAACGTCCGCCACGAGAACACGACTTGCAAGCTTCCGAGATCTCGACGTGAGGACACGAAAACTACGGTCCATAGCGGTCGGGTGGTCAGATCCCCTGAACAGTTATGGACCCCTACCCGGAATTGGCCAGGTCGACTCTCCCCAGAGCTCGGATGTCCCAAGCCGTTCAAGGGATTCGACGTTCAAGTTTACTTGAGCGCAGAACCCAGCTTGTTTCATGTCCGCCGCATGAGAATCCGCCGAACGCAAAGAAAGACTCCGCACTCAAGTACGGTGTCATGGATGATCCACGATCGCTGATTGATAGGTTCGACTGTCCACAAGTAAACTTTGAAATGCACATATTCTCGTGATCAAATGATTCGTTCTCAACTTGTGCATTCTCACGAGCAAGAGATCACGCTGGAACTCTTCTCATGCCAGGGCAGAATTCGGAACTCGCCGAATGTCCCCAGCTGAACTCCCCATGTCGGGGGTCTCTCATGGCGAATTTCCCCAGCGGGAGCCAGACTCACAACTAGAAGTTCTGCGCCTCTCGAGGTCGCTCCGTCTTCTGATCCCCGTCAAGATGTACGTGTTCAAGTCTCCCGGGAGTTGTTCGAGCAGATCCTGCCACTCGAGCGTATCCCCACATAGCCCACCTTGCTCAAAGTTGAAGGTGGAATCCAGAATGTCCTTCCAACTCGATTGTTTGCAGCATCGCATGAGTCTTGAATGGATCAACCAGTTGGCAAGTTAGCGCCCTAACAGGGGTTTTTGCTCTCCATCCGGATCCGGGCATCTAAAAACCATTCTGACTCATGTGAAATGGATTTATTCCCGATAAAAATACCTACATACATTGAATCAGACACAGGCGATGGAGGTTGTTGGAAGAGACTGCCCCACAGCAAGCGTCTCATGGGCGGCCGCGAGATCGATTCACCGAGTGCAATCGTTTGCAATCGAAGGTCGTCAATCGATGCGCACGGCAAACGCTGCGACTTCATCAACTGCAGACATATTATGCAGACATGTACATACACATGAACACGGGGCCCAGCGTGCACCCCAGTGATAGTCAAGATTTGATCCATCGGGCTCCGGTTGAAAGATTAGCCGTGTTAGAAGACAATCGGCCGCTTGATCCGCTCTTCGGACACGAGGGCTGAAACGACTCCTGTCAACGGCGTCCTTGGGCCTTGGACGAGGAAAGGACTGCCGAACGGACGCCCCGAGGGATATCCTAGTGGACACTACCACGAGGGAACGAGCCGAGTTGCTACCGTTGCTCCATGACGTCGGAAACTCTGCTCCCCAGCAGCTTGGTCGTATTCCAACAGGACCGGCCTGAATTTGATGACATCGGGATTCGGGAACGATTTTGAACTGAATTTGCATCGCAAATAACTACAGCCTGAATTTCCGAGGTCCCCCAGGCCTCATTCCGAGAGGACGACCCCGAACAAGGTTGCTCGTTGCTTTATCCAAACTCTCCATCCACATGAACAAGCTATGTAGGGACACCTCAGTGACTTGCCTCCCTTGGGTTTGCCTCTGGAAGGAACGCACCGCCTCGGCGGAACAGAAAAACGTTCTTTACGAGGATTCTCAGGAACTGAGTCCATTTCAGCCCATTGATGTCTCTGCGAGCGGAAACGGCCAGAGGTCATAAAGTCCAAGATGAAATACAGCCCCTCGCTCACTCAGTTCTACGTCCGAGGAACGGGTGATGTTTGCATGGTCACGCCGGATTACGTGCCCTACATCACCACGTTCTTGTGGACAAGAGAAACGCTCCCTGGTCTCCTCAATCAGCAAGCTTCTCTCCAAGCCTGCCTCAGCATGCTAGAAACCACCGGGAACGGCTCCCAGACTCCTCTGACGGATCTAATATTCCCTCCCCGATTCGACCGTGAGCCGGTCAGGATCCGTACTTTGACCGGAAGTTGACCAGCCACTGAGACAGCCAGCCCCCTGAGTTTCCGACATTTTCCCCGGGAAAGAAAAATATCGTTCCGTGGGATGGGAGCAGGCTGCTGTTGACGATGCGCATACGATTCCATACACGACGAAGCACTATGCGCCGTTCAGCAAATGCTAATACACGCGACGTGGCGCGACGAGCGAAGCGAGCGCCGCAATGTGCTTCTCCGTTGGAAGCAAGCGTCCGCGGCTGAGACTACAGCTGCTATCGCGTCAACTCGTATCCCCGGTAAGAGTTGACACAATGTGGTCGGAGAGGAATACCATAGAAATAACAAGATCTCATTTTCTTTTGACTGTTTTCCTTGTGGCGCTCCGAGCGACTTCGTTCGCCCGCCCGTTTTCGCAGATGTCGCGCATTGAAGAAACGGTTTCCGGACTTTCGCGGCGTTTCAACCCTGATTCCGCCTGTTTTCCAATGCCATTCCTCTTTTTGACACTTTCCACTTCGTCTCCTGTGACAGACTCAGATATTGGTTTCGACTCTCAGAAGAGGTGATGGCATTGTAGGCGCGCTAAGAAATCCGATTTCACGCTTCACCAAACGGCTGTCATCGGATCGGAGTGACAGCCCTCAGACTCTCGGAGCCGCATTCTGTCGAATCGATGTGATGCTAATTAAGCTTCGCTGTTATCAGATAGCCGGCGTGACGTTCGCATGAGCCCTTGTGTCGAGCTCGAACTACAGAGTTTCGCTGATCTCCACTGGGCTTTGTGACGCGACCCCCGTGTTGTTTGTTCCGATGACACCTTTTGTCTGCCAGCTCCGAATGAGATCTAAGTACAGACGGCGTTTCAGCCCGAGCTGAATTGTTCACGGTTTTGTTCACAAGAGTAGTTACCTCAGGATCAAGCCGGACCATTGGGAGGCTCAAGCCGAACACGATCGGCATGTTAAGCATGCACCCGAAGGTAGCTGGCGAAATCTCTCGGCAAGAAAAAACTTTCCAACATCAAGCTTTTGGGCACCTCAGCCGACTACGGTGTTCGCCGGCCGGCCGCGGCCTCGAAAAATATTGTGCTGTGATGAGCTGCTCAGGCAATCGGTTTCCGAGAGCCCATTGTTGCGAGGCATGACTGTGCGTCACATGTTCGTCTCATGATGATAAACGAAACTGATAACGTGCTTGAACACGAGTTCAGCGACGGAAATCCGACAGAAAGAACAACAAGAGTTGCAAGGAACGAGATAGACGCGACCGACCCATTGTTGTGCAAATTTCCGCTCATGACAAAGGGACGGCTCCGAAGCTCAGCACCGGAACAAAACACCTCAAAGATGTTTGTTCATTGTTGAAAAGACTGCGATCTGGGACAACCTCGGTCTGTCTGGAGTCAATCCCGCTGGTTCGCTCTCGCCCCCCGATCGGATGGGTGCTGAGATCGCTGTATTTCCTGCACGTCATGGTATATATTTATGTTGACCCCTCGCTCTGGAAATCCCGGCCGTTCCGCGGGAAATCTTCTCCGCGATGAAGATTGTTTCCTGCATATTCAAGGCTCCTTTTTAGGAGCCCGGCCTAAAATAGCCACAGAACGCCTCCGGCGTCGCTTTCTCAGTTCCCACGACGACGTGGAAGAGTGAGTGAGTCGTTTCAATTGTCCCAAGTGCAAACGACCTTGAGTCGTCGAAGGCTCAGAAGGATTCTGATGACATTCAAGAGAGAAAACTTACAGGAAGAAAATCTCCCGGGTACTCCAGGGTTAGTAACTTTTCGGGACGGAGCCTTCCTGATTCTTGCTCCTCAGAGCTTTTGAGGTGACGGGCCACACTCCTGTCTGATTCCGAAGCTGCTTCTCTCGGAAGCAGATATTGCCACCTCCCATTCTCAAAAATCTACGGTGCGCATTCCAGCGTTCCACTCTGAAAGCGGTGGCGCCCAGAAAGAGGGTCCGCACTGACGGCGTTATAGGCCCGAAAACTTTTTGGGGCTTTCAATCGGAGAAAACCTTTTCTGTTTTCCCATTCTTCCTCTTCCAGCTTCGTGGCCCGGAGCCCTTACATCAGGAGTCGTTGCCCTTTCCTCGTTCTTGTCCCGGTGCATCAGCTTTCATGAGACGCTTTGGGTTATGCAAGCCATCAAAGGTCTACGTCCCTGTGGGAACTTTTCACGAGGACACCGAATGCTCTTCAATCTGCTCCGTTGTTCCGTCACGTCGACCAGAGCTGATTCCTTTAGTCTATCAGTTTTGGAATTTCGATGGATTTCCACCTTCGGTAAAAGAAGTTGCTTTCATCGGTCGCTGAAACGACCGTTGCGCAAGCGGTTTCTGCTCTGAACAGCTTCTTAACGCCGGAGTAAAGTACATCACCGGGACTCCCGGTGGATGGAAAAACTCCCCCTGGGAGGTTTTCGCAACCGCCGCCTCCTTTGCGCGTTTTTTTTTTCGCCGCTTGCGACCTCTGCGAAAGAGTTACAGTTGCCGACCGTACCTCATGCTCTCTAGAAACGTTGTTGGACGAGCCGTGGGGTCCTGATTCCGGTATCCTGCCGTATAGTCGAAGCTTACAGCAGTTTTTTGAAAGACATACACATAAAAACAGATTTTGCGTTCCCTATCGAAGGCAGACCCGAATCGAGAAGGGCCGAATCCCAGGGAAATCGTTTCGGCTCGTTTCATGTGCGATTGATTCTCTCTATGACGAACAATTTCGGGAAGGTTTCAGGGCCGTCCTCGGGCGTACAGGGAGTGGGTGGACAATCTGTAGGCACCTAGAGATCTATGATCGCCGAATTCGAATCAGGGAAGAATTAGTCCGAGAGTCAGACAACTACGTTCACGAGTGAATGATCAAGCGTTCGTTTTGACATAGAGTATAACAACCTCCAGTCTCCTGAGCCCTCCGCCTGGCCTCCTCGGCGAACCAGACAAGGTACACAAGGACGAGGTGGCAGCCTCCTGTAATCTTCATCCTCTCTTTCCGTTGCTAGAGGCTGACCGAGTACAGTGTCACATTGCCGGGCACGCTGGCTTGAAGAAGGACGTCCCACAAGTGGTTCGGTTGGATGCGAACGGCCTGAGCTGGAAGAGATACCTCAACGAGCAGCAGAAACTGATCAACAGGCCGAGTACTTTCGAAAAACACTTGCACACCCACTTGCCACTCCATCATCGAGCACACGTGACATCTTCGTGGGATTCTCGAGAGAGGATAGAGGGACAGGTGGAGAAAGAAATCCGCGGTGGATGGATCTTCCACGTGCCAAACAACAAGAGTGGCAATATCCGCGCACAAAGGTATAAGCCAGAATATCGCACTTGAGCTGCCTTTTTACGCGGGTCTGTGGGGTCCCGATACGGCTCAAGCTCATTCATACGCTAGCTTGGGGAGGATACCTGTCCACGCAGTGTAAGAATCCCCGAGACCACAACGAGAATTCCGGCGAATCGGAGCACTCGATGCAGTGAGAATCCGTCCCAATGTATGAAAAGGGACTGGGAGTGGTCGCAAACCGATTTCAGGTATACGTGACGTGAACGCTGTTACATAGTCGTCGGTCGTTCATCCCCAAACTACGCCGCCCGCCCGGTGGCGTGAGGAAAAGGTTTCAGTGGACTCCGATACCACACTTTTGCAGCTATGATTGATGGGTCATTATTTACTTTCGAGGTTCAGCGGCACGGAACGGAGGAGTAATCCTGAGCTTAACGGTACAGGACCTATTTTTGACGCAATTATGAACAGAACGACATGTGGAACCCACGTCGGTCGGGCGCTGGGATTGCGAATGTCTCGAGTCAGATATTCACTCCTTCCATAATAACTTCGCATGAACATATTCATTCATTCAAACGTCACGCCTGTCTCGTTCGTTCTCATCTCCTCCGCAGCTAGGGAAGCATTTCCGTGAAATTCCACATTCGGGCTTGGTGCGATGTCGTGGGTTCCTATATTGGAAGCTGGTACCATCATTCCAACATTTGTTTCTCTAGACCGCGCCTCTCGAGTGAGTGTTTTCTCAAAATAACATTCGCTTTCTGACACTATCTTCGTCCCCGAATTCCCGAAAGTATCGCATCGGACTGCGACAGGAGCAGCGCCTTTCCTCCTCCGAGTCCGCGCATGTACGTATATCTCCATGTGCGCGTGCTAACCTAATAAGGAAATCGAATTTAGAGAAGCGGCTGGGAAAATATTGCTAGACGTCTCCCCAAATCCAATATCAGCACCACCCCTGAGAGACATTGAAGCGTAAACGACACACAAGGTCTTGGGAATTCTTCCGCCCAACAACGTGGAGCTTTGATCAGCTAACGAGAAACAACTGCGGCTGATCGGTAAGGATGGAGTGCATATGCGATTCCGGTGGATCCTTCGAGGCAGTGTTTCTAGAATCGATCGTAAGACATTTCCTTGAATTCACCGACGCCGGCGTCGCTGATCACCGGAAAAACGGGCCTCTCTTTCAGAGTCTCTGTCGTTACATCGTTTCAGCCGGGGCGTGTATCCGCCGGGCTGATTCTAGAGAGAACGATCACTACCCGGTCGTTCCTCCTGAACAACCAGGTGCTTCCGGCAGGATATGAGTCATTTTGCTACGTTCATGCCGATCATATTCATCCCGAGAAGAGGATCGACGAGGAACGCAAAACTATCTGAAGATGTTCTATTTCAGGAGCCGCATCTAATGGAGCGAGGGAAGAGTTCATTGCGAAGCAAAGCAATGCCGAGAATATGAACGTTTCTGAGTTGACCAATATCGGAGAAACAATCGTTCATTCCGGTCATCGGGTCGAAGCTTGCATGGGACCCAGCTCTCCTTGCGCTGAATGAATAGGTTCATCATGAGATGTATTTTTTTCTCGATTGGGGACTTCAGTATTTGGAGGTTGATTCGAGCAACCAACGTTATTCGGGTAGCCGAATAACGTTCCGAATCCTCTGGCGAAAACTATCGCGGTGATTCCGCGGGATTTGTTAACCTGGTGTTATTCTTGACGTGAAGCCGGTGCGGTTGGAATTTTTCCGTTCCCAGATCCTTCGTTTCCTATTTCGAAGATCCCGTGGGCGTACTTCCTGTTTTGGATAGGAAAGAAGAGGTTCTCGTCGAATCTCAAACGTAGACCCGAGGATCGAGGAACTCGCCGTCTTGTCGCTCGTTCGCGCAGTCGACGAGAAGCCCAAGTCTTCTGTGAGCGAATGTGAAAGATTCATGGGAGAGAAAGGCTTGGTCTAGATTCGCTTTCGGGAAAAGAGCTACCTATAGCAATCCACGAAATAACACAGTGCCAGTTTTAGGTTTGATCAATTGCTGGCCTTTTCCCATGAATCCAAAATACGTCGTTAACGACTCGTCCAAAGGAGCCATCTTTGGGGAGAAATCTCACGCTGGTCCAACATTCCCGAGAATGTCACCGCAGTTCGGTCGACGGCTGATCGCTCGTCTTTGTAAGCACTCTCTTTTCCCACAGCCGGCGGGAGATAGCTGTCTCATGTATTTTACCGTCGGAGAGACAATGGTTGGCATTCTGCGAAAGATCCACGCCCAGCTGGCTTGCGTGTGAATTGTCCAATATCGTCGGTCGCCGTACGCGTGTCTCCGCCGAAACAGCTTCATTATGGCCGCTATACATAGAAAAATGATCGCTGTCGATTGTTCCCGGAAAGACAATGCTGGAGAAGAAAATATTGAAAGCGGTTGATGTAAATCTGGCGCTATCCTCTGCCTTTTCCATCACAGGGAACCACGTCACTGGAGGTCATGTTCACATATCCAGAAATCTGCAACCGGGGGACCGCGGAGAAAAATCAAACAATGCCTGTCACCGGTATCACGCTGCCATGCTTCGGGTTCCCCGGAACGGAGGAAGGTCAGCGGCCCGGGTTTTGTCAACATGTCGTTGGGCCACGAGGATGGATGATCGCAGGATGACTTCCTAAGTAACGCCCCCGTCGGGTTTCAAACAGTTAGAGGCGAGGTTGTGCCCCGTGGGAATTCGAAACCTTATCACGAGTGAGAGCGCACCGACTGATACGTATAGGTTTATTGCGATGATGACGAGGCTGTGAAAGTTTACTCTGATTCGAAAAATTTCCCTTAGCCTCCTCATGCTACAGCTCATTGACCCAGTTCCGGAAGGGAACATGTTGCCCCTCGCACGGATGCGCGGCGACACTGAGGTGATCGAACAGCATAGTGACGCATTTAGTGTCGATCCGAATTTTCCTCTCTCGGATGGAGCGCTGGTGAATTTCTTTGCGAGCTGTCAGGAGTCGTAGTTGTACGATAACTGACCTCTGCCCGCTAATGAAATGACAGGGCCCGTGCGAATCCTCAACGAAGACGTAAACAAGGCTCTTGGCCTTGGCCTTCGGGCATCCAACAGGTCGCCAGGCCGTCCATCGGCTCGAGATCGCGTGACCCTTGTTGCTGCAGGCCCTGCGTACGACGCAGCACCCTGCATTCCATCCTGCAACCTCGCCGCCATTCTTGGACCTCAGGGATTCCGGAGCAAATACGAGCAAGGTCTTCAAGGTTTCCCAACTCACATTTCGTGCATGCCCGCTGCAATCTCTTGAGTGTGCTAGTCTCGGGTTGTCCGATGATTTTTTCCGGCAGTCCAAAGATCGTTCTGACCCGCGTCCCCTGATCGAATTCCAACTCCGCATTTCCCCATCGACGTAGGATTCATTCAATTCCAATCCATTCAATCGACGTAGAACTCAAACTCCATTACCAGAAGCAAGAATGACGGAAGTATTGTCTTCCGATTTTTCTTCTTATTCAGTTTTTCAGCGGGCAATCCAGAAAAGCTTGCCGGAGGGAATGTGTTAGAGGCCTATGACGGAACTAGTTATCCCATGCAAATGATGCGAAATGCTCTCCGGATGACAGGAGAAAACTGAGCAACGCTTCCGATCGAGCTGATTTGACGAGGATGACGGCCTCTAACGTCCCGACCATGAACATCCCAAAGACAGACACACTCCGCTTGATTCCCTGTGCCCCTTCCGTGCTTGTCCCGTGGGTCGTTTCAATCATTTCGTTACACAGGTTATCCGCGCGGAGGCACACTCAGGGACAACGGAGAGAGTACTCTCCGGGCCTCGTTTGAATCGAGACGGTGAGATAGAGAGACACCTGCTATCTCACTCATGAGCCAACAGCTCCCGGAATGAAATTAGATTGGAGCTACTCGATAGCTTTGCTCCGTCCGAACGTGAAAGTCTCGCGATTGCAATCGCAGCTTCAGAAAACTGCCTTCTAGCTGAATAGTTTCGTTGAGTCGTCCTTGAGGCGCGCTCACGGTAGATGTCAACGTGTGTGCCGCATGCGCTCCCCGAAGGCCATGCGTCAAACCCAAGATGGCGACCTCCGCGGTGCCCTTTCGAACGTTGCGAGTTCTGACAAAAATTTTAAAATACGATGTCCGGAGCGTCCCTGGCCAGAGAACTTTCTTCAGTGGCATCGTCGGGACACCAAAGAACAGCTTGAGCCATAAAGAACGTCGTATAATCGGGTTCACTCAAGAACAAATGTATCAAGTGGTCAGTGACACCCAAAGTTATCCCCAGTTTCTTCCCTGGTGTACGAGATTCAAGCGGCTCGAGCGAAATGGTTCGGTGGAGCTGGTTCAATTGACTGTCGGATTCCCACCGTTCGAGGAAACGTATACATCAAGAGTCACAGTTGAAGCACCGTCGAAAGTTCACAGTTTCTCCAAAGAAGGTACTTTTTTCAAAGACTTGGATGCGCTCTGGACGTTCGAAGACTGTGGGAAGAATTCATGCATCTTGAGTTTTCGAATCGACTTCAAAATGAAGTCTGTTTTGCAAGCCCCAATCGCGAACGTCTTCTTGAAGCAAACGGCCATCACAATGAGCCGCGCTTTCATCGACAGAGCCGAACACCTGTATGGAAGACCTTCGTGCGAAGAAAGGAAGTTGAAATAGGTTTAATAAATTGTTGATGTTTTCCAAAAAGCTCACAAGGGGATTTTCAATGGAATTGTGTAAATAATGACTCGCCGCGAAGCGCTGGAAGCTTGTTTGGAGACACGTTCCGCTGTATTTTTCCCGGAACAAAACGCAGCTCCCTAAGCTTGAGCCGCGAGTAAGCGGACCAAACACTCCCTGGAAGCGTTCATCGGAACAATACGATGTTATCTCCTACAGCTCCCTTCATGGATCGAACGAGTAGATATTTTCTGCACCAATCCCAAACTCTAACGTTGATCAGCTGGAAAGAAACACGATGCCTCCAAGTTTCTATATCTTTCCAGTCCTCAGGCAGCTTGTGGGTTCACACTATCGGAAGCAAACAACAAAACCACCGAGCTACCGAGCGGTCCTCTAGTGTTTACGAAAACAAGATTCTAGCGTGCAACCACTACCTAAGAAGTCTTCGACAGCTTTTCGATTCTAGCGCTCGAAGATAAG
This sequence comes from Neoseiulus californicus, assembly GCA_028455905.1. NCBI lineage: Eukaryota > Metazoa > Arthropoda > Arachnida > Mesostigmata > Phytoseiidae > Neoseiulus > Neoseiulus californicus. The sequence goes on along the minus strand of JAMQGS010000002.1, from coordinate 6,135,522 downwards.
TGGCGCATCGACCTCCGGCACATTCAAACGAAACGCGATTTGTCGAGCAACTTTTCAGGGACCAACGCGACGGTGGGAGATGGTCACTTTATGTTACAAAACCCTGAAAAAACAAGGTTCCGAAGAACTCTCTGATCGGTTATCATACTGAGCGCCGGCCCGACTCGATATCAAGGACAGCCTCCCTTGTATCGCCAAATGGAAGTCCGTATCAAGTTTTCCAGCCTTTGGACTCCCAAAGCCCTCGAAGTCCGGGGATTTCGAAACCAAACACAGGAGGACGTTGGGACGTTCATTCTTCCAATCATTTTCTCGCCCACATGTAACACTTGTTTGTTGCTCGTCGGAAGAGCGAGATCGGCTGAAACTTCTGTGAGAATCCCGCATCCGTATCGAAACGAGACGCACTGACAACAGTCTCAGACGTTTATAGTGCTAGAAGTCATCGTTGATGAGATTCTCGTGTGTCGTAACGGCCATGATTCGTTGCCGCACCGTCCACCCGAAGGTCCAGCCAGTTGCCAACCAATGCTTCGGGCTCCTGTTCAGCATGACGAGGGCGGTTCAGCGACCGCCTGCCTAGGCATCGTCTTTATTCTCCTTTTCCTGTCTCCCTCCGGGGGGGGGGGGGTCGAATTTCACTCAAGCCGCACGAGGGTTCGAAGCTTTCGAACAGTTGGTTTATCGACTTCGACATCTTTAGAACGATAGATTCGCTTCGCCTGCTGGACAGGAAATATCAATCCTCCAATACGAAGCTTTGATAACACTCTTAATCTGTCCGAGAAGAATGTCGTATCCAAAGTGGTTTGTGTGACGTGATGCCTGATTCACGGAAGAATTCCAAGGGTCCTCCATGACCGAGAACTCCAATCGGCATCGAGTCAGACTGTTTGGATCCGTCCTGATGTAATCGAAATCATGTTGTTACTCGATACATATTTCCGGCCGTGAGGGGTGAGATTGGGGATTACGCTCCACATTTGATGTCGAAACGTCCAAAAGAAATATATATAACTGGGTTACGGTGTAAATTATTGTAGGTAGGTTTGAAGCTCCGGGACGTAAGTCCATCAGCCACGTTGTGCAACTTCGAGGCTCAAAACTCACATGTTTGAATGTCGAAGCTTCCGTCGAATAAAAGAACATCGCTCATCTTTAAATGCACCAACAAAGCTCATCGTAAGAATCCTATCCACCGAAGCCTTGTCGAATCTATAAGGTACATGCCCTATGAACACGAACGGAAATCTCCGTTAAAACCGACGTCGGGGTTGCATTGGGAAAACCACATTGGTCACTTTATGAACTACGCCTGCAGCGCAAGAATGCCGAAACTCCGGTTCATATAGGATATTTCGGGAAGTTCTGGGATCCCTCCTGTAGAACAGCGTGGAACGGGCTGATCTTTGTTTTGAAGGAAGTTCTTGTCTTCCTAACGAGCTCGTTCAGTTGCAGTTGTAGACATGAGTAGACGGTCAGGAACGAACCGCTGCAGTAGAGTCCCCATATGTGTCAGCCTGACTCTGATCTAGAGTCTGCGTTAGGCTCCTATCAGTACATCAGCCGATTAGTTCAAGAAAGGCTTCGAATGTGAGCTATTCGGCCACCCAACCACTCCAGCTGCTTTGTCACCGGGGACAGGTTAGATAGCGGCAACTGTACCCTCGCCCGAATCATCCCGGAACAAACTTCAGTTGCATCATCAGTGAATCAAGCTGGCGGACAGAGTTCGACTCAGCTCCCTCGAGGAGAGTCAAACTCTCGAAAGAATCGTGATATCAGATCCTCTCGCAATTTTCAAACGTTCCGAAGACGAGCCAGAGGGAGGGAGACAAACTTCACTGATGGTAAAAGCACGGAGGTATGCCTACCGTCAGCGAAAAATTTCTAAGCGGCGTTCGGACCAGACGAAATCACACTCCAACTCTCGCACCGTTTGAGTCGTAGCTGAAAACACCCCGGATTTCCGTTGCACTTTGCGATAGTTTACGCATATTCCGATGAGGAGCTCCACAGAGAATACGCCAGCCATTAGAACTAGCCTTGAAGCGATCGCGAATTAGCAGAAGCCTAGTTCAAATGAGCCATGAGATCAGGGTCTCAGCCCGGACTTACCCCGTGGTGGCTCGGTTCAGAATGGATAGTGTGAATTCTTACATTCCTTCTCGTTCCTCACCTCTTTGTCTGACGTCATCTCCCGACGGAACTCAATTCCGTTGAGGGTACCCCTGCTCCCTTCCCTAAGAAGACACTCCAAGAAGCTACGGTGCTTTTATGGAGCTTGTTATATATTCCTAAATCGTCACCTAGGGGGAAATTATCTTTTCTCGAAAACACCTGCTATCGATTGATAGCCACCAACGACTCCACAGAGCTTTCGTTCATATCATAGGTGAAGAGATTCTGGGGGAAAAGTCTGACAAAGCTCCACCACAACCAGGCACGGACCTATCTTCAACCTCAATCTTTTTTGGATTGTTGGCCTCCAAATCTGGACATTTTTCGTGGATCGCGATATTGAGGTCGCGATTTCCAGGCCGAACTCTCCTGCGAACTTTTTCTCGAACTCTTGAGATCTGGTATATCTTGAATGGGGAATCTCCGGGAAATCTGGAATTCTCCTCAAGCCCTCCCAGAGTTGACCAAGTTTACAGAATCAGCTCGCCGTCGCGTCGGTGCGTGCGAGCAAAGTTCGCGCTGAACGGTCGCTCAGCGTCTCCAAGGGGAATATGGCGCCATGAAAGCTATCTTTGGAGTTCCTCCTTCATCGGCACGGAGCTCGGAGATTGAACACAGGGATCAATTTGTGTCCAAACCACGGGGGATTTGCTTGGGCGATTAGGCTCCCTCAGGAAGTCTCGATTACCTATTAACTAAGGCCTGCGGCTCATCTGGCGTCTCGTTGTTCCTCCCCTTGCGACCGGAGGCGACCGTACTCGGTATTGCCGCCATTCTGACTACATGTATGTCGACGATGGGGAGAGTCTCCCCGTCAGAAAACCCCGCTCCGTCACGGAATCCATGCCGCTCGACGTGCAACGCCTCGCGTAAAGTTCCGGAGATATGAACGAATGTTAGTACACCTGAAAGTCTGTCATCAACGGCGGATCTCTGGGGAGTTGATTCGAAATTCCAATGATGGAAACCTTGGCACCGTCTCGAGTCTGAAAAGCACGTCTCCCATGACAATCGCATCGTGTATGAACCTCTGGTATCCATGTGATTCGAAACGTGACGGAGAATTCGGGATGACGGTCCCGTGCCTTATATAGATGAGAACCATGGCCCACTGCGATTTGACAGATCTGGGACGGGACAAGTCGGTGAGGAGATTGGCTTTCTCCCGGGGGATGATCATAAATTCTGAGTGTGCCATTCTGCTTCTGCATGCTCCAAGGCCATAGCCGATGAGATAATACCCCCCCCCCTAGATCTGTTTCCCAACGTTTTCAGCACGGCGCGGCGGTGGAAGAGCCGGTCAACCGTGAGAGAAAAGTCTGAAGTTTAGATCGAAAAGGAGCTCAAAAACTGAGCCGGCTTATGCTGTCCTCGTGTCCCGTCGAATAAGGCTTAGGTAGCCAGTCCTACATCGTCAGGTCGAAGACGGTGGGTGTAAGCTGAAGAAATCTTCAAAAAAACGCACTCGCTCCCAACCGGATATGGCTTCCCCCGCGGCTCCAGAGCGTTATACCAAAAAAATTGAACGTCTGAACTCCTTTAGAACGAACGTTGTTTGGACGAATTCTTCTATAAAATGAACGAGTAGCGCTCCAGCGAATGTTCGGGTTCTCTTCTCTACGGAATTTCACTGAACGGGAATCTCTTGATATGGATATCTTCCCGGAGCAAAGGGAAACAGTGAAAATTCTGTCACAGCAACTCGAGTTTCGGTCCCGAATACGGAAAGCTCCTAATTTTCTCAATGAATCCGGCCCAGGCGCCCTTCATTCTTTCGACTCTCCTCCGTCGATATTCCCTTCAAGAACTAATTCTTGAGTACATGAAATTCTCAGAGCAAACATCGGCAGAGTTTCCGCCCACGCTAGTTTCATTTTGGTTGTTCCGAATATTAGGATAGGAAGTCGCTGTAGTTGTGCATATTAGAAGCTCCGTTGCTGCTGAATTGCCTCCAGCGCAGCTCAACATTCCTGGAATTTTGGAGGCCGTCTCCCTCCGTCCCCGCCTTCCTCCAGCTGCTCTTGTTGAACAACTCTTGTCGGAAAGAATCATTTGGCTGCTAGAACTCTGTTATCACAAGGGGGAGCCGTCGTCCAGGTTTCGAAATTGCACTCAAGGCCCCTGCGAGCTGAATTCCACCTGGGAGACATTGATAACGTCTCTCGTTGACTTCAGCAAGGCTATCGGATTTCTCATGCGAACAACTCATCGTATTTTCGTTGCAAGCGAGTCGGCCATGCTGCGTCACTGCGAGGATCACGACCCCTTCTCGACGACGCCTCTTGACACCCTGACGAGCTGACTTTCGGAATGTTTCGAACACCCGCAACGCCATGCCAAACAATATTTCTGAGCCATCATGTTAGGAGCCACACGGTAATTGGGAACCCTGATTCGAACTCTGTCCATCACGCAAGCAATCTATACCATTGAGACTGACGAATCCCCTCGGACCGCGTCCCACTCTGGGTTTCCGCCACAATGGCGCTCTTAACCATGTTCATCCTCAGCATTGAAAACTGACATGCTAACCAACTTACAATGGGAATTCTCGTAAACAGCCTAATACCTGGGATTCTCAGCTCAGTCTGCAAACCTCGACCGTTCATCGCGAGCCCGCTGCAACGCAGCTCCTGAATTTTCTCAGTCCGAGCTCGAGTCTTTGATGATTTGACTTCAAACACGGACTCGAACATCATGCTTGTGCCATACACAGACCATCGATGACAATCATTTGCGAGAACTAGTTCGACGGCGAGCTACTATAATCAACACAGGAATAGCGTGGGTTGATGGAGGCTGAAAGATCACCTCTATTACCTCCGACATTACATTTTCAAATGTGAAGCAATCATCGACGCTCTTTGACGTGATCAAATATCAGAATATATGAATATGACGGTCCACGACGCAACACGACTTCAAGACTTCCTTGTTCTTTTCGAAGAAATCGGTGATCTGGACCACGAATCGATCACCTCAACTAATGGGCATTAGAACCCGGGGAAACAAACAACAGGTTAATGCCGGATCGCGCTTGCTGTAGAGGGGCCCCACAAGAACGAGACGCTTACAGTACTCAGCGAGGCATACCGATCGATAAGCAATGCCACTAATGTGAGTCATCCTGTGAGCGACTGGCTCTAGGTCCCGGAAAGCATCGGGCTTTATCCGCGTTTACAACGCAGTGTTTCCCCAGTTGCGCTGCACGCCTCGGAGAGTTTGTAACACTGAATAGCAGCACTTCCGGTTCCTGAAGGAGTTTGCTCGTCGAGCGACACAGGGAAGTCTGTCGCGGATTCCCGATTCACTCATCGAGGAACATGATATCAACAACCCCACTTAGAGCCCGTTTCCGGTATCCACTCGCACGAAACTTGTTTTCAGGTATGAACAAGCAACAAACGCGCCGATATAGGCGATCAAGTGCTCCGTATGTGGCTCGTGTACAGGCTGTAATACGTCCTGGGTACTTTGCTGCCTGTTTGCAGATGCAATCCGCTCAGCCATTTGCGGGGCGAAACTCAATGATCCGCGCAAGGGATCATGTACCGACTCAACAGCACCGGGAACACCTCTAGGAGCCTCCCCTTTACCCCATGCTTGAGTGGTTTCCTGTGTTACTATGCTCAGCTTGGGCTAGCCAAATCGCTCGACCGATAGCTGTTTTTTCCCTACAGCCTGGAAGAGGGAGAATTTTTTTCCGCTCGATTCCACATTCGGGTGACCAGCTGTCTGCCTCTGGGAAAAATATGTGCTGACATACTTTGGGGAACATCGCATCAAAGTAGACGACGGCAAACTCGGGTTATTCGAGCCGCGGGATACGCTCACGAGCTATTGCTCCGTTAGACTTTTTCCGGAAGTCCGCTACAGTCCATCTTCGTCTTCCCGTGCAGCTCCAGTTTCCGGAAATAATTCGAGTCGGTTTCCTTTCGTGGCCACGTCCGAATGTCTCGAACTCCAACGGACACGAGCACGTGTATCACGAAACTTGCACGCTTGGATTCTATATAGGCGACGTGAACTCGTTGTTTTGATTCAGATGTTTGTTCCAATCCCTGCATCTTGGCAGTGTGAGTTCCTTGAATTGTTCGAATAATTTCCGATAAGAACCGTCTTCCATGTTTCTCCTTGTGTTCCCGAGCAGCCGACGATCTGCAAAGTCATCAATTTGTGAGGTCAAAGCCGAAGAAAGTGTGCGGCCGGGATCACCGTCATTGAGATGAGTTCACTTTGAGAGTGCGACAGAAGAGTCGTTACCTAGTTGTAATGGATCGAGAATTTCGAAGGATGTAGTGGACCTCGGAATCAATTTTTGGACCGATGATAGGTTTCACATGACCGAGAGTTCTACCGTCGTGTCCTGCCCTCGAGGCTCTTGAAACCTACTCCGGACCAATCTGACTGACGTCAAACTTGCTGAACGTGACCTCTTACGTCTCGCTCGCGTCCCACTCGAAAACACTTAAGGATCGTTCTCGTGGAGTCACTCCACCTTGGCTGCGGTCTGAAAGCTCTGGGTTCGGAGCGGCTTTGAAAGCTTTATGCCAATCTATGGGTCATCCAATTTCCTTATTACGCCCAAGACCCCGCGGGTTCTCGAGAGATATCAAGAAACTCCATGGAGACGTACGAATCTGTCTCCGAGAATCACTTGGAATTGTGAGGAAGCTGCGTTCGCTCCCAAAATAACTCTCACGACACAATCGGCTCGAATCTATAGGTCGCCCGACTCGATATCAAATCTGTGTACGCCAGGCGAGCCCGCGTAACCGGCATCGTCATCATGTGTGATAAACACGAGCATCCAGGATCGGGGCGAAACCTCCGGGGTATTCCACCGACTTTCTCGCGATACGCTCGGGAGTTCCACCAGAGAGCTAGACACGGGTTGATGGAGTCATTGACCGATGACTTCATTCACGTGAACTCCGTTTTTTGTCGTCATGAGGCGTCAGGATGGGGAGTTTCGGTTCTGCGTAAGATTCGCTCGATGATTCGGCTGTGAATTCTCAATCATGAAGTTGATTCAAACCATAGAGATCTTCCCCTATTCCAAATAAGCATACCCATCCAGTGTTTCTAAGGTTCCAATCAAGCTTTCGCTGAAGCTTCGCGCATTCTGCTCCGCTGATTGCGAGTGTTTCTAAAATGGCGGCGAATGGTTCTTTATGCAAAATAGCGGATCGTAAGCGCGTCAACACTCCACTCCATTTCACCGCTGATTGCTCCCAACTCTACAGGCACAACTACCATCAAAGCCACCGTCGACAACGACAGTGCCGCGGCGCCGCCGGCACAACCGTCGGACAGACACAAACCGACAGAGACCAGTTCGGCTAAGAGGATGCGCGATTTCTTCTCGATGGTTCACTAGTCTCCAATCGGTAGTCAATGTCACCGATCTCTGAACCATGTTGGATAACTACGCAATCGACCAATACAGGAATTGGTTCAACGACAACTATCACAGGGTCCTATATGGACTATCAACCGAGCCAGGTATGTGCTGCAGGTATCATCATCTTATGTCAGCTCAGAAGCGACTTCCATGCCTATTTTTGAAGAGAGCGTTTGAGAAAGGATCACCTCGAGAAAAGTTTAGAAACACGGCCACGAAATAGGACATACTAGAAATCGAGACGCTATGGACTCGGAGAACGATTCGAGCGGTGTTAGATTCTGCCAGTCCGATGGAGCGATAACATGAAACCAGTGGCCAGCTTAACACCAGTGTTGTCACTGTGACCAGAGTACACGACCAGCAGGGCGAGGGTTTTCCATCGAGGAATCAGCTGATCTCAGTGAACAAAAAACCGGATCCGTCCGAAGTCCGTTCGATGGATTTCTGAGAAGTTTGCTTGATCACGAGCGTTTTGTTCGATTTCGACTCCGCCGTCTCGATTCCGAACGCAAGGGTGCCAGCTGCGGAGCAACAGCGGGATAACCCTGAAAACAAAATTTCCGATGCGACGGACGGCTGGAAGTCTGATACTCCTCAAAACCGAGCAACGAATCTCCGAAGAGCACGGGCTCTCGTAGCCCGCTATCTCAGAAACGAAAAGTTACAACCATCAATCATACTATTCATTGTGACATTGAACTTCGGTGTTCGGTGACAACCGGGTACAAAGATTGCGGAACTGCGTGCGGGTCTGCCATGCAGACTGCTGGCCTGTCTAGACTCTAGACTTGCTGATTGTTGGTAGAGGCGTAGATCTCGAAGGCTGGGTAAATGAGCGGAAGAACGTTTTGCTGTATTGCGACGTGGTTAGGGTTGATGGTGTGGAAGATCAGACACTGAAACGTGGCAGACGCTGAGTAAATGTTTGAAAGTACGAAGATGATCCTGAAAGAATTTTTCAAGGATTTTCTCCGGAGTAATTTCCGGCGGAAGAGCGCGAGGAAGTTTTGAACTTTCATTTCTAAGCCTTCCGGCTCGTTTCCATATTCGCGGCTCCCGGATACTTATAATCTCCTGAGCGCATGACTCATGATTTCAGCAAATTGTTCCCAAAGACGAAGATGGGAGAACTATCATGAACAACACCGTGGCCTGTGTCGGTTTAGCTTACCAAAATTGATCTGCGAAGGGTCGCATGTTGATTATTCAGCCGTCTTGAAAGAGATTCCTTGGGTTTCCCCTGAATCTGGTTCATTTGAAAGAGAGGCGAAGCTCCACGACCGCTCCACTTTCGATTTTCGAGTATCCCACCGGAACGGATATCCTTCGAAATTACCGAGTCGATCTCCAACGAGAATCATTGTTGCAAAAACTACAGCCAATGGCAGTTCTCCTGGAAGCGTCTGAGGATTCCGTAATCCGCGGAAACGAGCGTGAGATTTGCGAGGGAACAGAAAGAGTTCAGACCCACGATATTGGTTTCCGTGACCTCGATTTGGAAAGGATCGATAGGATCTACCGATCTCTTCATTCTGGCCTTCGTGTCTGGCAGAGAGAACATCGTGAATAGATATCTCTGGTTACGACTCCTAGTGGCTTCAGTTTTCGTCCGCCAGAGACAGAATAATGATTCTTATTTTAGCGTCAGGTGGGAGGGCTTTTCCAGTCGGAATCTCGACGGATCCGAGCGAGACAAAACTCAAACCGGATCTCGGAGAGTTAACAAAGCTTGATTCAAGCTGAGATCTGTTGACTGAGTCGGGCTTCCTTACTAGCTCATTCTCCGAAACCACCAGGAGAACGTCGGTTTGAAATCGTTTCGACAGGTTCCTCTGGATGTCGGATTACAACCTTTCGAACGCGGTGCTGAAACTGTGAGAACCGCACGGGTTCTCCGTTTCCCATCAGCACGATACATCCGCGCCCGGGTGCATGCTACGCTGCTTTTGGATTCCATGGGAAAACAGCACGCGTGGAAGAATGCGGTTTAAAATAGACGTTCTGTTGGGAATCATCCGATGGGCTGTATACTACACGTGCGCCGCGTACCACGTCGCTTCATGCGGAAGACGCTCCGGGTCAGGGCTCCCGTGGAGTTACCATGATTATTGTGTTTCTCACAAATATATTCCTACGGAGCTCTTTCTTGAGCCGAACAGGACGAATAAGATATTGGAAACCTCCATTCCGAAAGAAGGTGTGGAGTTCGAATCCTCGACGGAATCAGGGAAAAACTCTCTACATCCGAGTGAGAAAAAAGCGTAACAGCACGTTATTACTTAGTCGCTCATTTCAAAGAGCGGAACAGACTCTTCTGCCGCAAAACACACGTTTCCAGTTGTGCTGCGAAGAGTCGTGTCATCTCATTTGAGTATTCTGTACACAAAATGCGATCAATATTCGTCTTCCAGAGGTTAACAAGATCAATATTTGTGAGAGATGGCTCGTGAAGAGAATTTTCCGTGAATGATCGCATGAGTCGATCAAGATGAAGGCTTTCCTGCACAAAGTACAGTGAACCCCCGTTTTACGCGGTTTCGTCAACCGCGTTAAGCGAGTTTTTCCGCGTAAAACGGGGGATTGGCTTAATGTGCGAAACAAGAGAAAAAGAAAAGAAGAAATAGGAAACCCCCGATTCACGCGGTTTTGTCAACCGCGTTAAAGGAGTTTTTCCGCGTAAAACGGGGAATTGCCCTAATGTGCGAAACAAGAGAAAAAAAGAAAAAATTGAAATAAAAAATACGCGCACAACGAATCCGCGTAAACCGAACCGCGTAAAACGAATTCGCGTAAGACGAACCGCGTAGAACGAACCGCGTAAAACGGGGGTTCACTGTAGTTACACATTAGATTTATAATATTATGTATGATGGATAAAAAATGATTACCCGGGTAAATCTCGCCTCACGACCTTCATGGTTCGAGGTCCTGGTCATGATCCGCGTATCAGCGGTTCTCACATGTGCGAGACTTTTTTTTCATCTCTCGAGGTTTCCCTCGTAAGAGGATTTGCCTGTACATCTTGGATCCTACCCTAGAGGGCATGTGGTTTCCAACGGTTCTCGACGATATTTGCTGAGAGCCTCTGATAATGGGCCACCGGGTGAACTCTTACCTTGGAGGACTGCCTCGCTCAAATCCTTTGAGCTCGCTGCAAGATTCGAACCAGTTCCCTCGAGAACTTTGCGAAGACGGCGCGCCCCTAGTAACAACCACAAACAGAAGGAAAGGAAGAAATAATCGAGCAGGCACGCGCCGAGTTCCGGATGTCAGCTGAGCTCTCTCTGTGAGCTTTGGAGGAGATGGAAAGGAACGCTCGCTCGCAGCTTTTTATCCGAGCTTGGTTTTTAGTTACTTCGCAATTAGTTATAACAAGAGTGGAGCGGCAGCCTTGTCGGCTTACTCAGAGGGAAATCCCGAGCGGAGTTTGTTTACTACTCGCAGACACGGATAATCAGGGGGAGCTCAGGACTCGCTGCGTTCATTCTGTCCTTTGTTTTTCCAGGATATGAATCACTTTTGGGATTGTTTCTCTCCGAGTACTGCTCTACAATCTCTTTACTTGAATACCTATCTCGGGTGCGGTTGTGGAAGAGAATACTGTACCGTGCTCTTGAGGCCACTGTCTGGAAATATGTTATCTCGTTACACTGTTATCCGAGACTTCGGTGACGCGGAATATGATTCGGGAGATATGCGATCCCGGATCCGCTCCAGCCCGAATTCGAATCACAGAAGACATCTGCCCAGGGTCCTGGAATGCTTCTGTTTTGGCAGATGCCTCTTCAATTAAGCTTGCATCACACTGACACGGCAGCCTTGATTCCTCGCTCGTCGTGGATATTGAATGTCGGATAATTTGTAGATAAGACCTCCGTCAGCTTTTTCGAGGTGCGAGGTGAATGTTTCGCAGTTCGAGTGATCGGTAACAATCATCAAAGAATTGAGTTCTCCTCTCCTCTTGGATACACTGGACTTTGCCATTCATGTTCAACTCCAAGTTGAGAATTCCAATAAACTGGGGACTCATGGCGAGTCTGGCCTAATCCGGGACCTGGAAATGTCATTCGCAAACTGGAGTAGCAAACTCCATCGAGGACGCCGGGGAGGATTTGAAGTTTGCTCCCACCGAAGTACGCCTCTAACTCCAAACTCGACAAAAGAAACGTGAAGTTGACTGCAGAACAAAGTCTAACAGCAGCCGCAAGAATGCTCTGCGAAGAGGAATCAAAGCAAGATTTATTGCTTTCCTCAGCGGGAGCCTACCGTCTTGACGCATTGAATGTCGACACAACGTACTCAACTCGAGTGCGTCAGCACCCTCTGCGAATCTCCGTGAAACACCATCAGAGGTAGTCGCACGGAGGTAGGCTATCACAATCCCGTCGCGGATTGGGCGAACGCGCGGTGGCGATCGTCGACTGCCCAACGAGTCGTAGTGGGAACCATGCCTACATACATTTCTCTCTTAGAGACTCTCTAGGGAAAGCGAGGAATGAGTTCTTCGCTCAGAAAACGGACAAATCATCAGTTCGACCCAAATGCCGTCATTGGATGAAATTCCTCTGGAACAACCTCAAGATGAATACCCGAGTCCAATCATTCTGTGCTCTGAACCGAGACACCTTCGCCTCATGGTGTCGTCTCACAATCAGATGCCTAGAAGTTAGAGACCCGAGAATCAAATGCCCGAATCGTGATCGTCGGATTTTCGGCCGAAGCGAAGCCTAGATGGATCAGACTCATCTTGTAGTAGACGGATAAAACTCAGATGGCGTGTTTTTTTGAGTCGCATCGTTTTGTGCAAATGTACACTCTCCCCGCTCTACCGATACCGAGGAACTTTTAGGTAAACTGCTCGGTTCAGAGAGGAGTTCTCGGCCGTTCTGATACGGCTCGCTTTCTGGCACATGCGCGGCGGGAGAGGCCAATAGGCTGGCATCCGAGACTCGGACATCTGAGGCTCTGGCAAGTAACACTCATGTTGAACTTCGTTCTCGCGCATGGAATCTTTTGTCGATTATCTGATGTGGGGGTTCAGTAGCGGTTGTTTCACTAATCCCACTATTTCATTGAATACTCCATAAAGCCTCATACAAACATGTGACATTCCGAGCCGGTGTTTAGCTCATAGAATTGGTTCGCATCCGTCGTATCGCTATAGCGCTTCTGGTTTGAATGGGATTCCCGCTCAGCGGAGGTAGTGCTGAATCGGATTCTCAGCATGAAGAAGCGCTGAATATCAAACTGTCCTTCAGTTTTCGTCCAGCAATGCGGCATTTGTAGAACGCGCGCATCAGAAGATAAGCCCACCCCATGATTGCGGACGAACCGAAGTCCGGGTGCCGAGCAGAAGTCTCAACGCCCAATCATTCCCAGCATATTCTCAAATCACCATACAAGGAGCCTAACACATAGTAGTTTAAATTCCAGATCTGAGAGTTCGTAAGCAAGTGGCGCGTCTCCTCAGCCTGGGTTCTCTATTTGTGACATCAGTCATTGTTTTTCCTTGCGGTGCAGTTCACCTCATCCATGCAGCAACTGCAGAGTAAGCTCTCATGAATCTACCGTGCGAGAATTACATACATATATACCTCAACGCCACGTTGTGTCTGGGAGAGAAACGCTGTTTCAGTCTATCTGGACGAGTCTGGGAAGCAAATGTTCACCAACCAGTGTCGAAGGAAACTCTTTCTAACTCCGCATTTGTCCACAGTCCTTCCGGAAATCTTGCCCAATTGCGAATCTTCCGTTGGGAGGCTCTTCTAGTATTCGCAATTTCATTGACCTGGGTGTTTGTACACCTACGGTTCTTGCCGGGACGCAGGTGCGGAGAGGCTGATGGATCATGAATCTTATTGTACATGATCAAGGGCGGAGAATTGAGAGCTAATCAAGGAGCATCATCGTTCCCTTCAGGTACGATGGTCCAGTTTGTGGCAACGGCCTCAGGCCGACATATAAGCGTAACGGCTTCGCTTTTTTCTCACTGACGTTTGTAATCGTCGGAACTCTGACGTGGGTCTGGAGCCCCTCGGCGTTCGTGATTCTTCCCGGACTGTCCCTCATGGCAGTTGTGTTGTGTATATTCGCCGCGTTGGCTGCGTACTCCAAGGCGTGTCTGGCGCCAGATCCGTCGCAGTGCTCTGCGCCTTCGAACTTCGTCTCTGACGTCTTCCATGGCCTTGAACTCTATCCCAGGGTTGGTGAGTTTCCCATGCGACCTTTGATTGCACATTGTCTCGTTCGGCGTTAGCTCGCGCACATTACCGAGATCGTGCCAACTGTTGGTCGGTATTGGCCTGTTCAAATCACCGTTTCCTTCAGTTACACACACCTCTCTTTTCCGGTCGGAAGGCGAGCTCCACATGAAGCAGGCTTCGATTCGGCTCGGGGCGGTGCTCAATCTCCTGGTGCTATGGAGCTGTTTCTTCGCTCAGCGCAGCCTGAGCTACGTGGGTTCTGTGGTTATTGCGATCCAGTTCCTACACGCAGCTCGTCGCTTCTGGAACGAGGAGTGCTACGTCCACTCCTTGGAAGTTTCTCATTATAAACTTGGTAAGAGCGGGCTGATGCGTTTGCGAACTGTTTTTTTTTTCATTCGGATTGAGTTAGTACTTACATTCCTACGTCAGACGAGCTGCGTTTTTACGATGATGTCGCCTGTTCTCCTCGGGTATCGCAAGGAAAACGGATTTTCATATTTCTGGCTTCATCTTTTCTCCTTCTCTTTTCTGGGAGTCCTTGCGGATCTAACGATTTCGCCTTAGATTAAAAAATGCCGCCATATATTCCAGGACTGCGGGAGCTACTCCGGCATCTTGTGTTCAAGCCGTTCCTGCTGAACCTAGGGACGATCTCGAACGTCCGCCGTCCAGCATCATGCGGGCCGGCTCTCCTGATTTCATTATGTCTGGCATCCACGTTGTGCATTACTCTTACATATACAATCGACCGCCAGAAGTTTCTAGTGAAGTGTAAGAAGGTGAGTTCTCGTCTTCCATCTTTCAAAGTCTACATCGCGGCACGCAGTTTGCCCGCACTACTTTTTACATGTTGGACTGCCGACTTCGAGAGAACTGGCCTGTATCATATCGATTTCTAGCGACCATGATCTTGCCAGACTGCGAATCGGGAACCGCGAAGCAGGGAGAAACGACCGTTCTAGGAGCGAGTTGTTTGAACAAAGCTAGAGTCGTAACTCAGAGATGGTGTAACTGGAGGGGACTGAAACGCAGTTGACACTCAGCAGCATTCTCGCAGCTTTAAGCGAGTGCGCCTCATGCTCAGTCACCGCGTCTGGAGGCAAACCTCTCATCTCTCCGACGGGCTCTCGTTAGATGTGATGATTAGCGAGATTACTGTGATTCTAAGCTGCATTGGCCTCTTTACGCGACGTAGTAGTGAAAATTGCACGCTTGTCCAACGTCCACTCAATCTGAGGCCGCGATTTATCCCCCAAACTATCGCGAATCTGGAAAAACGTGGCTTTATGACGCCACAACTTTCAGCGAGCGTTTCAGTAGGGTACCTTTCAGCAGGTACTTGCCTCGTCGTCATCTTCGAGCAAATCCGGGTTTCATCGAATGCAGAACGTCTGAAAACTTCTGGAAAATCGCTCAACATATTGACCAAATACCATCAGAATCATCAACATTATCCGTCTGGTTGGAAGTCCTGTCTGTACGGCACTGTATAAAATTGGATGGAATATTCCCTTGCGCGTTCATGGGAAACTTGGACCGGCACGCCAGTTTTTAGTATTTCCGCTGGCCTCTGTGCGTTCTCTGCTGTTTCGCGTTTTCTCCGCTCTGGACTTCAGGTCCTCCGACGCGCCATTACCATCGAGCGGACCGGTCTGATACGATGGGAGCGGAACCGAACTTTTGCGTTTCCGTTTTTTTTGGGTGATATAATTTTTATAAAGCAACCACTAGTTTCGGTTCTCGATTTGATATTCGCTCATTCCATCATGGTCTCGTGGGGTGAGGGTGTGCAGATTTGTCAACACCGAGACACCCGCCTCAGAAGCCGAGGTTAGAGTGAAGGTTAGCACGGCCGGCACAAGAGGTTGAGAACTCGCGTGTCAGTTTGTTCATATCTACGATCGGACGGAGGGTGAACGTACGAAAACATGACGGCACTCGAGTGGCTTGAGGCTGTGGGAAGCGTTCCTTAGGCGCGGAGACAGCCAACTGGAAACTCACCGCTCGTTGAGTCCTCTTAGCCTGGGTCAGCCAGCCACTATACGCAGGGATCACGGAGGGCTGACGGGGGATTAACGAAGGATGAAGACGACGGTTTTATTCCAGTACGAAACGAACGACATGTAGGACCGCGTTGACTAAGACTAGCACGACCGTCTCCGGCCATTAGGCGGAAACCATCCCGGGTCGGATTACCGGAGCATACGAAAGGCCCGTTCTCCTGTCTGGTTGGCGAGACTCGGTATGAGTCGTGCGCCAATGCAGTAATCCAATCTGATGTTCTCTATCATTCAGCCGCACATCGAGTATTTTTGTGCCATAGGGAAGAGACTCCATTTGTTCGTAGACTAAGAAGGTTTTTGCCCAAGACCCGACATTCGTCGATATCACCTCACTCAGAGCTGGCCAATCATCCTGCGACCGGGCGAGATTGTGTCGTTCCAGGATTTCGGAGAAACATGATGCGCACAACGTTCGCTGAGCCATCTATCTCTCTCGTCGGTCCTTGAGGCTGCTTCCCTGCCGTCCTTGTGATCGATTCTCTGTTCTGTACAGTCTCCGCGTCGTCGTCGTCTTGTTAATAACTGGGAGTAATTAGTTTCAGCAGCGAGAACGACCCGCGGACGCGCGTCCCGCCCATCAAGTCGGTTAGCGCGCCAAATTGCAAAAATTGAAATATTAACAGGACGTGTTCATGCGTTTGGTTCCAGGGCAAGAGTCTGACGTGGGGCCGGATGGCGAAGACGATAAACGCATTTTACGAGGACGGACATGGCCTGAGGAGATCGTCCATTCTGCTGTACTCCGGATTCTGGGGCTTGGCACGTCATTTGAACTACACGTTAGAGTTCGTCACCTACAGTTTATTATCTGCACCGTCTCTGCTCAACCTTGATTGGTTTGCTCTCGTTCCACCTCTGCTCGTGCTCATAAGCCTACTGAACAGGTGAGCGGTACTGATATTAGGGTTGTGAGCAGAGATGGGCATAATCATAATCATGATTATGATTATGATTTTAATCATAATCATAATCACAGAATCGGCGAAATCATAATCATCTCTGTGATTATAATCATAATCGTAATCATAATCACAGAATTCCTGTGATTATAATCGTAATCATATGTGTAATCACAGAATTTTCCGGGAAACGATCGTTGAAAAGTGCTGTCGGAGGTTCTGGGGACTGACACCAGTTCCGTTCCATTCGCCATGCCCTTGGATGAAGTTGGAGCCCTGGATCGAACCCTCAGGGAAGTGAAGGGAGCGAGTGCGCGGACGCTGTCATTCGAATACGGAATGATACGAAATGTCATTTCTCAGCGATTTTTTTTTCTCTGTGATTTTCATCGTGAAACGGTCATGCGTTCTTTAATTCCGTCTCAACAATGAGTCTACACAAAAATTGAGATGTTCAGCAGCTGTCGTTCTCCTGAAACAGGAGAAATGCACATTTTCGACCCGGCGAAATCAAAAAGCCTCGTCACGTATCCCTATGAGAACGCGACACCTCGACCTGTTAACGATACAGGGACAGTATTCTGGCGAAGTTTCGAACATCTCAGGTCTCTCTGAACTTCTCAAGTCGAAGGACTCATCGACTGGAGCTGGCGGCCATAGGAAAATGAACTCCGTTATCAGAGAGTGAAAAACGGCTGATTTCCTACATGCGGAGTCAAGGAAAGTCGGAGGAGGAGTAAAACAGTGATTCATGACTTTCTCGCCAATCCAGAGACTTATGGTACCAAAAAAAGTCCGGGTAGGCCCTCTCCAATCACCGAACGACAGAGGAGTTCTATTGCTCATATCAACCGAACATTCACAAATCATATGGAGTCGATCACAGTCGATCGATTCGTCGTTGACTTCTTGAGGAGAGTGTTTGACATAAACCTTCGGTTACTGTTGCATCGTGTCACTTCAAGGTACTGTTTTGTGAACGAGGAGTTCGTTCTTCTAACTGAGAACTGTTTTCCGTTCGATCGTATGATTACGCGTATGATTTTGCCTGTGATTATGAATATGATTATGATTATAATCATAATCATAATCACAGGATTTTCTTCGTATGATTATAATCATAATCATAATCATGATTATGATTTCGCCCATCTCTGGTTGTGAGTCGGGTTTCCGAACTGTCTTCCCGAAGTCGGGTTGTATCTAAATCGACTTTGATGCCCTCATTTCAGAGGGCGGGAGGACTTCATGAAATGCCGTAGGAAATACGGTCCTTACTGGAAGATGTATTGTGATAAAGTTCCATACGCTTACCTTCCTGGCGTTTGGTAGCGCGCAACCCACGAAAAGGATGGATTTTTATTGAGACTGCATTCTTGCGATATTGTGAGATTTTCATTCGGAGCTCGGGCTGGACCCGGTGAGCGTGGGGTCCGTGAGCCCCTCGTTTGTTGTGCTTCCTGTGACCTTTAACCCATTACCGTCTTTGTGATCGGCGCAGGTGGATGGCTTAAGGTTTGTTCGACGTTGACGAGTCTGGAGCTCACAGTGATTAAGCCACAGATTTCTGTTCGATGAAAAACTGAGGAGATTGTCGTGAGCCGTACAGTTGTTGGAATGAAGAATAAAAAAAAAGAAGAGGAAATGGTATGCTCCGTAGGGAACGGTTTCCTCAACAACACCAGCTTTTCCGTTTTATTTCATGGGCATGGAAACTAGTCTAGATCACTCTCGCTCGATGAAAAACGAGGATGATCTCCGAGCCGAGGTGTCGTCGTCATCGGACCCTAGATCAGCTTCTCTCTACGATCATCCTGCGAAACGGTTATTCTTCTGACGGTGGCCGAAAAATCCGCTGTCGTAGCCAGAAATTGAACCAACAAAATGGCGCCACCAGCGCCATCAGCTTCTTTTGAGCCCACTGCCGGCGATGCTCACCGACTGAGCGCGATGTCCGGACCAGGTGTTGTTGGCCAGTGGAGTTGATCAAAACGAGTCGAGGGTGTATCAGGAGGCGACCATGGCCAAGCCGCACCTCATTCTCGAGATCACTGCTTTGCCGGTTGACAATCTAGATCCAAGTGAAGTGCGATGCAAAGCCACTAAGCGGACGTAGTTTACGCCAGCTGACCGGCCATCGACCCCTTGCCGAAATCACCTTCTTCACCAAAAACAGAAAAAACATCGACACACAACAAGACTCGTATTGGTTGTGTCCTGATTGGCCAGATTCGCCAGAGTTTCAGCCGAACCTCGGCATAGTTTCAGCTGAAGTTGTCAGCTGTCCTTATGTAGGGACTGTCCGAGTCGGCAAAACAACATGAAGGCGTATTTCGCCGCTGTGTGTCTCGTGACAGTACTCGTCTGTTCTCAATCCGAAGTGCCAGATGATCAGGATTTCTACCGAACACTGGCGAATGCCACACTGGACCGTTACATGGATCTCATTTCAATGCCTCAAGTCCCTAGTCGTTACGTGATGGATGAGGATCAACAAAACGTGAGTTTTCTGTAAGGAATAACCTTTCTCGGACTGCACCATAAAACCCGTCCTAGAGCTGCTCTAGCAACCGCTGGTTATCTGGTCCCTGTTCTCGAGCGCCGGACACAGTTGCTACAGCAACGTGAGATCAGAAAATTGAAACATGTGTTTTTTTCCGAGCTGTACAAATAGACCGAAGCTATTCCGACATTGAATTCAATATTATATCCGATTTGTTCGATAGAGTGCCGTTTGCTTAAACAGTTCACAATGAGGTTTTTCAGAATTGGGTTTGGGAAGATAACGACGACGAATTCATCAGGAGCTACCGAGTCACAAGCTGCCGTGATGAAAGATCATCTGTGGTGAGTGATATTGGTACTTCCGAAATTCAAGTCAACCAGTAAGACTCTTGGGATGACGGTGTTCATCATGTTCAGATCAACTGCTGGTCGGAGCTGGTGACAAGCTGATTTTTCCTCAAGAGATATTTTGAAGCTCTTAGAACTCCTAGAATGGCGCTGTCACGAACAAAATTTCTTTCAAAGGTGAAATACAAGGACCTCCGCGTGGAACCAGATCCCCTGATTTTCCCTGGAACTATAAAGTTCACGTCGGATATCCAGGTTCTCGAAGATTTGGTTGACCCGATAAAAGTGAGTGTGACCCACTCACGCTTACGACTGACCCTGTGAAAAAAAAAACAACAATTTTTTCCTGGAATAACTCCTTCTTGGAAACTTGCACTGAGCCGGACATCATACTATACCTCGGAGCATCGTCCTTTGAGTGGCAAAGGCAGGAACGACCATCGGTCGATTCCAAGATGATGAACTCGTGGTTCGCTTATGGTATATCACGTATAGGGTACAAAAGGTGTGAAAGTACGACTTACGGCGAGGGTTCTTCGGCCGCCCTCATGGATCAAGATCCATGTTTCGCCATTTTCCATCTTGGAAGAGGATTGCTTGCGAGTAAGAGTGCTGCCAGAGATTGAAACATACTCCGAGATCCTTGAGCAACGTGATAGGGGAGCATCCTTTCCGGAAAAACTCGGGAAACGTGCCGTTTTGGAACTCCTGTCAGGGAAGTGGGACACAGAGTACTACGGCGCTTCTATCAGCAAGATACAGATGAGGAAACGGACTCTAATCAAATCCTCTGCTGAAAATCGAGCGATCTTCATCCCCATCTGTCCACTTTTCTGACTTGAAAAGAGGGAGACAAAATCTATGCGGGCCTTATCAAACGCTGAGTCTGGATTTCTCTCGGGGACCGTCAGATTATCGCCCCTCGCTCTGGTGACTTCTCCAAAGGTCCAACCCTAAAAGGAAGCGACTGAAGGTCGCCTGTGAAATGAATGCTATTTTTGAACTTCCATGGATCACCGATCTCTGAACAACAACAAACCGATTCAGAGGGTGCGCTTTCCTGGACTCCGACTCCTACGGAGCAGCCTTATCGAAGCGTTGTCTCGCGCGGGGGACACCGAGCGTTCTCTTTCGGCGAACTTGGACGCATCAGGAAGTATGCAAGTCACTGAGGGTGCCGGCTCGGAGTAAATGTTGCTGCAACATGCGTGGACTTTGTACTCGCTTCTGTCGGAGGAATTTCGAGAATTCGGCACTCGGTACGCGGCTTTCATTCCACGCCATTGCACATTCTCGAGCGCATGAAAAAAAAAACATATTTTTCAACAGAGACTATAATGTATCGACGGAGGGGATGGAAAGAGTTTCGGCGACGGTTTCCTCGAGCTAGCTCCCTTACTGCACTTCATTCGAGCGGGTCATTCTCTCGAAGAAACGCGGTTTTACACGGCAAGAAGAAGGACCAGCCAGTCTCGAAGGATACGCTTTCGTTCTACGGAGATCCGAAATTCCATGTTTCTCGATTCAGGGCATCCTATTTCCTATTCTGGAAACTCGAGTTATGGGAATCGGTATCTCGTTTCAAATTTCTTGCGAGAAAACAGACCTCGAAGTCCCGACTGACGTCAGCGTGGTGCTATTTGGCAAATCAGAAACTGATTCCCAAATCAGGCAAATTGATCCCGAATTCGCGGCGTACCCAGTGAGGCGACTATTACAGGGACCGCAGTATTCACAAAATCAGTGAAAGAGTAGACGAGTATGTCTCGGCAGCAATGTTTCCGAGAATACTCTCCCGAATCAACCAGCACGCCGAGATCCTTGTCGTACGATGTTTGTTTGATGAAGAGGACAACTACTACTACTACAACAACAACAGCCTCGCGAACCTTGTAGCCAGGGAAAAGAAATATGCTTTACGCTTCATTTGATGGCTGGCCTGGTGTAGTAGAGATGAACATCCGTATCGTCTCTCTGAACCACGTGATGTGCACGTACTAGAATGCGCACAACAATCTGAAAGCTGTGTCATGTCAAAGTCTAGGGGACAAAGCACAGTGAGTCTATGTCGACGGTGCACAATATCCGTCGGCGAAATCGCAGTCTTTCCTTGTTGTTGTTTCCAGTTGACCTTGGGGAGATTCCCTTCCGATGTTCAACGTTGGTGAGATTTGACGCATTCCAGATACGAGTTCAAATGCGTCGTCGGATGGTTTACTTTTGGATGGATCTTCCTTGCTTGGCTCAATACGGCTCATGTGTGTACGAGAATATCTGCGAGTCGTCGATTAAGTGCCCCATATTCTACGATCTTCTCGGCCTGCCGTGTGGATGCCCGATCAAGAAGGTGGGTTGTGAGGATTAGAATCGAAATTGGGCAATACTCTTGAGAAACCAGTCGGCATGTGTTTTGTTTATCCGGAGCA
This sequence comes from Neoseiulus californicus, assembly GCA_028455905.1. Classification (NCBI taxonomy): domain Eukaryota; kingdom Metazoa; phylum Arthropoda; class Arachnida; order Mesostigmata; family Phytoseiidae; genus Neoseiulus; species Neoseiulus californicus. The sequence continues at coordinate 6,113,487 of JAMQGS010000002.1, read as the reverse complement.
CATGGCCACGCTCATAAAGACATCCTCATCTGTTTTTTGTTCCTGCTCAGGGAAACTACTCGACTGACAACAAGCTCTACAACGTTCCTGACGTGCTTCCGACATGGCTCACATCTGGAGATTACCAGGTCGTTCTCAAAGCTTCGTCCGGAAGTCGATCTCTGTTTTGCGTTCATTTCAAACTCTCCGTCGAGGGACCCGATGACCGCGAAAAGTTTCTCAGCCTACTCTCGAAGGTTTAGGAATGAAGAAAAACACAATAACAATAAACAGCTTGTTCTGCAAAGTGATGTAACGAGTTTTCATTGCCGTTTCCGTTGGACTCCACGAGCCGAAATGTCGGAGAAATGCGGAACTCTGGAAGAAAACGGCTGCTTGACCCTTTCGTGATGACCGATCATGCTCGTAAGATGTAAGGGCGAACTGCCAACGACCCCTTCCTTCGATTATAGGTTCGGTGCTTCCGGCAGGTCAGCTCCCAGTCGACCAAAGTCGCGAAGGATCTCCAGCTGCTTTCATCGTTTTGTCTCTCCATGGTGCTCGGACTCTGCATGCACGATATTTGTTCAACTTCTAAACGAGCTCGCCTGCGTTGTTCTCGATTGCCGGAACTTGGCATTGGCTTCCAATTCCGAATCCTTGCCATCGAGGGCACGAGCCGACCGCCCCAAACGGGTGCCTCTCCAACAAAATGAGTTTTTCAACAGGGGGGCAATGGGGGAAAATGCTCGTTTGGGTGCCCCCGGCCAAGCCGCGATCCTTTCCTGTTCCCTATGTCCTCGACAGAAACACACTTGCATTTCGATCGAACTTCATTCAAAGAGGGCTATATCCGCCATGGCTCTGATTGCTGATTTGCTCCAACGAATTCGCAGAGAACAAACTCATCCATCTGCCGCTGCCTCGAGTTCCGCAGAGCTCGAGATCGAGACCCATATTTTATCGTCTCGAAACCGATCATAGCGAACACTGTTCGCCGATGCAGACGGGGAACCCTGCTCTTGTTTCCGAGCGCTGTTACACACGTCGAGACTTCTGGAGCTCCTCTTCGCAACGCTCCAAAGTCGAGCTCCCACGAACGCTTCACCTTTCAGATTCTGAGCTTTTGTCGACTCCCTGTGGAGATGCCTCCGCGAAGAAGTTTCCTACACAAGCACCGAGTTCCACCGAGTACACCGCTCTCTTCTAAACCAAAGCGTTCAGCAACAAAGTCCTTCCTGCCACACTGGGATTGTGATTTACGACGAGCCGCGCTCTGAGGTTGCACTGAAATTTCATCTCGTATGACTGTCAAAGGTAGAGAGCGCACCGCGCCACCAGGGTAGGAAAAGAAAATCCATTGTATTCCATCCCTGTTCCGCCGCTGGACGTACACTGACTCCGAGCGAAGTGGATATTATGAGTTCTCCCCATCTCGGGCTCTGACCCTATTGCATGGCAGCGTCAAGGCCGCATTCAGACCCCAAACTGAGGCCTGGCTTGCATTAGTTTTCTGTGAGTCGCCCTTGGTACGATTCCATGATGCCAGAGCGCGTTGCCCGATGTCTTCTCGACCGGGATTGTGTCACAAACTCGACCAACGGCAACGGGATCGGAAGGCCAGTCAAGGACAACAGCCTGCTGCTGAAATTATGGCCTCGCTTGAGGTCGTCGACAAAACTCGCATCGATGGTGGGGCGCGTCGGCCAAGATATGCACGGACCGGGAACATTTGCGTATGACACGCACCAGCCATAAGATATTTGGCTTATGGGTTACCGATGGTGAGGAATGTACAATCGGAACCGCTACCCTTCCCAATCTCGATCGCTCCGTTGTACTACGAGGGTTAATCCACAACGCGGCGAATTTTGTAGCGTAATCCGCGAAAATAATCAGATAAGCAGATAATGGATCATCCCAGAACCATGAGGCTCTGCGGACTCCATTCGACTCCAACAAGTATATGGGCCGCTGGCCTCAACCTGAGGAATCTCTGCTTAAATTCAATCGCTGGAACCGAATGAGGGCCGGGGAAGCGATCAGAGGCCTCGAAAGACGTCTCCCAGGCGTTGGAAGAAAAGAGAGGAGAGGGCAAGGGGCAGAGGCTCCTCTCAGTCTCTCGGAAGAAGAGCTACGACGAAGCTGACAATGATAACTGTAAGTATTCGATTGCTGAAAATGTCAGAGACACCGAGACGTCTCCTGGATGGAAAGCATTCCTTCGTCGATGTGGTCACCATCAAGGAGCTTTCTATGCAGGTGTCCCCAAAGAGTTCATCTGAATCATGGACAAACAGTTCCAAAACTTCAGAATTCATGATGACTTTTGATATTTCATTACAGAAAGAACTTGACACACTCACGTATGGACAATGGCCTACCTTCATCTATCTACCATTCGTATGGAATCTCGGTTCGATGGATCGTTTGTTCAAGAGCGCGGCTGGCGCCCGAGCGAGCAATCGAAATCCGGTCAGTGAGACGAAAATACCGTAAGAAAACATGTATTGCATAAACACCTCGGAAGTTTTGGCGCCCTGCAGAAGTTTGGCACGTCAAGTTTATCGCTTCGACAATTGCACGTTGAAGACAACCTGCTTGTGATATAATCCGAACAAAATTAAAGACTCGTAAAGTCCATATGTTCTAGAATCGCTTCTCGACGCGTTTGAAATGAGATATTTTTCACGACATTGATGAATGATGACCCGCTGTACCTGGTATTTTCATCACGTGGACTTCCGACAACAATCCTTTCTATGAAAACTGATTGTATTGTGCTCCGAGTGAAATAAAGGACTCGTGAAGCCAGCTGCTCTCTTGAAAGTTCCTGGGCTCGATATTTCTGTATTTCTTTTTCTGTGGCCCACGATCCAGCCGAATCTTCCTCGTTCGAGCAACCGACGGCTCTGACCATCCTCCGGTTTCGGGGCCCTGTGTCACTTTCCTAGGATCTCTACGTGAATCTCCAGGATTAAAGATAACCCCCGTGGTTCCGTAAGAAACAATGAGATCATAAAAGCTCCTTTGACAGGAACGTCGCGGCCTCGAGCGCAGCGTAATCTTCGACACCCTTCCGCGGTTATATTCATCGGAAAATGATGCGAGCGCTCCCTCCACACTCACGTGTATGCCAGGAACGGAAGTCCGATCCGTCGGAGCAACGAGGCTCAGACGCTCCTATCGTGACTCTATCCAATATGGTTTTATGATGTAGATTGTTCTTTCCGCTGTTTTCGAGCCCACGAGGATCCAATACACCTCTTCCATCGAAGTATTGAAACCGACATGAGTGGAACAACTACCGTTTCGGAGTCCTTCGGTCGCTTGTAAACTTCCTGAGTTCTGGCTGATTTGTGGGGGACAATTCTATCTTCGGTACCGCTCGGAGCCCGATTGAGCTTTATAAGCCTGTCATTCGCTCCACTGGCCGTCGCTATCTCGATTCCAGAAGGAAACACTGCCGTTTTACGCTAAAGGTAGCGTGTCCGAGTTATGGCTCCACCTGCTCTATAGACCTGAAAGCGAACGGATATCAAATCGCGTTGATGACCGACATTCCGCTGTGAAAAACCAGACATCAAGCGTATCGTTTGAGCTCTGAGTATCTTATTTGGGAAGTCCTTGATTCGACTTGGTCTGTGGAGCACGGGGGTGATTCCTATGTCCAACCAAAAACTGTATCTCTCATCGGCCCATTTTCATCACGTTCCGCCTTTATGAAATACGTACGGAGCGACATACAGACGCGTTTTCGGCGATTGGTTTCGACGCGGGAAAATTCTACCAGCAGTGGATATTCCCAAGTTCGATACTTATCGTGGACACGGGTCGTTATTTCCGACCTATCTTCGAGAGAAAATCACAGTCTCACTCACGAAATGCTGCTCTCGGCTCGAAAAAACTCAAAACATACGATAGAAGTTGAACGAGTCACGATAAGCGGAAAAGAGGTCTTTGTCCGCTCCGGTTATGAAACACAGTTCTCTCGGACGCTCTGTACATAGATTCACAGACAGACAAAACAGCGAACGCTGATTCAGTTAGCTTTTGTTGTTCCACGATAAGACAGCGATAGCGCGGGCCTTCGGTCTCCGAAGTTGTTGTTGTCGGTTAGCACATTCACAGCAGGGCGCAGACTTACTATGAGTAACAAATGAATTATCACACGCTTCCTAACTCAGCAATTTCTCTTTAATCTCACAATTTCCGTTATCCGGGAATGTACGTGTGAACTAGTTCATTTTCCGACCCTCATTCGGGGAAACTGCAGGCCCAATTGTTCAACGTGGAGACGAAATTCGAGTGTCTCGTACGGAAGACGAGAAGTCTTGAACTAAACTCTTCGTCCGTGCACAGTGCATGGCAGAGTCGACTTTTCTCGTAGACAGGACGGCTGCGGGCCGCGCATAATTGCGAAAACTGTGCGGGAACTTAGGCGTGCGCATGGATTCGCCACACGTCGGCTAGAATTCACTCTTTTGTTCTGAGCTCATAGGAGATTTTCGGCACGAATTCTCCGCATGATTCGGTGCGAGTCTAGATATGGTGGCTACGCGCCCAACTCAAATCACACGGTTTTCGACTGGTGAGGGGGATCGAAGTTCCCGCGAGAAGACCGCTTAACAAGACCCAAAGTGAGGGGATACAACTCAAGGTGCGCGCAAACTATTGGCAGATAGTTTTGCAGCGAAGGATCTCCCTCTCTCATCTCAGCAGTTTGTTCTGACTCGGTTCCTGAAGAAGTTCCCGGAGCCAAGAGGACGCTGATGAGCTTTGGAAAATTCTACATTCCACCTACTCCATGCTTTTCGAACTAACTGCGTGAATTAGGGGCAACGTTGTGGAACGTTGAATGATGATCATGAATTCGACCTCCCTGAATTTAAACGATAACTTTATTGAACTTGATTAATCCGAATTGAAGCATCGAGAATTCTGAGCGAATTCACTGAATTCTCAGTCGCGATGAAAAGTGATTTGCGGATTCACTTCGTTGAGTGCTGCTCCTCGAGGATCAAGGATCAGTCGTGCAGCACTTCGATTGCGGGTCCTTGCAACCGTCATCCCAGAACTTGGAATTCCATCCCTTTGGGCACTGAAGTCCGGGTATCTGCGAGAGAAACACGATAAACGAAAGGTTTCTTGCGAATCATCCCGGAGGAACTCAAACCCCGCCATCTTCAATCTACAGCTGCAAGCACTTGTTCAGTGCTGAACAACTGAACGGATTTTCGAGTTCCCGTCCAGAGAAGGGTCCGAGCGACTCCTTGAAGGGAGCAATCACTCGCGGTTGCGAGTTCCTCGGCTGAACGCAGCACACTCACAGCGTTAAAGGTGGAATACACCTCGACAAAAGCTTGAAGGTCTTTACAGAGGAGCAGCTCATCACCGCAGATCGGTTCGGAGGGTTTCCCTGCCAATTCACCGAGGTTGCAGTACATGTGTTGGGACTTCGATAGCTCATTGACACAATGAGCAGTTTGTGACGAGGACGCTCTCTGATGCCGGGACGGTTGGAGGGGCGATAGTGGGAAGTGAACGAAGTATTGGAAGAAACCCTCGATGCTAATTCAATTGTGAGCTCCACGGTCCGTTGAACGCTGCCCTCTTCCTGGCAGATGCTTTCGGTTTTTCCACGGAATGTGGCTTTTCCAGCTCAGTACTAAGTCAACGGAAGGAGGGAATCGGAAAGCATCAGTATGAATATTGATTACCTGACAGAATCCGTTCTTGAAACTCTGGCATGACACTCGGGCCTCGGCTGGAATCACAATGTTCACTTTGACATTAGCTCTCTGCTCACGCTTGGCCTAACTTCAAGGAATAAACTGGAGACGATCTCTTCATGAATCTCTCGTCTAGCTCAAGCGTATGTAGAGGGAGACTAGGCGAGACAGTGAATCGTGTTTCCTCATGGCTCATTACGCAAGTCTAAGAATCGGAAAATCAACCTCACCTGAGCCGACTAGGGCCACGACGAATAAGACAGCCAAAATAACGTTGACCTTCATACTTCCCAGGAAAACTGTTCTCCTTGATGGCAATCAAAGTGTCATATCTCTCGAAATCACAGCTTTAAATACTTTCCTCGACAGGGCTCCCGAGGGCTCGGTGTGGAGAGAGAGACAGCATGCGCCGAAAGTGGAATACGCATGGAGTGCGTTATGAAAACATCGACATACGATTGGATTATGAGTAATGTTTCCCCGAGACCTCTCAGAGCTCATGAAGCTGAAAATATCATTCGTTTTTAATATCAAGCCCACGCCTCACTCAACGGCCTAAGCCGGCGTCCACACTCTGGCCGGTGAGTTCAGATATTTCGGAATTCCCACAGGAAGGAAGCTCACTGACTATCCATGTTGCGTAACTCGAACACTTTTCAAAGATTATCAACTCAACTCACTACCGAAATAGCGACCAACGTCGTCAAAGTTTAGTTCCTCTCGACAAGGACCAGAATATGCTCATGAGCAGCTGCTGTGGGATGTTTCCCGCGGATCAGAACCAATTTGTTAAATACTCTGGCAGCTGAGTTCCCCTGAGGCTTGAATTGCTGAAAGCTTCTGTCAGTTTCTCTCGCTTCTGCTCGAGGCCACTCCGCAGGATCACATCACTAGCGACAGCCGCGAGACATGGAAGTTTTCGGGTTTCGACCCAAAGGCACCATGTGATGCATGAAAGGATCTCCCTTGTTCTAAGATAGCGATGATTCGCATTCTCGAATTTATTTCACTCAAGCCCCATATGCTCATTTTTACGAGTCTTCCTCATCGGGGGCTGGTTCGACAGAGCGGTACCCCGTCTTACGATTCGATTTTGTTCCGAGAGGCCGCTGAGCAGCCTGAAAGTTGGTCATCCAATACGTGATTTTCCATGCAGGACAACCTCATTGAGCTCGATGCGCGCCAAGCGAAAGAATAACGGTGGAAACTTAAGTTACATCCACAAAGCTCGATATCGGCTCGAGCATCGCTCCATGGATTTTCTTGAGCACCTAACAATCTGGACTGGCTGTCGTGGTGTCGATTAGAAGTCAGACAGGTGACGTGGCATCAGAATCGTTCGATACAATAGTATCTTGAAGTTTACTTCATCTCCTGAACCGAAACGGAACTTTTTCGGTAACTAATTTGTGAAACTTATTCTCCACACCCTCCGCTTGAGCACAGCTGTCAACTTCATTCAACACGTCCTCGAGCTTCGTTCTTGAAGTCTTTGGAGTTATGCATCAGTACCTCTCCGCTCATCGGTGTTCTGTTTTCGGAGTTCATGCTGAACAACGCTTATCAACGCCTTGCAATATCAATAACTGAGAAAATCACGGCGCAGCCTTTCCAGCACATTTAGGTGTTCCAACGCTTCGCAGCCCCTGCAATATTTTCAAATCATAGAATTCCATCCACGAGTGAACGTCAACAATTCCAGTCGAGCGAACCGTGAGCATGAATAAATTGCATGAACAAAGCAAGAACCATCGAGAACATCAAGCTCGACGCCGAATGGTGGGCGTCTTGGATTGACAGACATTCTTGCATACAATTCGGATCCGCGTAAATCTTCAATTCACACGGCTCGCCGGGCGCTGCACCATTTGAACCCTGCGAGCGAGATTAAGCATCCTAACAAAGAACTCTAACAAAAGTCGTTTGCCGACGCCGGAGTTTCTTCGGAATGTGTGCGGGCGTCGAAAACAGAGTCAAACCGAATACACAATTCACCAACGTGTGCTCCGCTTCGGATACATCGCTCATCCGGAGACGAAACTCCCAGCTGAATTAGAGGAACGATCTTCCGTGATTGGATTCCCAAAGTAGCAAAGCGTTGACGTTCCGAGCGACTCCGAATAAATGATCGCAGTTCGTCGTTCCGATTTCCTATCCACAAAGCAAAATAAATCCAATCTGAATACTTTCAGTGAAACGCTTATTTCTTCTATTTGGAACATCCATGGCTCTGTTATTGTTTCCAGAGGGAAACATTCGTTCGATTTCGCATTGATCAGAGAGCATTCCTCGGTGTATATGAGCTACGCGGCGAGTTTGACGTTCCCCGGCACTCTGTTTGTCCAAGATTCGAATGAACAACAAAGACTCAACTGATCCAAATACTTTGTACGAGGTGGAACTTTCGAACATTGGCTATGGAATAACGCGCCCGAATCCAATCTTCTCTCGACGATCTCTCCTGAATGTCCCCCAACTTGGCTTGCTCATCACGAAGAGACTATCACGGTCACACTCTGAACAATGCTGGAACTGTTTTGGCACGCGTTCGCCAGGAACCGCAAGTCATATGAAAACAGCATTGAGATGAACCACTGGAGGCAGTAAATGAGATGTCGTGGAGATGCATCCAACGGGTATACTGCGCACCGTTCATCTGAAGAGCGACAACGGCGCTCTGGGGAGAAAATTGTTCTTGTACATATGTGACCACAGAAAATAATTTTCTTTCAGTCTTTGTTTGCTTCGGTGATGAAACACAGTTCTCTCGTCCGTTCCGTACAAAGATCAACAGACAGTCGAGACGACAAGCGTTAACTCGGTTAGGTTCCATTGTTCCATGGTTAGTGGTAGGAGTGCGTTAGCGCGAGCTCATGGTAACCAAAGTTATCGTGCTAATTGCCGCTGGTGTACGTAACCAAGACGCTGCGCAGACTCACCACGAGTAACTAATGCAGCAATTTCACGCTTACCAACTCGACGATTTATCATTCTTTTCGCAGTTTTCGTTATCTGGGAACGTATGCACCGAGGTTGGTTTTGTCCTTCTCGCTCGCTTGGTAATATTCCCCGACTCAAAGTTGGAAGCGGGCTCGATATTCTGCAAGTTTGTCCGGAACGCGAAATGAAAGGCTCAGAACCAAACGCCTCCTTTATGCACACGTCATTGGCAGTGCCATGAAGTTTCTTCAATGGAGAGCGGATCTTGATTTCGATACTTTGCGCAAAACGGGGAAAGCTGTTCGGAAATTTCAGCGACAGCGTCGGTCCGCAGTGCATCAGACGCGTGGCTTCCCCTCACTTCGGCTAGAATTCCCTCTCCTGTCCTAAGCTTATGGAACGTCTTCGGCGCGAATTTTTCGCTAGATCCGGTGCGAAGTCAGATGTTATAGTTACGCGCTCAGCTTTGATTTCACTGTGCTCGACTGCCAGCAGAATCGGGGTTTTCGCCATACTACACAACAACAAGCCCTGAAGTGAGAGGATACTACCAAAAGTGGACCCACACCGGTCGAAGCAGAAGTGCTCAGCTGAAGATTTCAGTCCAGCAAGTAAGTTTCCCTGCAGAGACCCGACCAAAAAAACGGCGAAACGCCGAGTTTTCAGAAGCCTTGGCGCAATTTTCAGAGCAACGTTGATCTACGATGCTCATGCTCAGCTAGTGCATCACACGAGCTTTTTGGCAACACACGGATCCCGAGACTGGAGCCACGACGTTGTCAAGAGCGCTGCAATTGATGTGCTCGAAAATTTGGAAAGTTTGATCGAAGCTTTTGCTTGACTCAGATAACCGCCTGCATTTTCGCAGCGCTCGCCTCCGTCCCATCTCAGTTTCTAACTGTTCCGGCGGAGTACAAACAGGGATCGAACTGCTGCGCGAAACCAAGTTTGTTTCAAATCCAAGGTTTTCCTCAGAGTACGCTCGCAGAATAGATTTCCGATAGTTCAGCGCCAGAGTTTGTCGTTGTCATTCGGGTCGGGAATGAGCTCGAACCGTCATGTTCCAAATCATCATTCCGTTTTGTTTCTATATTTCAAGTGTGGAACGGCGGCCGGAGGAAAACGAACAGGATATTAGGTTATTCAATCTAGAGTTTTTGCCTGATCATTGCGGAGTCAGCCGAAATCTCGGGGAAACCGGATCGGAAAATCGAGTGACGGTGAAGACTTGGAGGAAAACGAGGCAGCTTCGAAAGAGCGGCCGTGATCGCGTGACCGGTCGATCCAGTTCCATCCCACTCGTATTTCTTGGGAATATTTTAAATTTCGTGGTGGCCGCGCGGAATATGGGGAAACTTCGGTGTTTTCCCGCAGTGGGCTAATCTCAGGTGCTGCGGGTTCCAGTCGGAAACATTTTACAGTAAAGGTGCCGTGCATTTAGCCAGCCAGTCAGTCAGTCGTCTGGGTTTTTCTGAGCGAACGCTACTTGGTTCACCAAACACGTCCCACTTTTACCCGCGACCGACTCTAAGCAATTTAGCCTCACTCACTTTCACTTCACATCGTAACCGTAATGAGAACGAGAAGCTGTGAGGTGCACCATCGTGGCAGAAAACAGCACCAACAGACTAAGACCGACGAAAAGAGGGTCTACTGCGCGCCACACGCAAAGTAACAAGAGGCAGCGCAAATGCCGCAGAGGGCCAGCGAACAAGTTGCCCGTGATCCGATAGACAGGCGCCTAATGTTCCGATGAATGGGTATCGTTCGTGTGATTCCTTCAGAAAATCGGAACAGTGTTGCGAGACGATCGCTAACATCCAACGATATCGCAGTAAAGCTTGAATGATTAAGATCAGTGTGCTTTCCACCCTCGCGGCGCCCTACGAGTTCATGGTGAGGCCCCTGGAGGACAGCTCAACAAATTGAGTTCCATCGCGGGACAGAGAGCTAGCTGACATAACTTGATCCAATTCATAACGAAAGATGTCTCTGGACTCGGGACGAAGCAGCAGAAAGTTGTGTCCGACTCCCTCGTTATCGACCGATACCTCGGCCCCCTCGATCTGAAAGTCGATCCAGTGTCAACTTCTCAAGGAGCTCATCTAGCGTTTGCTCCAAACTTGAACTCAAGCGTCTACGATGACATTCAAAGCTTAAAGACTTCTCTGGATGTTGTCAACAGAGCCTCAAAGTTGGATTGCGAAAATTGCGGGGGTCTCGACAGGGCGAAGACCTGGCTCACACCGAAATGACTCTCGGAAGCGGCTTCCATGCCGAATTCAATTCATTTTTCGGTTCCGCTCGATTTACCTCGATTTGAATCGATTCAATGCAGCGAAAAGTTAGTCGTCGATACGCTACAATGTCTTTCGGAGTAATATCCAAACAACGCTGCGGTCGACCGACGAGCGCATGCACAAAGCAGCCCTGATTTTTCATTATTTCCCCGACCGCAGATGGAATCTACGAAAGTCTCAAGACGCTCAATTCAGCACGAAAACTTCCGACAAGACAAATATTTCGGATTGGATCGAAGAGAGGTGGGACACAGAACGAATACCCGAAGTCATTTAAGCTAACCGCGATCCCGAAACGTTGAATTGGAAGCGTCAGGGGAGCCAGAGCTCCGAAGAATCGTTCCGAGTTCACCCTGATGTTGACTCTCATCGAATCGATGTTAGCGACATGTTGTCCTGTCGAGGAGCCATCGGGGACCTTGCGCACGAAAAAAGAGCCACGGGTTCCCCGAACTCACTCAGTAAAAAGGGGCAGGCTGGGCACCAGAGGCAAGCTTTTCATACGAATATCTTAATCCCGATGCGTCCATGATATAGAAGAGTGATGCTCAAGCCTCGGATCAGAGCCGTGTAGAGATGAAATTGGTTCAAGATACCTGGTGGATAACAGTTCCGGAAAAGTTGAAACAAGCAAACTTTTACCGACGGTAGTTCTATAACGAGTCCCGTGTTCTCCGCATGGCTGGGTCTCACGTCGAATCCACTCCGATATCTGACGAGTGTTGCCAAGGTTTGTACAAGGTTCCCAATACGTCGGCGTCGTTGAGTTTTTCGTCAAGGTTTTGGAGTTTCTCTCCGACGTGGAGTTGCCTCTATTCTCGACCGAATCCAAATCGGTTACACGGATCCTTCCGACCGGTCAGAAAACACCTCGTGAAACTCGCTCCAGAATTCAGACTCGGAACGTTAATTTTCGTGATTTGGAGCTCTTGGACGGTTCTCGTGTGTTTTTGTGTTGACACGTGTTCTTGTCTTTCGCATTTCGTGCATCGGCAGCTTCGATTTTTTATGGAAATCTCGTTCGTTGTCGGGAACCCTGCCGACAGAGAAGAAGACGACGGAGGAAACACGATTTGAAAGAGACGTATTTTCGGGAGGGAAAATCACGATCGACACGTCTTCATGTTCAACTTTCATCTCCCTTGCTCGATTTTCAAACCTATTCTGTCAGTTTGAAACCGCACGATTCTGTGTTCGATTGTCAATCCGTCAATCGCCAGACATGATGGCTGACGATCTTCGAGCATTTCCAACAAAAACCCTATGCGTAAACTTTACAAGGAACAACACGATTCGAGCACTTGATTCCACTCTGTTCCGGAAGATAAAGAGAAGCTTACAGTGCGTCGCGAAGCAGCAAGCGAAGACAGCGGTGTTACCATGTGTGCCGAGCATCAGAAACGTGGATTTCTGTTCCCAGAAATGAGGAACAAAACTTGACAGCAAATTCAATCGAGGCAAACACTTTCGCGGACGAGACCAAGCGCTGCTATGGAAGACTCTTGACAAATCTTCCTATCGCTTGTTTGCACTTCAAGGGATAAAAACTGAAATAATGACAGAACGTGTTCTTTCTGGTCGCTCCCCAGCCCACGATTGACGAAAACCGAAAATGTCGCCGAATTCGTCAATTTGTCAAATAACATGTTTACTCATTCGACGGCTGCGTGAGGACATCTACTCTGCACTGTATGGTTCCGTGGTGCCATCCGCCCCCGATAGATCCGACCCACCCGGATGATTGGTGATTGATCATTCTGTGAAGTCTTTTCCCCTCGCGCAACTGTCAAAGCTTTCAAAAAAGTGGCTGGACAGCGAGGCACGCCGACACCCGTTGGAACGGCATCCCTAAAGTCCGAGAAACGTCGCGTAACCGCTAGGAAAACCCGCGTAACGTCAACGGGCAGCGCATCCCTCGTTTTTCAATGTTTTTGTGAAGTGTGTTCCAATGCGGCCACCAGCATGCCAAGATATCTGTCTGTCTGTCGGTCGGTCAGTCAGTCACTCATGACTCAAGTGGCAGCGGCAAGCAACAAAAAAACTTCCAATGCTCCTTGAGGCGTGCCGTGGCTGCGTCTTCAAAGAGCAAGGCTACTACTCAGATCAGCTGTTTGGTGCAAGCATGTTCTTCGTCTTCTTTTTTTACTTTTATTTGTTTTTATTCTTCTTCTAGTCCTCCTGTTTGCCTAGCCACCTTGTTGTCCAACAAAAATAGAATACCTGCACGCCGCGCCGTCGCGGGGGTTGGTCGGCGGGTTTTTGCTTGGGTTCATCAATACGGCCCTCTTCCGTTTTGGTTTGACCGAGCGACCGTTCCTCCGCCCGCTTGCCCTGCCTAGCTCCGACAAGAAGAAGAAGAAAGAAAAAACAGAAGCCACTTGTTGTCCCGAAGCGTCTGGGATGAAAGACATAGCCCTCGCTCTGGATCATCTGATCTATCATTAGCGAAGCTAGAATACATAAGTTGAAAGACCTCTGAGAACTGCTCGGTTTTGACCGAACGACCGATTGGCTGGCGGACCGACCAAGTGGATGAATTGGCACGTGGAAAAGTATCCGAGGGAAGCGCAGTAGTTGATGCATGGCTCACATGGCCTGCTAATAGCCGTTCCTCAGAACGAGATACTGAGCATGTCACGACTCGGCATTCACGACTGGCAATACATTTTTCATCTACGCCGCGCCGATTGTGGCATCGCTTTCCAGTGAAAGATTCGGAATGAAAGCAAGGGGCACCTGTGCGAGCCATCGCCTGCTTTCGAGCCCGAAATCTAATCAATCATCCATACCGAGCATAAATCATTGTTTCCAGAAGCTGTGTAGTGTACTTTCTGCGTGTTTCGAAAATGTTGAGGGACTGTGTCTGAGGAAACAGAAAGCTCTGGAGTTTGCTTCGTGCATTCCGTGTCTATTCATTGTGTGTCTACAAGTCTTCAAATGTAGCCATTCTCTCAAAGTTACGGATTCATGTCGTGGAAGAATCGTGCAATATTAAGTTTCTTTCAATTTTTCCTTCCAGATGCTGTAGTCCAAAACGATGTTCCTGCATTGACGGCAGGAGCGCCGCAGCGAGGGAGCAGACGATATCATAAAGAAGAAAAATGTCGTCGAACGCGACTGAGTTCGTGGGGCTCGTTCCTCCGGCGACAGATTTTCCGGACGATTTGTACAAACTCGCCGAATTCAGATTCGGCTTCCGTTCGATAAGGGCCGCGATCAATCTCATCGCCATACTCTTGTCTGCTCTGATTTTGGTTTCGAGCAGATGGCTCAAAAGGCCGGCGAGTCCGCTGTTCATCCTGAATCTTCACGTCCTCCTTATAAACATTTTCATCGCATTCGTTCATGTGCTCTTCTACGTCGAAACGGTCGCGATAGTCAAGTTCAACGGGACGGAGTATCACTGCACAGCTCTATTCGCCCAGTTCGTTGCGGCATCGGCGTTTTTCGTGGCCTCACTGAATCTTCTCACGGTGGGCACGATACACGCCATTGAACTCTTCAGACCCTTGATCTGGGTGAATTCCAACATGCTATCGAAGCGACGCGCATTCGGGGTCATAGCCCTGGAGTGGGTTGGGGCGATTCTATTTTTCACCTACTTCTACCTTCCTCGGACGGGCTTCTCTACAACGGCGTGCCAGACGCACTCGGTCGAAGTTTTCGACAGCGACGCTCTCCTGATCATCACCTCAGTGGTCACGGCACCGTTCGGCGTGTCTTGGATCCTGTACTGTGTGCTAATAGTTTCGCTGTGTTGCCGACCTCGATACACAGATGTTTCTCGGAAGCATTTCTATACCTCGCTGTGTATCCTGATCACGTTCAGTTTCGGATTTCTCCCGGACCTGGTTTTCGCGATCCTGTTTTGCGAACACTGTCCTCTGTACGGATCCGACTGGGATCGATATTATTTGGTCATGGCGGGTGATATGGCGAGAACGACTCTCATGACAACGAAATTCATACTCGACCCGATCATCTATATTTGGAGGAGTTGGGAGGTCCGCGCCGGCTTGCGGAACACGTGCGGATGCGGCAACGATAAGACGCGTGTCGAGTCGCCGGAAAACGGTCGTTCGATCTCGACAATCTCAACATCCATCATTGGCTACTATGAATGATGGAAGGCTCGCATCAAGTGAAACCGTCGCGGCTCCCAAGAAGGGGACGTCTCCCGCGGGAATATCTAGTCAAAGCCATGCAGCGTGTTATCGAGTGTTTGATTTACATTTTCGAAGACGTCATCGAGCTCATCGAATCACCTTACGTGGATAGCTTCGGGTGTGGCAGGAGGCAGCTGTTGAATAAAGATTTGAAACCGAACCTCCGATTCATCGAAACGTGCTTCCAGCCCAGAATCGACGTGGACAATAAACTCTATTTATTTTGTTTAGAAGTGTAAAGCTGTATTTATTTCGACACCCAGTAGTTCCTTTCTTCATTTGGTCACAGTATGACTCCAACCCTTGCCGTTTTTTCCATCTTTCATATGAGTGAGGTTCTCAGTCGAACTATCGAGAAGATCCTCCCAGCTGATCGTACCCGCAAACATATTGATTTTACCAGAGGCTCCACCTGTCGAAAGCATCAGCACGCATTTTTTATCCTCATCCCGTTGCCGTGGCTTCGTCGACAGCCACTGGTAAAACTTGCTGTTACCGAATTCACGAAAACAGAGAGAATTTTGTTCTGCTGCGGTTCCGAAGAAGACCACTAACGGAGGCATGCAAGCGAACGAGTGTATGTTTACTGACTTCTCGTCGTCGTCGGGAGAGAAAACTAATTAGAAGAAAGATTGCCCTCACTTTGAAGTGTTTCTGTCAAATCGCAACACCACGATGTGACCTTTGCGCTGGCTCATGGCCTTCGGATCCTCGTCACGAAAGAAGAATTACCGGCCGTCCGAGCGAACAACGAACCAGACGGGAAGCGAGTGGAACAGAACTCGAACTGTTCAAACAAGTGTCCAGCGGGACGCATAGAAGCTCCGGTTTGATTATTATTTGTACGGGGAAGCATAGATGCCAGAACTACGCGACATTCCCAGCTACAGCTGTGACTGATCCACACAGACCATCGGCTTGAACGAATCGCCGCATATTTTGTGGATATCAATCGAGTCCATTGTTCTCTTCGGGTGGCGAAGAGATTCCAAGGAGCGACCGAAGTAGTGTGAAGCTTCAACCACGCCTCGGGGCTACAGCAGCCTCGGCCGATCCCCTATTGTGTTTCGAAAAATTCTCGATCCCCTATTGTGTTTCTGCTTTTGCGTGCTGATTGGAGTGGTTTGGCTCATATTCTCACAAGGTACAAATCATGTCCTCCCGGAAACGTCGGCCAAGATACCTGACAACAATTCTACAGATACAAGTCATCGATCATTCATCATTGACATAACTCATCATTTCTCACACTCAAGCTGCCTCGAGTTCCATGAATGAGGAGTTCGAGTGGGGAAGCAGTGTGATCCTTCGCTCTTTCTATCGCAGATCAGATGAATTGAATCTTGGGGTATTTTTGAACTGAGCAGGCGTTGTAATTCTAGTGGTTGTGTGGCGCGACACGCAGGTCTCTAAAAATGTGAGGAAATTCAGAAGGGGAAGAAGTGGATCGGATGTTGCTGCCTGTGGATTTCCTGATCGAGGCCTGCGGCGGAAGCCGACCTCGAGGTTCTGTTGTTTCAAAGTTTGCTTCCTTCGTTGCTTACCAAAGAGAAGATCAATGGAATCGGATATCAGATATTTGAATGAAAACCCAACAAAAAACGAGAATTGTGCGGGAAGCGGCGTAGGAGGAAGGATCTTGAGTCTGTCATTGTGCAAGAACTATTCGGTTTCTTTCCACTGCGAAAAAATGCTCGGAGTCGGAGGAAACGGAAACCGGCCGGATTATTTTTGGTTCGAGTTTTTCTGGAGTGGATGAAATCCGAATCAGAGGCACTGATTCTCAGACTAGACCTAGCAATTGTTTCAATCGGAAACTCCCGCTTGATACTCTCGTTTTCCCGGTGAATCGAAAGAATCCGAGGAAACAGGACGAAACGATCGAAGAAGATGACAGTCTACTCCTGAAACAATCAGTGTCTACTTTGGATCACGCCAAGGGCACCGAAAAAATTCCAACATGGCATTTCTATTTCTCGTGAGGGCAAGATGCTTTCGAGCCCACGTCGAGATGCGGAGGGTCCTTCTTCTTGAGCTGTTTGTTGCGAATATTTCCACCTCCGAATATATCGGTGAATTGATATCCCGTTTTATAGACTCCGCTCGAGAGTTTCGCGCTCCGCCGACATGTCGCGACACCGTAAAAACGTCATCCACAGGAGATTCAAACTCGAATGATCAGATTCAGTGGAACTGAATCGTCCCAGTCCACTTCCTGCTGATGCATCATTTTGTCGTCAATCCCACGCAAGGCATGTCCGGAGTCCAAAAACGTCACTTGGCAGAATATCCATACTTCGGACTCTCTGACAGAGAACCGAGCTTTCATGAGAGCAATTCGAATCTCCAGAACATCTGATCGGAAACAACACAAATAGCAGTCGACACTTGATAGGAGTTGACTTGTGAGCTCATGGGATGTTTTTCCAGTCTCTTAAGCGAAAATTCCACAGGATGCTTCACAAACATTCGATGTAAACAGGGGGCCTAGCTGTTTTGTGCAGCGACCAGCGAGATTACGACACCGCGCGTTCTCCCGCGAAAATCATTTAGATTACTAGGGACTCCCTTCGCGGCAGAGCTGCGGGAAGTAGAACCTAGTATTTTCCTCCGAGATTAAACGTCCCCAAACGTCTCAGGACATTCGAGAACAACCGCCTCTCAGTCAGTGTATTCACACTGGGGATCAACAGGCTCTCACAAAGCCCCCCACCAGATACTGCTCCTTTAAGGTTTTTTTTTTTCGAAAAAGCGCGGTGGCTACAGTACTGTCTGATCTTTCCGCAAAGCTCGGTTGGCGTCCCCCAAGCCGATATTCCCGTTGAAAGCACGCCTTCGGTTGCTTCAGATGCCGGGAAGGCGCTAGAAAGCTGTTGTTTTCCTATAGCGGGCTATAATTTACATTTAAGTATTAGTTTGTGGTGCTTGGCGGAGATTGATGGGACCAGGTCAGTATTTGGCGGGAAACGATATGGATTGGAGAAGAGCGCATTGCAGAACTGTGCATTTTTAAACAGCTATATTGCTACCGCATCGCCGTCCACAAAAACCCACAAGCTGGTCAAATGACTGTCATTAAAAGCAGGGGATAGAGAAACCGCTGGTTTCGCATGAGGTAACACTTCGTATTTGAACAAGGTCCGTCGCTCGTTGCGCTTTCGGTCCTCCGGTCTATCGGTATTGAAGAATGCTCGTCTTCTATTCGCGGCAAGCTCCATTGGCACGAGTGGTCACCGGTGATTGCGACGACTTGGCGTGAATGAGTCTCACTCATTGTCAGTGAACAAAGTCACTGCTTGTGGGATACGTTTGACGCCTCTTCGGGGATAAGGTGATTTTCCCCGGGAAAAACTCAGACGACGCAGCCAGCAGTCACCTGTTCCAACGACCGCTGCAGTCTTTCAGAGCCCAAAAACTCTGGAGAACCTTCATTGCGAGTCGTTCCGTCACAGCAAAGTGAAATGTTTTGAGCATACCTGAAGGGAGATGTTACAAAATTCATGTAACGGTGAGAAGCGCACCAACTTTCCTCGTCCCTCACTGTAATTTGGAACATGAGACTGATGGTGAGTCGAGCAGAACCCGAAAGTTCGACCTCGTTGATGGGGAAGAAGTTCAAAAGAACGTCGGCCGGGTGTACGTCGCGACTTTTCGGTGCAGGTAATTCGATTGATGACGGGCGACTTCCTCAGCAATCGTTTGTCACGAATGTACATGAAACAATCGAGGGAGCGTTCGCTGAATATTCACCGAGATCGACGCCGTCAAATGCAACGATCGGCGCGGCGAACCCCGTGGTAAATCTAACATGTTGAAAGTTCTGGTCAGAGTTCTCTCGCGTATCACAAGAATGATCATTGGGCAGTGTACGGGTTGAACCAGAAATGGAAACATCCTCCAGGGGCCAAGCTTCGCGGGCCTGTGGTACGAAACCCCAGTCCGGCACCGGGATGAATGTGACAGCCAATTCATCATAGGGATCTGCAGCGAGTCCGTTTCTAACCGCAAAAAAACGTAGACGGGGCTCACTTTCCGCTCAGGTTCTTGTGTGCTTCACTTATGGGTTCGAATTCATTTGTCTTCAACTCGGACTCCTCGTCGCTCGGGAAGATGATATGTAATTGAAAGCCTCAGGAAACCGGTTGCACGTTCGTTCTTCGCGAGGCTCTCCCGACCGGGATCCAATCCCTGGATTTGTCGATTTGAAGCTATCCCGGATCAGGGAGGAACTTGTTCAAAAGTTCGACGTTCGCAAGTTTTCTCACAAAGTCTCATCTCGTTTTCGCGGGTTCTCATCTTTTGTTAAACTTGGTGGTGAGTCGAAACGGAATGATCTTCAAGGAGTTCTCACACCGATCGGATATTTGCGTGCTTCCGACGAACATTGCCGGAATCCGAATCGTTGTGGCGTTACGTACCCTGTCCATCCGAATGTCCGTCGCTTGGTTGCTTGGTTCGTCGGTCGGTCGGTCGCTCGTTCATTCGCCCGCTTAGAAGCTCCATCTCTCGATTCGAACCGCCCTCTGTCTTTTTCGCCCATTTCACTCCGAGTGACGGCAGAAAAACGTCGCTCCGGTTAAATGACAACATCAATCACGAACGCACAAACTTACAAAGCGTTTACGGAGCGAGCTCGCCTTCGCGTTTCTTGGGAGACGCAGACAATGGATATTTAACTCGAAGGGTGTTCTTAAGCATGAGTTTCGGTGTTGAGATTCCTCTGTACGTCGGCGTCATCTCTTCCTCGCGAAAGACGGTCGCCCAGCCGTCAGATGTTCGATTGAATTCTTGAGAAATAGAAATCACGATTGCTCCTGGGCTTGCCCGAGGTTTGCCTCCCAAAAAAAAGAGTGTCGCTGACATCACTCCAGTAAGAATCGAGTAATAACATGGGTTGTACTCAGAAGATGGCACGGAGGAAAAGTGAAAATTTCGATACCAACAAGAATTATCTTCATCACTCTACAGGCAAATGAAGGTCATCGGGGTTTTGATAATTATTCGCATCGAATTCGCTCATTAATCTGTTTCTCAGCTCGGTTGCTCTAACGAATTGAAGCGTTCACTGGGTTTCCCACTTTTTTTTTTCACACGAAATCCAGAAATCCGCCGAATGAAAATCATGAGCGACGAGATTCTTGAATTTTTTTACTAGAATAATTCTCTTGGCTTATCTGTTCATCTGGTGATATTATCTAGTCACGGTTTCAGTCACCAAAAACCAATCTGGAATCGTTCCTCAGATCTAGACGATGTTCCCGAAAAAGTTCTAGTCAGAGGGGTCAACCACGAGACGTGTGCAGCGGAGGCGCTCTGAAAGTAAGTCTTTCAGAACCGCTTTCCTGTTTTACTGGTTCAGGGATCTGTCTCAGCGCGACGCGTCGAGAGGAGAATTTGCCACGCGAATCATATACCACGTTCGCACCGCCAATCAAACGTTTGAGGAAATTCCGAAGAGGAAATATTCAAATTTCCAATGATCGCACGTGAGACAACCTGAAAATCACGAGACGGTTGATGAATCAGACCTAAAAACGGTCTGCTTTGGGGTACCTTGAGGTGCTGCCATACTTTTAGCAATCCCACCTTGGCATCCGCCTCAGCCGCGGTACTCGGATTGCTTCAGAGCGTAAACTCTGGATAAGGGACATAGTGAACTTTACAATCGAAAGGGAAGTCTGGATTCCCCTTATAGTCGTTACAGAGGGTTTTATATTCTCAATGAAGCGTTCCGGAGAATGTACCTACTATGCGCCCTTTTTTCCAGCAACGAATAAGCCCTTGCGAGACATCAGCATCGACGACGAGCGCTGGGCAGTTTAACACCGAGGATAACAGTTTACAGCAGCCGTATGGAAAACATTGTTATCGGGTGCTCGGGTGATTTCATTTTTATTTTCCTTCGGCCGATGCTCGACTAAAAGTCATATTCGATTTAACAGCTCGTTGCTCCCAAACTCGGGCTATTGCTGGCGCCCTACGGGTTCTTCCCATATTTTGGTCTTTTGGTGGCTGTTTGCTGCTTCGTCACCAGAGAAGCTCGAAGTGCCAAGAGAAAAGTGACTCGCTCACTAGTTCCCATTTACTCCGCCTGTTGCTTCTCTTCTTCCTTGCAAAACACTCGAATGGGACATTTGTTGAGCTAGAAAGCCGGAAGAAACTTTTACGACCACCTCGCCCGATTGAAAAGCTTTCGGATGGGAGAAAAGCAAGAATAATGCCACCCGGTAACAGCGCTCACAGAAATCAGGCCTGTCGACCACGGGATCCCCCCGCGCTGCGCTCAAGCCCAAAACTGGTTCCGAGATTGGATGTCGATCGACTTTCCTGCAGATTTTTTCGCACTTTTACCTTTAGATGTCGAGGTCCCCCGCTCTGGTTTCGATAGGGTTATGAGGGATCCTGTGTAGTTCCCGGCACTTTTCCAGAACTTTACCTCAGGCACGTTCCCGACTTCTGTCAAGATTCTGGCGCCGCTGATTTATTCTACTGTGCGGGCTGCTGTGTATGAGAGAACGTGATGGACGTGCTCAGCCCTCGGTAAGAGTGCGACCGCAACAGAATCAAGTTGACCCTTAACTCGGCTTGGAATCCGTAGACCATGGTGTGCGGCCCCGTGGCACTGACCCACCTATCTTCGTTAGGGTGACAGTGGCGGCCACAGCTTCCCCCCCCCCCCCTCAACTCCCCTCTCAAACCCCTTATCCTTTGAGGAACGTTTGGGACTGCCGGCTTTTCCAGGATTTGATTCAACCATAGCCACTCACAGCGCTTCAGCCAGAGGAAGACGAGGTCTCGAAGTTTCACGCTCAGTGAGCGGGCGGGGGTATCGAACCGGACGAGAGTTTCGATCAGCCGACCGCTTCTGCTCGTGTGTGATCAAAGGGGAGCCGTGGCCCGAGGAATTCATCGAGTCAACGAAAAACGACCGAGCCGAGTCGAGATAGCTTGGCATGTCGCTCATGTCACTGAACATCGTTCCGTCGATATTATCGAGGTGCTCGTCAGATTTTCTGATCGTCGTTACGAAATCCAGCCCTGACGGAATTCAGAAGCTGCTGATCGTTTGAGGTCAAGGTCATCGCGATTCCAGCAGATCATCTCCCAGCGCAGCTGGGTGACTGTAATGCTAGTCGAGCACGAGAACAAACGAACGCACGCACCGAAAAATGACAGAATCCAGAGAGAAATATCGATTGAGCTTGATGCATAATGGCTTCATCCATCGTTGCCTGCTGCTTCCGAATTCTGTAAAATTATTTGTGACGAAAGATGAAATTGGGTAGGAGGAAAACGGCAGAAGTCCAGAGGTCGCCCGTAATTTGATGATTGATTGGGATTCGGGTGAGATTCACGATACTGGTTCGGCGCACGAGTAAATGAGCGGGAGGCTTGCGGACAGGCGCTGAATGCTGCTCTTCCGCCAGAGAATCGTTCCCGTACGTGAACAAAGGGCTCGCGATTTCGAACCGACTCCGAGTGAGAATCCACGTCGTGGATCTAGCCCATCTCCGATGTCGGAGGGCTCTGCAATTTCTAAAAATCTAATCAGAAGCGTATTGTTGTCGCGTTTCAATTCCGATAGATTCTCGGAGGCGCGGCAAAGCAACGTGAGACGAGATCTCCTCCCAGGTACATGTTTCCGCTCCGATCCGACTATTCAATTATCCGTCCACGTTCCAGCCGGAATTGGAATAGGTACTTGTTTTTCGAACCGAGCCCTTCGTCCTCTCTCCTGAACTTTGGGAGGCAAGCGAGGTGTTCGATAACATTCAAGTGTTCATCACGATAACAAGATACAATGTCACCAACGTACGGGGCTCAATGATGGATGTTTTATTGGACAAAATACATTCTTCTCATCGTCTCTGCTTAGAGCGCCAGAAAACCGCGTCGCGGTTTCCACAGGTTTTCTACCTCCGTCCGTTGGAAAACCTAAGCGCTTCATTCCGGTCATCACGTCCTGCATGTTCATGACCCACTTGCGGATTGGAGGCGATTGCTTTGCTGCTACAGAGAGAGAGAGACGATCAACATTCGCTGCTTTACACGTAATTAATCCGTGAATCTGAAGATTCGGGTTGCGTTGTGACTTGAATTTTTACACAGACTGGGTTTTTGGAAATGTACATAAATTTCCGACGAGCACGATACAGTCAGACACGGTGAGAATCATCACATGGAACTTTGAAGTATGACACAAGAAGACATAATACTCTCGTTGTGAAGATTAGCCATGGAACGGACGTTAATCTGGTGAGACAGCTGACAAGTGAGATGATCAGGGTTTCCCCATTTTTATGATGGGCACGATGTCACCATCATCTTTCGAAATGGGCGAGCGACAGCCACCGCCGAACAGTGAGTTACCTGGAACCAATTCGACTCCGTGATTAGAAGGCCGGAGGGGGCATCGCGGAAACTCACAATCAGAACACAGCTCGTTCGGAGAGCGGTGAGCGAAGAAATCGAAGCAGGCACTAGAGACAGTTGGATTCTCGATTCGTGAACGGGGACAGACTAGCAAGGGGGGACATTGTCCTGATCGGCAACCGGCGAGCGCAACCCACGAAAGGGACGCTTCCATGTCGACGATGATCAAACTCGGAGTTGGAACCAACTATTCGGAATATCATTCTGGACTTACCGTCGTCAGAGCTGGCGTCTGACACGCTTTCTGTGTCCGTGTATTCCTTGGTGAGCACGCACTCTTTGAAGCTCGGAAACACCCGATCCACGAAATCTGTGTGCAAGTAGGTCTCGGCCTGAGGGAAATCTCCCACAAAGTCTTGCCATTCCGACGCGAAGCTTGAGTTTTTGCGTTCCTGTTTTGGCAACTCCATCTGCGAAGCCGTCACCTTGCGAACCGCGTCGCGATTATTTAGCACCGAGTTGCCGTACTTTATCGAAATGATCTTCGATCCCGGATCCATGACACTTCTGCTGATGCTTTGCACGAACGAGCGACAGACTGTATGAAATTTGGCGGACAACGAGCGAGACTTTCTGTGCACCCACGACGCTATTGCCGAGTCTCGAGTCGAGTGTCGCTGCCAATGCGAGTTTTAAGGTCCCTGCGGCTGAGAGGACCACTTGTTTGTTCCTCACTCTCGGTATTTGCACTCGCCTCTCACCGAGCTTCAACTCTGGCAAATAGTGGCTATATTTAGACAGCCAGACTGATGTACGGTTTCGCCAATGGGGACGTGATGATGATGAATCAAGCAAGCAGTGAAGACGGCGATGACGAACTGCTTGTGGTGAGGGTGTATGACATGAAGGCTTGGCACACGCCTCGAGCCCGTTCTGCTCGCTTCTTATTGAGAATGCGGTTTTTAAAAATCTAGTTGGAAAAAAAACTTCATCAAGCCCGACATCCTATTCAATGATTCAGCCATCGTTCTATCAATAGCAATGGACCGAGTTTGCAACCCGACACACCGGATGTCATCGTTCGGAAGCTTCGAGACACGATCAACAGCTATCAGTGTGTCCTCGGAGTTGCCTTGTTGACAAAGTTTCGTCCGTGAGCCACCGATGCCGGTCATCGCCCATCACATTCGAGCGGAATCGAAACATTGACTCCTATAACTGTTCAGTATCGATGCCGATGACGATTTCAGATCATCTCCAAAAAGCAAAGCTTGAACTTCCCTGAGGCCCCGATATCATCTCCAGAGACTATCGGGAGCTACTTGACGAATAGCCGGAAGCTTCTTGAGAGTGGATGCAGAGTATCCAAACCAGAAGCTCGGTGGAAGGGACTTTGGATTCCGGATCATGTTGGGGTGATCCGGAACATTCCGAATTTCTCATCACGGATGAACGCATCATCGGAGTGACGGACATTGCACGTGCATTGCAGGTCACATACGAGATTTTTGCTGAAAGTGCAATGGAGTATAATCAGGACGATGTGATGAGTATCCTTGCAGATACTGCCTGCGCAGCAGAGGTAAGGCTTTTGACATCTCGAAGCTCAAGAGCCACTGTGTGATTGAGTTTCGCCGACGAGAAACCCAGTTGACGACGCACAAACAAGCTCCAAAGACCTTGACCGTCACCACCAAACCTGAAGCCTCAACGAGACAGTTTGAGTGAAGTCGGTACCGGTGAAGCGACAGTATGCACTCGGCGTTTTTGAGTGACATTCGCGAAAATGTACGCGGCTACCATCGGCTGACCTCTACGGAGGATGCCCTCAGTGAACACCTCTAAGAAGGCCAGTGGGATAGCTCATGAGGACTTGGGTCACTACGGTTCTCGGAGTAACAACGGAATTTTTCATTTCTTTCGGGCTCATTAACTTATATCCAACAATTGAGTTCTTCTTGTCCTGAAAATTTCAAAATTACATCCGTCCCCCGTCAAATATGTCGAGAGAAATGAAGGCTTGAAATTAGAGGGTCCCAATCAGCGTCCCCTGAACGAGTTAGGCGTGGGAAACTTGCCCCGAGAACCCGGAGCTGCAACAGGATCCACCGTGATATTTTCTCTCTGCCACAGAGAGAATGGCGACAGAGCTCTGCCCCATGATTTCAATCCTACCACCTTTCGGCTCATCTTCGGGTTCTATCCGTACTCAAATCTCAACTTTGAACCCATCATCGGCTCCTCTGAAACGTCCCGTTGAGACGAAATCCTCCGCTCACTTTTCCAATGAGCCATACATCCTTCCAGGGAACTCTCCTAGGGTCCAGAAGAAGACAGATTGTCCCAATAGCAGATATTGCCTCACACAAAGAACGACTATTGATGACTCCTAGCCTCATCACAGTTCTTCCGTCGAGCCCGGGGAACATTTCTTGCACATAGCTCTGGAACGATCACTCAAGACTGACAAAAAAAGAAACATACCGATCGATATCAGGAGTCTGTCTGACGGTCGTGTCTGGTCACGAGGCTGACTCAGCGGGCGAGCGTCGAACTGAGAATAAAAGGTGTTTTGAAATCTTTTAGACTCACTCTCTGGTATTCAAGGATCGTAGCGGACGTTTCTGAAACGAGAATGTGTGGGAGCAGTTCGCTCGAACGACGAAAGAAACAATTTAGCCTTTCGACAAGGTTGAGCATGGAACCTCGAGGATGCTAAGCCTCAATTACATCGAGACAAAAATTGAAGGCACGAGTTGCGGCTGAGACCAAGTCGACTCAATTTGTTATAGGATGACCTGCTCAATTCGTTGCACCTGACCACCTGTTCCGTTCAATCAGAGGAGTCGTTGCACCCTGCTAGTGTTATGAATGAGCAAGCTCAGCAAAGTGGCCGACCGGGCACCCAACCCGAGCATGAATCTGCTAGGAAAGATCGAGATTTGATGCTTGGCCAAGAATTGAATACGGTCGCGGAAATATCACCGGGGGTGGAAACGAAATCGACGGAGGAGGTTCTGCGGAATGCGAAAGCTGAAAAACGTACCGAATGAATGATTCTCGTCGAGGAGAGCACGTAGAGATAACGGGTGCGTATTCAGAACTCGAAGGCCAAGATAAAGCACGTTCGCGACCACGTACAGAATTTGCTCCCACGATGTCGCGCTATCCTTCTTCGTTTTCATTCTTGCCAACGGACGCGTCCTGCCGAGAGTTCCCAGCTGTTCAAAACCGTAGAAACCGCGCTTACCGAGGGAAACCGCGGGGGTCTCTCTTGCCGTCAAGCAAGTTAAAGAGCAAATCCAATATTATCTCTATCTATCGAGACTCAATGACCCCTGCCCTGATTGTGAGAGGCGTGACATTGCTCCAGGATCTTCGGAAAGCACTTCCCTTACTCCAACCTTTTCGATATTTCGCATAACAAGACGTATTCGTTTGTTGAAGTGAGGATGACCAATAATGACGGACTGTGGAGGAGGTTCTTACCTAACGTCTGAGGTGTAAACAGCTCATATCACGGCAAAAGGAAGCGACTCCGCCGCGTCTGGATGATACGAATTCTCGAGGCACTCATTCACCACGTTCCGACGTGGTTAAATAAAGGTGAAACCTGAGCCTCTTCTTCTCGACGCCATCCTGGTTACGTCTCACAGCAAGGCGTGGGCTGGAACGATGCGACGAGCGACGGCTCAACCCTTACACAAGGTGCCTGACCTTGGTACGCACCCTCATTTAACAGAGTTAAAAAAGAGAAGCTAATTGCCTCAGTAGTATGCCGCAAACGTGGGCGGGAATCCTCCCCGCAAGCCAGTGTCTCTAAGCAATATCTTGAAACGACCCGAGCTCAGCGAGTCATTTGTGGAAGAGTCGTGAATTAGTTTTACGAGGTTGGCTTATTCCGGTTGTTTGAATCCAGCGAGAACCTTGCGGGATCGTCGTGTCTGCCAACACCTCCATCTCGGGTGCGAACCGCGGGATTCATTTCACGGAAACTCAAGAACTCCCGAATTAATATGATCGCGTGTATCTCGCTTCTGTTGTGTGTTTCCATGTTTGATTGGTGTTCCTGCTGAGAATATCGCCCCGTGTCACGGCATCGCGGCGCTATCGCTGTGTTGCTTTCAGTCAGAGTCCGAAGCGAGAAAATATCGGCCGGATTCCTCAAGCTTCAACTTCCTCAAAAGCGAAACATTTCAGAAAGAGGCACGGAAGGGTCCGTCGATGAGGTTCTAGAAACAAAACCACAGTCATTGTCATCTCGGCGCGGAACGAGCTCTTGAAACACTGCCCTCATCATGAAAAGATTGATGCGAGCGTCTGTGGTCGCAGTGTGGTTTTCTCTCAATGAAACAGTGCAGTCTCCCGCGGGCGGAGTTCTTCTCGAACAAGAATAGGCCTGGGCAAGCGCCACGCGACGGAACGGTTGCGGAATGTGTTGACTCACTCGGTTTGCTCTCATAATTCGCGAAGAATTCGGCGTTTCTTGTTAGCCAGCCCTTGGCACAGATCTAAACGGAGAGCTCTGGCTTCTTTTTGACTGCGCAGACATGCCACTCGACAGGCGGAGGCTTAAAAACAATACTCGACAAGGAACGGCTTCAGGGCAAAAACACCATTCACGCCGCGTCGGTCTCGATTCGGGTCAATAGGCCTCCATCCTGGCGATCGGTTTCGTAATGGTCACAATTTTATGACAGCCATCTGAAGAATTCTTGAAATTCCAGCAATTCAACGACCGGGGGCTCGCTTCGTCCAACCTAAGGTTTTACAACAAGACCCATAAGAGAATCCATCGTCCCGAGGCATATGCTCCCATCACTAAATTCGGTTGCGAATTTCGGAATCGCAGGAGGGCTCGTGAACGGAATGGGTGCGATGATGATCGCGGAAGCTTAAACGTTCCTCAGAGCTCTCAAAGCTTGAATTTCTGACTCCTTAAGCGCTTCCTGTAATTCCAGAGCCCTGGCCGAGCCAAGCCTCCTGGGTGTGCCGGTGATAAATGATGATGCTGTGTGGACGAGCTAGCGAGACCGAGTCGAAAGAAATAGTTCTTGAAACCAGACTAGAAGTCTCGGAATTTTGGAATGCGTTCCGACCGGAAGCCGTCCAAGATATGCACGATGGTTTATGGTTTCCGGTCTACGCAGCTCTGATTGATGTAATGACTTGAGGTGTCAGTTGCACTCGCGGCGTGACGGCGACGAGAAATGAGGATGTTTTCACCCAGCCGTCCACATTTTCGAACGCAGAGGACAGATTGGTGAGCCGTACGGAATGACCTCGCCGGTCCGCGTCACTGCATGTCACACTTTGTCAACGGTCACAAACACACATCAATATTTTCCGACAGCTCAGTTCTCGATATATATTGCCACTCATCAAAACATAGTTATATGAACGGATCGATGATGCTGGATAGAGATAGAAATGAGTGGTTCAAGGCACTCTCATCAAATCCTCTATTAATGAAACGTGCGAGCGAAACTCTTCACAGCATTAGGAGGATTACAACCTTGATAAGTATCCCCTCCGCATATCTCCATCTTGGAGTTCACCTTTTTCTCCTCAGTGGCTCTCAGTTCACCACTGGACTTGAGCGGGAGTATGTCCTGGCTCTGGACTCCTGAGTGTATACGTACTTGAGGTCTTAACAAACACCGATTTGGATGGACGAACACCTCAACTCGGTCATCAGTTGGTGTACTGTTTTTCCCACCTCGGATGTGTGCCAACCGGAACCGATTGGTACCTGATGAACACTATCACTTCCATCGGAGGCAGGTGATCCGCGGCTTCGGGCTCGCCAAGTAGTGGTTGACTGTTGTCGTGCCGAGAGACCATAGGTGTACATGGTCAGTTGACTAACAATCTCCACGAACTTCCGATGCCTCGAATCTCAGGTGCACTTCTGGCTGGAAGCCATTCGGATAGACACCTTTACCAGGCGTCAGTCAAAGTCAAGGTCAACCTGACAAGGCTCGGACGTGGAAAATTCCCTGCTTCCAGATCGTGTGTATGTGTGCTGCTGTTGGGCCCCAACCTATTAGGAGGACAAGAAAACTTCTCCGCAGAGTTCAGTTTAGACGGTAAATTAAAACTCAGAAGTCTCTCAGGTCTGGTTCCAGCATTCCAGGTTTCTAATGAGCTCCGTTGAGATAGATTTACGACAGCCCCCGGTCGTTCAAGAGCGAGCGCCGCGCCGCGCCGCAGGCCTCGAGAGACATGTGAAGCTTGGATCCGACGTTACATGGAGACAATCTCCGTAAAATGCTGCTTTCTTGCGATCCGGTGAACGATCTCAGGGCAAGAGGGACTCCATTCATGCAACGTCCCATACAACGTCCTGCGACAACGAGGACTTCCTGCCCCCGAGTCCGCTGACAAGTAGGCTAGAGACCTTGAAGAACTTTCTGCGGCTCTAAACCATAGATGAAGAGCCGACGTCGTTGAAGTGGCACAATGAGGTCATTGTTCTCGACGACAGCCGATCTTGATTAGACCGAATTCGAATGGAATCGTACGACTGCTCGTAGTCTTCGCTTTGTTGATATCCGGCGTTCAGGATGCTCATCCTCGCATCGCATAGAAGCCTAACCGCAGGTTCGGGGATGCGTGTATACGTACAACGACGGTTGCGATTGTCAGAGCACTTGCGCCTCGCACGCGAGACCTTGGCCGTATCACGAGAGAGCGAGCGAGAGTGCCTGCGCTTGTAGACGCTGAACCACATCTTCATTACAAACAAGAGCCTGATGACGATCCGACAGGCAGAGGCGGCCTGGCTGAAGCCAACCGAGCTACGTGCCTCGTGCCAAAAGGGTTTGGCGCAAATATTCGCCCCGATACGGGCGCGTTTGCTGGCAAGCAATTTTCAGCGACGAGAGCTCACCTTGAGAGCGAGTCGTTGACTTGATGAAATGTCACCGCGCGTACGTGATCGAAGGGTCGGTTGATGCATCAGGAAAGCTCTCATGCGATACGATCGACGAAGATCAGGTTGACGAACTTGAACAGATATCGAATGAAGTAGAGCTCGGAGCTTTGAATATTGAGCGCGCTCAGAATGAATCGAGCGTCGAGAGAATCCAGATTACAGTGAAAACATACGTCATGTGGAGTGAAGCCGATCTCACAACTCACAATCAGTGTCGTTGACGCTAATATATTGGTCAGTCGGAGGTTCCCTTGAATGGAACCCGCATCGGTGAGGGCCGATTGATCGATTGCTGTTCCATTTCTTCCATCTCGTCGGGAACTTCCTTATTGAAGCAACTGTGAACTTCGAAGGCGGGCAGTCTCCAATCGGAGCTAAGAAATCTAGCGGAATCCGCAAACGAAAACGAAGGAGGGTGGTGACGGTTGGAACCTCGATCCTAGCGCGCAGTTGGCGGCGGCGCCCGCCCACGATCTCCGCCGTGTGGAATACAAGTTTGCAATGCGATCTTTCATAGGTTCCGATGACGTTGGTCATCGTTTCGGAGCCCTATTCACCATCTTGGCAACCTCTCGTTTGAACAGGTGTGGTAGCATCCAGTACGACAATACAGTCGACATAGCTGATATAGACGTGGGCTGTAGACGAGAGAGTTTATTCTCTTTGTCACTAGAAGACGGATGACAACGCGCTTACGACGCGACGCAACCGAGAGAGTTTCTAAAAATACACATACATAATTCGTTCCAAAAATGTAAACACTCGCAAGGAAACCCTGATGAATTTAGCGAATCCATCTCAGGAACAAGAGATTTGCCTCCGGAGGATCTCTAGCTGACTTTTGGTGGTTCGCTCGAATCATTCAAAAGAAAAGTAGCTCATAGACTCGAAGTGACTCAGGCTTTCCCTAGACTAGCGTTCCCGTATATCTGTCTCTGTCAAGCTTCGGCGATACTTATTCACCTAGGTTCTGCCCTGTTTTCCTAGCAGCTATCGGTCTTCGGTGAAGGTTGTCTGCCGGGTGTCTAGTTCACGTCGGACATTTCGTCGGTTTATTTCGACACTGTAACGAGAGTGCACAACAGTTCCAATTTGATCTCCCCAGGAAAAAGAAACGAAATCGAGAAGCTACCTTCAAGGGAAGAACCCTTGATAAAACGCTCTCCCAAAGGGATTAGTGTCGCTGTGAAATTATGGACGGGGCATCCATTCCTCCGAATTCTGTCCTCAGATAAATATCATTCTTGGCGCACATTTCTGTTTCAGAGCAAAACAAAAAGGAGTCTCATGAATAATCACCTGCTTGGCAAAAACGCATCACCTGCAGCGGGGAACTGGAAGGATACTCGGAATTCGAGACTTTATCTCAAAAACTCTAGCTCTAGGGGATGCCGAATTGAAAACGAAGCCCTTGAAGATTGTTGATGCACACGAAGCTGGCGATTTATTCAGCAGTAGAGTTCCTGAATAACACTGAGAGCGAAACAACTCTCATCTTGCAGGAAT
Organism: Neoseiulus californicus; assembly: GCA_028455905.1. Lineage (NCBI taxonomy): Eukaryota > Metazoa > Arthropoda > Arachnida > Mesostigmata > Phytoseiidae > Neoseiulus > Neoseiulus californicus. Next base: position 6,081,554 of record JAMQGS010000002.1, on the reverse strand, counting down.
GATTTGTCACAACCCAATGCCTCTTCCCGTCCACGCTTGGAGGTAGACTACGGTTGGCGATTTCAAAGTCAGAACTCAAGGTTGAAGCTATTTCGTCTCCAAGGCTCTGATCACACTTTCGTTAAACGCATCAGTTGCTACGGCGCGGCGTATCCGAGCCTGCGTTGTATCTGCAAGCATAAAAACTCAATCCATCGAGTTTCAACAAAAAGAGCGTCATGAAGCTCTGATCGCACTTTGAGCGCTTGGAACTTCACCCGAGAGCGCCGGAGGTCTAGACGATGAATTCAGGGTCGTCCTGCGTGAAGAAGTTGTAAATTTTATTGGCCGTCTCCGCGCCGATCCTGAACGTTCGTTGCAGAGGAGGTTGGCCCACGGTGACTCGAATGCTCTCGAATACTTCCGTTACGGGTTTTCTGAGTAGCTCTCTTCTCAGTGAGCTGACCGATGGGTATTTCTCAGCAACCGCTGTTGCTAGTTGATTAGCCGCCTGATTGAAGAATATCTCAAGGAAGGCTATCCATGCATCTTTCCCGGACGTGGCACATCGCTTGCCCCCTTCGAATCCAAGAACCTCGTTCCGTAGAATCTTCGAATGTTTCTCGGCAGTAGCTTTCGTCATACAATATAAAAGTTGAAAGATTTCCAGCGGATTGTAGACCGACCTCACGTTGAACAGAGCATCTAGTTGAGCGGCGACTATTCTAGCCTCGACGTCCTTATGGATAGATTTTCCTGATTCGAAGAAAACCATGAGAGTCACGAATTTCCTTCCGTATTTGTTCGGCCAGCTCTCGATTTCGGCTGTCATGTTTTTGCTCATGAGAGTGAGCTGCTCTGGAGAGACGGCAAGCACCGCCTGATCATCGATGAAGTCTTCCGTTGACGAGCTCCAGGTTATCAGATCTGGTAGAGTATCCTCGATCGCGAACTCACAACACTTAGCTTCTTCGAAGAGATCCTTGACTCGGGTGAAGTTGGGGACTGAAGTGAAGAGCGTTCGTGATAGAATTATCTTCAAATTGGGGAACTCCATTTTCGGGGTCAGGTCACGAAGTCTGTCGAATCAATGCGGCGCGCGGGGTCCGTTCAGAGCTGAGAGTAGGGTGAGGAGCTGATCGAAACTCCAAAATTGCTCCCCATGATCGTTTTCCGCTCCGAAGTTCCGCGTACTTTCTGAAGTCACGAGTCCACATCCATGACCTTCATCTTATCACAGAACACTCGATGTTATTGTGGGACAAAACTTTGGTTCGTTGGAATAAAAATAAGGTTGCTCGGAATGAGACTGTCGTTTCGCGCTACGAAACCTGGCCGCCAGCTGATTTCCCCGGGGTGGGATTTTACCGATGATCGGTACGCGAGAAAAATGCTGGGGGGTTCATTTATAGCCCCCCAAGTGAGGCCGTTCTGTGACGAGTGAGCTTCATTATGGGAATAGCATGAACGGGACCCTGCGGGGAATCGAACTCCTATTTTCCCATCCCATCGATGGGGGACAGCGCAGCCCGAACAGGTAGAATCCGACCGTGTTTCGAACGCAACGTCAACGAAAGTAAACAAGCCGACGAGTCAGCTGTTGGCAATTCGCAGTTGGCGATTGAACAAGGTGAGAATCTCTATTTCTTCCCTCAATACATCTGATGGAGAGCAGATCAGGTTCAGGAAGCTTGTCCTGATTCCATTCGGTTCCCTCCGAGAGGATTGCTCGATTCGCAGCGCGGTCATCGGCTGTCGGTGTTCAATGCATGCAATCGGATTTTCTCAGGATTGACTCCTTCGTTCTTCCTCCAACAGATGTCAACGGGTTCGGCACCGGCCGTCGAGCCCGGCCAGCCGGCTGGGACTTTCCTTCAGAAGAAATTGACAAATGTCTTCGACATGGGGCTCGAGAACGATCGGGAGACCTTGGAGATTTTAGCGCACATGTCAACTTTCGTCACAGAGAACAGCATGCGGACGCGCCGGTAAGCACTACTGCGATCGAAACTGAGATAATTCTTCAAGATAAATGATAATGATTCTCTTTACCTTGCTTTTGTTCATTCATATTCTCTCTTCTCTTGAACCCACGAAACTGGATTTGCTCCATTAATCCTCCATTTGCAGCAACCTCCGAGGTGAAATCGAGAAACAGAATCTTGCTGTGAATAAAGAGTTCTTCGAGTCGCTGAAATCACTCAAGGAGCAGGTGGATTCGCTCTGTGAGGACATTGGAGTCATGAGTACATGCTGCGAAGATATCATAGCTCAACTGAACGCGACCAAAGAGAAAACGCACGGTAAGCCCAGAGGGGTTGCTGAAACTAGTTTCGAAATCATTGATCACCCAATATTGAGTAGACACATTCGCCGAACTTCTATCCATCATGAGCTGGAGAATCATGATGTCTTGAGGACCTCTCCGTCCCTTTCCTCTTGTGGAGGAGCGCTGCTCGTGTGGATTCGCTGGATCCGCTCACAGGGAGCTTCTCTGCCTGTGTGCGCAAGCTTCTCCAACCGACATGTCTGCACTTCATTCTGAATGAGATCAGAGATCAGAATCATCGATTCAAAATTGCAGGGCTGATAAGCAAAACTTCTAAAATGAAGAAAGAAACTTCGAAACTCGAGAACAATCACGCATTGGCATCCGCGGTTATCGAGCATTTCCAACTGACGTCGGAGGAAATACGTCTGCTTCAAGGAACTCCCAAGGATCTCACCGTAGAAGATGGCTTTTACACCGCCCTTGACAAGCTGAAAAAGATCCACGACGATTGCAAATATTTGGTATGTTCTCCTCCTGTTCCTCAAAATCTTGACATTTTCCAAAAAAGGGGGAAATAAGGACGCGGTCCAGTTTGGCATCCGTCACAATGATGACGACCGTTTCAGGTACGCTGCCATCAACCCACGGCTGGTCTTGAGATCATGGAAAACATGTCACTTCACATGGAGGCGGCCTACGAGCATTTGTTCAGGTATTTCTTGAAGCTGATTCTGCAGAACCAAATTCAAGTCGCATCTGATGTTACTCGTTATAACAAACACGTGAAAATTGAAGTCCGTGAGGCTCAGTCGCCGTAACCTGATCGTCCGACATCATTGAAATCCAGTTCTTGATCCTCGGCCTCAGATATCTTTCATGTTTTCCCCAGGTGGATCCAATCTGAATGCCGCCTCACTACGGATGAGACCTCACTTTTCAAACTATCGAAAGGTTTCGCAGCCCTGTACGCACGACCCCTGCTTTTCAAGAAAGCGTTGGCTGAATACAATAACGCCCGACGAGCCGCCGTACTTCGCAGCCTGATTGACGCACTCACGCGAGCGTCTCCTGGCGGAGGGAAGCCAATCGAGTTCTACTCCAGAGACGCTCTGAGGTGAGTAGAGTGAGCCGCGGTAGAATCCCTATTTTTTCGAAGCTAGCGAAATTGAAACTTCTCAAAATATACTCCGTTCCCAGGTACACCGGAGATATTTTGGCCTGGGTTCATCAGACGGTAGCTACCGAGAGGGAGAATTTCAAAGTTCTCCTGTCAAAATGCGAAAGCTTCGATCTGGATGCAATGGCCAGTCAAGCAATCGCCCACATCACCGAAGGTTTATCACTGCCAATCAAACAACGTCTCGAACAGGTGAGAATGACCGCAAGCTCAGATTACGACCGACAGCTTCCCCTGAAAGGTCCTCCGGAATTGAGTTATTTCCGAGTTCCAGATCATGACTCGGGAGACGAACACTGTGACGTTATACCGTATCTGGAACCTGGTGAATTTCTACAACAAATCGCTGGACGTCACTCCGGTGGACGATGTCGACGTGAAAGATACTCTACTGTGCAATACGATACAGGACTTGCTAGCTCTCAGCAAGAAACTTTTCACGAACTCCTTGATCGGACATACTTCCCGCTTGCTTGAGCGCGTCGAAGCTCCGTCAGGAGATTTGGGTCCTCCTATCTGTTTTCAGAACGTTTTGGACCTCCTCCGGCAGATCCTGTCCTGCCAGGATTCGCTATTGGCCGAAGGTAAGTACGGCATTTTACCGGATCCCAGCGTCTTGACGACCTACGTATGTTTACGACCTGGTGAGCACTGCCGCCTGGACCGTAGTGCTGCGCATCAACTCATCCCGATTCCGTCCGCAGAGCGCCAACAGGACATTGTGCAGATCTTGAACCTCATGATCGACCCGCTGATCCAGAGTTGTCAACTTTCGGCGTCGAAACTAACTGCTCCCGATATGGCGGCCTACATCACGAACTGCTTATATACGCTTTGCACGGTGTTGTGCGTGTACGAATATACTGAACAAAAGCTGGAGCTCTGCAAGGCTCAAATCGAAGCGCACCTCTCGACCCTCGTATCGGAACAATGTTCGGTTCTGTTGGGGTCGCTGAATATGGGTTCATTATACAAAATGTGCGAAGATCCTTCGTTCGTGATGAGCGGCCCCGCGTCATCTCTACCGGGCTGTGACTCGATCGCCGTCCAGACATTTGCTTCGAAGTTTGAGGAATTCCTCGCAAAGCCGGACTTGATGACGATTCCTCAGGTAAGACGAACAAATCGCTCAGTAGATCCGACTACAATGGGCAGAATTCGGTTTCCGCCGATCATAAAGTGGCAAATCCAGTTCCGAAGCTCCTGACCGATCCGGTTCCCTCCGCGGCTCCCTCTAAACGCATATCTGGGCTTGTTTTTCAGGTGTATCTGCTGCTGAGCGGACTTCATCGCCAAGAAGTTAGACAGCGGACGATCGCAGTCATTTTCGGCGCCTATGAAAAATTGTTCAAAATAGTCTCGGATCCAAATAACGCCTACACTGATATTGCTCTGAGAACACCAGAAGACGTGAAGCTCGTTCTTTTTGGCAATAAATAGGAGGTGTGTTCCCGATGAGGAGCTTGAGTTCCTTCTAATCAGCACCGAGCAAAAAACGACCATAATGAATACGGCATCAGGCTTCTAGGATTGAAACTTGAGTCCCGATGTTTTGAGCTGCGAGAACCTGCCCGAGCTGCACAGGGGGTCCCCGGAATAACGTAGGCGTATCGCTTGATTTCATTCCCTGAATCTAGGAAACTGGCGGATTCGTCACTGTCAGAGCCGAAATGTCTATCGTTCGAAACTGCTCGGTTAAGGTTTGCAAATTGAAGATCTTGAACACAACTCGGACCCCCGAGCTGGCAGCTAAACGATCGTGCATTTGAGATTTCTCCAGCTGAGCCTTTTTTCTAGGGAGATGCTTCGTCCAGAATTTCAAACATTTGGCGAAGGGAAAAAATCGCGTGGAATCACCTCTATTCACCCAATTGAAAAACGGATAGGGATCACCTTGAGCATGATGCAGGTGCAACTCAGATGCAGATGCTGGTCTCAGTCGAGAAAGAGTGCAGGCCACCCGACTCGATGAAGTCTAGAACCCTCCCGAATAGTTTCTCTCATGGGGAGACTATACCTTGAGGAATCAATGAAGGATTGATCAGAACCGTTTGCAGCCGAAGGACGAAACGATCGGAGAGTGATCATTGGTTGTGAATTTTATTCGAGCTCGATCGCGCAGGGGAGGCGGAGGCACAATTTACTGAGTGAAGCGCTTTCGCAGAGAGGGCGTCTTTCTTGACGGAACCATACTTGACCTGAACAAGGTTGATGGTCTTCTTACAGACCATGGGAATGACTTCGGAGACGAGATCCTTTCTCACGCTGAAGGCTTTGAAGGCGAACAGCTTTGTTGCCGGTCTTCATGCACTCGTCGTAGTCGGTTCGAGCCCGGCTCAGCCTGGACGATGAGCCCGGTTTAAGACAGCGGAGAACGAAACGCACATCCAGAAAAAGGGAATTGAACTCACGGTTCGGTTATGATATCCCTGAAGGCAGCGGACTTCTCCTGTAACTGCTCTCTGGCCGTGACTCGATCGCCGTCCAGACATTTGCTTCAAAGTTTGAAGAAGTTCTTGCCAAGCCGGACTCGATGACAATTCCTCAGGTGAGAAGAAAAAATCGCTCAGCAGATCAGACTACCTTCGACAGAAGTCGGTTTTAGCAGATCATGAAAAGGCAAATCCAGTTCGGAAGATCCTCTTCAATCCTTTTGCCTCCGCGGCTCCGACTTATCGTATCCGTGAGCGTGTGTCTCAGGTGTAGGTGGTGCTGAGCGGACTCCATTGCCAAGAAGTAAGACAGCGGACAATCGCAGTGGTTTTCGGCGCCTATGCGAAAATGTTAGAAATAGTCTCGGATCCGAATGACGCCTACACCGATATTACTCTTCCTTCCAATCAGAACCCAGCGAAAAGCGACCATGATGAATCCGGCATTGGAGTTTCAAGATTGAGACCTACAGCCCCGATGTCCGAGCTGCGAGAAGCTGTCTAAGCTGCGGAGGGGGTGTCCCGAAGTAACTTGGGCGTATCGCTCGGATTTTATTTCTTGAATTTAGAAAACCGGCAGATTCGTCACTCTCAGAGCCGAAATGTCCATCTTCTGAAATTGCACGGTCGAAGTTTGCAAGTTGAAGATCTTGAACACAACTCGCACCCCCGAGCTAGCCGCATGAACGATGTTGCACCGCAAATGTCCACTCCATGATTTCAGGATGGCTACTGGCTGAAATATTAGTTAGCCGCATGAGAGCCGCCTCGAGGCTGACAGAGTGACTTCTCACAACGTTGGATATTCAAATCAGACACAGACGGTTTTATCAGTATCACCGAAAGGAAAAGGTTCAGGTGCACAACTTACTTCGGAGGCGAATGTAAAATCATTTTCTCGAGTGATATCTCCAGTTTTGTACAGAACGAATGACGAAGCCCGCTTTGCGACGATGAAAAACCTGTTGGACCGGCCGATCGGGGTGAGGTATTCAATGAAGAGATCTTCGCATCGAAGTTGCCACCTCGGTTCGCCCTTCCGTCTCATGTAGAGACCCCAACAGTGATAGTAAAGCAGAGCACAATCCGCGCCGAGGTACATCCTCGCTAGCCAGCCCTCGTGCGGGGGCTCCGGAAGGTTTTTCAGCGGACTCGAGTCAGGTATTTCGTTCGGACAGGGGAGCAACTTCTTGTCGAGAATCGCGTGGAAACCCCCATCACTCATCCATAATAGGGGTCTGTTCTCGTCGAGCTGGGTCATGATCGCCCGGACCTTTTGGACCTTCGTTGACGTTTCGATGTGGCTCAGGTAGGTGCGGAGGACACCGAAGCAGTCAATTCCAGCATACGACCGCGTGAAAGCATCACAAACTATCGTTATATCATGCGGAGATATATCCCGGCCGACGGACGCAACTGATCTGACGGAATGCTCTTGGAAATCGCAAATCTTGTCGTCGATGAGGACATGCTTGCCGAGGCGCACAGGTTCCGAGCTCACGGTGTTCAGGGACTCGGACTTTGAAGGCGCTGCCGTGAGGGAAACCGGCCTGGAAGTCATGTTATTCGAACCCAGCGACGCTCTCCTACAGAAGCTTGGTCTCGGCATCCTCCTATTTGCGGGGCTCATATTGGTTCGCGCTGAACCGACGTTCAATGGTTTCCCGAACACGTTGTTGATGACGACCGATCTTTGTGGGGCAGTTGTTACAGCTTCGGGTGCGCTTGGCAAGGAATGAGCTGCTACAGGTTTCGCGGGGGATGCGTGACCCGCTGAAGTTCTGTCGAGAAGTTGAATGAAGGGCGGTATGGTCGCAGGTGTCGGCACCGGAAGTTTTGCCTCGGCGGGCAGGTGCTCTGTTGCTTTCGAACTGTTGTCCATTGGCTGCTCCTGAAGGCCTGAGGGCGGGTTGCCAGAGGCTATCTTCGGGGCTCCAATAGTAGAAGGGAGGGCGTCAGACACCGCGGGTTGCGCGGGCGCTGCGACGACGTCGGCGGCTTCCTGGCGAGTTTCGTCCGGAGTGATCGATTTCGCGGGCGTCGCGTCCACGCGAACAGGATTGAGGACCGCTTTTTCATTAACGGTCTTTTCGTGCGATGGTAAGCTATCAACTTTGTCGGAGGGGGTTTTCTTCTCTTCGGGGCATTGATCTCCAGGTCCTTCGATAACTTTCGTGCTTGCCTGATCAGGAATCACTGGGATGGCTTGAAGGATTTCGGCAGGCACGGGTGCCGTGGGCACTGATTCTACGCGGCGCGCGTCATTGGGTGTGCTATGGCTTAGGACAGGAGCTTTCAGCTCAGGTTTCGTAACTGATGTCATCTGGTTCAGGGCTGGAGCAGAGGCGGATCTTTTCTTGAGAACTTCGACTTTCTTGAGAACGTTCGTTTCCTCCGTCGATGCGCTGAGCGTTTCGTCATCTTTCTCTGGAGTGAATTTGTTGACCAGTTTCATGAAATAAGGCTGTCGGTTCTTCACATCAGCCCTCCACCAGCGGTACAGAATCCGAGAAACGCCTTTGCTTTTCCGTTTTTCCAACAATCGCTCAAGGAAACGTTCGTCGACTTTGAGCATTTCGGCCTTGACGCGAGCTACCTCATTCAGATGCTCTGCGACGAAGTTCTCGAGCTGCTCAACCAGCGTACGCAAGTGGAGGGCTCTTGCAGTCAGCCAGAAGTCGATGACATTGTCCACCGTGAGTTGAACCTAGAATGAAGGAGGGAGAAGAGTTCATTCAGGTATTTTGTGCCGGAAAACGCTGGATTCTAGCCACAATAATCGATTATGAACCGACTTGAATTTGTCGTGGAACGTACGCGTTGGCCGCCGATGAGCATCCGCGTCACTGAGTACACCGCGTAGAAAGGCTGGTGGGTGACGATGAGTTTCGCCGGAGCATCCAAGTTCAGGTCACTGGCTCTCTTGAGGAGGTCGCGATCAACCACGACACGTTCTCCAAACCTACAACTGATCTCAACGTCATTGGGGGAAACTCGCGTTTGTTTATTCGTTTGACTCATGCCTCGAAATTTTGATGTGTCCACTTATAATTTTGATTCGTTATTCTTCACGACAAGAGTGATTTGTAGCGCAGTCTAGCTTTTTGTACAGACCAGGGGTGGTCAGGAGCGAACGCGGAACGAGTCGGAACGCTGGTCTCAGTCAGCCAAACTCTTAGTTTCGATGTTGCAAGTTAACAGCGAACCCGAAATGAATATCAAAAGTGGTGGATCAAAAATGTGGACTCTCCCGGTTGGGCGTGAGATCGACAAGCGACCTCAATCGTAATCACAACAGCGAGGATTAGGGAATTCCGGTCGAAGACCAGGTCTCGGGTGGAACCCCGTGACCAGCCTTCTGGATTCATTTGCGCCTCAGGATTGGGCCATTTCTCTCCAAACGTGGGCAACAGGCCATCGTGCCTGTATTTGCGTAAGTATTTTCCCGGGATCGACTTTTCTAGTATCCCAGCGCATTCCATTGGATTCGAATCGAAAGTCTATTGCGAGACTCGAAAATTACGACATGACTCCGGAAAGGGGTAGAATGGCGGAGTATTCTTCCCCGAAGGCCACCTTCTGGAATCTTCGAATCTCGCATCGGTTTGTAGAAGCCCTCCTCTCCCTTTGGTTCTTCACGTCGAGCGTAAGGACGAGCTGGCATTCGCACACTTTTCATTCAAGTCTCGTGGCAGCCATGACCTCTCAGCGATCGAGCGGAAAACACAACATGTCCGACGTAAGTTTTTGAGGAAATTCCAGGTACCTCCCGAGAAATATTTCCCGCTTCGTTTCCGATCTAGTCACGCGAGGATCCCTGAGCCTCTGTCCAGACTTCTACTGCTTCGAGATCGTCCCCATGCAGAGCGGAACTTCGTCAAAGTTTGGCAATGTCACGGAAGGAAAGCGCATTCCCTCACAGGCTCTTGGCTCATCATCAGCTTCGATGACCATGACGGAGCCTCGAAATTCTCGTCTCGCGTCTCGTTTAAACCAAAATGTAACGTGTTTCCGTTAAGATCACACTCGATTTCTCCGCAGTCAACGACCACAGCGGAGTTACAAGAAGCAGAGTCGGAGGGCTTCGTTGTGATTGAGGAAGATCTCGGATCCTGGGGCTTGGATTCGCTTACGCCAGGAGACCAAAGTCCCGAGCAAAGTTCCCCTCCCGAAAAACCAGATCCGGCGAGCGCATCGGAGGACACAACAAGTGGCGACAAGTCAGTTAGGAGGAAGACCTTCGCTCAGATACCTGAGCGGTCATCCAGCGGAGGGAGTCCTGAGCGGTCATCCAGCGGAGGGAGTCCTGAGCGACAAGCTCCTCGTCGACCTGAGCGTTCCGTCAAATGGAGCGACGGGCCCGACGTTGAAAAATCAGTTCTTCCCGACCCACCAACAATGAACGACTCAGAAAACAGAAATCACGATGCGTACCTCCGCCCCAGGGTAAGTTTTCCCGGCATCTTTCTGGCTACTCGGAGTTGATCAGAATGAGGTTCGCCCGGAAGCTCTTCGAAAGATTCTTCTACTGCTCAGGCAGATTGTGACGTAAGTTACTCTTCTTTCAGTCGGACCTGAGATTCTGCAATGCGTGCGAATTCCGATTGGGGAGCTGGGACATCACGACAGTGCTCCGTCATGGCTACTGGTACCACGAGGACTGCTTAAAGGTAAGCTAGACGTGATCTGAAATTCTTATCCCATATCGACTGTCGGAGACATCCTATTGTTCGCGGCCGGTTTGTTCTGTATAATTATCTATTTCTCCCGATTATGAAAACTCGAACCGGCCATCTTCATTGCAGCAGATCGATGACGCTATGGATGAGGTGAGATATGATTGCGAACAGAGACGATCGAAGTCAAAACGCCTTCATACAAGAATTCGGAAGTTTTTCACGAAGATGACAAGAAAAAGCTTCTAGTGACGTTTGTTCGCCCCTGCATGAAGCTCGACGTGGGAACTTGGAGTGGGATTATGGTGTTCCTGCGATGAGAGTGGCGAAACCCTGTGGAATCTTGTTTTTTCGAAAAATTCCTAAGCAGACGTTGACCATTTGAAAGAGATTGTGCACTCTCAAGGAATCTCGAGGGAAGAGTTTTGAGTTGCTTACGATTCCGGGGTATCCATAATCAACCGTCTCACTATAAGCATCTTAGCTAGCGTGAGATTGACCTTAACATTAAAAATCCAAGACAACGACATTTATTAGTTTTACGGAAGACCAAACTGACTTAAGCTGGTGCTCTTCTTGAGAGCGTTTTGTTAAGAACGAACAACAGTTTTACTTTATTGTTCGAATAAAGCGAGACTTTCTTCAGGATGATTCGAACGTGTCTTTGATATTCAGAACAACTGTTTGTATGAAACGTTCTACCCGTGCCAAAATCACGAGAGTCGTTGAGGTCAACGGTTGGCGGACGATTCTTAGTGGGTTCCGCTTCTTACATTGATGCAAGGCGCAATGGGGATCTTACGCAATGAAGTCCTTGAACATTAAATGATAGAGACCGTCTCTGAACGATCATGCGGCCGTCCGGGGTAAGCACAAAAGTATACTCCTGGGCGCCTTCTAAGTCGAAGCGAATTATATGAGCTCCGATAGAAGCGGAAAACGACGGAATCAGGCTCATTCCCCCCGAAATTTCGTCAACCATCGAACGAAATCACCAATGTTCCGAGGGAATTGCGATGTCATGCAGGAAGCTCTTCAAGCGTATCCCATAACCTGCGAGTTTGCATCGCTCCGATGTTGTTGCGCACGTCATATTCCGCACGTTTGGTGCGCCTTTCGCGGTGGAAGACACACTGCTGAGATTCGGTACGCGTGTGAATCCATCAGTGCCTCGTGTTCCCTGTGTTCCTCGACAACCTCACAATGATGAATGTAAGTTGCCGCGAATATCCTGCAGGAATAAGTCGACTTTGACTTTTATCGTGATTCATGTACGGTTTGTCGGATGAACGGACTCGTGAAAAGTCCAGACAACCCACAACAAAACCCGTCAATAGAAGAGGATCCATACCGATCTCCATATACTTTTCAAGGAACAAGTGAATGATCGATCTTCTTCGCAAAGCTCCAGCTCGGACAGACATCTACAGGAAGCAACAGATTCGTTTGAATTCGTCTCCCTGGACGAGATCGATTCCCCGGTGCTGGAGCAGGACCTGAATCTCGGGTTTCAGGAGCCATCGAGAGACACTCCCAAAGGAAAAGCTCCCAGAGAAGAAACCGTTCGGAGCATGACGGAGCGGAGAAAAGCATCGGATGACCAGGAAGCGGGGAGCCCACAACCCCCTCCGCAGGTAGTTCGACAATCAACAAAGATCCAGAAGCGATGCAAAATCGAGCCTCCAAATGAGTTGAGTGAAGAGAAGGTGGTCTCGCTAGATGGTCTTCAGGGCAGGTTATCCGCGATTTTGGGTGTGAGCGACAAGATCGAGCGAAGCGAAGAGCCCCGTCGGGATAAGGTGTTTAGCACTTTGGAGGTAAGTTCAGCACGATATCGAAATCATGTCCCTTTTATCACGGTCTCTGCTAAGCTGAACGTTCCCCTATAGCGAGCTTCTTCAGAGCCTACGGAGGAACCGCGAGCTAGTGAGTCCAACCCAAAAACAAAAGCTTCCACAAAGAATCCATCCACAACCTGTGAAGCCGCGCCAGAAGCCGAGAGAAATCTAGAAACGCGAAGAGCTGATCCTTCCGCAAGGGAGCGGCTCGAACCACAAGACTCATATAGGCCTGCAGCTCACGAACACCGCGATCGATCATGCAGCGACGAACTCAGGACGGCATCGTCTTTTGGGGTGTCTTCCGGAGAAACCAGTTACGAATGTCCAGAAGGAGCACCTTACGTAAGCTTCGGTCGATCGTCTCATGACGACAGGGAGCGATCTGAAACTGCGAGGCGACTCCGCGAATCCCAGCGCGAAAGAGATGAAGGGTTCGAGGAGAGAGAGAACGATTCGCTGGAGTATCCCGTGCCTGACCACCGCTCACGTCAGGCGAGTATAGCAAACCATGAGGTCGATCAAATCTGACATGAGATCTGATGAACTTGAATTTTCATATTCCATCGAATCCTCAAGTTCGGTGCTTCGGTCTTGCAGAATGAATATTACCAGAACCTATGCGCTCTCTGCCATTTCGCTGTACCCGTATATCAACCTTTCGCCATCGAGCTCAATGGATACTTTTACCACAAGCGATGTGTACTGGTGAGTGTTCATACGTTTAATCGCACGAAATCTGAACTTAACCCGATGAACCGTCAGCACCTCTCTAAAGTAACGATTGAACATATCTGTGTTAGTGCTTCATCAAGGCTGTGTTTTAAGAACTCTTTCGGCTTTCGTCTCTCTCTCTCTTCAGGATCTTTTCTTCACTCGAGAGGAACTTTACGTCGCGTTGCGGTCCCGCTGTCGTAAGCATCCTCGCGCGGATGAGTTTAGGAGGAATCGCACGGTATGGCAGGGGATTACCAGGAAGCTCTCGAAGTGCTTCAAACGAAACTAGCGGCACGTGTCGGTGTTCGACTGATCTCGAACGGCTCAACGGGAGTGCGGCGGCGCACGATTCGACAAAAAGGCCACATCCGACGAAGCGGGAGATTTTAGAAGTTCCTCCAGCTCAAAGAACGGCCATCGGAGAGTCATTACTTTAAACGTATGAGTTCTCTTTTTATCGGGTAACTCGTCGTCAGCAGGAAAGTCCTCAAACACTCCTCACATGATTAGTCATTGCGGTCGCCTTTTATGCATCTTATATCATTTGGATTTTAACACGAGGCAACCTCAATTTTCACTATTATTTGCTGAACAACTTCTTTCGGGTTTTCACTTAAGTGACTTCGGAAATGGGTTCGATAGCTTTAGATCCGCAACAATTCTTCCAGAACATACCGATAACGCTAGGTTTATATGATTGTTATACTTTGTGAATTATTGCAGGCTTCGCGTTGATGTTAGAGCCATAATAAACTTGAATGTTCTGGAGAGCCGGATTCTTGATGGGAGTTTTCCGCGCCCGTTTGAGCGCTACACAGTCAACTAGGACTAGGACGACCAGTCAGCCTTGGTTGGTGCTAGTTTGTGGTTGAATGAGGATAATGATGGGTTTTTATTCTTTATAGATGCACCGTGTTGTTGATGATAATAAGTCGCGAGAGAAAGTTTTTGAGTTCTCGAGCAGATCGATGAAGGCATCAGTAGCGTTCTTGCGGATGATTCTGACCGCTTGGTTGAGCCCCCCCATGATTTGCGTCAATCTCGCAGCAGCGACCGGAACCGTTCGTATTGTCAGGTCTCGAGCTATGTCATGAACGCATCGCCTGCCGTCGGTCCTGTCTTCACAGTCATGGAATCGTTGCTCGACCTCTAAGAAGCTGAAATATCGATAACGTCACGTGATATATCGTACTGCTAACAGTTCGGGTGGTAACCATTCGCGTCGGTCCAACATGCGACGAGGTTCAAACTTTAGAGAGTCTTGTTCATGCTTCGGAACCAGAAGCTTCTGAACTCACAAGAAAACGTATTCGGCGACAAAGGTCTTCACTCGTTTCTTGAATGCCTCCTCGATGCTTCCTACGGCATCTTTGTCTGCTCCAGTCACTTGTTCGAGTTGATAGTTTACATCGTTGGACACTTCGTTCGTCCGGATCACTAATGCTTCGACAAAGCACTGAGAAACTGGAAGAAACGAAACCTCCTCACAACAGATCGGACGCCTGCCAATCAATGAGCGCTCACAATCTCAGGTGTAGGTCCCGTTCGGCCTCAAATATCTCACGACATCCCAGTCCGTCTAGAGATAAAACTTGCACACTAACAGAACTCACTATTTTTAACTTCACCGACGAACACGGCGTCCGTGTGTGCGATCACGAAGAATATATACACGATTGGATACAGGAGATCGCCATGGCTCTTGTTGGAAAAGCGCATTTTTTCTCCAGCACCAAGAGCCTCCCAGGAACCCTGTTCGGGTTCGTGGTATGAAATTTAGTTCGGGTCGTATCAGGTTAGAAATTCGTATCTTGGCCAGGAGACGCAGATGGAACCAGCGGACGTGCGGTGGAGCCAACGATTCGATTGATATGTTGAGTGAAATCTTCACACTGATTGACACGCGCCCGCAGGCTGCTCCCCGGAGACTCTTGACATTGAACTACACTTCAATTCCGTCTACACAAACAATTACCCATAACAAAGAATCGTCGTCTGTGAACCTTTCGACGAGACGGAATAATCAAGTTCATAAATGAAACAGGTCACGATTCGTCGCGGAGTGAGATTTTATCCGATTATAGAATCATGAGCCCGCTTCCGTAGAATATATGCCCCGAAAAACTGCCATGTTTACCCAGAGGATGACCTCGTTTCGAGCATCTCGCTTGACTCCGGCTGCAGATCCTGATGAGGAAGGCGGTGCTACCCCATGGTTCTCACACCCACTGTTGTACGCTCCCATCTCAAGAGCGTCTCGTGTATTTTCATCAGAAATCGAAAGCGGACCTCACCACGCATCCGATCGCACATTCTTCGTCTCTTGGCGTAATTATTCAGTAACCTCTGGTCAGCTGAAGGTAGCCGAGCTTCCGAGCACTCCCGTGGGTCCCTCTTCACAGGGACGGCTCGTCACGACCTCCGTTCAATCAATCTATCTCTCTGAGTCGAAGATTATTGGGGGCTGAGAGTAGCATATAATTCGCGCCAATCCCGTTTTCAAGTCCCAAAAAAGTCATAGATCCAACTCGTCGATTTAGAAGATGATACCTACGCCTCTATTGGAGAGTACGTTGTCCGTGTTCCGGGTGGCCTCACTGACCGATCAACTGTTTGCGACTCCACAGTGGAGAATTACGGAGAAGTTAATTTGGGCAATAGCGCCTCTGGCGCGGTCAGCAGCCAGAGATTATGAATTATGAGGTATGGGAAGCCGTGGAATGCCGCAACAAGACAACGGCACCCAGCCATTTGCTCATTCGACTTTCCCTCGTTCTCTTTATGCGCTATATTTGCAAGGAGCAGTGCCGTTGCGACTGCATCCTTTGAGTTTCTAAATCATCGGAAGAACGCGACGCATAACTTCATAACCTTATCGGGTCTTGAACATTTTGGTAAGCCTTCGTTGAACGTGAGGACAACGAAGCTTAGGATGATTCTTCGAGTTCGGAAAAACCACTGAGGTGCGCGCGATGAGCGGACCGCCAGAACCGACGAGAACTCCTGTACAGGAAAGGAATCTCATTCAAGCGGTGAAACAACAATTGCAATACTTGAAGTATCTCGATGGAGCAGAGGAAGCATTCGATGAAAGATATCGACGGAACGAATGCCCTAGCGAGAAAATAGATAATTTCCATATTTCGGCGTACTTGAGTAAAGGCTCGTACGGAAAAGTATATAAAGTTGAACATGTTAGAGACCGGAAGATTTATGCACTGAAAGTTCTCCAAAAGACCTTCGTCCCCAAGGGGGCAGCTGCGGCTCTCCGGGAGAAGAGGATAACATACGCATTGCAATCCGAATTCATCATCAAACTGCTCTTCACATGCAAAGACTCGAAGAATCTCTACTTGATCATGGAACATGCAGAGTATGGCGATTTATGGCAATTCGTCGGGAGGGGCCCCGGCGAAAGGCTCACGAAGATTTTTGCCGCCCAAATAACCCTCGCCATCGAGTACCTACACAGATGCAACATCGTACATCGTGACCTGAAGTGTAAGAACATCTTGATCGGAAGCGACTTCTACCTAAAAGTTGCGGACTTAGGATTGGCCGATAAACTTCGAGGGACAAATTTTCGCTCCGTAGGAACCCCACATTGTATGGCGCCGGAGATGTTCAAGAACTTTGGGTATGGGAAAGGAGTCGACTGGTGGGCACTCGGGATAATTATTTACGAACTTCTGTTCGGACGCAATCCGTTTGCTGCCTACGACCTGGACCGATGTCAAGTTGGCGACGCTGTCCAGCAGGTGCGTTTGAGTTTCCCCAAATTCGGAGGCGTCAGCAGAAACTCCTCCGTCTTCAGTCTGCTCTCAGGCTTGCTTGAGAAGGATTGCACGAAACGGCTCGGAGCCCTCAAGGAGGGTGCGGAAGAAGTCAAGCTCCACCCGTGGTTCGGTGAGATAATTTTCCTAGATATCATCAACAAGGTTCCTATGGAGCCGGTCGTGCCCCCGGCGGAATCGATCCCGGTTGATGAGATTTCATTCCTCCCGAGTCAGGATGATTATGATGATCTATTATGTCCGGACATGTACGAAGAATTCTGATGTACCCGCTGTACAGGTGAAAGCTCGATCTGTATTGACTAGCGCCAAATCATCGTGAACGACTCGGACATCAGAGGAATGGAACGGGTGTATTTGTGTTTGGAGAAGAAATGTGAAATCATTGAGATTAGGATCATGCTTGAAGAGACTTTTCTTTTTCGAGGAAGTTAGCCGCTGAAACCGCGATTTGAGCGGCTTGGCATTCGTCAAGCGATGGCTTTCGCATGTCCATCTTGCTGAGCTTGTCCGAACTCGACTGACGTTAGCCAACAAATATCCCCGGGCCTGGTACACGGTGAGCCAGGGCAATATCCGATCTGATAAAATCCTCCGTGCAATGACCTGGATTTGTTAGCATTGAAGTGGAAGAGATATCGCGGAATTTCCCCCGCGCCGTTGGTTGATCGTGGTATCTAGGAATCTCCCTCAACCTCATGCATCAGCAACTCTTCTTGCGTGAAGAGCGAATATCAAGGCTGAGTTTGAACCCCAGTGTGGCGTGGTCGCTTGAACTGATGATCAGGGAGTGACGGACCAAATGAGTTCGGAAATCGCTGACCCTCACGTTATGCATGAAATTCTCGATCCTCCGGTCCCTCTTCGAACTTGAGTGAAGGAGAAGAAAAAGGAAGACGAGAGCGTTTACGGACCCTATTGTGGCTGGCTATGGAACACCTCGTTCCTGGAAGCCAGATTCCGAGGTTCGTCATGTTCGTTCAGCAAAGGAATGCTTCCTGAGATGTCTTCAGTTTCTAGGAAAGTGTATCGTCGTGGAATTCGAACATTGCTGGGCCGTGGGGAAGAATCTCCTTGAATCACCTCTGTTCCCTCCACCGCTGAGAAGGGCGAATAGGGATCGCTCTATGCATACTGCAGGTGCGACTCGGTCGCAAATGCTGGCCTCAGTCGAGAAAGAGTCCGTACCACCCAAGTGGATGACGTCTAAAACCCATCCGAATCATTGTCCTAACTCCGATACCATACTGCAAGGAATCAATGAAGAATTCAACTCCGAGTTGTTGAGAACCATTTGGGGCCGAAAGACGAAGCGATCGGAGAGGAGTTATTGGTTGTGAGTTTTATTCGATCCCGATCGCGGAGGGGAGGGGGGAGACACCGTTTACTGACTGAAGCAACCTCGGAGAGAGCTCATCATGCTCTTGGCAAATTCGCGTCCCTTTTGACGGAGCTCATCCATACCTTCCTTACGGTTGTCACGGAAATCTGCGCTGATCTCGTTGATGGCGTCAACAAGTTCGAGAGTCTTCTCAGTGGCGATGGGGAGGACTTTGGTGACGAGATCCTTTCCCATGCTGATGGTGCAAACAACTCGGTTGCTGGTCTTCATGCACTCATCGAAGTCGGCGCGAGCCTGGCTCAGGCTGGAAGATGAACCCGGTATCAGACAGCGGATAGCGAAACGTACATTCAGAGAGTGGAAATTGAACTCACGGTTCGGTCATGGCCTCCTTGAAGGCGTCGGACTTCTCCCGGAAGTGCTGTCTGGCCTTGCTCGCGACGTCGCCACCTTCGGTGGAAACCTTGTCGAGACGGAAGTTCACCTCCTCGATGATCTTGTTGAGGCGACCGCTGAGTTCTTCTTTGATGCAGTCCCGCACTGGAAATGGACGGAACGATATTCAGGTTTGGTCTCCCCATCGAGATTCGGAGTCAGAGACCAAGGAGAAAACACCCACGTCCATCAATGCTGAAAGCATTGGCGCTTGCAGCCAAGAAACAGAGAGCGATGACGCTGAAGGCACGCATGTTGTCGATTGCAGAAGATGAGCAACTGTGACTTTCTGGGAGCCCCTTGGGTCTTTTATATGGTGTTACTGTGGTCAGCTCTGAACGGACAGGTAAAGAAGCCATGATCTCTACGCTGTGAGAACACGTGTCAACGAGCATCGAGACAATGGTGACTCTGGAATCCTTTGAAATCGGCTGTCATTCAAACTCAAACATTGTCGCACACAATCCAATCGAACTCATCCCGGGAGTTTTCCAAGATCGGTCTCTCAGCGAGGTTTGACTTGTCTGATGATTCGCATGCATTAGCTTAGGGTGAGCAAGACATGCTGGAGTCGTTCAAGGAACGATACCAAAATTGTAATGCTATGCTATACTTGAGATTTAATAGGGCACGGAGCAGACCGGGCCGTTTGCATTGGGGCTTTTGGAGCCGGAGGTGACCGACGTCTCATCAGTGTGAGCGGCGCTAACATGAGCAACTCGCAACCAGCGAATCCACCTAAAAACGACTTGCTAGCCGAATCGGCTAGCAAGCTGAATAGCTCTGGTCGGGGACGCTCTGTATAAACCAGTGGCGGATCCAGGGGGGGGCGATCGGGCGATCGCCCCCCCCTCGAGCCTGGTCACCCGGGCGGAAAGTACAGATCAGAAGTGAGAATTTCATGAATTTTTCCAGAAATAGATAAATGTTCGTGCTCAACAAATATCAAACGAAGAATTCAATATTCAAACGCATCATTAGGGTGGAAAACTTCTCCCGGGACACCAAAAATCTGGAATCGCCCCCCCCTCGAGCCCTTCCTGGATCCGCCACTGGTATAAACCTGTGGGAACATGGCCTTCTCTCGCAGTCATGTCCATATTCGGCCCTTCCCACCTGGATTTCACGATTGTAAGCAGTGTCCCATCTCAGGAATGTTCCATTGGCGTATCTATTAGGTGGAATATACGATTGTATGTCTTCATCACACGACTCAAGCTCAAGTTTCAATCCTGATGCTGTAGACCGGTACTTCTCCGGCTATCGTCGTGCAGTGGCGAAGCCAGGATCTTTTCCAGGGGGAGATTCCGCGAAGCCGGCCTTCGTAGAAAGACCTTCGTCAAGTCGGTTGCTGGATTACAAGCCTCAACTTACAATTAGAGGGTATGAACCATGAGGTCCTTCGCGGTAGGGGGGCTAGAGCCGCCTGAGCCCACCCCTGGCTAGGCTCTTGTCGTCGTGGTCCAGCTTGAAGGCATTCAGAACTCGCGGGAACCATCCGACAAAACCCAGTGTTGTGAATCCTCTGTTCTCCCACTGATGGCTATCCTTGACACTCGGGCCGGTTGTCCGGCGAGCGGATCGGACCGTCGACCGAGCGTGTTAGTCGCGACCAACGTCACAGATTCTAGGAGCTGACGGGGACGCGGTCTGCGACAGCCGGCGCCGACATTTTACAGCAAAGACGATCATCAAACAGCTTGTAAGGCACCGTTCGGAAGTAAGTGGGCTGAGGCCTCAGGGGCTCAGAGTAATCCCATGGTTCGAGAACAGAGCTAGAATATGAGGTGCTGAAGCGAGATCCTGGCTCGAACCACCCGATAGTGTCCATGGTGCAGGGTGACCACTCGATGAAAATGAACCACGAAGTCTTTCCGGCAGTTTGAAATGAAGCATAATCAAGTTCCCATGCACTTGGGAGCTACACAACAGTTCGCTCGCACGAAGTCCCTAGATGCTCTTCCATCAGCTGAACGGAAAGAGACGACTTACAAGTAAACCTATTTTTTGCCGAAAAACAATTGCCGGTCCCGCCATGATGGATGGAAAGGCTTCGGCCCAAGGAGTGATACGCGCCATAGCTAGCCGGCTATCAGGCCCTTCTTGATAGTTCAAATGGTTAAAAACTTCACGAGAGACCTGGAATGAACAATTTTCAAATGCATGCCATTTCGCTCTCGACGGGGCTAGCGAGCTGATTCTTCCACCATTTTCAAGAGAATTTTGTCCCCTTTCGGATGGTTTTTTGATGAACCTTCTACGATGAATACTCGCTTCTCTAGAGCACTTTGAAAATACCAAATAAAACGTGAAAATCCCAATGGAAAACTTTATTGCATCGAGCCCGTGATTTATTTTACTGGACACAGTCAATGTGAGGTTCGATGAAAATGGCATGACCTGCACAGAAGGTCTTGTCGCAATGTGCGCGCTCCAAGTACCCATACCATTCCCTTCGGAGAAGTGCTGTGGTTTGTGAGTCCACGGTCTTGAAGACTGGTCGCTCGAAGCGCTGGTCAAGGAAGCAGAACCAAATGAGGAATCCGAAGTTGATGGTCCTGCCTCCGCTTCAGATGATTCCTCACAGTCTTGCTCTTCATCATCGGAGTCCAACTCTTCGTCCCATTGGTCGTTCCCGACTTCATCGAAACCCAGCGTTTAAACTTCTTCGACAATCTCCATTTCACCCGACAACAATTGTTCGATGTGTAGGATCAATTCGGCCTCCTGATGGTTCGGTGGTTGGTCCTTTATTCCGAACTTTCTGACAAGGGAACACAGAACAACGCTAGCCTCCATCATTGGCTCTTCGGCGAGCACTGGAAACTTTGAATCACAGAACCTTGGACCTTCAACTGGTAGACGAGGAAAAATTGATCGCTGGTTCGTCATGTGACGTGTTTTTCAAGATGATGAGCGTGCGTCCGCACAGTAGCGCACTTCAATGACGGCTAACTGCACGCTCGAGATTGGGATTTTCACGTTTTATTTGGTAGTTTCAAAGTGCTCTAGAGAAGCGAGTATTCATCGTAGAAGGTTCATCAAAAAACCATCCGAAAGGGGACAAAATTCTCTTGAAAATGGTGGACGAATCAGCTCGCTAGCCCCGTCGAGAGCGAGATGGCATGCATTTGAAAATTGTTCATTCCAGGTCTCTCGTGAAGTTTTTAACCATTTGAACTATCAAGAAGGGCCTGATAGCCGGCTAGCTATGGCGCGTATCACTCCTTGGGCCGAGGCCTTTCCATCCATCATGGCGGGACCGGCAATTGTTTTTCGGCAAAAAATAGGTTTACTTGTTAGTTTCATTGGAACGTCCAGTACGGCTCGCCCGCCTTTACATCCAGTGCGGAACAGGCTAATAGCTGCCGATTGGTGAATCGTGGATTACGAGTTCATCGAACATGCATGAATACAGCCGCGGAGTTTGCGTAGTATGATTCTATATGCGTAGTTCAATATTTTTGTCTCGATATCGGGAGCATATACGGACTCACGGTGAGACGCCCTATAAGACTCTCACAAGGAGCGAAATATTACGCATGACTTCTACAAGCCATCCGCTGCCATGTGGCGCAGGGTATGGATGAAGCAAGACTCAAATCTCACAAGCCCACGGTCAGAGATAGAAAAAACATGCAAAACATGCGGTATCGGGAAACAGCCCCTGTAAGTCACTGCATCATTTTCCAATATGGTTGAAGTGTGTACACGATTCGAAAGAACAAGGTCTTCAGAGCAGCGATCATCGACTTGGATTTGCAATCGCACGTATCAGCAGGAGCCTCTTGTGCCCTCATCGCAGTCGGGGGAGAAAGCAATCATCCTCTTTCTTGCTGAGCTTCTGATTTTGATGAAGGGGTGGTTGAATTCAGGTTCCCGAATTCTTCCGCCACCCATTTTATGCTCCCATGGGCAAATACTGTCGAGATCCAATGCATCGCGATTCCACCTGGAGGTTGCTTATTCATCAAGGTTCTTGATTGAATCTTCGGTTGTTTTCTCGGCTTGTTACCCTAAAGTCCCGCGTTTTACGGGCCCTTTTTCTGACCATGAGAGGGTTCAAAACTCTTCCTGACTGATGGAAAATTTGTGCTCTGAAAATCCTACATAGTTTATCCGCAAGAGATCTACTATGACAAAGTCCCAGAACATACATTTTCTATCGGACGGGCAGAGTTCGGAACCCTTTCAAGCTCAGAAAAAAGGACTCTAGGGTATATATATCTCCGTCATTGCGAACTTAGGACATTATATCAATGGATCTCCATTGGGAAGATGTTCTCGGGGAGCTCGCCAGGGCTTTTCCCGACGAATTGTGGAGTAGGATTCAAGCGTTTCGATCCTGAGCGCTCGAATGCTACTATAAGTACCGTGAGGGAAGAGCTCTTTATACGTTGACGGCTTCCTGATTCGTCTATAGCCGAATTACGCGATATTCAATGAATGGAATCATACTCTCAGAATACCGAGTTAACTGTCAAACGTGATATTATTCGATTGAATAAGTCTGACCGGGCACGTGAAGACTCGAGAGACGAAGAGCGATTTCATAGAAGGCTGACGTCACCGTCGAGGGAGGAAAGAGGGAATTCTTGCTTGCGAAGTTTATTCAGCCGAAACTGTATCTGGGATCTCTAAGAAGACCGGATTACTGTTTGGCGCACTCCTTGACAGCGGTAAGAACGTCCTTGGCGAATTGGCGTCCCTGCTCACGGAGATCCTTGAAGTTACCTTGGTTCTCGTTGCGGAACTGGTCAGCGATGCCGCTGATGGCGCTGGCAAGCTCGGAGGTCTTCTGAGAGGCGATGGGCATAACTTCGGTGATCAAAGCGCGTCCGGTGCTCACAACGCATCTAGCGCGATCCATGAAGCCGCTCGCTTCGCTGATGCACTGCTGGTACTCGGCGCGAGCCTTGTCGAGGCTGGAATGGACTCGTCCTTTTGGAGCGGAGAAGTGGTGGAATCTTTGTTGTGAAGGAACAAAAGGAAAAGATAGATACTCACGGCTCGCTCATGGCCTTCTGGAACTCTTCGGTCTTCTCCTTGAACTCCTCTCTAGCCTTGGCGGCGGCCTGGTTCCCGCTCTGTGCGATCTCCTTGAGACGTCCGTCGACATCCTCTCGGAGCTCCTCCACCCTAGTCTTGAGCTTGTCGCGAACGCAGCTCCTGACTTTGAATGTAAGGTATAGTTTAAATTCCTGCCATCCGAGTATTTGGTCAAGGGAAATCGAAGGCACTAACTGTCATCAATGCTGGCGGCGCTGGCGCAAGCGGCCACGAGGCAAAGGGCGACGATGCTGAAGGTACGCATGCTGTAGAACGAAGGAGTCAAACAACTGTGATTTCTTAGAACTATCAGCCGTCTTTTATCCGATTTGATTTGCGGCGCTCACAATGGAGCATCGGGGAGCTCGAAGCTTGAAACGAAACTTGTCAACCATGCGTTCAACAATGGCCATAGTTTGAACTCAGGACGGAAGCTGTCATGTGTCGTTCGAACTACTGGGCTCTGGACAGAAGATGCAATCTTGTGAATTCGAAATTTCGAGAAGTTCTCTAGTAGACTTCGTATTACCGTCGGCTCCATGATCGATGTAATACATAATTGCTAGATTCACGGGAGTCGATGGAGTTTTGTGTGAAGAGGTGGAATCGGGGATGAAGGGGCCTCACTCAGAGCCGGCCTATGTGTTCCCTTCTCCCGTCGCGAACGTCATCTGGCTGTCGACTTCGCCTGGAGATGGCTCAAGACCAGGGGTCGCAACTGGTTCCAAAGAGCGTCATTTCCAAAATGAGGAAACGCTTCGAGAACCGGTGTTTTATCCGACCCATATTCAGACCGAAACTGTCTACTATGCAAGTGCCATGATGTACTCCGCACCCAATCCGACGAGGAACATCTATTCAGGAAAGAAAGCGGCAATTCGATGGCAGACGGAACACGAATGAGCGACTAGTTTTCCCGAAGGGAAACGTGCCAAGCTTCACAACTCAGGTTGTCCCAGAATTCCGGCTTGGGCGCAGTTGAATTCAAAGCTGCAAAGGACATATCGAATAGCTTCCTGCAGCTCTGGTGCATATTTTCCTGGCAGATGCAAACGGACTCCGAAGTACGTGGTGATTGGAATGGGTAGAGCTCTTGCAGTGAATCCCGTCTGATTTTCCGGCCTTTTCGGAATGAAAGCCTATCTCAGAGATCAGTCCTTTGTCGGGGAGCTATCAGTGTGATGATTGATGATATCTGCGTACTTTGAGCCCCCGAGAGCCCACTGGAGCTTGAAGCAAGAAACGCTGAGTCCGTGCCTGTGCACAGAGGGCTGGAGGTCACACTCAATATCGTAATGAATACACCTTTTTGACGAAAGGTGAAGGTGAGAGACTTGTGCCAGTAATTCCTCCATCCCAGTACGCCCAATGAATGTCCTCCTCTTGTACCAAGATGAGCGATCTGACTCACATATCTTGAAATACAGGATCGTAAACATCGCGTCAATCATCCACTCTCAAATTCGAATGTCTCCGGATCGACAAAGGCGTCCTCAGAAGTGGAACTCAGGGGAGAGCTCCCATCAGAAGTCAAACAATCCAATCGTCCATCTCATCGATTCGCGATTTCGCGGCCCCCCTCTATGGCTTCAAAACCGAAGCCGAACTTTCTTCCAATAACCAAGAGTTTCTCCAGGTAGTCGCTCGTTTTACATTTATTCGGACCTGGTCGGCGACGCTTCCCCGCGCCGCTTCCTTCACGCGAAATCCGGCGAGACTGCTTTCCAGCAACAGTTTCTGAGCTCAATTGAAGAGCCGCAGCATAAGGCTAGGCCTGCATGAGAACTCAATGAAGTCGATTGCAGAGCAAACAAAACGGACCCTAGAGAGATGGGAAAGGCAACGAAGGGATACATCCCTCGTCCAGCCAGGATCGACCAATGATCAACAAGTGTAATCAGCTGATATCACTCGCTTCCGCACATGGGGTTTATTTCGTTTAAAATGACTGTACATCCATAAGAAATTGTCAATAAACTAATCAATCAATCAATCAAGCCTAGATTCAAAACGTCGTAGTTCAACTTCTTCGTTTTTGGGGAAACCTCGACAAACTATCACGAAATATCCGTCCGGAGAACATTCATCGACATCAGACCTATAGTTTGGGTTTGTGTCGACTTATCAATCTGACAATGAACATCTTCAAGATTCCGTCCAGAGTCATGCCAAATGTGATCTCAATTTTGGGAAGAATAGAATTACAACGTTTTGGATCGGTGCTCTTCACTTGGTTCCATATTCTCAACAACCAAGCGCGTCTAACGTACACGTACCGACAGCCGATTTTCGAGTGCCTCGGCAGAATCTCTGACACATACGATGCGAAGCAATACGAAAAATATACATCGTAGAGCGGAAGCTCTCAATTGCAGCCCGAATAACTGGAGCTGCGGAGGCTGTGAGTCGTGGGATATGGGATCATAAAGGAACGCATAGCAAGCTAGTTCCTAGCTAATAGAGTACGCGGTTTCAACCGATGCCTCAAACTGAGAAACCCAAGCAACTCAAGGATATCATGTTTCTTCTCAATAATAGTCAACGGGAAACTCATGCCGTTCTCGGAAAGCATGATGACTTTGACGGACAAACAACGTGGTTTTCTTGCTTGCGGATCATCAACCATGTCCTGCATACTCGACCGGGCCATTTCCCGGACAGGGCTCTGCATTGATACAGCATTTGTAAGGTTCAAAGCAGCTTCCGATTCAGGATCGAGTCCGCTGTCTCATGAGCCCTTGGCGAGTACGGATGTCCGCCGGAATGTTTCGGAGATTCCCAGAGCGAAAGCCCGATTGTATTGGATGGCGGCGTGTCCGTGGCCCCGTCCACAAAGCCGGACATCCTGAAGGGGACGAGCTCTCATCTTTAGTGTTATTGGTGTTGTCAGCATATGTTCCGGGGAATCCCAGCCCAGAAAGTCGAATCGTTCCCTTCGCCCATGAGTTTGTACGCTTCAACAGCAGCAGACGTGAGCGAAACTGCCAGAGTGTGTGAATATCACACGCGGGAATATCACACCCTCACAATGTATCAATGAAAACGGTGGTTGCCCTCTTCGACTTGTAGATCGAGCAGCTGTCCTGTTCTGAGTGTCGGATGTTCAGTCGCCGTAGAGTTTCCCTCCTACTGGAGGGGTGTACAGAGCATCCCTTCTGTGCGTTTCTTTGGCACGCCGTTCGTCCCTCGCAATTTTTCGCGGCTTCATCCCATCGTGGAAAGATAATTCCTGCCCAATGATTATGGGACATCCCCCTATATGATTGAAACACGACACACTTTTGCGCGAGAATCTTATCAGCTCCCGCGGGAACCGATTCTCATTGTTAGTGATGAGTTCATGGGAGCAGATTCGCAAAGTTTATTGAGTCCCGGTTGAGGTGGTCGACCGGAGTACTTGTTTACTGGGTAACGCAGTCCTTGACGGCAACGAGCATGTCCTTGGCGAATTCCTTGCCCTGCTCTGCGAGATCCTCGAGACCAGCCTTGCGGTTGTCACGGAACTCAATAGCGATGTCATTGATGGCGGTGGCGAGTTCGACGGTCTTCTCGGAGGCGATGGGGATGACCTTGGAGATCAAATCTCGTCCCATGTTCATGAAGCACTTTGCTTTATCCATGAAACCGTCGCTTTCCTCGAGGCAAGTCTCGTACTCGTTGCGGGCCTCGTCGAGGCTGGAATCGGGATCAATGCGGTCAGTTGCAGTACAAGAGCAAGAGATATATCACTGGGAAAATGAAAAACAAAGAGAAACACCCACGGCTCAGTCATGGCCTTCTGGAACTCATCGGCCTTCCTCTCAAACTCAACTCCAGCTCTGCGAGCCGCCTCGTTCCCTTCGTCGGCGATCTTTCGGAGACGGTTGGCGACCTCATCTCGAATCTGCTGAACGCGGTTGTCGAGTTCATCGCGGACACATTGCCTGACTTCAAGTGGATTATTCTCTTAGAATCGGCGACTCCGATACGACGCTTTGATTTCAGCGTTCGCAAGTCGCTGGAACTCACTGTTGCTGATGCTGGCAGCGTTGGCGCAAGCGGCCACGAGGCAAAGAGCGACGATGGTGAAGCAACGCATGTTGTACGAAAGTGTTTTGTGGGAAACAACTGTGATTTTCGGTAGCAGTGAATCACTTTATACTCTGTTCTTCCATGGGCCACGTGCTGGATCGGTGAATGGAAGCTCCC
The DNA here is from genome assembly GCA_028455905.1 of Neoseiulus californicus. Classification (NCBI taxonomy): domain Eukaryota; kingdom Metazoa; phylum Arthropoda; class Arachnida; order Mesostigmata; family Phytoseiidae; genus Neoseiulus; species Neoseiulus californicus. Next base: position 6,053,655 of record JAMQGS010000002.1, on the reverse strand, counting down.
GGAGCTTCGACGACAGCCGTCAGTGGTTATCGGAACAATCGTGGACCTTGGATCGGAGAACAACGTTATTGTGCTCGAAATTTGGGAGATGTCAATCACCGCCCAGCCTGAGAGATTCCGACAAGTGCGCGAGTAAATCCCAGGGAATAGCGAGCATTGATGTTTGCATGCGAACGCCTGCGTGAGCAGAGACGTATCCAAGTGCCGCGGACCCCTCTGCACCCTCCCCGCACGGTACGCCGCTGTCCGTTGGATTTGTGATGAATAACCTGTACTCCAGCATGGATATCGAACAGTATATCGATCACTCGGAACACGAGAGTACTGAGATTGCAAGAGACAGGGGAAACGGCTTCCTGAGCCATCGTCTAGGCCAGTGGTTCCCAACCTTTTTCGCCCCCCGCGCACCCCCGGGAGAGTCTCATGTCTTCTTGCGCACCCCTGCCCAATTATGTACGGAATCCAGCTGATGTGGGACACCCCAGGCACACAACAGTTGGCCGCTCTCGATAGACCAAAAGCCTGTTATCTCAAACGCACCCTGGCCGTGCGTAGATCGTCCAAATATCTGCTAGTTTACCAAATGGCACAGACAGCCCTGCTCTCGGAGAAGATTAGAGAAAGCATTAACTCAAGTAGAACCCCGGTGTTCGAGAAGCACCTGGAAGGCTGGGAACTCAAGATGAGCAAGACGGACCCCTTCTTCTCAGGCGCTAGAGGCGCGGTGCACTGGTACCACCACCGAGTTTGTACGATATCAGGATTTCACGATCCAGACGGAAACTGTACATGTAAGGTTTGCGGAGGATCATGTGGACGGTACCACTTTTACCAATGTAACGCTAGCCCAAGCTAGGAAGGGGACTTTCTGTAGCGGCAGCCTCTAGTCGCCTCGTGGATCTTAGAAAAATTCAGGACTCATGACATACCTCAACAACGGTTGATAATAAATGCACTTTGAAGAAAAAATGATGATACAGTTACGGGAATGAAGAACGACGGCCAAACGAGTTCCGAGCGAGATTACAGCGACAACTTTGTCAGTCAGACGTCGAGTGTCGCGTGTAACCAAATGCAACCTCCGCATTGCGCGCTGTTTCCTATCGCACCAAGAGTCGCCGCACCTCAGGTTGGGAACCACTGGTCTAGGCTGTACAGAAATGTTTTTTGGCATGAGAGCTTCTCCGTCCGCAGGAATCTCTCCAGTGATCTCCTCGCTCACGGAGTTCCTCTCAACAGGCGGAATACCGGAGTAGAATACTCACAATATCTCGTTCTGATTGGAAGAGATTGAAAGAGTCTCGTGAAAAACAGACTTCGGACGGATCGCATAGTTGGGGAGGCAAGACATCCCATGATTTCTACTTTCCTAGAGCCCATATTGCTGTATGTATGTAGCTGAATATTCTCATTGTGGTTCTTGCCCATGAAGCACGAAAAAGTATTTGGTCCATACTTTCGCCTAACTCGAGTGGAATTTCAGACGCTCATAGGCTCGGAGAAAAGTCACTATTCAGCGCTCATTAGGGCACTGGAGCGTCGATGGTGATTCCTGACGGGAACGTATAATACATTTTTCCGAGGAGCCGAAGTCATCTTAAGACCCGAACTTCTCGGAATATCTTTTGGAGGACGGCCAGCTGCAAAGCGTCACGCAGATCCGAGAGACGCAATCTAACATGATCCCGAAGCTTTCGGCAGCGCCTGGTCGATACGCATCATATGCAAATGGGCAATCGCAAATGGAATATTCGCGTCGCCGTCACACATGTAACTCGTGTGCTTGCATGGGCTATGCTCGATACTATCGGATGAGGAAGATGCCATGCGAAAGAGATTTAAGTTGAATCTGTCTTCTGGGAACCAGCCGTTTGAACGACGCAAGTGGATGACTGACCTCGCATAAATGAAAAAGCAGTCACGAACCAGACGATATCACATGACAGAGCATCTCATCAAAATTTTCACGGTTTGGGATCGAGACGTATGGTGGTAACCATGATCCAGGACCGAGGGAGGATTGAGAGGACCTGTGCCCGAAACGAGTGTCAGGGAACGCTTGGAAACCTGCGGTTCCAACCTAGCGGCCCTCCTGGTAAGCTTCAAGCTTATAGCGGAGCGGCGTTCGGAGCAAATATATCAAACAGACGAGCGGGTCTGACAGTGTTCATTACCACATCAGACATTACACTGGGCTACAAAAAAAAAAAAATTCGCGCGACAAGAAAAGTGGAACATAGGTAAGGGTAAACAAGGGTCGGAGATTCCGAATCTGCTGGCAGAATTTTCGTGGACCTCAATTTTGAAAAGTTACATCGAGGTTTTCATTTTCAGGTTTTTTTTTTCGTCTTTGATTTTTTTCTACCCTTCCAGACTGCCCTAGAGATCTGCAATTTTTTCTGCAAGTAGCCTCATGGTAGATGTATCTCCGCTGAAAATTTCATGCGATTCGGACCGGTGGTTGCTGAGTTATGAGCGTCATGAGTCAGATTTGAGACTGAAAACGACGAGAAACTTCTTCTTCTTTCGCTCCTCACGGGAAAAATAAAGCCCGCAAACCTTCGTTAGCTATCGGATCTTGTGAAGAATGTCGCCACAAACATTTTAAGACCCGGTTGAGCTCGATCGGATGCACCGTTCAGGTTTTATTCACAAAACACGGGTACCAATAAACCCTCGACTTCACCTAAGAGTCGGAGAAATGCAGTTCCGAGCTTTCGGTGAAATTGAGGGGTTTCGTTATTTTCCGTGTTTTGCGCATGGAAACTTCTCGAAATGTGTTTAGAAGGAGTTTCCAAGCGTTTCCATTCATAAAACACGGAAAATAACGAAACCCCTCAATTTCACCTAAAGCTCGGAACTCCATTTCTCGGACTCTCAGGTGAAGTCGGGGGTTTATTGTTACCCGTGTTTTGTGAATAAAACCTGAACGGCTCATCCGATCAAGCTCAACCGGGTCTTAGAATGTTCGTGGCGACATTTTCTACAAGATCCGATAGATAACGGAGGTTTGCGGGCTTTATTTTTTCCGTGAGAAACAAAAGAAGAAGAAGTTTCTAGTAGTTTTCAGTCTCAAATCTGACTTATGACGCTCATAACTCAGCAACCACGGGTCCGAATCGCATGAAATTTTCAGCGGAGATACATCTACCATGAGGCTGCTTGCAAAAAAAAATTCAGATCTTTAGGAAGTCTTGAAGGGGAGAAAAAAAATCAGAGACGAAAGAAAACCCCAAAAATGAAAAACTCGATGTAACTTTTCAAAATCGAGGTCCACGAAAATTCTGCCAGCAGATTCGGAATCTACGACCCCTGTTTACCCCTACCTACGTTCCACTTTTCTTGTAGCGAAATCACTGTCGCCCAGTGTTATTCAACTGAATTTCTCATCACAGCCGTTTTTTTCGGCCCCTCCCATCGGGAGAATCTTCAATGCTATTGGCGGTCCGCCTATCCTTGGCCGTGGACCCAAGCGGTGAGAGCATAGTCAACAATCACCATTCAGATTTTCATAGATCCCCACGCAGAATACGAATTCGTACTAGCGTCCTTAGTTCCAATCGGAACGTCCATACCTTCCATATCTCACCACTCGAATACTTCGAAAATTTTTATCTCCCGAACTTCTCCTACTTTCGTACATTTCTCATCCTTCAACGGTGAGCCCGCGTCTTATGCGCTTTCTGAAACCGCAAAAAAACGGGGGCCTGCCAGGAAACACCAGAGCTCGCTCCCAAACTTTTCGTGAACAGCTGATGGGTCAACAGAGTGGCATTTTGAACGATAGTTCGAATTCTCCATGGATATCTAGACCCACTCAGCCCCATGGAAACCTTTCGGAGCCGATGGCTCCTGGGCGTCTCGAAGCATTCCTTAAGGTAAGGGCTTTGAAACTCTAGGTCCCGAAACTCCCGCAATCGACTCCAAAAAGTCTCGATAGGGCTGAGCAGGTCCAGATTCTTGGTGAGCTCTGAGTACCGCTCAAAATAACTCATAGTAGGCCCATGATCCGTGCACACAACCTTCGGAAACGAATTTTGGCGTTTCCTTGCCGACCCCTGTTTTATGCGTTTCAGGCGATTTGAGCGGATAGAAATTTGAGCGACGGCCCGATTTGAGCGGATGCCCGATTCGAGCGGATGCCCGATTTGAGCGGAAGCCCGATTTGGGCGGAGGACCGATTTGAGCGGGACACCAATTTGAGCGAGAGAGCGATTTCAGCGCAGGCCCGATCTCAGCGCACGTTGGTGGAAGGAGAAGCCGCTGTGGTACGAACCACCAACAGGATGAACACCAACAGGATACATAGAATTGAAGTTGAAGGAGCTTTGAGCACTACGAAAAGAACGCGTTCCATTTTCATGGGTAATATTCGTTCAGGCAGCTTCCCGAACGTTCGATTTGAGGAAAGATCTACAGTATTTGAAGCCGTCCTTCGGGCTCTTCACACTATGGCAGGTGCAATCGAAGTCATCCGCGAGCGTAGCGAGCGGCACGGGCTATCGCTTGTCTGAAATACAGGACACAGGAAGCCATTGATGGCGGAGCCCACGCGATCAGTGGTCACAGCGCCTCAGCGCCTGTCGGCTCAGACGCTGAAATCGGACCATCGCTCGAATCGGACCTTCGCGCAGTTCGGGCGTTCGCTCTAATCGGAGCCCCGCTCGAATCGGGCTTTCGCTCAGATCGGGTCTCCGCTCAAATCGGTGCCGCGCTCAGATCGGGCCGCGCTCAAATCGGGTTTCCGCTCAATTCGGTATAAATCGTTTTATGCGGAAAAATTCGTTGTGCCTCTGCGATAATGGAATTTTCGTTCGAGACTTTATGATCCTCCCTGAGTGGCCCCAAAAGCACCGAAAGATTCTAGCGGGCACTCAAAATTCAAGAGACTTTATTCAACTAAACTCTGGCTGTCTTGCTCATTCGGAGTTGCTGAAGCATTTTGTGGCCGCCTGGAGAAGCGCGGGGAGTCCTTGTCGGACGGAGGAGATGATTTGTCCCAAACCAGTGAGACGGCTCCCGCTGAAGTCCTTGGCATGCTCCTTGAGCATGGAAAGAGCTTCGCCCATGGACTTGCCAGCGACCTTAGCCCCAGTGGCGGCGAGACCGAATCTCCTCTTAACCTGGCAGGCGATACGAGCGGCCAAGTTTCCTTCGGTGCAGTCATCTCCGTTGGCTCTCTGTTCCTCCAATCTGGAAGTTTTCGGGACAGTACAGTGATTCGATCTAGTCATCTACGGTAGAATCAGAGGTGTGCGAACGCTTTGGATCACTCACGCCTTTTCCAAGTTCAAGGAGAATCGCTCGCGTATTTCATTGAGTTGAATCTCCATTTTCTCCATGATGTCATTCTTGTGGTTGCTCATGTTGTCCATGCGCGAGATCATGTCCTGGAAAGAGGCATTCATGGCGGCCCCGAAGCTCCTGGAGACGCATTCGATACCTTGAAATGAAATGAAGTTCCCTTAGCTGCTAAAGAGACTGACTGTGGAGTTCAATTCACGGGGGGTCACAAAATTTCGACGATGAAGGTCGGGGAACGCGAGTAGAGGGATTGTTCGGGGATCCTTTACCTTCGGACATATCCCAAGCGTTAGCCTGAGCGGCCAAGAGGCAGAGGGCGGCGATGACGAGGGAACGCATGTTGTGATACCGAGTTGAACTACAGTGATCGTCAGGAATCTGCTCCGCGTTTTTATCCGTATGGGCGTTGGTCTCGAACAATAAAATTACCCTTTGCGCTCGACAGATACTTTGAATCTCAGAACACAATGGCCTGCGACTTTTCGGAGATCATGCGACCGAGCTGCGACCGATGACTGGTTGGAATGAGAGCGGCGTCGATCGGGGAAGAAGATTGAAATCGAGATCTTAGACGCTCACCTAATTGGTTCATCACTGGCTCCCCCTAAAAATATTTTTTTCTTTGTCCTCTTTGAACGGTTTGTGTGTTTCGAGCGACTCGTGGACTCTCATAACACTGCCCAGGGGGAAAACATAGATTTAGCGATGTCAGATTCCTGAAGTATTGGTCGGCTCGCTCAGTATATTCGTATTGTGACCTAGTACTTCCTCCAACGATCTCGGGAGTTCGTGTACCTCAATTAATAAGGTTATTCCGTTGACCCCCGTCCATTTCCGCAATTTATCTCACAACGACAGTGTCGAACGTCCAAACAATCGGCATCCTTGAGATACCCGGCTGGGAAATTCCATATTGTCTCCGTCCTCCCAATCCCTCCTAGACTTGCATTCGCTGCATTGTACTCTCATGGAGGGCTGCGGCAGTGAAAAGTTCTTCGGGTTCTTTCCCGCGATAGCTCTTGAAACAGAGTTGACCAAGTTCACCAGGGGGTCGATGAGCGTGTCGTATAATGGATCGACACAGGGAATTCATGGACATGACTAATGATTGGACCAAATCGATGTTTGTAGAGTCAATAATGATGATTCGCATGAAGAGCGAATCATTCCCATTCCCATAGTCATATTTGTTACACGGTCGAAGAGGAGGGGAATGAAGAGGATTCAATCCGTCTGGTTCCCGATCATATCTGATCTTCACCGGGACTGGGAGAAAGATGTTAGCGGGCGGTGGTGTCAGTCTTCATGATGAAAACTTCATCTCCCGTACTGGTCTTGAGGATTCGGGGAGGGGGCGTTCGATCGATTTCCGTCAAGCTCGTCGTGCCGGAACCACCCTATTTCTTCGAGTTGAAATGCATGTCCATTCCTTTCCCAGGCTCTCAGTGCCCGTCCATTGGAGACTAACCGTTCACGTCGTCGAAGATTCAGAGCCTCACTTATGGAGGACTCCTGTCGAGCTCACTAATTTGGTCGATGTTTATCGGGCGTTCGAGGAACTGCAATCCCCCTGATTTTCGAGATCCGCCCTGGGCGGCATTTGTGCGCCACTGTCTAGGAAATAAAAGTTCGCTTCGCGCACATTCAGGCCTTTGACACAGTCCGCTGATCTTCATTTGGGCTCGAAAAATAGTTCCCTGAGAGACTTCGGAAGGTTGCTCTCATTTTACTGATACGAAGAGGAAAGCTATCTAAGTACAGTAATCCTGGGTGAGGTTCAGATTGAGTTCGCCTACTTTGTCTCCAAGAACGAGCCACATGTGTGCGGAGATTCTAGGGTGGATTCAGAGAACAAGGCTGTCGGCGTACGGACCTTGACTCTCTCTCGGTCGGGTCTGAAACGTTTCGAGTGACACATGAGTATTTGGTCGCTTGGCCCACGCGAGGGAGGACAGCATCTGATGGCAAAGGCCGGGCAATCGCTCGATGAGTCCGCTTGTGCTCCAACTGATCCATCCGTCGTTGGATTCTTGAAAATGATTATGAAGGAGTTCTTTCCGGAAAACGATCGCTGCGTTCAGAAGACCTCTCCTTAGCGCTGTCCAGACTCGGCGTACCTGTGAAGGGATGATCATTACCGAGCGTGGATTTCGCGTAATTCTAGAGGCTCTACGTCCGGCTACATTACTGGACATCATGAGATAATTCAGGCCGAGTCACGCAGATATGTATCGAGAAGTTGGAGTAGCGTGTCGGATAGTGAAGCAACAAAATGGCATCAGACGCCTTCTCTATCAAGGAGGTTCCCGGTTGGCTACTCTCATTAATATTTGAGGGTTCCGAATAGACAATCTCACATAGTTTGACGCTCCCACGAGGACTAAGAGAGGACCTCTGTTTCCACCACTAGATCAAGAGCCGGTCTTCGTCTCAGGTTTCGGAATCGTCCGTCGACATCACCGATCAGAGGTGCTATTGTATCAGAAAACAGCAACAGAGCTCGCCGGGCGTGCGGAGGAATCCTCCGGATCGCGACGTGCCCCAAATAGCGAATCAATCCACCGCCGCCAAGTACACATTATTCGGGGTTCAGTTGGAGGCCAAGTTTTTGCCCATGCCTGTCCATGATACTATGAAAACCACGAGATTCTGTCAATACGTCAGAGATAGGGATTGGCCACAAGCGACGAGAACTTGCTTGAGAAACACAGTACAGTGGACTCCGCTTAATCGGGACACATCGGGCCCGGCCATTTTGGCCCGAATAAGCGGTTGCCCCAATAGAGCGGTGGTATATTGGTAGTGGTTGCGTGTTCGGGGATCTCAAGTCTGGGAACATGCGTTATTTCGCATGGTTAGAGTCCTGCAAGTGACGGCGGTGGATTGATTCCCCGGGCTCCGATCCTTGACATTTCCTATCAGCGATTCCCGATTTGGGCTCACCCTCGATCACCATTACGAGCCTGGAAAAATGACCACGAAAGCAAACATCCCAAAACCTTCGACCGAGTTGGGCTGAGCACCGAAAAGAGACGAGAAGGCAAGTTGATCTCCAGGCTGATCGTGAACTTCGATGCCGACTTCATTGTTGCTTAGCTCTATTGGATTGAGACCCCGTTACAACGAGCTACGTTCCCATGAGTTTCTCGATACGACGGACAGTTCCGGTGTATCCTTCTGAGCAGCTTGCCATGTAGGACAACGCCGGGAGACTCCCCTAATAACGAATTCTTGGTATCCTGAACGGATTTTTCCGATCTCACGGGAATGCTCATAAAAATGTTCCAATCACCCGCATCCGAAACAGTCGATTCGAGCTAGACTGAATTTCAGTCATCGGATCGTCAGGAGAGTTGGCTGCGCTCTGGACCTTGGGATGATTTGGCACACCGAGAGTCGCACGGTACGTCGATCGCTTCCGGACCCCTCACGTCTCTCATCGATCTCCCCGTGTTGATTTCATGCATGGCGGGGAGCATCTTACTATCCCCCCTGTGAATCGACACACAAATTTTCATTGTTGGATCAGCTTCGAAAGGAAGGAGCATGAGAGACCAAGTTCCTCTGCAAGCAGTAAACTGCTCTCAGAGCCAGGCTCCTCAACCTCGACCTAGAAATCTTCAAGAGATTGAAAATCCGATCTCGCTCTCGACATGAGCTCTGACACCCTAAGCATACTTTGGACTGCTGGCCGTCTGTTGAAGTGCTGGCAAGAACCGTCGAGCAGCTCGCCTTGCTCATTGCTCATGTTGATGATGGCGAATCCCTTGGCAGATTGAGGAACCCACCTGTGGATGACCGGATTTCCCTTCGAGCTCATCGAGTTGGGCGATCGTCTTCGGACATTGGAGGGACTGCCATCTCGCTGATTTTCAAGATCCGCCCGGGCGGCCCTCTGTATCCGCACGCTACTGTCTCGGAGAGAAATATTCGCCTCGCGCATACCTCAAATACCGAACCCTGATGATCATGGTTGAGTGGCTCTCCACACGAGCTGGAACTCGAGCTCCCCTCTCTACATCTCGATATTGGCAATAGGAAAGAAGACGTATCGTGAGGGGTCCGCTTATGCTTGAACTGATTCATTTGTCGTGGAATTCTTGGAAATGGATATATAGAAGTTTTTTCGATGTCGCGGAAAACTAACGTTGCGCTCAAGAGATCTCTCCGGATCTCCGGATCCAAGAGAGAATCCCCCGGGTTGCGACGTGCCCCAGCTAGCGAATCAATTCATCGCCGCCAAGCGCACGTTATTCAGGGAGCACAGTTGGAGGTCGGGATTTTTGCCCATGATTGTCCATGACACTGTCAAGATGTCAGACACAGGGATTTCAACAGACTCGACCGCGAACCATTGTTCTGACTGCCGGAATCGTATAAAAGATTTCGAACTTGCTTGAGAAACACAGTCTCTCAAGTCTGGAAACATGCGCTACTTCGCGATCATCGCTGCCGTCTGCGTTCTGGCCTCTCAGGCCAGCGCCTTGAACATCACTGAAGGTGAGACTCCTGCAACGACTCCCGTCCCCCGATTCCCAACATTTCCTGACAACAATTTCCGGATTCACGCCGCAAGTTTGTTTCAGCCATCAAATGTGTATCAAATCACATGAGCAAGAGTATGAACGCCTCTTTTGAGGAGGTGATGGAGCGTGTCGACAACATTGATGGACACAGGAAAGACATCACCGCAAACATCACGAAAGCGCTCCAAAAAGTCCGCGACGAGTTTGATGAGGAGCTCAAACAGAAGTGAGTCATTCGATCGTGCCTCAACTCGTGTCTTCATATCATACGCGGAGTTTGAGGAACGCGTTTCCTAAACGGTGTTATTCCCCTTCAGGCTTTCGGAAATCGATACCGCTTGCGAGGAAGGGAGCGCCATGCAGCGCGCGAAATGCTTCATCCAGAGCAGGATTCAGATGATGTTTGCTGCCACCTCCGCCGGAACCAACGCTCTCAGGAAGGCCGCTGCAATCATGACGGAACACGCCAAGGATTTCGGCAAGGGCCGAATGGATGGTGCCAAGAACCTGGCCCAATTGGTCGCTTCTGGGCTGCCTAAGCTTCTCTCCGCCGCCAAATCCTGCTTCGAAAACTCCGAGCCCGAAACTCGCAATCGTTGAGATGCAGTTCAAATAAACCGATCGATGTTCACGTCGTGAAGCATTCGTGCTCGATGTATCAAAGAACGGCCGAGTGAGCTGGCACAAGGTTCAAGGTGTTATTGTTGCATCGTTCCACGGAGTACTTATAGCTCGTGATTGGAATTCACTAGCGCCTGAATCCAGCGCAGCAAGTACCCGAGCTTTGAGGAGGAGCGCGAAAACGAAGATTATAATCCGCGCGACCACTTTTGGAGATGTCTCATATCGGAACTTCAGCGCTCCTTTGAAGTCTATTTTTCAGAATGGTCGCGGCGGCTCTCGAGTCAGCGCCGGCAACGACGCCGACATTCTCCTCGACGTCCTTCTGAAAGTTCCCACCGTGGTTCCGTTTCCAGGTATGAAAGAAAAATAGCGGCTGGAGTGGAACCCCGTTGGTGCGGACCCCAACAGCAGGGAGTCCCCGTTGAGAGGGATGTGATGCTTCCCTGCCGGTTCCGTTCCCATACCTTGCATGATAATTTCACCCCGTGAATGCGGACACGCCGCTGTCTACCGCGTTGGGAGAGACCAGCGCCCATTCGTTCCTAGCGTTGGAACCGGCCGAAACAGGGTGTGAATCAAACGGAAGACAGCCATACATGTCCAACCAGGTACTAGAAGCTTCTCGCGACCGAATCCGTGCTCGAGATCATCCGAGATTTGCGGCGGCATGGACGGGAGCCGGACGAGATTCTCTAGCATATCACCGATATTATGTGCAAATATCTCCTCCAGCAGAGGAAGGAGGGACGACAAAAGTAACTCCAAGCCGTGCGGCACATATCATCCACCTGGATCCACCTCAATCACGTGCTCAGGATCTATTTCCCATGCATATTTGACCATTTCCAGGCGACGGGCGCCCCTGGTTGTAAGTCCCGCTTAACGGGGGTGCGTCTGTCGAAACCCCGTTAAGATAGACAACGTGTTTCATTAACCATCCTTATGGTGGGTTGGTATATTATAGCAATGATAAAAGTGATAGAGATCACGAACAGCATAACGGTATTTACAAGTACAGTTTTCGTCGATATCGTGGGAACCCTGTCGAGAGCATGTGTCGAAGTGATGGCCGTAGATGGCACCTCGAGTGAGGAAGCTCCTATTTGTGAATCTTGAGTTCTTCCACGTATGCGTTCTCATAATCGGTGCTTCGTAGAATCCTGGGTCAATGTCAGTCATTCTCGTAAGCCATCCCTCAAGATACTACTTATAGGAATCTGTGATGGGAAGTTTGAACTTTTGCCGCAATTCCTCCGTGAGTCAAAGGGTATCGGCCAGGAGATACACTAGGCGGTTGCGCGACGTACGGTGAACTCCGAGGGCAAGCTTTGAGAATGATGCCTTCAGCCTGTGCAGCCTGGACAGTCCAGGGCTGCGAAGTGCGCTAGCTTCAGGTATTGCCAGATGACCTGGATACCGTAGCTCGCTTTTGGCTCGATCTTGATCGTGGACGACTGTTTACATAGACGAAGGGCGGGGACGGATGGTGTTAGAATCGTGCAAAGCGCTGCAAGGGCCTTTCCAACTCTATCGGCAATATGGTGAGCAAAGTTCGTTCCGGTGGAGGGGAACCTCACGCCCAGGTAGGTGAATCTCCTCACCACCTCTCCGCCGACTCTCAAAATGGACCCGGATGGGGTTGTGCCGCCCCCTTACAACTTCCGTTCCCGCCGAGTCCCCACTAACGCGGTTCTACTATGACCGGGGCCGAATTTCGCACTACGCGGCAACTTTGATGGGCGTCGGATTTTTTCTCGTTGTCATCTCATCCTTCCGGCCACCCGCGAGAAACTTCTAGGATCTATGTTGCGGGGGTCCGAGCAGCGGAATTTGGTGGATCGGTTAGGGCATTCGCCCGTAGAGACTGGGAACCGTGGAGGCCAATCCTGCGATAGCCGGCTGCAGGGATCGAACCCGCAACATACCCTTTGAGAAAGCCTCGCATGTGGATTTGCGAGCAGGCTTTTGTGGCACACTACTTACACTTACTTGTTAGACCACTCGACTGTCTCGTCGGCGTCGGTTATGTCTCCTCTAGAGCTACGCCGCACAGTGGGCCGGCAGCGGCAAAAAATATACATGGCGTTCTGCCTGCGCCCTGCGGCGAATTTCCGCCGCCACTGGCCCACTGCGCGCCGTAAGCTCTCTGTCCCCTCACATCCCCTTATATGGAAATTCCTTCCAAAATCAACAAGCCAGCCTCGATGTTCACAGGTTCACGTGTTATGCCGTCCCATGGACCCCACGCCTCGAAATGATATAATCGCTCACGTACTAGTTTGACTCGATGTTCTCTGTCCCATCCCACCCTCTTAGCCTCCCTCGGGAGCTCCCTCAAAGTCAGCCCAAGGTGAATTGCAATAAAGTGCTCTAATCTTTTTGGAGAAGCTCTCGGATTGTGACGAGGAAATAACAGGCGGTATTACGAGCCAGCCTGTGGCGGCAAAATCATTGATCCGGCTCTGACAGTAACTGTTTTTTCATATCGGTCGAAAGCGCAATCAGATTCGAAGAATATATCCAATTCGGCACCTCTCTTGATCGTATCCATTGTTTGATCCGGAGAACATGCCCCGAGACGGGATGACGAAGATAGATTGAGAGACGGAAACATCCGTGAAATCATCGATTCTTATGAACATGTTTATTTTGATCACACAAGCTCAGTCTTTGCACAGTAGATCATTTGGCACACGTTCGGCCAAGTCTGTCTGAAGACTCTCTTTTCGCTCTTCGTCTGCTCTATACGATTCAGCGGTATTTACAAATTTGGTTTAGGTAAGTCTGATATCGAAATCTCAGCGGATCTTTGTCGAAACAATCGACGAATTTCTTCACAAATTCTGGTCCAACCCCTGTTTATTGATTGCGCGTTGTTTTCCGACTCCAATGTGTCGTGCATCCTCGCATCCAGTTACTTTTTCGGTCTCCCCACCAACAATAACTCGCTATCGCCTTCTCTAATTGTTGCCCTTCCCTACCTCACAGGTTCTCGCGATTTGTCAAAATACATCTTTTTGCTCATAAAATTTCCATCACATGTATCGAAAATATCCAATCTCTCGAGGTAAAACTAGATTTTCAAGGCAACTCCTGGAACGCCGAGCTGCCACACAGTGAACTCAGCCAGAGCTGCGCACCGTATAATGGGGCCACCGCTCCCTTCAGGAGATTCACTGTCGTTCCAAAATGTATTTTGTGAGTTTCATTCTTTGCTATCCTTGGTCAATATGGATTCAGGAGTAGAAAAATGCTCGGCTGACGCGATCAGGTGGGAACGGACGATCGGAAGGATTCGTTATCACCTCGTCCGAATTCAGGAACAGTGTCAACCACTGTAGGTTCGATGGAAAATGCTCCGAGTAAGTGGGTTCGAGCGTTTGTCCGCATCTTACCTAGCTTGGGGCTCGGCTCCTCAACTTGAACCCGACTGCATCTCCATCCCAGAACGAAGATTACATCTCGCACATCACTATGTAGTCGCTCACAGCCATGATCACTCTTCATCTAGTATTGATGGTGCTATGACCGTTTTCCAATGGCGTCCGCTGATCTCTGTTCGTCAGCTGATCGATGAGCTCCTGTAGTGGCACGAGTTCCCGCCGCTCGATGAGGCTGAACTCTTGCACGAAGAAGATGAAATGCTTGAACGACGTATTCAGGTGCGCTTCTTCACCCAACTGCACTACTTGTGCAAAATGCTGATGATAAATATGTGCATAAACCTGAATAGGCGGAAATTCCGTTAGCTGTGATCATTCATTAACTCTCACTATACGTTGATGACTATGGTAATGAATCAGTTGTGGTAGCTCGGAGGATGCAAAATTATTTCCTACCCTGAACAGGCGTTTCAGAATCGTTTTGGCGATCGAAAGGAAATTTTTCGGAAAAGGAACGCCGATTTTCGATGGAAACAACGCCTCATCGTCCAGTTGATCTTGGACCTGTAAAAAACGTAGTTTGTAATCCTGGGGAGCCTTGTCGTCGAGCGAACGCGGTCGGCCCTTCAATTCGGAGAAAAGGGGTCGCTATCCGCATTCTTAGACCAGAAGCTGAGGTCGATTCCACAGGACTCGAGGGTACATACCCAGGTCATCAGGAAGTCGATGTATCTAGGTGCCGAACACTTGATTGGTTTTTTGACTGTCTGACCATCTGCCCAATGGTACTCGTACTTCGGCCCGGCTGACATAACTGGACAAGCTTCTTCCCGGCAGAACTCTGTTATCGTACCGTACAACATGTTTATCTGATTGAAGAAGTCTACTGTGTTCACCGCCACCTGGAAACGGAAAATGAAAAAGACCCATCACATCTCTGAGCTCATCCAGCAACCAATTCAGTGGGACATGAATACCGGTTCATCGCTTCTGAAGTTCATGAAGTTCAGGCTCCACAGCTCCATGCTAGCTCAGCGAAAGCGATCACGATTTCGGCAAAACCGAATACAATCGAATGGCTGTTGCGTTCTACCGAATCGAAGTGAACGGTTCACCGAGCGGCTTAATGCTAAGTGGCTCCGGAGTGAGCAAAACCACCTACTCACCCATTCGTTGAGATCTTCGCCTTCGGGCAGCATGACTGCTAAACGTAAGTTCCCACTGCCGAGAGTGGCTGCCGCTTGTTTCATCAGGTCATATTGGTGGGTCCCTTCTGGGATGTTCTTCTTGGGCTTGAACGTTTTCGAGGCTCGGCTGCCACTGGAAGAACAACAGCAAATCATTGAATCATCATTGAAACTTCAGCGACTCTAGAGGTAGATATGTCCCCGTATTTGCGTGGGCTTTAGTCATCGTGTTTCATGAAGCAGGTGAGCGTGCGTCACGAAGTCGCCTGAGCAAGACGGTTCGACTCGGATGAGCCGCGAGTCTGAGAATAGTTGGACCACTTCAATGAAAAAGAGTTGAGCTCAACTGTTGTGCTTTCAAATCGGCGTTGCTCTTTCAAACGCAGAAATATATTGGACTCAGGATCTTCACATTGCTCGACAGCTCTCTAGGCTGCAGCAGAATTTTTGCAATTCATTATACTCCCGTTTGATTCAGTTCTGCGAGACAATCAATTCGCGACAGACAAACTTTTCGACAACCGAGCCGGGGGGAGTTGAGCGCTTGTCGTTATGTGCAATTCTGAAAAAGTCTGTCATCTTTCTATGATGGGACCTCATCCACGTTTCACAACGCCAGTGAGGCCGGGGAGGGAGGACAGGCGTTCGAAGTGAAAGTGGATAATTCTATGTGGAATCCGAATAAACTTTCGACGTTATGGCACGCTGGCTATACTCACAATAAAAAGCTCATGTCTTCTTTGGAAGGTCGGTCACTCGAGATCACTATGAACACACTCTTTGACAGGGAGGGAGCAGATCCTACTCACTTCGCAGAAAAAAAAACAAGAAACTACAAACTCAACCAATGGACCAACGACTGACCAACCAACCAACCAACCACTACTCCAGAGACACTGCTGGTGTTGTTACTTCTGTCCGGGTCTAAGCCATCTCACCCCAATGTTTACATTCTGGATGGATGCATTCGAGGTGGAGGAGGAAGCAGAGGCGCGCGGCAGTAGCAGCCAGCCACTCTGATTGTGAGGCAGGCAATGCATCTCATTTCAAAGTTCACGATTCCCTGGAGATGGGTGAAGTTCCGCAGATTTAGGGCCTCAAGAAGAGAGTTTGAGAAGCTCCGGATGTAGTAACTGAGAAACGTAATCAGGGCCTGCGGATCTGATCAATTGAGAAGCCGAAATCTGAGATCGTGTCGGCGGGTTCTGAAGCTGAAAATCCCAGATTGAAGAACTTGTAGCGAATGGTCGAGACGTGCGAAGACGCCGGCAGTACTTGACGGGTCCGTGAGTGATAAGTTGAAGTCCATTTGGCAGTGTCGTGTTCTGTTCCCGACCGAGAACACCCCTAGACTTTCGAATGCAATCTAGGCCGAAGAACGGTTTGTCCAAGCTTTCCGCTGACTTATCGAGAAAGTCTGTGCCCCTCTCGTCATGTCTTTTGACTCGTTCCGAGCAGCAGACGTTCTTCCAGGAGGAACATTTCGACTCTGCATCATGACTTCGATTTCCATGAGAATCTCTCGCCGAGAGTATCACCTATTCAGAATTTGATCTGGATTTTGGTTTGGAACTCGAATACACCATATCTGAATGATTCTTTTTCTGCCTCAAATTTCCGGAGCTGACGCCTTTCATGTACCTCAGCGATGAGTTTCGATTTGTCTTCCATGACCGTGGACGGCGATTCATCACCTGAAAACTCGCAACCGCAACGGCGACGAATAGCTTACAGAGTATAAATATTCGGACAAACATGATATCTCTCTTGAGCATTGTCGACCGCGACCAGACTGACCTGTTGAGCCACGCCATATTGAAACCCACCAGCTGAGTACTCCAAAAAAAAATTGATGGCTGTCTCTTGAAAAATGCAGTTGCTCTTTCCAAGTTCCAGTAGGATCCCGACTAAGCCATCGAGCTCCGATCTTTCGCAAATCATACATAATAGCCGAACCACACTAGAGAGTCGAACAAACATTTCAAAATGCCTC
Organism: Neoseiulus californicus; assembly: GCA_028455905.1. Lineage (NCBI taxonomy): Eukaryota > Metazoa > Arthropoda > Arachnida > Mesostigmata > Phytoseiidae > Neoseiulus > Neoseiulus californicus. Next base: position 6,036,638 of record JAMQGS010000002.1, on the reverse strand, counting down.
TATCGGTAAACATGCAGGATTTTCCTCCGAATAAACGCGACACGATGGACGATCTTGCTCCGGGTGTCTGAGGAAGATTGGTGACGAATTGTCGGCTCTGAGGATGGGGAATACAGAGCACCGAGCCGCGCGTGCGTACTGTTTTTTTAGCCAAGGCCGCTCCCAGCTCGGAATGATACAGTTCCGATGTTCTGTCACAACCCGAGGATTCTTGGAACTGACCAAAGTCTGTATGTACAGTTCCCTCCTCCTTTCGAATTTGTTAGGTGGGCCGCCATCTTGTCCGATCCGTGGCTTCGAGCACCCGGAAGCGCGGTTTTCTCGTCCGCTGAACCTGTTGCGGATCGCTACCCGAGGCTAACGATCGAGGTATTTTTCCTCTGGTACCTGGCCTGATGTAACAAGAGAGGATCAGAACATTCCGATAGTAAATGAGCGCGTGACGAACTCTCTTTTTGCACGATATCCACTTTTCAGTAGCTGTCCGCCTCGGAGTCTTCCGGGTGCGGCTGCGGAACACTACGGTGGCGTCTCTCCAGAGCTCCTTGATGCAGAGCGCTACTACACGCCAGTAGCAGTCGTAGTGACTGTTTGAGCGGGCTGAATGGGTCTGTCGAGTGTCGAGTAGCGCCCAATGTTTACACCATGAACGCATTTTCTGAAGGGATCGCCAGAGAGCCTCTGAAGGAAAGCGGCGCAGACTTGTGCCAGATCAGACGCCATGTTGGTGCTTCTCGGACTCTGGTGCATGCGAATCGCCAACATGGCTCTCTGGCGATCCCTTCAGAAAATGCGTTCATGGTGTAAACATTGGGCGCTACTCGACCAGACCCGGCTGAATCGTTTCAACTATTGCCCTTGAAGCGCTGGTGGATCATCTCCGCGCGGCTATTGCCTCGAAGGCTCCTCAGTAAGTGCAGTATCTTCAACAATTAGATGCTTTGGGAGGCGGCCGGTACTCCCGTACATGTATCCGGCGTATGTCAAATTGTTTGATCCGTACCACGTGAAAGCTCTTTGCCGGAAGCTGCAGCTTCACACAGTACGGCGTTCGGTCCCGATCTCCTCGCGAGAGGTTAGAAACTGGAAGCCGATTTCCTTTTCGAGCGTTCATGGAGCGCTTTCGAGCAGCTCATCGTTTCTGGGACGCCGTGACTCCGGAGCGACCAAGTGAGCTCCATGTTGAGCCTAAAGCTCTCAAACTCCGCTCAATACGAGTCTTGGCTGTGGAGCTCGATCCGTTCCGAAGACCCGAATTTCAATAGCGTCATGGTTTGGCCGAAATACCGATCAAAAATTCAGGCTTCCGAGTCTTGGACTCCTATTTACGCTCCGATGGCAGGGTTAGGTTAACGATATCATCATCAGTGAATATTTTCGTCCTCAAGGCAGGTTCGTGCTCAGCTGAAAACCCAGGATGTCGGACGGTGAAGCAGATACGATCGTCAGGCTCCGTGGAATGCCTTGGAGTTCCACAGCTGAAGACGTTCTCAACTTCTTGGGCTCCGAGGTCCACGTACTGAGTGAGTACACATATAAAGTATGGTAGATATTCAGTGCTCTTACGATCATCCAACCGAACAATGGTCCCGGCGGTTCCTCTTGGCGTGGTTCTCATCGTGAAAATGGAGTGTCTACATGGAATTTTAGCAATATGTAGAACGCTAACGGATGTATTCAACATCGACAATGTCTCGTGTTGTGCTCATAGCCGCGCTCCATTTTGACAATCAGAGCGTGCCTACAAAGCAGTCGTAAGACTACAGATACGACAAACTCTCCATCATGTATTACTCGCGGAATATCAATCAGCTGCTTCGTTGAATGTCCAACTACTGCAAAAACCACATGGACCCTGACTACATTCCAAATGAAAATATGTGCCGCAAGGCGGGACCGAGTGGCGGCGAACGAGTTTTTTAGTTGTTTCGGTCCGGACACGCAGTATAGGTACTACTGATCGGTATCCCAGACGGACGTTCACTCACGTTTCATTCGGATTCACGCCGAGGATTTCCGAAGTTGGTGGAACTCCGCGTCGGGCATCTTGATCATCCTCGACATTGATCGCGTTGGTCATGGACGTACTATGTCCGTGATACAGCTCAGAACATGGACCCCAAAATCAGAGAAGGAAATGTTTCCTTCAGAGGGAGTCGTTCGCCGACAGTTCCGTCGTTGACTACCATTACCAAAGGGGTCTCGTATCGAAAATCAGAGAAGGAAATGTTTCCTTCAGAGGGAGTCGTTCGCCGACAGTTCCGTCGTTGACTACCATTACCAAAGGGGTCTCGTATCGAATCGAAAAGTGAGGCGTAAGTAAAGGGCTCATGTTCGTTTGCAGACGGCAAGGACGGTATCCATTTTACCTACACCCGCGACGGCCGTGCTTCTGGCGAAGCGTTCGTTGAACTCGAGTCGGAAGATGACGTTGAGAACGCCCTGAAAAAAAGCAACGAGAACATGGGAAACAGGTTGGTAGAGCACTTAGAACTCTCGTCGAAAATCCTTACATTAACGAATCGACGCGGCGCACTTCCAACTTCATAATGGCCCGCGCTTCGAATGAGGGGCCCTCTCCCAGAACGTGAAAATCAGCTGTTTTTGTAAGTTGCAATTTACTTCCAGATACGTTGAGGTGATCCGCGCCAAAAGAGCTGTAATGGAATGGTGCATGAAGCTAAGTTCGTCCAACACCTTGAATGAAAGAGTCGTCAGACTGCGAGGGATTCCTTTCGGCTGCACGAAGGAAGCGATCGCGAATTTCTTCTCCGGTAAATTTTCTGCGAAGTCATTCTTCCATTTCCCAGCCAGTGCGACTACAGCCAATCGTTTGTAGAGATGATCGATCTGCCGATCTACAAGAACAATGAGCGAGACGTAAGCTCGATCGACGGAAAAAATAAGTCCGTCAGCATGCGTAGAAACCAACAAAGTCGGCGGAGTACCAAATGAGGGACATAGCCAACGAGTTTACGATCAGAAATCCGATTGAGTCCCGGCGGTAGCTGATGATGAACGACCAAACGTGGAATAATTCGTTTGAAGCGGTTTCGGGAAGATTAACATAGAGACCAACTGTGTGCTCTACGCCCTGCCTTCAAGTTCTGATAGATCATTGCTCAGGATGGGACCACATGAGATCGAGGCGTTGGACGCTGGTTGTTGAGGGCTCCGTATCGTTAGTCTACGGGTGGTTGGTCTAGTGGTTGGTTGGTTGGTTGGTTCGATCGATGGTTTGGTTGCTGGTAACGGTCGATGTTATTTGGGTTTTGTAGGGCTGGAAATAGTGACGAATGGGATTGTGATTCCTGTGGATTCCAATGGGAGGACAGCGAGCAACGCCTACGTACAATTTGCGTCAAAAGAAGCTGCCGAAAAATCGCTCGAAAAGCACAAAGAGTGCATCGGCCACAGGTTGGTAGACTTTGAACATGGACAATCTCGAACGAGGACAGGGAGGTCAGGTCGTACGGGTAATGTCATTAAGGGTAAGATGCAACGGTTGGGCAGCAGCAGCAGCGTCGGAAGCGCCAGCAGACACTGGGTGAACAATTTCGTGTAGCGAGAGAGGCCGAGGAAAGAAGTTGGAAGTGGAACCATGCGGCAGCGTATCAAAGTGGTTACAGCTCGGCTCAGCAGCGAGTCGCGTCTTGCCGAAATTCTGACGTTGAATCTGTTCAAAAGAGAACTTGAGGCAGAAACCAATCGCTCACGATTCTCGGTGTCGGTTTCTCTGCTGAATCAGAGGAGTTTCACCCAGCCGAAAGCCACAATGTTGACATGATTGATTTTGGAGGTCCATGGAATGAACCCAATGCTTGTTTTTTCATTTTGTCATGGGATCACTTATTTCTGTGATCGCGAAGTCCGAGTTTTTATTCCGATCTCGAGCGTGTTTCTGAGTTGTATTTCGAACGTGGGCATTCGAATGTCAGATGTCTGTGGCTGAAGTCGGCTACAGTTATAACACTGCGAGTTGTCGAGATCCTCAAGTTGAAATGTGTACATTGCGAGCCAATTTCGAAGTCTTCATCATCGCAAAATCTGTTTCGTTCGCTTCAATCTCACTTGCTCGTCTCATGATACCACGCAGCGATGATTATGGTTGAGTCAATCAAATACATCTCCCGTCTTCTGTCCCAAAATCTTGGATCATTTCATCATTAGGAACCGATTGACATTGCGAAGCATTTCTGGATTTCTTCAATCGAGGACAGCGTATCACCTGTTTTCTCCGGCTCGCGTTCACTCTACTTCGTTGATCTCCTTCGCATGCGTTTCAGTCGTCAGAGCGATTGTTCATATTCGTTCGTTTTCCGTGTTGTTCGTTTTTCTCCAATCGCTTCAGTTTCCCTCTTTGAAAACAATGTCCACCGCTGACCAACTCGTCTCTAACGCTTGTTTCAAACGCAGATATATCGAAATCTTCAAATCGAATCGCAGTGAGATGGAAAGCGCGTCCATGCGGTCGTTCGGCGTTTTCGGCGGCGGCGGAGGTGGCGGACGAAACTACGGGGGCGGCACCCCACAGAGGCGTATGATGCATCATGATCGTATGCTGGGACGCGGTCCCCCACCTCAAAGAGACGAAGGCTACAGCGGCGGTAAGTTTGACGAGAGACAGTGGTATCTATTGCGAAACCGAATCGAAAACTCTCGCCGGGGTCTCATTGGCGCAATCTTCTTGCAGGCTACGACGACTACGGTTACGGAGGCCGGCGAGCCGGAAAGTCCAGTGGTGCGTCCTATTCTGGCCTAGGCCACTTCGTTCAAGTGCGAGGTATTCATTACAAAGCAACCGAATCCGACGCCTACGACTTCTTCGCGCCATTGAGGCCGATCAGCGTACATACCGAATACAATCGAATGGCTTTTGCGTTCTATCGAAGTGAACGGTTCACCGAGCGGCTAAATGCTAAGTGGCTCCGGAGTGAGCAAAACCAACTACTCACCCATCCGTTGAGATCTTCGCCTTCGGGCAGCATGACCGCTAAACGTAAATTCCCACTGCCGAGAGTGGCTGCCGCTTGTTTCATCAGGTCATATTGGTGGGTTCCTTCTGGGATTCTTCTTCTTGGGCTTGAACGTCTTCGAGGCTCGGCTGCCACTGGAAGAACAACCGCAAACCATTGAATCATCATTGAAACTTCAGCGTTTCTAGAGGTAGAAATGTTCCCGCATTTGCATAGGCTTTAGTCATCGTGTTTCATGAAGCAGGTGAGCGTGCGTCACGAAGTCGCCTGAGCAAGACGATTCGACTCGGATGAGCCGCGAGTCTGAGAATAGTTGGACCACTTCAATAAAAAAGAGTGAAGCTCAACTGTTGTGCTCTCAATCGGCGTTGCTCTTTCAAACGCAAAAATATATTGGACCTAGGATCTTCACATTGCTCGACAGCTCTCTGGGCTGCAGCAGAATTTTTGCAATCCATTATACTCCCGTTTGATTCAGTTCTGCGAGACAATCAATTCGCGACAGACAAACTTTTCGACAACCGAGCCGGGGGGAATTGAGCGCTTGTCGTTATGTGCAATTCTGAAAGAGTCTGTCATCTTTCTATGATGGGACCTCATCCACGTTTCACAACGCCAGTGAGGCCGGGGAGGGAGGACAGGCGTTCGAAGTGGAAGTGGATAATTCTATGTGGAATCCGAATGAACTTTCGACGTTATGGCACGCTGGCTATACTCGATTCCCTGGAGATGGGTGAAGTTCCGCAGATTGAGGGCCTCAAGAAGAGAGTTTGAGAAGCTCCGGATGTAGTAACTGAGAAACGTAATCAGGGCCTGCTGATCTGATCAATTGAGAAGCCGAAATCTGAGATCGTGTCGGCGGGTTCTGAAGCTAAAAATCCCAGATTTAAGAACTTGTAGCGAACGGTCGAGACGTGCGAAGACGCCGGCGGTACCTGACGGGTCCGAGAGTGATAAGTTGAAGCCCATTAGGCAGTGTCGTGTTCTGTTCCCGGCTGAAAACACCCCCAGACTTTAGAATGCAATCTAGGCCGAAGAACGGTTTGCCCAAGCTTTCCGCTGACTTTTCGAGAAAGTCTGTGCCCCTCTCGTCATGTCTTTTGACTTGTTCCGAGTAGCAGACGTCCTTCCAGGAGGAACATTTCGACTCTGCATCATGACTTCGATTTCCATGAGAATCTCTCGCCGAGAGTATCACCTATTCAGAATTTGATCTGGATTTTGGTTTGGAACTCGAATACACCATATCTGAATGATTCTTTTTCTGCCTCAAATTTCCGGAGCTGACGCCTTTCATGTACCTCAGTGATGAGTTTCGATTTGCCTTCCATGACCGTGGACGGCGATTCATCACCTGGAAACACGCAACCGCAACGGCGACGAATAGCTTACAGAGTATAAATATTCGGACAAACATGATATCTCTCTTCAGCATTGTCGACCGCGACCAGACTGACCGGTTGAGCCACGCCACATTGAAACACACCAGCTGAGTACTACAAAAAAAAATTGATGGCTGTCTCTTGAAAAATGCAGTTGCTCTTTCCTAGTTCCAGTAGGATCCCGAGTAAGCTATCGAGCTCCGATCTTTCGCAAATCATACATTATAGCCGGACCACACTAGACAGTCGAACAAACATTTCAAAATGCCTCTATCGGCAAACATGCAGGATTTTCCTCCGAATAAACGCGACACGATGGGAGATTTTGCTCCGGGTGTCTGAGGAAGATTGGTGACGAATTGTCGGCTATGAGGATGGGAAAAGATACAGAGCACCGAGCCGCGCGTGCGTACTGTTTTTCTTGGCCAAGGCCGCTCCCAGCTCGGAATGATACAGTTCCGATGTTCTGTCACAACCCGAGGAATCTTGGAACTGACCAAAATCTGTATGTACAGTTCCCTCCTCCTTTCGAATTTGTTAGGTGGGCCGCCATCTTGTCCGATCCGTGGCTTCGAGCACCCGGAAGCGCGGTTTTCTCGTCCGCTGAACCTGTTGCGGATCGCTACCCGAGGCTAACGATCGAGGTATTTTTCCTCTGGTACCTGGCCTGATGTAACAAGAGAGGATCAGAACATTCCGATAGTAAATGAGCGCGTGACGAACTCTCTTTTTGCACGATATCCACTTTTCAGTAGCTGTCCGCCTCGGAGTCTTCCGGGTGCAGCTGCGGAACACTACGGTGGCGTCTCTCCAGAGCTCCTTGATGCAGAGAGCGCTACTACACGCCAGTAGCAGTCGTAGTGACTGTTTGAGCGGGCTGAATGGGTCTGTCGAGTAGCGCCCAATGTTTACACCATGAACGCATTTTCTGAAGGGATCGCCAGAGAGCCTCTGAAGGAAAGCGGCGCAGACTTGTGCCAGATCAGACGCCATGTTGGTGCTTCTCGGACTCTGGTGCATGCGAATCGCCAACATGGCGCCTCATCGAGCTCAATTCTTCGCCACTCCCCTTCTTCAGAGGCTCTCTGGCGATCCCTTCAGAAAATGCGTTCATGGTGTAAACATTGGGCGCTACTCGACCAGACCCGGCTGAATCGTTTCAACTATTGCCCTTGAAGCGCTGGTGGATCATCTCCGCGCGGCTATTGCCTCGAAGGCTCCTCAGTAAGTGCAGTATCTTCAACAATTAGATGCTTTGGGAGGCGGCCGGTACTCCCGTACATGTATCCGGCGTATGTCAAATTGTTTGATCCGTACCACGTGAAAGCTCTTTGCCGGAAGCTGCAGCTTCACACAGTACGGCGTTCGGTCCCGATCTCCTCGCGAGAGGTTAGAAACTGGAAGCCGATTTCCTTTCCGAGCGTTCATGGAGCGCTTTCGAGCAGCTCATCGTTTCTGGGACGCCGTGACTCCGGAGCGACCAAGTGAGCTCCATGTTGAGCCTAAAGCTCTCAAACTCCGCTCAATACGAGTCTTGGCTGTGGAGCTCGATCCGTTCCGAAGACCCGAATTTCAATAGCGTCATGGTTTGGCCGAAATACCGATCAAAAATTCAGGCTTCCGAGTCTTGGACTCCTATTTACGCTCCGATGGCAGGGTTAGGTTAACGATATCATCATCAGTGAATATTTTCGTCCTCAAGGCAGGTTCGTGCTCAGCTGAAAACCCAGGATGTCGGACGGTGAAGCAGATACGATCGTCAGGCTCCGTGGAATGCCTTGGAGTTCCACAGCTGAAGACGTTCTCAACTTCTTGGGCTCCGAGGTCCACGTACTGAGTGAGTACACATATAAAGTATGGTAGATATTCAGTGCTCTTACGATCATCCAACCGAACAATGGTCCCGGCGGTTCCTCTTGGCGTGGTTCTCATCGTGAAAATGGAGTGTCTACATGGAATTTTAGCAATATGTAGAACGCTAACGGATGTATTCAACATCGACAATGTCTCGTGTTGTGCTCATAGCCGCGCTCCATTTTGACAATCAGAGCGTGCCTACAAAGCAGTCGTAAGACTACAGATACGACAAACTCTCCATCATGTATTACTCGCGGAATATCAATCAGCTGCTTCGTTGAATGTCCAACTACTGCAAAAACCACATGGACCCTGACTACATTCCAAATGAAAATATGTGCCGCAAGGCGGGACCGAGTGGCGGCGAACGAGTTTTTTAGTTGTTTCGGTCCGGACACGTAGTATAGGTACTACTGATCGGTATCCCAGACGGACGTTCACTCACGTTTCACTCGGATTCACGCCGAGGATTTCCGAAGTTGGTGGAACTCCGCGTCGGGCATCTTGATCATCCTCGACATTGATCGCGTTGGTCATGGACGTACTATGTCCGTGATACAGCTCAGAACATGGACCCCAAAATCAGAGAAGGAAATGTTTCCTTCAGAGGGAGTCGTTCGCCGACAGTTCCGTCGTTGACTACCATTACCAAAGGGGTCTCGTATCGAATCGAAAAGTGAGGCGTAAGTAAAGGGCTCATGTTCGTTTGCAGACGGCAAGGACGGTATCCATTTTACCTACACCCGCGACGGCCGTGCTTCTGGCGAAGCGTACGTTGAACTCGAGTCGGAAGATGACGTTGAGAACGCCCTGAAAAAAAGCAACGAGAACATGGGAAACAGGTTGGTAGAGCACTTAGAACTCTCGTCGAAAATCCTTACATTAACGAATCGACGCGGCGCACTTCCAACTTCATAATGGCCCGCGCTTCGAATGAGGGGCCCTCTCCCAGAACGTGAAAATCAGCTGTTTTTGTAAGTTGCAATTTACTTCCAGATACATTGAGGTGTTTCGCGCCAAAAGAGCTGAAATGGAATGGTGCTGGAAGAAAAGTTCGTCCAACACCTTGGATGAAGGAATCGTCAGACTGCGAGGGATTCCTTCCGGCTGCTCGAAGGAAGAGATCGCGAATTTCTTCTCCGGTAAATTTTCTGCGAAGTCATTCTTCCACTCCCCAGCCACTGCGACTACAGCCAATCGTTTGTAGAGATGATCGATCTGCCGATCTACAAGAACAATGAGCGAGACGTAAGCTCGATCGACGGAAAAAATAAGTCCGTCAGCATGCGTAGAAACCAACAAAGTCGGCGGAGTACCAAATGAGGGACATAGCCAACGAGTTTACGATCAGAAATCCGATTGAGTCCCGGCGGTAGCTGATGATGAACGACCAAACGTGGAATAATTCGTTTGAAGCGGTTTCGGGAAGATTAACATAGAGACCAACTGTGTGCTCTACGCCCTGCCTTCAAGTTCTGATAGATCATTGCTCAGGATGGGACCACATGAGATCGAGGCGTTGGACGCTGGTTGTTGAGGGCTCCGTATCGTTAGTCTACGGGTGGTTGGTCTAGTGGCTGGTTGGTTGGTTGGTTCGATCGATGGTTTGGTTGCTGGTAACGGTCGATGTTATTTGGGTTTTGTAGGGCTGGAAATAGTGACGAATGGGATTGTGATTCCTGTGGATTCCAATGGGAGGACAGCGGGCAACGCCTTCGTACAATTTGCGTCAAAAGAAGCTGCCGAAAAAGCGCTCGAAAAGCACAAAGAGTGCATCGGCCACAGGTTGGTAGACTTTGAACATGGACAATCTCGAACGAGGACAGGGAGGTCAGGTCGTACGGGTAATGTCATTAAGGGTAAGATGCAACGGTTGGGCAGCAGCAGCAGCGTCGGAAGCGCCAGCAGACACTGGGTGAACAATTTCGTGTAGCGAGAGAGACCGAGGAAAGAAGTTGGAAGTGGAACCATGCGGCAGCGTATCGAAGTGGTTACAGCTCGGCTCAGCAGCAAGTCGCGTCTTGCCGAAATTCTGACGTTGAATCTGTTCAAAAGAGAACTTGAGGCAGAAACCAATCGCTCACGATTCTCGGTGTCGGGTTCTCTGCTGAATCAGAGGAGTTTCACCCAGCCGAAAGCCACAGCGTTGACATGATTGATTTTGGAGGTCCATGGAATGAACCCAATGCTTGTTTTTTCATTTTGTCATGGGATCACTTATTTCTGTGATCGCGAAGTCCGAGTTTTTAATTCGATCTCGAGCGTGTTTCTGAGTTGTATTTCGAACGTGGGCATTCGAATGTCAGATGTCTGTGGCTGAAGTCGGCTACAGTTATAACACTGCGAGTTGTCGAGATCCTCAAGTTGAAATGTGTACATTGCGAGCCAATTTCGAAGTCGTCATCATCGCAAAATCTGTTTCGTTCGCTTCAATCTCACTTGCTCGTCTCATGATACCACGCAGCGATGATTATGGTTGAGTCAATCAAATACATCTCCCGTCTTCTGTCCCAAAATCTTGGATCATTTCATCATTAGGAACCGATTGACATTGCGAAGCATTTCTGGATTTCTTCAATCGAGGACAGCGTGTCACCTGTTTTCTCCGGCTCGCGTTCACTCTACTTCGTTGATCTCCTTCGCATGCGTTTCAGTCGTCAGAGCGATTGTTCATATTCGTTCGTTTTCCGTGTTGTTCGTTTTTCTCCAATCGCTTCAGTTTCCCTCTTTGAAAACAATGTCCACCGCTGACCAACTCGTCTCTAACGCTTGTTTCAAACGCAGATATATCGAAATCTTCAAATCGAGTCTCAGTGAGATGGAAAGCTCCCTCAACGCGTCCATGCGGTCGTTCGGCGTTTTCGGCGGCGGCGGAGGTGGCGGACGAAACTACGGGGGCGGCACCCCACAGAGGCGTATGATGCATCATGATCGTATGCTGGGACGCGGTCCCCCACCTCAAAGAGACGAAGGCTACAGCGGCGGTAAGTTTGACGAGAGACAGTGGTATCTATTGCGAAACCGAATCGAAAACTCTCGCCGGGGTCTCATTGGCGCAATCTTCTTGCAGGCTACGACGACTACGGTTACGGAGGCCGGCGAGCCGGAAAGTCCAGTGGTGCGTCCTATTCTGGCCTAGGCCACTTCGTTCAAGTGCGAGGTATTCATTACAAAGCAACCGAATCCGACGCCTACGACTTCTTCGCGCCATTGAGGCCGATCAGCGTACATCTCAACCGAATACAATCGAATGGCTTTTGCGTTCTATCGAAGTGAACGGTTCACCGAGCGGCTAAATGCTAAGTGGCTCCGGAGTGAGCAAAACCAACTACTCACCCATCCGTTGAGATCTTCGCCTTCGGGCAGCATGACCGCTAAACGTAAATTCCCACTGCCGAGAGTGGCTGCCGCTTGTTTCATCAGGTCATATTGGTGGGTTCCTTCTGGAGATTCTTCTTCTTGGGCTTGAACGTCTTCCGAATATGAATATGCGGTCCATCCGAGTATAGTGATAGGGGAGATGGATAAGATCTGTCAGTTTTGTCGTGTCTTCAAGTTCGGACACGAGGCCCCCGGTATGTGCTGTATGCGTGGACAGGTGATATTGGCGAGGTTGGAATCGCCACCCGAGCCACTACTTTCATTGACCCTAGGGGTCACCAGGGAATCGAAGCAATTCTTAGCGAACATCCGTAAGTACAATTCGTGTTTCCAAATGACATCTTCCGTTGCGACGGAAATCATCCGAGAGAATTACATGCCAACGTTCAAAGTGCAGGGGCAGGTTTACCATCGTGTTGGGTCGTTATTACCGTTGTCAGATGGTGAACATCAATTCCTCCAGATCTATTTCATGGGGGGGTCAGAAGAAGAGACGAACCAGCGTGTCCGATTCAACTCCAACACAGACCGGGGAATCGTAGCGAAATTACAGGTCTTCTTCCATGAGCACAACGAGTTACTCCGTCATTTTAAAAACAGACTCCATCAGATGCCAATCAACGATTACGTCGTTGTCATTAGAGCGGATAAGGTCCCACCGGGTGGGTATGAGAGACAGTTCAACGTACCCACAGTCAACGAGGTGGCCTTAGTCATGGTGGGAGAAGAATTCAACCGGCGAGATATTGTGCTGCGTCTTCAGAGTGGTGGTCTACAGCGAGTCGCCGAAACCCATCGATCGTATGATGCTTTACAATATCCTTTGATCTTTTGGCGGGGTCAGGACGGGTACCACTTCAACATCAGGATGAGAAATCCGCAAACCAGGGAGGAAAGCTCAAAGAAAGTCAGTTCGATGAATTTCTTTGCCTATCAACTGATGATCCGGGACGACAGAGATAACCATATCCTGAGGTGTCGACAGTTATTCCAGCAGTACGTCGTCGATATGTACGCTAAAATTGAGACCGAACGACTCCTCTTCATTCGGTTGAATCAAACAAAACTTCGTTCGGAAGAATATATTCATCTATGTGATGCAGTCGTGGCTGATGGTAACGTGAACCCAGACGACGTGGGGAAGATGGTTATTCTACCATCTACGTTCATTGGGAGTCCGCGTCATATGCACGAATACGCTCAAGACGCCAGGACTTATGTTCAGGTCTACGGACGTCCTGATTTATTTATCACTTTCACATGTAACCCTACATGGGAGGAGATTAAAAAGAGGCTATTGCCAGGACAGGCGGCCCCAGATCGTCCCGACATCATAGCTCGTGTATTCAAGTTGAAGTTGAAATTTATGATGGATTTCATCGTCAAATATCAAGTTTTTGGAGAGACTCGATGTTGGATGTATTCCATCGAGTGGCAGAAACGTGGTTTTCCCCACGCCCATATTCTGGTCTGGTTGGTCGTGAAAATTACACCGGATCTAATCGATGAAATAATTTCTGCGGAGATACCTGATATCAATACAGATCCGGTCTTATTTTCGATCGTGACCAAGAACATGATTCACGGACCATGTGGAGTGATGAATACCAACTCTCCGTGTATGAAGGAAGGAAAGTGTTCCAAACGCTATCCGAGAATGCTGCAGAAAGATACCATCACAGGGAACGATGGATACCCCCCAGAATCGACGAAGATCAATCGACGACGGGGGACAGAGTTTCGTTCTCACTCTTCGTGACAACCCCATAACAGTCGATAACCGGTGGGTTGTACCATATTCACCGTTGTTGTCGAAGACATTTGGAGCACACGTGAACGTTGAATACTGTAACTCAGTGAAGTCAATCAAATACATATGCAAATACGTGACCAAGGGGAGCGACAAAGCAGTTTTCGGGGTGGTGAATTCGACAGGACCCCTAGATGAAGTAGAGAAGTACCAATTGGGTCGGTATATTAGTAGTAGTGAAGCTTCACCATCGTGTCGGGTCGCTATTACCGCTGCCGAAGGTGAACATCGAGTCCTTCGGATCCATTCCATAGGGGGGATCAGCAGGAGAGACGAACCAGCGTATCAAAAAAAGGGGGGGGGGGGGGGGGGGGGGGGGGGGTTTTGGGGGGGGGGGGGGGGGGGTGGGGGGGGTGGGGGGGGGGGGGGGGGGGGGGGGGGGGGGGGGGGGGGGGGGGGGGGGGGGGGGGGGGGGGGGGGGGGGGGGGGGGGGGGGGGGGGGGGGGGGGGGGGGGGGGGGGGGGGGGGGGGGGGGGGGGGGGGGGGGGGGGGGGGGGGGGGGGGGGGGGGGGGGGGGGGGGGGGGGGGGGGGGGGGGGGGGGGGGGGGGGGGGGGGGGGGGGGGTTTTTTTTTTTTTTTTTTTTTTTTTTTTTTTTTTTGGGGGGGGGGGGGGGGGGGGGTTGGGTTGGGGGGGGGGGGGGGGGGGGGGGGGGGGGGGGGGGGAAAGAAAAAGGAATTGGGGTTGGTTTTTTTTTTTTTTTATGAGGTGGGGGGGGGGGGGGGGGGGGGGGGTTTTTTGGGGGGGGGGGGGGGTTTTTATTGGGGGGGGGGGTCCTCTTTTTGGTGGGTTGGGGGCGCCGGTTTTTTTTGTTGGTGGGGGGGGGGGGGGGGGGCTTTGCTAGTACCGAATACAATCGAATGGCTTTTGCGTTCTATCGAAGTGAACGGTTCACCGAGCGGCTAAATGCTAAGTGGCTCCGGAGTGAGCAAAACCAACTACTCACCCATCCGTTGAGATCTTCGCCTTCGGGCAGCATGACCGCTAAACGTAAATTCCCACTGCCGAGAGTGGCTGCCGCTTGTTTCATCAGGTCATATTGGTGGGTTCCTTCTGGGATTCTTCTTCTTGGGCTTGAACGTCTTCGAGGCTCGGCTGCCACTGGAAGAACAACCGCAAACCATTGAATCATCATTGAAACTTCAGCGTTTCTAGAGGTAGAAATGTTCCCGCATTTGCATAGGCTTTAGTCATCGTGTTTCATGAAGCAGGTGAGCGTGCGTCACGAAGTCGCCTGAGCAAGACGATTCGACTCGGATGAGCCGCGAGTCTGAGAATAGTTGGACCACTTCAATAAAAAAGAGTGAAGCTCAACTGTTGTGCTCTCAATCGGCGTTGCTCTTTCAAACGCAAAAATATATTGGACCTAGGATCTTCACATTGCTCGACAGCTCTCTGGGCTGCAGCAGAATTTTTGCAATCCATTATACTCCCGTTCGATTCAGTTCTGCGAGACAATCAATTCGCGACAGACAAACTTTTCGACAACCGAGCCGGGGGGAATTGAGCGCTTGTCGTTATGTGCAATTCTGAAAGAGTCTGTCATCTTTCTATGATGGGACCTCATCCACGTTTCACAACGCCATGAGGCCGGGGAGGGAGGACAGGCGTTCGAAGTGGAAGTGGATAATTCTATGTGGAATCCGAATAAACTTTCGACGTTATGGCACGCTGGCTATACTCACAATAAAAAGCTCATGTCTGGTTTGGAAGATCGGTCACTCGAGATCACTATGAACACACTCTTTGACAGGGAGGGAGCAGATCCTACTCACTTCGCAGAAAAAAAAACAAGAAACTACAAACTCAACCAATGGACCAACGACTGACCAACCAACCAACCAACCACTACTCCAGAGACACTGCTGGTGTTGTTACTTCTGTCCGGGTCTAAGTGTCATCGGTATTTTTCTCACCCCAATGTTTACATTCTGGATGGATGCATTCGAGGTGGAGGAGGAAGCAGAGGCGCGCGGGGGGCTAGGTAATAGGGTAGGATTCAAAATGGCGGCAGTCCGCTGTTTCGGCTGTCACGCTGAAATCCGACTTATAGGTGAGGGCGCAGAGCGATCATGTTAGGGCACGCAATGCCCTACCCTTGGCTGAAAGTTACCAGGTCCCTACCTAAGAGCTCCTGACTCAGTTTTGAGCGTTCCTAACCTAACCTAACCTGTCCTAGCCCATGCGCTGGCTTCAAGCCCCGCTCCGAAACGGCGGCAGTCCTTCATTTTGAATCCTACCCTATTGCCGTGTCCCGCGCGCGGCAGTAGCAGCCAGCCACTCTGATTGTGAGGCAGGCGATGCATCTGATGTCAAAGTTCTCGATTCCCTGGAGATGGGTGAAGTTCCGCAGATTTAGGGCCTCAAGAAGAGAGTTTGAGAAGCTCCGGATGTAAAAACTGAGAAACGTAATCAGGGCCTGCGGATCTGATCAATTGAGAAGCCGAAATCTGAGATCGTGTCGGCGGGTTCTGAAGCTGAAAATCCCAGATTGAAGAACTTGTAGCGAACGGTCGAGACGTGCGAAGACGCCGGCAGTACCTGACGGGTCCGAGAGTGATAAGTTGAAGCCCATTTGGCAGTGTCGTGTTCTGTTCCCGGCTGAAAACACCCCCAGACTTTAGAATGCAATCTAGGCCGAAGAACGGTTTGCCCAAGCTTTCCGCTGACTTTTCGAGAAAGTCTGTGCCCCTCTCGTCATGTCTTTTGACTTGTTCCGAGTAGCAGACGTCCTTCCAGGAGGAACATTTCGACTCTGCATCATGACTTCGATTTCCATGAGAATCTCTCGCCGAGAGTATCACCTATTCAGAATTTGATCTGGATTTTGGTTTGGAACTCGAGTACACCATATCTGAATGATTCTTTTTCTGCCTCAAATTTCCGGAGCTGACGCCTTTCATGTACCTCAGTGATGAGTTTCGATTTGCCTTCCATGACCGTGGACGGCGATTCATCACCTGGAAACACGCAACCGCAACGGCGACGAATAGCTTACAGAGTATAAATATTCGGACAAACATGATATCTCTCTTCAGCATTGTCGACCGCGACCAGACTGACCGGTTGAGCCACGCCACATTGAAACACACCAGCTGAGTACTACAAAAAAAAATTGATGGCTGTCTCTTGAAAAATGCAGTTGCTCTTTCCTAGTTCCAGTAGGATCCCGAGTAAGCTATCGAGCTCCGATCTTTCGCAAATCATACATTATAGCCGGACCACACTAGACAGTCGAACAAACATTTCAAAATGCCTCAATCGGCAAACATGCAGGATTTTCCTCCGAATAAACGCGACACGATGGGAGATTTTGCTCCGGGTGTCTGAGGAAGATTGGTGACGAATTGTCGGCTATGAGGATGGGAAAAGATACAGAGCACCGAGCCGCGCGTGCGTACTGTTTTTCTTGGCCAAGGCCGCTCCCAGCTCGGAATGATACAGTTCCGATGTTCTGTCACAACTCGAGGAATCTTGGAACTGACCAAAATCTGTATGTACAGTTCCCTCCTCCTTTCGAATTTGTAAGGTGGGCCGCCATCTTGTCCGATCCGTGGCTTCGAGCACCCGGAAGCGCGGTTTTCTCGTCCGCTGAACCTGTTGCGGATCGCTAGCCGAGGCTAACGATCGAGGTATTTTTCCTCTGGTACCTCGCCTGATGTAACAAGAGAGGATCAGAACATTCCGATAGTAAATGAGCGCGTGACGAACTCTCTTTTTGCACGATATCCACTTTTCAGTAGCTGTCCGCCTCGGAGTCTTCCGGGTGCAGCTGCGGAACACTACGGTGGCGTCTCTCCAGAGCTCCTTGATGCAGAGCGTTACTACACGCCAGTAGCAGCCGTAGTGACTGTTTGAGCGGGCTGAATCGTTTCAACTATTGCCCTTGAAGCGCCAGTGGATCATCTCCGCGCGGCTATTGCCTCGAAGGCTCCGCAGTAAGTGCAGTATCTTCAACAACTAGATGCTTCGGGAGGCGGCCGGTACTCCCGTACATGTATCCGGCGTATGTCAAATTGTTTGATCCGTACCAAGTGGGAGCTCTTTGCCGGAAGCTGCAGCTTCACACAGTACAGCGTTCGGTCCCGATCTCCTCGCGAGAGGTTAGAAACTGGAAGCCGATTTCCTTTTCGAGCGTTCATGGAGCGCTTTCGAGCAGCTCATCGTTTCTGGGACGCCGTGACTCCGGAGCGACCAAGTGAGCTCCATGTTGAGCCTAAAGCTCTCAAGCTCCGCTCAATACGAGTCTTGGCTGTGGAGCTCGATCCGTTCCGAAGACCCGAATTTCAATAGCGTCATGGTTTGGCCGAAATACCGATCAAAAATTCAGGCTTCCGAGTCTTGGACTCCTATTTACGCTCCGATGGCAGGGTTAGGTTAACGATATCATCATCAGTGAATATTTTCGTCCTCAAGGCAGGTTCGTGCTCAGCTGAAAACCCAGGATGTCGGACGGTGAAGCAGATACGATCGTCAGGCTCCGTGGAATGCCTTGGAGTTCCACAGCTGAAGACGTTCTCAACTTCTTGGGCTCCGAGGTCCATGTACTGAGTGAGTACACATATAAAGTATGGTAGATATTCAGTGCTCTTACGATCATCCAACCGAACAATGGTCCCGGCGGTTCCTCTTGGCGTGGTTCTCATCGTGAAAATGGAGTGTCTACATGGAATTTTAGCAATATGTAGAACGCTAACGGATGTATTCAACATCGACAATGTCTCGTGTTGTGCTCATAGCCGCGCTCCATTTTGACAATCAGAGCGTGCCTACAAAGCAGTCGTATGACTACAGATACGACAAACTCTCCATCATGTATTACTCGCGGAATATCAATCAGCTGCTTCGTTGAATGTCCAACTACTGCAAAAACCACATGGACCCTGACTACATTCCAAATGAAAATATGTGCCGCAAGGCGGGACCGAATGGCGGCGAACGAGTTTTTTAGTTGTTTCGGTCCGGACACGCAGTATAGGTACTACTGATCGGTATCCCAGACGGCCGTTCACTCACGTTTCACTCGGATTCACGCCGAGGATTTCCGAAGTTGGTGGAACTCCGCGTCGGGCATCTTGATCATCCTCGACATTGATCGCGTTGGTCATGGACGTACTATGTCCGTGATACAGCTCAGAACATGGACCCCAAAATCAGAGAAGGAAATGTTTCCTTCAGAGGGAGTCGTTCGCCGACAGTTCCGTCGTTGACTACCATTACCAAAGGGGTCTCGTATCGAATCGAAAAGTGAGGCGTAAGTAACGGGTTCATGTTCGTTTGCAGACGGCAAGGACGGTATCCATTTTACCTACACCCGCGACGGCCGTGCTTCTGGCGAAGCGTACGTTGAACTCGAGTCGGAAGATGACGTTGAGAACGCCCTGAAAAAAAGCAACGAGAACATGGGAAACAGGTTGGTAGAGCACTTAGAACTCTCGTCGAAAATCCTTACATTAACGAATCGACGCGGCGCACTTCCAACTTCATAATGGCCCGCGCTTCGAATGAGGGGCCCTCTCCCAGAACGTGAAAATCAGCTGTTTTTGTAAGTTGCAATTTACTTCCAGATACATTGAGGTGTTTCGCGCCAAAAGAGCTGAAATGGAATGGTGCATGAAGAAAAGTTCGTCCAACACCTTGGATGAAGGAATCGTCAGACTGCGAGGGATTCCTTTCGGCTGCTCGAAGGAAGAGATCGCGAATTTCTTCTCCGGTAAATTTTCTGCGAAGTCATTCTTCCACTTCCCAGCCAGTGCGACTACAGCCAATCGTTTGTAGAGATGATCGATCTGCCGATCTACAAGAACAATGAGCGAGACCTAAGCTCGATCGACGGAAAAAATAAGTCCGTCAGCATGCGTAGAAACCAACAAAGTCGGCGGAGTACCAAATGAGGGACATGGCCAACGAGTTCACCATCAGAAATCCGATTGAGTCCCGGCGGTAGCTGATGATGAACGACCAAACGTGGAATAATTCGTTTGAAGCGGTTCGGGAAGATTAACATAGAGACCAACTGAAATCTCTAGGCCGTGCCTTCAAGGTCTGATAGAACATTGCTCAGGATGGGACCACATGAGATCGAGGCGTTGGACGCTGGTTGTTGAGGGCTCCGTATCGTTAGTCTACGGGTGGTTGGTCTAGTGGTTGGTTGGTTGGTTCGATCGATGGTTTGGTTGCTGGTAACGGTCGATGTTATTTGGGTTTTGTAGGGTTGGAAATAGTGGCGAATGGGATTGTGATTCCTGTGGATTTCAATGGGAGGACAGCGGGCGACGCCTACGTACAATTTGCGTCAAAAGAAGCTGCCGAAAAAGCGCTCGAAAAGCACAAAGAGCGCATCGGCCACAGGTTGGTAGACTTTGAACATGGACGATCTCGAACGAGGACAGGGAGGTCAGGTCGTACGGGTAATGTCATTAAGGGTAAGATGCAACGGTTGGGCAGCAGCAGCAGCGTCGGAAGCGCCAGCAGACACTGGGTGAACAATTTCGTGTAGCGAGAGAGGCCGAGGAAAGAAGTTGGAAGTGGAACCATGCGGCAGCGTATCAAAGTGGTTACAGCTCGGCTCAGCAGCGAGTCGCGTCTTGCCGAAATTCTGACGTTGAATCTGTTCAAAAGAGAACTTGAGGCAGAAACCAATCGCTCACGATTCTCGGTGTCGGTTTCTCTGCTGAATCAGAGGAGTTTCACCCAGCCGAAAGCCACAGCGTTGACATGATTGATTTTGGAGGTCCATGGAATGAACCCAATGCTTGATTTTTCATTTTGTCATGGGATTACTTATTTCTGTGATCGCGAAGTCCGAGTTTTTATTTCGATCTCGAGCGTGTTCCTGAGTTGTATTTCGAACGTGGGCATTCGAATGTCGGATGTCTGTGGCTGCAGTCGGCTACAGTTATAACACTGCGAGTTGTCGAGATCCTCAAGTTGAAATGTGTACATAGCGAGCTAATTTCGAAGTCGTCAACATCGCAAAATCTGTTTCGTTCGCTTCAATCTCACTTGCTCGTCTCATGATACCACTCAGCGATGATTATGGTTGAGTCAATCGAATACATCTCCCGTCTTCTGTCCCGAAATCTTGGATCATTTCATCATTAGGACTCGATTGACATTGCGAAGCATTTCTGGATTTCTTCAATCGAGGACAGCGTGTCGCCTGTTTTCTCTGGCTCGCGTTCACTTTACTTCGTTAATCTCCTTCGCATGCGTTTCAGTTGTCAGAGCGATTGTTCATATTCGTTCGTTTTCCGTGTTGTTCGTTTTTCTCCAATCGCTTCAGTTTCCCTCTTTGAAAATAATGTCCACCGCTGACCAACTCGTCTCTAACGCTTGTTTCAAACGCAGATATATCGAAATCTTCAAATCGAGTCTCAGTGAGATGGAAAGCTCCCTCAACGCGTCCATGCGGTCGTTCGGCGTTTTCGGCGGCGGCGGAGGTGGCGGACGAAACTACGGGGGCGGCGCCCCACAGAGGGGTGGTCGGCCAGGTCCGTATGATCGTATGATGGGACGCGGTCCCCCACCCCGAAGAGACGAAGGCTACAGCGGCGGTAAGTTTGACGAGAGACAGTGGTATCTATTGCGAAACCGAATCGAAAACTCTCGCCGGGGTCTCATTGGCGCAATCTTCTTGCAGGCTACGACGACTACGGTTACGGAGGCCGGCGAGCCGGAAAGTCCAGTGGTGCGTCCTATTCTGGCCAAGGCCACTTCGTTCACATGCGAGGTATTCCTTACAAAGCAACCGAATCCGACGTCTACGACTTCTTCGCGCCATTGAGGCCGATCAGCGTACAGTTCATCTACGAAGCCGGAGGGCGTCCCTCAGGCGAATGCGACGTCGAGTTTTCCGTTCATCGAGATGCCCAAGACGCCATGGCGAAGAACAACGCTCATATGGGAACGAGATACGTGGAGCTCTTTCTCAAAAGCAACCCCGGAAACATGAACAAAGGACATGGAAATGGTCAAGGACACAGTAAGTCGTCGAGACAAGATTTCTCACCCCTGTCGAGATTAAGAAGGCGAAGCAGAAAGAGAGAAAGCCCCAAAGGTCCGTGATTCCTATCTTTACGAGAATCGCTCCTCTTCGTTGAGTTGTACGGCTCGGGGAGGGAGAGGACACTCCCTCCCTGATTGGAACCAGAGCACGCGCAGTCCCGCACGGGAACGATTGATGTTTCAACTAAAGTATCACTTCCAGATTACTTCTCAAACGATTATGATGATTTTGAATACGGAGGAAGTAATGTAGGCAGTGCTGGTGTGGGCGGCGGCAACAGCGCGTTCCGGAGCTCTCGGAACGGAGGGTTTGGACCATCTGGTGGCCATTTCGTCCACATGCGTGGTCTTCCTTACAAGGCCTGTGAAGATGACGTGTTCCAATTCTTCGACCCCATCCGACCTGTTAGCGTCAGGTTCACCTTCGATGCCACGGGACGACCGTCCGGAGAGTGTGACGTAGAGTTCGCATCTCACAGAGACGCCGCCGAGGCAATGGAACGGAACAATGCCCACATGGGCAACCGTTACGTCGAACTTTTCATGAAGAGTTCACCTCAGAGCAAGGGTTTCGGAAACGGAGCGACCTGCCATGGTAAGCGGTCGAATCCAGTATAATTGGACTTGCACTCGTCGATTTCGGGGCTTCCCGATCCTAGGAAAACTCGGCACATGGCCTCGCGAAATTTCCACTCCGTTCGGTCCGAATTTGGTAGATCTCTCGAGTAAGGTTTCATAGATTTCTTTTCAGTTCCGTCATACTCTACCAATGACTACTGAGCGAGTGGCACTTCGGCGAGAGAATCGTGCACTGCGCAATCATTTTCGGCATCGTCGCCCGTTGGATAGGTTCGAGCAACCAACAAAATCTTGTCTTGGTGTTACGTTAACGTCAACAGTGATGCCATCATGAACATACATCCAACTCGAGGACTCCGCGCATAAGGTCTAAACAACAACAGCAACAAGAACTCATCCAGGACCGATCATCAAGATCGCGAATCATCATCATATAAATATATATAAATACCCGCATAAACGTGCATGAATGAGAGCATACAGATAGCCGCGTGGAAAATCGAATGAAGGGATACACTTACGCTTGAATAGAAGAATCATCATGAACATAATAGATTTTCTCAATCAGAGATCAGTTCCTTCCGTTCTTTTCCTCGCCCAATGTCAGCTATGTGTGCGAGTGTGAGTGAACGTCAGCATCGAATCCTAATAAAGTAACGGTGAGAAAAGAACCGAATTCTCTTCTTCAATCAGATCCACAAGTCCTGGATAGTGGAGACATTGGACTCTCGTTTATTTCCACGAAAACTGTCCATTAGAAAATTGTTGTCAAGGTTATTATACTAGATGAGGTTCATTTTCTGTTGGTTTCGGATCGGGCTCCACCTTCTTGTCGGACTCGGCATCGATGATGGGTCTTTCCTCGAGCCTGGATCCCGTAGACGTGAGCGGGAGGACACCAGGTTTTCCGCGATTCCGCGCAAACCTGGCGAACGTGATTGCTGATTGTTAGCAACCGTAAGGTGCGTGGCTGGTGTGGGTACTCTGATGATCAAGCCAGTGATCGGGTTCAAGCTCCTGCCCCGATCGTCAAAAAAGTTCCGACCCGGCTAGAAACGGACCCCGAGTGAAAACATCAGAGAGTTGCGATGCACTTACTTGAGAGACCAAAAAGAGGACAGAAAATAAAACTCGTCAAAAATCTCTTCCATGTGATACTTCTTTATGTTCTTCTATGAGGGTTTTATTAAAATATCGACCGGTTCGCAGACCGGCTGTGTGAAGGAGGAAAACTTCCATGTGTTTCAATACAGTCCACCAATGTTGCAACATGGACGCCTTAACAGTACACGGGTCTAGCCTTGGAGACGCGTCTCACGCGCCGCCAAGATCGGGATTCGTCAACATTCTCAACGCTTCGAGCTCGCATGCTCCTCTCACACAGTCAGTTGCTCAAATGGTGGTGTTCGGTGCTCACAGTAGGTTGCCGCTGTGTAGCCAATGGAAGATCGAATCGTTCCGAGACTCAGTGTCCCTTCCCCGCATCTCACGAATAACACGGCGGAACGTTCCTTTTCCAGCAAAATGCAACAATCAGTAAACCAATCATGACAGCAGTGAATACGATCTGCTGCTATGAGTCAACCTTATCCCACAATCGCTCGATCCACGCAACTGATTTGTATGATCCAAGCCGACGTCACTCAGGATGACCGCAGTCTCGATGAATAGCCACCGGCATCAGAACCAATGGCCGCTGATCTCGGTCACGGTCAGGCATGATCATCTCCAGCAGTGAGAGTCATTTTATTAAAACCATTTTATTCGCAATCATTGTTCGATCGTTCAGCCTAAGTTTACCTAATGCGCTCTCACAAACAGTTTCTTGCCCTAGTGTATGTAAACTTCGATCAAAGTCAATTGTGTGCAGCATTGTGCAGTCGTGCTTGACACGCACACGCACGGAGGGTGATATCTGGAGCGGAGGGGGAAATTTCATTTCTTCTCAGAACAGGTTACCAATGAACAACAACAGAAACGTGCGTGATGCGATAACATTCATCAAAACAGGCTTCCTCGTCGCGGTGCGATTGTCTTCGTCGGAGTAGTGTTCATACGGAGTGCTATGTCACTCGATGGTGGCGGTATCAGAGACGTTATCTGGTATGCGTCGTCAACGCTCCGTAGTTCCTGTTTCTCTCGTCACTCCGCGGCTCGATCAATTGTGAATCATACATGCCGATCGAACTCGCAAGAGATGGCGAATCTTGAGGTTTCGTCTCAACAAAGAGCTTCGATCGTCCACCAGGCAGTTGAAGCGATTTCTCGCTCGCAGATACAGCGGTTCTCACGCGCCTCTAGCGGAGTTGCAGGTGTTTAGCACCAGTCGCCCATGAAGGTGAAATTGTCGAACTGGCGTTGGTCTTTCGTGGTCAGGGCGCTTCGGTTTTCCTTTGGAGGCGTGAGCTCTGGTCGCTCTTGAGTGAACTCTGAGTCGAAGTTGGAAACGTCTTCCATGTTACGAACCTGGAAAAACGGGGATAGCATGAAAAATTCTTCCATGGACGACAAATCCTGCATTTTTCAATGAAAAGGTCGGAAATCTCACAAGTGTCAGTGAAAATCTTCAACAAACGATTGACACGAAGTTTCGCGCGCAGCAAGGACAATCATTTCCGTTCATTCTTCGTACTTACCGTGGGTACGAAAGGAGGTCTCATACGCTTGGCCAGTAGATCTTCCCAATTGATGTTCCTGAAGAACGCCTGCTTCTTGACGTCTTGAGCATCTTTTTCAGATGCGCCCAGTCGCTTGTCGGGGTTTTTCCGCAGAAGTCTCCTCATGATAGCGATCGGCTCGATTGAGAGGAACCTCGGGTATCTGACTTCATCGTGAACGATGGAGTCGAAAACTTCCTCTTCATCATCACCTGGGAAGGGCGACTCCCCAACTAACATTTCGAAAATGAGTACTCCGAGGCCCCACCAGTCGACGGCTCGCGTGTATGAGGTGTCGGTGAGCACTTCCGGAGCGAGGAATTCCGGTGTCCCGCAAAATGTTCCCGTTCGATCTCCGAAGCCCATTCCTTCTTTGCAGAGGCCAAAATCGGCGATTTTAACGTAGCCGTCTTTGTCCAGAAGGAGATTGTCAAGTTTCAGGTCTCTGTAGATGATCTTGTTGTCATGGAGGTACTCGAGTCCGAGGACAACGCACGCCGCGTAGAATACTGCCCGAGGCTCGTTAAAGATGTCGGTGTGGATGTGCATCATGAGGTCTCCACCGCATGCGTACTCCATCACGAAGCAAACATGCTCTGCCGTTTGGAAGCACGCGTGAAGGTTGATCAGGAATGGATGCTTGGTCGCGTTGGCCACCTGCGAGAGGAAGAAAAAGTGGGATAAGAACGTGGAAGTCTATTCCCGCCTAGAGGACACGGTCAACTCCCCAAATGGGAACTCTTATGAGCTCTTCAGAACTCCGCATTTCGCTTCGAATATCTCCGCTTCCGACGTGAACAACAGAGGGAAAGTTTTCGTACCTGGAAGATTCGCTTTTCCGCGAGCAGGGATTCGAGCTCGTCCCGGGCGAGAATATCGGCTTTCTTCAGGGCTTTGATGGCGTAGTACTCGTTGCTTGCCTGGTGCTTCGACAAAATAACTTTCCCGAAGTGTCCTCTTCCCAGAACTTTAAGCATCTGGAAATCGGTCAGTTGGAGCAGCTGTTGTGAGGAAACCACCTGCGACGTAGAGGACGACACCGGAGGTGTCGACGGGGCTGACAAAGCCTCCAACGAGTGGGTGCTCAGCGAGTGGATCGAGAGCTTATCGTTGACGCCCTGACTGCCGCGACGATTATTGTTGTTATTGTTGCTAATGTTCAGGTCCTCCATGGACCCGACTGGCGGTTCGATGATGGGCATTGGCGACGGCTCGTGCGACGACACGGCTGATGACGACGTCGAACTTTTATCCGTCGGGACCGGAGGGCTCGGAAGAACCACCGACCTCGGTGATAGAGGTAAATGTGTGCGATGATGACCATTGTTCTCCCGTTGATCGTAAGTGTGCAGACGGAGCCATGTGAATATGTCCAGGCCCGCGGGACGAGGTCTCTCTGCAAACAGGAACATGGAGATTAGCTTTGAGGATCGACTACACTAGTGGCGGTTCGACGCAGACCGCTGCCTCTCTCTTTTTCGACTTAAACTGGCTTGACGTCTCTCGGTAATTGAGTTTCGCAATTCTCAAATGATTGGGATCATCCTTTGAAGTCCAATCTTTCAAAAAAAAAGAATGAGTGGTGGGGAAGCGCAGTGTAGCACGAGGCTCGGAGAGAAACTCGGTAGGTTGGTGTTTCGTAGCAGCTCGTACCGTAAAGAGCCCGCGACGCGAACAACATTCCAGAGATGACACCGAAGGATCACAAGTTTAACTGAATAGTTTGGCACTCGTCCCGCGTCTCGTTCGTTGTGATCAGCGGGAAAACCTCGGGAGAACGAAGCTATTCGCGCGCCCTCTAGTTGGGCCTTCGCCACAGTGAGTCCAATGGAGCAGCCGGCCCCTCGGATGAGTCATCGCACGATTACGTGGGACATTCCTGGAAGTCTCAGGTTCAGGGAAAAGTCTGACCGACGTGCAAGCGACCGAAGGGGAAGGAACAAAACGAAACGTCCCGAGAACCCTTCTCCCCGGCGAAGGTTTCTGAGAACTTCCCGATTTTGCGCGAATTTCGCTCACTTGTAAGGGTTCCTGGCGGATAACGCCAAACGATCAACAAGTGGCCGTCTCGTCCTCTATGAGAGCGATATCGACAGAGTTGGCGCACTGCTCCAGAGCTGGTTTGACGCGCGAGAAAAAATCGAATCGCAATATCCTTCGTTAGCTCCGCTTAACGTTACCCCTAGATTCCGCATCTAATCCCGGCTGACTCGTTCTGCCTCCGCTGTTATCCAGTTGTTCATGATGCTGAGTTTGACTCGAATCATTGATCATCGGGAATCGGAATCCCTGGAGAACATCGACCCCTCGACCTCCGTACTCTTTACCGCTTTCTCTGCTCAGGGTAGGAGTTTTCTCGTGACAAGTTTAGGCATGTTGTACTGCATCCCTCAACGCGCGTATCGAGGGTGGCGGAGTGTTGCACGTTCAAATTCATCCCGAGTTCCTCGACTCAATCATTCATGGGGCTTTGTTAGAGAATCGGGGAGGAGTAGGGGAATGCGGAGGCTTGGGCAAGTTCCTATCGCGAGAAAACTGTATCGCTGAGATGAATCCTGATTGAGGATCTGGACCAGTGGTTCCCAACCTTTTTAGTTCTGCGCACCCCCAGGAGAGTTTCATGCCTCCGTGCGCACCCCTGCCTAAAAAGTGCCCCAACTATTGTGACGAATTTTTTGCTCGTTAAAGTGATTATACGATTTCGGAAATGAAGAACGACCGCCAGACGAATTCCGAGCCGTAATACAGCGGCAATTTTGTTGGCCAGACGTCGAGCGTCGCGTGGAACCAAGAAGGAACACCGCATTGCGCGCTGTTGCCTATCGCACCGAAGAACACCGCGCAGCCTCGGGAACAGTCTTGCGCACCCCAGGTTGGGAACCACTGATCTAGATAGACGTCAATCACGATTCGGGCATGAGTTTCACTCGATAACGTTACGCTCTGAAAGAATTAGCTAAAAGTCCATTCTCGCTTGACTTGTTCCAGGTGCCGCGCACTCATCAGCCTCTGGCTTTTGGCAATCATCGACATGGATATAAACTCGACAGCGAGCTTTTTTCAATATCACGTTGTCTATAAAAAGCTCCGAATTTGAATTGATGCTCTCGGAAATCAACTGATCCCGATTCGCGCTTTGGGATTTGGTTGGAGATAGGGGGATTCTCCAATCCGATTGCCCACTCGAGGGTACGTCCTGATTTAACGATAATGGGAACAGGGATAATCAGCGAAAACTCACTTCTTTCAATGAACATTTTCTTTTGCCGGATCAACTTGGGTTTCCGGTCGATGATGGGGTTGATGAAACGTATTTCCGCGAATATAACGCCTTGTGGTTCCAGTTCGATCGCCATTCCGTGTCTGTCTTCTCCGACAAACTCGTCTAAGCGGACGTACTTCAAACCACACATTCCACGCCAGTCTTTCCAGAAAACCTGCAACTCCAACTCGCGAGATTTTTCCAGATCCACCGTGAAACGTTGGTCCCACGCCTGCAAAAGAGTTTGGAAAATTAAGAATACTAATTCCCTCTTCCAGACCATTGACATGGCTTCGGCGCTGACATCAATGACGTGTCCAATTATTTGATGTCGTCGCAGAACGATATTTTATCTTTTTCCGACTGGTCGGTGGGAGTAGCCTACTTTGAGAACCCTACGCACGGGAACGACTCTATGGTTTCCTCAGACATGAATCCCTGGTGTCCAGAACCCTAGCAGCGAGGAGGCCCTAATGTCTAGAACTGAATGTCCTATCAGTAGGCCTAACAAGAGCTGGATCGCTGGCGGCCTGTGAGACCTCCAGCAGAAATCAAAACAGGGTTCGGACTTACAATCCAGTATCCGGACTTAGAGATCAAGTTGTGCAGACAAGTTCCTCTGGTGCTCTATAATTTTGGAAATTTATCAGGAAATCCGTACAAAAATCGTTCCCCCCATCGAAAAATGAGCAGGAACAGGTCCACCTAATCAAGACTTCCGATGTTCTGGCGTAATGATACGAAGAACCCAGAGAGACGTCGATGTTTGAAACCCACGGGAAGGCCACAAGTGTACACGGAAATCAGGCATCCGAGCAACAAACAAGCAGACAGGATGTCTCACAACACTTGAACACGGTTCTCCAGACAACTGAACAACGAAGGAGAAGAAACTCCAATGGAGGTCTTCCAAGTATAGGAACTTGCGACGACAAGCTACGCTTCTGACATAGACACCCGAATAGTGATCCAGAGGGTCGGGAACCCTCGGTTGTCGTGTTACATTTTCGCAAGGGTAGAACACAGAAAAATAAGGCTGTAGGAAAGCTGAAGAAGATGAGGGAGAAGTTTGCTGCTCTACTCACCTGCTGAGAACAAGGTTTTGCATGCGTTTGACCGGCAACAATATTGTCCAACTTGAGTATTGCGTAAATTTCATTCGAGAGTTCTCCCTTGATCGTGTAGGATTGTGAAGAACGGGGGTTGCGCTGGGGTAAAACTGGCGGTAGACGACCTGCAAAGATATCAAAGAGATTTTGCCTCAGGAACTCGAACACCAGATCTCTCTCCGTGAATGACTCCGAATGACGAACCGCGTATCTGGCCGAGTTCTGAACCGTCTTCCATCCTGCGATGGACTGACGACAACCGGTACCTAATGGAATCGAGTCCATCCCACAATGCGCCGAAGGGCACACAGGTTCTTAGAGTACGGGACATACTGTTGTTTGGCTCGTATACATGGCGTGATCATTTTGAGTTACTCCTTCCCTTTCTTGCTCTCTCTTCTTCGATTCATTCCAAACTTTTGAGTGAAGATACGATCTTTGTAGTGGAATTCCATTCCGAAAGAACTTCGAGCCGAGCACGTCCTCGGACACTCCGCTTCTTCTTAGTCTTCCATCTCTCGACTTGATGGACAACGCGTCGGACGGAACACACGGCCCAGGCTCGACAAACTAACCAGTGAGCGACGCTGATGGACATCATGGCACTGGTGATGGAACTCTCACGAGGATTGCTTCGGTAGCTGGTCTCAGAGCTGCTTCTATTTTTAGAAGGCCGGCCCATATATAAATCGTATCGTAAGACCTTAGGTCCTTTCGTCTTTCCGGAATACTCTCGAAGCCAGACGACTTCGCCGACCGAGGAGTAAATCAGCGGAGCGAGCAAAACTCGAATGCGGGCCGTACGATCCGAAAGGAATTGAGGTAATTCCTAGGAAAATCGTTACAAACAAAACTCACCAGGAACATCAACGAGAAGATTTTGGCAGCCCATAAGACGAACTTGCAACTGTCCGGTAACGGCAGCTGGCTTCGGCAGTTCATATGTTGTTACTGACGACAAGGATGCGACCGAAGTCGGTGATTGAGGGTCACTGGTGCTCAATGAGGTCTGGTCGATCTCTGTCTCCAACAGTTCGATTGCTTTTTTGATCAGGTCTATCTTCTGACTGGATTCGACGAGACTCGCTTGCGCTTCGTTCCTGACCTGCGAACATACCAAAACGTTCAAAGTCCACCATTGCGAATTTAAAATAGCTTTATAGCTTATTAGCTTCAAGATCTGTCTTGAAAGTCTGAGCAGGCAAGAGCCGCGATTGCGAATACCGGGCTGCTTCGTGCAAGGACCGAGAATCGGAGGCGTCCGGTATCGGGAACTATGGTAATACGAGTCGGGACCAGAGACAGAAAAGGAATGGAAATCGCTCGATTTGAAATTCTTTTGTGATCCGACCCGGAAATGCGCTGACAACTTCGAGCTCACCTTTTTGTCGAGACAGGAACAAATCACATTGCGAGCTCCTTCTTTGACAGCGGTTTCGACTTTCAGGCGGTGTTTGAGTTCTTGGTAGCGGATCTCCGTCCGTGAGGGTGCCTCCCGTTGTTGACCCGCTTGAGTTTGCTGTTTGTTGATGATCATCTTTATGTACTCGATTTTAGCTTTTGAGTCCTGCGGATGAAAATAGAGTCCGTGAATAGCAACTCTCTATTATTGACCCTTCACCTACGGATGGGATGGATCTATATCTGGAATGATAATGGACGATTCAATGCCGCGTCCGCCGATGTTTTTTACAAAATTAGAAGTGTAGCGCACAATAGCGAAAGATGGACAGGAGGAGGCTCCTCCATGATCCTGAACTTTATTTTGACCGGAATGCGATCTCTCGAGTCGACGATCGATCAAACAATCGTAACTTCATCTCGGCAGCCATCCTATGGGGAGATTAGCCCGTCCATCAACTGCCTCAGTCAGAGGTTGATGGAAGAGGAGGAATATCGGTCAACCATGGAACTGGACGGATCAATGGAGTCAGAGCCGTGAGTCGACCTAGGCACACAAATTGCCGAATTCATTCGCGGGAGGAGGTATTTTTCCTTTCGCGAATTTCAGGTTTTCCAGGACGGATAGAACTGCTTCCGACGAAAATACTCGATTTCCCCAAGAAATCATTCTTAGTCTAGTGATTACTCAGAAGGTCTGCTCTGGAAAACCGAGTTTGTCAGAATCGGGAAAAGAGATTCCCAGGTGGGAAGAGTAATTTCCTCCCACAAGAAGACCGAAACTCTCTCCTCCCATCTCTCTGACCTTCCTATTTCTCTATCAGACCTTCTCTCTAAGAGGATTCGTTTTTCCCAGCAACTCTGGGGCAGAGGTGGGCAGCACGAGAGGGAAATGAAGGATAACCCGGAACGACGGCCGCAGACCTCACTCAAGCTCTGAACGGAAGTGGAACTCAATTGTTCCGCGAAAGTTTGGATCCTTTTCTGAGTGAGGACCAGGTTGAATGCCGCCGAAACGGAAATTATTCCAAGAAACCTGAAGCTGCCATCCTGCGAACACATTTCTTCCCCGACACCAAAGTTTCTCCGTTTGAAAAACGACTCGGGATGTCGGTACGAACCGCGAAAACCCCCCAGGGTTAGAAAGTTCCGCACAGAACACACAGCTAAGAATATCTCTGGCGCCGGATCTCAGGCCTCGAGGTTCGCTTTTTTCGAAATCTCGCCCAGCCGGTCCCAATGCCACTCGTGCTTTCCGGTCTCGTTCGGCGTCCTGTTTTCAAAATCTTCATTGAATCGGATCTTTCTCTCACTCTCTCTCTTTGAGTCGCAGCACGGTGACAGCATCTGAGGAGAATAGGGATCAAACCAAATCAAGGCGACCCTTCACAGGACTCGTCTCTCCTCGTCCCGGAGCCGCTTCATTCACTCCCGACCACATCTCATCCACTCTTTTTCCCAAATCAAATGCTCCAGAACCTCGGACCGTGTTCGGGGGTTGAGATTGGGAAATGAACTAGATGAGAGAAGATCGACATTTCTGATGGATTTGGAGAGATTTTGGATTCTTCCATCATCGAAGATGAAACACAGAGACAGTTCCAGCGGAGTCCTCGACGACTCGTCCTTTCGAACGGGTTCTATCGTCACGCAACACTTCTCGTCGAATTTATTCATGAATCTCCATCGCGTTTGCGTTCAGCTGTTATTCTGCTGTGAGATGCGAGTCATTTGACGAATGATTACGACTGTGATAATCATACAGCGACGATATTCCTGGCGATGTGGATAGTCACTCAAACACATCCAATACGGCACCACGACAGCTTCATCGCGGTCTGATCTCTCAGCTGCTCCACAGCTCCATGTTTCGCGCAGCCCGTCGCGTGCTCGAGATGATTTCTCAAATCTCAAGTACCTCTCAAATCGGTTGGATTTACACTTGGACAGTCGCGGCTCTTGGCCTCTACACACAACAAACGAGCACTGCTGCCTGAAGCTCCGGTAGAGTGGAGTAAACACACGAAAAGAAGACGACCTTTGACTCACTCAGCGATCAACGCTCAACTCCTGAGCTGGACTCGCAGGTGAGTCCACCTGCTCATATTGTACGAGGCAGCCGCAGAAACGGTTACGTTGCCTGCTCCTTCATCGATCCAACCAACCTCCAGACGGCAGAGTCAGTCGATTCAATGTCTGATTTTCGATACGAGCTGGCTGTCTGTTCCCTCCAATTTGTTTTATAAATATAGCTCGCGCGATGGCTGGCTGGCCAGCGGGCGGACTGGCGAGGAAGCCTGCTCGCAGATGCATACGACACAACGTAACTCACCATCAGAAGCTGCTCGGCCTTGGCCAGCATTTTTTTGTCCTTTCCGGAAGCGTACATCTTGATCATGTTTTCTAGGCCTTCTTTAACCTTCTCCTCGATACCCAGCTGTTTCTCCAAGGTAACCATGGGTCCGCCTTCAGCCATCCTGGTTTTGGGTGTACTACCCCCAGGGGGACTGTCGTCCTGAAATGGAAAAAAACATAATCGAGATGAGTCCTTGATGTCCAATCGCTTGTTCCCAGATCCATTCCACCGTCGCTTCCGTCATGGATCAGAGGCTGAAAAACTTTCGCGATTCACTGGAGAGGTTGGTCGAGAGGAAACATAAACTCTCACAATCCGTTGAGAAGCATTGGATGGCCCCAATTCGTCTCGATTCGAAAGTCACTTGAGCTGGCAGGGTTGGACTCGATCGACGTTCTCAATAGGATTAGGTCTAGCTAGCAAAGGTCATAGTCCTCGGCAAAGCCACAAACGCGCGAACTCATGCCTTAGGATTCGAAAGTCGAGGAAGGCTCCAAGTCCTGAGAGATTCCACGACGTTTTGCTGTGAGGCTCGAGTGCTCGGAACGTGTGAAGTTCGTTCCAAGCTCCAGAGGACACTGGAACTGTACTATGCGAATCCAGAGGAGAACAATGTATATACGAATACGGGATCATCCGAGCCATCAGAAAATTCAATGAGAGCCGACATCATGGCTCACGTAAATTCGAAAACAGGCCACAGCTGTGCGACTGTGGGACAGGAACTGCCAGACGACGATTTTTGGATGAGAAAAAACAGTAAAATGTACATATGCCGAACACAGCCACGGCGGAAGCGACGCACGTTGGAACCGAAAACTGTTGCGCGCCTACACTTGAAACATTTCTACACATTAATACTGCTATCGGGAGTGTTTGTTTGCGCCGTTTCACTGTCTGGAGATATAGTTATCAATTTGCCATCATATTTGCTTATTTGTTCGTCTATTCACGGGATTGATCGCTTTGATCACGCGATTGAGCTCGTCTTGAACTTCTTCGCCTTCGTCTTGATTCGTTGTAATAGTTGAAAGACGATAACTTATCTAGCGTCGATGGCTCAATATCGCACCGCGAGGAGTCGACCCTTCGTGGCGCAGAATTGAACATTATTCGTTTCGACCGTACTAACAGTCCGATTGTGTGACAATTAGTGACAACAAAACGTGACCTTCCAGACAATCAGCAAGTGTAGACACACACGAGCTCCGAAACGGTGACAATCTGGGAAGTTTCAGATGGTCTTTTGCAATCCGACTGTTCAGAGGGTTTTTTCAATTACGTTCCCGGCCTCGAGCAGGATTACATGAGCCTCCTGGGGTTAGAACCCCTTCTCGAGAGGGACGAAGGAAACTGTGTGGGATTACAATGCCCAGGATTCGCAAGTGATTCGTCTGATGCAGAATGGCTCACACTGCATCAACGTATGCAGCGACCGGGTGGAGGGGAATCATCCCAGCGTTGACTGCGTCGTATCAAGTCAGGAGCTGACAGGCTCAGCAAGCCCAACATCTTCTCGAGGAACCGAAGCGAGCGACAAACGAGTCGTCAGAGTCGACGGTTCGGCTTTCGTTTCCGAACCACGCTCGAGTTTGGAACGACGAGCAGTAGAAATTAAAAATAGTGTCGCCGTCTTCCACAAACCGAATATAGCAACCCCGAGATCAAAGCTCCCCAAGGCCATGTCCTAAGTTAGCGGGACATTATCTGCACACTCAGCGGGCAAAGCGTTTGCGGGATTGGAACAAGCCGTCGCACTCGTAGCGCCACATCCAACAGCAGCAGCAGCAGCAGTGTAGCAACAGGTTGCAGCCGCCATGCTTATCACTTCAGCATATCGGTTAGGCGATGAATTCGTGATCATCATCTCGACGATCAGATCTGAGATTGACCGATATCTCTGAAATAATGTTTGCACCGTGGGAACTCTCGACCAGCGGGAGACGTTTTAATTGGAGCAGAAATTTCTCAATTTCAGAGTTTCGCGGGTTCGCCGGGATGCGAGATATTTTGAGATGTTGCATCGAGCTCTTCGAGAACCGCACAATTGTTCCGAGTCATTGAGCGGTCTTACTTGAGCACATGTTCAGCTCTACGCTTTGAACATAAATTATTTTACGGCTGAGATAAATCGACCGCGGAGCTCGAATTTCAGCCGGCACGTTCCCAACAGCTCGGCGGCGTGACATAAAAATCCCATCCCATGTACTTCAATCGAACTAGAAGGCTTCAAAGGGGTGTTCGCGGTGAGTATCGACCAGAATAACCCGACACCGAACTAAACCTCTGGCTTTGCAAGTCATCAATTAAGTGATTCGACGCGCCATTTGTGTTCCTCTCTAAGGTCGTCTGGGACACCCCGCTGAGACTCGAATGAATATCAAACAGAACAACTTCAACAAAACAGGGCTCTTGTGCCTCGATTGTGAATCGGAGTAAGTCCTGAGACTCTTGCCCTTCCTCTCAGCGAGAAACTCATTCCCAAGTTGTTTCTGGCGTGCCGCCTTGCAAAACAGTTGGCTCGAAGTTGCAAGCTAGACCTTCAATCACTCGCCCTGAGTTTTGCGTGCTCCAAGGCTGGGACCACCGCTTTCACCGGAGCTTTACTGCTGCTGCTGTTCCGCGAAAACCGCTCATGAATCCCTACCCACGGAAGGTGAATGTCGACAGGCGCCGCA
The DNA here is from genome assembly GCA_028455905.1 of Neoseiulus californicus. Classification (NCBI taxonomy): domain Eukaryota; kingdom Metazoa; phylum Arthropoda; class Arachnida; order Mesostigmata; family Phytoseiidae; genus Neoseiulus; species Neoseiulus californicus. The sequence goes on along the minus strand of JAMQGS010000002.1, from coordinate 6,001,185 downwards.
AAGTAACGTGCCCTCTTACGCTCTGGACAAGCGACGTGGGCGGCCCCATTCGGGACCTACTTGATGGGCTTTAGTTTCTGGCGTAGGTAGAGTAGAAATAGTTAACACTCACTCGATTCAAGGGAGCTGACGAGTTAATCTGTCCCGCGATAACGAGAATGTCTGACGTTAGTTCATTCACTCGATCCTGGAGTCGGTTCAGCTTCGTGTTCGAAAGCTTGACGAGAGAGTTGACATGCGCCAAAGATCTTCTGTCCGTGGTTGCTCGCTTGAGATTCTCGGCCCCTTCCTTGATCTTCAATTCTTTCCTGAAAAAGACAAGAGAGACAAATTAAAACAATCCCCACTGGAATCCCCGACATCACCATGAATTCGAAACTAGGGTGAACTCTTGCAGTTTACTTGGTGACTCTTCGGAGAGCTCCCGTTTGAAGTGAGACCGAGAATTGCAGATCGCTCCGCGACCTCTTTCGAGCTCCTTGCCGTTCGCTCGACGAAGACAAAGCTATTTGCAAAGAAGCTCTCAATGACACGGAAACGAACAGCTCGCGGGTTCGTTCGCTTGTTTGCCCTGCTCGTTGTTCGAATCCGCTTGAACACGATTTGCAAAGGCTGTGTTTGGGAGAGGGAGCTCCTAGCCTAGGGGAGTGGTCTTGACAAACGTTTCTCGAAATCTCTTTTGTTCCTCGCAAAGATTGGAGTCACAGACGTACAACTAATCGACGCTGTGACCTGCACACGAGTCGAACGGGAAATGAACACGGCACATGAACGCCACTGCGCCTGGAAGCCTAGCAAGAGTTGAGTGTTGTCCCAGATGACGTGGAATCAAACTTGACGTGTGAATGAACTGCGAGGACTGAAGTTTTATCCACGGTTCCATACTCGGTGTCGATCGATATCCGATCGGTGTGTGATCCACTAGCTGCTCATGTGTGGAGGATCAGCTCGGAAGAAATTCGAAAACCGGGATTCAGCGCGAATCCGCCCCCAAATACGAGCACTAGTAGATGCCAGCACGAGGATGAATAGATCATCAACCACTTCGAAGGAGGAGGTTCAGGGTGGAATTCCTCTAGGAAAACGGGGAATTGCAGCGGAGATACTCCCGGGCTTCTTTTCTGTATCCCCTGTGTGTCAACCACAGAGCGAAGCCTTAAACATTACAAGCGTTCATCAGTAGCTCACCAGCTCGTTCATTCCGTTTCCAATGGTACAGCTCGCTCAACCTACGTGAGCTGTGGTTGACATGCGACTCGCGTCTCTCGTGGCCTCAAGCCCTCCGCGAATCGCCGCCTCCATGCGGAGGAATTGATAATGGTGGCGCCGTTCCGCCTCTAAATCTTCCCGTTACATTACGTTACGTTCAACTTTCTCTCATACTGAATGCGAAACGATGGGAACAACAAACAAATCGGCCTGGAGGAGGACTCATGAAAGACGAAAATCCTCGAAAAACCCGACGCCATCGATTCATCAAGCGAGCGAGTGGTCAGGGGAGAGTACCACCCGTCACTCCCGAAGTATTCCTCGGAAGAGGATGTGGTGGAATACGTCAGAGAGTACTTTGGCGTATTCATAAACGTTCTACTCTGTCACCTTTGTGGTCATCTCGTGAGATGACGAACTCATTGAGGCGAGGCAGCAGCTCCAACAGGTTGACGACTTCGGGTCAGTTCACTCATGCTCAGCTACTAGTCCATTCACTCATTCCAGATTCGTTTACTTCTATTTCTCTGTCCACTGAGCCGCCGATCTCTATGGATGAGTCATATGCCCATTTGGTTGGCACGCTTCTCATGCCGTGAGTCAGCGTGCGCAGCCAACCAACATTACGAAAACAAATTTCGACTCCCGAGATCGCGGATACAGGATACGCTCACACGCGTATCAATTGTCGGTGGACGAGCGACTTTTCCCAATGTGAGAAGAACAGCACTTTGCAGAAGCAATATCGGCCGACGCGGAAGATTCAGGAGACAAATTATGCTCCGCGACATTTCAGAGAGCGATCTCTTTCCACATCACGAGAACTATGAAATGGGGGCCGCCGGATTACCTTGCGGATTTCGACAAACCGGGGGGACCGGGGGGAAGGGGAGGATTCGGATTCCGATCGCAGGAATATTCGCTCAAAAGAAGAAACGACCAGGGTCCCATGGAGTCCTCAATTCCAGACTGAACCGACCGGCATGGACGTTTGTGATCGGGAATGGTAATGGGATATCTGGATATAGAAGCTCAGGATCTCGAGTTCATGGAGTCGAATCCGAGTGGAGGTGGGGAGCCGAGGGCGTTGTCGCCGAACCAGCGAACGCACAGCGATGTGATATGATCCCATGGGAGGGGACTCGAAGACTAGAAACGCGGGATCAGATTGAACCTTCCCGGTGATGGCTTATCGGAACTTTCGTTCTGACCCGAGACTACCACGCACGGTTGCGACAGCGCGAGATTTCGATTTCGTACGAAAAAGCCCGAGTTCCCCGGAGGTCATTATTGGTCTGGTGAACAACTACCTTTCGAGTGAGGAATTGATCAGGAAACTGTGTTTTCAGAAACGTGATATCACTCACCTTATGTCTTCTTTGACCTGTGTCTTCATGACTTCCAGGGTGTGCTGAAGTGTTCCCGTTTCGTTCAAGGTCTGGAGATCGATCCCGTACTTCTGTGCCAACTCCTGACACGTTACTCCCATTTGAACTCCAGACATCCTGCTCGCTCAGTGGTGAGTGAGTGTCTAAACGAGTGTGCAATTGCCTGGATACCGAGCTGTCCGTCTCGGTGTGCACGACTGCGTCGACAAAGTCTCTAGTGACACCGTGTAGTGCAACGAACGACTCAAACAACCACCGTGAGTTCACTTCGTCCTGTTCCTGAGAGTATCCTGAACAAAATATCCTTCAGAGCCTTAGGCTCAGCACGAGTCACTTCATCACATCACACAGACGCGCGAAGCCGTCCAGCGCTGTATGAAACGCTCCGCTCGCTTCTCAAACCGCCTGAAACAAAGATCCAAGAAGTTATTCAAAACCTACTCCCTCAAAAATATTCCAAAAAACCAACAACCTAACGGGATTGAAGCTCCGAAGAGTCGGAGCGTAAGAAGCTCAGCTCGCGGCCGTTCTGCAAATTTGGTAACAGAGACTGGTGACAGCAGTTCACTCGAAACCAACACCATTGGAGGTTTTTCATTGCTGCGAACAGTCCGGCTTCTTCTCAATGATCTGCTCGTTCGATTAGAAGACGCGAGATCGGAGAAAACGCGGTTTACAATACTACACAGCGACAGCTGAAGTGTCCGATGGACACATTTCGATGCGTCTCGACACAAAACTAATTCATAAAGTTGTCTGAATTGCTCCGCCGACTCCAGGATAATCCACGTTTTGCCTGGATGCGTTCTCAGGGGGTCTTTTGGCGGCGACAACGCCGCCATCTTGCCTGTGACCCCCCCCCCGTCCCTTCCCCTGGGGCTCGGCTTATCGAATCACTCAGAACCTTTGTCAGCGTCTTCCGATAACCACACTGGCAGCGAGCCGTGCAAACCGCGATTTACACAACATTTGAAACTAAGCGCGTGCGACCTTCCTACCAGACACGGGAAGCTGTCAACACTGGCGTTCAGGATGACGTGTCGTGGTGCGTTTCCCCTAACGCGGCTCGCCGAGCACGGACACAGGTGCTGTTGATCGATCCATTAACAAAACCAGAACGCTCAGAAACAGTGCTTCCAAGTCTGTAGTTCTTGCCCTGACCCTGACCGTTACGGTGAAGGGAACGAATCTGATGGAAATCATTTCCCCACGGGCGAGTTCGAATCAATTCATCTCTCGGCCAACTTCGGAGTCGATGCATGGAATTGTCAAATGGGAGTTGAAATCGTCCTCTCCAGGTGCGGACAGGGCACCTTAACCTTGGTGGGCACCCAGTGGAGGGTGAACATCGGGCGGCTCATGGCGAATTGGGCGCGAAATTCACAAGCAGTGGAAGGTGGTGTCGAGTATCGAGTAGATCAGAGCAGGCTCCGTTGCTATGTTGATACTAAAACCGCTCTACCGTATTACCCTTGTCAGTTAAACCCAATCATCATCATCATCATCATCGAATTGACATCATAGGGTAGCTTCCAGCAGCACGCGGCTACTACCATCCTCAATGCCTACTCTATATCGTGTCTTTTTCTCGAGTCAAGCCCGTGAGTGTGCTCGCGCGATACGAGGCTCTGACTGCGGCGGCGGCGGCGTTTCGAGCTTCCCGAAAACACTAGAACTGACATCAGAGAACGTCAGACATACTAGCCAGGGTTTACTTCCTTCCTTCCTCCTTCTTCGCCATTCGGAATGTCTATTATACAGCAGCTTCTCCGAAGCTATAGCCGCCGTCACCGCGATAGAGCGCCCGCGTTGAAACTTTCACAAAGAAGCTGTTTTTAGTGTTTTCCAGAACTTGTTGTTCGATGGAAATGCCAAGCAGCACCTCCGGAACCTGGTGGTGGATCCAAAACCACGTCAAATCCACGCCATCGTCACCCTAGCCGCTTTCTCTTCCTACTCAAGTTTGTCGTTGATTTACCGCTCTTTCAGCGCAGATCACTGAGCTGTTTGAGCAACGGAACATTGTTGATACATTTTTGACAGCTGACCCAATTCGTTGCTCGAAGAGATGTTCTGAGAACTTGTTCCCTGCGGCTTCGCACAAATGAAGCACAAGCGAAGTCTCCCACCCGAGGGGTTCTCAAACCATGAATTCTTGGATTCTCTCCAGGAATGGCAACAATAACTAAGGGTACGATCCATTCCAGAGTGGGAAAAACGCCACGATCGAGACCGAAACGTCGGAACGGAGAACGAATGAATGGATGGCTGGAAAAAAACGGAAATGCTCGCGTCTGGCGGACTTTGATCCATATCGGCTTGAAGGGCCATGTCAATGGGAATCGCTGAATGAAATATCTGAGTGAGCGGAAGCGATGCTCCTGGCATCGCTGCTTCCACTCGCTTCGTTGACAGAGCGTGGTTACTTGTAAAGAGGCAATTCGCACATTTTTGGCATAATTTCAGATTTTTTGCCTCTGAAACCCCATGTTCCCCCTGGGTTCATCACCGAGCCCACGGTCGACGTCTTCGGAACCAACAGGCTAAGTCAGTGCTCGGAGAGGAAGTTCGATAATTCGAAGAGACAAACACGAGGACGCCCGAACAGCGTCGACGCTCATTGTTGTTAGATTGCTGTGTACCGCCGGAGATCCACTAGGAACGTCTACGACTTCACAATGGGATGTAGTAGACACAGATGCGACGAGCAACGAATCAACCACCCGACGATCGCTGCGTCCGTCTGCAGTCTGGGTGTGTGTGTGTGTCTGTGTGTTTGATGTGGTATGGTGTGCGATTCTGTGCGCGGAGTTTCAGTATCCTTGCTTCGGAATGTGATTGACTCTGTGTCAATCTCAAACGAAAGTTCTAACGTGTCTTGACAGCAGCACTCCTGTCGGATCTGATGTCGTTTCAAAACGATGCTGCCACAAGCTCGCCGATAACTGTCTATTAGGCTTTGCTGCTCCGCTCGATGATGCCGTCGCGCTATGGCTGCCAGGGATGGTTACAGTGGTGGTGGCGGTGGTGGCGGCGATTCAGTCGGTGCTCATGCTCGTGTTGTGGACGCCACAAGCAATGCTGCCGTTAAGCACAGTATCCCTGCGAGATAATGTTCAAAAATAGATCCTCCTTAGGGATCTATCCGGCAGAGGATTATGCGAATCAATTAACGAGAAACAGCGAGCCCGGCGGGAGAAGGGTGGAGAACAAACTGAACAAACTGAGCCCATACGCGACAAATTTGAACGGAGGCTAAGAGACCGAATCGGAGCTCCGAAAACTCTTGCCTGCGTGGAGGCGGTTCCAATATGGAAATCAATTCGGATAAGTCTCAATATCAGTTCCGCGAGATGACTCCTCGTTCGAGACGACGTGTGGGTCCAATTCAGATTTACAAGCGTTTCAAACACTTCCACCTCATTGGTTAGTCGCTCCGAGCAGTTTTCTCGAGGACCGAAACTTGCGTCCTCGGAGGCGAGAGACGAAAGGCTATTGAGAAGCTATGAATTCGACCAGTTTTCCACGTGAAACGTCATCGTGTTACGTGTTTTCTGAGTAGCTGATAGAATTTCTTAGAAGATTCATATCGCCTAGAGGTATAGCGCGATGACAATGCCGTACTTCAACGGTGTCGTCGGAGAAAAATCTCGGGAGAGCAACGATCCCATCCCTCATTTCTAGATCTTCGCCGCGTTTCTCAAACGTTCTCATCCAAAAACAGGGTCCATACCGCGAACTGCCCGAGATTTTCACATCTCGACAGCGGGGATGAAGCATTCCATCGGGAATCCCAGGAAGGAAACGCATCGAGGAACGCCCGGAGCGGACTCGGGAAACCCGGGGGACACGACGGGGCCCTCATGTCATCTCATATCGCTTGTTGATTCGGTTTTTTTTTTGGGGGGGGGGGGGGGGGAATATTATTGTGGTGGGTTCCAACGGGGAAAACTCCCCCCCCCCTTCTTATTGGGGGGGGGGGGGGTTTTTTTTTTTTTTTTCCTCCCCTTTCCCCCCCACAACCCATTCGCAAAGTTTTCACTCACCGAGGACTCCGCTATCCAACCTTCAAGAACTCCTCAACCTGCGATGAAATCAGGCCCGGATCAACTCTACCGCCATACATTGAGCAGCGTCTCTGACTGCGACGAGTGGCGCCGAGTCGATGATAAAGAACACTTGTCCCCATTGGCAGTCAACTGTTGAGCGCTCTATCCGCTGTTCCAGAACGATCAACTTTCGAATAGATCTTCTCTTCGTTCTTAGCACAATTCGGTGACGATTACAACCGCCACCGCCACCACCAACATGATTAGCAGTAGCTGCGTTCAGACCATGATCGAAATCATTATCGCCATGATGAACAATCATGATCATCACCGTCATCACCGTCATCATCGTGGTTATCGTTCTGGGGAGCTACCGAAACGGAGCATTGCCGCAGTAAAGGAACTCTTGTATCCGCTAACCACCGGTCGGATCTGGTTCGAGACTTTGCCACAGAAAATTTCAGATGGATTTCAAATGGTGGGCGATTCTGATTAAGCGGAGAGATCCATCAAAATCGAAAAGGCGTCAAGCTACCGGAGGCGCCGTTGCCGCACCACGCCGATGCATAATGTCACAGAAGCGTGTTACCACTGAACGAGCGGAACCGTGAACGAAGGAATTTTTCGTTTCTTCCCGGCCTCGCACCTCCGTCCGACGTACTCGAAACCTGATCATCAGGTCAATAACGACACCAGGGCCAGCCATGACGATTCACGAATCGCTCATTCAGAGCTCATGGTCTAAGAGCTGAGTGTAAGTCTGGATAATTCTCCAAAAAGTTTTCGTTCCTCTGTTTTTATGCCTCTTCCTACTTTTCTCGGATGCCTGCTAACGAAACCGAGGAACTTTCGGCCGAAATAACTCATCTGCGGTGGAGAAGAAGACAACGCAAGTAACATTGGAACACAAAGTCGCCCAAAAATCAAGAACGCGTCTTCTTCCGGTATTCCACGGGCCGAAATGAAAACAACAAGGATCGAACCCGCTGAAGAAAAGAAGGCTGCCGATCGAAGCCAGCACACTTTCAGGTTACGGGCGTTGATCAGTGCGATCAGAGAGAGAAGTTAGACGAGTTTGCACAACCGTGGAAAACATCTGAGCGAGTTGAGAAACTTTTCAAACTTGTTGTAAAACTTTCGGACTAGAGAGCGACTCGTCGTCGTCGTAGTTGTTGTCTAAGGACATGGAGCTGCACGAAAGCCGGACTTCGGTTATGTTTTCACCTGTCAACAGCTGAACGTTGAGGCAGTGACGAGAAGCGAACACGTAGAGTTCAACGGCACCCTCACTGGTTTGATCGGGAGTCGAGCTCCGAATGAACTTTGGCAGGTGGGAGCAGCAGCCAACAGCAGCAGCAGCAGCGGCACTGGTCTGCAAACACACACTCACACTACCACTCCAACACACAGCACTTCAGCACGCCATCTTGAGGCAGGTGCCAGCACGCGGAGGCATTGCATAGAAGCTTCGTTCAGCTCCTTCGACTCACCGGCGCGATTCCCCTCGCGGCGAGTGTGACGCGCCATGTCGTTCAATTTTCGGAACGGACGTTATTCCAAGATTGATTCGTTCAGGAACAATTGCGCCGACAACAATCCATCACATGAATCGGAATCGGCCGGGAGTCAGCCATTACAGTTTACTCCAACTTGAACTGAGGCTGGTCAACGCAATAGCGCATATGCAGTTGGCAAAAAGTTGTTGCGACTGAGTGAGTACGAGGGGAAAACTTGGTTATGTTATCCCTGACACGTCCCCGTACGTTACTCAAGTTACTTTCGGGATAGAGCAAATACATGGACGGTACATTGAGTCAGAGACGAGGGCGAAGACTATCCGTCGCTCTTGTCAAACTTCAACTTTGCCATGAGTTTTGAGCGATCAAAGTCGCGACAGACCCAGAACTCAGGGAATATCATTCGCGCTCCACAGCTGTTACCGACTTTCCAGCTGAATGCAGAAAGAAAGCGGGAGGATATATCAGTCTAAGGTCGAGTCAATAATTCTGAGATGGGAACCACTGGAAACCGTTCCATGTGCAAAATTCAAAATTTGTGGTTTGAATCGAAATAGCCAGAGATCGCTTACCGACTGTACTTGAATGTTGAATTCCAAGTATCGGCGCGCAGTGTAACGAGAGTCCAATCGGCGAAGGTATCCCAATCGCACTTACAACACCATGAATTGAAAAACTTTGTTGATACACATGTCGTTTCCTCTCGTTCACAGAGAGGGTTCTTGAGCTTGTTTCTACCGTTGTTGCTGCCGTTTCTGCCCTCTGTGCAAAACATTCATGCTTTCTTTAACTCTCTTTCTTCCTCTCTCCCTCCGTTTGACCGTCCATTCGAATTTCAATCGGTGGCTTGTCGTAACACACAATGAGGAAAGAGAAATTCCCCAGGAGATGCTCTTTGGAGAGACGAACTCTCGAGTGAAGCTTCTCTCTGCTACTTCGCTCCGGCGCCCTCTCCCTAAAAGCCAAGCAGCCGCAGCTTCTATCAAGCTACGAACTGAGGGAGTTGTTCTGTCACCGCTTGAAACCAACTGATAATCATTTTTAAGCCCAGTCTTGCGCTCGAAGATTAAAGGTGAGTTCCAGACAGGCTTCCAGATGATCCCACGTAGATCGAATTGATCGTGGGAAACCGAGTTAGGGTCCCAGGAAACGGCGTTACTTAGCTGCGGCTTAATGGCTTCTTCCTCCTCTCAAGCATCTTTCTCAGGAATCTCTGAGCCTTACTGAGGATTATTTCCTAGTTCGATTATTTGGTGAATCAGTGACTGCTTTCGATTGAACGCTGCTTATCATGATTTCGTGTTAGACCGACTATCAGAGCTCCAGTTCCGAGAGCTAGAGATGTTGTGCGACTGGTCGAAGGCTAGCTCGCTGCTTGGCTCTATGTATTGTAAACAATACCGGCGTTGTTCGACTATGACCGTGTATGAAGCGCTAGGTTCGATTCAAGACGGATCCTGTGCTTCTCGACTGCGGGTTCCGTTGTGGATTCTACTATGACCACATTATCATGGATCTATTGAGAGAGGATTCAATGAAATCCATCCGCTCTAATAAAACTAACTGGGAGCCGGATCAAGCCTCCAGCGCACCGCCCGTGTCGCTTGCGCGTTTATGACTTTTATCTCTTTTCCTATTAGTCGCCCTATCTCTGTGGACTTTTCTACTCCGACGGTGGTTTGGGCTGTTTTCGCGATTCACAGCTTCAGGTGACCACTGGGACGGTGGGGGGTTTTATTGTTTTTCTCTTCCTGCGCTCCCTTCGAGCGTACATGGTTCGGCCGTACCGCTGCAAGCTTTCATAACGATTCCTCTCGTCTAACAAAGCTATTCGTTTGCAAGTCCAATGAACGTAGTACAATGTCTGGCAGCCCACCGCTGGATTGTCTCTTCCTCCATGTATTTTTCTCGAATTGAGGATACATAAGCCTGAAAAACTCACGGGCCTGTAGTGAAGTTTTCCCGAGTGTAAGACGCGGTTCAGCTCTCCAGTGGAACAAAATACAGTGGTTGATCACCATTGTTTCTCTTCTATTGCAGATGACGTCGACTCCTGAGCCAGCCGACTCGAACCATTTCCTCGGAAAGCTTGAAGTCCTGAAAGAAATCCGAGTCCGCACCGTACAATTGGACAAGATAAAGAAGAAACTCACTTCGGAAGTAGAGGCAACTGTCAACGAAGAACGTTGCCTCGATGAATACAGGTAACCCTGCTCGATCTGGTCGAACAGCGCTGCTCTGCGATGTGCTTCGTTGCGAAAAATTCGATGTCACGTCAGAGTTAAGATCTAGAGGAACTCTACGCCTGACTAGTAATCTCATATATCGACCCGATGAGGGCCTGCCGCGAATGGATTCCAAGTGATGTAAAAATTGACGACCACGTATATAGCAATAGAAGTTGAGATTCCACATTCGGACGAGAATGAATATTAGTACCGAGTCCTATTGCTTTAATTAATGGCCAGCCGTAATTGAATGCGCGCACGTAATCACGTGCCTCCACCCACGTTGTTACGGGTGTGGCGTGAGTCCCATTTCACAGGCCCACGGTTTCTGATGCAATATTCGCTCTCTATCTCCTCCGCACCCATTGTGCATCGTCATTGTTGAACCTTTCGTTCGTATGAAGCTCTCTAGTCAAAAACACTGATTATTGCGAACGTTGTTTCTCAACTTCCCTTTCTACAGAACCGAGCTGGAACAATTGATCCAGGAGAAGATGGCTCACGTGGAAGAACTTCGACAGATCCACCAGGACATCAACGCCATGGAACAGGTCAGTTCAAGATTCTGGTCCCGATTCGAGTTGAGAGGATTCCTCTCGACGGAGAGTTACTCGCTCCAAGCTTGTCCTGCGGGTTGGGAACTGATTTGTGGTGCAATGATGACTCAACGCACGATTTCCATCTGTTCTCTTGCCTCTGAAGTTCCACTGACGGCAGAGTTCTATTCGGACGGGTTTCATAATGAAGTGTGTATTACAGGTGATCAAGCAAGCTCAAGAGGAGAGGAATCGTCGTTTGGATCTCGCCAAGCAACTGAATCATGAGGTTCGCCGACTCAAAGAAGTCGTCGACACCTATCGGGGCGAAATCGGTGGGTTCGCGTTGCGGTCTGGTGCTCTTCAGGAAGCACTCTGCCATCATCTAGGGCGATTTCTCGTCGAAATGCAACATTATCCCGGATTTTCTCCGCCGTTCGAGCGAAATTTATTTGCTAATTCAATGACTTCCAGGGCTCATTAAACTCCCAGAGGTCCATGACGACGAACCGCTCTTGAAGCCTGAATTCTTCGAGCGACAACGTTTCGATATCCAGCCGAGCTCGCATCAAGATATGGGCGCTGCGCCTCAAGTGAGTCCCTTTTTCGAGGTCGTATTTGAAATATGAATCAAGTGCGGTGAGATTCCACTCATTCGATGTTTAGTGAATACCTCACTCCTATAGCACTCCCACGGTCGTCCGGGCGAAGTCCGCCTGAAGTCGGATCCTTCAATTCAACAATTTCGATTTGCAGGTGCTGCCGGTGCCGACTGATAACCCAATCCTTCAGCAACAACAGCAACAGTTGGCGAGCGCAGTCCAGCATATGCGTAATCGGGGTGGAATCATTGAAAGACCCCAGAGCTCGGCCGGTTTCAGACAGCAGCCGCCACCTATGAAGAGCTGCCTCTCCTGTCACCAGCAAATCCATCGAAACGCCCCCATCTGCCCCCTGTGCAAAGCAAAGTCTCGTTCGAGAAATCCCAAAAAGCCAAAGAGGAAGATGGAAGATTAAACCCGGAAACCTTCCTTAGCTGCAATACCAAACGAAACGACGTAGAACGTCCTCGCTCTACGTTGTGACCATGATCTCGAAGGTGTTAAAGGTTCAAGCCGCAGAAAGGCGACCTACACTTACTCATCCGAAGGTTCGACTTGCCTTCCTGTAATCTTAATGCTTAATGGATAATCCTCACCAGATCGGCCCCCACTCTGAAGGAATCCTCAGTGAAGATTGACGAGTTGCGGTGCAATTGAGTGCTGCGAACTGGCATGCATACACTGCCCATCTAAGATTCGGTTACATTTTGGTGGCCGATGCGGTGAGCGGAACCTATATTCTTGAGATTGGATACCGGAAATTCCGAGGCCTCAACCTCAAGGAAAATGAACCTTCAACCTGCCTCAAACCCTCCCAGGGGTTTCTCGACCTCGAATGGAGTCCCTGACCTTCACGTAATCGAAACAAAAACTATTGTTCCTGATCAGTCTCGGGTGTTGCGCGCAGACGGTTCCTGATTGATTTGAGAATACATTTTATTCGGGGGTTTTCTTCATCGTAAGATTCATCGCTGCTTGGCGGGGAGAAGTTTTCTTGACCACAGATTCGAGGCGGCTGTCGTATTAGACAAAGTTTCTGCGGAATTTGCCCCGAACGACGATCGCAGCGAGGGTCCCGGAATTTCGATCTGTAACTTTTGAGCCGACGCAATCCTCGGTCCCATAGTTGAGGACTCGAAAACTACTCCATTGCTGGACAAAAGAAGGTGCCATCAAGAACGCTGCTCGCTGAGGTGAACTAGGAAGACCTCCGATTCTTCTCAGCATTTAGCTCTCAATGAATTGAAGTTCGTGCCATAAACAGTAGTTTAGTTCCAGACGACATGCGCGGAGATGGGTGGTTGAACACGCTGTCTCCTCTAGAATCATATATGTAATCATCTCGCAGTGACAGTTCCTAAGGTATGCCAACCTGTGAAGCAAATGTTCAAAGAAGGATACATCGAGTGATCCTGCACGAAACACGCAGTATTTGTACATTTTTTGTACCAAAGCCGCGCGGAACAGAGTGTCTATAATGGATTCCTCCTTTCAACCGTCACATTTATGTACTGGATAACCAAACCGAGGACAATAAAATAGTGCTAGTACAATGAGAAACCGATGTCGTTGTCGTTCGTGAGCGATTCGAGTTGACTATCATCATCATCATCATCCGTCATCGTTCCCCAAACTGGAGTGCGAGTATTTTCAGTGGGGCAAGGATTCGAGAATCGCCTGCATGAAACATAGACTGATAGTCGCGTCTTCATAGCAGGCGATGACCCCCACCAGGGTCGTAGCCAGGATTTTCCCTGGGGGAGGGCTGATCTTGTGAACCGAGGGGCCCTGGAGGCGGGGGGCTAAAGCCCCCTCAGCCCACCCCTGACTACGCGCCTGAGCCTAACTACAGGAGCGCTGAGGACGCATCACTGGGGTGTCAAGTTGTGGAAATACCGTTATTCAAATCTCTCTAACGAGTCTTGGGTTTCCCATGCTCCTCTGACAGTTTCCACGGCGAGTGAACCGGTCATATTAGACAAATCATCCAGGAGCGCTGGATATGAACGCTTTGGAAGGCCCAGCTCGTCTTCTTGCGTGACGACGTTTCATTAAGGTTATGAAACGCATCTCCGACGCGCTGGATGTCGAGTTTGCGAAGAATTTCGGAACAGCGATCTCCAGGCTTGGTGGTGGAAGTTCCAGCGCACCACGCTCCACGAATATGGTTTCCCAATGTATCTGACTCATATGTCGCGATGCTTTGCATCGAATCCCTCCATTGAGAAGAAGAAAAAGAGTTCGTTCCCGCGCCCTTTCAGCCATCGAGCACCGATCTCGAGAGGAAATTATAGAGCGAGATGGATTCAGTGTCATGCCTGGTCTCACGGAGCTCAAGTATTCGATGATTAAATGTATTTATTAGAAAAATCCTAATTATGGCTTTTGACGACGTTGTTCTGAGCTCCGATGCGTTCCTAGGAGCAAGCATCAAGATTTGACTAATGGGCGATTGCGGGGGCCGTTATCGACATACAAGACAATATCCAAGAGACGAACAAGTACATGAGGCATAGCGTCAGAGGAGTTGATGCCAGATCGGCCGCTCTCAAGCTGAAAAATACGCATTCTGAAATTAGTCGAGTGCTCCATGAAACGAGCTTTCGAGGCCACAGGTACAGGTCTCGCAATCTCACGCATCACTCACACTTTCAACTTCTTGCGGGCTGCCGGGAGTGTTGAGAGGTCTTCCTTGAGGAGGAAGTATCGGATACCGAAGAGATAGCCCTTTAGGTATATTTCCCAATCCATTCGATCAGCCAGCATCGGGAAGATCTGAAGAACCCGGAAATCGAAGTTAGCGACGGCGAAGTCGACCGGAGTCCAATGGGAAGGTTCTCCTCCTAGGAAACCCGTACGAATATGCCCCGTTTGCTGCGGTTCCAAACTTTCGGTTTCGATGCTATGACGTCATTCCGTCATGAAACTCACGTATTTGTCGGTCTCGTTCAGTGAATCATACAGAGCCTCCACGTTCTTCTTCCTGAAGATCGGATCGGTTGTGTAGAAGAACATCAGAATGTCGATCGTGTTTATCATTCGTTGATACTGACGAGCGATTTTCGATGGCTTCCCCGTGAGTGATAATGCACAATGCGCGAGATGAGCCGGAAGGTAATGGTGGAAGAACATCATGTACTGAAACAGAAAACAAACGTCAATGACGTGCTTTATGAGATCTGACGATCAATTCCGCAGCAGATTCGCAGAATGCTCACTTTATGATGCAGATCGTTCATGGCGAAGTCCATCCTGGGGTAACGAAGCATTTGCTTCACGGGGAAGGTGCGAGCTAGGCGTAGATTGATTTTCCTCATCGTTTGCCATGAAATCCTGTTCTGGGGTCCAGCGGTCGCGTGGAGTATCGGGAGAGCTTCGACCCTGCGCAGATCAAAATTTTCATTGAGATCAAGGTAGAGAAAGGTCGAAGATTCTCACGCAAGGCAAGCCAATCCTTCCCCCTACTCATTACTCGTTAAACTATCGTTTTACTGTGGGACTTGTCCACCGACCCTCACAATGAGTTATCGAGTTAAGTGATTGAAACGCTCCCCTATGGAGGAGTCGTTTTCCGTTAAAATTGGGGAGCGAATTTGGTCCAAGGGATTTCCTCCACTTTCGCTTCTGCTTTTCTCTTCTTCTGTCACCATTCAACAATTTATTTTCGTCGCCAGAGAAAAAACATCGTTGTCTCACCCGGGGTCAGCGCGGTGTTTTGCTGCCACAATGACCGTGTTGACCACTAAATCCAATGGAACGAAATCTGGAAAGGTCTCCCGCGAAGTCACCGGCGCCGCGCGGAGAAGTCCCAGCCCGGCAACCATGAAAAGTCCCGAAGGTCCGTTGATATTATCCAACCAACCCTGAAAATGGCGCCGTTGTCGTCATCGTCGACGGAAAGCATATTATGCTGTTGTGAATGACACATGAGCTCGATAACAACAGCGCAACAGCTCTAACTCTGTATTTGGATTCGGAGCGACGAGTCATAGGTTCTTCTGACAAACGAAGACCATTCGTTCACCGGATCCGTTTCCCGGACGAAATACTCACGACGAATGGCTCGTTCCATGTAGCGAGAACGATGGATGGTCGCACGATTACGAGAGGAACATTGTGTTCTGCTTGAAATTCCCGCACCAGATGTTCGGCATAGGCTTTTGTGCACGTATAGGTATTGGGGTAATCCCCAAGAATCGATGGGCTAACTTCGCTGAGTGACTTCTCGTCCATCCATTCACACATTTGCAGGATTCCATGGGCCGAGTGTGGAAGGCTAGAAGTGAGGTTTGTCCGTGAGCGGCATCCCTTCAGAGAAGTTGTGCTCGGTCCTGTCAATTCAGCTCGATAATATGAAATTTCGTCGGAAGGACAGGGAACTGACTCACTCATAAATCTCCTCATCGGCTTCCTTCCTGGTGCAGTTTGTGTACGCGGTAGAAATGTGGACCATGGAAATCAAGTTGTGGACTTCTCTCGCGAGCTCTAGCACTCTGACTGTTCCGCGCATGTTCATGTTCACCGCCTCTCTGTATAGGAAGGAACAAGAGTTGAAAACTGAACTCGTTCTCGTGAAGTTTTTCAGTGGTCAACTTCGATGTTGGGGAGGACTCGCGCCCCTGGCCTTGTAGGGAAGGCCGGCAGTTCTCGAGCTTCATTTGCCCGCGGAACCTTGCCGTGTCGCAGGGGTTCCACGAGAGTCTCTCTGACTGAGTGAGACAAGCATAAGAACCACAAACTTCGCGAACCCTAGAGGCGCCGTAAAACGAAGTTTGAAGACCATTGAATTGAAAAAAAAAAAGAAGATCTCAAGGCTTTTGTCAATGAATTTCAAGAAATAAGGAGTGGAAAATTAGAGTTCGAGGACATAGGATCGAAATAGGTACTTTAGAGGCTCGTCGAATCTGACTGAGGCTGCTGAATGGATGATGACATTCACTTCGCGGAGGAGCATTTCTCTGTCCGATTGCGAAATTCCGAGTTCTGGTAGGAGAACGTCTCCTTCGATGACGCGCACCTTCTGTCTAGCTTCGGGCCTTCTCCGAAGGGTCTCTGTGAATAACTGCGAAACGATGGAGAATCCCATGAGCTCTATTACGAATTACGACCCTCTATCGGTCGGTTCATCGAATTGTTGTAATTTCCATCAACGACTTTCGAGGGTGAGGAGCTGATAGAAACTCACTGGCTCGCTGAGGATCTTCTGCAGTCGATCGTTCACCAACGTCCCCCTCTTCGGCCTCATCAGAACATAGATGCATCTTATATCAGGAGAGCTGCGCAAGAGCTTCTCGAGGATAGCCTGTGGAGAAATCGAGAATTATCACCGATGAAAGCCGCTGCAAACGTCACCATTCAATTCCCTTCATGGCGGACTTTTTTTTGTGGGAATCCAATCTTCTGTCACCAGCTCTGTGACGCTAAGAAAAGCTCTATAGCGATGAACACTGTTGGAATCGAGTGAATGAACACCAGGGTGCGAAATGGAAGCTTCCCTTCTGCAAACACTGATGGACAACGCGAGTTTTGATTCACGATCAGAGCGAACGCCGCTACCTTCTCGTGAATACCGGGTTTTTTTCTCTTCTTAATTTATTTCCTTTCCAGAGTTTGAAAGCCTTTTTGAGTCGGTTAGTTGCATTCACATTCAAGGATCCGACTTTCTGAGCACTCTGTAATCTGTGAGAACCAGATGCCACCGATACAGAAGTGTCTCACGGTCAGTGTGAGTTACTGTCTGTCTTCCTTTTACTGACTCGCTTCGGTTTGGGATAATCAAGTTCGTCGCTGACTCTTTTCTTAATGCTGCTTGCATTCCGAAAATTCGAACGGAAAGGAAACGATCGAAAATCCAAAATCTCATCTCAGAAAAACCTTGACGCAACACGGGGTAGTTCGGCCTAACCGATTCGGAACGACACAAACTTTTTCTACCCTTTTCGGCCGTTCGCAGTTCTGGCCGAACGGATGATACCGTGCCTCAGTTTCATTTTCTATATTTGAGAGGGAAAATTCCAATTTGGAATAGCCTTTGACCGGCCGTGATCTTGCGTGACGGATGCGCCGCGACTTTGGAGCTTGAGAGAAGTCGGACAAGCTGCGGCATGCATAAATTGGTGCGTCGAGCAATGTCATTCTCCCCTTTGTTGCATCCCCGACAGAAAAATCGGGAACTACGATAGGAAAACAGCGACTAATTAACCGAAAGCCGCCGAGTTTCCCCAACTTATTCCATGAACAGCTGTGCCATACGCAAAACTGCGAGGGAGACGGAATGGTTTCATGATCCGATAGGGTTGAGCTGGCCGTGGCGAAAGGCTTGGCGCGGGGCAATGTCAGACACTGTCGTTGAACCCCGGGATCGTAACCCTTGGAAAGCTCCGTTCAAAGAACCTCGAGAGTTTTCAATGTTATTCTGGCATTTTGCGAAATCCGCGGAACCATTCGCGGAAGAGATGTCAGTTGGAACGAATTTGCAATACATAGGATACGCGCGAAGCTTGAGAGCCGAGAGTTTTCACAATTTCCACCGAGGAACTTTCGTTCAAAAGCGATCCCATTGAGATCCCAAAACTGTTGCACCTCCTCTCTTCTGTTGAAGATTTCCTGAAAGTCCCGGCCCGGCTTGGATACAGAAAAATCAGCATTGTGCTGTCAGTTGGGCGCTCGCTTCATGCCATGCTCTCGGGAGTTTTGAAATCGGTCGAGGGCTGGATCAAGCAATCTAGAGCACCACGGTATGGGGGATGCTACTTGACTTCGTATTTTGGTGATGATGATCCGGCATGACCGTTCTAACGTCCGAGTCCACACTCACCTTGCCGAGGAAGCCAGAGCCGCCAGTGAGGAAGACGGCCTTCCCGGCGAAGAAATTGCTGACATCTGATTTGTTCAGAGTTTCGCTAGAGAAGTCCATACCTCGCTTTGGACGCGGAAGGACGCTCTGAGCTCTCGATACAGCGATTCAACGACCTCCCGGTCACAAATTCTGGTCCAAGTATACGATCACACAACACTCGAGAACTCGGTGAGAATTTCAGACTGTGAAGTTTAATCCGGGTGAGTGCTTCCAGCGACAATTCACAAATAACACGCTTTGTTTCTGGTGCAGCACTTTCGCTCATATATAGAAGAAAGAAATTTCATCCCATTCCACTCTCCCAGAAGCTCACACCGGGACGCATGGTGCGCACATTCGCGGAGCTGGTAGGAGGTAGACGGAACGACGCTATGCTTGACCGTGCTCCTGGGGTCGTCCGTTGTTGGTTTTCGCCGGTTTACAAGTGATGCTTGAACAAGCCAAGGTCACCCTGCGTTCGGAACCTTGTTGTGACTCCAAGAGGAATCGGTTGGTTTGGAACCGCAGGGCGCGCTTCCGCCAGCGTCATGGAGTAACTTCCGGCATGGGTCATCGAGGACTAGGAGAATTTTACGCGGTAATTCGCTCTCCGAGGCTATCGAATGTCATACATGGGAGCCGAGTACACTCTTGCCCCGGCTTCCAGAGAAGTGCCATGGTTCTGGGACACGAACTTAGTGCTTGCTGTGCTCCTTAGGGTTCCGCTGCGATTTGAGCACAGGGGGTCGAAACGCGGAAAAACGAAAATGATCAAGATGGGACTCAAGCTCCAGGCTAAGATGTTCATCACACGCTGCTCTCCTCCAATAAGTCAACTAGCTGGAGGGATTCTGGCAATGATTATACCAGAGCTCATGTCAGTGTGTAATGCTTCTGGAAGGGGACTACCAATGGCTAACGAAAGACACCTCGTGGTGGAACGTCGATTTTGAGGAAATTCAGTTTCAGATTCCGATGATAGGGAGACCGTTACGGTCTCCCTAGGGAGAACCCATTTTCTTCTCGCACGCATCGTCGCAGAACCAAATACTCGTTGACCTATGGTTGCGCAATTCAGATTCTGATTCTGGTGAACAAAAGCTGCAAAAATTGTTCATTTTGCTAGAATCATGGTGCCCTTTCATCCAAAACACACATGTCATGAAAGGAAACGGATGGATCGCCGACTTGAAGTGCATCATTGGGAACTCGATGGAGGCGGATTCACTAGAAGTTTCTCATGTGCCATCAGTTCGTGGACGACCAGTCAGGAGCCAAAACTTCCGATTCGGCTTCGATAAAACGTGAACAGTCGATTATGTGCGAGATTCCTTACATCTGATATTCACTCCGTACTCCACAATCTCGATTTCCCCGGTCAATGTGGAACCCCGGCGACTCCAGCAAGAGGCGCCCTACGTCGAGGACGAAAATTGCGATCCGTCGTGTCAGGCACTCCAGCATCATACGGTCAGACCTCGGTTAATGAATTCAATCCATTCTCCTTCAACCTTCGTTAACCGGATCAGGACCCCACTTCTGACTTGAATATCAGTAAGAACATGCGCCCGTCCCGCGGCTGCCGCAGAATGAGTGCGAGTAGAGTGATACAGTGGAATCCGCCTAATTGGCCCACCTGATCATAGGCCAGCCCGCCTATTCGGCCCGAAACTCCCGGTCCCGAAAATTGTCACTGTTTGATGTTATTCCAGCCCGGTTATTTGGCCAGGTAGCCCGGTTATTGGGCCCACTTTTGAATGATCCGAAGGTTCGCTATTGTCGGAAACATCACGCCTGGTTCGGTTTTTGAGAAATGTTTTTGCTCGAACAGCCTTGCGAACGCAATTGCAAGTTCGTAGCGAGTGGAACACATTCTTGTGATCAAAACATCAGCATCTTCCGTCCCTGAGGACACAGCAATTTCGCTTCGAGAAGATAACCACGACAGTCCTCGGCATCAGCTAGATGCTCGGACGGACTATCTCTCGAAACTTTCCCTGAATAGGACAAAGCAGGTCACGTTGGACAATTTTCTGCGCGACTGACGTTTCTTCAATTGAGAGTCCATTCCGAAGAGCAGGTTGATTTTAATGTAATAATGGACTGCGTTGTGTTCGAGTTCGAGTGCCAGAAATCGAGAAACTGTTTCATGGGCAGCCCCGCTTAATCGGCCGGAATCGCCTGGTCCCGACGTGGGCCGATTAAGCGGATTCTACTGGATAGGAAGGATGAGAAGCTTATCTCCTGCCGTTTCCTGGATGATACTCATAGGGAGTGAATAGCAGGCCTAACCACGCGAACCCGCGTTTAATTAGGGTGTTTTCTTCGAGTAATTGTCAAATGCATGCGGCCGACGTCTCTGAGGGAAAAAGTTCGTTAGCCGTGGCATTCTTTGATCGAGGCGCTCGTTGACCGGGGTAGGACTGCACTATGTTTCACACGAGGTGGTCATTACGGGGGGTCTCTTGGACTCAATCGAGGCCGAGCGATCGCCCCCTCACATCCGAGCCCCTTGAAACGATACTCTACTTCGGTCGATTTCTAGATTCCGAGTTCTTCTAGATTTCTAGATATCGATTTCTAGAGCGACTGCTCTGGAAAAGAGTTGGTTGGATGACTCGTTCAGGATGTTCCTCATTAACACTATATGGCCACGAAATCCACGAAATTCGGGTGCGTCGCAGCAGCAGCAGCAGTGTAATCTGTTGGTGACTGTGTGGTTTGGACCCGAAGGCCGACTTTCTCTGTTGATCGAGCCCGGGGTTCCGATCTGAAGTTGTGGTCGTTGGCGCTGCGTAATTGGCAGCGAAGTCTTTTTCCAAATGTATGATCTTCCCTGTATTCAAATTAGATGAATGACCGTCACGTGATGAACGGAACGCCTACTTCTCGACCCTGGAATCAGACCCCGCATAAATGCGCATGCGGATGGCTCTGTAGTGTGGTCAGCCTCATACCTCAAAGCGTTTTTCTGCCCACATCACGTGTCCGCTTTACTCGAGTCAATTGAGAGTGTATTCGACCGAATTACAATCTCAAAATGAGTCTATTCCTAGCCCTAAGATCACAATAGGAGTTTCGACAGAGGCCATATCCTCGCACCGAGGATATTCTGCAACGAACTTCTTTTCACCCTTCGGGACAATCCAGAAATCTCCGCGCGAATTTTGGCTCCAGCGTCTTCCCGCCCATTTCAAGTTTAGTTCAATAAGATGTCTTGATTTGAATACGGGTTCATTCGATCTACCGTTTACCACAGGAATGAGTTCATCCCCAGCGATGGGCTGATCATCCGAGATCCTCTGAGTGCCCGCAATGGGCTAGATTCTTATCTTGATGGAAGTCCTGCACGGACTCCTTTCCTCGTCTCTCGGACCAAGCGATAAGGAGATCCAGAAATCCCCGAGCGGGCTCTTGCGTGGGCGTATTCGGGCTCGCGAGCCACCTGGAACATTCTGAAGCAGAAAATCTACATAAAATCCCTTGAGCAAAATGGGCTTTCGTCACACTATTGCCTTCAACCACTTGGAATCGTTCCTGCGGCTAAGACGAAACCGACTTATCGGTTTCCTCTCTCACTTCAGCATCTTTGCGATCGGCAGCGCCGGGAGAAGATCGGCGTTGATGGCTGAGTTTCAGCCTCCGAGGACGAGTTTTGAAATCGACTTATCGTTCCCAGATCGCCGCTCACGTACGGACACCGTACCCGATCGTCCAACTTGCTCGGGCGTGATTAGCATCATTCCCCAGTGAATTTTGTGACTTTCGTAGAGATGCGATCCATCCGAAGGCTGGGGCTGACCCCAAGTTTTCCAAAGTTCAATCTCACAATCCGATGCAAAAACCATTTCAAACGCCGAAGTAACGCCTCAGATCCTCAGAGACCGAAGCCATTTCTCCTCAGCCACATGTTGAGGTCGAGATCGATCTGTGTCCTGTCTTGAAAAATTTGGGGCTCATCTCCATCCCAGAATTTCCGAGATAACCGATTACAATAGTGTACCTCTAGCAAATAACATTCAGATTGAGCTAAGCAAGGCTGAGCATAAACAGATTGAGCAATGACGAAAAATCAGTGGTTCGCAACTTGAGTTGAAAGGAGTAGCAAATGGATTTCTGTATCGCTTGCGTTGAGACGATGGATCCGACAACGTCATCGATGTGTCGCCGAATTACGTCAATACGTTTCGGTTGTCTGTCGAGAACGTCGCCTCTTGTCAGCAGAAATCGCCATCAGGGGTTTGGTAGCAATGTGCCCGACACCAGCTGATGCTCTTCTCGTAAAGCACCTCTAACAAGTCAAGAATGAGCCATTGGTGTTCGACCCGGCCTTCGACGAACGAGCCTACCAGCGCAGTCGCCTTCGAATTTTCATGAATCAAATTTCCTTTATGGGTTCACGCAAACACATACACACAAACAGACAAACTTCGGCTGTGTGCGACGCCGACGGAGACGAGCACACGAACGAAATGTCACCATTGGTGATTTGATGGCAGACCCGGCATTTTGGCATTTTGACATCTGGACAACAAGCCACTGCTACCGCGCTACGTGAATGATTCTGTCAAATCTCGTGGAATCGTGAAAGCTTGCATCCGCGGCAGATCAACTTGTAGAAAACCGGACTTCCAAATTTGAGGTTTCTGATTCCAGGCGTTTCCTCTTGAGAATCCGGCACAATGATTGATCATGAATCGATCGGAGCCCAGTGCTAAGCTATCGGGATGGTGTCAAAAAAAGGTCACGACGCATCCCAGATCTCCGGTCGAGCGCGTATGTTGACATTTTGAACTCGATGACATGATACGACCGATTTGGCTCGGGCGTGATTGACGAACTCCGCAAAAATTATGGGGCCGGTCATTCGAAGCTTCTGGGGTTGTTTATGGTCGGGTGCTTAACAGTGGGAACTCGGGAGAAGATTGTGAGAAGTACACCTCAGCCGATTGCTCCAAAAAGTTTCCAACGGTGGGCCGTGTACGAAGATACCACACAATATATCGTTTGCGGCAAACCACTCATTGCCTCTGGGTTCCCTTGGGGTCAACGATTTTTTGAGAATCTGAGAGTTGAAAAATTGTTCCGCCTCAACCTGCTGCGCTGACATTCAAACTTCTGGATTTTCGGGAACTCGTTTGAGCTTCTGGAAATCTGATTGATTCTTGGGGTTCTCCCGAATGTCCACCTTGCCGCTCCCTGTACGAACTTCCGCGCTCTCCTGCGGTTGACTCGCGAAGGCTAGCCGTCCTTGCTCACCCCGAGACGTTCAGGCGCCCGACCCGTCTTAGTCGTCGCATGTGTCATCAACCCGAATTAGTTTGGAATCGGACTGGAAACAAAACTCCTAATGAGCTCCTTGCAATTTGAGCGGTATTAGAAATAGCTGAGCACTCTACATTCTTGTTAGATCTGGCTCGTTGAGCATTGGCAACATAGCGGCCACGGTACCGCACGTCTCAGTTCTTCTTTTGATCGATTGCTTGGTGTGACATTTGTTGAAACACTCAAATTGAAGGCCTGGAATGAAGAACAGTCAACGCTTGATGGAGGAGCACGTCGTCAAAGCACCGCGAGGAATCAAAACCCTTTGTGCTCCGCTTGGAAGAGATCACGTGCCATGGAAGACTTTCACTGCAAAGGCGTGATTGATATTACCGGTGATGTCTACACAGTGCATTCAGCGGAATACTTGTCCAAACTCCATTCAGCGTGCTACACAGTCACGACGCAGGAGTCAGCTTTCTCAAAGGCTACTCGGCCTTTTCCGAAATGGATTGAACCCTCAAGTTCTCCAACTCGCCGGTTTCGAGGCACGTCTATTAACTGGGTTCGTACTTCAACTGGATTCGTAATGAACCCCAGGAACCTCGACAGTGGCCTCCTTCGGGCAGTCTTCCCACCGGCGACTTTTCGACATCCTCAGATCTGACTTGCAGATAACCAATGTTGTCGATATCGACGTTTTCTCGTTCGAGTTCCGGTGATTTATCTGCGGGAAATCGGGAGTTCCCAATCGACCATCTAGCCTACGTTCAGCTGCAGTTGAAACAGCATGTACTACAATGGCTGCCCATTTGTTTCAATCAAAACTAAGCCTTTTGTCTCAAAGCCAGCTTTCCCACTTCGAGTCTCTCTGTGTGGGAACATGTCAACGTTTCGCGACGTTTCCAATGTCAACAGTAATGACCACTTGCAGAAGTTTGCGGTAACTGAGAACCTTATGACGAAAGGAGAAAAATGTGGCCATTCCAGATAATATGCATACCACCGTGTTGTTTTGGGCTGTGTCGAAGCGCTACAGCCGTCGTCGCGCTTGAAACAACCGTGCCCAGCAGCGCCGTTGATACAACGACCCGACGACAAACAAAGTGTGTCGGCATCAAAACACTTTCGGTTTCAATTGAAAGCTTTTGAAGAGCCAAACGAATCCGGAGAGATAGATGTGGATCGCGACAGCCAGAGCACTGGGAATGGTCGCCTTCTTCCGTCGTCACGGATGGTTTCGACCGAAACGTCTCCAAATCGACCGAGGAACCAAAAGACCATAACTGTCACACGCAGGGAACGGGGCAGCGGGAAGATTTAGCCAGAAGAATAGACGGGTCTCGTATGCTCGCCGAATGCGTCTTTCCCCCCGTCTGACGATTTTCTGCTGCTCCTTACTTCGAGGTCTCCCCTCTAGAAATCCTGCTGGAGTCATTGCAGAGCTAGTTCTAGCATCCTCTGATTTGTATCATTCTGGGGGGCCGATCCGAAAGTTTCTTGTTCGGACAAAATCCGGGCGGACGAGTAAAGGTCTGGCTCGGACTTCGAAACTCAATTCAGAGCTTCATCTTTCGGAAGCACGGAAACCGCGGTCGTAACAAGATTTCATGCCTCGCTTCAACAACCTACTGTGCTACTATGAGAATTCCTAAACTATTCTCTTCCGATGAATCGGAATAACATGTTGAAACCCTGCTCTTGGTTCCGCAGAAGAATGGTACCCCAAAAATAACGCGAAGACAAGAAAAAACGACGGAATTAGATTGAAGACATTGACGACCACCAAACTGGACGAAGATCCCACCGACCCGACTTGATCACACAGGTCCGTTTGAATCTCGCCCCGAAAGTGATCGTCTATTTTGGGCTCCTTTCTTACGTTTGTTCGATTGCTCCTTCCGTTCTTTTCCGTCTGCTCTGAAAGTCAGCTTTACCCCCGGGTCAGACATTCAAAGGTGAGTCTTTCACTTCCATCAGATCCGATCCGCAGTGACATTGATGCTTGGGTTCTTCGGACAAGGTTGTCATCGGCTTTCCTATGGACTGATGTTGCGGGTGCTTGACGGCGCGATGCGACGTTTAGGCGCAATCAGAGTTCTGTCCCCAAGTCGTCCACCACGAAGATTCCAACGCGGAATGCCCTTGACATAACTGGAAACCGAATCTCGTTCTTACTTTCGTGTACAATTTCATACAAGTAAAGCTCGCCCATGTTTCAGAGGATCGAATGGTGTTTTGGGTCACAAAAGAGGAAAATTCCATCATGCGAAATGTCGTTGTCTACGCATGCCGGCACCCCACGCGGGCATCGATCGAGCAACCATATATTCTTCTTATCTCATCTTTTGAGCCAGCTGTCAGATAATCGGAGATGGATGGAGGGGGAAACAAAAACACACTCGGAACAGAAGTTCTCGATAATGGAAGAGGAGACAACAATCAATACTCTCGGCCGCAGAAAATGATAAACAAGAATAGCTTGTGAAGCCATCGAGCCGACAAAACAACCAAGAATGATGACGAAGGAAGAGACAATGCGAGAATAGATGGAACAAGTTGATTGATTGTGAGTGGAATCCCCTCGAAGGATAGAGTTCAAATAGTTGACGTCTTCAAGCTGAAGCGGTTGCAAAGCGGTTTTGGATCTTGCCATGCGAAGGTTTACCCGAGAGAGGCGCAGCTTCTTAAAAATTATATTGTTCTGAGAGCGATTCCATGAGCTAACCTCATTCGCAGGGCCGGATTTCCCATTAGGCTAACAAGGCTACAGCCTTAGGCGGCAGATTTGTGATCGGCGGCGGATTTTTCCTCGTCGTCGTCCGTCGTCCCCTCCCTCCGGCCCCCCGCAAGAAGCGTCTAGAATCTATGATGCGAGGCTTCAAGCAGCGGAGTTTGGTGGATCGGTTCCGGCATTCGCCCGTAGAGATTGGGAGCCGTGGAGGCCATTCATGGAATAGCCGGCTGCAGGGATCGAACTCGCAACATACCCTCCGAGAAAGCTTCACATGTGGCTTTGCGAGCATGCTTCTGTGGCACACACTGCTTAGACCGCTCGACTGTCTCGTCGGTTGAGCCATCTCGAGAGCTACGCCGTAAGCTCTCTGTCCCCGCACATACCCTTTTATGAAAACCCCTCCAAAAATCAACCAGGAGACCGTCCGAAGGGGACGCTCGGATTTCAGCGGAACGCAAAGAGCGAAGGCCTGACCAGCCTCGATGTTCGCAGGTTCACGTGTTCCGCCGTTCCATGGACCCTACGCCTCGAAACGATAGAATCGCTCACGTACTAGTTTGACTCTCAGATTTTCAAGAGAGCATGACAGGCGGTATTCCGAGCCAGCCTTGGGCGGCAAAATCCTAAATCCGGCTCTGCTCATTCGGAAGCATAAGTGCACCACAATACGGTTACCACCCCCCCCCCCCCCCCTCCCAAAATGACATGGCTAGAGATGTCGGTTGAAGGAGGCGCTCGACAACCTATTCCCAGAACCCATAAAGATCCAAATGACACAAAAAAGACGATCCCCAGAGACCCTTCGGACTGACGAATGTGAAAATAAGAGCTTCTGGGCACAAGTCGTTTCTTTTTTTGATTCCATATTCACCGAATAGATGCTGACCCACCAAATGAAGTCGTTGAAGTCGACGATGTTTTGTTTCCGAAAGGTCATCATTGGTGATGACGATGACGAATTGATTGAAAGATTCTTACGCAACGCCTCGAATCACAAAGGAGCACCAAGGGCCTATAAAGAATCGACGACGACTACTGATTTGCTTACTGCGCGTGCGGAACACTAGCCACGGCTTCGGTTCGACTCAAACGGGCTCTTGCTCGTTTCTACTGAGCTGCTTGCAGCTCCAAAGAAATGGTATTTGTCAGAATGCAATGCCAGGAAAATGGAATCATGAGTAATTTCGAAAACGGAGGGATTTTGCGTAAGAAATAAACCCCACACGAGAACCGAGCAGAATTAAATTGTCAGTAAGCTTTGCCATCTGGCCGCGATTGACAGACTGACCGGATGAGTGATTGACCGTCTGTCTGGGCTGCTGACTGGGTCGGCGAATGACGAGATGTCAGAAGCATTCCGCAGTGGATGACAGTGCGCTTTCTCTTCTCCTTCATCGCTATTGTCAGTAATATCTCTATTTCAGAAAGATGGGGCAGGCGGTGGCAATGGCGGCGGTAACTGCAAGCGACCAAAAACGGTGATAGCGTTCGTTCGCGGCGCCGTCTGCGGTGGTGGTGATGGTGATGAAGTTCGTTCTCATCATCTTTTCAACAACTCGGTCGAAATTTCGTCACCGTTGGGACTATGCTCTTCGACGGACAGTGGTCGACATGGTCGTGGCGGAGCTCGCGGTGGTGAAGCCAGACGCTGATCCAGGTACGCGGGAGGATGAATGAGCGAAGCGAGCGCGCGTCGAGGCGAAAGAACAGACAGACCGGCCGTGGACAGAAGAAGGCGCACGAAAGTTATGCGAGCGCGGATTGTGTCCGACAATGTTGGTCTTCTTTTTCCGCGCGTTTATTTCCCCTCTTTACGACCCAAGACTAGCCGAGCTCTCGCGAATGTTGGACGGGTCAAGTGAACGATGAGAAGTGTTGTGTGATCTAGAAAAGCTCGATGTTGTTTTCTACACGTCACCGCGACATCCCGCTGGCCGTTGATGCCCGGCTAGGGCTAGACCTCGAAAGCGATCTTGGGGAGGACCTAGAGGACTCTGGGCGAACATCTTCCTCTATGGATGGGAGATCCTGCTCTCCGATTTGGAACTTGCGCAAGGACGAATTCTCGAAACGGTCGCCGTCCGAGTTCCACGAAGAAAGGACCATGGGTCGATATCCCTAAGTCTTGTATCAAGCATCGCTCAAGATGGTTTCGAAGCAAAGAAGCGCGAGTTGGTGTTAGACGACTCTGTTAGCTCGTGAGCAACGGTGTCTTCTTTCTGGTGCAGATTAGATGACGACGCTCAGACAAATGACCGAACCATAAGCGACGCGGCCAGATGATCTTAGATACAGACCGATGGAGCCGGCAAGCGAGCGGACGGGCGACAGGGAGACCGCCCGAAAGATAGTTGATCGCTCACAGTGAGTGTGTTTGCACTCGGCCACCGAGTCCACGCACTTACGGGAACATCCTGAATTGGTGCAACCGGCATGAAACGACAGATAGACGAACCTTCCATCAACGACATGCTCGCGTCGGTCGCCGACTCCACTTGATCCAGTAGCACTTGAATGGGATGCGATCCAGGATCACACGGATGAACCGGTATGGGATGCTCATATTGAGGCGGCGCGGCGTATCAGGGATTTTGTATATATGTACAACGATCGTGCCCTCGTACAACGTCAGCGCGCTCTAAAGGCATCACTGGTGCTGTCGGGGAACAGGCTCAACAATGTCACGCGAGAATAGAGCCGTCCACAACGAAGATAGATTACTAGCGAAGCTAACACAACCAGCAGCGTTCCCAAGCAGTATTAGGATCCCCTATCCGCTACCGTAAACGAGCGGTGGCTAAATGAGCAACACCGGCCTCGGAAAACAGAATCGTTTCTCCCGAGTGAGCGCTTTCTCGGACCTTTTCAAAAGTTTCTCAGTTGAGGAGGCGTGATAGATACTTCAAAGCCACAAATCTGATATTTTCGTTTCTTGATAGATGAACGACTGTATCGTAATTCGCCGAGTATTCCAAACAACACGATTCTGCTCACGATGAATAAATAAACAATTTCCGCGTCGCGCCTCAGGCGGACAATGGACCTCCGCTACTTTCGATTCGACATCCATCGTTGTCCCCGAGATTCACTTTGATACCGCTATACGGCACCGATCAAGGGCAGAGCGTGAAATACGCCATATCTTCTTTCGAACCCTCGCAGGGCATACCTCGAGAGGACTCGGTACGATGTCTGGGGAACTCCTTCAATCAGGGACAGTTCGACTAAATCGTTCTCCCAGGTCAAAATCAGGGTTTCGTAAGAGAGGATGCCTTGGAATGCGCGACGGAAAGGTTGTCCCGTGTCAACTTTATCTGTTAACTCAATTATCTGCGCAATCCTTTCAAGCGACTGACGCCGTTCGGGAACTAATTGTGGTTACCACAGTTTTGTTCGCTGTTTGAAGACTCGCAAGACGAGATAGACAACAGTCTCTTCTTAAGCAAAACGAGTCCGGATTACCGCAAGTGATAAGTTTTCTTTCAACGAGCATGACGCAGTCCACCCGAAGTCTTAGAATGTTGCTCGGAACGGTGAGAAAATTCTCTTCGAAAGCGGGAGGAGTAGTTCTCAATGATCACCACCATCGAGCTTCCTCAGAAATTTCGAATCTGAACGGTCGACGGCCTGATCTGGCGAATGGGCTTGAGGAAGACGGTAAAGTTCTTTTCCACAAAAATTGAGGTTCGTCACTGAGTTTTCGTCAAAACTCACCTAAGTAAGGCTCGGGCGATCTTTTGATTTGGCTCGACCTGAAAACTTTACATAGAAGACTCGAAAAGATCTACTCACGTGTCCCGCAGGAGGCAAAGAAGGTAGTTTGCTCCAAGGAGGCACTAGCCTAATGTTGAAGAAGAGAGAGACGATTGGAGGATGGATACAAGATACTCAAACGAGACCCACGTTTCCGCTGGAGCTTGTGATTCTACGACGGCACATTTGTTGAATGACGTCCGTGCGGTGTTGTTGCTTGCTTGGTCCGTTCGTTGGCTCGTCGGTTGGCTGGTTGGATGGTTCGTTCGTTTGTCCATCCCTCGGTTGGTTAGTGCGCTCTGTGGAACGAGGCCAATCTCATCCACTCCATCCTCTAAGTGGAGTCGAGTCCACTAAAGCGGTGGAGGATCTTTTTCAGGCACGTCTCTCCCCTTGATAAGATAGATACAGCAGCGAACATTGAGAGAACGCGAGCGCGTGGATGAGGAGGATACAAAGACTACGACGACGATGATAACAACGGCAGCCGCGGCGGCGACAGCGACAACAACGACGACGACGACAACGACGATATTACTCCAAGAGTCGTGCAGCAGTTTAGCGAACCTCCTCCATTCGCTTAACCGAGCTCCTCTCGTTCATCGTTTCGTTGAATATGGCCAGCAACCATCCGATGCTTTCGGCCTTATCGCTACCACCACTACTACTCTAACCACAGCTGATCTCCGAGCTGCGATGACCAGCCTTCCTGCCCGCCGATCTGTCGATGCGCTGAGCGGACACTCTGAAAACATTTCAATCCGTGACTTTCATCGTTTGATCATTCGTTCTGTTGATCCGGAAGAACAACGAACATCAGCTGTAACGGAACACCCAGAGTCTAAAAAAACTTCGTTCATATCTGGGTCCTCTATGTTTTGACGTTCCAAGCCCGCAGATAGTAGTTTTTCTCTTGTTCTTAGGCTCTTGTCGCCCATGAATTTGATGCCTCTTCCATTTTCTCGGCTTCGTCTGAAGCATGGCTACTCCGATGTCGTTCCTGATGGTGTTCTCAATCTCCATCCACTTAGTAATCATCAACAGCAGCATCATCATCATGATTGTCGACGCCTTCAATCTTAATCCTTATCGCATAATCATGACCAGCATCAGCCGCAGTTTCAACAGGAGTGGCATTTGCGGCCGCAATATTTTTAACCGTGAATAACGTATCGTGAAGTTGATGTATCACAACAACAGTTGCTCCTTCCATGTTTATTCTTCTTCAATTCTTGCTTGCGGGGGGAGCGTCGACGTGAAACCAGATTGGCGATCAAGAATCCTCCGACATCAAAGGTTGAAATCATTGATCACATCACGAGAAGACAACTTTAAAACGAGATATTCTTCGCGTTTCTTGCAAGCTCTGTATATTTTGAAGAGCGAAGGGAAAAGGAGCGGAAAAATCGGCGATAGATATTGACCTCGATCTCTGCGTCGGGCTATCAGAGACGTCCTCAAGAATTTCCACGCGGCTCTCGGTGTTTCGGGATGAGTCACTCGGAGTGCTGGTGGCGAAGGTTGAAATCTGATCACAATCCGTTTTTAGACGGCTCATTGTACAATCCGTTCGCTCGTTCGCCCACTGGTTCGTCGGTCCGGACAGTCGACCGTTTCAAAACTTCTCTCATTGACGAAGCGACGAGCAGATGACTGATTTCCTGACTATTGTAGACGAAAAGCTTCTGAAGTCGTTTGCGGTTTCCTTCTGCGATAGATTCAAATAGCCGGCGCAGTGTCCGGACACAACGCTTGAAGAGACTGCGTCGCACGGGTGTTATTTTGGCACCAAATCAAAAATGAAGATGTTAGTATGAATTCGCCACGCAATGGTCTTCACCGCCTTCGCGACATCTGGCGTCCGGAAACTCTGCGCGGATCCCAGGCGAACGGCAAGAATTTCCCACATCGGCGGAAACCTCCCAGGCCTCGAACTAGCTTCCCAGAAAGCTTTGTCCGATTCCGTTACAAATGGTTCTCTTCTGCAAGAAAGAAATCCCAAGTTTAAGGTCGTTATCTAGGGCTTCTTTCCCGACTGCACCGACGATCCCATTCATTATTATCTTCCAGCTGGCGAAGCTGATCCATTCATTGGTTCATTCATTCATCAATTGGCGGCGGATTGATGGCTCAGAATAAATCTTCCGACGAATTGGTTCAGAGCAACGCAGACGCGGAGACGTTGACTTTGCTATTGTAGTCTTCTGAAATGTTTCCGACGGGTCCGGATCCATTAGTTCGAGCTCCCGTCTGAAACTGTAAACAAAACATGCGACCGAAAAGGACAGAAGCCTCCGGAAATGAGGTGCCGTTTCGCTTTGTGTACAAATAGAAACAACTTCGGCGCCGGCTTCAGGTCCCGACTGTGGAAAATTCTGTGTCGTCGATTCGTTCCCATGTGAAGGATGGCACAGTGTTGTCTTGCACGACCGGATCACCGTTGACCGATTGGCTGATGGACTGCCCTCCAACTTGACCGCTGGGGATGCTTACCGATTCCGCTGTTTGCATTCTTGCCCTGTCTGACAAAATGCAGTTTTTTGAAACATCCGAACCACAATAGAAGCAGCCACCGCCATTGCAAGGGCGGCGGAGCTACCGGCGGCGGCGGCGACAACGACGACAACGGCAAGAACAACAATTTGGGGAGGCATCGTTTGGAGTCAAGGAAAAGCGTACGGAAATAGACGATGATTATTTGCTTGCATTTTATTTGTGTATTTTCTTCTCATTCTTCCCTGCACCAGTCACGTTAACCTGAGGCACATCAGTAATAATCGTCCCACACAACAGGGTGCACGGAGACCCTCAGAAAAAAAAATCGGAAAGAAGCTTGATCATGACTCATAAGTTCATAAGCAAGCCACGCCGGGGTGCTCCTCCTCCTCAGAACTCTGCGAGACGGTGCAATGTGAAATGGTTTCTCAAAAAGCCACAGAATATTGAAGGTGATCAAAAAGAAGTTGAGCATTGTGGTTACGGCTTGGATGCGACTTCCGAGAAAGTCGAACAGCTCTCACTCACAATCAGAAGAAGTTCCCCAAGTACAGAAACTGAAACTTGGAATGATGTTTGTACGGGGTCGCGTCAACTCTGGTTTTGTTTTGAAGCGACAGAAGTGATTTAGTTTTCGCTTCACAGACCGCTCTGTTTATGGTGATCGGTGCGCAATGATGCCTTCTTTGTAACGCGCATGATGACTTCAACCGCACGGGGTATTGTTTAGAAAGGTGATTCTCTTCCTTCAAGAGTCCTGAAGATGGGGCTTCGCTGAAATTCTCAAAGTAGGCCCCAGCTGCAGCGGGGGAACATCGCTTATAACAAACGTTTGGAGGATGGGTCAGATTGAACGGGTAACAGAAGAATACAAGGAACCGATTTGAAAGGTCCCGTCATCTTCGAGCGTTTTTGACGACCACTAACAACCCTCAAGAGCGCCTCGTGATGAGCTGTGCTCACTTTGAAAGCCAGAAGTGGACAGGGAAATCAACAAAAAAAAAAAGCATAACGGAGAGAAAATATCCCGTTGTAATAGAATGAATCCGCATGGTCGACCTTGCTCTCTGGAAAATGGATTCGGGCGAGCGCTACAACGCGGTCGTCAATGTCCATAAGTCCAAGCATCCAGCTCGCGCACTATTTGCATCAAGAAGATGAAATTTGCGCTCTTCCGTGAGTTTCTGTCCGGTAACACTGAATTCGACGGAGTTACTTCCAGGAACTCCTTTTCCTTTCCTGTCGATAAGTCTTTCATCTCTCGTACTGCCTTCATCTCGATTTTCATCCTTGTGGCAGTGCCGTGGGGTATTTCTCCATCCACGTTCGATGGAAACCATCTTCAATGCGATCGGTCGATCGATGAATTGACGTGAGCTTTCAGGGAGAAAATCGAAAGAAACCGATGAGTCACATTCATTTGAAGGTGATCTGCACGACTGAATATCTGGTTTCCTCAATCGATGTCTCCTCGTTTGACAAGAATCAGGAATTAATGTTCAGAATCTGTCTGTCGATGTCAAACGAAGGTCAAGACGTTTTTTCTTTCCTCGGAAACAGGGAAGGGATACCTCCCATGACCTTTGCGCACACTTATTATTTAATTTTTGTTCGTGGACAGTGTCTAGAGAGTTGGAACTTGAATCTGGAAGCTGAGAAGGGATATTGTGCAGAAAGAGTAAACTTCAGCTGTTCTGGTTTGGCATTTTCGCCAATCTGGAAAGGAACGATTACGTTGCCGACAGCCGATTCGTGACCGAAGTCATCGGCCATCAAACGGTATGAGATAACGGCGCCGGAAAGAAACCGTTTTCGGCGAGCGTGGAGCATCCTACATTCCATGTGGACGCCTGAAACCGCCCATTCGCTTAGCTGCATGTAATACAAGGTGGGCGGTCGGTGGACTAGAGTGTTGATCCCTTGTTGGTTGAGTACACCGAAAATTTCTCAATTCCACGTGGCATGACAAAGAACCATCCTTCGGTCATCTTGGTAGGAAGAGTCGCACGAAGGCTGGCTCACCCTGAGTGAAACAAATCGAGGGTCTCCGGAACATCGTACAGTCTCCATGTACTAGCGATCAAAATGATTTTACGTCGCGAATTCAGCCCGATCCAATGATGATCTAGGTCAGCGGCTCCCAAACTTTTTCGTCCCGCGCCCCCCTTCGCCCGCCCGGGGAATGGGCATGCCCCCCCACCTAATCCCTCCAGAAGATTATTCCTCACCTGAGAATCGCCGCGAGAATGACCACAACAAAAATCGCGTATTTGCATTATTATAACTTTATCGGAATCATGTTTTCTGCTGGTCTTTTTATCAGCCACCTCTCTATGCTGTCAAAAAATGTTTCAGAACTTCAATATCCAGTCGCCGCGCCGCAACGAAGTTTGACTTTGGTTCGGGTCTGTTTCTATTATCGTAAACAACGCCCTTCCTCGCTTCCTGTGAACATCGGTGATCCCTTCACCCTCAGGGAAGAGCGTCAACAGGAAGCTCGAAACTGATGGAGGACATTGCAATGAACACGGGAGGGAGTTTCCCGAAAACAACACAGAGATGAGCCTGGGAGAACGCGCCGGCGAAATCGATTGTCGAGACTTCTCTCGAATTTCAGGCGGGAAGTAGAGCATAGAGGAGGATTTGACCAGGGTTTCTCTCCATTTCGAAATTATATTTCGGTTCCCATCTGTAGTACTGAAGTGCTGGCACGGGGAAAGTACGCCACGCCCCCCCGGGAATTTTTCCACGCCCCCCTGGGGGGGCGTGCCCCCCTACTTTGGGAACCGCTGATCTAGGTAGTACAGGGGAACCGAATCTCGCTCAGAAAGTCTGACGGTCGCGATTCGGGAGCCAACAGCAGCGGCCAGACAAGAGAAAAGACGCTTCAACTTCGCATCACGCTGGAAACTTGAGGAAAATGAGTCCGGTGCCGATTTGGGTTTGTATCATCGCTGACCCACCGGCCGGTGCCGCAGAACAAAATGTCGAGAATTTGATAGCTTCTCCAATGTCATGCTAGCCGTTTAGCTCATATCGCGTTGCAACATTCGCATGTTTTGCTTAGCAAAAAACTCAGCCTATTCCTTATCTACGACTTGTTCTTTCATCCTGTATCTTCTTTCGGCGAGCAATATGAGTCGAGAGTTTTTTTTGACACTGTTGACAATGGTATCATGGTCGTCATCGCTGTCATCATAATAATAGTCATCGTCGTTGTAATGAACAGATGAAACTCAAGGGGACATTATTAAAAACCAACCATAATGAAATGAATGCTACACAATGATGAAAACGAGGACGCTCGAGGAGGGAACGCAACGCGTGGGAGGTTTCAATTCGCCGGAAGATCGGTCAAAGTCGTGTTCAGATTTTCGGGGGAACCTCATTTCCCAGCAGCCGGATCTCAGATGTTATCTTTGATCGGGTCGAGTATCGATCTTCCTCCAAAAATACTCGTTCGGATAGCTGGCGGCGATGTGAGTGACCATCGAGAGACAAGCGCGGTGTATCGCTTTTGAGACGTACGCCAATCCGATGGGATTGATCCCACTCGGCTCACAAGTGGCCTAAACGTTCCGGAGGACTTCAAGAGTTCGCTTATTGTTTTCTGTTTTTTTTTTGTCGTTTCTCTCTAAAGTCTTGTCATGATGACACGGGCTGCATCATAATCACCACAGGCTGACTGTTTGCTCGGATTGCGATCCGCAGAGCCACTTTCAAATCAAGTTTTTGAGTTTTTCTAGCGAGTGACGCCGGATTGCGACGCCCAGAAGCAATGTGGTGCCCTGGATCTCCTCAGGTCGAAAATTTTACAGGGAATCACATAAATGCGAAGTTCAGAAGTCTAAGTCATGTCATTTTGGAATCCCAGCGAGTCATTAACCACATCCTGTGCTTATTCCATCATTCACAGAATGAAGTGCTTCAGAGCGATTAAGATTTTCAGGAAAAACGATCGAGGCTTTCTCTTATTGATCAAGTCGCCGTTTCACAGCCGATTCGTCCGCCGATTCCGTCACTGGTAGACTACCCGCTAAATTGTTTGAAACGAGAAAAATTCCACGCAAGCCAGCCGAAATATGACTGACATGTCGTTGGGATTATCATCCCGCTCATAGATTCCAAAAACGAAAAAAAAGAGGGACGCACAAAAATTGGCCCTTGCGCATGTCAAAAAACGGAACCGTGGTTTGGTCACTGAACGCTCTGTACAATTAAATGGCGTGGGAAACATGCTGATACCTTCCGCAACTTTTTTCTAAGAGTGTCTGTTTATGTTGGCTACACGACGATAGAGGAAGAGATGCTGGGAGTTCGCGACGGAATCAAGATGTATACAAGAGGAATAACGACACCAAAAAAGAGCCAAAATTCAACACGACAGCTTCTCCAGAACACGATGAGCACTCTGTGAGGAGCTCGAAATCTCTCGGATGAAGTCTGGATTACCGACAGGAGGAGAAAACTTGGACTGAGGGAGAAATACAGAGCTTCTCGTAGAAGTTAAGATATGATCGACAGAGCACAGATAGGGACGATAAATGGAAACCGTTCTCTCGATGGTCTCGGCTCGGACGGCCCCGCATCGGAGTCTCTGTTTGTCAGTCAGAGATGAACAGTTATGATAATGTGGCGAAACTCCAGAAGTAGGAACAGTGTTATTAGATATGGACAAGGTAGAGCCGAGCGAGTCCTGCCTCTTTCATTTTCTTTTCCTTATCTTTGGAGCTTTCGTTTTTATGGCCGCTCTCGATTGTGAGGCACCTCAGAAGAGTTTGTTGTTCGGGAACGAGATCGCTTCTGACTAGACTCCGAGTGTCAGTGTTGGATGCGACGAAAGTTATCCCTTTCCGCGGCTGCACCGGGAAGGTAGTCATGTGTCGTTGGTCGCCTCGGAACTCCCAAGCCAATCAGAGCCACTGGTTGTTACTGGCCTGTGACAAGGAATCGAACTTTTCTCCGAAAGCTCGTGTACGAAGTATCCATAGCTCCGTTGTATTCTTTGATCCTGATTGTATGCCATCACGATCAATCGGCTCACCCGTGTTCGTCGAAGGGATTTTGTTTTCGTTTTCCCTATACTTCAATCAGCAGGAACTTCTTCCCTAGCAGGTCTCACTTTTCTCTTGCTCGGAATCGTCACAGTGAGTAATCATCTTCGCGCCTCTGGAAAACAAACTCAGTCAGAATCAGGCAAATGCGACCCAAGCGCGTCTTGTTGATACAACAAACGCGAGATTAAGAACAGACCGGCAACGCGTCTGTCGGGAAGATTTCTCACATACCCGTCTCTCAGTCTTGTTTGACAGCCGTTTCCAGTCCGCTCTTTGAAATCTCACCTTGGGTTCGGTCAACAAGACAGAAGAGAAAGAAATAATGAGATGAGTGTAGAAATCACCTGTATGTCTATCAAAACGGTTGCCCGAATTCGGTGGGCCGAGGCACTGATCTACGGCCACTAGCTGGTCTGATAGCTCAGTACCCGTACACTACGAACACAATACTTACGCCCGGCATTCTCCCTTCTGCTTCTCGTTCTGGCTCTTCTTTTATTCTTCTTAATTAATAGAGCTATGGGGTGGTTAGGTGACGAAAAAAAAAACAACTGTTGCGACCATCCGCCCGAAGATGACCCGTCCAGCCGACCGACCGACCGCCTGCTCGGTCCGTGTTACAAAACTATTCACAAAAGACCACTGTGCCGAGCGCTGGTTTGCTCCGCTCTTTTGGTATAGCTGTAGGTCGGTTTGTTCATCCGTCCGTCAGTCCGACCAACCGTCTATTTGCTCGAGTCAGCAAATACGTTTGCCCGTTGTGCGACATGCATCTGCGGGTTGTTCATTCATAATTTTCGTCGTGGGACTCCCAATTGTTTAGGCTTGGTACCGTAATTTTTGGTTTTTATGTCTCATCGTAGCCTCGTCGAGTTGCCGCGGCGGCGTCAGCGGCTGAGCTGCGATGTAGTGGAACAATCGGCCGTTCCTCATCTTCATGTCCACTACCGGTAAGCTTGCGAAGACAACCGAGACATAATCTTCGTCTGGAAGGGATCAGAACGAGTGGCTGAGTTTCTCGCCGAAACTACTGCTCCCACAGTCGCTGATGCTTCTCACGAGACTTGGACCCACCCTTCGAGTCGCTATGATACTGGCGGTAGATCCGCGTTGCATTTTGTGAGTGAACCTTCCAAGTTCTACGTTGCGAGGACCCCATTTTCACAGCTGGAGCTACGCTTGCTGCTGTTCACACGGGATCCGCGATACTGCTTTTCTACGATGAGGAATGAACGGACGCCGTTCTTGTAGTGGTAGTACTCTTGAATATGGAGGAACAGAAAAAATTCCGAGCGGATGACTTCAGAGGAATTTCGAAGATTTCAGATTTTCTGAGAGGCTCTGTCGTTCTCGATTATAGCCAGAAACTGTCAAGCGGGGGAAACCCTCGCTAGAACGGTAATCTCCCATCAAAATCGGGATGGCACCACCACAGTAACTGTGCATTGCACCACCATGGCGGGCCGTAATCGTCCTCATGGCGGGCTGGCCAACTAGGAAGTGAGCCTGAGGTCGACTCAGAACGGCGTTTCAAAGAATCCGTCAGCCCGATTGTCGACTCACAATGGGTAAACACTACGCTGGCGACAAGTAGACGGCATCGAACAAGCAATGCTGGAAAATAGGGAGGGAGAAAGAACAAGAAGCTACGAGAGAAAAGTGAGAAGCCGGCGCGAAAACGGCGACGAGCGTATGAAAATAAGACAATCATTCTTCTGGATTCACACCGGTCTCCCTTCTCCTTTTCCATCAACCGTTGGTGGTGAAGCTGCGGCGGTTGAAGTGGCCGCCGGTGCTATTCCATGATCCTAACCCTGGACGGGGTCCTCGCTCGGTAAAGAATCTCGCTCGAGCCAAATCCAATGATCTGGTCGCTGTTTTCTGCCCGGCTCCGGCGCGAGGCCCGCTTTCTGGGGGCCGGACCGTCCGTCGACCGAGCAGCCGGCTTTTGCGCGCGCGCACCCGCGTGCGACAGAAGTTACGCCCGTAGCCCCTGACCTTGTGAAATTTGCATCGTCACCCTCCGCACAGGGAAGATTGTTTGCATGGCTGACAAACCGACGACTCGGCACTGAAATGTGGGAGGATCGGCGCGATTCGTTCAAGTCTTCATCACTAACAATCAGTCAAATGGAGCAAACTGCCGAACTGAGCAAGTTCAATTGACAGCTCCGTTTATCCAGAGTGAGCATTGACGGCCTTCTCCGTGGACGAACGTCGTCGTCGTCGTCGTCGGCGGCTACCATCGCTTTTCTATTGGGGAATCTCTTCTAGATGAACAAACCAGTAGCCGCATCTTTCTTCTTTGAACTTTAATGATGACAGCCCGATGTCTAATGGAAGAAGAGAAGCTGCTGCTGCTGTGGCTTCCCGAGCCATCAATGCGCTCATTGCCTTGGATCAAGAAGTAACGATTGCTACACGACCACTTCTCCCTTCTTCTACTTTTCCGCTCCCAGACTACGTCGATTCGGATCTGGACTACGAAAATATCTCGGGGTCCGTGTCAGGCTGGAACCGAACTACAAAAGCATCATGGGATTGGTACTAACGGACATACATGAAGATGTGGCAAGCTCCCTAGTTCACTAATCTATGGGTCAACGACCGAGAAACACGTCGACCACCGTTCCGGTGTCGGCTGTCTGACGAGTCAGGATTCCAACTTGGAGCTGTAGAAAGTCGGGTTGACAAATTTCCGAAACGGGACCCGGGGGAAGAAGGGATGAGAGGACCATCGGATGTACAGCCCCCGAGATTCATCCTGAATGTCTCAAGTCCTCAGAGTGTTGGATCAGCTACAAACACAGAAAGGGTTTTACAAAAAGCAACCACATTTACCAACTGATTCAGCATCGAGCCGATACCACAGAGAGGAATCTGTCGTCAAACCGCTGTAGGTCACCGACGGTTCCTCCACATATCTAGTTCCCGGGCGGATCTTTCAACTGCTCGGATCCGACGACGTTCGAGTCCGCGCGCTATCCCGTCAGACCTCCTGGTTAACCGACAGGCATGTGTGTCGAGTAACTATCCGAGCAATCTCAGACGACCACTTCCTCTTTGCCATTTTTGATGAAGATATGTGTCTAAGCCTCTGCCCAATTGGGACGGGGCGACTACAGATACTGGATATCGTTTGCCGAGAGAAACTTGACACTTCCACACTTCCAAGGTGCACTCAGCTCCGTGATCGGCCTCTCGTCCCTATCATTTCTCCCTCTGTTTCTTTTCTAGCTTCTCTCATTGCCACTCCTATCCTCGGGTTAGTTTTTCTAATCTGACAAATGAACAGGGTCTTGATTCTGGATTCTTGAGATGAACCGGCTGTCCCTTCCGCTCGCCACTGCATCTGGCTCCGTCGGATCTAATCCGCTTCCCGCGGGGGAAATTTGAAAATTCGCCTTTGATTTCCCGAAAAAAATCGGATTCACTCGAGGATTGGAAAAGTCCCATGTTTGATATGTTAACTCCAGAACATTTCCATATGGAAACGCTCGTAAAGATTTGGTTATTTAGTGGGTCGAACACGGACCATCAGTTATGTTTTCTAAAAATGATCGTCTTGAGTGACAACAAAGGACAACAAGGATAACAAGACCAACAAGGACTTGCGGGCCGAAATTGGGGGAACTTCGAGACGAATAATGATTTGCTCAGAATCAATGAATCCTCCGCTAACAGGTCCTCCGTCTTGTCTTCTCACTTCGACGACCTTCGAGCTGCCAAAGTTTCAGACGGACAGGTATCGCGATACGTTCCCGGATGATATCGGTGTTCCGCGCACCGTAGACAACACCGCACTGTCGAACAAATGAGAAAAACGAAAACCTCAGGTGACAAGCACCCAGAAAGAACGCATTCCTGCTCTGAACAACCGTCAGTCTGGATGAGCGGGGCTTTCGATTTTTCCGCAATCTTTCCAACATTTGGAATTTGCGTCCATCTTCATCTAGAACTCTGAAGTTGGGATCGCGGAATTCGCGCTTCGACCTTTTGGACATAATAATTTCAGAAGATGCGATGACTCCAGTGAACAAGAACTATTGAAAGACTCGACAAAGCGGGCAGCAACAGTAACAAAAAGAAAAAACGGAAAACATACGAATTCGATGTACAGAAGATTATCTGTTCCATGAATTGCGTCCGAAAATGCACAAGAGTGATGGGACGGATGATCACGACGATTGTATCGAAAGTAGGCTCGATTCATCTCAGCTGTTGAAATTTTCGATGGAAGATGTTTCATCGTGGCTTTTTTGTTGGGAGATGAAACGAGAGGATGACGAGGAAGTGCAAGATTCCTTCCTAACAATCATTTTCTGCAGGATATTGGATTTTGACGAGTTGCAGTAGTGAATTGACAGAATCTTTATACTTGATAATAATCAATTCGATTGCCAAAAACTTGAATCCCACCGCGATGGAAGTCGAATCGAGGGCAGGACACGGGCGCATCAAAATCCGAAATCTGAATATGAGGAAATCTTGACGTTTTGAAACTCGTGAACTTGCGGTCACCCCGTTGTCCTCACACGGATGAAATCCAAGAAGCTCGAGGCTTTCGAGGTTGCTCAATGGATGGCTCCAGCACGGAGGGTCTGCGCTGAGCTGGGTCGAGCTTCGGATTGCGTGTAGAGCTCACCCTGTTGTTTCGGGTGCAAGAAAGCTAACCAGCCGAGTGAATCGTATAGCCATTTTATGGAAGTACGTTCCGCTTCGTGTTAATTTTGACGCTATAATTACGGGGTGAATTTTCGGCGTCGTATTAGTGGTGACCCTCAGCGTGTCTCCCAAGTACAAAAGCTACACTGGGGTTAGTCTTCAACCAACAAGTTGGACTTTGAGCTTGTCCGTCAACCACGCAGTCGGACGACTTGAGCCTACAGACGAACCAAACAATGACGACCAAATTAGACTTGGCAATCAAAAATGTTTGCGCTCGCGCGGTTTTTTCATGGCGCACTATTTTCTTCTCCTTTCTGACGCAACTTCCACTTTCGTGTATCCGATACCGTCGCGCTATGCACCACGGGCAATGCTCAATTCCTCGAACAGAAGAACATGGCGTCGATCTTCGAGTTCAGGATGAGCTCTCTGTTCTACCTTCCGCGCACGTGGGTCGAGTTACTGATCAGAATGAGAACCATGCAGCGATCCGAGATGCGAGGAGTCTAGGAAATCTTCTGGTAGGCGAAGCTGATCGGTTCATGGAGAATTCCGGACTCGTATTCTCACGAGGGAATTCCGTCGCGTAACATCTGCGA
This sequence comes from Neoseiulus californicus, assembly GCA_028455905.1. Classification (NCBI taxonomy): domain Eukaryota; kingdom Metazoa; phylum Arthropoda; class Arachnida; order Mesostigmata; family Phytoseiidae; genus Neoseiulus; species Neoseiulus californicus. Next base: position 5,958,243 of record JAMQGS010000002.1, on the reverse strand, counting down.
AAGGAATTGTAGTCATTCGATTGCAGCCGTCGCTTCAATAGTCTGGAGCTCTGATTGTTTATATCAAAGATTAATAAGGCGATCAATCAAAGCAAAGCATGCTGAGGTTGGCGATGGTCAACGTCTCCTTTGCCCTTTCGGGAACGAATTGCAGTCAGATTTATAACAATTGTCTGGTTTCTGCATTCGCAGGTTTCCATTCGGGATCGATTGCTAGCTCAGTTCTGCGGTCGCAGTGAAGCTTGCTGGATGTAGATACGGAATATTCATTACTTCATCTATTCTTCGACGTGTTCACCTAAAATGGTTTTTCTGCACGCGGACGGATTCCTCGATCACTTCGATCCCTCAGCTCTGTTTGGGGTTATACCCATGACCAGCAGCAGTCAGAGAAGCAATGAGCCCCAGTACAAAGGGCCCGAATTGAAATGCGTCTTTGTGCGAGCCCGCGCACCGAGACTGTGCTCACGATGTCGATGCTGATGCAGATGATTGTGATGATGTTACAACTTCTTCAGCGGAGCCGCTACCGACAGCCATCGCCGACAGCGCCCATAGCACGAGCAGTAACAGATTCCGAGCACCCGGCATCCGTTCTGCCGATGAGCTGACCTTCGGATTGCGCCAGGATTCACCCTGATTTCCATAGGTTGCTTTACCATGTCCCCACTTCTCCCTTCCACGCTCTGTGATTCTCGATATCACGCATCGCTCTTCATGTCTGGACCTGGTCGTGAAATCTCCAGCATTCCGAATCGCGGACGCACCTGAACGGATCAGGACGGTAGGGTGGGCAGATCGATGAATTCTCAAACTCTATCTGCTCCGCCGATGGCGTTCCCTTTAGAGAGCACAGTGAGCTCCACGAGAAACCGGTTTCTCTCCTCGCTTGGACACTCGTCGGACTAGCTCGAATCTTCTACGATCTGCACGCGAAGATCTCGATGCCCATATGTTACGACGGAGCTCGAGTGTCGCCGTCATAGGTCGCTGCGGTTTCGGCAGAACATCCGGTTCTTTGGTCGGCAGTGACACCAACTTCCGTCTGATACTGTTAGCCGCGACTGCACCATATATTTCCGCTCCGAACGGTTAATTTCTAATCACATTTCGCATGCATTCTCTGACACTCCGGAAATTCTGGGCCCTTCTTTTTGCTCCCCGAGAAATTAGCCTTTTTGACAAGAGTTTCCCAAGAATTCAGTCAGAAATACATTTGAGCCGCATATAACAGTTCTTTTTCCAACAATTGTCGCAAGAGTCGGTTAGAAAGTTCAGTTTAGAATACCAGAAAGACTTTGATTCCGAGGTGGAATTTCGTCGGTGAATTATTCAATATCCTCTCCGTGCTGCTACATCTTATGATGATGATGATGATTGTTTTGGGTGCCGTGAATAGCTGGAGGCACCACGTGGAAATTTGCTTTTCTTTCCGACAGAAATTTCGCTGCCTGTCCCCATCAAACCGTCCCTCTAGCTATCTGTCCGAGCTTTCGAACGATCACCTTGTGGATGACTCAGATGACTTTCAGGTCTGATGTATACTTGCTATTCACCTATCAAGACCCACGTCCGTCCGTTGGTTGTCCCAGAGCAAGAGCTTTTTGTGCCCTTTTCATTGTTGCACAACACAGAATGGAAGAGAAAAAAAAAGAAGAATGAAACCCAGTGACAGAAAACGCATTTATTCTCATTGCGACAAATTGCCGAAAGACGACAGCTGAGGAATGAAATTTACAAATCGTTAAGCGACCGAATCACAAATTCGTTGGAAATTTGCACTACAGGAATTCGAAACGGCATCCTCCGGCGTGGGCTCCTGTGAAATGGTTATTAGATGGAATTACAAGATTTTTCTCTTTATTTTTTCGGTTTCTCGCTGGTCACTCAGGTTTCTTCTTGTAAACGGTCTTTTCGAACACGGATCTTTTCTCTTGTCTGATGACCCACCCGTGCCATAATCGACACTGTCGAAAATGATGGACAGAAACTCTAAAACGCTAAACTGTTCGATGAGCACACGTCATAATGAAGACAAAAAAAATAATAATAATAATAATAAGCAACTTCCTGTGCGAACCGGTTGAAGAGCCTCGTCACTCACTCATGCGTCGTTTCCATCCCGCGGTGAGGTCCAGAGCGACTCTTCTGTCGGAACTCTTCAGAACCCTCTTGTGATGCGAGATCCCGGGCCACGAGAAATGAAAAAACCCGAAACGGACAAGCATCAACCAGAAACTCGACGTTTCGCGGTCACAAAGAACGGTTCCAGCGGAACAAATTTGCATCAGCCCACAATTAGAAGACATGTTACACATTGTTGTTCCTGCAGTCGCTCTGAAGTTTGATGATGCATAAGATATTCCGTTTGTTCGGTTATCAGCTTCGTTTCGACGCTGAACTCACCGTTCAGCCTAAGGTCTCTGTCGAGGTCTTCCCTTTCAAATGAGGAGTTTGGTCCCTGTCGTCGACCACATCTTCGTTGGCGACGACAGCAGCAGCAGCAGTCGCTGCCGTCTGAGCCGGCGTCCGTAAGGAAGGGGCATTTAGCTGGGGTTGCTTTCATTCCACCAACCGCATCCTTAGCGGTTCTGCGAAGCTTCTGATGTGTGATCAAATGTCTTCAAAGCTGCCACGGCGTAGAGTTTCACGCCCCGAATCCTGATGATGGCTCCTTTGTTACTTGCGCTTGTTAAAGACCACCATCGCTACGGGGTGAGCCCTTATTTTCCTGTTTCATTTTCCTTCACGTCCCAGCGAGTCAGTCGAGCACCTCGAGCCCATCCGGCCTCGACCTCGAGCGATGTCTTTCGGAGTTCCTCGAGTTGAAACATTTTACACGTTCGGGAGATGTATTGAGTGTATGTTCCGAGCTTTGTACGTATGGACGTCCCACCTCATGGTCAGAACGATCTGGAAAGGCTCCGGATTCCCGATCCTCATCTCGTGGTACTTATTAACCGAGTTTCTGGTTTAGATATTCGCTGTCTCGATCTCGCTATCTTTCACATTCCTCCTTTACACATCCCAATTGGAACGACAGGGAAAATGATCAGCGAATGCAACCCCATTCGCCCCTAAGATGTAAGGGTTCAAATGTGCATATGGAAGATCAAGAAGTATCCTATACCAACCCATATTTCTCCATTCCTTCCGCATGTGCGCTATATCATATGGCAGTGGTTCCCAAACTGGGGTACTCAGACCCCCAGGGGTACGCGGAGCGATTCCTGGGGGTACGCGAGAGAATTTCAATTGTCTTGGCCAAGTAACGTAGTCCTGCATTGCGTCTCGAGTCTCGAGATGACAACAATTTCGCGATCGACGACAACGCACATCGAATATTCCTGGTGTTTCTAGGTGAACAGATGTGAACAAAGTTGGACAAAGAACCTCCTCCCCTCGCGTACCTCAAAGTGGGTGGTTTGGGGGTACGCAGAAGGCCAGGATGCGGCTGAAGTGGTACGCGGAACTCGGAAGTTTGGGAACCACTGTCATATGGCACGCCCAAGTAACCAAGAGAGAGACCATATATCAGACGACTTCCGGAAGCCATAGCGTCTTCCAGTTCCAACCGATTCAAAAGAACATTTTCGAGAAGGATGGCTTGGAGGGGTCTGATTCCATTTTTCCGAACACAATTCATGCCCATTGGAAAGCTTGCTAGAGCGACTGCGAATTCGAAGACGATTTTTCTAGTCGATTATGATCAAAGCCAATACGACATCTCCGAGATTCGCGGTCCGTCCGCGAATCCACCTATATTCTCGAAACTTTGCTTATTGAGACAGAAAGATGCGATGACAAAGGTTGCCGATTTCTTTCCGCTTGGCAATCCTCTTTCGCAAACGACACGACTGATCTCTCACCAGAGTCTCACCTCAACTGGGACACCATGTGTATGAACTGATAACGAAAACTGATTCCTGAGCAGATACTCTAGATCCTTTTCGCCAATTTGACGAAAATAGGCACGGGATGTCTCGTGAAGAGCTACCAAGCAAAAACTCAGTAACAATAAGGAGCCGATATGCAGATAACTCATAGAGACTAATTGGATCGCCCATGGGCCTGGGTTCAGAAACTTGATTCATAATCAGAGAACCTCAGTTTGGAAGGAAGACTCAGTATTGGGAAAAATTGAGCGGGGTGATTGTGGCGCGCGGTTTTTGCAGATGCGCGGCGACTGTAGCGCCGATGCCGCCGTCTGCGGCTTGAGGTCAAATGTTAACTTCGGCAAGGATCACTTTCCAGAGGAGAGGGATGCCAAGCTATAAGTTTAGGATTCTCTTCAGCGAAGCCACGAATATCTCTCACTGTCAGACCGGAAAACGAAAACACAAAATGGTACTCGGCTTGGTTGAACCTCGACGTCCTCCGAGTTTGTTCTGCCGCCCTGCGGGCACTTTCGGGAGCTCGCTCCAGAGAGAGCCTTGGAGGAATGCTCTTCATTCTCCATGGCGGGGACGTCTTGGTTATCTTTCTTGCTTTTCTGTCTGCTCATACTCTGCATACCTCGCGACAAATGTGCTCTCCCCTCGATTCGAGTGCTCGCCAAGAAGTACCCCGTCAGCAGCTCACGCGTGAGCTCTCAGTGAGGACAGTGAGGGTGCTGAATGAGTCCGTAGATCGAGCCTTCGGAAGTGATCCCAAGTGAAGTGTGTTCGAGTGCCTAATCGTCCGGATATTTCACTCACGGTTGTTGTGGAAACAGTGGCTATTCTGTCGGTTCACTCGTTTGTGCACCAAACAGCTAATTCATGTGTCGATCGCGCAACTAATTCATAGGTCACCGTTCGTTGTGCATGTCTTTGTGACGGATGACCATAACTACGAAGCATTTTCCATTCAAAACTCTTTTTTTGATCCCAAACGGACGGCGTTTTGATTCCAAACGAAAGCTCAACCTCACTCCTCAACCGATCAGTTCCATCCGTGGCCAAATCTTCTTTTGAATCCGATCCCAAAAGATGCTTCCGATCGATCCCATGGCGCAACTCGATTTAGTGAGGTTTTCCGACTTTTCGTTCGAAAGTTTCGAAGGTCTACGAGAAACTCCAAAAGCCTTGGAATTGTCACAATTCAGCCTTGTTCCGGAGAACATTATCACGGCTGCGCTCCTTATACGTGTTATTCGGGGATTGTATCGATGAAGCACTGGCATGCCATCTTCCACCTATCCTCCCTAGTCTGGGTGTTGCTTCATTCGTTTTCTTCGTACCTGTTCTGTTACTCGGAGGTCATGTGGCACAGTCGGCGTGGCGTCGTGATTTTCGTTACGAATTCTTGAACTCCAAGCGCTACAATGAATTATTACTTTTTCAGCGAGTACTTTTCCTGGCGCCGCTATTGGCCATCGGTTACGCGGCATATTCAAAGCCTGCCCAAGATGATTACGAGGATTACGGGGGAGGTGGGGGTTATGGGGGACCAGCGCCCGCTCAGCGGAACCCAGTACAACCACAGTACAACGCTCCACGGAACCCAGTTCAACCACAGTACAACGCTCCGCGCAACCCAGTCCAACCACAGTACAACCCTCCACCGCCGGCTTCTCAGGGTGGAGACTACGATCAAGGATACGACGTCGCTGAAGAATGGAAACCCTACTCGTTCTCCTACTCTGCGCAAGATACAGATGGAAGCCACTCGCATCAGCAACAAGCCGACTCGAAGAACAGGGTGACGGGTCAGTACTCCATCATGATGGCCGACGGTCGCATGCGTATCGTGAAGTACGTGGCCGACGAAAATGGATTCAGAGCTGAGATCGTCACCAACGAGCAAGGAACCGAATCGAAGAATCCAGCCGATGTGACGATCCAGTCCTCGGCTCAGACTGGCGAGGAAGCTGCGAAGCAATACGGAAACGACTACAGCAACAACCGGTACGACAACTATGCTGCTACTCCCGAAAACAGACCAGCACCTTATGGAGGAAGCGCTGCCGGTGGTTCGTCTTATGGAGGAAGCGCCGGGGGCTCGTCTTATGGAGGAGGCGCCGGGGGCTCGTCATACGGAGGAAGCGCCGGTGGCTCGTCTTATGGAGGAGACGCCGGTGGTCCCCCTTCACCCCCACCACCCCCACGGCAGAGCTACTCGAACTCTCAGAGCTACGCAAAGCAGGACAGTCAGAGTTATTCGAACCAAAACAATCAGGGATACTCTCAGGGACAGGCGGACTACCATTCAACGGGTTACTCGCAGTCTAGAGAGTACAACCAAGGTTACAGCCAGCAGGCCGCTCCTGCACCTCGGCCCTTCCCCAAACATTCGGGAGGAAGCTACAGCAATGACATCCCGGATATTGAGGATCACGAAGATCAGGGCTACTATTCAGGAGCCGGCCCGAAAACTCCAGGCCGTAGACAACCCTCGTACGGACGATGAACTCCTGAAGACGGATCCATGATTCCCATTCATTGACCAAGAGACAACTGTTCATAAAAGTACACAATACATATTTATTCGTGTAGACAACCATGTATGTAAAGAAACAAACTGACCCGGAGCTTTGCCAAATAAACAACCTGTCCATAATGTTACCGATTGGATTCCTTGAGTACATCGTCCTGACCCCTTGCTCACTCCGCCCTGCCGGAGTTACCCGAGTACGAACTTTTTCCGAAGGTGTAGTTATTTCCCTTTGTGAGCAAGTCTTATGAAGCTCTTGAGCATGCCGTTGCGATGCCAAGGTCCATCAAGCTGGTGCCCATTTCCAGGAGCCACCATACTACGACACGAGGGTCCGAGAGCCTCGAGAATCATACATAATATCGATTCACTTTTGGCCCATGGTTAGGGATGGATTTTTGTCGCGGCAAAAAAAAAACAAAAATCGCGATCAGATCGCGGTCGAATAACGCGAAATCGCGGAAATGAGCAAAATAGGTGAAAATTCGCGGCAAATCGAGGACGCCACGCAGCGAATTAAATGCAATGACTTTATTATATTAAATTAATCCACTGACTCACATCGTGAGTCGAGAAAGAGACTTTTGACAACGATCTCTCCACAACAATCCCGATTTTTGATACAGCATGTTGTACACCGGTAGGTTTTGTTCCGCGATGCGGCGCCGATCCGAAGAGTGGGTTACCCTGTGAAAACTACTTCTCCGACAAGTTCCATCCGAATCCGCGGGAATCGATCGAGAAAATGGTGAAAATCGCGGGAATCGATCGAGAAAATGGTGAAAATCGCGGGATTCGCGGGAATCGATCGAGAAAATGATGAAAATCGCGGGATTCGCGGGAATCGGGGAAAATCGGGGACATCGGGAGAAATCGACCGAAATCGCGCTTTCCGCGATTTCCGCGACTGCCGCGACAAAAATCCATCCCTACCCATGGTGATTCACCCTGATCAGGGTGAGTCCGCTGTCAGGGCTCGAGCGAAGCAGAGCTGAAACGCGTTGAGCTCGTACTCCGACCTGATTTCGATCCATTCATGCAATTGTTGAGTATTTTCAGAGAGCTTTACCTTTAACATGACATTTGACCCATGCTCCCCTTCTTGACATTCTGCCTCCGAGTCAAAGTTGAAACGCAAGTTAATCTTCATACCAATGGTACTGAGGCCATGGAGTTCATCGCATGCTCATCGACACCATAGGGGTCGTAAGTGTCCTAGAGGTCTGCAAAAGCTGTTCGATTTACCTCAGGATTGATCGATAACCCTGGGGCCTTCGAAGATATTCACCCGTGGACTAGACAGGTCCCTTGACATCCCCATTGATCCAACCCTCTGACTGTTCTCCGGGACGTTTCCTCGTCAGAATTTTCGGAGTCGATATCGAGGGTTCCCAACGGGCCACACAAAACGGATATTATCGAGCCGTGTACTGATACTACACGAGACTCAGGTCCGAGTCCTCGAACAGCCTCTTCAGCGAAGCGCATGAGTCAGAATTTCGTGTAGCAGTCATGGACCATTTGCTGAGCATGAATGGCTCCTAGCCCCATCCAAGTGCTCACGACGCGTCGCGACACGTCGGCAAGCGCGCGGTTACAAACAGATTCAGCAAAGATTCAGAGATTTATCGAACACCTGTCGAACAACGGATCATGATCATTCAAACGGTTCTGCGAAGGATGCTGATTGAATAATAATTTTTCACTCGTACAAAAACAGCTCCTTGGAGTTGGCGATGCCACGATTTCAAGCCATATGGATCCTACACAGGGTTCACGACGAGTCACGCAGAAATTGTTTTGTTCATCGATGGGAGAGAGAGTCCCGCTAATGAAAAACGTGGGTGCGGCCAAAAACACTCCACAAGCGTCCCGATAATCCGAAGGCTTCGGGGCGAAAGCAGGACGGCAACCTGAGCTTCATTGAATTCCTTCCGCGGGCTTTTTCAATTGTGGACTTTCTGATCACCATACCTCGCAACAGATTCCGTGCCGCATTTTAGTTCACGATCCTCAGCTTCAGGACATTGGACAACGAAACTATGCCTTCCCCTCACCGCTCGTTGAACCCTACTCGTTTTCCTACTCTGCGCAAGACGCAGATGGAAGCCACTCGCATCAGCAACAAGCCGACTCGAAGAACAGGGTCACGGGTCAGTACTCCATCATGCTCGGAGTCACTGCTCGGAGGCCGACCTCAAGCCGCGCAAACTACTTCAGTTAGAGTTTGAGAGTTTCCGACGATGTCGCCCTGCTGGATTCTCTTCAATCTCCGGTTCTAAACTTTCTCCTCGATCACCTAGTCACGTTTCCATCAAGTTCCGCTGTCAGAAGAACGGAACAGTCGTTTCCCGTTAAGTGTCCTCGACGCACTGGTTTCAGACAAAAGTCAACAAAACGTTGGCAGATTCCCAGAAACTTTCACGCAAACGATTGTAGAAGACAGCTCCGCTCCTCATCGTCATATCTTTCCGTTGGACGATAATGGGATTCGGCTCCAGCACATCCCCTGGAGTCAAACCATTAGGGGCTTCTGTATCACGAGCTGTAGAAGAAAATGGTTCAGAAAACGCGATCTCCACCGGAATCGCTCCCGTAATGAGAAGTTGTAACCGGTGAAATTGCTTGTCATGGTGACTATCGGGGAGATTGAGCTATTCATTGCAATATTCCATTCTTGGTTGGAATGCGGAAGCTCGGCCTCGGACCGTAAACTCCGTTAGGGAATTACTCTAACGTTGGAATCGTCGCAGCGATCGTAACGCGCCGTACGGCAGGAAAAATGCCGAGCAGTGGGCGTTTTGCATTTCGCAGTCGTTAACTTCGACATCGCTGCGTTGTTCGAGAAACTCCAGATTCAAATCCGAGCGCAAGCCCGAATCAAACATCCGGCAGCAAAAGGGGAAATGGTGGCCGACCCTATCTCACGACAGATTCCTGCGGTGGCCCGCGCAGGGAAGCCCGAAAAAGCGCGGGGGAGCCCGGTCAACCCGCTGTTCGAAAAGGATCACTGAAGTGTTTGTCGCGGGAACGGGGCTTGAATTCAAGAAGTCACCGGCTTGATCCCCAGGTAATAGATCTTCGAAGATTTGAGGGATCATCGCCGCCAAATATTGGGTCATTTCGAAAGTAATGTCGCAAGTTTTTCGAGCTCAGGTATCTCGGTGACCCAGTAATCCACGAAGATTCCGATATGTACGTTCGGAGCACAATTTTGTCAGACTTCAAGTGCCGGTGTCAGATCCCAGGAAAAACCCTGGTTTGAGGGTCGAAATGCCGGGTTTATGAAATTGTCGATCTTCAAGAAATCGTTTTCCGCGAAAAACTTTTCGGAATGGATAGGGAAACGCCTATTCCTGAGCAAAGCATGAGGGGGCTCGCGGAGAATACCGTCGAACAAATGATTAGTTTGTTCTTCCGCTGGTAGAGCGGCCTCTGAAAATTAGAATTTCACAGTATCTGAAAGCTGTTGGTTTTCAGGAAGTTTTCCGTTCGACTGTGTGAGGTGTGATCGTCTGTCCGCTTACGAGCGCATACTTTCAATGAGAAAGCCGAATTCCCAGTCGACTACTTGCGTCTTTTGTAGTCGACTCAGATAGCTTCGAGATGCATCTTCGTGTACAGCATCTGAGAGCTTTCTGGAAAAATTCTGCGTCGAACGTATACTGTTTGGAAATTTCCGCAGGAGGCTCTGTCATCAAAATATCCGGGGTCGAGATAGCTGACAAAGGAGATGCCAGAACTGTTAAGCATCGATTCGGTCGAGCGAGAACGGATCTTGTTTGTCCCACCGAGGGATGAAAAACGGCTGATGAGCTCCGTCCTGGTTGGGCCCTGTTTCCGAGTCACATCGAAGGGCAATGGGGGGTCACGAAGGGCAATGGCCGTTTTTCATCCCTCGGTAGGACCAACAAAATCCGCTCTCGCTCGACCGAATCAGTTCCTAACAGCTCTAGTACCTCCCTTGTGAGACACTGTTTTTGGAATGGCTCAATGTGTGATGTCGGGACGTCTTTCAGGACGTTCTTTGCTTGATACATCTTCGGTAGCGGTGCACCTTCCTTTGCTGCTACCTCGGACGAAAACAAATTCCAGAAACCGCACTGGACGCAGCCTCGAAGCTGAGAAGCAATAGCTTGAAAAGTGAGCGCTCCCATTAATCTGCTTCCTGAAACTTATTCCACGTGTTTATCTGCTGAACTTTTGAGCAAGGTTCATTCGTGATGCAGAGCGTACGAAACAACTGACAATGAGCTCGATCGTAAAACGAAAGTTTTAACGATTGCCCTCTCCGACGATCGAAGTTTCGTGAGAAAAAAAAACAACCGGACATTTATATTTTCTCAGCTCGTTTTAGCTTGGGGGAAGCACTTGAATGTTTTTTCCAATGCAATTTGATATAGAAGCAATCCGCGGCAGCCCTAGTCTTCTGTGAGCTTGCAACGGAAGCCCCATCTGAGTCGATTGAAGGCTTCGAACCGGAGGCCCGGATGCTAGTTACGCCAAATCTAGAAGACCAGAGCGTTCTCAAAACAAGAACGGATCGGTGTTCCAGAAGGAATTCCAAACATGCCGCCTGCTGACGGTCTGACCTCCCTGTCTGAACGACATCAGTACAGTTAAGTGCCGAGGTAGCGGAAAGGTTGGAACTGAAAAGTTGAGTTACAGTTGAACACGGTGCAGACAGAATCAGACTTCTTGCTCCAAGAAGCAGTTTGAGGCTGTCACCGGTGAATTCGGATGGATCGGGCACCGCTAATGTGCCTCGGGCACGCCAGAACGTGGAAGCTGCCTGGTCTTTCAGCGAGGTAATCATCTACTATGAGCCGCGAAACACCTCATTTGTTCATGTGGCTGCCCTTGTTGCTCTTCTTTTAATTTACAATTACCCAGACATTGTTTACTGTGAGCTCAACCTTCCTTTCACTGATCCGTTCCTCCCTCAGATGCGTTCTGTCGAGACCTCGATTCGAGCCGCTTGGTGCAGGGGTAAATTGCTCACTGTCAGCGGCGTGAAAGTGAGAATGATTTTGGTTGCCGGGAAGACAGGATTTAGGTTGTGATTAGTATTGCCTCTTATATGCACCTAATCGTGCATCTCCCATGAAAGTCATGTCAAGGCTTGAGCCCGTGCCATCAGAAAAAGAAAGAGACGAAAACAGTGACAACGTAAGAAAAACTGTGAAGTTGTTTCGACATCGAAACTCATTTAGGGTTTTGTTTCCCTGAGCTTCACCCGCCCAAGATTCATCCGCCCGTACAAGAAAAAAGAAGGAATTCAGTGAGGACGACCTTCAGTGCGAACCAAGCTGGATTGAAATCATCAATGCTCACATCGTGGAAGGTGGACCTTTGCAGAGCTCGGAATCCAAGAGCTATTTTTGCCTCCCATTCACCATATATATACGCCGAGTTAGGTCTGATCTATTCGCAGAAGCACAGGATAGCCCTGAGGTCAATCAAGCGCAAGAGCACTGGCTTCCCATAGCTCATCTCCGTAATGTTATTATTATCAGCATTCAAATATGGGACTTTCGTCTGCTTTCGCCTATTTTCGTCGCATATCCAATCCTATTGAGCTCAGAATGATCCATTCTGCCAGATGGGATTGCGTAACACAGAAACACATTGGGCGTTGGGCGCTTCCAAGGAAGACTTGGCTTCACTTTTGTATCCCAACTCAGCCATTCATCTCTGGCAGGATTCTTTCAGAGCACGATTCTGGCAGACCAAGCGCATTTTCTCACTTCTTCAAAAAATGGGTCATATTTTTCGTCCCCCGAAGGGAATTCGGAGTGATTTCCACGAAAAATCGGGGTCTCTCGGAGAGACCCGCGATCCTGGAAAAACTGAAGAAACTTGATAGTGACTAGTTACTTCCAGTCCCGGACACCTGACTTTCCCCGTGGGACGGAATCGGATGCGGAGGAAGTGTCAGCAGATCTGGTTTCTGGGATGTCAACGTGACTTGAAGGTCGCGCCGGCGTGATTAACACTCAAGGCTCATCTGACCGTATCGATGATGACTGGTTGTTGAAGAAGGCATCAGACGAGCTTTGCTACGAAAGAGCAACGACGAGCGTGGTCGTCTTCGACGTCGCTTCGCCTCAGCTCACGATCAGGTTTTGCTGTTGTTGCCGCTCCTGCTAACTTCCGAATACCGCGCCGCGCCGCCGTGAACCACCTACACGAAGTCAACGCGGGTTGATGAGAGCTAGAAGGCGAAGTACCCAAAACGTACAATTGACGTGAAGTTTGAGCAGCTTTGAGCGCGTCAGCTGTAGCTTCAGACTCCATTGTGACCATTGATCAGGGATCGATGCTCAGTTTATTGTTTGTTCGCGAAGCATTCGTTCTTTCTTCGTAGCGCAGCAGCGAGTATTGTTCGATAGCGGGTTTTAGGACGAGGAGGTTTTCGATGCTCCATAGTTCGGAATAACTGATACTGCTATCGCGGGATGATCGCGCGAAGTGAATTCCATGGAAGATTCTCCGGTGGTGTCATGTTCTAACAATGGCCGCTCGCTGCAGCTCCCGTTGAATGATGGGTCTTCACTGCTGGATTGGTTCACGGAATTCTTGCGGTTGTGAGCTGGAATGACCGCACTGGGAGTCAGGTAGCCGGTCAGCGATGTGATCTGTGAACGCTCCTTGACTCGGGCTGGTTTTACCATCGGAAGAAAAAGTAATCGTTACCGCCGCGGTTCGCGAACCGAATTAAAAACCATCGGTCGAACAATGAGCGCGTTTGTTTTGAAGTGTCATGTCGATCGCTTGACCGCGTCGTCGTCGATTGCAAAACTTGTGAAAATTAACTACCCTATTTATTATCGAAGCCACCACCACCTCATCCGCGAAGCTTGCGGCTTACGCTGTTTTCATTTGGCGAATCGATGATGAGGACTTCAATGATGGAGATGACGATTGTGTTTGCTGTTCGTGTTATCAGGAGAGGTCGTCTGAAAGCTTTTGTGCCAGCTTCAGTTCATGTTTCGATATATTCTCATGGCTGTTCAATTGCGTTGCACATTCCTGTGCACTTGGCATTTTTTGAGAAAGATAGCTCAACAGTTGCATCAGTCGCATGGAATCGCTCGACATCATCGATGCAACAAGTATTTGAAGATGATTTGAAGTTTATTCACTGTCGTCAATTCAAGCGATCGGAATATAGGACAGTAGTTTGAAACCTTCTTCGGCAAATGATGCGCGCATCCTTGGCAAGAAGATGATGGAGAGAATGACATCGTGTTGTTTTCGTGGGAAATCTGATGTTTCTTGTATCGACGGTGCGTTATTTTCTACAATATCAAACAAACTTCCCGGGGAGGAATCCACTGGATTGGTCCCATCCGAGCCCGATAATAAACGATTGAAGGACTCTGTGCCTTCCCCAAAATTCATCGTTTCGTTTCAAATGAGTGCAGCGTGCAACATTACGTCGCACTCTCTGACTGGCGTTGAAAAAATGTCTGCCTCGTTCAAGCTCGGCTCCTGTTTTGAGCATAGCCGCAGCTCGAATCCTAAAGTAGGGGTCACCGCAAGAATAAGCATCATTGGCCGGAGCGAACTCTCGTTAGTTTTAACCACACCCATACTTGATAATTCTGAAAGAGTTCATGACCGTAAATTTCCGTCATCCCAGACGTTCCCTAAAGGAGAACTCCTATTTACTTCCATTTATTCCGTTTTATTATTTTGTCTCTCTTTTCATTCCTCTTTCAAACAAATATTCATGATTATTCAATTTCATCCGCAAACTTCGAATCTCTCATCCATCTAGTGAATCGGTATTTTTGAGAGTAATACGTCACCCGTAAACGCGTCCTTCTGTTGGGTTATAACAGAATTCTCCTAACTTACTTTCTCCATTGAAGCTTTCCGGCATGGGCTTATCCCGGAATGTTCCGAAAAAAATTCAGAACGTCCGTTCACCTTCAAGGGACCGGAGATTCATTCGATGTACGTCAATATATTTTGCGTTTTTTCACCTTCCTTCAACCATGCCACTTCTTCATGCATTTACTTTCCGGGTCCACAAGATCATCCTTAATGCATTGCAAGGCCATTCTGGGATCACCGAGGCAGGCCATGGTTTCTCAATATTTTCTCAACTTCTCAATCCCTTTCGGGAAGCCGAAAGTCGAGTTCTGTGTGACTCCGTCCGAATTCAAGAATGATCCCGCGAAACAGTGGGAAAGAACCGAAGAATCAATAACGGACGTCGGTGGACGATGAGAACGGATTCATCCCGGCTAGTTGAGGCTGCGGTTCACTGGGGAGGACTTTTCAGCACGAGATGGCATTACTGGGCAACCTCGAGCTGAAAGGTCTTTCTCGGCGAACACGCACACCGCCGGGAGCTCCCGAAGAGAGTGATGTACATCCTGAGTATTGGAGTGTGGACGAGTTTCCTCAGATCATCTAGCTTTCTCTCAGATACAGTACCCGTAAATTCATCCTATATAATCACCCATGCTTCTCATGATTGCGTATTCCCGGCATATCATTCATCACGTACCTATATCAGTATTTGCATTGCTCGGTTGACACTGCATGTTCTCTTTATCTTAGAGTGTGTTGATATGTTTCTCGCTTCTTGGCTCCTGTAAGACTGAACCGCCGAACGCAACTCCATTGCCATCCTTCACCTGGATTTGAATTCGTTCTCCAGGAGAAGGTCTCAAGAGTAAGGGCCTCAGGCAAGGGAACGCGTACACCGGATCGGTTCGAGTCTTTCGGCGGGCGATCAAAGATTGCTTGCACAAGCTTTGTTGATTATTGCAAATCCTACTATTGCGCTAGTTACACAGTTTGGAATGAACCGCTCCTCGGATCCTTGGAAAACATGGACTCCGTCCAACTAAATCCTACACCTATAGCTACCACCATACATAACCGGCGACCATCGCATGCGTGACTTGACGAAGTTCGAGAACCGCGTTCATGCAGAAGATAATTTGAGGGTCCAATCATTCGAAGCTCCTGGAAGTTGGACAGAAGGTCTCCTCAACAGACTTCAGCGGTCGAATATTGCAACACTGAGGATGTTCTCGTCCTTCATCGGTAACTTTTGGGAAATCATCGATCTATTCTAATCGATGTTCGAGGAGAATAGAATATCATAGTGGATCCTATCGACACATCGATTTCTGTACAGCGAACAGCATATCAATCCCATTGGTTTAGGCATTGCCCACCTCGAAGAAGAAGAAAACAGAAAGCTATCGCCTAACTGCAGATCACAAACCGAAAAAGGAATCGCGATGAATCATCAGAGAGCTGATCATCCCTAGAAGAAGTGTGTCCACGGAACTTTTGATTTCAATGATCGAATCTGAGCAAACGAAAGGTCACAATCGTGAGGATTTCTTCCTTCGAATGAAGCTAACCGAAACGCATGAACGAGTTGAATAGCCTATGTACAAGATGATTTGTCTGTTCGCATTCTCACTCAGTTGTCCTTAAATGCTGCTGGATTGCAGACTTTTTGTTCTTCCTCCACGCCGCCGACCCGTTGGTAAGATCTGGCGCTAATGGAATCTCCACAGAAATCTACCTGAGGTTTATGTACATACCTAGAAAAATAGTTATCAGCCTCCGAGTGGTCGTATCGCCACTCAACGAGCCACTCGAAACAATATCGCCACACGCGGACGAAAGTTACTTTTGGTAACGGAATGTTTACAAATGGGAGGTCATCATGACGTATGCGGTCAAGCTGATTCTTCCTAAACGAATTCATATTTCGCGCCACTCTGTAGCGGATCAGTGCGGATGGGATCCATGATTTTGACCGAATAGTCAATTGTACGTGCTCATGACAATATGAGATTACCCGACAATTCAGGCGATCAGGCGAGATATCCGATAACCGTACTCTCTGACATAATCGTAGATACTCATGTTTCGAATAAAAATCCAACAGCAAGTGTTGCACAATAACCTCGTGTATGGCACATAACAGAGAACGGCGTTGCATCAGAAACGCATACACTTATCATATAACTTTTCGATAGGTCACAAAAACCATGAGTTACCTGAACAACTTGTGACGCTCAAATGGTTTGTATATGTACAGGTATATAAATATCATCAGTATAAATCTCTATAAGCCTCACACGCCCTGGCGTTTTCGACGCCGCGTGACGCCATCTCCCTCTTCTATCCACAGTCCTCTGTTCGGGATACAAGTGTCCTCGTCAATTCAATGTCTACGGAGGTGTAATCGAACGGGAGCTGCGATCATTTCGAGGAGATTTCTTCTGAACCGCCAGAAGAACTGAGGCGATCAGTTCGTCAGAACAAAGACTGATATATCACGTTTTCAGAAGATCAACAAGGTATATGAGGGGAAAGGGAACAACAGGGGAGAACAAACTCCGTCGATTGGGGATACGTGATGTAAATGAAACGTGAACACAACAGGTTTCGCATCAACGATAACAACGTTAAACACCCTCACTGAGCCCTCGCTTCCAGATTGCACAGTTCCCGCATCTGGTTAAGACTGCCTTCGAGGCTGAGTGCGAAGAAGTCGCTCGAGGTCGCAGAAGATGAATCGAACGACGCCACGCAGAATATGATGTCGTTTTCGTTGATCGTGTACGAGCACCCGTACCCGTCGGGCACCACAGCTCCGTAGCCGACGATTATGCTCGAGTCGTTGGGCAACTGAAGTAGGGAAACCAATTCATCAATTGAAATCGACCATCATGTATTTTTTCCAAGCTCTAGAGACCATGGAATTTTCTGCCAGAACACTTCTGATATCGCAGCTGTAGAATCAGGGAGGCGGACAAACCTGGCTGGTGGAAAGTTGGAAGTTCCAGAAAGTGTTGTAGGATTTGTCGCTGAATAGTTTCGGTTTGAGTTTGAGCTTTTTCGAGATTTCTTGCATCGCCAGCATCGGATTGTCCGGCCCGTTGCCCATAATCGTCTGAGGATTGAAGATCATTGAGGTTATCGAGCGTTGACAAATCGAGAAGTTGGAGAAATGTCGGAAGAAGGTCCCAACAGCCTAGGATTCGTTCTGAGCCAATTTACAAGCGCAACTCACGTATTTCAGGATCGCAGTTTGCGCCTCCACTGCCCGCTGAAACAGTTCGTATTTCTGTTCTTGCTGGAAAGGGAGAATGTGACTTTGTTAGTTCATTGATATCATTCAGGGATGATTCTGGGGAACTTCAATTGCATTAAAGAATCGGTGTGGACATCGTCGAAAGAGGGCCTACCGTTTCTTGGTTTTCGTCACACATTGCCTTCACCCACTGCAGCGCTTGCTTCGTCGCCGCCCTGATGTTGTCAACTCTGCCGAACCGGAATCGTCTCAACGTTGCGCTTTCGTAGGTGGAGACCAACCTACGATGCACTCTGATGGAAGTAATCTGAGTTGAGATTCGAAATCGATACTCTCGAGCGAATATCCATTACTACTATGGACACTGTTTCGTGCGTCCGAGATTGTCGAAGATGATACCGCTCACTTAGCTCAGCAGCGGAGAATTCGAGCTTATCGGCAACACACTGAATTCATAGTCGGAGTTCCCACATTCTTCGTTCGAAAGTTTCTATTCTGGTGAGTCGACTCACTTGTAATAGGTCAGCTGTAACGCCAGTTGTACGAAGACATCAGGACTGATTCTCTTGGATTTCGGGAGTCGCTTGCCGAAATCTTTGAAGTGCAACACGTAGAAGTCAGTGTCATCCACCAGTCTGTTGGGAATCCGAGCGATTGTGGAAAGAGACAAGAGAAAACATTGCATTAGAAATTTATTCCATGGCGAAAGATGGATGAACAAACGGAGTCAATCCAACCTCCGCCGGTTTCCCGGTGCCCATATCAAGAGCCAGCTTCATATCGGATCAATAGACGTATACGTCGGACATCAGCCGCCATGAACATTACAACTTTCTCGCTCAATCTCCGAGCTCTTTGGTATTGTAATCTTTTATCCGAGCTCGAACAACGAGCTCGAACAAACTATAGCAGGCTCAAACGTTTAAGAATCCGGAAATTCACTCCACTCCCAAACTCTGGGGAAGGATGAGGTCGGAAGAAAAAGGTCGCGAATCGCGCGTAGTCCGTCTGACATGAAATCATCTACCCCTTCTGAAAGACCCGCTTTCGCAACACACAATATCTCGTCAGCGTTAAGACAGAATCATGGAAGAACCAAGGAATTCAGACTTGACGAAGTTCTTATTGACTTCTCGATTTCACTACGCTCCAAAAATTTTGCGGCGATACTTCCATGAGTTTGAGGAAGACATTCCGCGGACTGAGTCCGCGCGCAGTCCGGCTTCAACCGTAGCCCTGGAACGTGCTCCGGAGAGCGGATTCTCTGCGTAACACAACAGGGTCTTCATTCGTCACGTTCAGACTCTAACACTTCGGGAACTCTCTTCTGATTGTTCAGTCGCCACAGAGAAACTCTCGTGAATTCAAACGCCGACAGTAAACAAGCATTGAGAGAGGGAGAAGTTGCAGCGGAGCAAGGTGAACGCTTCGAGACAAGATGGCAACAGCCGCGAAAAGCAGACAGCGAGCTTCGCGGTTCACTCGCTGAACTTCGCGGCTCCAGATACTAGATTGAACAACTTTGCGGCTATGATTTCAAGTCAACAGTCCGGGGGATGCGTTCAAGTGGATAACAGAGTCTTATCATAGCGTCAGATACAAATTTTTTCATTGAGAGACCTTCGAGGGACCGAATAAAACTTTGGTTCGAGGTCATGCTGTATTTCGGTGAGAAGATGGACTTTGCCGGGCGATTCAAAATTCTTTGTTCTCAAACCTCCCCTAGATGTCCCGTTTTCCAAGTGACGTACCCTCTGTATGGGAAGCTGTATAACATAAACGGGGACTCACTTTTGAACCTCGTCTTTCGCAACGGCGATTGCATTCAGGAGAGTCGGTGAAAGCTTCCAGTGCATTCTTTCGAAATGACACGGACTTGCATTCCAGTCGACGTTGGAAGGCTCGTTTCTAGCACGTTGAGCGAGGAAAGTTTCCATGAAACGCAGCAATGTTATGCCTTCCGACTGCGAATGCTCCATCACCACTCCAGTCACACCGTCGGCACCGACCTGAACCTGGAAACATATAAAGGAAACGATCTGAGTGCTTTGGAGTGGTTTTAGTGTGGAGATCGAGTCCGCCGTTCTAGATTCCACACGGGAGAGGCTCGATTCTATCCTGCCAGCTCAACATAAGTGAATGGAGTCCGCGGGGCGAAATGAGAATGTCCATGAAGACGGGAGTAGACGAAGTCCACGTCTTCAGACATCTCAAACACTCCCTCGCCTCAGGCGCGGATTAAGAAAGGCTTCGCACGCGAGCAGGGCTTTATAGGGTGGAGCAGTAAACACAGCGACTTGTCAACGGCACTCCAGCCGGCACAGGGAGAGAAAATAGTCTGAACCGAGCAAGAGTAAGCTGAACGAGAGTCGAGGAAATTCCCGAGTTATCGCCCCCACAAGGCGGATTGAAACTTCTTGAATCTTAGATGCTCTCCGATGGAAATGATTTGCAAACGCAGAATCCAGTTGATTGAACCATTCGAGGCTCTAAGTCGTCAATTCCGACGAATTCGGAGCAGCCGGGGAGAAAAATCTCGGTGTATCTGACGTTGCAGAAATTCAGCTGATTTCAGTTCCGGAACGGGCTCTGTGAGACTTACCTGCAGTGTTTTGTCATACCAACGATTGCAAGAGTTGACACCTTTGCCATGCAGAAGATCTTCGCACTGATCGGTTCGGCTCAAGCCCTGCTTCGATGGAGGAGTTGGTTCATTCAAGCAGAGCACGAGAAGACATCTTTCTAGAGCCTCTGTAAAACGGGAAGGTTGACGGGGGAAAGGAAAAATAATTAGAGATAAGTGTCGAGAAATTGGGTTATTCCTCCTTGTGGAGAATTGGACTTGGGAACTTGTCAAGTGAAGAATATGCGGAACAACTTGAATGGTTGACGCATGCACGCAAACGAATGGCTTACCGATATGAGCGGTGTTGTCCTTACGCAACAACTCGTAGTGATGGGCCCATTTATCACGTGGCTGTGTGGTCAGGGCGCCTACAGGAGGATTCTCGTCGTTGATAGAAGTTGTCCTGACTCTCAGCAACGCGGCTGCGATCGAATCAACTGACGGCTCTGGGCCCAAGTTGAGCAAGTAGAACTGGAATCGAAGTTTTTCTCGGGATTATTTCGATGGAAGTCCGACGAACGAAGGCAGCTCATTCTCTCAACCTTTTCAATACGATCCGGACCGACGCGTCGGTCGCAACGTAACAGGGGGGTGAAATGGCTCTTCACCAAGTCAATCACTAGAGAAAGACACCATGTGCATGTGGGAGCCGAGATTCCGCAATTGGAACCCCCTCGCTCAAGGGCGTGCTTCTGATTCGCGAGGATGTTCCTGCTTCAATGCCTTCCCTGTAGTGGGCAAGTCTCTGGGCCCTAAATGAGGGACCGAATTCCTTCAAAAAGCTCGAGTCGAGCGCCTGAATAGCGTCCGCGATGCTCTGAAGTATGACCTCCCGCGCCCCCTTCAAAGACTGTTCTGCTCATTCGTTTCCACCGGTCGATTGAGATCCCGAATCTGGGATGAGGGATAATGAGGAACGTGCTTGAGAACATTTCTGTGCCCCTCGATGTTCTCTCCCAGATTGGCCTCGTTCCCCGAGGGTGTAAATCTCTCTATTTCTATCAACATTTCTCAGTGAGTCTGGGAAGCTCCGATAATAGATTACTAAGTGCTCCTGCTCTTTGATGGCGGCGGGAAACGTAAGAGTGTCTAAGCGACAACGAGTGAGTACAGGCCGCGATTGCGCTAAATAATTCACGACTGATTCCGCATTCAGACGCCACCCTCCTCGGCTGGCGAGACAGACAGCTCACTACTAGCCTGCCGAGGTCGGCATGTGTGGCTCGGCTTTTCTGATGAAAAGCTCGCTTGCGAAGCTCCAGTGCTCATCTTGCAACACACCGGCGTACGAACGAGAAACATGCCGACCGCGATCCGTTTTGAACAGGCCACTCAAGGCCCACCAGCCCCGCCCGACAGCGGCGGCGATTCAGTGGGACTGATCGGCCGCACCAGACAACCGCAACCAGCGCGCAGATTGCTGATGGAGTTTTTGTGCTCCGATCGACTGATCGACCGACGGATCCGGGACATCATGACGAAAACCAGAGACGGACGAATCCGCGAAATATCTCGCTTGGGGTTATCTCCCACGAGCTTCACGCGCTCACCCAGATCAGCTTTCGAGTGAGGGACCAGCACTGGGGTTTCACTCTGAGGCTCACTTGTTCCCTGCTTATAAACTGCCAGAGGCTGACTCTTTCGGAGAGTGGTTGGTTGGCCGTGCTTCGTGCACCCGGGTGGCATAGCGAATCAGAAGTTCCAAGTACAGCGTCGACCACTCTGATCATTAACCAAATAATGGTTCTCAGTGTGGGCGAGAAAAAAAAACTGACTTGGGTCATAACACTGCCTTTGAAGCCCTCTCGACGCTTTCCTCGTTGTCAGGCATTTCGGTTCGCATAGCTTTGAAACTTTTGCGTCAAGAGGCTCGTCCCTCTAATGTGGAAGCTGTTGCCTTGAAGTGGCTGTCTCAAAATCTCCTCCCCAATCAGAGCAGATCGACTCCCTTTTACGTCATGCATGAGATCTCGATTGTTAGAAAGAGTTTAGGAACGAGGTCCTTCATTGGGAAGTTCAAGGCACTACCCCCCTCGAAGTCTCGATTCGATTTAGAAAGTATGCCGCACGAATTTAGCTCACCCAATTCGGCGAAATCAATTTGCCCGTCTAATCTGCGGATCGTAATCGAAGTGATTGACGTAGGTCTATGGTGCGATCGAGATACGAAATATAATTCCAATAACGATGTGTCGAGTATTTGGCGAGCATCGTCGATTATTATCGTCGTTCAATACACCTCGCATTTATCTCTCTACCCAAACAACGTGCCAGGATCTCGCGTTCCGGAAATGACCGGCCATGACCGGATAGAGCTCCCACCGACGTGTTATGTGTCATGTACCGCTGAACCGCGACGGCGGCAGCACATGAGAAAATATTTGATGCATGAGGGAAGAATTGAGAATTAGGGAAGATTTCCAGAAAGAAGAATACCTCGTCAAACTCAAGTTTGCAACAGAGCAGTTTCCCAGAGTTCTGATCACCGAGCTAGATGAGTTTCCCACGACCTCATATGATACTTCTCGAATCTTGATCCTGAATATCATCTTCTGCAGAAAATGGTCGTGTGGTGAATCCTCACCTGTTTCCGATGGATGACAACCACACTCTTGTGGTACTTGGGGTCTCTTTTGTTGTTGAGCTGGTAGTCGGATTCTACACCAGGACGGCGATAGGAATTGAAAAAATTCGAATAGGTTTCCATGCACATCGGCGACCTCTTTGCGTGAACGGCCCTTGAGAAGTCTTGCTCCAAAGTTTCTCTGCAAAGAACATGATCAGAGTTAGGTGGCACATGAGGTCCCCACGGACACATATTGGCCTGAACCAGCTAATTTCCAGTTCGACGATTGCAATCTAAGTCGTCGGAAACCAGTGGACTTGCGAAAGCCTATTCGATGCATTTTTGTTTGCGTTTTTGTGTAGCAATCTTTTTCCCGTCCGAACGGATTCTGCCAGACTTTATTCGTCTCAGTCATACCACGCATAACGCATCTAATCCACAGAGTTTCCTAATTCACTCGCTCCAAAGCGAGAAGAAAGGGTTCATCAGATCTCCGAGCGGATGGACGCTCTATCAAAGCCTTCCTCTGTGTCTGCCTCATGGGATTTGCGCGAGTTGCTAGACAGCGTTGACCACAAGCGCTAGTTTGTTTCACCCTTACGACGACCGGGGGACGCTTGGGCAGCCGGCGGCGTGTCTGCTGGCCGACTCGGAGAACACTGAGAATGCCCGCCATTGGGTAAATGGTAATGACCAACTTCGTTATAGCTCTTTGCTCTACCCTTCACCGAACTCAATAGGTTTACAATGCCCCAGCACTATTGCAGACCCGCTTCGAAGGACCCTGTTTCCCCTCGTTCCGGCTGCCGAAGCAAACGCTGTCCTGACAAACAGCTCGTTGTCTTACCTTATCCCATTGACTCTTTCTTGTGAAGAACTTTGTCAACCGTAGCGGCAAATGACACTATCGACACGGGCCATGCAAAAGCACCGCTGCTGCAAGCAGCTCTGGATCAACCAGCGCGTTACAGCAGGTCGGATGTGGCTGGGATTCCGAGGGCTTCAGCTTCGGTTCGCTCTAGATTGAGGCGAAGAAATTTTTAGGGAGCTAAAGAGCGTGCAATGGAAATCTCTGCCTAATGAAGAGCTCTTAAGCAAGACAAATTCAATTTTGCTCCGGGAGCCAGACACGGCCCCTGGTCCCGTTCGCCACTGGCCAAGCTTCCCGTTCCGCGAAATCAGTTCTCATCAATTCAGCTCCGGCAAGAGTGCGGGTCTCAGTTACTGCGTGTACGTGACGGTTTCGTGTCGTGTCGCGTCGCTGTCTGCGAAGCCAGATTGAAGTAAACGGCGAGATTGTCGCCCTCGGAGGAATCACACAGGTTTCGAACACAGCCCGCTGCTCTGGAAACTAAACGAGCCCAACTTTTTGGAGACACAGACTCGCTGCGAGAAGGATCCTGAGGGCCCTAAAAACTTCTTTCAAGATTTCCTCATCGAACTCTGGGCCCTGCACCGGCATCTCGAGGGCGCGGAAACAACTCGAAAGTTTTTGGAGATGTCACAATCGTTCTTTCCAGCAGGTCGGATCCCACGATTTGATTCCCACTTGTGATTTGATTCTTGTGTCTTGTAGAAAACTCTGCGTTTGGAGATTTGTCGTCATCCAGGCTGTTTCTGTCGGCACTGAGTGCCGAATGAACGGATTGGAGGAAGGTGGATGCCGAGAGGTGAGGAATTTTTTTGGAGTCATTTCCCTATGATCTGGTCACACTTACGTTTCTATGAGAGTCTGGAATTCCAGAGCGAAGTGGAGGAGTTGTGCAGCGAATAGCACCTGATCCTTGGAAGTTTTGAAATTTTGTCGAGGAAATAAAAAGAAAGCAGACTGATTAACTGGAAGCGGAGTACGGTTCAGCAAGTACATTTCAGGGAGCCAAACAGAGGTCGCCTGGAAGGAAGCGCGGAGTCTCATGTGATTCCTGAATCCTTCTCATCTTGAACACCAATTCCAATAACCGGACACGGATCGTCACTCACCCAATTTTCTTTCTCTTGCGCCAATTTCTCAACAAGTCGATGCAGTGTGATTCCATCTCCTTTCGCAAACTCTTCAACGATTTTGACCGTTTCATCGTACTGATTCTTTGGTACGACGGCCTCGATACTGGCGAGGTATCTTTCCAGCGTGACTTCGAGCGGTGGTATTGACGGCTTCGGCAGCTCCTTGATCCAGCACTGAAATCAAACGAGACGAGATGATGAGCGAGGCGAATCCAAGGTCATTAAACCGAAACGAGGCTGAAACTGTCCCATAGCGTCCAAGTGTCAAGCGACAAAAGGTCACAACATAACTGCTCGGTTCCCCCTTCCGATCGGGAACCCTCACCGATCTGAACTTTGCACCTGCACCGAGTGTGGTGGCGCATCATTGAGGACTCGGATGAGCTAGAATGATCCGTTCTTGCACGCGCAACGTTCTTGTTTGCGAAGACTTTACGTCTGAAAGTCTTGAACACGACAGGCAACGGTGGAGCCGCGGCATTTGTCATTGCACGTCCAGCTTGCTTGGACGCGGTTGGCTCTTTATTGCCTTGAGAATTTTGCAAAAAGCTGTTCTATGGCTCCCTAGTGGCGAGTCCCCCCTCACTCTCCCCGCCAGGCCGTGCATACCACACGGTTGCGCATGGCTCCTTGCGGGCACTCTGTCATCATAACAATGTCAAGTGTTCTTCGGGGAGAGCAGCTCCGATAAAAGACGAACGCTTGTAACGCGCAGGATTGCGCACGGTGTCTTAGACAAGGGGATACCGCACACTCAATCAGTCGGCGCCTCATCGACCATGGGAGCTACTTCGAGCTTCTTTTTGTCTTTTCGTTTTGGAGCTTCGGCGCTTCAAATTCGTAATTCAGACGCTAGATACCGGAGAAATTATTCACGCTGTTTCTGCATGCGGCGAGTCGTCGTGTCGTTTTCGCGAGAGCCGTGGCCGAAGCGAAGCAGTCACAAAGCGACGACCTTTCGGGCCGCGAGAGAGATGAAGATATGTCACTTCGATCGATGGCAGGACAAGAATAGCTCGGTCGTCCGGCGGGCGAATGAATTAAAGACAGCCATCGAACAGTTGACGGATTTCTGTGCGGCACAACATCTATTCGGCACCTGCGCCGCTCAAATAAGAGTAGCCACGCCCTGCTAGATCCTCTCGTGACTCAGTCACAATGTTCCTCCAGCTCTCTCACACTTTTTCGATCTATCAGATATCCACTCGATCCCCTACGCCGCGCCGCCGTCTCACTCAGGGTTTCTGCCCGGACTATTCGTATTCGGAGGCAATCGATCGATCCACCGATCGATTGACAACAGCTCTGCGCATCGATTCGATAGCTGTCTTTCTGTGCTACACGCTCTGGGTAATATTCACTCACTTGCTCGTCTCGAGCCGCACGCGGAGCCTGTACTTTGACATGAGGGTGTCACCTTCGCTAATTAGCCTGGAACAAGAGATCCCCTTGTGCCTCTATACTTCCCACATAAAATTCACAGTCAATCGGGGAGCTCGCGAAACGCGCGAAAATTGCAAATTGTCGAGAGAAATCGAGGTGGAGACGCGAAAAATAGAAATTGAAGAGGCCTCAGAACGAGAACGAGTCGCCTCGGGTTCAGAAAATCCACTTGCTCATGTTTGGTTCTTAATACATATCTGGGACGAACGAAAACGGGACACGGGATTGAGTATGCAACAAAGTCGGGCTCAATGAGAGTCAGATGATTGAATTCATCATCGGCTGGCTTGCTCATTGCTCGGTTAGGCGAGCGGGAACTTGTCGGGGTTTGAGAGAGCCGCGAGAAAAGAAGAGAACAACTCCCTCGGGGCTCATAAGCGAATCCCACCCCTCTGAGGCTCGAATACACCTTGGATAAATTGTGCTTTTTCTCCCTCTCCTCCTACTGGCTGTGCTCCTCTCCGAAACGATCAACGTTTTCCTCCAATGAATGATAGAACAGGTTTTGCACGATGTTCTACTCATGGGGTCTCTGACACCGGCTTCGATAGAATATCTAGTTGTGACGAGCCTCCATGAACTTGAATCGTACTGCGACGCGATGTACGGAATTCCGTCTTTATAGCTTGGTGGATTATCCCCGGCCTTCGACAGGTATCCAGACTTATGGAAACCCACGCTAGATTCTTGCTCTACAGGATGAAACTCCGAATACGGTTCAAACTGATTTGAACTCCCAGAAGTACATCAACCGCTTGATCAAAGTCAGCTGTACTATATTCATGCACACTTTGAGATTTGGATCCCGCGACGAGAGGCAACATCAAATGGCTTACATTGAGCAGATGAAGGTCCTTGAGAACGGTGTACACTGTCAATGGTAAGTTGAGGCAACAAACTTGCCGACCCATGTCTATCGAACACATCAGCGCCCGACCAAGCCCTTTTTTTGGAAGCTTGCGTCCGGCCGAACCCCACTCAAACTTTCGGACTTCTCGGTTACGTCCTGTCACGAGAATTCCAGCGGCGGCTTTCAGTGGGATCCCTCCGGAACGATGTCGATCTCCACGGACGGAAGGGACTCCGGAAGAAGCTCCCCACCGGGGCGGCACGCGGCCATGTTGCACAAGACTACCGTAATGTTGTATATCGTGGTCAGCCGACCGACGAGTGTTGCAGCGACTCATTAGCGGCTTGGACTAGAAGCGCTTAGCCATCGTTTTAACTCTCTGGTAAACTTGGCCGCCGCCACAGCAGGCTTTCTTTCAATGATTGTTTCCATGAGGGTAATCATTCTCTCCCCGTGTCGACTGCACTTGTAGGGAATCATTATCATCACTTTTTCCATCCCTCGTTTATCGATATCGTCGGGACTATCACAACGTTCCCTTCTATCTATCCCAGGGATTTGCACTTGATCTCCCCGGGCCAAGCAAACTCGCCGAAACTCGACGGAGCGAGCTGCCTGTGTTGACCAACAGATCCCCAATCGCGCGACGACCGGATCTGCCCGTGCAAGGGATGTGGCGATGCCACCAAGGTTGTCATCTGTCGAGGGGGTTACTCGGAGGGTCACGAACAGTTAACCGTGTCGAGTTTCGAGAGCGAAGGTCAGCCACAAGGCTAAAATTTGGCGCCAGTCGGCTTTACATGACGAACTCATGAACAGGATGTTCAAGTAGAAGTGAGACCAGTCGGCCGCGAATCATTCGGATGCGTTGAAGATGTGAAATTGCGAATTCGAGGTTCTTCCTCGGGGGTGGCATCGATGTAAACTACGATTCCATCATTGCTTGGAACTTCCTCAGATCGGCCGGCAATTCTGAGTGGGCGATCCTCTTCATGATGAAGCCAAGTAGCGAATGATACACACAACCCTGCCCACGACGAGGCCTGAAGAAGGAGCGCCAAGGATCGCGAAAGAGACGACAGCGGATCGCGAAGGACTCTTGAGCCCTGGGGACAGGCGGGTAGCTAAGACCGGGATAACGACGTCAAAGAAATAAAGGATCAAGACAGAAATTGGAATCCGACATCGATGACGAGAGAGAAGACAAGAGCCCGCCGAATCGGGCCGTGCCTCGACTCGACCAGACCATCTATCTGTGTGTCTATCTGTCTCTTTGGCCGTTGGTACGAACGAGGGTGTTCTGATATTTTTCTTCAATATCTTCTCGCCCCGAACGGGAATGAAGTTGGAACAGCGGGGCCTTGCCGAGTCATTCTCCGGAGTGAGTTTAGGGATCTTCGGCGAATCGAGAGGAGGCGGACAAACAGGGAAACGAGAAAAGAGCCCATCCGAATTAAGCCAAGAACAACAACAACAGGAGCTCCGTGCCGACGGGAACGCTGCTCCACGCCGGTGCCGTAGCGATCGGGGGACCGGCGAGGAATAACATCGAGACGAAGGAAGAGACGACGAAAGAAAAACATTTGCAAACTCTGTGCATTGCCTCGCATTGGGAAGGATCGCATTGGGTCTAACAAGCTTCTCAAAACTCGACTTTTTTATCGCTGTTTTCCCCCTACGACTTCGAGGGGAGGCGAGAAGAAAAACACCAGAACAACATGATCCTCGACCGTGATGAGGTTACGACCCGGACTTCTACAAGGCACAAATCCCGACGTGGATGCATGAACTATGAACTCGAACACGATCCGAACCACTCATTTGGCATCGATGTCATGTGAAGTTTGTTAAAGTTCCCCAAGTTTTGATCTGCCACGGAAGCGCGCCAGTTCCCTCGTTTGTCGAAGACGACACAATTTGAAGCTGTCACCAGCAGCCATCCAAGTCGCGCTAGTTGATACGGCTGACTGCTGTCGACACAGGTTTTTACCAAACGATCTAACAGCATGAATCCATACAGAAAACTATCAGCCTTCGAAGGAGGCTTTGAGGCCTCGCTTTCCCCGATCGTGCAGCTGTAAATAGGGAGGTCGTCACCGAAACGCGGAAAACGACGAAGCTTCACATCCCGACGCGAATTCCATCGCTCTGGTTCTCAGAGAGAAGACGCAATTCGAATGTGATGGTCAATGATTTTCAAGTCCGAATCTTCAATCTCCGAGATTCGACCCTGACTCGAGATGAGAGCTGGCCAGGTGATCCGCGGTTTTGTCCCTGACTGACTGACTGACTGCCTGACTTACTGAGTCAGAGGATTGCGTTGGCAGCCTGCTGGACCGCCTATTCGCCTGTCTACTTTCTCTCGGTGTTTCCATGTCCTCTCATACTGTTTCGGTCGATGTGTCTGTCCGTCTATCTGTTCATCCGCCAGTCGGTCGGTCGGTCGGTCCGTTTTTCGGACTGAGAGCAGCGAGCGAGAGAAACACAGAGAGATAGAGAGGAAGAAAGTAAGCGGAACGGAGAGAGAACGAGCGAGCGAGCGAGCGGAGAGCAGGTCCCTAATTGGGAGTTTTCTTTTGCCCCGGGCTGTTCGTTAGAGACGAGTTTATGTATGGAAATCAGCTGGGGAGAAAGCGGCAGCGGTGGGAGCGCAAGCCAGGACTTGGGGTCGGGTCGACTAGCCTCCCAGCCCGCCATACACCCAACAAGCCTGCTCTGTCGGTCTTTGGGTCGGTCGGTCGGTCTGTCTGTCAGTCCGCCGTCCCTGCGCTCCCGCCGCCGCCGCTATAGACAGCTCCCCCGGGAAGCTTCCTGCTTAAGACTTTGTTCACAGCTCTGGACAGCTTCTGTGTGTGTGTGTGTGTGTGTCTGTGTGCATGCTTGCCTGTGTGTGGCAAATTACGAGCCAATAGGGAGTTCTCTCTCTTCCGAGCAGCAACCACCGTTCAATACAAGCAACCCGCCGCCGGTCGACCAGCCAACCAGCCAGCCACCCGAGGAGCAGGCAATGCTGCAGAGGAGTTCCACAGGCGGCCTCGGCTTACAGCGCGGTCATTCGGTTAATCATACAATTGGTCAGTAGGCAGGTCGGCTCAATCTATCAGTCAAGAGGATTGAAACTACAAAAGTTGGGAAATCATTGCTACGCCGTCCTCTGTTGTAGATCCCCTCTGTTCGAACAAGTCGAATGTTGACTGTGAACACATACACGTACTCGTACTTTCGCAAACATGCATACTCTCGAACACAGACCGGAAGGACAACTGCTTGTTCACGGACTCTCACCCAAACCTCAGTTCGTGTACTTCCTGCGCGGCGGCGACGACGGTTATCTGCGGCGCTTCATCCCCGGTCGCTGCCCCCCGCCGGTCCGGTCTCTAAATACATGTACATGGGTCACGTTGTATTGTCCGAACGAGTGCGTTGCAGGAATCCCAAATAGCAGCACCGGAACCGCCGAGAACTTTGGCTGACATTGCGTTCGGCGCCCACCTCCGCGTTGTCGCTGTCGGACTTCGGAGGAAGCTTGTTCCGATGTAACGCTAGCCCGGTTGACGGATCGAATCCTTGGCGGATCCTGAGACGACATTTATCTACAAGCAGGACGAGATCGATGGAAGGGCGACGAAACGAGGAAACACAGATTCAAAAATATCTCGTTGGAAACAGTATCAGCTGCGAGCTCCAGCGCTCAAACATCGTGTAGGAACTCAGTTTTGTTTCCTGGTCCAGAAGCTCTAGCACCTAAAATCAAGGCGAAGGTGGAATGAAAGGTTCTTCTCTGGTCCCGGGAATCGGCTGCTACGCAGGCCGCTCATCAGCCTATCCCGTTTGCCTGATTGGAGCCTTCGTTACGCTCCGTGCAACGCGCTCCTTTTTCCAGGAACTTATTGCAATTACTCAGCTTAGCTTCACAATAGCCTCCATCATCCTAATCATAGCCACCAAATCAACGTCACCGTTAGCCCCGTGGACGTCGAGCGGAGTGAGGTCCCAATTGCTGTCGCCGTCGCCCTCCCGGTCCGTACTCATCCTTTCAGGAGAAACCCGTCTTGTACTGATGTCTCTGAGAAACAGATCCTGCATCCTGGTTTTTGCGCAGATTTCAGGATGCAGATTCATTGAAAATGAGCTCAATTTCACCGCGGAATTTTAGTTTCCTGTCAAGCTGTGAGAGATCCTGAGCGAAATAACGATTTTTCGAAGGTATTCTTCATAAGAATTGGCCCGCGAACGAGACGAACGCGAATTGTGATGCTTCGAGCCTCGACGAGTCTCCTCACTTTCATCGATCGATCGACGCCCCCCTCGACAATCATAGCAAACACGCCCTCGCTTGTACCGGCGGCGGCCTGTATTCTCGAGGACGAACTTCCCGTATCTCTGAAGCTTTCTCTTCACGAATGCGCCGGAAATCAATGCTGGATCCAGATAGGGAGACGAAACGTTTCCATGCAATTAGAAACGGCCGATGTCCTCCACGATCCTGCAGGTTTCTCTATCGTCTCTCGCAGCCCTGCTCTCGCATCGGTTTTGGCTCGAGGCTAAAATTTAAAATGAGCTCCTCACGAAACCCTCGAGCCCAGCTTGAGGCTTTCGCAAGGATCTGGCGTTGACAATCTCAGCGTTGCGAAACTTCACGATGGGCTCGATTTCAGCAAGCCAACAAAAGAGACACCCTGCCGGAAACACAAATCCGCATTCTCTACCGTCCATAACGGACACGAAGTGCGCGCCGCCTCGAATCCAGCGCCTGATTTCGAGCTATGTCGAGATCGAATCGCAGGCGGTATATTTTCGATCGGTCGACGTCGCGGAGACGTGAATGATTCTGATTCCGATTTCCCCGCGGACCCTCACCCAGTATCATGTACCTGAAGCGCACGATGTTTGTTTGTGGAAACAACCGTTTCACCAGAACGATCGGGCGTGTGCGTGCCAAATTGGCAGACTCCTGCAAACTTGCACAATGGCACGTGCGACTCGAATCCACACGCTCTCTCCCCACCCGCCTTCCCGTGCTTACCATGAGTCTCCTCTTCCTCGACCTCGACCCGCGTCCCCTCGCAGAGTGTTTAGACTTCGCTTCGTTAGCGAAGCGACAGAAAACGAGCGGGACCAACGAGGAGAGAGACGAGGCACTTGTCAACCGGGCGGGCGTTTGGGCTCGCTGGGTGGTTGGCAACGGGTCCATCCTCAAGACGGGGGAGCTGAGACGAGCCCACTCAACTGGAAGCATGACCTCAGGCAGGCAATGAGCGAAACTCCACGCTCACTTCCTTCTCCGACAAACCAAAAACACCTCGTCGTGTGTTCCGGCGGAGGCGCGAAAACGTTCCTCGAGGATGCTCTATGAGGAACAAAGTCACCGAAACATTTTTTTCCGTTTATGTCAGTAAGATCAGACGTGACAAGAAGATGTTCTCACCGGTTCTCGATTGAAGATTTGCAGTATCGCACTCGATTGCAGTATTTTTCCTCCAAATGACAAAACCGGTCGGTCGGTCGTTCCGAGTCCGCGGAAATACCCTGAACGTCTTCCGTCCGACGATTGTCGAGATGTGGGACAAGGTTGACACCGACGTTTATTTCGCGTGGGGTCAGGGGATATCTCGGGTCGAGCTCGTTCGGAGTTATCTCTCGGGAGAAGAGCAAAGCTGGAGATTCGGTCGGAGTTATTCGTTTCTCCCCCTCTTTACGAGCAGAGCGCAGCGGATCCACGGTTCGGTGTGTGTGTTCAAGCAGCATGGGCCTTCAGAGTTTCTATCGGGGTTCGACGGGAAGAAAATGTGGCCAGACCATGATTCGATGGCTCGTACTGCTCGCAGAGATATTCCAGAGCACGTTCCACTCCCCATTCAGCACCGGTGCTAGCGGTGGCGGTGGTTGCAGCAGCCGCCGCCGCCGCGCCGCCTCGGGAAAAGAAAACCCCTCGGGTAGAATTGGGAAGGATCGCCTCGAAGCACAGTCAGCTTCAAGATGATATAACTCTTACCCAGATGACCGAACTGCAGACCGACGAATCGACCGATGGATGAACGAACCGACAGAAATGAATGAGAACTGGGCTGCTGTGCAGTTTCGCATTTAGGCGAAGTGAGTCATGGCTCAACTGCACCGAGAAAGATTTTCTTCAGTTTGCTCATTCGTTCAAGGGGTAGAACTTGACGCAAGATTTTCTCACCGGTTCTCGATTGTCGGATAACAGCAGTACATAGTTCTCCCAATGCCGGATGAAAAGTTCAGAATCCTCTCAGATGGAAGGTTTATCATCCGGAAGAGAAGATGGTCATCTCGTCCCTTCGTTAATTCGTTCATCCGTATCTTCCGTCGGTGGCGATCCGACGGAGGTTCCGCACAGAAGTTTGAGAAAGTTCTCGAATTCGTTCCGAATTCTTGGGGCATCGGCGGCCCGACGACGGAAGATGAGGACCGACCGAGGAAAAGTTCCATAATTCCCGGGGGGTTGAAAGATTCCCGATGGGAAGGAGGAACCTACCAGGAGAGGAATTTCCTCGGGGAACGAACGGAGCTCGATGGAAGGCGGGCAAGCTGGCTCAGCGACGCACAGACAACCGGAGAAGCGAGTAAGCACGCTCGCTCGCTCGCTCGGTTGCTGGCTGGCTGACAGGCATTCGACGAGAAGCAGAAGAAGGAGAAGAAGAGCGAAGACGAACCAATTTCGACGAGGTCGAACTTTCTTTGAAAATATCCCTTCTCGTTCGTTCATGAATAATTCGCGCGTCTCTTTCAATTGGCCGCACGCAACTCAATTCAGAGTTGGTCGGGCTCTTTCGCCCTGAGACAGACCGTAAGGGAGCGGCACACAAGGGATCGAGACCACCAAGCCGTCTTCTTGAGGGGCTCGCTCGATTCCCGAGAGAACAGTTGCATTCTGAACTTTGACGACCGGTCTCTCAATCTCTTCCCCCAACCGAATCCAATGAATCGAGAATAACAGACGCCCTAACAATCGGATCGCCTGACTGTCTCTCAGAGGACGACATGCGACAAAGGAGCGTCACATCCGAGCGGAAAAATCCTTCGGCGTCGATCGATGACCTCGAAACTCCGATGAGGTTTGATACAACGGTCTCCGGGCCGTTCGCGTGCTCGAGGGCTTTGACATGAGTGCCCTCAACAATGTTTTCGGAAGATCGAGAGCAAAACCCGATTCTGAATCAAATTTTCCAATCCTCTGATTTCTTCAGAGGTCTTTGATCAGGGATGTGTATTTTCCGCTCAATCTCGACACTGTTGCCGGATTTCAATCCCGACCGAACTTGCGCGATTCATCGTGGGACGATAAAAGTTCACTGGACGTTCGTTCAGCATCGGAAAAAGTTCTGTCGTCCTTATCGATATTCTCCCTCTCTCTTCGCGAAATGAAGTTGAGGGCCTCAGAGGAGACGAGTCGCTAACTAACCCGGCGGCATGTCTTTTGAAACAGACAGGACCTTTCACAAGGGTCATAAGCTCACCAACGACAATGAGAACGGAGGGACCGAGAGGAAAAAGTAGAACAAGTAGAAGAAACCTCTGAGGAGCACTTGAGAGGCCTATTTGAAGCGACCGAGCAACGAATGAACGCGCGACCGGAGGACACTGAGTGTTATCTTAGTCGGGCGGGAAAGCGGGTGAGCGGGCTGACATACGGGCAGGAAAGACGAGAACGAGATAAAGCCAATTTGTCGTCCTGCAGTAGCAACTCCTCCTCCTCCTCTTCGTCGTCCTCGTTCTTCTTTTCCCTCCGAGACCCTGCCGACGCCCTTACCGCTGTCCTTCCCCCATTTGGCTCCCTGTACCTTCATTTTCTTTCTCTGGTCCGTTTTGTTCTCCTCATTCTCGGAGATGATTGCCTCGTCCTCTTCGCCGCCGTCGACGCGTTCTGCTCGCTTGTTCGGCACCTCCTGAGCACCCGCTCCTCTTCACCCACCCGCTTGATTTTCGCACCCGGACATAGTCGCTCGATTGGCCCTGAGGGAGGCGGATACCTCAAGATGGCTCATAGTGTGGATGGATGGTTGGATGGATAGATGAATGAATGTTAGACCACCACAACAACACCTCTCGCTCGATTTCCCCGAGTCGCGATCGCGTCAATTCGACACTCATCGCATCTTGAGGAGCAAGGAACTCGCAAGCCACGACGTCATTCGGAATTACAAAAGCTTACAAAT
Organism: Neoseiulus californicus; assembly: GCA_028455905.1. Classification (NCBI taxonomy): domain Eukaryota; kingdom Metazoa; phylum Arthropoda; class Arachnida; order Mesostigmata; family Phytoseiidae; genus Neoseiulus; species Neoseiulus californicus. The sequence goes on along the minus strand of JAMQGS010000002.1, from coordinate 5,923,080 downwards.
CGAATCCGAAGAAGCAACGCGTCGGACATGAAGTTCATGAAGTCAACGCCGTGAGAATCCGAGCTGGCTGCCGATAAGAAAGTCTGCAATACGTTCACAAGCATTCCAAAGTCGGCCTACGTTCCGCAGCTTTGTCGCGAACCGGATCTCACAATACTCCGGTACGATATAACTGTTCCCTTCCGGCAAGTTCTATCTCTGTGCGCTAAAACGTCACGTTGCTGCTCCGGTTTTGGTTTCATTCAAGCCGCGGAACTTTGATCTCATTGAAGAAGACTGTTTACCCAAGGATCAGTGCTCCTCGCGAGCCGATGTACAGCCGCTCCCCGGATGAAGTTGAAGATTACTCACGTTTGTACGCGTCGTCGGATTCGAAGCCATGCTCTCCTGGCCTGAAAGCAAAGAAAGAGCTAGGGTTAGTTTGACGAAACTAAGACCAGCCTGGACGACCCGCGGACCGCCCGCTCAATCCGTGTGTTTGAGCTTTGCCGTGCTCGCTGGGGGACCAGAACCTTGAGGAAGCCGGCGCGCTCTACGTGACCCGACGACCAAATTTTTAATAACGTCGTGCTCTCGTTCTATGTCACTGATTCTTTCTTTCCTTCCTTCTTTCCGTCATCTCCTTCGTCCTTCCTGCTTAGCTAGTCGTTTCTCCCCCTCGTTACTTCAAGCGTCGCCGTGAAGTTTGACATCTTGAACGGGATTTTACTTTAACCACTAGCTTGAGCGCCACTGTACTCGCTGTTGGAAACCAACATCGATCTTGTCCCGAGTCGTGTTCCAATACGGCTGTGCCCTGATCAGGCCCGTGCGTCCTTCTCCCGAGATCCTCAACTTCCAAACCAGGCTTCACTAAATCCCATACCATCTTGGCATTTTCCTTGCGGTCAGCGGCGAGCGCTTTGGGTGGCGTCGAAGAAATTGTTCGGTGGCAGCGAACGGGTCGCGGCTCCTTGGACCGAGGTTTGAGTCCGCGGTGGCAAATCTGCGCACTCTCATTCCCTCTATCTAGCCCACTCTTCCTTTCCTGTCTGTATGAAGCTACTTAATGTCAGGATAGCGTGACACAGGAACACTCGACGTCGTGCGTGTTTCAACTCTCTTCTGAGAGCTTACAACTCAGATCAGAGTGAGCGAGCGGGCTCTCGAGCGGGAGGAAGCTCTTTTAAGCGAAAGGAAATCGCCAGGAGCAGGTGAACAGTGCGATGCAATTCGAAAGCAATTTGCCCTTCGAATGCATCGCTGTTCTTTCTCATGCTTTATCTCGAAGATAATCCGGAGATATACCACGTCGCGTCGCCGTGTTGGACACATACATCTGAATCATGATGATTGCGTGTACGTCGATGACGATCCCCATCACTAATATGTGAATCGATGTAGTCGCTTTTGTTGTCCACGGCAAAGCTGGATGATTCTCACAATCGCAAGAAAGATTCATCATCGATCTCTTGCTTTTGCCGCGGTTGAAACTCCCATTCATGGATCAGGATTCGATATCCGTCACCTTGGGAGACAATATCCAACTGAAAGTGGACTCTGCGCATTGATTGCGATCAGAATTCGATGAGAATTTAGGACGATGTGAATAATAATGAGTGACTGTCTGTCGGCGAGAACGTTCCTCCGCGTTCGAAATGAACAGCAATGTAGGAAAAAGGGGAGAAAAACTTGAGCAATGAAATCCTCAGTCGTCACAGTGCCCGGGTATGGGTGTCAGTGTGTCTCACCGAGAGTGTGTATGTGTGTGAGTGTGCTCGTGTGTTGGCGGGAAGCTTTGCTGATGTGCGAGAGCACCGCCACCTGCACCCTTCGTAATTTGCATCGCCATGAATTTCAACAAGGTTCCGACGGGCTTCGTTCTTTGCTCCGAGTGTTCCCCGTCCGCGGCGGAAATAATGGTCCCAGACCACCAGCGCTGCCAGGAAACGAATTCGCTTCAGTCGAAATTGCCGCTCCGCTCCGTGGAATTGTAGAAAGTGTCGAATTGCGAAGATTGGAAATTGTCCGCTGTGATCAGACAATGTCCGCCGGGGAAGCATCGACGTGGATGGGAGCATATACCGCGATGCTCCGATGAATTCGAAGTTGGATTGAGAGCTCGGAATGTGAGCGAGCGGGGGGTTGTGACCCCGAGTTGGGGAAAGCTCATCGCGGGGTGTGTAGAAACGCCCGCCTAAATTGATGGCAAATGAGAGCCGCGAGCGAAGAACTCGTCTAGCGATGAGGTAAAAGACAGGCAATCCCAAACCACAGGGTTGCGGCTAAAAGCTGTTGTTGGTGAGAAACAAGGCCTAGAGTGGTTGGATGTGCTGAATCGGATCTCTATGCGGTACACAACAACTCGAGATAATGGAAGCCAGGTGTTCCAAGAACAACAATGGACGCTGACAGAATAAGATTATGTGCTGCCACTATTGTCACGCATGTTTACATAGGATATGATTGTTGGTGAGGGCCGAGGCCATTGTTATTGTTTCTGTCGATAGAGCCGATATCTGGGGTAAATTCGCAGCTGTAAACATCCAAGTCGTCCACTCAATTTCGACAGCAGCCAGTATACTACATTACGATCTGCGTTCTCAGTGATTTTACGGCGAACAAAACTTTGTCCACGTCCGCCGTGGATGACAGAATCTGAGAGGACGCAACACGCGGCTCGTGGCTGCCGTGGCTCTTGACGATATGCAGCTGCAGTATGTCACGTAGATGGTGGTTACGAGTACCGTGCGTGCAACGGAAATGCTATCTATCAATCCATCTTCCGAGGCTCTGAGGCAAACCTCAAAGCGGCCTAACAGACCGACGAATCGATCCATCGATCCAGGCTCTCCGCTCTGTGTTCCCGGCTGCGATAGTGATTCGTTCGGAGCAGAATCCAAATTCAAACGGTTTCGGCAGTTCTATTATTATCCGGCTGCCCAGCTAGAAGTTCCGTAACCGGAGTTGGTAGAGACGTCGGAGTTCTGATTGCGTTACGCGAGCTTTTTTTAGCCTGCGCTGCATCCTCCAACCGTTCATTCGGGTTCCACGATTGGGGAATCTGCGGATAAAACGAAAACTTTGAACGAATGACGAGGAAATGAGAATAGCCAATACATGGTCGCAACATTCTCGAGAAAATCGCGTTTTCCCTCCTCTCCATCATTCCACGAAACCTTCCCCCATTTTGATGAGCAGGGCCTAGTCCATACAGGTAGGACGGTGTTTGTGGACAGAGATGTTCGGGGAGATTCAATGATGGGAAGATTGCGCTTTGATTGAGGTCAGCTGCACCGTCTCCCACCGCGCTGTCTATTGGACCACTACGGAGGGTCCTTCATTGGTCTAAGGTTGCTAGGTCTAATCGTAATCGTTGTTGAGGAAGATGAACAGAGCTCATGGACCGGATGAGACCTGCGTCTGGAACATTTGCTCACAATCAGTACGCTCATAGAAGAAACTTCTCGAGCCCAAACGATCGGGAGCCGCAGAGGCTGTTCACCGATGTTTGCTTTCTCAATTAATAGTTTCTGCCAAGTTCGATTGCATGGTTCATTTGTCGTTCCAGCGGCGGGAGAAAGACTAGCGAGTCAAACGATTCCGCTATTTAACGTTTTGTTCAGCGCCAGTTGTCAGTCGTTCGCCTCCCATACATCTATCTGTCTATACATCAATGTGTGGCAAAGTCCCGCCCCGGATGCTCGAATGGCTCCACCCTCGGCACTTATGCCCGTACATAGCATTTCTCTGCCGTCTCTGCCTACACTGCCGACGACCGAGCTGGCGGGCGAGCGAGCGAGCGCCCAGCATATTCCGCGGCTACAAGCCAACTACACCTGAGTCCCTGTAACAACCGACCGAACGGCGTACCCACTCACTCCCCCTCCATCCACCGATCCAGGCAGTCAGTCGGCCAGCCAGCCATGCGACCAGGCTCCCTGATCGCCCTCGAGCACTACGCAACCGATTCAACGGTCGCTCACTCGCGTCTTCCTCCTGCGCAGCGGATTCCTCCTCTCGGGATCGTGCGGTCTCCAAGCGAACTTGAACTACATCCGCCTGTCCGTAGAGCTGTCGGTCGAGGTTCTCGATTTCTGAGGAATGGCCTGTCGCTACACGAACAGCCCTCTCAATGGCAGTACCCAATGGAATATCTAGAGTGAATGGAGTCATGTCCACCGTCCCTCCGACCGAGTTCGCATTGCGAACTCAATCGTCGCAGAAATCATTTGACGAGAACAACTGGGGGCGATGGGGTAATGAGAAAAGAACTCCCGTTCTCACCCGCTGGAAACAATCTGGAGATCAGTGAGAGAACAGAAGTAGTTACCACCGCAAAACCGGTTCTCTCATCTCCATTGTTCCCTTCTCTAACGCGGTTCATTTGTCTGCCTGATATCCTGTTCTTTGCTGCCGCCCCAACTGTTATTTTTTTCCAAGGGAAAAACGCCCTCGAGACACTCTTCTTAGGCTGCTGCTGGTGCTCGATCTTCGTCTGCGGCGCTGCCGTTCCGTTCTTCTAATCTAGCATTGTAGTAGTCAGGTGGAAACATTCTCACGATCCCCGAGCTCGCAAAGCGCTTTCTCCCTGTCATTGATGTTCTTCTCCGCAATTGCTGCTGCTGTTCCTCCATCCCCCCCTCTGCCAGCGCCAAAACTCACAATCGAGGGGTTGGGAACTAGAGAAAAGGAGGAGGTTGCTCTAACAACCTACATAACACCACTCATAACACGGGCGCCCACATCATTGTCTCTTATCCCGCTTCGGCCTGTCTGCGGCTGCTCAATTCGGGCCGCTTGCCGATCCGGAACCAATGAAAGCAACTAGGCTCTGTATCGAGGCCTTGCGTATCAAAGAAAAGGGGAAATTGTAGGCGGTGCTCGTTTCTAGACTTGGAATCGCAATTCTCGATTGAAGATAATCGAATCGATTGTATTTTCTGAGGAAATCGGGAATCGGTCGAGCGGATTATTCCACCTAAGGAGCCACAATCGACAGTCGCGATGCCAAGGGTCACTGACAGTTGGCCGGTCTGGTTCGCGACCCGATTTTTCGGAATGATTCATTGAATGCATTTCGATGACCAATCGACTCGCGTTGATAGCGACCGGAACCTTGCACCCATGCCGTTTGCCTCGAGAACGACGTCAATGAATGAATCAGGCAAGCTCTGAAGCACTCCGTATGAATTCGGCTCATGTTTCAGTCTCGAAAGGTTTCCCCAGCTGAACGTTCACTGAGGCCTGCTGTATTCTTGTCGTTCCGTGGAATCGAGGTCAATCAATCCTAACCATGATGTTCGCACACCGGAAACCCGTGACCGGGAGAATTTGAGCTCCCTTGGGAAGTGTGGAAATGTATGTACTTCCGAAAGTAATCAATCGAGTTCATTCTGTCCGATCGGGGTGACGGGGAAAGTTGTTGATTAGTGGATCGAAGGAGCTCCTCAAAAAGTTCAAAAATTTTAGGTCCACGGAAACGTTTGATGAATGAATGCATCGCGTGCACACATATCGGACGAAGATATTGAAGATCCCGCTATTGGAGCATTCCCACTCGAGGAGGTTATTCCACATATGCGATTTGTTCATTTTAAACGGTTCCAGAAAACACCTCACATTATTAAGCGTAAATTCTTGAATTCGCGGACCGGACTCGCTGTGTTTCAGAGCAGTACGGGATTGGATTTTTATCAGCAAGCATTCTCTCTCGAAATACTCATCCTTATAACCTGTGCTCTTGTGCTCCCACCGTGCTTGGGGAGCTTGTCTAAATGTTTTCACTCGGGTTTTCAGGAGGGTTCACCCGGCCACTTGGTCACGTAGCTCGTTACAGTGTCCTCAAAGCACCACCTTCAACGACGAGAAGCGGCGCTCGAGCCCTGGGCATACGAATCTTCGTCTAAGTTCTCCCTCCGTCGACTCACTTCGAATCGGGAAGTATACGAGACGGAGACTCGATGTAATTCTCCGTAGCTCAACTCTGCCCCCAGATCTCTTTTTAGAATGAGATTGCCGTCAATCGAATCGATGCGGAAATTTAGCCTGTGATGTTTCATCAGAGGATTGCTTTCGAAGCGCGAGAAGATTCGGACTCGAAAATTTGTAAGAGTTAGCTCAGAAACCCTCGCCTCCGTCGGAAAAACCCAGAACAGGAGCCGAACTTGGAGAGGAACATGCGGAAACTGATGCATCTCAATGACGACGAGTCTCGGTCCACGTTTGGTGACTCTCATCTTTATTTCATCATCCTTCCCTCCGGCTTCCAATCTCGAATATCAATCCCGCACTCAGCGTGATGCGCACTCCGTTTGCTTGATCACCTTCATCGTCGCCGTCATTCATTACGAGGCGCAGTAAGTTTTAAATCTCAGATTTTATTTTTTTCTTCTCCCTCAATCCACTGAGTCGAAGTTGTACTTCGATTCATCGTCACTCATCAACATTGTATCCATCCGCTCTAATTTCCCGAGTCCAGCTCCTCTCGTCTTCTGCGCGAACGCCTCGCAACGTTCGCTGAAAGATCTCAAGTTTGCGGAGACGTGGGTCATTCATCCCACGGCAATGTTTGTTGCCTTGGATTCAAGATTACTCGGATAGGCTCGCAGATTTGTATCTAGGATCCCTCGTCGTAGGTCTACCTAGATATATTGTAAAGCACCAAACATCGCTCTTTCTACACAGTATCATGGAGTAGTATCGGTAGTTCGAGTAGTGAGAAGGGAATGGTTTTTGTGGTGGGCAGTTGTCGCTTGCTCATAAAGACCTGGTACACTTGTAATCTGAGCTGATGTTCGACACGAAATCGGGATAGTTGGGGGCGGCGCAAAGAACGCATTTACACATACAGTCTCTGTCACATACACAGGAAATAATCGAATAGCTGACAAACAGGCCGGCAGTCTATAGACAAACAATCGGACAGAAAGATACACTGAAAGCTTTGCAACGCGATGATCTATGGAGCTTCCGGCGGAGAGTCCTACTAGAAATCTGTATGAAAGTCGTGCTGAACGTGGTGTCACACGTAATGCTGCCCGAAAGCGAACGAGTCGATGCAAGCTCATTGAGAACCGGGGCGACACGGCAGAAGCAACGACCGACCGCGACGCCTCGGCTCGCCCGACCGGACTCATCTACGCACGGAGCGCACACCGATTCGGGGCAACAACACAATTTTATGGGACTGCTCCAAAGCCGTGCACTTCTGTTCGTCCGACCTGATGGTAACCACACTGATGAGAGACGATTCGTTACACTTCGAGTTTTGGTATTTCTCTGTCTGATACGTTTCGGACCGGGTCCTTGCTCCGAGCCTCCAATCAGGCCTCCAATCAGGCCTCGATTCGTCTCATCTCAGATCCGATGTCTTGTTCTCACTTTCAGTCATGCGGCACTATCTAAAATCACACCCTGATTCGATACAAAATTGGCGTCAGATCATCATCATAACTTCTTCATAGACCGACGCGGGGAAACTAAAGCGCAGGTAGTGATCGGCCAACTCCAAGATGCATCCTTACTTGCTCACTTCGACTCAGATGAACTCAACTCGAATATCGAGCGCTTCCAAGGTAGTCAATGAGATTTTATACTCGGCGAGATAGTACGTAATAGGTCCGGTAGACAACCCGGTTATATGACAGCACAACAGATATCCTATAGTACACTTGCAGCGGAACTGAAAACGCGCCCAGTACACCCACACAGCAGTTGGCAGTCTAGTTCTAAGAGTTCTTCTTGAAGAGGATGGATGGGCAGAGGTAGAACGTGCTCCAAGGTTGAAGGAGGATCACTTGCGCGATACAAGTCTCTACTATTGACCCACTTCGTCTGAATATGTATTGATGTATGTATGTGTATACGGCAAATATGAAGTAGAATCAGTACAATTCATTTTCTACATGCACAGATTACCCGCCTGGAGGGTCGAAAGGTCTCGATCTCACTCAAGGTCTAACACGTCAGAAAAAAAATCGGAAAACGCTCAAGTTCAAAGTCTCACGAGATTATCGGCATCATCGGCGTCACCGTCATCATTCGCTTCATCATCACCCTTACGATCATCACCTTGATCACCGGTGTAAGAGAGCCACTGCTATGATCCCGTGATCAGCGTTCTGTGTTGCAGAACAAATAGAGGGAGTCTGTACGACTAAGGGGGGGAACACTGGTAAGAAAATTGCTAGATTGTGTGTTAGATAGAATGATTGAGTGACTCGTTATGTTGAAGTTGAACGATGCACGAATGATTCTGTATTTGTCTGATGGATACACGATCGTCGTAAAATACTCAGTAACAATAACACCCGTTAAGGCCACAGGATCAACAATAAGGTGATTGAAAAACCTAAAGTTTCGATGCTAAAACCGCTCCATTACCATTCTCCCGTCTTTCACCGTCATCAAGTAGATCGGATAAGATCGGTCGTCACACTGGTCGGCTGATATGACTTCAGCCGAACCAATCATGGTATGGGAACTGTAGGAAATCACACTAGAGAGATCACTCAGAGAATAGTATCACCAAGTTTAAACCAAGTCAGTACAGGGCAACGACTGTGGGATAGAGGGGGATAGAGGACGATTCGTAAAGTTTCGCAGATGTACATATTGATTGTCTCTGCAATTCTTGGGACACGTAGTGCGCCTTTTTATGCTGCATCGTCTGCACCCTATGGGTGTTTTCGGTACAATCGTTATCATTATTATTATTGTTGTTGTTGTTGTGAATGTTCTTCGGGTCTTGTTTCTTTCAATTTGTCTGTCTGTTTGTTTGTGATTTCCAAGCCGCTCGTGTTCGAATAGGGGAATATTCTGCACTGACTAAAGACTGGATCGTCCTTCCCGTTGTATTATTATTGAAAGAGGGAAGTTTCGGGTGTATCAACACAAGTGCATCGTGGTCACAACGGGCGTCCCGATCCACTCGCATCGTTATGTTCTCAAAGGTGCTCAATTAATCATGGTTGAAATCGAGTACGAGTACCGCATGCCGAGCCGAGAATACTCAGGCAGGTAAACTCGCATCCCCGCATTCTCCCGTTTCCAGCGATGCGTTCACATTGATTTCCAAGCGGGAAGGATCAACGAAGCGTGCGAGATTTCACTTCCAGATTTGTTGCTGGTCATGAGTCCCTTCCTGTTCAATGTTGCTTGCATCTTCGTTTGCTGAGTTGTTGACCTGCTTTTCTTCTTTTAGTTATAGCTGTATATGAAAGTCAATGCTCGTTCACGTATCTTAGCTGTCCCAGTGGTGGAGTTAGGTTTCACTGTGAATATTTTCCCGATTCCGCTCGAGAACCCGATTTGATCCGAGCTCAGGCCGAAATCATACGAAACCTCAGCTTTCTAGCCTCATTAGTCTCCCCAGGCATTGTCCCAGCCCGGCTGGTGGGCTTCAGAGGATGCCGCTGCCAAGGATTTCGACGACTCGGCTGGCGGATCCTGGAATGAGGTCTGGTGATTTTGAGCGCCTTCGCATGCTTTGTAGTCCGGTTGACGCTTGGTGCCAGGCCCCTCAGTCATTGCCATGTTTTCGCCATCTTTGTTCGAATAGACGTTTTTCAGTCGCCAAAGAAGCGGTACATATGCAAGATTGGTGATCGCGATGAAGAAGTTGAGAGCCGTGAAGCCGATTGACTCCACGATCCCACCCGCGATAACGGGGCCAATAGCGTACGCCATGGAATACGAGATGTCGGCGATGGCGTAGATCGAACCGTACACAGACACGTAGCGATAGTCGACTAGGAAGCCGAGCATCGGAAGAAGCGATGTGTCGACCATGGCGATTCCGAAACAAATGCCGCTCAACGGCAAGAATAAGAACCAGTAGGATTTGGCGAATGGCACGAGGAAACAGCTGACTCCTTCGAGAGCCAATCCGAAGGCGGCCATGGCCCACTGGTACTGCGGATATTTCTCAGCTGCGATAACAGTGAGATAAACGCCGAGCACGTGTGGAATAAATGCAGGCAGCCAGATGAGGCCAATTTGCCATTCCTCGGTGTGGAGGTTGTCTTTCATCCAGATAGCGATGGTGGGCTCGAGGAAGGCTAGGGACACGTTCGCCATCATTAGCGTTCCGGCGCAGACAGCGATGAAGGGATCGACGAGCAGCACATGAATGGGAGTTCCTTTCGGTCGTTCCATGCCCAAGTCTTTCATCTGCTGTTTGACGGGTCTCATCACAAACAGCAGGAGGATGCCATCGATGAGGCAGACCAGCGACAGAATAATGAACGGAACTTCTTTACCCGCAAACTCGAACAGTAGTCCTCCGAACGGGGGTGCGACAAGGCACCCGAACGATATGAATGCAAGAGCTATTCCCAGAGCCCTGGATCGCTCGGATTCCTCAGTGAAGCGATCGGCGATCATGGCGAGACCGCCCGTGTCCGCGAAAGCCGACCCGATACCTTGTAGAGAACGGGCGAAGAACAGGACACCGTATGACTGGCCGCAAGCGAATATCGCCGTCGACAAGAACATCACCGTCAGGCCGAACATCATCGGCAGGTCATAACCTATCCGGTCGATGACCGCTCCCGAGAACGGGTTGATGAGTAATTGTACGGTGGCCTTCGAGGCAAATAGCATCCCGACGAAACTCTCCTCGCCTTCGTATACGACCCGACCCCCGACTTTCTGCCAGACCCGTTCGACGCGTCCAGTTGTGTTGAATGTTACCACGCTCATGTTGCCGCCTTCTCGATGCGTTTGCCACGACCCGATGTCGCGTAGATACTGTGGTATGATTGGAACGATCACCATGTACAGCATGTTGTCGAGGAGGAGGGCGATACAGACAATGATGAGGATGAGCTTCTTTTGTTTGACGGGATCCTCCGCCTTTTCCATGAACGTCTTCCATACTGTGGCCGTATCCGTGTTCAGCACCGGAATCGGAATGGCGGGCACGGGCATGGTGGCTCAGAGATCGGTCGAGTCGCGGGGCGCTAGATCAATCGGGAGATTGACAGTTTTTGAGTGTTGGTGGTGAATCGACCGCTTCCAAGTGAGCGAATGGACGAATGTGACTGGGATGGCCTGACGGCGTGGTCGTTGGCGGGCTGTCAAGTTGACTCACGGGCGCTGGCCGACTGCCGAATGAACCGCCGCTGACGTCTGCAAGAGAGGATGAGCTCAGAGAGTGCTTGTTTCGTAAGTTTCGTAGGGGAGGCGGCAGACCTCACCCTGAATTCACCGCTAACGGTCTCTTAACTCCAACTCTGGGAGCAAGCATCTCTGAAGCCCATGTCTCTCTGCCAGGTCAGACGTCTGGTGCCCCACAGCTCCCGGCCAACGCAGTGAATTCAGGGTTTGAGTCTTGGCCTCTGGTGATAGATAAAATCATCGGGATCTCAGTCGGCATCGACTTCGTACAACTCCGAACGAGAACTCTAGCAATTGACAAAGGAAACCGATCCAATCACGGTCGTGGAACGCTGAGTCAACCAAGTCAAAAACGAATTTCTGAAAAACGAGCTACGCTGAGCCAGGACTAAACACTGTGGCAGCGCGCAGGAACTAAACTCATCGAACCGCCAGTGTAATCTATCTAGGGAAATGTAACAAAACGCCCTCGGAACGCATCGGTGAGGAAATCGGTGCATTCCTCGAGCAACTGCTCGTTCGGTAACTAGATAGACTAACGACAATCTTTTCCATTACCTCACCTATTTGAAATTCACGCCTTCCTTTCAATTAGGTTCTCGGCAATCTATTATTTATCACGGATTCGCTATTCTCATTTCTATTAGTGCAACTAGCGTCGTTGTTGAAACTCCGGCTCGGCTCCCGCATTAGTTCAAAAGAGCATTTAGTTTGTTTTCAGCCGATTTCAAAACTCGTTTAATGCTTTGTTTGACCGTCTGATGCTCATCTAGCTCATGGGGAACACTCATGCAGGTAAGCGAGCGAGGAAACAAGCGGACAGGTAGGCACACATTGCGTTGAGAGGGTGAGTTTGAGAACCTGCCCGTCCGCCCACCAGGCTCGCCTGGCTGAGTCCGCAGAATCTAGGAGCCTGGGCTCAGGCAAACAGGCATTGCCGCCGAACCAAGGACCACAGTAGCAGGTGTTCATACTCCTGGATAGGGAGACAACAGAGAACAAGGAGCCTGCTCCGCTTGTCTGCCTACTTGTCTCTCTGCCAGGCCGCCCGTGTGTGTACATAAGATATATATGCACGAGGGCGGCTCAGATGGTCTGGCTCCCACTTCAGGAGAATTTTCCCTTACCCAGGAGCTCGATTCAGTCTTTGCGTTCATTCTCTCTCGCTGGCCCCATCTTTTGGATGGTAAGAACAGAGAGAAGTGAATGTAGGGAGAGTTGATTATAGAACAAATTATTGCTTTGCTCCACATATGTACATTCATTAGTCAGTGGCCGACTGCTAAATCGACTGTTCCACATTCGCTGCGGTGGAGTTTTTCTTTTCGCAGGCTGAGCTGGAGGAGCAATAAGTACGTCACTTTTCCGTTGGTTACCGTTGAACGCTGACCGCATGCTAACTACGTACAGGGAGGAGGTGGGGCGGCCACAACATCATCGAGGACTTCTTGTTCTCCTGAGCCCCTGCCACGGAGCAGTCTCGGGAGGAACGTGGGGACGATGGATTCGGTGACCGAGTCCAGGGAGAGTCCCTGAGCACACCGAGGGTAACGGGCTGGCTGGCTGGGTAGCCGGTGCGATGGTTATTTTCAATTCTTTTTCTTCCTTTCAGTCGTCCTGGGTGAGATCACGTCTGCGAACCCTGTATTCTCCTGCGGCGGCGGTGGTGGCGGGGATTCTACGCACGTCGCTCATAAATGTCAGAGTCTCACATTCGTGCGATGCACTAAGTCATTTATTCGTGGACTCGGTCCCCTCTCCAGCCGCCCCTTGCTGCAAGCATGGCCGTGACCGGTGAAGTCGATTGCAAACTGCAGCTCACTGGCTGGCTGGCCGGCTGGCTTGATGTTGTGATTGACCGAACAAGCTGGAGCGAAGCCGCACCATGAGAATTAGTCTTTGAATGTCGAATCGCAACGCCAGATCTCAGGTAACTTCGTTTACGACCTGGGCACGCGTTCCAGGGAAGGCCATAAAGACAAGTGGCGAATGAGATTTATGTTTATGGATCTCCTCTCTTCTCCCCGCCTGCCCGCCTCGCCGTCACTCCAGCGCCGCCCATCTGCCCCTCTCGTTGCCTAACATACTTCAAGAAAGCATCTTGTAAGCCAACTTCGCAATCTACGCAATGAAAAACCTCCGTCTTCCTCTCTTTTGCCAGCCGGGCAACTCACTGCGCGAGCGAGTTAGAGGACCGCAGCTCTGTAACTCTTGTGGCGCTGCCACGGAGCAAGCGACGATTGTAAAACACCGAGCACGAACAGATCCCTGATCGTTGAAACCGAAATGATATTTGATTCCTCCCGATCATGGTTTTTCGGTCTCTCGAGATCCATCGCAATCTGAGCTCTCGACGGAGTACCGAGCCGAAGAATCGTCGGAAAAATGTTACGTCTTGGAACAGGATCATCCAGAGGGTGTCGAGGGATGGCGAATTCTGCGAGTTTCGATACTCTGTCGTCGACTCGGTACGTGGTGGGTTCCGTAGCGCCGAGGCCCATGTCGAACCCGTGTTCTCCGTATCGGACTAGCAATCGCCCGATCATTTGGAGAGCAGAGAGATGGAGGGACAGCGAGAACGAAACTAAAAAATCGAACGTCGCCAGATCTGAACTTTGATGCAGAGCTTGGCAAAAGTCTACGACGAGAACGTTGCCATGGCTTCGGGCAAAGCACAGTGGCAAATTGGATTACAAACGGCTGGCCTCATTGAATTAGCCGCCGACGCCGCAGCCGCTACCAGTTGTAGCTGCGGTCGTGGAAGTGGCGGTGGAGGATGTGGTGGTTCTTGGGGGCAGCCTGGCTTATGGTGGCGGTCGTGGTGTTGGGCTTGTATAAACCACAACACGCTCACACTCTGCGCACTTGCTCCCAAGACATACTTTGACGCGAGGCTCACTCACCATACTTCGTTATATCGAGCCAGTCCTTGTTTCTTCGCCGTAGTTCTCTCTCTCTCTCTACGATCGACATTGCTCCCTTCAGGACTCTGGGGAATGGTACTGTGGAAAGATCCAACCGAACTTATCGAGGACCTTCCTGATGAGCTCGGAGGGATCCTCGGAGAATCCAAAGGGTTTCGACGTAACTCGGACCAGCCAATCAGCTGATTTCCTCGCCTCATCGTCCTCCCAATGGCGGAAAACACGCGACCGTCCGATACCGACGGCCCTCGACTTCCTGGGAGCTTCGTTCATGGCGATCGGTGGACCCGTGGCTGGCTCTGTGCACTAGCACAGCTCGAGTGTTTACGCAGCCTATTATGTAATTCTTCCTTTGTCGTTGTGGATCGAACATTCGTTCATTTACCTGTTCACTCTTATTTGCTCAGGACTGTCGTTCTCCTTGCGAGGCCTCGTCATCCCCGCACCAACTCAGCTTCTCTCGCCCGGCCGCTATCCTCTCAAGGGATCCGGTACTGGCCACGCTCCTGCCGCTGCCGCCGCCATCGCTGCTAAATGCCAAATCTAATAAAGGAGTTTACTTTTAATTATTTCAACGAGCTGCTTGAATCCTTTCCCGCACCGCCGGACTGACGGACAGACGCACGGAAGAGCGAGCGAGCAAGCAAGCGACGGAGCGAATGAACGAAACTAAGCTCAATTCAAACAACGGTTTCGGTCGTAAAACTCACCGAGAAGCCTCCGGTGGGCGAGCTCAGTGTGTGGGCTATTTTTGGGTCCGGAATACTCTGCGACCACTTTGAAATAGCAGAGGTGGCCGACGTTCTTATTCATGGTCACGTTTCACTTTGGAACGAAGCATACCGCTTATCTGATTGCGGTGCGATACAACATACGTTCCGGGGCACTGTAGATACCATGTACATAGCTCACGACGAACCCCTTCTTCTTTTTGTTAAGCCGGACGGACTTTCGCCTTACGGCCTCCACCGGGATTCGAGATTCGTGGAGCTCGACAGCAGAATAACGATCCGGAGCCCGAGGTCATCGGAAGCTCTCGAGGCCGGGTGTCAATGCTGTTGTTGTCGGCGTTTAACGGCGATACGAATGGAATACGTCATGCTTTCGAATGCTGTTGTGATCTTGACGTGTAGCGACGACGAACTCCATAAGCTGCATCATGAATTAATGACCGAGAGTACAGACGAGCAAATGAATGAACGGACACACGAACAGATGAGTGGTTCGAGAAGCGATCGATGAAGTGAGCCGCGACTCCGGCTGGTCAAGCCAGGTTTTCATTGTCGTTGCCATCATTCCTCTCGTCTCGTTGTCCAGGATGTCTCCGCTGTTGTTCTGTGGAGCTTCGTGCATGCGTGTCTATGTTTTCGACACGCGAGGCAACTTCAAGTGAGCTACTCGTGAGAGCGACTGCTTTGTTTTTCTCCTCCGCTAGATGTGCATGAGCATACGACCGGTGGATGTGCTCGGCAAAAAAAAACCGACAGCGTAGGTAGTACACCTTGTGATGGGCTCGCAGGCGCGCTGCCGGTTCGAGGCTCGTAAGTTCAGCTTCAAGTCTCACCGCTCGGCCTTAGAGAATGGGGAAGTGAGTCTCGATCCATCGATCGCCCGGAGCTCGCTCACTCCTACTGAGTCAACGTATCGACCGCACTCGGAGCTCACCGTAATAGACACTCCGCTGTCTGGAGGGACGAGCTCGTTCGTGGGCCTACTCCGCCAAGAGCTTGTCCGACCCGCTCCACGTCTGATCAACTGGGTCGTATCACGAGAGTTTTGGAATACAGAAATTCCCGCAGGAAATTCCGATGTTCGTCACGAGCGTAACGAAGCCTCCTTTCTTGTTATTGGCCATCAGGTCTACTGACTGACTGACTGTCCCTGATGACCCTTGTGTCTTGCATGACAAACAGGAAATGAGTTGTCCCGCAATAGGAGGCCCGCTGTGACTGTTTTGTTACGCAATGACGTTCACTCAGCTCCCGGCCGTCTGGCCGAACGCTGTCGTCATCGAGCCTGGCTGGGGAATACCCGGATTCTCTTTTGTCTACTTTCCCTCCCTCCGGAACTGTCTTGGAAGGAATCTTCGCGGAGCGTTCACTTGTATCAAGCTTCTTCCGAAGAATCTCGGGCTGAGACTCAGAAACCGCCAGGATTTTCACGAATCCTTCATTTACGGTTCGAGTCGATGGTCGTCGTACTTCATCGATATCGACAACAATCGTCACGCGACTGGGTACTACAACACGATATAGGAAATGCCGCATGTGAGGTAATAGACCGACGGACGTCGTTCAGGAGTTCACGAAGCAAACAAGGACTGCGCGGCGGGAGAAGTGATTCATTCATGTGCTCGTGGCAGTATTCAGCTCCTGCCGAACGTTCGGCTCCTTGGCGACTGCCGACAAGCGCAGCCCCCAACCCACGGTCGGGTACTCGGTCAGACAGTCAGAAAGCCAGCAGCTGAATCGATCGCCTTAACTCAACTTCTAGAGTTACCTCAAGTCACGTGTGCGAGCCACTATCCCAACTAGGGTCGCTTCACTCCCACCGATCCCGCATCAGGGTTAGCTGTGCCCTGTCGACAATCCTCGCAGCTATTCCAGCAGCTATCCCGTCGTCCACATTCCCTGCCCCATTAGACGGAGGCTTTCCTCGAGTCGAGTGTGTTCCCGGCTATTTAATCCCCGGAGCTCGCAAAGTCCACAGATACTCATACGCAAAGGAGGAAAAAAAAACGGCCGCCGACGCCCACGGCCGGGCTCGCTTCTCTTTTGTCGAGGATTATCTTGGACCTATGAGCAAACGGTGAGATAATTCCATCTGATGAGTAGAGCAACCCGGAAGGAGTATCTCGTCCGAGTTCTGCTCCTGAATCCCCCCTGCACGAACTGATGAATTAGAACCGGAACACTTCAGATCGAAGATGATCTGTTTCGGAACGAGCTGTTTGAGTTGGTGAGTGAGTGAGCCAAGTGTATCGGCGCGAAATTTGAAACGCTCGTAGAATTGGTTCTCTCGATCGGTCAGCCCCGGTCGCGATGAGGAGCTGCAAGAGAGCGTCCAATCAATTTGCTCTCAAAAGCAATCTCCACTTCGGAAGGAGGGCGATGGACGAGCACAAAGTTGACTTGACTTCACTTTTGGCGGAAGTAGAACCACCTCTCGACGGAAGCGGAAGAGGAAATTTGAACAACGAAGACCTGTTCCCTCATCGCACCGCTCCCTGCTCCGATCCTTTTTTCCTTCGTTTCTCGCGCCCGACGATGGTGCTCACAGCTACCAGCGGCCAGCGCTCGAGGTTTCCATGCACGGAGCGCAAGCCACTCAGCGGGTCGGCCTACGCACACGGACTTCATTTCTGCTCCAGTCCAGTCAATCAGCTGATCGGGTCATTGGTTTTGTCAATACGATTTGCGCAGCACGGCGCAGCCCGCCGAGTGGCGAGAGGAAACCCAGCAGGTTGTCGCTATTAAGCATGTAGCGTTCAATGATTGAAATGCTCCCCACCGCCGCTGTCTAAAGACTTTCGCCCCGCGATTACTTCCTCGTCTTCCATCTGCACGAGAAATAACGACAAGGAAGCGACAGACAAGCGAAATAAGGGACGAGGGCGTGAGCAGCTGAGCACCCAACAGGATCGGATGCGCCCCAGCCCCGCCGCCACATGCAGGAACATACACACACACACACACAAGCATCCGAGAGCTCATACATACGGAGACACACGACCTCAGAAACAAGCTGGACCCCGCGAGCAAGACCCAACCTGTGTATGCCATCCCCTGAGCGATGCTTTGCCAATTCCCAATCGCATCGGTATTCGGCTCAGGATTGCGCCTCTATTTTTCGTTTTTCTCCTCTTGAAACGAACAAACAGGAGAACGAGAAGGATGACGATGGAGAAGGAGAACTAGGAAGAGGAGGAGAATGAGTTTTCTCATCTCGTCTCGTCCTTCCTTGGTCAAAACCCCTGAACGTCATCGAGTCCGATCTCCAAGCTGATTAGAAGTTTGAAGAGAACACCGTACGAGGCTTTGCGCTGTGTCTTCTCTGCAGCTCCCGGAGGCGTTTTCAATTCGTTCCAAAGTTTCCAAGCCAGTGAAAGTCTATGTTTGCTTGATTTAGATGAAAAAACATCAAAGTTCGAAGTGTATCGGAGTTTTCTCTCGAAAGTTTCTCAACCGACGGAAGTATGATAGCATTCTCCACTCCACCGCTGGTATTCAAAACGCGTCGCAGCCTGTCTGACAGCTGGACAGAGCGACGGTATGAAATGTAAGGCGAGATGAGACGGACGAGGAGAACGTGTGAAGTCTTGAACTTGTCATCACGCTACTGGTGCGATATGGAGAGGTTAGGGAAGCGAATTAGGATTCCACCGGGCTCGTCAGCGAAGCCTGTCCCTGAGGGCCTTTCGTGACAGGACTCATCCCGACGAGGACTCACAGTCAAACCGCACGGGGTCTAGCCCGCAAAACCCTGTCCTGGCCGGGCTACATTTCGCCGAGGGGTAAAGCGGAGTCGACGACTAGAACGCCGGCGTCCTCTAGAGACTTCGAAGACAGTCATTGGCAGCGGACGAGCGAGGCGCAAGCGACGGACGGACTGGCTAGGTGGCTGGGTGAGCTTTGACTGACAACGGCATCCAATGGTGCCAAAGTGCATTGTGGTTTCTCCGGGTCTTGTCACCATTCAGCGCGGCGGGCGAGCCGAACAGCGAAACAAGCGGTGAGAGAATGGAGCTCGGCTCGACCCACTTATCTGTATCGTATGTCCCTCACCTCAGTGAGCGCCTAATAGGGAGAATCATCGTGTAAAGAGGGATCTGCTCGAGAGAGCCAAAGAGATGGATCATCATCGTCGCCATCATCTCAGTAAGGGTGTATGTTTGGTCCTTCCGACCGAATTGGGATGGTGTGGTATGGTCTGGTCCGCCAAATTGCCCCTCTGCCGGGCTTACCACCACTCGACAATATAGCAGTTGCCCAAAGTTGCCGGCGCGCTCGCAGAACCGACCGGACGGCAAACCAACTGACCAAACATGCAACTAACGGACCTACCCGTCAACCGACGCATCGACCACCAAGCCGACTATTGCAGAGTTTCGCTCAAGGTCATGGGCTGTAGGCGTCTGCTCCCTTTTTTTCTCACTTCAGTGCTCCGGGGAATCATCCCGTCGAGCAATGGATTATTTGACAACTCTACCGAATCGTTGCGACATTGCCAGAACCGTTCTCTGATTGCATTGAACGCAGCAACGAACTCAAAGATAACAACGGAACTTATGACAGTAATAAGAATTTCGAAGCTTCTTTTCATCGATCGCACCGCGAGTAAGCGTTCGCGTTCGATACTCGATCATGCGTGCAACACGTCGTTCGAGCTGCATTGTTGAGGTTCTGCGTTGCTTTGTCGCAATCTGTCTGAAAGATTGCCCGTTCTCGCCTTCACAACAGTTTCAGGAAGACCCGCAATTTGTTGTCATAGGAGAACTGGCTGTGGCGAAATCTCTCGGAAACTCGGACGCGTCTCGATTCGTCCCTATAAATATATTGAGTTTCGCAAGCTGTTCTCGAGGAATAGCCGTCGATGTGTTAATATTCCATGGGGAGGCACCCCCAATGAAACACGAAGTTTGCAATGGAAATCGACACGCCACCGCGTGTGAGTCTCTCCGGGCTCAGAGCGTCCCGGAAGGCTTTGTGTTCGCGTGTTCTGGAATCAAGGAGCCTCGTGCAACTCGTTGTCAACATCAAGAGCCTCTGCCCACTTCCCTCCCGAACTCACTCAAAAAGTTCAAAGTAGTCAAACGAGCAGTTTCAAAATGCAGGTGAACGGCTCTCCAGAAGGAACGAGAAGTCTGGTCTCGTGTGTCAAATTTGACGTCGTACCCAGACATTCTGCCTCATCGGTCGGAAATGGAAAGCTACCCGGATCATAAACTATCCTGCTGTGAGACAGCATTGGCTAGCTGACTGCTGAAGCATGCGTCATGCCAATCGTCGTTCAGATTATCCTGCCAACTAAGTCTTGGTCGTGTGCCGTGCTTCAATTATCGCTCATTTTTCGAGATCTCCTCCGGGCGCAGGTGTCCGAAGGCGTCCTGTAATCCTACAGGGCTCAAGACCCTGTCGACCAAGCTCGATGCAGAGGCGCACTGTCTGTCAGTGCGGCGCTCGGTTCGTTTGTCTGTCTAAGGGTCGACCGGGTTTTGGCAAGCGAACGAGGATTGTGCAGCACGCGACACCCGTGCGGATGGAAGCCTCTTCGAAGCTTCTCACACAAACTCTTGTATAATGCGAGCAAACGACGAACTCGGATCCCTCATTAGGATTCATCGGCGAGGAACGTCGTGCAAACTTCAGAGCCATGGTTCACGCTATGGAAAATTTTCCGTCCATTCCGCTCATGTGTCTGTTGCGATCTTCTCTCCTTTTGCAAAACGCTCCGAGATCTTCATCCTTTTGAGAGGAAGGTGTCTGATGAGTCGAGTGGCATCACAAGGTCATAGAGTGGGACAGTGAAGTGATGCGGATCGCAGGAGATGGGTCTGGTTTGTGTGTTTCACTCTTTGCTCATGGGAAGTGAGGAGCAGTCCGAAGGTTCCCGCGAGGTTCCAGGATCTGATCGCCTGAGATTCGCGAAACTCGAAAGCTCGTGCCGATCCATGGGATTCGAGGACTTGTCCACCGAGACAAAGCACTAAACGTGGCATATTCTTGATTTTCGAAAGCACTAAATATATACGGTGTATACCTGAATGGCGATATGAGAATTTTCCTATTATGGAGAGTCACCGACTATTCCACGCATCATGAGGGCACAGTACAAGCTGTCACTGATTCAATAATTTCCAACAAAATCGATTCTGATCGATAGGATTTAGTTCACCGCAGGCACGGTAGCTGCTCAGCGATGACGTTGAGCGAACGAGTCTAGAATACGGCTGAGCAATAGAGATCCGCATAATAACTCTCTGCTACTCTTTCAAATCATTCCACAGCTCCTGCGACCTGAGATCCGCTTCCTTTCAATCTGAGTCTATATTCAGACAGAATATGGAGGAACCTCACTCATGGCGATTCGGGCGGATACACTGATCTCACTGACCTATCAAGCCCGAATCCATGTTTTGTCGCGCATAAACAGACAAAATTTTCAGCAAAGTTCCTGGGAACTATTCAAAGTAGAAAGAAACTCTCCACCTATGAACCTAGATTTGGCCACTGGTAGCAGAAGCCCGAAGTAAAGGAGTACTCACCGCGATTTCCTGTTGGGACGAGTGAATCTTATGGGTCCGTGTGCAGGAACTGTGCAGCCAACGGGTTTGAAGTGGCCAGCCAGTTGGTCGTTGTGGTTGGTTTATTGTCCGGATGTCCTGGATGTCGCGGCCTGCGGGACTCAGGGAGGTGCGGAGCTGGTGCTCATCTTCTGCGTCTGCCTCAACTCTGGTCAGCGAGATTGGCGGCCGTCTTGCGTGGCCTCCTGCGGGTGAATCCCGCTGCTCCTGCGACTCGCTTTGCAGGCAGACAGGCAGGCAGGCAAGCTGCAGTCCGACAGACGGGCTCGCTTGCTCGCTGGCTTGCGCGCTCGCAGGGCTCCTTTCGTTGGTAGGCAGGAAGACAGGCAGGCAGGCCTGCAGGCTGGCGGGCAGACAGGCAAGCAGCCAGCCAGTTGGTAGGGCTGGACGGGTGGCACGATGGCTGGCGGTTGGCGCTCCCGCTCGCTCGGAGCACGCTGCAAGAGGTTCGCTCTTTCGATCCGTCCCCGCACTCCACCAGTCGGGCCCGCATAGCTGGTGACGTCACACCCAATGGCAAGAGACCGGCGTCCCGTTCGAAGGAGGGCCTTCGTCCTCGAACGCCCATTGGCCCGAACTTCGGTGCGGACAAAACGGTGCAGGGCGTGCCGTATTCCGGCCCGCGTTCCCGTGCGGATGTGCGGGCGGGTGTGCGACGAGCGAGCAAGCGAGCGAACGAGCAAGAGTGAACGAGTGGCCGTTGGTGTGTAAGGCTCCCGCTCATCCCATGCGTCTTCTGAACTGAATCCTTCCCTCTCGCGCTCACTCGTTTACGGCGCCGCAACGACGGTGCGTCGACGTTGCTCCTGACTGACGCCTCACAGACACGCACCGAGAGACAATGGCACCTGTTCCGTTCACCTGGTAGGGCGGCAGCAGCAGCAGCAGCTGCGATTCCGCCGACAAAGTTCCGCGTCCGCAAAATTCCACTCTCGGAACGCCAGATTGCGGACATACAGGCAGGAATGGAAGCGTGCGTGCGTGCGGGCACGCGCATACACTCACTTACACTCATAATGGCACACCTGGCTGGCAAGAGGAAGGCCGCTTCTATTCAACAACAAAACAGATAGTAGGGCTGAAGATTCAGACGTTCTCGGAACTGGAGCGCGAAGTAGAACAGGGGATCTACACTCACAGTGATCTGTCATAGCCTAAATGCGGTACTGGTATGCACGTCTTGATGCATACAAATGTGCCTCGTTTCTCGACACAGAGGAGAGGACTCATTCCGCTGTTTCCTTTCATTTTTCACAGGACCGTATGAGCTTTGTAACACGGGATCGAGAGTCGAATGGAAATCTTAGCGGGAATGATGTTTGTAATCTTTAGAACGTGCTGCGACTCTCTGTTCTCAGATGAGACAAGGGTGATTCTCTTCAATGCTTTGCTTCCCATTCGTGACGTCGGACGATGTCATCTATGACCTGGCCTCCATGCGGCACGGCGTTTTTCTCAAAGTAATTTCAAGGGAGAAAGCGAAATCTTCATCTTCACACCGCTCTCCGTAATATCTCCCGCAGTTAATCGGTCCCGAAGAAATCTTGGCCGTTATCCTCACCGAGTTCCGGAGGATCTCACCGTTCTCTCTCAACTCGCAGCTCCGACAACGTTGTTCTTCCCCACCTCAGTCGCGTTTTCAAAAGGTTGACCAGAGATCAAGAGAGACAGTTCGCCGGATCCGTTGATCTCCAGCCTGCAGTTCAACAACAGTCTGTCAAACCAAACCAGGGATCGCGTTGGAAACCAGGGAATCAAGGCCCCCGCCATACAGCGGGTCGGCCGACAACCAGATACCCATGGGAGAAGTCTGGGGATTCCTGCGGGACGCAAGCCTCTAATGACTCACCGCACGCTACAGACTCTGATTTCAAAAGTGGCCTCCTCGAAACAACTCAGTTCAACCGGGAGTCTGGTCACCCAACAGATGCGACCTCAACGCGCCGCCAGACAACTATACGAACGAGCTGGTCTTGCCAACGCGTGCGGCAAAGGGGTTTGGAAGAGTCATAAAACACCGCGGTGACCGGCATGGTCGCTTCATTTATTATGCCTTGAATTTGGACTGCATGTGACAGTCGGTCGTTCAAGTTTTCAGCGTCAAACGAAACGCGTTCCGGCGGCGATATGCTGCTCCGGATCAAACTTTTGAACCTATCAGGAAATCTGAAACCAGCTCTGACTTCAGCTCTGTTCTATGTCGGGCACGGAATGTCTGGAGCCCAATGTTGGTTTAGCGGTGGTAGGCCTCAAGTTTTTGTGACGCAGTGAAGACATCCCTCCAGGGACTGGTGGGACGTCCCCGTCCACGGAGCGAGGGATCGCTACCCACGGAAAGTGGCTCCAACGTTCCATCCATTCGTGCGTTTGTCCAGTCGGGGTGAGACTGCTTCGCGACTCATTACCCACTACGACCCACTACGTACTCCGCCGAGCAAAAGATTCTATATGCGAGACCTCCGGAACGGCCGTTGGAACTTGGAACTAGGAGTTCAACAAATAAATCGCCGATGAATAATTTGCCAACATTCGATGCAGCATTCCGCGAGTCTGCATGTGACTCGAAGCTCGTCACAATCAATGGTCGATCGATAGAGCGACTGATCGCAGCTCATTCACTGGAGTCGGCTGAAATATATCTCCAGTCCACGTCTACCGTGACGATCGAGCGTAACTGTTTATTACGAGTTCTCTAATAACCCTAAGTCGAGCTTGCAACGCCGCCATCAGAGCTGATTCATCGATCCCTGTTCGGATGGGACTAACAAGCTGATGCAAGCCATTCGAGGCACTCTCCTCAAGATAAGGTATGGCCGCTCTGCAACAGGACAGAGCCTGCTTGCATCCCTTACAAGTCGATCACGGGTAGTTGGGTCGGATTTGGACCTCACCCCCCTGGATGTATCTGCCAGAACCCGCGACACTTGTTCACACCGTTTGGGAGCACCTGCAGCACGAGGCCATCTCGCGATTCCAAGACTCAGTTCGCGCAGGTGTCAACTAGTGACAGCCTAGCGGTAAGGCCGGTGCATACGAAGACATGCTGACCGTCATATTTGACGAAGGGAAGTTTAGGAAGATTCAAGGATTCGTGTAGAAGTCCATTTTCCGACGCTCATCCGTCGGAATACGTTCGGGCTTGCAGCTGGACTTCGAGGGAGTCGTTACCGTTTATTGGTGGCGTCTCGAGTTGAGAATAGATACTCTTTCTCTGGCTGAAGCCAACGAAGGTGTTCTTGGAATAAACCCTCACGCGATTCTGTGCATGATCTCGTTTGGATAGCCTTAATTTGCTTGTGGTTTTCCCGATTCAGATTGAAAGGAGGTCTACCGGAAGAACGAGAGGGCGAGCGAGCGAGCGAGCGGATGAATTAGGAACAGACAAAGCGCGGTGGTCGGAGAAACAATTACAATGTGCTACTACAGCGGGCGAAACAGACAACTCCAACAGCAAATAGTTAATCAAGCGGACTGATGAGAAAATTAACACAGGCGGCCAGTGGTTACTTCGCCCGCGTTCCCGATGCGTGTCTGTCTGCCGACCGACCGAGCGACCGCTTGCATCACTCTCACCAATGAAGAGGAGCCGCTCGGTAGCAGCCCAGGAGCAAGGATCGGCAGCTCAAGCGGGCAAGAAGGATGAAAGGATGAAACAACCCCGGCTCGACTTGTAAGGATCCAGCGGGGTCTTCGTTGCCTGCTCAGACTACTGAACCAAAAGAACCACATACCCACAGCCCCCGAGCTCTCGCTTTCCCACGCCGTGTTTTATTAGGAGTCCACTCAAGAGGAAATGATCTCGGATTTGAGCGCGACTGATACACAAGTGCCACCTCCTGCGCCGGAGCGCACGCGAGAACAGCTCGGAGTGTTCCACCTTGCTCCGCAATCGCTCCCCAATCCAAAGACCGAGGGGGTGGGGGTTGGGGGGAAGGAATTTTAGAACTTTTGAGCTATTCTAGAATTTCTAGTGGAGCCAAGTCTGATTTTCGAATTCCCAAACGCGCCGCGCGGCGACCCGATGGCTTGGATGGCGAAGGGTTGAAAGAAGATTCGGCTGTTGATGACAGTCATCTTGTTTTCAGTCAGTCTCCTGATCCATGAGCTGCAATTCTGCGCACGTTGCAAAGCCTGATCCCGGATCACGGATCATCACAATCGCACACAAAGAGTGACAGACTGACAGAGAACGTCGAGGATAACAAATTCATCGCTCCCGACGAAATAAAATGTAAGGGGAGTAGAAGAGGAGCGAGCCAGCAAGGGATTTTTATCTGTCCTGAATTTCGCGGATCACGTTGGCGCAATGACTCGTCCGAGACGATAAAAGACATTGTGTTCGACCCCGAAGCGGGAACGCGTCCGGCGTCTCCGTCTTGGAGAGAATCGGTGTGATATGCAGGTGGATGATACTTTCCCCGGTGCTGCACAATCATGATTGGTCTTTCTCGACTGTGACCTGAACTTTCGGCGAGAATCGACGTCGGAGTCAATCTTCGCACAGTCTGAAAGTCTAAAAAATCGTTCCGAAACTCTCGCTGGATTTCGTCGCTAACTTTTCCAAGTCTACAGCGAGAGGTCCGTGAAAGTGGCGATTTTCGTCTTGCCCATCATTGCTGCACCTGGATCCGAAGACGATCCGGCCCTTGAACAAACAAATCCCTCTGAGCATTGCAAACTGTCAGACTTTGTGGAACGAGACGCGTGAGAAAAGAGACAGTTCAGATCCTATTTGGATAGAGCCTCCCCAGCCGCACCAGTGCTGCGAAGCGTTAAAAATCGCTTAATTTTATGCCCGGCGCACGGTTCGTTGCGAGTGCCTGCTCTACGGTGCGCAACGGAGCCCCGATGAAGCCCATAATGAGGTTGGGCGCTTCGCGATCGAGTGCGCAGAACCTTCAGCCAGGGGCAAGTTGAGATTGACCTCGGTTCCGCGGTAGACCCCATCTCGTTCCTCCTACAATTTCACCCTACATTTGTCACAGAGCAACGACCGGAGTCCCAATTTGGCCGCAGGTGCCTCCTACTACAAACTGGATTGTGTTTCGCGACAACTTGATTGACGGAGTTGGAAACGAATAGGAGACCGAACCAAGCCGAAGAGCTCGAAAAAGCGAATGAACAATGATGATGATGATAACAACAACAATGATGATAGCGTTCTGCGTTTCTGCGTTCGTGGCGACAATTAATTTCCCATCGCCACTTTTGTGCTCAATAATTTCCATCTCCTCCGTTTTGATTGCCGAGTTGATGGATTATTCGTTTTTCTTCGCGATGCGTTCCTCCCCCCTTCCGGAATTCCGCCTTGCTGCGGAATAGACCTCCGGGTCTTCAGCGAATTCCAGAAACGGAAAGCTCGCGCTTAGATTCATCCTCCTGATCCTCAATCAGGGAGTCTCCGACGGAAGGATTTCCAATTAGAACAACTATTTCTGTCGAATCCGTCCGATACGAGAGGGGAACGGTGCTGAGTACACGCAAAATAAGGATTTCCATTGTCAGACGTCAATTTCAAAGAAGGATTAGGGGGAGGAGGATGAACGAGTTTCTGCAGATTTCGGAAAATGTTCTTCCTAGGGCGATTTTTTTCTGAAGCTTCCGGAACTTCCAGGGAAATTACCAGCGAAGTTCTGAACAAAGTCCATTCATATGCTATCACAAATGTAAGATCGCCTTTGATATGATGAAAACCGTGTTCAGTTTTTTCATGCAGGAATTCGCCACGCTGTAGATCAAAATCATCATGCGTGGGGAAATATTCGCTGACACACGTCCCATATTCGACGAGAACAGTCCATCCATATCTACATCTGCCTGCCTGTATGCTTTGCTCGGTTGGATTTCAGGGATACACGATAGCATACGTGATAGGGATTACTCCCATCTCAGCATCGTACGCACCTCGGAAACTAACACCGAGCTCGGCGAGAATCATGGTCGAGGCCGCAAGAAAAGCATCGGCAAAGCCACCGAAGCTGTTTCGGCAAAACTACAGCTCGTTCGTAAAGAACAGATAGACTAGGCCCACCACCCGCGCCAGGCGTTATTATATCGGAGCGAAGCGAGACAGGGAAGAAGCCAATTTCCCCCGGGCAGTCTCAGGAGGAATGACGCTGCAGAAAAACCAACGAGAACAAACAAAAGCCGACCTCTTGCAAGGGTTGCAAGTCACAAAAAACGCCAAGTCTCCACTTTCAAGACGAACAAAGTCGGCCGACCGACGCCTTGTGACTTACTGATGACTCAATTCAAATTACTCGTAGGTTAACGACGTCACTGGAAACATGAGTTAGTTCCCCTGATTGACAGTGACATGCCCACAACCGGAACGAAGCATGCAGCGCTCCAGCGACCTTCACTCAAGTGATTTCCGTCTCCGGATGAGCAAGAGACGCTCCGAGAGAAATCTGAAGATGCTGCTGAACGTTGAAACCAAGATATTTCGATTCATCAAGTTTTCGAAGCTCGGCAGAAATAACGTATGCGCAGAGAAATTCGCACAGTTCAGGTTTGGTTGGACGAATGCTAGGTCACAAAAATCGCTGTCGAAGACATCACCGACCATCGGGCTTCAGTTATTGACGATGTCCAGCATAGATTCAGTGGCTTGCATGAGCTGTCCAGCCCTCCCTGGATAAAAGTGCCGTTCTTGGTTTATCTGGCGGGGTTTGAAGTCGAGTTCCAGGAGGAACCAGCCGAGTTGCAGTGCGACATAACCATGGACACGCTGTTCAAGGCTGACGGAGTATTCGGGTGGCTCGATGAGCAGATGGATAGCTCATATCCGAGAATCAATCCAGACGCGGCTGAACTCTTCATACCATACTTTTCCCTTCTTCCTCTACAGTTGAGTGCGCCCCCAGCACCGTCGACAATCTCATGAGCGACCAGAGAAACAGGTTGGAAATCACGAAAAGGAGTGATCCTCGATTGACGCTTACGAAACTTACTCCGCGAATCCAATTCCCGTGCGAGGAGCGAGAGGCTCAATACTCCAATTGATTGTACACAGTGGAAGAAGATGTAAGCTCGTTGATTATGATAATTTGGAGAACAAGCCTGAGTATTCATCCATACTCTTTGTCTGGAGGCAAATCCATACATTTGTACATAAATCATTTATCGGTCGAAGTTCGAAAAGTTCCATATTATAGTTGTGTGTTGCATATCAGTCAATGTCCGTAAACTTTCCATTTTGGCCACGAATCAAATCGATGGTTTCTAGGGCGCCTGAGGCGGTGGAGCCTGAGGATTTCACGGTCGGAAAAGTGCGGCACGGCGTGATTTCGCTCGAGAAACACTGGTCAACCTCGATTCTGAACTCCGACGAGCTCCTCCGTTGATAAATTTCCACTGACATTCCATTAATCATTTTGAATTTTGCTTGCGAACTCCGGGAGCCGGTGGCGATTTTTCAATCCGGAATCCGAGAGGCATCGGTTCCACGCGATGGAAGCGAAGAATGTTTCAGGACTTACGAAAATGTTTGTAAAGGTTACTAGATTCATCACAGGAATCGACCACAGCGAGCTGTATTGAATTGCATTAAATCAATGTTTATTCACAGGAGTTGCTATCTAACGACGCTCGAGCTCTCAGGGAAAAATGAGGCTAGGAGGAAACCAGATGGAGAAACCCATCACCTGTGTAACCTGTGATAATCGAACGAAATGAGTTGAATCGATAGATGGCGCTCGATTCGAAAGCGTCACTCAAAGAATATCTATGCGTGAAACATCATCGCGGGATTGTGCTCTCTTATTTTTTTCGCCAGTTCCCAGCAAGACCCCGCAAGCGGGAAAACGGGTAAGGGTATAGATAGTTGATTCAATACTCTCGTGTTGAGGCTATTCTCGGTTTCCCGAATAGTCTGACCGTCTCAACTGAACAGAAAGGGTTGAACATCTGAAATCTCGAGCTTACTTAGAAGCTTCCCACCGAGTGGAGACGTTTTGGGAGAGGGTCAGTTCCCGAGTGGCACTTGAAATTACGCAAGACCCTCTTTCCCCCATCCTTTTTGAGAGACGGATAATTTGATTTTCGCGCGCGAAAACTTGCACTAGATTCATTCTGCTCGTTAACTCCCGGGAAGAGAGGGTACTCACCATCGGCTACTAAGCACGGGACTGGATTCCATCGGATCGAGTTCGGAGGCATTTTTTTCGTGTCAAACAAACAAAAGATTGGTCGGGATAGAGCTCACGGCACTCATGTGGTCCATTGAGCACGCAGGGCTCGCGCCCCTCGAGTGCTCTCCACTTCGGCTCTGAGGGAGACTGCCGCCATTTTTGCCGGCATCTATTTTCGACAAGGAGTGAGGGTTCTGAGAAAGCCGCTCCTGAGGAAGGGTACGCGATTCACAGCACGAAATCCACAGATGCACTGATTCACCGGGCGACTCTGGTTTTCGATCTCCCTGGAACTCGTGAGTCTCCCCGACTGCGTTGAAGGCGGTGAAGTCTTATCTGGTACAGTATGGAATCAAGACACAGCTCGGTTCGAAGGGACAGTGTCACGATTGGTCAGTCATGAGGGAAAATCATCCGCTGTACGCAAGGGAACAGTTTGAAGCTCTTAGAGCCGGCTTCTTTCCAAAGATCATCGGGTCGAAATTGGCTTCCACGGGCGTGACGTGGGCGCAGATTGGCAGGTGGGATTCCGTTCCTGCCGGAACGGGAGGAAACGAGTCAAGCAGCCTGTTGGAGAATGCCAGATCTCGACTAGACATTGCAGGCGGTTTTTTTGCGATTCTGATTAAAAGGTGCGTACTGCACGCTGGTTCGATTCAGCCGAGATCGCTGATTGCCGTTCCAGAACCGCGGTTCCAAAAGGTAAATTTGCTCCAGAATCTTGCGAGTTCACGATAGGAGGGAAAGTATGGTGGGTTTCACGCAGCAGTCAAGGGTAACTACACGACGAGACGACAGCGATCTCGCTTGAATCAAACCAGCGTGCAGTACGCAACTTTTAATCAGAACCGCAAAAAAAACGCCTGCTATGTCTAATCTCGACCCGAACGGGCTCACGAAAGATCCTGAGCATTGTGGACATCCAAGGGACGACACGTTCCCGCTCGCAACCTTGGGAGCAAACGGGGACTCGCGTGAGATCGCTACACAAGTGACTCGCAGAGAAGATCGCCCACCGATGCTCGTGGCTCTCCTTTCAGTTCTTGAATTTCCGGACTTCAGCAAATCGGGGCCTCCGCGGCCCCTTGGGAAATTTTCTGTCTTCTACAAGTGAATCTCACGGAGTGTCCAGTGAAGTTCGATGTAGGTGGAGAGCCGGGAGTGCAGCTCTGAAGATTTTATCAGAACATTGAAGCGAAGCTTCGAGCACTTCACAATTGACTCCAAACTCGACGGATCTCTCGATCACACCACATATTTTTCATGGTGGAGTATCCGTTCAGGAAACTCCACATTGATTGCGTTATGGAGGTTGATTGGAACAACCTTCTTGCTGGACCCACGTAATCGATTGATTGATTGATTGATTGGTCAATTAGAGGTTTTTGGTGGGAAGGCCCGATTTCGCTGTTTTAAGAAGTGGGTAAAAATACCTACGAAATCAGAGTGTAATAAACTGTTTAGAGTTTTAGAGCCCCCAAAGCAAGTGCCCCAGTGCCGTTTCGGCTGGTTTCGGATCCCGCGCAGATGTATGGTCCTTGGAGTTGTGAAAGAAGCTTATTGGCCAATCTGGCTTGTTGCTCTACTCTGTACTCTCCTGGAAATACCTTGCAGGCTGAACACTAGGGCGGAGAAGTTCAGGCATTTTGCCATAAATGCCTATGTTTGCCTTTTTTGGCATTCTTGCTTATTCCAGCTCCTTGATGCCAATTATGCTCTTTCGGCATTCGCAGCTCCTGATTCGTTTTCCCAACGGCTAATTTCAGCTTTTCAGCGGTCGAGAACCTGGAAAGTCCAGACTCGACTCAAGCATCGACCTTATTCGAGACGAGAATGTTTCGTTTCTATGTGCACAAAATGTGGATTTGGATGGTTTCCTGTCTTCAACGAGATCGATTCCCTTTCGAGCCCCACATTAGGGCCTAGGTTCACTCCAATTCAAGAAAAACTCAAGAGCGTAGCGATCGATGGAGGTAGCAGAATGAGAGTTGAGGCCATCTAAAACGAACGATCCTCCAAGGTGATGGTGCTCTCCCTCCGGTGCAGAACCTCACCGTGGAATGAATATCTCTGTTGCGATACGCTCCCATGATGAGCGTTGACATCGAACCCAATTCCTCACTGATGAGTGAAACACTTTCATCGAGAATAGACTCTCGTTTATTAACGCGGCAGCGGAACATCATATTATCGGACTGAGCAATTCGTTTGCCGAATCTCATGCCGCACGAAATGAATTTGTTGCCGATTTTGCCCATTTTGAGTGCCTCTTTCCAGGTTGTTGACGGAGGGTACGTCTTACCGGGGGCAGCCATGGAACGGGCTTTACAATCTACGACGAAGGCATGTGACATCCACCCCCTCCATGGCCACTTTGATCGCACAAACTTCCGCCGTGAGAATGATGACCCAGATACGAAGCCAAGACCTAGCCGCAACCACAGAACTCCAGGCCAGTTTTCTGCAGCAAGAATACGGAGTTGCGTGCACCGTTTGTGATAGGCTCTGGTTCGCCCGAGGCATGAGTCAACCGCCGGCGTGGTCGAGTGGAAACGTGCACAGCTAATGTTGCACGCTGCCATGTAGACGCTGCGTCGAGCGGGAGGTCGCAGGTTCGATCCCTGCTGCCGGGTGGGCTCAACGGTATCCACTTTCTAAACTGTGACCGGTATCTGCGGGGCTAAGCCCCCTCCTGAATCAGGAGTCATCTTAGGATGACGATGCATATAAAAACCAAACCAAACCTTGGACTCGATCGACATTACAATTTGTTTTTGCCGCAATTTCGCTTGCGGTTTGCTCCAGTCTACGCGACAGGCGGCTGCACTCGATCCTTTATTTCTACTGCTTGCTCATCGCTGTAAATACACCGCTTTGAGCTCTGACTCGCCTTTTGGATCCGGCACTGCGATTCCTATCATTGCATTTACCATCGACTACAAACGTAGTCTACGCCTTGAGCTGGACCCCACGAACTTTGGATACATTCCGCGACGTAGCTCACGTCTGATGTGAGAGCCTCTGGTCTCCGACCGAAACGGCCCCGTATTCATTTGCTTTTTCGCCTGCTTTTTTCCTTATTTTTTTAATGCTTGAAATTCCTAGCTCTACCAATCACCCATATCAAATTTCATCAGACACTTCTGAGGTTTACTTATTGAACCTCTGCTATGGAGACATGCGGACTTGAACAAGCATGGCCGTCTTCATCCCGAGTGGATTCAGAACGACCTTATTCAGCAAAAGCTCGATCCCGCATATTGCATTCTCTTCAACCCCAAATAAGGTCAGCCATGTGTGCATCTATGGTCCGGGAGAACCCCATTGCCCGTTCGAGTGCTTCACAGGTGATACCTGAGTACGACCCGAGATTTGATCATCCGTCGGGATCTTACGTTACGGATTCCCGCACCGCACTACGATTTGACTGTTCTTCGGTCTCGCCTAACAAGGTCTCTTACAGTTTCAGAGTAATATTTCCCAAATCAATATGCACTGGATTGAAGAACCATCTCCTCATATTCACACGAAAGCGTCTTCGCTGATAATACCGAAGGTTCGTACCTCGTCATTCCTGGAAACTTTTATTTGGATGAAATGAAGAGGTTCCAGTTTCGTTCGAATAGTACCGAAATTCCGGAAAAATTTACGTCCCGACTTCTGTGAAGCTCGGATCCCATGAAGTGGTCCTCAATGAAGATTCACGACACTTATCCCGTGAAATCTGAGAAATCCGTGAGATTAACCGTTTTACTCAGAAATAAAGGCGCGGAGAGGATTCTTTTTCAGCAAACTAAACGAGACCACTAGTCGGAACTGGGATATCTCACAGTCCGTGTGCAGGATGTCCGTTTTCGGAAGGAAACACCGCAAAGTTACCCAATGTCGGTATTGTACAAGAAAAAGCCAGGAAGTAACGACACAAGAGACGTTGTGTTGTACCTTCTACTGAATTCCAGCTCTTCAGCTCGTTAAGTGCCTCGAGACAAAATTTAGGTGGAGTCAGCAGATTCGATATCGAAAACCTACATTTCGATGGATCCATCTCTCATGGATTCATCGTTAGCACAATGGAATAGAGACTCTTTGGTTCCACTCCAACCGTATCAAGGATTACCGGTCAGTGGGAACGGCACGTCCCAAGACTTGGAACACTATATTTCAAAGGTTGATCAAGTTGGAGTGTACAGTGACCAGCGAAACTGCCCAGAACGTCCAGCAAGCGTGTCCGGGCATCCCGGGAACGGCGGCGACGGCGCTCTCGCGTAACCCATGTCGATATTGTGGCTATCTCTGATCATTCTGACGCGGAAGCGTCTCTGTTTAGGGGACAGAATGCTTGTACTTCGTTATTCATGTTAAGGTTTTCTGTAACAAAGTAACACCCTCAAACGGCGTCCAGGTTACACAGAATGTGTTCCGGTTTTCGTGAGAAGGAGTTAGATTTACGGGAGAATCTGCGCTTCAATTCCTCTCACGCTGTGATCTCGAGACGATGGTCTCCGGTCTCCGGTGAAGATTCATGACTAGGGGTGGACAGTTCCGGGACGGGAGACGGAACGTTCTGCCGTCCCACCGTCTCACATCAGGACGGCGAGACGGTAGGAAGGAAGACGGCCGTCCCGGTCTGAGACGGTGGGACGGCAACGAGGCTGGGACGGCGGGACGCCCGTCTTCCGTATGAATAACCGTTTTATTCGGTGAGGAAGGGGCGTTTAGCGAACCGGTTTGCAGCAAACTGAGCAAGACTAGGAGCCCGATCAGACATATCACAGAGTCCGTTTGCAGGATGCCCTATCCTTGAAAAATTCAACCAAAACTCACCGCATTCCGGCGCTATACAAGAAGAATCGATTAGCAGTATAACGAGCATGGCGCTGCCCATTTCTATCAAGTTCCAGCTCCTTAGGTTATGAAGTAACTGCTGACAAAACCACGACAGAACGAGCGGATTTCATATCGAAAATCGAAATTGAGAATTTCTCCCATGCATTCATCACCGGAACGACGTAGTCCAGAGTGTACCGTTCCACACCCACCGCATCCGAAGCGACACGGTCGGTGGTAATCGCTGGCGGTAGGCCGCTGGAAGAGCCTGGAAGTCCACCTATTGGGATTACAAAACCATAGAGAAAGAGATCTCTCGCTTCCGTAGCGCCGTACGTTGCTCCTCGACCAGAGAGAGAGAATATTCGAGTTCATCGAATTCACCGTCCTTCCCATTGAGTAATTGGACGGTGGATGCTGTCAACGCGCTTTCGCGCAACCCCCAACGGTGATGTACCCACACTACCTCTGATGATTTTTTTTAGAGAGCTGGTGGTCAGTTCTCGGGAAACTAGCATTACTCTGTTGCACAGCTCTCACTGTTAGAGGAATTTTGTGACGAGAGATCGGAGCAATACGATCAACGGCTTATTTCTTATTCAGTCCAAGAGTAGATGCATGGGACTTGTGTAACAGGAGAATATGAAAGCAACTCCTCATCTACAATCCAGCTCTGGGAAATACTATGCTGTCATCGCTCCCCTCGCGAGATCGAAAAAGACTAGAGCCTCCTAATACAAGTTCATACAAGTCTTGAATTATCCTGATGATCTTCGGGGCAGTTAGACAATGTGATTCGTATCGCGCAGGTTCTACAAAACGATGCGATTCGTGCAATGAGGAGCCTAACTACGGCAGTGTCTGTCTCTGAGTGAGCTGTATTCGAAATTCAAGATATTTGATGTTCGGCATATTGTATCTATCAAGCACGGCATCTTGGCTTCAATGGTTTCGAGGTCAATGATAAGTCCATTCGAAACCTCGCCTCTACATGAATTTTCTGGAAATCGTGCAAATGGAGATATGAATTTCCTGAAAATCGTGTAAATAGAGATATGAATTCCCTGGAAATCGTGTGAAGACGGGCATGATTCTTCCCTGAGAAATGCGGATATGAAGTTCTCATAATTGTTAACTGCTCGCATACCCCTCCACTCTACGACGATACTGACTGATCTCGCGAGTCCAGGGGAAAGTGCACGGGAGCCAGTTCTTGGGAGGTCTCGAAACCTTCGACCCGCCGTGCCACAGGACACTCCTGAGGGAACGGAGATGATTCTGCGTTCTTTTCAGCTGCACCCACATGAATGCTAGGTCACTCGTTTCCCAGGTGGGGACGGATTCCACATGATGTCTCGAGCGAACGAATACCAATCTTATGAATCGGAGCACACTCAAGGATCATCCCAACATCTAATCTGTGGCAATCCGGCATCTTCCACCCAAGATCGTGATGGACGGAAAATGGGAGGACATGATTTCGGTTAGCCGTGTTCGAAGCCGCCATCGACCCTTATCAGCTCCGAACGGAGAATTATTGCGTGACCGTTACGAGCCAAGCCACAACCCGTCGCGACGCGTCGTCAATTATCATCTCTCTCTGTAGGCTGTGAATGTTTCCCGACACGCTCTTCCCGATTTTGAATGAATCTTCCATGTGAGGAACATGGGACACGTGCGCACATGAAGCGTTGTAGATTCACCATGGACGCCTTGAGCTATGCCGGGTTTGAACTGTGTGCACATGCCTATGGTGCCGAGCGGCTTATCATCCTTCGCAGCGGGAAGGTTCGCTATGATCGAGCTCTGCCTTTGATATGTTTTATCTCCTCCGAGAGTGATATCCTTTTCATCGGTACATCCGATTCATCTCGAAATCAGTCTGCGCTGGAGCGTGCCTTTCCAGCTAGACATTCCGCAGCGCACACAAATTGTGGTATCAAGTTCGTGATGGTGTATCAGCATCGTGGACATGAGTGACTAAGATACATCTTTCCTGCAGGTCGCTCAGGTATGAGCTCTTCGCTTCAATGATTTTGGCCATGGCCCCTTCGAGAAAGTCTTTATAGTGATTTCCCGGCGCAGCAGCGTGACGCTCATGTCGCTCCTGAAAAGGGCCGAAGCCGGGATTTTTCCTGGGGTAGGGCTGATCTTTCTCTTCAAGGGGGTACCCTTGTTGAACTCCCCGGGAATCAGTTGCCTGGTTAGAAACCTCAACTCGGATAGTGTGAGCCGAGGGGTCCCGAGGGAGGGCCCCCCTCCCTCCCCTGGCTATGCCTCTGCTCTGAACATCTCTCTCGGAACCTGGTACTTCAGAGGAGTCTCCTCTCTCAAGAGAGAGAGAGACGACATCTCGGTTCTGAAGATGTCTAGTGCTAGAAGCGGGCCACAAGAAACACAGTCTTCAGAGAGAAGCTCAACCGTGTACATCTAACTTCAACTTACACCGCAGCGGCCAACAATCGTGAAAATGAATCGCGTGTGTGACGATTCCTGCAACCTGGACGAGGTTGGATCCGGGCTCATCTACTCGATTTTCCTTGGTGCTTTCAAATTGATCATGCTTCGCTTCCTCCACATAATCACGAAGCACAACGCAGCCCAGTGCTTCACACGCGAAAGCTTGATCGACTCCGTCGACAAGGAAATCGAGAAGCCGTACCATCTGAATGCCGAGCACTGCGCTAACATTGAGGCTTACCGGAGCCTGTTTCGTGAGTTGCACAAACGCCAAGTGCCTCACACGCACAAACAGCCGAACTTCAGCGTGCTCAGCATCTATGCTCGTCTCGGATTGGAGGACCGAGTTTTCGAGATCCTCAGGAGTGACCAAGGTATCTCGGCAGAAGCACGCGCCGTCGCCTGCGAATTCCTCCAAGTGACCATGTTCGACGGCATCATCAACAGAGAACTCTCGCGTAGAACCGGCATCCTTCCGGGTCAGCGGCTGACATACTTCCGGATGGCGCAACAGATCCGTGATATTGATGGCGTCCCTCGTCCCCCTAGGCCGGGCAACTGCTTCAACTCACTGGAGGATATCACCGAGATGGAACGACAAATCGGAGAGGGCGATCCCTCGGAGTTCCTAGCTCAATGTTGTCTGCTTGGCCTGGTAGATAATCGACATTTCGATGAAATGTTCGCCAGCATGAAGGGTCACTCACAGCTAGTCAAGTTCTTCGTGAGAGCCCACCCGGCACTCGAGGCTTTCGACGGTCCCTTCTCTAAATTCGATTCGTGGTTCTGCCGGCGGTTCGAATCCATGAGGTTTGTGACTCCCAAGTGGCACGAGACGACATTGTACCTCAGGGTGTCATCCGAGTTGAGTACTGTATGGCATGTGGAGAACTTCGGAATCGAAAGCATTCCGCGAGAAGCTCTCGATATCTTCCTCAACTACGTCCTGCAGTACCTATCTCGTTGCATTCGGGACGAGCGCTGGGCTTTGACGGATTCCCTCCCGAATCTCCGACGGGGGGATGCTACATTGGATCGACGGACGGCGCTTGTGATTGGAAACCTCAAAATTCTTCTTGAAAGAGGGGCAAACCTCCACTACACGGCTGGACGGTGTTCCGGAGCCTTTCCGGAACTCGCGGGGGCTTATCCTCACATTTTCGAAGATGAAGAATTGCGCGGGGCCGCGCGCTCCGAGTTCCTATCGTCCCTGGGACTGCTCCTTGAGATCTCGAGAAAGCTACCGAGTTTTCAACTCTCAGCTTTCATGCCGTACATCTGTTGTGCGATGAATAAGTCAAGCAGGCCCCAAGGGGAAGATAAAGGCCAACCTCTTCGACTCATCTGTCTCGCCGCCAGAGCATGCAGGTCCCTCGGAGAGCACTCCCGAATCCCTACGTCGCTGATTCCGTGGATTGCAACCCATCGAGAGGTGGCGCGGTTCCAACGAACAGAATCTGAACGCGAGGAACGGCCATAGATCGATTCGCGTTTTCATTCTTCTACGCAGAGCCTGATTGCCGAGTCCATAAGTCCCCAGTTCAGGCTCGAGGGAGGCAACATTCTTAGGAGTCTCAAGCCGGAAATCTCCCCAGGTGGCGCAGAAAATTGGGAGCTCAGTCAATAGGTTCCGATCCGAGGAAATTGAGGTTTATGGCGAAAATATTTATGCTATGAATAAAGCACATCTCAGGCACACGGTTGTCCTTGATTTCTCAAGATAGGTCGGGGATTCGAAAGTATAATAAGTGGATCAGATCGGTCTTAGAACCGTTCATGTTATTTGTTTTGCTGAATGTCATCCTATCCAAACATCGGAACGAGATCACGGCCGAAACAATCTGCTACGCATATAACACGACGATTCTGTTTGATGTGGTCGCCTCCAGAGTGAACGATGAGTTTGCAGGTATGGCGGACATGGTTGAGAAGGCGACGTGCTACGCGGTGGTAGCGACGCTCCGTCGAATTGAAGCGATAGGGTTCCCAATCGAGGGGCTCATTCTAGTATACCAGGCACTTTTCACTCCAATTGTGAGGTACTGCATCTCCCTATGGGGCGTTGGTTACGACAATGTGATCCGCGCAGCACAGGTGCTGCAAAATGGTGCAGTCCGTGCTATCCATGGTCTCAAAAGACGCGACCGGCAACCAGCCCCATATTTGATGAGCTGGATTGTCGTAGGATCCAGAACTTTCACGTTACCGCGGTCGCCTGTCTGGCACGCAGAATTTCACGTCTCGATGTCTTAGACGAAATCCTCCGGCCCTTCGTGCTCAAACCTCCCGCTCGTCACGGCGTGAAACAAAGTTCGGAACTGCGCTCGCATACCACACCGTCTACCGCCAATCGCTGGTCTGCAGGGTCCTGAAGCTCTGGAGCTCGACCTCGCGAGACATCCGATGCCTCCCTTCCGGCAGCAAGTTCTTGGAAAAAGCCGTCATACTTGTTGGAGCAAGTCATCGTTGTGGGAAATAATTTCCAAGCGGTAAATTGTACATAATAATCAATAATACACGAGCGCATAAGTGGTTCCACAAAGCTTGCCGTACCGTAAATGAACAAAATTATCAAAGTCAGAATCATTAAAGAACCGCATCTCTCTCCAACGCTTGGGACTTGTGGTTGTGATTATCCAAGACCAGCTAGACGATATATGAGTCCGCGGTTTGTATATTGTTGCAATGACATGACTAACATATGTATCTGTGGCGCAGGATTCGCTTGGGAATCACTGATTCAAAAATCCATTGACTAGCGCAAACGAATTCCGTAATTCGATTCGCTGCATCCCAGATTAGGTGCATAGCTGAGCTTCCCATTGAACCTTCATAGAACCCAATCGACTCTCGTGGATCGCCGTTGACCCCTGAATCAACTTGCAGCTCCTAGGAGCGTCTGTACTCCGCTAATGACTACACGCGGTCCAGGCAGCCGCGTATGCGGGATCTTCGTCGGAGAAGTCAAGACCATGTCGGGGGAACAAATAGTGATAATGATGATGAGGATCTTTTCAGTGAGGTTCCCGGGACGGGCAAGGCTAACGAGTGGGGCCATGGCCGCACTTCGAGAAAAAAAAATTCGCGAAATGAATTTCGAATCCTCCGTCTCGCTGTCCGCTGGTACGAATGATTTCCGCCTCGACGGGCTGAGCGGTAATGCATCGACTTGCGTGGGCTATCGGAGCTTTTGGCAAAACGCGTCAGCGATTCTGCGTTCAGAGCCGATTTTCCAGCGAGAAGCATCGAGAGATTCTCACCCTGCGTTCTGAAGCCATCGGTAAGCGGAACGGACAGAGCCAAGACCATCCCGTTCCGTTCTAGAGTAATTGCAGATAATAAATGATAAGGAGAAATCCTAATTCTCCTCCTTCCAGAGACACCTAGCCACACCCGAATACATCTATCCTGCTCCTAACAGATGTCCTTGGAGACATGCCGCGGTGCGTAATCGCGGGAATGTACAGATCATGCATATCTGGGAAGACTTGCTGAGAGGAGGCCCCGGCCCAGGGTGGCTTATGGGCCATCAATCAGCAAAGATCTCACCCACTCGCCTGAAGGGGGAGGAGGAGGTCATCGATGTTTTTTCGCTGGGAGTGCAGAGAACAATGATGAGTGTGTGAAGCTCCAGAGAACGCAGGCTCTCGGTTCGTTGATCGAAAATAGGCTGCGGTGGAAATGCAGAACTTCTGTGATGGTTGGTGTGACGTCGACCACCGGGACATGGGGTTCGCCAAGCTGATTCGTGTGGGCAACTTCAGACTCATAATGGCCCATCTCCTTCGTCTGGTGACCAGTAACAATGAGGTCGCCCACCTCAACCGTGAGCATCTGATCGACTTCGTTGAAGAAGAAATGGAGAACTCGTCCGACCAGAGTATCGAACATCGTGAAAACTTCAGAACCTACCGGAGCCTGTTT
The DNA here is from genome assembly GCA_028455905.1 of Neoseiulus californicus. Lineage (NCBI taxonomy): Eukaryota > Metazoa > Arthropoda > Arachnida > Mesostigmata > Phytoseiidae > Neoseiulus > Neoseiulus californicus. The sequence goes on along the minus strand of JAMQGS010000002.1, from coordinate 5,882,410 downwards.
CGAGAATTACATGAGCGCCATGTGCCTGAAATCCCGGAGAAGTACAGTTTCAGCGTCCTCAGCGTCTACGCCCGTCTTGGATTGGAAGACCGAGTTCTCGAGATGATCACGAGAGACCAAAGGATATGCGGAGAAGCGCGGGCAGCTGCTTGCGAGTTCCTCCAGGTGGCCATGTTCGATGGTTTCCTTGTCAGGGCGACCGGTCTTCGCCCCAATGGGAAGCTAGCGTTTTTCCGTATGGCGCAACAGATCCGCGACGAGGAGGGTATCGCTCGGCAACCCACCCCGGGAAAGTGTTTTAGCAGTCTACAGGATATAATCGCGATGGAGAAACAGATTGAAGGCTGCGATCCTGTGGAGTTTCTCGCTCAATGTTGTGTGCTCGGCTTGGTTGACACTAGACACTTCTCTGGAATGTTCCTCACCACGTTGAATCATTCACAGCTCGTTAGATTTTACGCGAAAGTCTTCCCGGCTCGTGCAGTCCTCGGTGGCTACTTCGCCGAATTCGATTTCGGATTCTGCCGACGCTTCAAACGTATGAGGTTCTCCTTTCCTCTATGGCACGAGATACTCCTCTACCTCAAAGTGTCCTCCGAACTGAGCTCAGTTTGGCATGTACGACGTCGACATTTCGGCGTCAAAACCATCCCGGAGGAGGCGCTCAACAGTTACCTCAACTACGTACTGCACTACCTGTGGCGGTGCATTTGCGAGATGGATAGATCCGAGGCAGAGCCCGCTCGAGATTCTGGAATTGCGCACGAGTCGTCAACCCATGATATGGAGGCCGTGACTGAAAACATTGAGCTACTACTTCAGGCGGGAGCAAGCCTTTATTTCACGACCGAAGAGCGCTCAAGGGACAGCATGGAATTTGCGCGATCATTCCCAAATTTTCTAGAAGACGAAGAGCTCCCATGTAAGTCCAAAACAGAGTTCACCTCGTCGGCCGCGCTTCTTCTACAGATTACGAGGACGCAACCGCGATTACCGTTCCCGACTCTCGGTCCGTATCTCTGCTGTCCGATGGATCCTGAAAGCAAAACCTTCGACAAGAGCCGACCCGCCAGGCTGTCTTGTCTCGCTGCCAGAGCATGCAGATCACCTAGAAACTACAGCCGAGTTCCCGAAGCCTTGGTTAATTGGATCAATACACATCGAGAGTTGGCGGAACTGTTCCGAACCGAGACATAACGGAGGACGGCAACTTCGAATGCACGCAATGGTCGAGACACGAAGATGTTCGATCCGGTGACTTCCGAATGCTCGCATCCTATGATCCGCGGATTTGATTACCGAACCCGGCTCCAAAGACATGTTCCGAAATTACTCTCAAATAAACCGAGGATTAAAGTGAGGATGGGCCTGCCGTTGAATCAAAGATGAAAAGCTAATTGTGCTGTACGATTCCTATGCGCAAATATCAAGGTGCCGCTTGGGTCCGCTATGCGTGGGACTTGGCCGACAACCGCAGACTTGCCAGGAGTGTTGCGGCAAACAGCAGCGGTTTTTAGATCACCGCTCCCGCACCCAACCGCACCTGGAGAAATCATTTCAAGCTAAAGCTTTGCTCGATGGCTAGCTCACTCGTTAATCGGCGCGCGGGCAGCGATACCGTTAGTGGAAGGGTTTCGGTCAACTGAACCGATTCAGATTCTTGACTTTGAGCGAAGCAGATACTGAGGAGGGGGGGGGGAGCAGTCTCCGCGGCTGAAATGATATCCGGCAGACTCGAACTGTCTTATCAGTAGCTAGCCAGAGTTCACCTCAAGCTACCAATTCAGCTGTCTCGTGGATTAGGCCCAGGCTGTGCGTTCCTCGAGAATTAGTATTTTCGTGAACAACGCTCCGAGCACTGCAACGTTTTCCGTGCGAACGAAGGTTATAAACTTCGTGGCCGCGAATATTGATGGCGTATAGATAAGGAAACAGTAGTCAGAGGCTAATCCCTTGATGGATGCTGGCAGTTGAGTTGTTCAATTTTTCGGGATAATTTCCACGCTGGGCTCTTTCCTTGGAGCGCGCTGGGCCGGTCACGCGCGAAGTTTTTGAAAAGCTAGGCTAGCTGGACTTTCGTTTTACCCGCGGAGAATCGGATCTCGGATCTCGGATCTCGGAGAAACATGAAGATTGCTTTCGTTTTCGCCGTTCTTTGCATCGTCGCAGCCTTCTTCGGCTCTGGTGTGAGCTATCGTCTCAGAGACGGATACAAATTCGTTTGGATCCGAGCAGCTCTGACGAGATCGCTCCTGTATTATCGTCACGACGCTGGATTGTAGTCTAATGAATATTCCTGAATCCCCGCAGCCTTCACTTTACTATTAGGGGAGTTCCCACAGCTGCCGTCTCCTAAGACTCTGAAAGGGGATTCCAACAGAATCATTCCCTTTCGCGAGATGCCGTTGTCGAGAGGTCATTGCTTTCCTCGTTAGTGGGACAGCAGTCTCGATCTCTGAACTTCGTAGTTCGCAGCGATTCCTGGACCAGACATCACAGAGTTAGCCATTGAATACGAAATAATAGAGGCTACAGTGTCTTCCGACAAAGAAGAGTCCTGTTGGAGGGCTGACCTGACTCATGCCGGAGTCTGGCAAGTTCTGACATATGTAGCTCATATCCGGCTGTCATGACATACCCGTCATCCTTGCTTATGTGGAATGTTTGGAGCGAAGCCTTGCGGGGTTCGGATGCAAGTTCGCATAATCAGGAATGTATGAACGGGCAAAGCAGGGGAGAGGTTCTGCGAGGTCGCGGCGGGAATCGCAATGATCCGTTGCTCACAGAAACTAATCTATATATCCTGATTCTCAGAGAGGGTTCGGGGTGGCTGGCTGATCTTGGGTCGAAGTCGCTCATTACTTGGTGTCAAAATCAGCTGGGCAACGGAAAACCCAAAAGGCGATCATTCGGCTATCAGTGAGGGGGATGGCTAATCTCATCTTTTTCGGGGTCTCACCGCATTACGATTTGGAGAGGACCATTCGCGCGCGAGGATGTCTCAGCCCTCACTCAACAGAGATACTTGCATGTAAAACATTTGTGCATCCGAGAATTTTTCAAACTCGAAGTATTACAGGAATCCGCCCTAGTGAGGTGTACATACTTGGATCCTCCGCACCACAAGTGAGCTCCAGTAAGAATGCATTGCATTTCTCCATTTTCCGGCTATAGGGGCGAACAACACACAGCTCTCAGCGCCTTCATCTTCGAGGGCTGCTTCAAAAGAATCATGACCCGCCTGTTCAAGATGGCCCTCGATAAGGATGACCTAAAGTTCCTAACTCGGGAATACCTTATCGACTCCGTGGAAGAGGAGATGGGGATCTACCATCCTCTCACTGCGAAGAAGCGCAGAGCTCTTGAGAAGTATAAGAGTCTATTCCGTGAGTTGCACAGACGCAATGTTCCTGACACAGCCGAAGAACCAAACTTCAGTGTCTTGAGCATCTACGCTCGGCTTGGGTTGAGAGACCGTGTCTCAGATATGATTTCAGAGAACCCCCAGATCAGTGCAGAAGAACGTGCTTCAGCCCAAGAGTTCCTGCAGGTAGCAATGTTCGATCGCATCTTCCGCAAGAAGACCTTCAGGAGGGCGGAAGATCAATCCAGCCACATATTGGAGCACTTCCGGAGGGCGCAGGAGATCCGGGATGCTGCAGGTGTCACCCGGCCGCCCGGGCCGGTCAAGTGTTTCACCTCGATGGACGACATCTGCAGGATGGAGAACGAGATCAAGGACGGCTACACCGCAAACTTCCTCGCCCAGTGCTGCTTGCTCAACCTCGTCGATGCCAGACATCTCCACGAGATGCTAGCGTCGGCATCTAAGCATTCGGACTTAACGGACTTCTACACGAAGGCCTTCCCCAACAGCGAGATTTTCACGGACCCCTTCGTCGATTTCAACACAATGTTCAGTCGTCGCTTCGAATCTGTGATGTATTCGACACCGAGTTGGAAAGACGCCCTCCTGTACTTCAGGGTGTCCCGCGAGATGAGTGACGTGTGGCATGCATTGTTGTCGATTGTTGAGGCTATCCCGGAAGAGTTTCTGGACTGTTACCTGAACTATGTCCTGCTTTACCTCTATCGTTGCTTTCGCGACGAGAGGTGGCCCGCCGTCCGCATATGGGATCATTGGGTATTTAATACGCTCCAATTTCCACAATCGATGAGAGGTAGGGAGCCGCTCACTGAGGTGATCATGTCTCTGATCAAGCGAGGCGCCCGTCTCCACTTCACGACCGAGCAACGTATCGAAGCCAACGAAGAAATGGCATCGAAGGATCCTTCCATCCTGAGGGATGCAGACCTTCCGGAGCAAACTCGCTCGGACTGCAATTCTTCCCTCGCGCTTCTCGTGCAAGTGTCAGACAAATTACCGGCCCTCAAACTCTCTACCTTCGCGAATCACTTCTGCTGCTCACTCGGGTTTAATCACACAGCGATGAACACCAACGTGCGCCAGCCTCTCGCACTTGCTTGCCTGGCCGCTAGGTCTTGCAAGTCGCCGGAAGCTTATTCTCAGATTCCCACCTCATTCCGTCCGTGGATCCACATTCATCGGGAACTGGAACAGCTTCGTCTGCACCATGGTCAGCTAGGGGAAACGCCGGGGGTTAGTGAGCTGTGTGCTGAAGGGTAGGCGAGAGTAATCCGATATCCGCGCTTGGACTCCAAAACTCTCCATGTAGATGTTAACGACGATGTTGAAATATATATTTATATCAAGACATACGGGAGCGATTTTTCACTCATTTGCACGCAATACTTCTTCTTTCTTACCCCGATGTCGCTGATGGCTATTCAACTATCTGCGGAAATCGCAGCTCGACTTTTCTCACTCATCGATGACCATAGATTTGATAGACGCCGGTCCGGGGTTCCCCGCCCGTGGAGATTGCGAGGGAGATTTTGTTGGATAAGAAGCCTGTTCTAAGTTTCAACGATCCATTTTTGTCGGTTCAAAAAACCGCGATACAGTGAAAGCGCGATACTTGAGCCGCGAGGTAGAAGGCGACGACTCTACGCGGCATACTGCAGCCGTCCCCACGAATCTCCGCGGTGAACGAATCTTTAGAAGGGAGCCGGAACCTATGTGAGAATGCCTTATTACGCTCATTTATGATAGCGCTCGATCTATCGTGGCTCTCCGAAAAACCCACTAGACTCGCGGAGAGAATCTTTACACTCATTCGTCGATGCGTGGTTCACGCCTGAACCATGCGTCCCTTGAACCAGCTCTCGGCCGCAGAGAAGTGCTCTTCACCAGGTCTATTTTGAATCAATAATTCTTTCCGTGTATGATCCATCATAAACGGCCCGATATTTGTTGCTGAAGATATGGGGAAGTCGTATGATCAGAATATCGAACACCGTGATAACTTCAAAACTCACAGGAGCCCGTTCTGAGAATCACATGAGCGCCAAAAACCTCAAACACCGGAGAAGTACTGTTTCAGCGTCCTCAGCGTCTACACTCGTCTTGGATTGAAAGACCGAGTTCTCGAGATAATCACCCGAAACCGAAGGTCATCTGCAGAGGCACGCGCAGCTGCTTGCGAGTTCCTACATGGGACAACGTTTAATAGTTCCCTTGACAGGGCTTCCGGTCTTTGCCTCAGGTCATTGCCCCGGTCAAGCACCGGAGGAGTCAGTGGAGTTCACCGATCCACGAGTTCTTTCGACATCCTGGACGGTCAATCCGAAGCTAGAGTTCGCCTCCAGAGAGAAGTCGGGATACGGACGGGATGGCATCGATCCTATGAACCTCAGATCACTTCAGTGTCTCATTGTCAGGGGAAGCTTATCACGGGGTCAATGCTTCCGCATCTCGAAATCAGATTTCGTGGCCATCACCAGTGGCGTAGCCAGGATTTTTTTGGAGGGTAGGGGGGCGGTTCTATGTTATGAGGGGGGGGCGGCGGTTGGATACTTCGGACACCGCGGTATAGGGAATTGACATGGGACGGAAAAATTATGGGGGGGGGGGGGCGATCGCCCGATCGCCTCGCTACGCCACTGGCCATCAGAGAAATAGGCATACGATCGAACAACCATGGATAGTCAGAGTTTACATTCAGCTACAAATTCAGCCGTCTCGTGGATGAGCCCCAGGCTGCGCCATCCTTTGAGAACCAATATTTTCGTAAACTATGCCTCGAACATCTGACGTCATGCGTGCGAACAAAGGGTATAAACATCGTAACCATCAACCTTGATGGCTGATAGATAAGGAAACGGTGGCCATGGGCTAATCCTTTGACGCAGGCTTGCGTTTGAGTTATTATATCTATCCGGATTACGGTTCCATATTGGTCTCTTTCCACGGAGCGCCCTAGGCCGGTGCCGCGCAAAGTATTTAAAGTGACGGGATAGCTAGATGTTTGTTCTACCCGCGGGGGAATATTTCGGAGAAACATGAGGATTGCTTTCGTTTTCGTCGTTCTTTGCATCGTCGCAGCCTTCTTCGGCTCAGGTGAGAGCAAATAACTCACTCACGGATACGAGTTCGTTTAGATCCGAGCACTTCTGACGAGATTGTTCCTATTTAATCGTGACGACGCTGGGCTATAGTTGTATCAGTTTCGATTCCGAGGTGAAGAATATCAAGGAGCGGCGAGATTCTCTTCATTTGGTTCTCTGTGTTTGCAGCTGACGCTCAAGTGAAATGCCAGAGTTTCACAAGGGGATTCTGCCAGGTGAGTGGATCTCGAACCGATTCTCATCTCGTTATGCTCAACGAATGCGGTCAGGGGAGTGAATTCACCCCTGATTCCATGATTCCGTGATGCACAACAATGATTCACATGAAGCCCTGCAAATGCTGAAAACTTTCCCCATCTAGATACCTGGCCGTGCATGCCCGAAGGGATGGAGGTCGAAGTTCTGGGATTATGGTTGCCCCAACAGCCGATCAAAATGCTGCACTACCGATCCCTAAGACTCCTCCAAAGACGGAATCCAACGAACTGACGCGAAGCACTGGACGCAATGGGGACGGACATTCCTTGCTCGTTCCATGGCCAACTGTACTGAAGGAATAAAGATCGTTTAATCAGAGCAGCTCTCTTGTTGAAACAGGAAGAAACATTTTCCGTTTACTGTGAGATCCAATATGAGTTCCCGAGTTTCTCAGGGGAGTTTCTACAGCTGTCGTCCCCTGAGAGTCCGAAACGGGTCTCCGCAAGCTCATATCCGCCTTCGAAATGCTGCTGTCGATAGGTGATTCCAACCCTCGTTAGTTGGACAACCGACCCGCTCTGAATCCTGAGTTTTGTAGCTCGCAACGACTCCTACAATTCTTGGACATCAGCGATTCAATTTTTGATACGAAATTATCGAGTCTCAGATTGCTCGACGAAGGAGAGTCATGTAGGCAGTTAGACCTGACTTACGGTGGAGTTCGACAAGCACCGTTTATAACCAGCCATCATCAATCATCACACACGTCATCCTTGCTCGTCTGGAATGTTTGAAGCGAAGCCTGCCGTGTCCGGCACACAAACTCGCATGATCAAGAGTGTATGAACGGGCGAACGGTCTATCGTTGGTGGATTGGAATGCGAAGCGGGGTGATCAGAGTCGGACTGGTACCGCAACATGCCCGCCTCTGCGAAATAGCGGCGGGAATCACAGCTGTCGAATGAGAATCGAGTGGAGATTCTCATTTACTTGCAGAAGCTGATTTATCATTGCTCAATTTCGGGAACGGTTCCGGGCTGGCTGAGCCAGTGATCTCGGGTCAACAAAGATCATTACTCGGTGTTCAAGTCAGCTGGGCAACCGAAAACACAAGTAGCGATTCTTCGGCTCCGAGTGGGTGGGATGGCTGATCTCATCCTGATCGGGGGCTCTCCGTATTTCAATCTTGAGAAGACGATTCACGCACGAGGGTGTCTCAACCCTCACTCAATAGAGATACTTCTGTGTAAAGCATGTGTGCATCGAAGAATTTTTCAAATTCAGTGAATCGAAGGAAACCACCCTGGTGAGCTGAACATAACTTGGATCCTCCGCACCGCAAGTGAGCTCCAGTAAGGATGCATCGCATTTCTCCAGTTTCCGGCCCCAAAGGCGAACACAACACAGCTCTCAGGGCCTTCATCCTTGAGGGTAGCTTCAGAAAAGTCATGGCCCGCCTGCTCGAGATGGCCCTCAACGAGGATGACCAAAAGTTCCTGACTCGGAAATATCTCATCGATTCCGTGGAAGCTGAGATGGGCATCAACCTCACTGGAAAGCAGCTCAAAGCTCTTGAGAAGTATAAGAGTCTATTCCGTGAGTTGCACAGACGCGATATCCCTGACACAGCCGAAGAGCCCAACTTCAGTGTCCTGAGCATCTACGCTCGGCTTGGGTTGAGGTACCACGTCTCAGAGACGATTTTTGACAACCCCAAGATCTGCGCAGAAGAACGTGCTACAGCCCAAGAGTTCCTCCAGGTGGCCATGCTCGATCGCTACCTCTACAAGAAGAGCTTTGGCTACCCCATATTGGAGCACTTCCGGAGGGCGCAGGGGATCCGGGACTTTGAAGGCATCACCCGGCCGGCTGGGCCTGTCAAGTGTTTCACCTCGATGGACGACATTCGCAGGCTGGAGTACGAGATCAAGATCGGCTATACCGCAAACTTCCTCGCCCAGTGCTGCTTGCTCAACCTCGTCGATGCTAGACATCTCGACATGATGCTAACGTCGTTATGTAGGCATTCGGGCTTGACAGACTTCTTCACGAAGGCCTTCCCCAGCAGCGAGATCTTCACGGACCCCTTTGTCGATTTCTACACCATATTTGGTAGTTGCTTCCGACCTGGCAGGTTTTCGAAGCCACGTTGGACCGACGCCCTACTGTACTTCAGGATATCCGACGAGATGATTTCTTCCCGTGAACTGGTGTCGGTTGTTGAGAGTATCCCGGAAGAGGCTCTGGACAGTTACCTTAACTATTTCCTACTCTACCTCTATCGTTGCACCTTCAACGAGAGTTGGTCCTTCAGCCGCATGTTGATAGATCGGGTAACACGTGGGGATCCGCTCCCAGAGGTCATCTCGTCGTTGCTCAACCGAGGTGCGAGTCTCCATTTCACGACCGAGCAACGTATAAAAGCCAATGAAGAGATGGCATCGAAGGATCCGTCCATTCTGAGGGATGCAGACCTTCCCGAGCAGACCCGCTCGGACTGCAATTCTTCCCTCGCGCTTCTCGCACAGTTGTCATTAAAAGGCGTCGTCCATTGCTCTACCTTCGCCGAGCACTTCTGCTGCTCCACCAGGGAGGATCGAACACCTATGATTTCACCGCGTCAGCCTCCCGCACTCGCTTGCCTGGCCGCTCGGTCTTGCAAGTTGCCGGAAGAGTATTCTCGAATTCCCGATTCAGTCTGTTCGTGGGTCCAGATCCATCTGGAACTAGAGAAGATTAGTCGAAACATTCAAGATTATCGACCTCATCGACGTCGATTACGGAGGAGAAACGCCGGGGGTCCGTGAGTTATGTGCTAACGAGTAGGCGAGAGTATTCCGATCTTCGCGTTTTGAGCCCACAACTCCCCAAGCAGATGTTCACGTTGATGTTGAAAAATATATTTATAAAGACATACTGGAGCGTTTTTTCACTCATTTGCACGAAATACAACTCTTCCCTATCCCGAAATTGCTGATGGCTTTGAGAGAATGCCACGTCTCACAATCACTGTCATTTCGAATGATTCTATGGAATGTCAAAACTCGGTGTCCCATACTAGATGATCAGAATGTCACACTCTCGATCGCAGTTTTTTAAACAAGATTCGGTCGAACAGACAGCTGAGGGATCTGCTTTGTCCACGGTTTGACGACGACAAATGACCTGTTCTGCTATAACCCTCAAACTAGCTCTTGATTGCCGTCGAGGCCGTCATTCGTTGCGTCAAACCCGGGTGGGAAATCCATGGCTACGAATACATCGCTACATCTTGACCGTGGACTGTGACGGAGGCGACAGAGAGAATTAACAGAAACAAATTTGAGGCGACTACTGGTGAGACACGTACTCCGATTGTGCCCCGGAACGAATGCAAGGGAAGCAGGTATCAGGGAGGTTCAACACATGGAGGTCATGGCCCCGAGTCCTGGACGACTGAAGCTCCCTGCGCTATGAGAAATTCAAATCAGCAAAACCAACGAAAGGAACAGAAAGTCGACGTTCCGGCAAGCGGAAATGTCGATGCTAAACATTTCATGGACACTCTCGGAAATGTGGTTCGATGCCATATTACGTTGGCAATATCCTTTGTTTTCGAACTCATGATGTGTTTCAAGCCAGGTGCTGTCATTCACAACATTGGGAGTCCCTGCTGACGAACGTAACAATCGCTACATGACCGCGATTCTCAGTTCGGTCTCGAAGTCAGCTCTCCTCGTTTTTTTTTTTCGATCGCGTGGCGTTTCGCAACGCTCCTCGACTGAGAATAGTGATTCCAAAAGAACCTCATGAGTGAATGCTCCCCATCCAGTCCTGTGGTCTCTGCCTGTCCGGGGACTTCGTGCATCGCGGACTCACTCGGTATTATAGAGCCAACGGGCTGAAGAGTGCTCCCTTCAACTTCGGGAATGATCTCCCTGGATCGAGCCGCTCTGGGGAGCCCTCTCCGTCCCCGACGGCCGAGCCGTACCCGTGGTTTCTGTGTGTTGGCATTCTTGTGCCTCGGCTGCCTACTACAAGGTGCATGTGATTCACACTTGACCTCCTTCTTCGATCTCTACGCGACGAGGGAGAAAGGACTCTCTTCGACACAGTCCGGAATCATCCTGGCGTCCTATTGTTTTGTTATGGTGTGTTTGTCACCACTCATTGCAAAGCTCATCACCTCAGCTTACTTTCAAGATAGAACACTGCTTCTCATCGCATGGACCGTCGATGCCGTGTTTGGCGTAATCATTTCTTCTACCAATAAACTTGGACGAGGCTATCCGTTCTTTTTTGGATTCCTCACTCTCCGCGTCCTGGAAGGTGCCGGATGTGCTATGGGCTACACCGTACCGTACGTGATCGCCGGAGTTGAGCTGAACGATCAAGTTCACATCGTGATCCCGTTATTGGAAACCATCGACGGAATTTCGGTCTCCATAGGTCCAGCACTCAGTGGAGTTCTATACGATCTCGGTGGTTTCCCGGCGCCCTTCCTTGGGCTCGGAGGCTTACTGCTGCTCTTGATGATTCTGGCGATGTTCTTCCTCCCAGAAGCGAGGCTGCCATCTCAACACTGCCAGGCTGCCATACAACAAACTGAGGGAAAGAATTCAAACATTTGGGCGGCACTAAAGTTTCCGGTGCTCGTGAACGTGCTGTGCACAATAAGTTCCTATACATTGCTCACCGCAAATGACTCGACACTGGCTCGGCGGCTGAACGACGAGTTTGGGATGAACGCGAGCGAGTCCGGCCTGATATTTCTGTACCCCGGAGCATTCTACGGCTTGTCTAGTATGGTGGCTGGTTACGTATCGAGGAAAATTCCAGATCCCAGATTGCTCGTGATAAGCGGTCAACTCGTCTCGCTTGTGGCTCTAGCGCTACAGGGTCCACTCATTCCAATCGCGCAAACGAAAACCGTGTTTGTCCTCGCTCAAATTCTGCTGGGAATCGGTGCCGGGCCTTCGCTTGCGTGTTCTTATCTGCACTCTCTGAAATATCTCTCGAAAGGACAAGAGACTCGAGACATCCACGCTATGTTATCAGCGATCTTCGTCCCGGCGTCCCTGATCGGCGGCTTTGTGGGGCCTCTCGCGGCCGGCATCATCCGCCAGTGTTGCTCGTATGAGGCCGTGGTGGCTGCAAATGCCCTGCACATTATGCTCATCGCGATTCTACTGTTCGTCACGATACGAACAGAAAAGGAAGCCAAGCTATCATCCATTAACTTGACTGAACTCTCTTGAGTTCCATGAGGTCCATGAGGCCTTGGGGATTGGAAGCATTCCGAAGGCCAATTTCTCAACGTGGTGTCCCGGACGCTGTGCGAGGAAACGATCTCTCGTCTCAGATTAGAACGATACGCGGCGCGCCGCTACCTGCAGCTATTCTCACGAATCTCCAGTGAACGAAACTCTTGGAGGAAGCCGAAATCAATGTGAGGACGCCTTATTGCGCACAATTATGATGGCACTCGATCTATCGCGGCTCTCCGAGAAACCCAATCGACATACGCGGGGAGTCTCCACACTCATTGATTGATGCTGGTTTCTTTGCCTGAACCACGCGTCTTTCGTACTAGCTCCCGGTTGCGGCCAAGTGCCCTCCACTGTATCAATTGAATTGATAATCTTTCGCGTGTGTGATCCTCCATGAGTGCCTGATATCGTTTCGAAGTGATTCTGCCGATGTTCATATCTGAAAATAATAAACGAACTTCGCGCCGAGGGTGACTGTCAGTGGCGCGAGGAACGAACAGCCACAAGTTCACTCCCCTCATTCCATACCTCATGAAGTCTGTAATTCGATTCCATCATCTGTTTATAGGTACGAAAACTTTCATATCCAAAACAGGTTCAAATGCCCAACATAGGGGCCCACGGATGACTCTGCTTGGATCTGATTCGAATGCCCATAGCGATGGATTCCCCGACTTATCACGCCAACAACTTGGGCGGTACATTACGAATAAGCGTGCATGCTTGGTGTTCTACCTGGTTCTACCTCATTTGCGAAAAGGAATCCCGCAGTTGAACCATTTATTGCGGAGCGATTTGGCGACTGATGGACCATCCGAATGATCACTATGCGGAAAGTCGCCGTCCCTTTTGGACTCAATTCACATTTTGAGAAGTATGCCTAGCGCGACGAGAGCTATTACAATACACAAGATGGACATATGCCAAGAGTCCTCCGGCAAACCATATACACCGAAAAACATCGTGGCCGCAACCACCATGAGCACAGCAGTTCCAGCCATATGGAGGGATTCGTAAAGTCTCGGCAGCTCTGTAACAAACCAGATCATATACATTGACTTCGTCCCGAAAACATTGCTCATAGATAATGAGGGCGTGTCAGGGTAGGTTCCAGAGAATCTCACCCAACACCTCAGCGGTGCAATACATCTTGTAGAGGAATATCAGCGCGTGCGACGTCATTTGGCTCCATGCAGTGATCGCGACCATCTTGCCTGAGTAAGCAGATTCCGTGGCCGGGAGCCCGTAAAAGGTCAATACAACCAGGCACGTGATAAGCACGATATTGCTGATGCCCAGCATGCTTGTCAGGAACTTCGTGTTTATATTCTCCTTCCAACATGGGTAGAAGATGAAACCGCAACAACGCGTCAATGGTAAACTCGGTGCGAGCTTGTTGAAATAAGGAGACGCGGCCCCCATCTCGGGGATCGGTTGTTGATCGAACGTAAAGGGGCTCGAACTCCCGATCATACGCGGGAAATCCGCATTCCAATACGTCGCGCAGGGAATCCCTAGAGGACTGCCAATACTCCCTCTGTCAAAAATCCGAATTTGAGGCAGACCATCTTTTGAGCTAGCTGACAAGGGCTCCACGGAAATGTGCAAAGTCGCACTTATCGAACTCGGTTCACTCGTGACTATATGGGGCAGTCGAATCTTGAAGGGCTCCTTATACTTCAGCTCAAATGTTTTCGCTGTTGTTGCGATTGTCGGAATGACTTGTTTGAAGCTCTTGCCCGTGACGTACATGTTCCGGTTCTGTTCATACTCTTCCTTCGTTGGGAGCGGGTGCGCATCGAATTGGAGAGCGTTCGAAACTGCTAGGTCTGCGGGAACCTCTTCGGTCACGCAGATTACTCTCTCCTGCGGTTGCGGTCCGCGAAGCTCACTTTCGGCTTGCATGCTTCGTCGTTTACCTCTAACTTCGTGACGCCGACTTCCTCCAACGTCCGCTGGGCAGAGACCCACGCCCTTTTTGCAGAGCACGAATTTCCTCAACTACTGCTCGGACACGTCGTGGAGAGAACATGGAATTTCTATTCCGCTAATTGAAAGCCGAAGCAGTGCTGCGCAAAACAGGAATAATCTCTCCAATCATACGTGAATTGTGGGCAGGGATGGGCACAACTACCGTAAATCTTGAAATAGAAGCCCGGGCTTCTATTTATTTCGAGACCCGATTTTGGGGGGCTTCTATTCCAGAGGGGCTTCTAATAATTCAGACCAACCGAATTCGAAGTTGAAAGCAGAATCAGTCATTGGTACTCGCAGTAAGAAAACTTCCATAGCAGTGACAATCATCGCTAGTTTATTCGATCGATCGAGTACAACGAGTGGAACAAATGAAGCACAGTTGAGAGTGAGGACTTATAAGGGCCAATCCTGTGGAGGCATGCATTGCGGTTTGCAGGCGATGAAATTGCGAAAAGGTGAAAGAATAGTTTTCCATCGGATTTCGGACGTACACCCACCAATGAGAGCTCACCAAGCTCAAGGGACAAATAGAATTTTCTGTACTGAGTCTGACTCGGTCCTCGCGGACTCCAAATCTCGTGTCTAGAATGAGAACCCACTCATTTCCCTTATGGCACGGGAGCGGCGGGGGGGCTTCTATTCTAGAGAGAGGCTCCTGTTCTAGAGGGGGGATTCTATTTTGGAGGGGGCTTGTATTTCAGAGGGGCTTTTATTTATTTCAAACGTTGCCAGAGGGGGGCCTGTGTTTCAGAGGGGCGGCCAATTTAGAGGGGCTTTTATTTCAAGATTTACGGTACTTCCCAATTAGTTTTCAATTGCTCTCGAATTTATTTGGATTTCCTTCGCAGCAGAAAAAAACCGAACTAGTCGGCTCGGAGGAGACAAAATGGATTCGGTCGACGATTTTCTCTTCTCCGAGCCGACTAGTTCGGTTTTTTTTGCTGCGAATGAAATCCAAATAAATTTGAGAGTAATTGAGAAGTAATTGGGAAGTAGTTGTGCCCATCCCTGATTGTGAGTAACTTTTCACGTAAATTGACACCAATCGCGGATGTTGATGAGAGGGAAAACTTCGGAAGAACGCGGAGAGGACCTCATGGAACTCGACTCGGATAAACCAGAGGAGCGAGACTCGAAAGGAACTGAGGTGTTTTATGTGTGCGGATGAATCGGTGGTGGTGAGGAAGTCGTGACTGTTTATGACACGCGAAGTGTTACCTAGGTCGCGTCTAGAAAGTTCCTCGAGGACTTAATCGAACGACAATATGGGCATGTCTGCATTGTGTGTGATCAATGCTGGTTCCGGAATGACTTCCGTGAAGTTGAAGTCAAGATCAGTTGTCGTTGTTGGAGAAGATAGGATGTGGGACGACTGGCGTTAAATCGTGTAGTACCGGTGCCGTTGGCAGTTTACGACGAGTTTCAGTACTCGCCAAAACCTTCCGATTTTCCTGAGCTAAACGCCATCACGACAAAATCAATGAATCCTCGGATCCATTTCATGCAGACCCATCGGCCCCGAATAGAATCAGGAACTTACAGAATTATAGAACAGACCTGCCGGTCTTCGGCCGACTGGAGTGGTTGATAGACGATGGTTGCTAGTCTGCCGAGAGATTTAGCTGATGACTACGCTCTCAATGTTTCGGTGAAGAAGCACATATTTCATGAGAGTTCAGCTTATTATGGATCAGTGACGAAGGAGAGCGTAAAAGCATGATTACTCTATCCCTAGAAGACCTCTCCGTAAAGATTTCACAAAACTGAAGTAAATTGGAGTTGGTTCGACGATGACCGAGAGGAGCCGGACCATTAGGAGATAGGAGAAGTCGATGCTAATAACGATTGCGATTCTATGCATCACTGAGCAACGTGATGACGCTACCTGGGTAGAGAGCTTGGCGACGTCACTTTGTCTCATTATCGAAACCGCAACTGGGAGCATGCAGTGTACTGGAATAGCGCAATCATCTCACGTTGTTACGACAATGAAGCAGCTGGTTGACGATGATGATAGTTTGATGGATGAATTCTGAATTCCCCATATCAAGAATATTCTCCGTCGACATAGTTCTCGAGGAACTTAGGGAGCGACTATTCCGAGAACGAAAGTCACGTTGAAGCTGGTCGAATAGTACTTGATTCAAGCTCAGCAAGAGAAACCCACGTCCGCGAAACCTGGCGGCCCCCTGGTAGCGCTACTGTTCTAGGGTATCACGTGATCGACGAAGAATTTCACGAAAAGAACTCTCTTGATTCCACAGTACGGAATCCGATGGAACTCAGCCAATGCGTGTTCGATGTGCTCTCCTCGCAGTGCGTAACCAAGAAGTACCGAAAATATTCGATCCACTAGGGATTTTCCAATGAGAACTTCGTTCTCATCCGCTCAACTTGTGACCAGTCCCAGCCCGCACTGCTCATTCACGTATCTCAACGGTGGAGCATAGCTCCTCTGTCCGAGCGTCGGCGTTACATCTGGAGATGAGATTGAACCGTCAGTTTGCCCGTGGAGATACCACGTACCCAGCGACCTCCTGTCCCGACCCTGATTCACTTCCGGAAGTCGAGCCTCTGACAGCGAGACCTCCTCTCTCTTTCCACAAAGTTGGCGGCATCATCTGAACCGGTAACATTCTCGTTTTCTGTTGCGGTATTCATGTGTTGTTCTCAATGAATCGAGAAAGTGAGTATGTAGCGCTGAGTGCTGTGATTTCGCCGTTTTCTTGCCGGAAGGCCTCATGGATATTTTCAAATCGAGAGCTAGTGCCCATCTGTTGACAGAAAGAGGAATCGATGCGATTTTGCTTTGAAAGCAAGCCGGAGCTTGCTTCAAGAGATTCTTCGAACTTTCCGGTCTGGATGCTGACTTGTGGTGACTTGGCCGGCGTAGTGGAAACGTTCAGGAATCGTAACTCGTAACGCGTAGAGCTTTATAACGAGCTGGAAATTTCCTTGGTCGCTCATTTCGTGCTAATCATATGAATGGGAATGATTGAGCTGGAAGGTTTCGATCTGAGAACGTGTTCCGTCGGGTTGGCGATGCGCCTCACAAGCCACAACGTGGCGTGCGACTTCGTACAGTTTGCCGAGGTGTATTCTGAGTCACTTCTTCCATATTTGCATGTCTCGTGTGTACTACGCTCGGCGAATTCTTTCGTTTCGGAATCTCAGGTTCGATGCCTGGATGCGACATCGGTCGATTTTCCTCATCCGTTCCTGGGTTGGAAGCAAGTTGTCGCGAACACGACACTTCTCGACGTTCCAGCAGACATGCCACAAAAACATTCTCGATGTTTGAGAGTGCTTGAAGTGTTTGACTGGAGGAACAGCTCGATCAGTTTCTCTTTGGTGAAAATTCGATTATTTTCGTTGGCCTTGAGTTTCGAGTACGGATTCCGGCTCGAAAGACGTTCCGCCGACTGCGTGTTTGGAAGGCATCGGGGCGGAAAACCTGAAACGCGTTTGCCGAGAGACCAGAAACTTCTTTGCCGCTGAACTTTTTGAATTCAACCGGCATTCAGCCAAACATACGAGAATGAAATCCGAACCACACAAACGAACGGGGAGTCCCAGGTCGCCATTCCCGGGCCAGCGCGTGGATGTGACAAAAGTGAGTTTGAATGGTCTTGAGGTTCGCGAATCGTGGAGCTCGATACCGAATTTCGAGGGCCCCTAGTGTCAAGAGTTTCCCCGAATCGTAAGTCATGGCTGGGGAAGCGGATTAGAGAACTAAATCCGGGATTTTCGTGGCTCCGAGACTGTTGCGCGTTCCGCGTGCTCATCGCGCAATCTGATTCATTCGCGAGCACATGGCCTGAAAATCAAGCTTTCGCTCGGAGAAAAGAAACTCTCGAGTAAAAAGAAAGTCTCTTTTATCGCCGATTGACGGAACATATTGACGGTACTTGACAATAATTAGTGGGTGGTAAGCTCGCGAGAAGCTGCCGCGACTATGAGCTGTTTCTCGGCCTCTTTTTCTGAATTCGAGCGACTCACAATGAGACAAGGTCTACAGCCTACCTCGCTACGCATTGGATGACCGGTTTGATATTCACAGACTGGCAGCTATTCCGATGAAGACGTGAGGATTGAACGCGAGAAACTACTCTCTCTTTGTCAAGCTCAAAATCTCCCTGTGCCGAGAGTGCAAGTGATCGGAGCTCTGAGCAAATCGGGCCCGGAGAACAGCCACTATATTTGTACTCTAGTCGTTGGTCAAAGGAAATTCTCCAGTTATCCGGAGCTCTACACGAGTGAGAATAGCGCGAAACTTGCGGTCCTGAACAGCGCGATCAAGTTCATCGAGCGCGGAGCACCACAAGGTGAGTCTATCTTCATCCATTGAAATCATTCGTGCTCCACTCTCGTGTCATCTCGCTCCATCATTGCACTTCGGAAGCAAGAGCAGGATCCGTCCCCTAATACTATCTTCTTGTTAGTGGTAAATCATCCATCCACGGGATCCGGCAAAAACTCCGCCATCCAGGGAGCAGTGGACGGGTTGACAGATCAGGATTCCAAGTCGAATTCAAAGGCCAACATCTACCAAGGTAAGTCTCTCAACCAAAAATATGGATTGAATCATCTATTGGCACAAACGATTGCTGGCTCTGGGGATCTCAATCGAGAGGAGAGGATCATTCAAGAAAAATTGATTATTCAGCTCAACTCGGGGACGTCGATATGGCTCACGTCGTACAGGACATATATGCGGAAAACTTCAACGTAGACCAGATCTCTGAAGCAGAGCTGTACGGCGATTCAGTGGCAGAAGATGCGTATGTCACTGAAAACGGTTACACAGTGGAAAACGCAGAAGTCTATGGTGTTCCTGAGGCTGTGCAATCCGAATACCAGATGTATACCTACACCGAGGAGTATACCGTGGGAAACGTCACGGAAGATGCGACCTATGCTGCTATGAACGGAGTGTACGGAGAAGTGTATGAAGTAGCTGAACAAACCAACGGCGGAGAGCAGCTTTACTATCCAGAAGGGTACTCGACAGAAGATCAAAACCTGTACGCTGACGTCACGGAAGTATGCGAAAACCAAGCAATTGACGAGACGGGTCAGTTGTACACAGCGGAGCCCACGCAAGAAGATTCATACACTGAGGAAGAGCTCACGCAATACTCTGAAGAACAGCTCGCGCAGTACTCCGAAGAACAGGCCGCGCAGTATTCTGAAGAACAGCTCGCGCAGTACTCCGAGGAACAGGCCGCGCAGTACTCTGAGGAACAGGCCGCGCAGTACTCCGAGGAACAACTCGCGCAGTACTCCGAGGAACAGCTGGCAGAATACAGTGAGGAACCGGCCGTCGACGGCGAGTACGCCGAGTATTCCGAAGAGCAATATGCGCAGTATGCACAAGTAGCCGACGAGCAAGGGCTTGATCCGACAGCGGATCCGTCTCAATACTATGCAGAGGCGAACGCTCAGGTGGAGGGCGGAGACTATGGCGAGGTTTACGAAGTCATTGAAGCCTCATCTGAGCAGGTCGTGATGGAAACTCAAGAGTACACTGAGCAACAGATAGAATACGATCCAACGATCCAGTATGATGGAGCAATTTACGCTCCTGAGAATTACACAGACCCGGCGCAAGCTCCACTCTTCGACGCCGAAGAAGCTTCGAATCAGCAGATCGAGCCAGATTCTCAGGCTCACTATGAATCGGGTCTCTTGGATGGCCAAGAGATCTACTACGATGAATCAGGCTACGCAGTTGGAGCCTATGCCGAAGGAGAGACGGTTGAAACAAACGATGCCGATGCAGCAGCTCACCTGCAGCCAGAGCTCACCGCGCAAGGGTCCAGCGAAACCGTCACCTCCGTTGATTCAGCATTCTACGACGA
Source organism: Neoseiulus californicus (assembly GCA_028455905.1). Taxonomy (NCBI): domain Eukaryota; kingdom Metazoa; phylum Arthropoda; class Arachnida; order Mesostigmata; family Phytoseiidae; genus Neoseiulus; species Neoseiulus californicus. The sequence continues at coordinate 5,862,636 of JAMQGS010000002.1, read as the reverse complement.
AACCGTCGGTGCTTCTCACAACCTCCAAGCAGGGGAGCAGTTGATCTACGAAACTATCGAGGCTGCATTACAAGACGTATACCACGAAGGGGTAAACGTTTCTGATGCTTCAACCAACTACTATGGGACGGAGCTTGATCAGGATGGGTATGCTGTGGCAGAACAAGATCTGGTCGACGGTATGACAGCGTTGTCGTTGCAATCTGCCGCGCAGGGTTACCAACTTGATGAAACAGCGGAAGTAGAATACGTCACGGAATACTATGAAGGCGAAACTCTCGAAGAAGACCAGGTGAGTTTCTACGACGACCGCACGTTCACGGTAGCTGAAGGTCGTGATTTGAGTCCTGCAGAATACTTTGACAAGAATTACGGCAGAGACTTTGGGTACATGTTTTCACAGGCTGATTGCTCGCAGGCTCTTCAAGTTACCGACGTGAAGCTGCCCGATGAAGTTGACATCTATCAATTGGAGCAGCTACCAACTGACCTTGAAACGGCTGGCGAAGCTTCTGCGAGCGGTGGTGCAGCTTCGGAGACTCAGGAGGTTCCGACTACGGAGTATGCGGGGACGGAGTATGTCGATCCGTCATATCCAACCGAGCTGGTACAAGCGCAGTATGATCAAACCACCACTGTAGGGGAATATCAGAGCGCGGCAGCTGGCGACATTGACATTTATCAAGTCGAGGAACTGCCGACGCTGTCAGTCACTGAGGATGGGTACCAAAGCCCAGCGGTGGCGGATATTGGAATCACCCCAGTTGAAGAAGTGCCCTACGCGGATGCTGCGATCGACGACCCAGCTGCGGCGATTCATGGTACACAAGCTCTGGAAGAAGAATATGCTACAGAGGAGATTATTGACACCAGACTCAGCGGCTCGTTGCAGTCGCGTTTGCAACGTGCCCTGATTGTGAACATCAGTTTTGATGGCCACGTAACTCTGAATCTCTACGGTCCGATATTCGAAGCATTCTCTGCTCTGGAGTACACGCACAAGGCAGAGCCCGTGACAGCTGTAAGCAATGTTTGATTCATTCAACTGCATGTGTAGAGAAGTCTTCGTCAGGCCAGGATTATTTATATTTTCAGATCTACAAAGCAAGGATGTCATTCCGGTATTATTCCTGATATTATGTCATAATAATAATCGTGGACATGATATTTTATTGGTGACTTCCAGTGTGAGCTCAATCAGTGGTATGCTGTGGATTACGATTGTAAGGACGGGAGCACGGCGAAGAGAGCTGTGGCGCAGTACGCTCTCGAAGACGGACAGTCGTACATGATGCACTTCTTGGACGAGGACTTCATGTCCGCGGTGCCTTTGAATGCGATTTTCGACCTCGAAAATCCCGACGAAGTGTCCAGTATCCCACCTCAGGTGAGTTCTTGTGCTTGACCTCCATCCATCGCGATTGGTCGAAATGTCTGAACTTGAAAATCTCCGTTCTGAACACGATGAGCCGGTACGGAGTTGTATGATCGAGTGAATATGAAAGCGTTGACGGCTGCGTCGATTTCAGGGAGTGACTGTCGAAGTCATGGAGCTGACCGAGAAGAAAGTCTCCCCGCACACTGTAGAGATTCTACTTTCACAATGGCTGTACAAGGACGTTTACATTATTCCTGTGGATACCGCGGGAGCTATGCCCAAGGTCAGACTGATCGACGAGTTTGGGGAGCTACTAAACGTGTAGCAAGAATGCAGATTATGACCGGTGGACCCGCTGGAGAACTGACGCCGCAACTTATTCGAATTAATAGACTCTGCAAAAGCTTTCTAAATGGGTCGGAAGGTGCCGAAGGAAGAAGAAATTTGTCATTCGTGCTTTCACCCTTCCTGGTTTGAGGGCCTGGTCGAGTTCTCTGTGTTTCGAATACTGGAAGGATTGTTCTCAGTAGCCATGAAACGACTGTGAGTGACAGAATGGTGTCAGAACTGTAATTTGGAGCGAAGCAGTCTGAAGAAATTACTCGCGGTCAGTTCTTCATCATCAGTCCGGGACAGAGTCCAGCGCAAGCGCAGTCAGGCAGACTGGCGAGAACGAATGACTTAATAAAGTTCGAGAAATTTTTGCGGGATGGTTTCCGCCTCTTATCTCGGACAAAAGTGATTCTCATGTCTCTGTTTGATTCATCCGTGTAAAAAAAAAATTGCGAGCTGATTCATAATTCTCGATTGCCGCATTGAGAGTGGAATGCTGACGTTCAAGATCGAATTCGATTCTGCTCGGATCCGTGGCCGTGGAGGGAGGATTCTACGTCATGCTGATGAACATGAACGCTGTCTTCGAACAGGTTCGATCGAATGCCGGCCGGCCGGCCAAGAAGTCTGTGAATACGGGAAGAACCACGGAATACTTTGGCAGTTTCCGGCTGGGTTCACTGGTAGAAGGAGCCCTCGCTATCCGAAGTTTCTCGGAGCTTTCGTTTTCCTAGTTCTCTTCCTATCCAGCGGCTAGAGTTCCTCGACACGTCCTACGCGTGGTCGGCATTGCAGTTGGCAGGGCCGCTCCTCAGGCACGGGGGGCTGCGAAATGCCATCTTCAGGTATCGAAAAATTGTGAATTTTCCGCGATGATTCAGTGAGCTTCGATGCTCGCTGTCTTCGAACGTGATCTCTGAGCTCGGAAGCACGCTCTCGAGACCTGCCGCATACGGAATCGGAGCGCAGGGTGGCTCCGGGATCTCATCACTCATCACGATAATTCATTCCCACAGCAGAATCGCCAACGTTGCTCATTGCGAATCGTGTTATCCGGATCAGAAACCACATTATCGACAGACGCTACCCGACAGGAAGGGAATATCGCATACGGATCCTGGATGGAGGCCTCATGACAAGCATCGGAGTTTCCGGAACGCAGGTACAATCCGTACGCAGGTACGCCGATCCAGATGCCAACCTTTTTTCCACCTGATCTCCCGCCCTCCCTCCCTCGATACGGTAATGCTCGACAGTAAGATAAGCTTTTGGACAAGGAGAGGGCGCTCAAGATTCCTCCGCAGCCGACGTGGAACTCGGCGAGGCTGAATCATTCGGAGCCCCCCGCAGCTACAAACCCCTCTCAAATGAAGAGGGCTAAGTGTCTTGCCCTTTGGTGAGACATCGAGGAGACAACTCACAAGGAAGGTGCACAACCCCGACCTGGGGAGTCGCGGCCAAACACGGATTGGGTACACTGATATCGGGGACGTCATCATAATCGGCTAAACAGGTGAGGAAAAATTGTTACTGCCTTACAACTTCGGCTGAAATCGACGATTCGGGGCACTTCTAAGCTGAAAAAGCTGAAATGGCTACGAACGATGAAATGCCCAGTTTGTATTCAGCCGATTCAGGACACGCTTCCAGTATGAGTGACCTACGCCCATGACTATCTCTAAGTTTGGTCGCGAAATACCAGGTTGAGGTCGTGCACCCACTTTGTCAGGTTCCGAATCCCAATGGCAATCGATGTCCACCGATTGTTATTATTTTCTCTTCATTCATCATGCAACGATGCTGACAAGGAAGCTGGCTTCCGCTGCAGAGACTTTACTAGAAATACACGTCTGTCAAAGGAGCCGCTGGGAGGCTCTGTACGCTATTTCATCGAGCTGCGATCACTTCTGATGAAAAATGCGGATGCTCCTGCTGTTGAGGATTCGGTGTTTCCAGTTTATTCTTCGCAGATTCGGTTTTCACGGAATAATTCAAAAAAATGATGCCCATATCTCCGGTGGCGTGCAAAGGGGGGCGGGGCGATCGCCCCGGGCGGCACTTCCCGGGGGGTTCGTTTCAAAAGATTGAGAACACGCCGGCGATCTCAACTCGAACACTCTGTATTGTTCTCAAACTCGACACTATAGGTCCCGAGAATAGAGCTGCCCCGGCCTTAAATCTAAAACGACAAGCTCATCTTTCTCCGGCACGACTTCGAGCAGCATCATGTTTAGAACTCCTTCTTCCGCCCCCCGTTCGTTCAAGTCCAGAGGCATTGTCGCTGAGGTTCCTGATTCTCCCACCTCCGTGTGGTTCTCGGGATAAGCCTTTCGTTCAGTATATTGTTCATACTCGAGATGTCGCTTATGATCGAGATATGGCTTTTATTGCCGGAATGTCCAAAATAGAGGGGCGTCTTACTCTCTGGGTTTGCCTTATTGTGAGGCAAACTTGGCAAGCGCCAGGCGAAAAACTTGAGCCGGTTGGGGTGGCGAAACTTTGACAATTAGTCATGACGATAACCACCAGGCCTGCTCCTCCCACTGAGTCCATGGGCCCGCCGAAAATCCTGGTTCGTTATAGAATGCTTGACGGATCCCTGGATGCCCGGACCTTGTGAGTACATACTACCTGAGTCGAGACCTCCGAACGAGGAACCGATTTTCTGAGAATCTCACAAGGGTACCCCCTCGAGGAAAAATATCGATTTTCCCCCAGAAATCCTGGGTGCCCGACTGTGCGCGACGGCATGCAATGGAATGCAGAAACTTCAACACAAAATTTGCGAATATAGAGAAGATCACAGTCCGTATTGCTAACCCGGTGAACGCTCCTAAGACATCGTCGTTATCCAGACCCCACCCTCGATACAGAATATTACGGAGTGACTCCGTAGTAGTGGTCGGTGAGATTAAGTGATTGATACCGCGAACGATCCAAGCAAACCGGACGCGCGGTCCGAAGGCAGCTGAAAAAGGTTGAGTTCCGTCATTAGGGATCGATCTGTGCATCGTGAATTACATCAGAGTTTCCTGCGTTGTCACGGAAAATAATCGATCTGTATCACAGTCGAAGGTTTCTCCGCGATAAAGCACGTTGCTTCATTGGACACAATGTTTGAATATAATTCTCTGTATATACAACCTTAAATTCAGACTTACCCCATGCGACGAATGTCTCAGGTAAGTAACTCACAAAGATCGAAAGGACGAATATATCGGACCATGGTCCGAAGAAGAGGAGGCTGAGCGACGAAAACGCCGATCCCACAGCAATGCCCAGGAGACCTTGCATGAATATCAGAAGAACAGCGAGCACTAGTGATCCTTTCAACGGGAGCACATCATTCAAGTTCAAGAGACACATACAGAGAAGCACGATAACTATTTGAAGTAACAAATTAAAAACTAAACCAAGAAACGTAGTTATAGCGATTTCCCGCGATTTCACACCGACAGGCGTGAAGCGCCCGCGTATGATATGTACAATGGCGAATAGAGCTTGAAGTCGCGCCAGCGCTAGCACCACTCCTAAAGTTGTGTAAATGAAGAAGTTGGGAGCGAGGAATTCGGTATGGCCTATCAGTCGCGTTCCGAATACGGGATCTTCGAATCTCGACTCTATTTCAGCTCTTGATCCATTCGTTGCTTCCTTCGTTTGCCCAGGTAATTTCTGGAATTGAAAATCTTCATGTCGACAGTCCTCCATCGGATCTTAACAATATATAAACTTGCGGCCACTCGCACCGACCAAGATCACGCTCAAATCACGGCTCGGAGTTCGCGGGAATCTCGCGGGTCGCCACTAGGCTTTCCAAATAACCGCATTCTGGAGAACCGCGGTTCGCGGTTAACCGGAAATTACCGGAAAAACTGCGGTCAACCGCAGAAAACCGCGGGAACCGCAAGAGAGAACCGCGGTTACCGCCAGGAATAGCGTAAATTCTGCGGTTATCCGCGGATAATAACCGCGGTTAGTATCCGCTGGAGAGCCTAGTCGCCACGCAAGGCTCGACGATGAACATAGGCTACCTCAAATCCCCCCAGGTCCCCCAAGGAACGGAAACCTCAAAAAGCTCAAAAACATCGTCCTTCCTCTTATCGTGAAGTTCGCTGCTCAAATTGCGCGCGCTCTGACGATCACTGTGCCCAGGTACTCGCTCGTGTCGAGCGACCGACAAAATGAATTTAGAGTCTCCCGTTACCACAACATGAGACATGAGCCAGACGTCGGACGTCAGGTGCAACCGAATAGAATCTCCGCATTGCGCGATGTTGTCGATCGCACCAAAAGTAGCTTCGCACCCCCAGGAACAGTCTCGCAGGAGCCCAGGTTGGGAACCACTGAGCTAGACAATGAGTGGATGATCTTCTCGCAGGGCATGACACGAGATTGAAGTTTTGAAAACCGCTGCATCAGCCTTGACAATAGTCTAGCCGGATAAAGCGGAGCGCACCTTCGTGCCATATATACTCCAGATGCAGTTCAAGAAGCGATACGTGTAAAATCGTCACACTCCACCGAATCGCTCAACGATTGCGAAGGACGGGGGATAATGTTCCAGAATCTCCGAAAGCGAGACTGCAACGGCAGAGTAATGTTGTGGACGACGACCGAGACGGTCATCAAAATCGTCAAAGGAAAACGCCCGCGAATAGAGCGCATTACGGAACTCTCCATGGTCTTCGCCCGAGTGGGGGGACCACGGGCTCCGGGATCCGTGACCTCCCGAAAAAATTACTGAAACTGGATCGGTGCACTAACCTGAGCAGCGAGCATGATGGCCCTATGCAAAATGAATCTGATCTCCTGGCTTTTTGCATGGACATCGATATCCAAGACGGACTCGATCGGGGCATTGTTTTCGTCGGCTCCACTGGATCTCAACACGAATTGGTAGTGGGGAACCGACGAGAAATTTCCGCCCACTCTCATCACGGCGCAGGTTTCGCCACGCTCCAGACTAGCGAGAGCCTCATCGAGGTCACTGTATGGTCGTTGGAGACTCGTGTCGTTCGGGGAGGAAATGAAAGGCAAGTGTCCTATCTCCAAGGCGGCGAGAAAATGATCCACAAGTGATGAACTCGAGTTCAATTTTACGAGAGCTACGGGTAGCTCTGGTCGGAAGCTATCGGGACACTTCGTCCTGATGTCATAATATGCGAAAATTAAACACGATAACCAAAAACCTAGAGGGAACAAGAAGTAGAGCCTCTTGAAAACAATCCAATCGTTCACTAAGAGCATGAAGATCCGATACCAGGAAACCGGGAGCACGTCTCGCCGTAGTGTTCCGCCGATGTAGCCGAGAGGTTTTGTTTTTCCTGAAGCGACGGTATGCTTCCAGGCTGATGGATCATCGTACATCGGAACCGTCTGTGAATACAGAATCAGCACGGTAAGCTGAACAATTTTCAAGTACATCTTCACTCGACGGAACGGCACCCAGATCAATCGACTGATTGGGACTCGAGATACGAACCTTTTTTTCGGTTTCAAGGGCGCTAGTCCTGGTCATCACGCGTACGGACTCGAGACTATCACAGTGCCCGGCGATCGCGAATTTCTCTTTCGTACGGAGTTTCGTGAAAACTCCCGCGAGAGTTACGCTTTGATACTTTCTCAATAACCGCTCGGGAGAGTCTCGAGCCACGAGGAGACCGTTGACCACAATGGCGACGTCGTCAGCTTGCGCGGCTTCCTCGTAATCATCAGTCAAGAGCAGGACCGCGACTTCCTCTTCCCGACTGAGTGTTCTGAGAAGATCCAAAATCCTGCAAGGACACCGCGACGATAACGCGCCTGATCATAACCCTGCACGAAGGTAGCTTCAAGTAAACTCAATTGATACCAGCAGAACTTACCTCTTCTTCATTGAACGGTCTTGTCGCTTCGTAGGCTTGTGTATTAATAGGAGATGAGGCGAAGTCATCAAAACAGAGGCTAGTGTGACTCGGTCCGTTTGGCTCACTGGGATACGCGAGATCAGTCGGTGTTCGTTTGGAAGTTGTAGTGTTTTCGACAGAACTTCCACTCGCTCTGGGGACACATAAGACCCAGTTTGAACGCTAAACTCGAAGTAATGGTTATGGTTCCAAACCTATGGGCGAGATGATATTCGAAGTTGATATTCCAATGGAGGCAATCTCCTAGGTCTATCCCTGTATTTTGATGCAACACGTGTATGCCTACTGTGGTCACTAGAGCTGCGAAGTTCAAGCAGTTTCAAACCAAAAAGGAGGCAGGCGAAAAGGCACCGGAAATGAGTGAAAAAGACAAGAATGCACTATAGGCAAACTATGACACCGCCAAACACTGATTTTTATTCTTCAAAAGAAAAAGATGCATTGCACATTGGAATGATGTGGAATTTCGCACGTTCGCATTCGATAACGGCTTCCTGCGGTCGGGAAGAAGCTCCTCATACCGTGAAAAGCTACGCTCAACGTCGACATTTGACATTGGTGCCTATCGGAGCGATGCGACATCGCTAGCGGCAGGATTCGGCAACTTTCTCGAATACCCCTCCATAGGAACAAACAACAAAACTTCGAAGTTAGCGAACCCTTCACTCCTTCGAAGGAACTCTATCAAGCTCAGCTTTGATCGGCTTGCCTTTCACCTAATCAGCCGCTTTGATACAGGATTTTATCCCATCCAAAATTCCATATGTTGAATCGATACTTTGTTCGATGCATTCCAGTTTAGTGATCAAGTCCGCGATCATCCTGAAATTCCCACCCGCTGTCACTCGCGCGAACTTGCTTCGAACAAATCGCGCATGCCTTCAACGATCTGCACAGACTTGTTCTTTCGAAGCCCACAAAATTCAGCTCGGGAAAGCTCTTGAAAACCATGATTCCTGCGATCGACCTGACTCGAGATTGGAAACTTGGAATCTCTGGCGGCGCGCTGCGGCGTCCCGAGAAAAAAGGGTCGAACAGCAAAAATGGCACACTAGGCGGCGGGAATCCGAGATAGTCGAAATTCAGAAAAGTGGGTGGAACAGACAAAAAAAAGTACTTCAGGCAAAATGCCACAATTTCGCAGCTCTAGAGGTCACTAATTTTCCAGCCCGTCAGATGTCTCCCGAGACGATTCGACCGTGCTGACTTCGAAAGGTGTGACCCTCGAACTTACCCTGAACTTGACTCTTCGGCTTTCCACAGAGTCTTCTGATAAACCTCAAGTTCTCGCGAATCGTCAGTGATGGATACAAGTGGCTCCACCCGGAAGTCATGAGTCCCACGGCGGGTCTGGAAGAATCTTTGAGGCTCCTTGGATCCGGATTCCACGAACGTGCAAGTTCCTCCACGGCAGGGAATGCCAACCATACATCTTGGGAGAAGTCATCTCTAGAGTAGATGGAGAAACTGCAACAGGATAATTTTACCCCTCAGCTCAGGAGTTATGAACAAGGCATGAAACAGGCGGAATGCAACAGGTACGAGAGATATTCACAATTTCCCTTCGCGCTTATGCGTATGCGATTTGTCAGAAGCTTCCCAGTAATTTCGCTCATGAGAATTCGCTTTTTGATCGGCATATGAATCAAAACTGTCTTCTAGTGTCCACGAGGAATCTGCACTCGGAATGATTTGAGCAGGCCACACGTTTCCGTCCTGGTCCCTGAACTTGTTGGACACATATACACCATCCCCTTCCACGGCATCCCTCTCCTTATCGCTGATGGGAAGCTGGAACAAAAAGAGAAAACGTCAGATCAATCTAAGGAGACCTGCTCCCAAGTAAGCCACATCTAACAGAAACATTCGTATCACATCCTCATTCTCATCCTCGATCCTGATCAGTTCCAGCAACCATTTACATTCCCACTTCCGACACGGTAGTAGCACAAGAAAGCTCACGACGAAAAAGTTTCAACGTCAAGTAGAAAACTAATGCGCCAAAAGAGACGGTCTCTCTCTCTCTCTCCCTCGTAGCCCTCTCTCTAACAGTTTTCGTCGCCGAGATCATCACCACCGTGATAACTAGAGTGCGTATGTTCATGCAAAATGCGTGAAATGCATAAAAATGCATAATTTTGGATATTCTGTTCGCATATGCATATAATGGGGTTCGGAGCATAAATTTGCATGAATCGGGCGTCAAATGTGGCTCAAAAATGAATCAAATGGGCTTCAGAGCATATATTTGCATAAATTCATCGAGAATTTCACTGGTTCAGTTCAAGAGACGGGGCGCAGCTCCGGACCATTGGGGGTCGCTCACTCCGGATTCGCTCCAATGACATCTGTCGAAGTCGATGGACCTTCTCCGGTTCGAAACATACCCTGAACGACCGTCGACAAGATTTCACTCTCGAAAATTTGAGAATTAATGTCGTCTAACTGTGTAACAGTCATACAATCCTTCGCACGTATCAACATAAACGTGCATAAAATCTATTTCTCGGTGCATATTTTGGCCAGTTTCCTTGCATATTTGCATGCATATTTCCTGGTTTTATTTTGCATGAAGGTACGCACTCTAGTGATAACTATCGACGACAAGAGCTGTCACAATAAATTTCGGCCGCATGTTAAGAGCTGTCAGTTCATCGCTCATTGCTTCAACGAAGTCAACGTTTAAGTTATTCGGGCTTCCTTACTCTGATTAATCCAGGCGGATCTGTTTCTTCTCGAGAATGCTTTTCGATGTGGCCTTCGGCAACATGGAGGGAGAAATCCGGTTCGATACGTTGAGATAGCCGCGAGGACGCTCACTCTGACGGAGAGCAAGTTCGGGGTGAGAAGCCTCTATCCAAAATCGATGATGCCAGGCGCCTCGACGGTGATCATAGTGATCTCTGCTCACCTCAGAATAAAACCCTCATTCCTACAGAGTTGAGGGGCTCGTTTCACAGAGGATAGACACTTCTGTACCGTCGCCCACGCTGTCGATCTCGCTCTGAAATTTCTGCTCGAGATCGCCAACTTTGATCGGGACTCCGATATGCATCGAATGAGCGGAATTCGAGGAACTCCTGCTCGATACTGCTGGACCCCTCCCTTAGCATCTCCCGGATCTTCGTCTATTCGTCCCGGGATCGAATCTGAACACGGGCCCATCTTAGGTAACCGGACACGAAATATCTTGACCCGGGTTCAGTTTCATTTACCGGGTCCAGAAATCTCGGACGCCGCTCCGTACTCGGATACGTGGGTCCCGTGGTCTGGATTCTGGGGCTGATCCTCTCACAGTTTTGTATACGCACGGGGGGAGATCCGTGCATTTCACAATATTCGAAGCTCGGCGAGCCAAGTGGTGTCGCGACTGGGAAATCTCGAGAAAACGTTTGACATCTCTCTTGACGATTTTTGAGGTTGTTCACAATGAATACCGGGCGGATTCCAGGGGTATCCGGACTCGCATTTCCGATGTTCCGGCAATATTCATCATCGTTATCGACACGGGTAGATTGGTCGTCTTTTGTCAGAGATTTCTCCGCTGCACACTTGGATCGAGTTCCGGTCATTCTCGGAGCTGCGTTCCTTGGAACGCCAAAGTGATGCGCGTCCCTGCGTACCGAAATATGACGTCTACGAGGAGTCGTTCGGACCTGTCCTATGACAATGCGTAAGTTGCCCTCTGGTGAGACCTTAAGCTGACAATTCAGGTTTCGAATCCCATTGGTAATCGGTGACAACCGATTTCCATCATTTTCTCTTCATTCATCGTGCAGCGATCACAAAAGCTGACTTCTGCCGCTTGCAGAGACTTTACTCGAGATACTGATCTGTTCGAGGAGGTGCTGGAAAGCCCTGCACGGTATTTCTTCGAGCTGCGAAAATTTTTGATGAAAAATGCGGATGCTTCTGGTATTGAGGATTTCATGTTTCTAGTTCAGCGGTTCCCAAACTTTTTCGTCCCGCGCCCCCCTTCGCCCGCCCGGGGAATGGGCATGCCCCCCACCTAATCCCTCCAGAAGATTATTCCTCACCTGAAAATCGCCGCGAGAATGACCACAACAAAAATCGCGTATTTGCATTATTATAACTTTATCGGAATCATGTTTTCTGCTGGTCTTTTTATCAGCCACCTCTCTATGCTGTCAAAAAATGTTTCAGAACTTCAATATACAGTCGCCGCGCCGCAACGAAGTTTGACTTTGGTTGGGGTCTGTTTCTATTATCGTAAACAACGCCCTTCCTCGCTTCCTGTGAACATCGGTGATCCCTTCACCCTCAGGGAAGAGCGTCAACAGGAAGCTCGAAACTGATGGAGGACATTGCAATGAACACGGGAGGGAGTTTCCCGAAAACAACACAGAGATGAGCCTGGGAGAACGCGCCGGCGAAGTCGATTGTCGAGACTTCTCTCGAATTTCAGGCGGGAAGTAGAGTTTCCACGGAACACGGTGAGGAAATGATGCCCGTTTCTCTGAGCCATGACGATAACCACCAGGCTATTTTTTTTTCACAAAGTCCTTTGGTCCGCTAAAAAATCCTGGTTCGTTATAGCATACTTGGCGGACCTCTGGCTGCGCGACCAGGCGCGTATACAACGAAAGCTGAGCGAGCTTTAGCCCCCAGACCTTGTGAGTTCATCCTATAACGATCGAAACTTCCGAATCTCACCAGGGTACCCCCATGAGGAAAAATATTAACTCTCCTCCAGTAATCCCGGGGACCCGGCTGTGCGCGACTGCGTGTAATGAAATGCAGGAACTTTGGCAACAACTTGCGAGTAAAGAAAAGGCTACAGTCTGAATTCGGCGCCGATCCGCGGCAGGCGCGTAGCCAGGATTTTCTGTCGGGGATGGGAGGGGGGGGGGCAAGGGGTTTGGTTTGGCCTGGAAAAACACTCCGTGCTGATGTCCCATCTGCTCTCTGTGTATCTGGAGCCCGGAAATGATCCAAATAGTTGCGCAGAACCTTGCTTTCGTTGATAACTAGAGTACTGCTGCTCTAGTCGTCCAGTCGCGGCCATCCGCGCCTTTGCTCCGCAGGGCTTCAAAATTGCGGCCCGATCTGAGCAGATCCAGGGTGGCAAGTCCCTGAAGGAGCACATGGCTCCATCCGCCTCTACCACTGATTCTGCGAGGAACTTTTTTTTGGCAGTCCAATGGAATATCAGCTCCTACGTCGAAGCTACGAGAGGTACCGGGAAATTCCGCCTGTAATAGCACAAGGCAGCACACTACTCTTGGTTTTTCCGATTTGCAGGGACAGCCGTGACGTCTGGCGTCGAAAGTTGGACAACCCAAATAGTTGGGAATGTCTCGGACCACATGAATGTCGTCAACTCCTTACTCCTCTTGATCCCCCTCCGTCAGTATTCAGCATTCCGGAAAACAATAAGGAAAGCAGCTGAAAAGTCAGGTTTTCGATGTGTTCACAGCAAAGATCATCATCATTATCCACAGGGGTGGATTTCGTCTGTTGTCGAGGATTCAACCGCGGGACATTTGGATCGAGTCCAGGTCATTCTGGGTGCCGCGTTCCTCTGAACGCCTGCAAAAGATAGCGTCTCTTTCGCGTACCAGAGGGACGCGCGTCCCTGCTTATCCGGGTTAAAAAAACGCCTGCCTCATGACTATGTGGGCGCCATGCTCCTTCAATCGCAAACATTTTGAGAATATTCTTGTGAACCGTGCGCCCGGAACAAGCGCTCACAGAGAGCCACTGGGGTTGCCGATCGGTTATCATTGGCGCGTTGTGCTTGATACAGGTACATTTCCCCTTCCGAATGAATACGGTTCTTCCGCTTCACTCCTCTCCATCGCTTGTGTGTGTGTGTGTGTGTGGGGCGAATGGGGGAGGGGAGACGGCCGAGTGGTTGGATTCAAACAGGCGGCGCGGGAACGAGCCCGGGGAGAACTTGATAATCTTGAGTTCAGCTGGATCGAAGCGTTGGCTGGTGTCCTGGCTTCTTCTTCAACCTAAGATCAAGCGAACGCAACTCTTCAGACCAACTTCCCCCATGAATGGCCCAAGTCACTCGTAGATTGCCGTGTCCCGCCGATCCTTCACCGTCGTAGCGTCGTCTGCTAAAACAGCACAACACTTCCACTTGGGCCGATAAGCGGCGAGTGGCACGAGAGCGGCGGCGGCGCTGGTCTGTCTGTCTGTGTCCCCAGCTGATGCTGTGTTGTTGTTGTCTGTTCATGACTTAACATTTTGATCTCGGTCATTCATTGAAATTGCTCAAACCGCTCGCGGTAGTCCGTTCCTCGTCAAAGTTGCCTTCGCTCAGGACCGGCCGGTGGTCAATGCAATGGCCTCGAATCCGTTTGAGTCGCTGATGTCTGGGAAGCGAAGTAAAAACACCGAAGAAGAAATGCAGAACGGTGTCGACGTCGCTTCCGAAAGCTGCGGAGATGAAGAAATCCAACTCGAAGGCATTCTGCGAGTCAGTGTGGACAAGGAAAAATACAAATGTGTCTTCCTACAAGGTGAGCTCTTAGATGAGAATAGCGAAAAGTTTTCCTGAAGCATACGGAAGAAAACTTTTTTGACACTTGTTCTCCCGCTGTGTCTTCCTGTCTGTCACCACCTGTGATGACTTGGAAGACTGTTACTCGGCAGTTTATTGTGCGCGACGTTTCGAGTAATGGTCTGCGACGGCAATGGAGGGAATGAATCAGATGAGAACTTCAAGGTAGTTTCGGCAGTGCATCTTGAATTCGAGAATCGAGTTCAGGTTGTTTGGTTCGGAGCGCTCAGTTCAGCCCCCAGACCGGAGTGTAGGATTCCAGACCGAGGTACAAGAGTAGTCATTCGGGGATTCTAAAGAACCCCTATCCCCCTGATGATCCGACGCGTAGACAAACCCCCGAGAACCCCTGGACCCTCGATCCAGGTCTTAAGTAATCAGTCGGACTGCGTTCGAATATTTCGGAGGTTCACCTGCATTTAAGAGAGGTCGATCGGTGCTGAAGCGGGGGATCAATTTTGAGTCCCACACTAGGGAATCATACTCAACATGCATTCGCGTCCAGGGCGATAGGCTCCAAGAACTCTCAGAGCCACGAGGAAGACTTCCCTCGTCTTCACACGATGTTCGCTCAAAATTTAATGAGGGTTCGTAGTGACCGCGACTCTTGCAATGCACCGGACGCTAATAACGGTCCGCGTTGGCTTCCAGGAATGGCGGAATCGAATGCTCGGCTGGCTGTCGACCGCATGAACGAAGCTGTTTTCGAAAGACTTATGATGGATCCCGAAAGTCTCGCCAAGGAGAAAAAAGATACCCGGCGTGTGATGTACATATACGGCTGCTATCAAAGGTACTTGAAAGGGTTGAATGAGGCACCGAAAGCCCCGGCCGTGGACACGCATCCAAGAGGGAGTTCACCTTTGCTGACGTGTTATCGGTTATGCATGCATGCAGTTACCATCCGAACTGTCAAAATAAACTCTGCAATTATTCTCGAACAGATCGTTCAAAGCTGACCTCCCGGATGACATTTGTAACAAAATCCGTCACATCCTCATTGAACAAGCGGCGACCTGCCTGATGAATGAGGCTATATATCCCGGACCCACGAATCCACCTCACTCGGAACAACTCCAGATCTTGGTCATGGACGAACGAAGTGTGCGGATAAGAGAATTCATTAGGGAACTCTCATTGGTTGTCGACGAGCGATATAAAGCTGGAAGCGAGGAAGTGACGTTGCAGGTGAGTCCGATTGGCCACGACAACGATTCCTCCGAACCTTCGAAATCAGAGAATCAAGTCAATTCCTCCCGTGAGATATTGAACCAACGTGAATGTTTAACAGCTTACGGATTCCGTTTTCTTCATTTAGGCTATCATCACACCCACGTTGAACGCTTTGGCGAAGGAATTGAAGGAACAAAATGTGATCTCGACAAAAATTCATCCCCTATTCGACCTTGTGAAAATTTTCATGCAGAACGAGCCGCTTGCGTTGGCTTTGTTAAAGAGTCAACCGATGAAACCGCCCCCTCCAAATCGTTTGAACATGATGGAAGAAGTTCTCGCTGTCGCCGGGCTGAATCAATCGCTGTTTGGCGCAGTATTCGGATGTTCATTCCTCGGCAGCGATCACGGACAAGGCTGGGGCTTCTTCGAAAAGTACGTTGTTTACACTTTCGGGAGTGTTTCAGTTCAAGCGAATCATAGCAGGATGTTATTGTTTTGCCGGAATGCGATCATCATCTAAACAAGCCTATCTGCTTTCCTTCGATCTTCAGCATGACGAACATGACGATGCAAGATGTCGCCATTCAAGAACAGAACATGTGGACCCCGATGAGAAGAATCCAGGAGAGCCTTTTTGAAATGGTCAATCAGCTGCTGAGAACTTCGCCTGCCGTCCGAACGTTGGTCGTCGAATGGATCGGTTACGCTCTCCAGGTTAGAGTCACTCGATATCGGTACGATAGTCGGATGAAAGTCCACGTACCGTTTCAATGGAGAAAAATTTCCAGAATTCGATGGACTCATGTGTTCCCCTGCTTGGTGTGGTTTCCAGATGTGCAGTGGCCGATCAAAACTTGGAACGAACATCGCTCAGGTTTCACACGGCTTTGCTATAAATCTGCTGAGCGTGCTCCTGAAACTAGCTCAACCATTCTGCAAAGCCACAGACATGAACAAAGTACTGAAGGTTGATTTTACCTATCCCTTATGGGCCTACGACGGCGACAAAGTCCGCTTGAGAGATCTTCAAGAAGATACAACACTTCTCCCACGTAACGAGTCCTACAACGTAGAAAAAGCAACATTCCTATTTCCCACGGAATGTTTTTTCGCCGTGCACAAGGCCATACTCACCGGCACGAGAGTCATCCACGACAAGCTGTTGGAACTAAACAAAGAAATCAGTCGACTGAGATCTCTCTACGACGATTCGAAGACGCAAGCCCTCGGCTCCCAAGGACAGCAGGCTCTTGAGGCTTTGGGGAAGCAGCTCAACGCTCTGATGAGCAAGTGAGTACCATTCGGCATTCGGCTGATGCGAGATTCCATGGATTTCTGGAATATTCTGCTGCGGCTTTTTCGAGCGAACTGGAACGTATCCTAACTGTTATGCTCTTCGTCAGATACCAATGCATGCGCACAGTTGTGTTTGAACCGGACTTCTATAACATGCTAGTGAATTTCACTGTGGCATCAGCGCATTGGCTTGGAGAAATTGCCGAGAGACCCGATCTCCATAGCCTCGCACCGATTGACCGACTCACACTCACTCCAGAGTACATCTTGGAAAACATATCCGACACTCTCGTCATGACGAAAAGGTGACAAGAGAGAGACCGCATTTCGGGCAATTTGATGAAACAAATAGCGGACCGATAAAGACAGTCTGAGTTTTTGTTTGAATTCATGTCATGTGGTGAAGTTTTTCCAGACCCCGAATCGAACTCGAACGTTTCGTCTGTTCCAGATTTTCCGAGAGAAATCTCAGTTTGTTCACGCCACATCTTTCACCAATGCTTCGACTGATCACTGTGTTCATGGGCTCTGCCGAGCGAGTGAAAAATCCTCACTTGAGAGCAAAATTAGCGGAAACGCTCGAAGCGTTGTTGATAACCTCCGACCATAACGGCCAAAATTCAGCGATTTCGAATAGTGAAGTGCGACTATTGCTCGAGCAGCCCGTATCAGACTCTTTGGCAGAGACGCTTATCAACGTGTTCGTGAGCATTGAAACCAATCCCCAAGCAGTCTCTTTCGAAGAGAAATTCCAGTATAGGCGACCGATGTACCTCGTCCTCGCACAGTTATGGAATCTGGAGAAGCACCGGAAACACATGGAAGACCTTTCGGAAGCAGCGATCAAGGGAATATCCGATCCTGTGCAGCCTCTATTCCTCAGGTAAGAACCCGTGCGCTTCGCGACTCGTATTGCGGAGGATTCGTCGATTTTATCAGAAGGGAGCCGGAGGGAGTCCTGCTCCCCAATATCCCTTGTTCAACGGAGAAATCGGACCGAATTCTCTCCGGGAAAATCGATCAGTATTTCAAATCGAGATCAATCGTTTCAGGTTTGCGAATCTCCTCATCAACGATGCGAACTATTTGTTGTACGAGAGCTTCCAATATATGTGGAAACTCAAAACACTCGAAAAGGAGCGTCCGAACTGGCGAAATCAACCCACAGAACAGAGAATCCAGAATGAAGGTGAGATGAGGCTATCATATTCAGCTTTGGAAACTGAGCATCCCTTCTCAAGTCGCACGCAATCGCTATCCCGGAGGTCGCCGAACTTCTCAGCGAATATCGCTCGATTTGACTCTAAGAATGAATACCCACAATCCTCTTCATGTTGCAGCCAATTTCCGACATCAAGGAACGTTAGCACGCTTCCACAACGTTATGTCTCGCGACACGGTCCACACTGTAACGTGGCTGACCACGTCACCGGTGATCCGGGCCCTTTTCCTGCAGCCGATCCTGATCGATCCCATAGCCACCATGCTGAACTTCTTCCTTCTTCATTTGGTCGGCCCGGAACAGAAGAGTTTGAGAGTTTCCGATCTGTCGGCGTACGATTTCGATCCCGCCACACTCGTCGTGAGCATAGCGACCATCTACCTTAATCTTGCCGAAGGACAAGATGCTCGAAACAATTTCCTGCTGGCCATCGTCAAAGATCAGCGTTCATACAAACCTGAGCTTTTCACCGAACTTCAGGCCGTGTTAAGTAAAATTCGGCGAGGGGAGCTTCTTGTGGCGATCGAAGAGTTCAACCGAAGGCTCACCCAAGCCGAGACAGCCTCAGCCAGGCAAGAAGAACTCGTCCAGGACGCGCCGGAGGAGTTCAACGATCCGTTGCTCTTCACGTTGATGACGGATCCGGTGATTTTGCCCACTTCGAACGTCACGGTTGATCGTAATACGATCGCGAGGCATTTGCTAAGTGATCCGACCGACCCATTCAATCGTCAACCTCTCACACTTGAAATGGTGAGACCCAACGAAGAACTCAAACAGAGGATAGATAAGTGGCTCCGTGAAGTCAATAGACAATAAACACTATCAGGACTACATTGATACACATCGCAATGAAGCTGACACTCAATCAATCTTATGTATCGAACCATGACTCGATTGTACGTTTGGTGACTCTTGGTGTATTTAGGAAGACGACATGAGCATTATACGGAATCTGAGATGCGAAAAAGAAAGGTTAAGTGGCGGTATAAAGTAATGAGACATAGACGAAAACTCACGAGAAAAAAAAACAGGAAAGATACATCCTTCGAGGATGAAGATTTCCATCTTTGCATTCGTTGACATCGGTCGTGGATGTTTGTTCATTCGCTCTGGAGGTGTCGTTGACGGAACGCTTGTTTGAGAAACCTCCACTCGGTTGAACGAAGCATTCGCGTGGAAAGAGCTGCATATAAATACATAAGAATTCCCTTGATGATTCACCTATGGATATATTTTTTTGATTCATTTCCCTGCTCGAGTTGTTTTCCAATGTAAGCTGTGTCTCTAATTTATGGTGCAAATAAACCGATCACGAAGATCACGTGGCAGACATTCGATTCGAGGTTATCATTCAGGGTCTCGAGACCTTGCCGCGGAGTCACAAGAGAAACCGACCGCCAATAATGGTAACAAGGAACGCATGAACTTCGCAGGATCTCAACGAAGCTTCGCCTGATGCCAGAGTGCTCGTGAATATTCTAAAGAATCAGGCGTTCTGCGACATCGAGTGCATGCCATCTCTGCGGAAGATGTAGCTCTTAACAGAAAGTTGAATTTGTCCTCAATCGTGCTAAATATACCTAGTCGTCGCATCCGCTCATTGTGAAACTGGTCGAGATTCTCTTGGAGGAACGTGCTCTCTTCCAAAGTGCTCTCTCCATTCACTCATCCAATAGCTCCGCATTTGAATCTTCCTGTAGTTAACGTTGCTGTTCGCTGAAAGTGTGCCTCGATCAGTTAGCACCCAGGCCTATCCGCTTGGCACATTTGTGAACGGTCTTGCTGCGGGAGCGCGTTGTGAGCACCTACTGGATGCGGTGACTTTGGAGTCTAATGACATGTCGCAAGCAGAGCGGTCCCTCCAATCAGTTCGTCTGCCAAATTTAGAAGAAAGGGGCCTTGTAGAAGATGCCTACCACGCCATACCTCCTCGTTTCGGCAACGCAGTGAGTTCGTCTAGAGTAGACCCTGCCACCCACTCAGCCGTGGAACTTGAACTGGCGAATTTCAACCCTCTGCCACTGATGGTTGAGGACGACGCCGCTGTCGCCGTGTTCTCACACATACACACAGATGCATACAGAACCGAGTTTATAAATAAGCACTCGCTTGCTTGCTTCCTCGAAACAACTCTTTGACGGCTGGCTTTAAAGACATTGCCAACCACAACATGTTCCGCTGGTCCTCCTTGATGCTTCTCGTTCTGAGGAATCTCAAAGAGTCGAAAATCCGAGATTCCTCTCGATCGCTCCCTTCAGGAGGTGGCAGTTCTCATGTTCCAAAAACTTATTTCTGATGCTCAATCTAATAATTTGTAACTATTGCTACCTTGTGGCTCTCGTCTTATCAATCCGCCACTACGGTATCCAACGTCCTCAGAAACGGTGTGATTTTAATTCTTCTGCAAGTCAGTTCTGTCTTCCAAGATGAATTCGCTCCTCCGGGTCGTTCTTCAATCAAGTGGGAAAAATCCAACTTGATATCCACGAGGTTGGGCTGGCACAGAAATCTCTGTGAGGGAAAAATAGATAAGAGACATCACTGGAACAGACTCATTCTCCGGATCGTGTGTTTGTTTTTGCGTCTCAAGAGATCGGTTGCGGTCAGAGGAAGACTCGGAGCAATGATTTCAGTCAGCTATTCCCCGTCGAACTTCCCCACTGAGCCCTGTACGATACGCAGTACCCTGGAATGAAGATGCTTTTGAGGCTGCCCGAGGCCACATCAAACTCAGTTGCCTGTGGCTGTGCGGATGGCTGACGGTGGTCTGCTGACAGGTACTTGCGGATTGTGAAGTGAGAGAACGAGCGAGAGAGAAAGCCGGGCGTGCGGATGGACGGACGGCTTGCTATCTTGCTCCTCTTCTTCAAAGAACGAGTAAGAGGAGTAGGAACGAATCGACAGACGACAGGGACACTCAGATGGACGACGACGACAGATAGAGGGACACCGATGGAACGAGGAACGGACAGACAGTGAGAGTTGGAAGAACAGACCGACCAAGCGAGCCAGCGAGCGAGCGACAGACGAGCGGGCAGGCAGGCAGGCAGGCAGGGAGACAGGGAACAGCAAGAAGGAGTTTGCCTGCAGCAAGGAAAAGGGTCGGGCGGCACCAACAGAGGGGACATGTCGGGGGATATTTCTCAACTTTTGAAACTTTTTAATGATCTGTCACAGCCTTCTCTGCCCTCGAACGAGACGAGGCTAAGGCCAGCCATCCAGTCAGTCAGCCAATGTCCAGCGGTGATGGCCCGTCACTTCTGTGTCGACCACTTCGCAATGCCGGCGACAGTCCAACACTTTTTTTTTTCATTTTATTTGAGTTTCGAGACTTCATTTGTCTCGTCTGTTCGGCTCGGCGACACTTTGCTCCGGCTACGCCAGATTAAGGTTTCTTGAAACGTCGGTCGGGATTCTGAGCTGTCACATTCATAGTCTCACTGCTTGTCACTTCGCTTTTGCTTGAATCTGAAGTCGGAGAATGTCAGCCTGCGACTGCTGCGAAGGCTTCATGAGAAGAAGGGAGAGACGAACTCATCCTCGGCTTACGTGATGAGCGGAACATGAACGGAATTCCCGTGATCATAGGTGCCAACAAATTGCTCTGCCAACTATATACATACACCCGCCCCCGTAAGCTCGACCAAACTACCAAACGCTGTATCGGACCATTGCGGAATCGAATGGAGAGCACCATTCCATACGTTGTGGACAAGTTCCTCCGACAGTGTCCAGCCTCCCAAAGATCATGATTCTTCTTCCTGTTCCATTTGCCCGAGTAGGTAATATTCTCAATGTTATTCTGTGCAACATTTCTCTTGCTTTGCCTACTCTGGAGTTCTACGAAATTCACGAAGACTTCATTAGAGGGCCAGACGAAGTCAACAACTTCACGAGCATTCCGACATCTCTTGGCTAGGCTTTGTCGCTTGGGCGAAGTTCAGAGGGTGCGAGTTTGCGACAATCGTTCTGCTAATGATTTCTGGGTATACGAGTCACCGCGATCCGAGGATAACTATGGAGTCAACTGCGCTGCCAAGCATGGAGAAGTGTTTTGCCGGCTGTTATGCAGCAGGCCATAACACTGAACTAGGACTTTGCCACTTGGCCGAGAAGGCTTTGCTTGCTGAGGAAACTTGTCCCGCGCGACACCACAAGATCCAAATCGACTCATGCATAGGCTGCTCTTGCGGATGCAGCAGTGTCTTTCAGCGAGTGAACCGGAAGTAAGGAACGCCAGCGTTCCATCTACATTGTCCCTCACGAAAGCCTAACAAACGAGATTGTTGGGGCAGAAGGGAACGGAGGACGTTTTCAAGAAACCATCTGACTCGTTCTGGAGTCGATTTTGCGGTGGCGACCATCGATTGGTCGGAGGAACAAAAATGTCATGTTACGAGATCGGAACTCCAAGTTACTGAACGGGACGGGATCTGGTCGGGCCTGAGGTGTAGCTCCCAACAGCCAAGAGTTCCACAACCGTGACATTATTGTTTCGTCTCAAAAATCCGCGGGACTTCCGGCCCCATTTCCGTTGCGGTCGACCCGCGCTGCTCGGAAGAGGCTGGATGATCTTTGAAGTTATCTCGCTGAATCTACCGCAGACGATTATGGCAGCGATCTACATTCGCGCAGCGAGGAGTTCGCGCACACCTCGTGGTCTGCGAGCAGCTTGCATCGTGATACAATCCTCCGCGCGGTCATTCCGAGAAGCCTGTTTCGTGTTGTGGAATGGGGATTTTAATGCGGCCAGGCTGAGGAAGCCGGCAAACAGGCGGGCTGGCGAGCTTTGGTGGGCGAACAACCTCGGCAACATCTGAATACAGACTGCGTAACCCCTTCCTCGTGTGGGATGCAAGAAGGGTGCATGCTTTGCTTTTGGAACATGCCTCAGTTGTGCCGATTCTTGGAAAGAATCTTCATTGAATTTGCGTCGGGGTCGATGAATTTTTTCTTCTCAAACCGCCTGACGCAAATGCTGCTCGCAATCCTCTGATTCCACTGCGGTAAAGAGCGCTCGGGGAACCGAACGGTTGTGACGGAGCGTTCGGGACAATAGATAGACAAAGCTTCCCTCGTGGGCAAAGTGGCTCATCAAGATCCTCGGAATCAACGACAGGGACACCAAAACACATTTGTCGACACACAATTTTCAAGGACACGACCGTCGTCGTCGACTGCTGCGGGGGGAAAAGTTCAATGTAGTCCGGCCTAACTATTTCGGTCAATCCCCCGATCTTTGAGTATGAGTAGCCCCGGAGGAGCTCATTTCAGGCAGTACGGCCGGAAAGCCTTGCGAGTGAGCCGAGAGGTCAGTCAATCTGTCGCCACGGCACCTGGCAAGAGAAAAGCAGCCGTTTCTCGAGTAGGCACCGACAAGGTATGTTGTTCTCGAAGTCGCTCTAAAGTTCATCTGTCTCTGTTCATCGCAAGTCAACGGCTGTTTGGTACGGGTCGTTACCGCTCAACCGGAGAAGGAGGCTGCTCGAACGAAAGGAATGACCGGCCGGCCGGCTCGGAGAGCGCTCCACTTGGCTGTATTCCAAAGCGCGGGCCGAGCTCAAGTTGTCGTGCCACTAGTTCTAATTGGTCAGCAAAAGCCAACCGGACTCGACATCAGAAACTTTGGGAGCAAGCTTGCGCCACTAGCCCAGCTTGTGGTTGGCGATCAATTATGAACTGTCAACACCTTTAAAGAGAAGAAGCCGGCTATTCAGCCGGCCTTCCCTGCCTGCCTGCCGCTCGAGCGGGCCAACGAACGAGCGAGCGACTAACCAACCGGCCGCCCATCTCGGCAACCGTCTAGTTTCGGAGGAATTAAGCTTCTGAGCTAACTACACACTTTTGCTCATTCTATGCGACGCTTCGCCGACGTAGCCAGACCTCCGTCTCCAGGCACCCCCGCACGGTCCAAGCCAGGGCCTTCATGTAAAATGCACAATTAGGTCTTAGGCCATGCATGAATAACGCCCTGAAAGTGAGATGATCGAATGGATATCTTGCGAAAATCGAGAACTTTTGTGTAAAACTATGGTCCCCGGACGAGTTCATCCCGCAATATCTGGGTTAGGCTAGATTCGACCCGCGGTGGAATCCGGAGAGCATCTTGGCAACGCAAAAAAATCGGTTCTCCAAAACACGGGTTGATGAAAAATCTCGTCTCGCCGAGAGGAAGAAAGGCCAGGTGGACCCGAAAGCAGGTAGCGAGCAAGGTGGGCTAGCAGGTATGTTGCAAAGTTGAATGAATGCGAGTGAAGCAGTCGCCGCGTGCTGTCTCATGATATTGTCCGTTCGCGGCCAGAGACGGACCGATGTGTCACAGGAATAGCAAAGTGCTCGAAATGCCAAGCGAGGAAAGATGTTCTCGCTTCGAAGTTGCGGCCGGCCGAAGCCGCCCTGTGCATATTTGTATTAGCTGGCTGTTTCCAGTCGCTCGTCGGCGGGGGCGACCACCGAAATGCTGAGAGGGAGGACGGGTGAGTATCGAGGAGCCGGCTGGCTGGCTGGCTGGCTGGCGGACCAGTCGGCGCGGAGAAGAACGCGGGAAAAAGAAGACACATGGCGGAGGGCGAAGCACGAAGGGATGGTGTCCGAAGTCAGGTTGAGGGGTCTGGGTGTAAAGACGAGGGACGGAGGAGGAGACCGGGGGATGGGCGGTGGATGGGTGTAGGAAGTGCGCCAGTGTATGTGAAATATCTCTCACATTTGGCATGCCGTGGTCAGTGGCGTGAGAATTCGAATTGATACAAATACGTCGCTATTTAACAAATTTGTCATCGTTGATAACAACATTCTCTTATATGGAGTCGAGCGAGTCAGCCGACCAGGCCGCCAGACAGCCCGCCGACTCGGAGAATCTCTGCGCAAAGAACGGAACGCTGCACTGCTTTCGAACAAACAAAGGTAACTGAGATCAGTTTGTGGGAACGAACAGCTTCGTGAAACTACATCAATCGCAGATGTCGCAAGCATTTCATGTTCCATCTATTCGAGTCGAGGATTGCAGACGGAGTCCGTCGAGAGAAGTGGTAGTGGCTTTGTCCATGCCTGTCTGGAAATCGGTGTGAAGCCCTGCGTTGAATTCGTGCACATGAATAGCAAAACGTCTACGGTAACCCGTATGGGTTCTAAAGGCGAGTTTTCTCATTTCAGTTTTTCGATCCTTGTATCCTTGTATCATCCAGCGCCGTGAATCGAACGTGTACTGAGCTCCCACCACTCGTGGGACATCTAGGGTCCCTAAGCGTGTGCTAGCTTTATGGGTATCTCATATCCATCGATAACTTTGCCACAACTGCACTTTTTTCACCTTCTCCTGTAGACTCCTAGAACCGGTGCCGTCGAGTAGCTCTCCGGTCGTGAAACACATGAGGCAAACCACCCTCATAAAAATGAAGGATCTCTATCGTCAACGCCGTCTGCGGTACTTGCTCATAGAGAATATCTTGAACACATATCGAGATGTTCCTCATTCTGGGAAACCGTTGCAAATTTCTCTGTTCTTCTCGGATCCTTGGACCCTAGTAGTCTCCAGATCATGACAAGGAACATGCAATGATCTCAATTTCCTCCCCGGGAATAGATCGGAGAACGAATCGAACGGGAGAATATGAGGTTCATCATGGGTCCCGATAAAGTACCTGCGAAAAATGGTGCGAAGTAAAGCCGAAAAGATGTCAGGCTGCTCAGCGCCAAATGGTGAGCGAGCGTCAGCGAAACAGGACCTGGCATTGAATTCATCTATGCAGCGTATTCAGTTGTACGAGGGCCGCGGCTGTACGGCGTTATTCTCTGAGAGGAGAATGACGCCTGGTCATCCTGGAGTGCAAAGAAAAATACCTCGGATACATTTGGTTGGATTTTTTGGCTTGCAAAGAACTCGGGTCTCTCTTCGCTCAAGTCAGCGGCCTGAAAACCTCACAAGAGGACGCGAGAAGGACGACGAGGACGAAAGCAAAAGCTCAGACGTCCTGAATTGCCACGAATGAATCACACTAATAATATTGCTGGATCTCCGGTCTCCTTTTCGGAAACTCTGTTTATCCGCTCTCGGATTCCTATACATCGTTTCCAGTTTGGGATTCTCGCAAGAGCCAGCGCTCACGAGATGGGGGTTGCCACATTTATGAAGCTTTGCTCTGGAGTTCGCCTCGAAGGCCCCACTGATTTCGTCTGAATCAGCAGGAATGATTTTTGAAGAAGCAGAATTCGCGTTCAAACCTGAAAACGCGTCACAGGGGAGCGAGATGGACGAACAAAAAAATTCAAATCTCGAAGAGATTGCGACCAAATGTTTAGAAGAGGGCAAAATATCGAGCGTGATCGCAGGTTGAAGTACAGAATCGAGACTGAATGGTTGGGAAAGAACCTTCAGAGGGCATCAGGGAGCAAATCGAAAGGGAGGGACGCGGGGAGCCTCTGGGAGTCGCGAAGGCAGGGGCGAGGGGAGTGATGAGGCTGGGGCTGATGAAGGATGATGATGAACAAAAGAGGGGTGAGCGGGTAGGAATGAGAGCAGGGGAGTTTTTGATTTGCAATATTAAGAAGCTTCATCCGCCAAAAACGGTTCCGAAGATGGTTCAAGAATGGATGGCGAACGGCTGCTTATGACACGTGGCGTCTTTTTCCCGACAGGATCCACGACAAATACACACACACACACACATACACACACACACACAGACTCGCGCACAAAGTGACACACAACCAAACGGAGCACCGGAAGCGCTCGATCGGTGGCTCACTCACTTCGTCGGAGTCCTGAGCGCAGGTAAACTTGGAGCGAGTTTCGAGGAAAAAAACAGTAAAATTACCGATTCGCTCAAAATACACTTACAAATAGGCTTCAACTCGAAGAACGTGAGATTCGTGAGCCTTGCGACGAGTTGTGGTCAGAATGAGAGCGATCCTGACAAGTTCTCCGTGACGGAGCCAATACCACGAAATTGAAACTCCGGGGAAAGGCTGAACCGGAGTTGCAAAAAAACGGAAGACACACAAACAAGATCTGCGAGTTGCGTTTCCATCAGGCACAGTACACAGTCTATTCACTACGAAGTCAAAGGTGACTTGCAAATAAGACAAGACCAACCGATGAGTTCTGCGCCACTCGGTTTCCTGTTTCCGGAGCTGCGATTCCGATGCTGCTGACAGCTCCCGCACCAGTCCGTCGCCAACCCGCCAACCCGACGTCGGCTCCCGCCTCGGCTCCAACCTTGTCGGGTCGGCTACTTGCCGAAGCATTGTTCCACCCTTCTTGCCAGGTGTCCCTTTTAGCTTCGCTGCCCTTGTCGCCGAACCGTCCCCCCTCCCCCGATATCTCCCTGTGTCCCCTTCACTTGCTCACCCCGTCAGCCGGCCGACCACCAACTGAGGCGTCTTCAATGCATTTGTTCCTTGCCCTTGTCGGTTTCCTTGCGTTGTCGCAGCGAACCCACTGCCCCCGGGGCCGTGTGCGTGTCAGCTCGTGGCCCGGTATTCCCAAGTCGGGTTTTACGCCCATTCGTTTGCTCGCCCGCCTGCCTGCCCGCTATCAATGCAACAGCGTCGTCGTCGAATGAGAGACAACAAAGTGAGACGTTCGCTAACGTTTTTATCAGAAGACGACGTCGACGACAGCAACAACGCGATTCACCGCAACTACCGGCGAGCCGAGGGAGTCTTGCACGTTTTCGCTGATTTTCTTTGCCTCAGTCTGGAGCAACGGGGGTCCGGTTTGGGGGGCGGGGGAAGAGGAAGGACAGGGAGCCGACTTCGGGGAGAAACTCAGCCGGTGAGGCATCAACGCACGTGAACGACGGTGATTATTTTTTGAAGAGTAAACACACACGCTGTCGTGCGCGTGTTTTTTTCCCTCCGAGTCTGGACAGCCTTCCACGGCGGGTAGCTGCCGATGCCTCCCGGAGTGGGACCAGCAGTTCGCTCGGAAATGAGGGGAAAAAATGAAGAATCTTTCGCGAACGTTTCAAGGAAGCACCTGCGGCAGACATCTCAGGAGAGCGATCGTCGCTCCGTCGCTCGGTCGCACGCCTGCCTGCCAGTCGGCTCGATCGTCTCCCGCTTTCAGAGCGAGTTGCCAGCTTAGGTAACTCGCCCGTTTGCCGGCGTCGCCGTCGACGCAAACGACGACGTCAACAACGAAGACAACTCAGACGAGGGTAGGGAACAGAAGTTCAAGGGGGGAGAAGACGGATAATTTTATCGTGTGAGAACGGCTGAAAGAAGAAGAGATCTAGAGCTGAAAAGTCGCCCTGTACCGGAATTGAAGTCTATGTACTATAGGTGAGAAAACTCGAATGCGACATCGAGAGACTCTGCATACGAATAAGACTCGACGACAAGATCTATAATAGGTCTCACCCGGAAACTTGCCTTAAGATGAGGAAGATCATCCGTCAGTCATTCTAAGCGACCGAAGAGAGTTCCTCCGGCAATGATTTCCGGACAGATCTGAGCAAAGGTCTCAACGTCTCTCTGCCACGATTCTGGCTCCGTTGTCCTCCTTAGGCCTGAAGGTTGCTTTGGGATGCTCGAGGCGGACAACGCGATCGACTGCTTGTCCACACGTCGGCGGAGAAATTGGGATCAGAGGCGGAGTGTTGCAGCACGACGTTGGAAGCTTCGAAAAACGCGCTGCAAAACATTAGTCAGAGTTTAGAACGGCTGGCAGCGGCGGGAGTGACGGCAGCGGCGGCGGCGGCAGTGGTGGTGGTGGTGGAAACGACAGAGGAGGTGGCCATGAATCAGTCGTTGCTTGGGCTAGTTGTCCGGAGGGGTGTCGTATGTTATTGTATTTGAGGCAAAAAGGGGGCCTGCACTAAATCAGTGTGAGTGAGTGAGTTGGAGTCCGTCGGTCGGATAAGAGAGAGCACTGGCCGGAGGAAGAGGAGGACGACGAGAAGGGGCCCAGGGAGCGGGGGGCGCTCTTGGGGAGCAGGCCCGAAGAGAATTCGAGGAGAGCCCATGAGGAGGGCTTCGGGGAAAACGACGAACTGGGGGAGTTCGCTGCTGCGGGGGATATGGTCGAGTCGAGCGGCAGGAGGACCATTACAAAAGATTTACTTCCGAAAAGAACATAAATCGGAGTGCTGCGAAGCTTATGGCCACACGTCCAAGCCGTGCGTCAGCTTCAAACGGAAGCCAGCAACCTCAGCGGCGGCGGCAGCAGTAGCGGCCGCTGCAAGCAACCAAGATGAAGTGCTCAAACGTGAACTCCACGAGGAGAAACGAGGCAAAAAAATATCCTTTTCTTCAGCCAGCAGACAGCCGGCGACATCTGGAAGCTATTCCAAGGAGCTCCATCGGAATCCGCTTGTCGATGGCTCAATACGCACTCGGAAAGCTGACCACAGGAGGCCGGAGGACATTCCTCCATCCGATGGAATTGCATATACTTTGACTTGCAGGAAACCTCTTCTCCCTCCTTCCGTGGATCCTCCTGGAAATCCCGTGGAATCGCTTCTGAAGCGTGGTGAAGTTGTCGCATGATTCAAGTTTCCGACCTATGTATATTCTTTCGAGTGCAGTTACGAATCCGAATATGTACAAGGCGGGAATTTCGATTTTACCACACAACTTTTCCAAGTGGTCTGGAACTTACTTCGGAATGTCCGGACGTTTGTGTCTTATACCCGCAAGGGAACCGTTTTTTTCTCCGTCTTTAATCGAACCCTCAGATGCCAGTCATCATAGACTCCTGGGGCGCGTGGCGATGACATTTTCATCCGACGAACTCAGACACACGGTCTTTTGAAATTTTGCTCTGATTGCTTCTGAATCGAACAGGTTAGATTGGAGCAGGTTTCCTCTTTTTTTTTCCTCTCTTTTTATTTTGTTTGGACCAGTTCTGGTGACACTTCTGACGAACGGCACGGTCACAATCTACTTGTCAAACGCATGCAGGCTGTTTTGCAGTCCCGAAGGCAGGCAGGCAGGCAGGCTAACAGGCCGGCGCGGCTGAATTCGAAGTTTTGGCTGAGAGAGGAAAAACGTTTGATTTCGCTCAGTTTGGAACATCGGGTTGTGACAGCTACATTTTGACACCTGCAATGCGGCCATGTAGCCGTGACTCGAGATTTTTACTAACTATCGACCCCTGCTCCCCGCTGAACGCCCTCGGGGCGCGCACAAAACTGATCAGCAACCCTGCAATCTCAGCAAACCCTGAGCGGACGGACGACCGAATGATTGGACCGACAGACAAACGGTTAGCTAGTTCGCTAGCTGGCCATCTAGCTTGTTTCGTGGCGAAGTTGCTCGACTTGCTAGCCAGCTCGGAGCAGAGGGATGCCGCTCTCTTCGCAAGACGAAATTTCTTGCCCATGGCAAAGCTGCGAAGAACTCAACGCGCTGGTCTTGACATTTGCTCATGTCGCTTGACAAGTCCTCGGTTTTTGCTCGATCTGTTTACGCTGTTTTCTTTCTCGAAGCCATCTTGACAGTTGCCCGACAATATACCCCACCAGGGAGTTAAGGCATGCGCCCCGATCGGGCCATGATCTTCGACACGAACTGTTCCGTACAAGTGGGATTCCCGCGACAGAGTCGGCGAAACCAATTCGATGAACCGGCGACTAAACATGCCACAGCCAGGACGGCCTGGGTATTCGTCGAAATGTACGACGACGGTATTTGCAAAAACGGTATATGGTATATCAAGTATCATGACGGATTAGTGCTTGTTCATCAAGATTGAATGGCACTGTCGTACATTTTGGACCAGTCAGTAAGAGTGAGTTTATTGGATCTTAACGGGAATCATGACGCAGAGCAACTCTTCTCCCTTGGCGTTGACCAGGGTCCATTTCACTTGGAGGCCGATCGCTGGGTAGAATTTCTCGACCTTGAAGCTCTTCGTGTACTGGAGTGGAGTTCCGCTCTTGACCGGGCA
The DNA here is from genome assembly GCA_028455905.1 of Neoseiulus californicus. NCBI lineage: Eukaryota > Metazoa > Arthropoda > Arachnida > Mesostigmata > Phytoseiidae > Neoseiulus > Neoseiulus californicus. The sequence goes on along the minus strand of JAMQGS010000002.1, from coordinate 5,831,901 downwards.
CGTGATTCCGGAGTTTTTGCAGGCGTCGGTGTCGTTGAGAGGATAAGGAAGCGGGATTCCGCCGATGATTCCGTATGCCTTGACCAGGACGCTGTCGGCGTTCACCTGTGGTTTGAAAAAGCGTGGTGTAAAGCGCAGGAATCTGTACCGCAGGAGTATACAAAGTGTAGCAATCCGAATCAGAACCTCTAGCTTGGATTCATTTCCCGTACCGTTGAGGTGAAGTCGATGGCAATTTCGGCGTCGGTTCCTCGTTGAAGGATACACGTGTCGACATCATCGCTGCAATCCTTGACTTTTACCGAGGTGATTTGACCTGTTGAGTTAATTCTAGAGTCAGCTTTCAGTGATTGTGGCACATCGGCTAAACATTCAGCTTTTGCCGCCGCTCTACGATGACGCAATTTCACCGCAAACGCTCCCGACAGCGGAGATTGTAGCGCGTCCGGTCTGTTTCAGTTATCCTAGAATTACCACAACAACCACGAGTGGAGAACAACGCGAATCGTGTTCCGCAAATGTGAAGCACACGGAATCTGAACGAATTCAGGGTTTGGAAACAAAATTCGGAGCTAGCGACATTTTGGAGCGGGAATCGGGCTCCGAGTAGGTTCAGGCAAAAGAGAGTCGAAAGTAATCCGAACTCACCTGCAGCCGGGGTACATTGTGAGTACGGGCTGGCGAAAGCCACGGACACGACGGCGCACAAAACGATGAAAGTATTCATGACGGTGTTCTGCAAGGTATCGATGCTCAGCAACTGATACTTTTGGATCGGCTCGCGAGTTTATAAACCGAGCAGAAACTGGATTAGGCTGATCCCTAGCAAGGACGGGCGGAGGGCGTTTATCAGATGATCACATTGCGAGATCATCGACTAACGCTCTACCTTATCTACTCACATCGGTCTTCCGAATCGCCGGAAACCACAATTCGAAAAGCGATCCCGAAAACTGAACCTCGAGTGGTCGTGGAGCTGTGCGTATGATACCTTGCATGATAAGGATGCAGTATCTCAAACGGTCTCACGAAGACAAAGTCCGGTTTTACGGTTCTTCATCGCAGGTTCTTCTACGCGAACTCGACGAAAAGCGGAAGAAGTAGTGTGCAGGAGAATTGTTCTGCTGAACTCCTATCGATCAATTATGGAGACGATTTTTCCAGGGTTACATTATCTGATTCGATATTTCCCTCAGGTTCTCGCTTTCAGGAGTTTCGAGAACTCCCCGCGAGGCGGCAACGGGATTTCAAAATCCATACATCGCTCCCTAGCAGCCTCTGGAAATGCTAAAATCCTTGTCCTGGGTTTCTCACCAGGAACGTCGCAGAAAACCTGGTCCACGGGATTTGGTAAAAATATCAGAGAGCTTTCATGTGGCCCTCCGGAATCGGAAGCCCAATCCATACAGCTGACAGATACCACTTGACCGAACCGATGAGCAATCAACAAGAATTTTGATAGCATCGTAGATAATCCTCGTGGCGTTCGAAATTTTTTGAACCTAGCAGCCGAGCGCAGCAATCACTAGCTTATCAAGTTCAGGGCTCTCTGACGTCATTCCCGCTTTTGGAATCGTGGACTTTCGATTGTGATATCAGGATTTATCGAAGCTACATGCTGTACTCACATTCGGGGTCGAAGCCAAATACCAAGAGCCTGGAGCCTGTCGGTAATTATTGAGAACGCTTGCTTCTGGAACAGGCTGCTGAGCTCTCAGAGCCGTTCAACGAGATCCCACGCCAGTTGCGTTCTGGTGAAAAGCCCCGAGTACGCCTCTCTATCACACACTTGACGGCTTCTCTCCGTTCGATGACGGTTGACTCATCCACCGCATCCTTCCTTACTGTTGGTTGGCTTTGAGAAATTGACGCTTCTTTAGATCCGATGCCGCAGATCGATACGTAAATGGCAGAAACTGCAAAAATTCAGAACACCCTTCGAGTAAACGACTGAGAATGAAACAAAGCATGGCCACGCAATGCCAGCTGTTTGTAGCCGAGGGAGCGACCAGCTGGCAGAACAAACGTGAAGGAACGCCTGGAAGACGCGCAAGAGAGAGAGAGAAAGCTTGTTGATAGCGTATGGGGCTTGTTCTCTGTCGGAGCAGTGAAGAACCGCAGGGAGAATCTCAAGCCGGAAAATGCTCAGTGCGGACGTTGCTCTGTGACGTAAGAAATTTCGATCCGTGGATTTCGTTTCTGTTGAGCGATTTCGGATGTTGTCAACCGGCCGGTGTCCGAGAAAGGTCTGAAAGGTGATCCTATGTGCTAGCTGTGCATCTGGTCGTCATGAGCACTTGGCGCAATCAAAAAGATCCATGGGATATGCAGGTCATATTATGTTTCTAGTTTCGACCTGCCCGTGTTACCTAATTGAGCTGGAGCGACCTGTAACCCTTAAAATGGCTCCGACTTGAAGGACGGTGGTGCGTTCATACTGATCATCCGACGGTTCCGGATGCGAAAATCAGAGACAGTCTCAAGTCATTCCACTGAAGATCAATTTGGGGGACGGGCGAATATCCAACTTCGGAGACTCAAACACAAAATCCAAGAATTATCGATGTTTTCAGTCTTCCGGGCCGTGTTTTCCAATCCTTCCAAGTCGCCATCCATGCATTGCTCGTGAGAATCAGGTTTTGTCCCTCATGGCGCAGCTTCACGGTCCTAATTTCGTTTTTATGTAGATGCATAATACGGGGATAATCTTGTTCTTGTCTCGTGCAAGCACCTTGATGTTGAAACAATATGGCTGACGACGAATTCTCCGGAATCATCATACACTAGGCATAAAACGCATCATTATAGATTGGAAGACACGAAAACGCCGAAAGCCGGCTGTAAATTGAGCAATTGAGAGCAGAAGATGACGAAAACTTCCGAACGCATTAAGCCGCTGCGCAGGAACTCTATCACAGCCAGTGGTGACGGCGATGATGGTGATGCTGTCAATGCTTTATCCAATTTCCATGGATGGTGGACGCGCAAGACCTCGCTTGCTCTTGCCAAGCTTTGAATGACAGCCTTCGTATCCGGTGTTAAGTCGTCAGAGGAGAGCTGTTTTAAATAAGAGAGCACGGACCCGACCCATCGATGGCTGGCTGAGCTCTCAGTCCTCGCTCGATGGATGAGCGGACGGTTGGACGACATTGCAGAAACAGGCAAAGAGTTCATAAGTCTGTGTCATGATTGCCGTCATCATCATCAGTAGCAAACGCGATGGCATCGCGTCGAGCCCTCGTTGCGTTTGACGAAGCTCCCGTGGGGACAGAGCGACACGGCGACGAGAACGAAGACGACGCCGACGATGCTGTGCTTAATTCATGTCTGGGGACAAAGTTGTCAAGCGCACTGACGACGACGACGACGACGACAACAACAACTGGAAATCAAGTGACTGTCGCTCAGAACGTCATGAATGACTTTTTTCTCTCTTTCGGGAGAATCGGAGGGAAGAGCACCGATGAGCAGGAAGGGAGAAACACTCGTATTTGGACCATGGCTAACAGGGAGTACATCATCGAGCGTTTAGGATGACGGAACGGAGATCGAGGAGGAAGGAGGAGCAGGAGGGGAGGGTTTGAGGAATCGTAGGAAAAGACAGCGAGGCGGAGAGCCAGCCGGGGCGTGAATGAGCAAAGGTTGTCGGAGCGAAGAGGTCGCAACGTGGCATGTCGCGACATAGTGCCTTCCATCATCAGGAAAAAGACATACTCCGGACAGGGTCCTGTTTTTTCCCCTCCGGCTTCAAAAGTGACATATTTGACAACTTGCTTAATGAGACGTGCGCTGATTAAGAGCGCGCGGTCGTCGACTCGCTCCCGATCAAACGCAGTTTGAAGTAAACTCAAAGCATTTGGAATCCTTCTGCATGGCGTTTTGCTCGCAGCTCGAGAGGAGCACGGGGTAATTTCGACAACAGATGTTGGCTGTTTGTTAGACAAGGAGGACAGAACGTTTTTGTCGTCCAGGACGTGACCACGTCTTCATTAGAATGTTTCGTTGGTTTGTTGGTTAGCCGTGCGGCCTGCCTGCCCGCCTGCCCGCGCACTCGCTTTTGTGGAGAAGAGTTGCCTGCGCATACATAATCTCAGCAGTGCCCCAATCCTCTTTAAGCACAATTCGTATCCTTTATCCTTGCTGGTTCTCCTCCCCGCCCGCTCTAAACAACGTTTGTACAAACAGGCTCGGTTCCAAGTGGAAAAACTTGGATGTGTGTAGCGAACCAGGTGGCTGGCTGGCTGGCTGGCTGGCAGGCGGGTGCGAAGGCGGTAAGCTAGACGCGTGAATTACTAAATGCCTTTTGGCGTATTTTTCCCTCTGAAGGCTCTGAGTAAACAGTATAAATATCTCGCGCGGACAGAAGAAGCAGAACTCAACTCAACAGAGTTAACAAAAGACCCAGTTCAGCTAATTTCATTTACATAGAGAGCGGCAATGAGCGAGCTGCACCCAGCGGATACTTTGCGACTACTTTGCCATCGATGGGTAAATACAACGATGCTCATATGTCCACAAACTGTAAATAATCTCGACGTGTCCCTGATTGGAATCGGAATTGGGCGAATGGAACAAAAAAAGAGACCGTTCGCTGATATTTACGGCCCACCGAGAGAACCACGCAGCCAAATCTGCGATGACATTCGAACAAAAAGTTCAAAGGTGACTGTAAATTGTCCGATCGAAGAATTGCGAATTCCAGGAGTGGAAAAACTCCCAGAGTGAACCTTCTAGGAGAGTCCCTTCAGGCTCCAGGAGTAGCGGCCATGCGATACTCTGGCCATGGGCACGCGCGGAAAGAAACTCGACCGGATATTCTCTTCAACAGGGTCGAAATAACGTACGGCAGTCTGAGCTGGAGGATTCTCGGCCTTATTGAGTTTGGCAGGAGTCCGTCGGCTGAAAAATTAAGCACAAAATTTAATGAGCAGTGCTTAGTAATTAGAGCGAATCGATTTGCTCCTCTTTCGTTGTTGCACTTTTGGCTTTTTCTCCCGCTCATTAATTCGCTTATCAAAAAAAATTATCGAAAATTATCTCCTCCATCTCGACCGGTCCCTCTTCCTCTCTTTCTCCCTTCCTATAGTCAGCCCGTGATTCTCTCGAATCTCTCGACTCACCCCTAATGAGGAGACGTTTCATTTGTCTTGGTTATTCGAGAGCAGCTGGGGCGCAATGGCCGTGTCCAGCCCTGGACATTCGCTAAGGTTCAGAAAACGCCTCCGATTCAAACCTAGTCTGATTCGAAAAAAAATTCGACTTTCTTTGAAGCACAAGATGTTTCTTCTGCGCGAACCTTTCCAGCTGCCGGATTCCTCCAGAATCCTACAGCAATCAATTTCGAGGGAAATTCGCGAATAGTTCCTCGATGCTCGAAGGATCGCGGGATCCATACCATCTCTCTCTCTAAAAAAGAACGTCTCTCTCTCGCTAAAGGAGGATAAGAGAGAGAGAGAGAGAGAGTTCCAGCGTGAGTATTGAGGCAAACTCTTCCGGGATCGCTCGGGGCACGCGGGTTGGGCAGGACAATGCGTCCTCCTGAAGAATTCCGAAGGGTAACGAGAACGAAGAAGTTTAATGAAACGAGCAACAACGCAAGCGGGGACGCGAGCAAAACTAAGTTTCGCTTCCGGTTTTTCAAACGTTTCTCGACAAATGTCGATTCGAAAACAATTGTCAGACCAAGAACAGTCCGATTCCTGCGGGAATTGACGACGGGCACTCGTAAAAAGGACATCTCAGTGCTGCCACCCTGCCTGCCTGCCTGCCGGCCTGGCTTCTTCCTTCTTTCTAGCCGACGACGTCCAGCCTGGCGGCTAGACAGCCGGCATCGATGTCGAGGGCGGCGGTTCCCCGAGAAGATCGAAGCAAGTTTTTCCCGTGTCTCCTTCACGACGTCTTCCTTTAATTATTGGACTTTTCATGCCGGACGACGACGAGGACGACGATGGCCGTGGCGACGACGACTGTCGTAAGACTCAAAACGCTAATTAAAATGACAGCCCCGCGTATTGGAGTGGCAGGATTTCATTGCGACGAACCGAACTCCTCGAAGTGAGAAAGCTCTCAGCGCTCGTGGCGCGACAACCAAGGTCAACAAAATCGAAAGAAATGACGCTGCGGCGGGTCGGGTCGTCCAGTCGATTACGCGGGGATGTCATCCAGTCGTCGAATCAGATAAGGACATTGGGGTGAAGTCGAGATTTGTAAAAAAAAATGAAGCGAAATATATTCATACTTCTCTCGATGGCGTCTGTCCGTTCCTTTCGCACTCCTCGACAGTCGCTGAATCCCGGTGACCGCTGGCTGGCAGGCCGGCCGGCCGGCCGGCTGCCAGGCAGGCTGTCAAAACGCGTTTCTCTATCTCAAAGACAAAAGGACGTCGCGAGACTGTGCAGCGCTGAAGAGGGAAAGTCCTTCCCTCGGGTTCTCCTCCTCGCGGTTCCCGTCGTCCTACTCATCGACTCCGCCGCGTCGTCCTTCCCGTCTGTATATTTCTCGCAGAGCTGCGGCTCGTCCTCCTGAACGAGTCCTTCTGAGGTGCTTCTTGACCAGCTCCTTTCCGTCGTTCTGCTGGCGGCCGGTATCTCTCATCTCCTTGTCCTTTTTCAGATTAACTCCTGGGACTCGTCTTCGCGTAGTTGAACGAGCCGTTTCGACAGACAGGTATGATTTTGACATCGCGAAAAAGCTTCGTCTGTGCTCTCAGATCCGAAATTAAAACGAATGAGAGATACGGTCTGTATAACCATGAACGGTCTTAGTGTGACAAGTACGGAGGGGAAACCTCGCGTGCTTCCGAAGAAGGTTACGGCCGGAATTCGATGTGAAAGCTTTCGTGAATTTGATCTCGCTTATGAAGCGACCCCAAGGAGTATCTCTAATCAATACATCGTTGTTCGTTCTCGATGGATCCTGCCGAAGTCTTCCAGCAATGCACTTCAGAACCTCGTTACGGATGGCTTCCGGAAGTTACAGTTAGCAATCCAGGTGGACTTCTCGCCCCCATATGAGTAGCTGCGAGGATGGCTCGATGAATCGATTTGCCGAGTCTTAACTTCCCATGGTGCTGATTCGTGAAAAAGGTATTCTTTCTTCAGGATTGGGAGGAAACCGGCACTGATTATCGTTTCCACTCGCTAAATTTAGATCGCCAAGAGCGAAAAATCGTAGATTCCATAGCTACGATCGGCGCAAAGAGCTTCGGTTCGATTCCAAGCCATGGTCCGGGTGAGCCTCGTTGAAGATATCCACGGTATCTCTATCGAGACAAAAACGCACGCCGCGCTGCAGATCAAATCCTGTTGCATGGGAGTCAACCACTGTAAGACCCCAAGCGTCGGAGGAATACGGTCAAAATTTCGTTTCGCTACACGATATTGTCGATTTTTCACACCGTAGTGGATAGCAAGGATATTTCAGAAGCGAGAAAATCGAACTTTTGGACTGGCCTCCCAAGACTCAGGATTCAACCGAACCAGAATGACCTTTGGGGAGCTTCGTTAAAATTGGTTCACGCGCACGGTGAGCATTACCAGATGCTGGAAGCGATACATGGAACATTTGCATGATCAGTTCAATCATATTGGCCGCGAGATATTATCAATCAAAGGTATTTGGATCTTCCTGTCGTCAGTATCATGCGTCAGTTCTGCAGTCTGGTGTCATGATGTCGGGCATCTGGTGTCATACACGCTACATTTATTCGGTGTTATTCCAGTCGTGGAGCGGAGTGTAAAGCAGAGTGCTGGGATAGATCTTGAAGATGCAACACCACACAGGACGCGAAATCGAGCAAAAGAGTTTCGTATGAGATAATTCTGCGCGTTGATCAGTCGAGTTGATGGCTCCGCCATCGTGTACCCGTCGTAGGACGACTGCGGATGGATCTGGGCGGATAATTAATGAGAGCATCTATCTCTGACTTTTTGACCAAAATCGAAACTAAGCTTGGAGTGAAAGTGTCTCGAGCAGATGTTCGCGGCATCGGCAGCACCGGCAACGATCATCTGGTGCCTGCTGGATCGTGAGTCGATCCTCGCCGTTGTCGAAATGATCATGAACTGGCCATTAAACTTGATTTCTTTGTTAGATGTTAGTCTTGTACAATCTCATCCTCGCGTCCGTCGGGTTCAAAGCTGCAGACATAAATCATAGAAGACACTTATAAGTACTGGGAGAGCAACGGCAGCAAGCACCAACAAGGAAGCCTATGGCTCTCTGGTGGTGAGAAAGCGGCCAGATCATGGCCTTGTTTTAGCGTTCGTCTTGAGAGTGAGGCCATGCAGGATGAATGGCTCCCTATGCATGAGTTGAGAAATATCCAACTTCGAGGTCCAGGATAACAAACGCTGAAAACATTCCTTCGCTTGACGGAAACTCGTGTCAACTTCGAATCGGGCATAGTTCGCCTGATGACTCCTAGGTGGAGCCACCGGGAGGAAATCGGAAGGTCTACGGCCGTTTCGATTCGGCTTTCGAAAATCTTCCCGCGGTGTCCCGAGAAGTCTTGCAGATTCTGACCTGAATAATTTTATGAGGAACTGAAGCTCGAGCTCGACACATTCTGTCTCGATTCGATCCCTGATTTTCCGCACATTTCTGAAACCGTTCCCTATCTCAGGAAACCACGAGGAACCCTTGAGCCCCCGAGAGTTTTCCAGAGTCGCAGATCGGAAGATGCGTTTTCGAGAACTTCGGATGATTATCTCGAGGAATCGACCTGGAATCGGGTTCTCCAACTCAGAAAACGCAGTGGCTCGATAGCGGCAGGCGGATAGACGAAAGATTAAATATTCAGCCACGGAACCCTTTCTCCCTGGGGCTCGATAGGGATCGGCAACAATCGAAGAAACGAGTGAGTCTCCACTTATCGGATTCAGCATCACGGTTTGAAACCAACCGGGGAAAACTCGAATCGATCGCTGTGAATTCACGGATTGAATCGCTGGTCGGCTGAGCGATGTCGGGGCGTAAATCATCTCGAGTTATTCTCTTTTTTTTTGCTTCTTCTCTCTTTTGAAATAAATCGCCACATCTGCGTTGTCTCCACTTTTCTGACGACTGTGTCCGATTTTTATAAACTTCTCCATCCAGCAGAACTGATCAAGTTTCGAAAGCTGGTTGTAAGCTGCACCGCTCTCTGTATCATATTCGTCCTCACTCTGTGTCATATTCGTTTTCTCTCTCCCGCTCTCTTTGTCGGTCTGTCGCTTGATCGGGCGGTCGGTCGGTCGGTCGGTCGGACGACGACGAGTGCATTGAGTACATATAATACCTTCTTCATACTATGTGTAGTGAACATAAGTCACTGTGTCGGATCTCATCGGAGGTAATATTTCGTCAGATCAAGAGCACAATGCCATCAGAAAAAGCTGCATGAGCATCACATGGCATGACTGCCGCTTCCCCTGAAGTTTGGGCTGTGCTGCAGGAATCGAAGCAAGCGGAGGCAATATATCATTACGAGAGAGATGCAATGACTCCGAATGAAGACCGGATCCATGTTTCGTGACGCCGCTGCTGCTGCTGCCAGCACCGTCAGCGAAACCACCCTACGGAACCCGACTCACCAAATGAGAACCGAGAGAGTGAAGAGATCAAACCGAGAGCAGTAGGCGACTCCGGGAGAACAGAAGGAACCTCCCCATCAAACTTCTATTGTGATATCGCGCGACGGAGACAGCGATGACGATATCGAAATTCAACAAATATTATGCGCGGCAAGGTCAGAACTTGCATGCTGCGAGAACCGGCGATCTTCCGCACGGCATGCCCAATCCTCAATGACTCGTTGATCAGTGATATGTTCTCCTCCTGAGCATTATAGACCTTCTCGAAAGCTCAGGTTGGAGAGCTCGGCGGGGACAATCGCGTGTTCAAAGCGAACCCATTCGAAATCTTGTTCACGATCTTGAATAGTCCAGAAATCCCTGAAATTCTGAAGGAAGAGACCAACTTGACGGTCAACGGCTCCTTTCAGGCGATTCTGGGCATAGCTATACTGACATACACAACCGATGCGATAGCCGAGTGGTTAAAGCGGTCTGCATGTTACGTGCAGATTTGCATAGCCATGTTGACGTTTCACGTGCGGCAGGTCGTTGGTTTGAACCTCGTTCCCGGCCGACTTCTTTGGAGATGGTGTCCATGGTTCGCATCTCCGGCTTACGGCGAATGCCGGGGAAGTAGCTGAGTCGGCCATGGCCGCAATGCCGCCCCCTGCCCCGCGAACAACACATCCCGAGAGGATAGAAACCGCCATACTGACATATACGGCTCACGCAATTCGATCGAGATTTCGGAAAACCCCTTCCGCTCCCGTGACGTCGTCAGGGGTCCGTTCTAGGGTGAGTCGACAGGATTATCGCAACTTCGTCCGATCATGGTGGACGACATTGCCCGATGGAAAGTAAGCGCCTCGGAGCACCGGTGATTGCGAGAACCTTTTGTTGAGAAAGATTACCCGAAAAGAGGAATCATGGTGGCAGTCGATTGTCACACAACATTCTGCGGAGCCGACGGCCACCAGTTCATGCTTGAGCCGTCGATGATTTTCACGCGTCTCGCTGAACTCTCGGATTCAGCTACATTTTCACGGCTAGACAACATGAGAACTGTACATATCTCACTGTTGATTCCTCCGCCATGGTTCCCTAGTTCCGAATTTCCATACGCGTCGTTGCAAAATTGACGACGTCGTTTCACATGCATCTGTCCAAAGTTCTTCGCTCTTCCAGCGTGCGTTATTCTCCCGTTTCTGTCTCAGCTGGAGCTGTGACGACTCTGTTAGATGCTGGCTCGTTCGTTCGTTCGTTCGGCATGCATTGCTTCAATGGTTCAATCGATCGAACGAAACGGCGACTGAAAGAATCAGAAACGCCTGTCAGTCTACGGAAACACTCCCTGGGGTTCCATCGACAGATTTTGTTTCGTCTTGTTTATTTTATTTATGGCGAAAACAACAACAACGACAATCACTGCGCTGCGCAACGAAATCAAGTGCATGGAACTACCGACGGAGCGAGCCCACGGAACGAAGAGCAAGCACCAACAAGCCGTCCCGAGAGCGAGCGAATCACAGAAAAGACGTATCGCATTAATTTCGCATGTTCGAATGCGAACTTATCCACGATTAATTCATCCTTCTATTATTTACAACTTTCTAATTAAAGTTCGATCACGTTCCTGTAGTTTTCGCGGTGGCTGCAGAGACCTCTCTCAATGTGGTGCTGTCTTCATGTATCATCTAGACCAGAATGTTGGACAAGAACTGACTACGCTTCAATGCGAGTCCCGTTTTTCATCATCATGCTTGCGTTGCCGACAAATAGTACAGAATGAAACAAAATCGTGAAAAATCGAAAAAAAATGCGCAGAGAGAACGGGGCTCAGCGGATGCCGCTTAATGGGACCGCCGGATAATGGGACCAACGACTCGTGCAACGGATTACGCCTCGGAACTCCCACATGATTTCGGACCTAGAACCGAATATCCCTTCGCTGCTTATTCGGACCAACCCCTTATTCGGGCCAAGTTGATCCGGTCCCAATAAGTGAGAATGCAATGTGGCCAGATGCCAGCAATGGAAGTTTGCAGAAGTACATCGGAAAGTCCTCGCCGATTGAATCCGAGGTGCCTGTCGACGACCGACTGGCAGGATCCCGGTCGGACAGTGAGCATGAATCACCGGAATCTGTCATGCGCTCAACATGTTATTCACCCTTTCGAAAGCCAGTTCGTGCATTGGTCATTCCGGGCGGTCATCTGTTTCGTCGTGTCCCTCCGTCTGTCAGCCAGTCAGTCACTTAGTCCTTCCTCCGTCCCTCTGTCGGTCTGTCCGCGGCTCGTTCGTCCGTCTGTCATTCGTCCGATGTGTATGAGGCATAAGTTTCACTGCAGGCATCCGCTTGAGGCCCGAGAGTGTCTTCGATTCGGCTCCCAGGTTGTCACAAACTGAAGTGGCGATATTTCATGGGCCTTGCTGCGTTTGGGATTGAGGACTGGCTGAGTGCAAGCGGTTCGCGGCTGTTTTCAATCAACAAGCCATTTGAATTTGAGGCGGAGGTCTTAGAGATGAATGGCCGCCGACCAATGGCATAGAAGGCTGGCTCCGAAACTCCGCTCCGGCAGAACTCACGGTCTCCCCTGCAGGAGCATGGTCGCTAATCTATGGCTTGGAGCCACAGTCGGAGTCGAATTCGTAAGTTTCCCGAGTTCGACAGGAGAGCGAGCCACAAGACAAAGACCGCCGAATGGGGTTGAACTAAAACACTTCAAGGGCCAATAACCAAACCTCGAACCGGTGCCCTGACAGTCTCCATCGTCTGCGCCGACGGTTCCATGCAAGACGAAAAAGGAGAAAGCGGGAAAGGAGGAGCAGGATCGAGCAGAAGGACGACCGACGGAGACGCAATCATATCTGAAATTTGACGGGACGGCGGTTCGTCGCGACCAGCGCTGCTGTGGCGTGGTAGCGGTTGTGCTGGACATGCGAGTGGCGTCGGCGGCGGTGGTGGTGGATGACACCCGCGTCTTATCGCGACTTCATCTTTGAATAATGGCGTCAGTAAGTCATCGAGTCCAGCCAGTCATCCAGTGAGCCGGCCAGCCTGCTCACTGGTTGGCTGTGAAGGATGTTATCACACCGAACTACTCTCTGCTGTATGACTTCCTCGAGTGGACGACACCAAGCGGGCGGGCGGCCGGCTGGCTGGCGAACAAGCGCCAGTCTCAACGACCGATCCGAGACGACGGCCGGCACATCTCTTGCCTCAATTTTTTTCGCTTTTCCTCTTCTGGTCATTTCTCTTCGACTGACTCCTTCTCTGCCTTGTTCTTCTATCATAAAGGCCATTATCATCGAGAATATCAACAATATCGACATGCCGCACTGGAGACTGCCTAGGGAGGGTCGTTCGCGGCCGCCAAAGGATATTTTCCAAGTTTTCCTCCCGGAAAGTATGCCGAGTCTGCACAAGGATTGAAACCCATGGGTTCTATGGGTAGACATGGGAATCGACTATCCAGAGCCGCCTTTAGTACAAACAGAGCTAAATATGGATCGTTGTGCATCTCGTGCATGTTCAAGGCCGCAGCACCCACCTGAGCTCGAGTGTTTCCCGTTAAATTAGGTTTCAATTTTCGTCATCCACACCATACATCTCTCGTCACCCTTGATTTGAGGGAGAAGCGTCCGCAAAATCAACATAGGTGACTCCGGTTCGTCCTCTCCGGCTATTCAACTGCCTCGCCGGTTTGAGTCTCCGACCGGCTATTTGGTTGACTGGTTCGTGTGTGCTGGCCAGCTACTCTACTCGCCACCCATAAATTATGTCACTCAGCTACTCTTCCACTCACTCACCCACTCGCGCGCTTGCAGACGCAGAAGGTTCTAGTGGAGCCGCGTCGAGTCGTTCTGCTCTCTCTGGTTGTGTTCGAGCGCTCGAAGCATTGGATTGATCAGTTTAAACAAGTCTTTCGTTCACCTCGCGAAGACACCGGCCGACAAGAACCGCATACTATGTAGCTTTCGACTAGGGTGGAGCGTTCGCCATGGGCCGGGGTTGCAACGGACCCAACAACCGCATCGATGATCTTGATCTTCGATGATGCTTCATGTCTTTGATTTCATCCTTTGCGACCTAACTTAATATTAGGATGCGCCTACGGGGTGAGGAGCACGAGAAACTGCAACGAAAGTTGTCAAAAATTAACTTGAATATAGGAAGCCAGTCGACGAAATGACGAGGTGCTCGTGTTCGCGCCGAAACCGGTAGTCGCTTAACCCTCACACGGATTTTCTCAAAACAGGAGGCTATTTGTTATATTGGATATAAATTATGAGCTTCTCTTCTTCGATCGCCTCTCGTCCGTCATAGAGGAATTTTTTTTTGAGATTTATGTCCTTTAAGAGGCGACTGATGGCTCCACAGATCAGTGCGAGGTGATAGCAGGAGCAACGGCAGAAAGAAAAAAAAAAGAACAACGTTGAAGCCGAGCCCCACGCTGGCGTTGCTTGCCTGTCCATCCGACAGTCGAACGGTTGGTCGCTTGGCTTGTCGACTCGACCCTGTCTGAAGCATCACCGAATTATGATCCGTCCGAGAGGAACATCCCGGCCGGCACATCATCAGAACTGATGGCGAACGATTCGTTGCTGTCTCGCTCGGTTCGTTCATAAATTCGATATTCTACAATCGAACGCTTTAAATCAGTCGGACAGCCCTGATAAAATCACTCGCCACGATCAGCCGTAGATTCGTTGGTTGCCCGAAGAGAAACGCGGAGGAAAAATTGAGGGATGCTTCAATCAATTTCGGGTTATGCCGCAAAAAATCTCTTTCTCTTAATCTGTAATCTTCGGGCGAATCTTTGCGCGCGTGGTTTAGGGTCACCAATCACGGAGTTGCACTGAAACGCGTTCAGAAAAATGAACTCATCCAGGTATGCCTGTTTTTGTTTTCGCCTCATATTTTGCCGGCATAATAACGGATTCGAAATCGAGTTGTTTTCTGAGACAACCGCAGAGAAATGCGACCCTAACTGAGTGAGTCGAGAAGAAACCGGAGCGAACGACGCGACGGTGCGCGCCTTCAATTTGCTTTCATTGGCATGGGTAACTTCGATCCTTCGTCGTAATTGCAGCGGCTCCAAATCGACTGGGTCCGACGAAGAGTTGGAGACTTCGGTCTCGGGACAATTTTCAAGCGGTGTCCTTTCTTGACTAGGAAAGTGATAATATCTCCAAGATTATGAGAGAAGATTGCAATCGAATCCGTGGAAGGAAAAACATCAATTTCGGAAACGCCAACTTACATGACATGTTTACTGAAAGAATCTAATGATCCAATTACATCAATACATCTACTTACCGCACAAACTCTCAATGCTCGTCTCAAACGCATTCGCTCCCCGGGCTCCGTTGCATGCGTAGAATAGAACATGGGCATTGTAGTCCGGCATCGGGTTGATGTAAACCAAGCCAAAATCCAAAGATTCGAAATCGCAGTTCCCCCGAGGGAAGCCAGTGGAAGCTTCTGACTCTCTGTGAAAAAAAAAACAGGGAAGAAGTTTTTGGGGAAGACTGCAAAATTTTCCAGACGTTCCGTCTCGGTCATGATGCTCGGTGGCCTACAAGTCATCCCAGAGATTTATGGAAGCGCCTCGAGGAAGTCAAAATGCAGCCGGAAGATAATTCGTTGTCGTCTTTGCAATTTTCTTGCCGCGTTTATCAGTTGCTCGATGTCGGATCGTCGAGATCCCCGGTGGAAGAGCCTCACTCAGGTTTGAATATTTACACTTTGAGTTGGCGTAATTAGTTTCCAGGGAACTTATCCGAAGATCTTCTCTTGCACATTCTCCTCTTCTGGCCCATGTTTCATATTCAATTTATACTCATTTCTCTGCACACCGTGAAGATCTATCTCGAAGCTTCGTTTTGTATTTTCGTATTATTCTTGTCCGTGTTTTGAGCCCAAATGTCCCGTGCTGTTCTGAGTGAACTTAATCAGTTTGATTAATTCTTTTAATTTAGCGTCTTCTGGAGAAGTATTTTTTGTCGGCGAGTTTTCACCACCCGACTCGCTGTTTTCTCGGCAGAGCTGTGTTTATCATATTTTCGTTTCATTTCGTTTGCACGATGAAATCGCGACGTTATGAATGATATCGATTCGGATTCTCGACCGAATACATGAGAAAAAAAATCACGCGAAAATTTCACTAGAACGAAAAATTGAAAATTTCTGGAATCTCGTCCCGCTGGAGCCTTCCATCAGTGTCCGCTATCCGCGCGTAAAACGTTGAGAAACGCTCCCAAGATGAGTTCGTGTCTGATTTCCACGCACGTTCCTTCTTGAAGGGAGATTTTTTGTTCCAGGAGGAAATATCACCATCGAGTCACGTGGAAGGAAGAGGTATGCTTAGAAACGACCCAGAAACCCAGCGTGTTTCGGACAAAAGCTTCAGAGAAAACATCGAATCAGTCTGCTATTGGAAAACCCGTGATTGGAATAGATAACCCGGTCAACCATCAGTCCAATGGGTAGCATCCCCAAACGAAATGAATCATGATCAAGAGTATTGTTGATTTTGACACAGGACTGTGTCATAGCGCTCGATATAGGGAGTCTCTCCGCGAAAAATGGACCGAATTTGGTTCTATTTAGAGACGAACTGAGAACCTCACGAACCTCACGAACTGAGAACGCGATGTTAAATGCTTGCATGGTATCGTCGTTGTAGCTCGCGAGGCAACGCATCCTTCCCTGGAAATTGGACCGCGCTGGTTGAGTCTGGACGAAAACCATGGGTTCCGTTCGAACGGGACCATCGTACATCCGGAGCAGCGAGACTTAAGCTTTCATCATGTTGGAAATCTGGGATACGTGGATGAGCATGTCGAGTTCCCACGTATTAACCCGTAATTTCAGTTCCAATGTTTAGTCCTCCCCGCTGTTTGAGCGGTCTGGTATAACATCAATCAATTAGACTGCAATCGAAAACAACGGTGTTTCATTGGTGCTTCCTTGCGAAGGGGGTATGACTGGGAATCGCAGTCGCGCGAGCGCGAATATGGCTCGCAGCTACATTCGAGGACAACCGCTGTACATTCTTTCCCTGACACAGTTCTGTGTCTTACGCTTCGGACCACTCTGGGGTTCCGGAGCAGCCCCGTATCTTTCTGTCGCTTTTATCTGTAATTTCGTGAGTTATCCGTAACTCCTTTTGGGGGTGAGAGAAAAGGACTCACGGGTGAAGTATTTTTTTAACCCTCATGACTGCCAACGCGTCAGGAAGAATAACGATGAGACGAGAATGCAGCTTAATAACCATTTAATGATGGCTCATTAGATCAAGTGATGAGTGCTGTTTTCGTTGACCACGAGCGATTGGGAACTCGGTACAAGCGACAGATATATTGTGCATCAGGGCTTCAAGCCGGATCAGTGACCAGGAGAGAGTTTTTCCTCGAAGATAGGCTGCACAGCTCCTTATCTCCTGAAACTTTTTTTTTCTAGGAAAATTCGAGCCTCTCCCCCAGTTTTTTTTCACATTCCCGGATTCCCAAATCGAGGAACAGAACAAGACTATAGCAATCGAACTAAAATGTTCCTGACGGGGACGAGGTCGTTCGTGTCATTCCACGACGATATTCCGTGAATATCTCCACGATCCATGATTTCCTGAGTTTGATGGAGGAACCCGAGAAAACTGGAAACGATCAACGTTGCCGAGTCCCGTTTACACGAAAAGGAACCGGAGAGCTGCTTTGGAGTCATTCGTTAACTGGTTCACCGCTCGTTGCATTTCCAAGCGCCTGACAGACAGTCTAAACGACTGACGGTGTGACTGAAGGTCCGACTGACCGGTTAGATGTTCGTAATGGATGCTTCTCATCAGAACGGTCGGTGTAGCGTTGACGGTGATGAACGATGCTCGAATAACAGCAACAGCTCCTCCGACCAGCGGCAGCAAAATCAGCAGAAAAGTCAGCGCGAACAGCAGCCGTTTGTTGATTGGAACGAAGAAACAACATCAACCCTAACAAGCAGTCACGTACTCGTTCCCAACTTCTTCGTTTTTCAACTGCTTCAGCTCGGCCAGGAATCGCGAAAGCCGAAAAATTAATGGCGAATAATCGTGGTAGGATTGTTTTCGACCTGCAGCTCAGTCATTTCATTTTTTTTTTCGTGAAGCTCCCGTACAAGTGACGCTTAATCGAGAAATCACTCCTGTGAAGTTGTAGTTGGCCCGTCATCAGAGCTAGAGTCCCCAGGCTATGGAGACGAGTGAAAATAGGTGTCCGCGGTTCGATTTTCCTCGCTCCCAACCGAACATCTGACCCATCTGTACCAAACCTCATTCTAAAAGCGCGCAATGAGACATAATTCCGTTTTGAAGCCGAAGGCGCGCGTTATGACAGATGTTCCGTCACGGTACGTAGATCGCGTTTTCGAATTCCTCGCGTAAAAAGCTGAAAATGTTTCCGGATCACCCAGAAGTGAATTACCTCGGAAGCCGAAAGAAAGCCAACACTACAGGGAGCTTTCGGATAGAGATGCAATCAAACTTCTGACCGAGAATCAAAAGTTTGCCGCAGGAGCTCAAAGGAGCTCAGGACTCATGCAGGCGATTTTGCGATTTCCGGAAGACACCGTCAGAAGTCCCGATGTAGTTCATGCTTAGCTCGGCCTGCATGTAAAATAAAGAGAAATATATTTATGATCCCATGACGTAGATCGTCTGCTCGCGCGCGCAAACACAACAACGTGGGTGCGAAGCTCCGGAAAGAATTCCGGAAAAAAAGGCGAAAAAACAGAAATACAAAGTGGTGGTGTGACGAAGACTTAGGATACAACCCCCGTGGGACTTATCCACAGAAATTTCTGAGGTATGTCCGGTCTTTGCAGCGGCTGCGAGCAAGCCTTGCTGCCGACCACAGCAACGTCACCTGGGCGAGAATGCCCGGCATGCTTTATGTCAAGTCGAAGACAGACTTGATCAAAGCCAATGCAGACTTGACTACGGCACACGACGCCGAGATTGGCCGTCGCGTTGGTGCCGAGAAAAGAGTGGAATCAGCCGCCAGCAATTATGAAGTGCATGCCGACGAATCAGGCATGCAGGAAGAGAGCGAGTCGGTCGAGATTGAACCGGTCTCGTGTACTTTTCCGATCGCAGAGGCGATACTCGAAGACCTTAAGTCGAAAAAATGCTGGCGGGGCTATAGGGGAGAAAGTGTCTCCCAAGAACGAAAGCGAAAGAACGCGAGCAGACGACCGCCCGGCTCCTAAAAAGAAGCAGGGAATTGAAAAAAAATACTTCGGGTGTGTAGACCTAAGGGAAATGCCGAGCAAGACAGCTCGGAGAACTCCAGGAATATACAAAAAGTATGTTCACGAAACAATCAAATCCAAACAAGATGAAAATTGGTTTGATAGTATGTCGGGGAAGAAAACCCTAGAACGATACCGGAATTTCAAAAAGTTCGAGGGACTATCGAACACCTATACGACAACACGAAGGGCAGTCGCCTGCTGACAAATGCTCGAGCGGGATGTTTACAGACCAGAAGATACAGGTCGCGTTGAAAAAATATCGAAGCGACATGCCCGAAATGCGGCAGAGAGAGAGAGACTCTCGAACATGTAATCCTAGAATGCAAGAAACCTGCGTGCATGATAAGAAAAAGGATTGGACCACACGAAGACAGTACCCCGAAGATGATTCTCCACACGAAGCGAATGCTGAAAGAGTGGGAAACAACAGCACCCAGAAAGGAACGCAAGAAAGAATGCCGCATGGACCAGCTGAGACATCGCCCCTTATTTAGGGTATCTTATTATATTGAAGATGTGAATATGATAAGATAATGGTCAATAAATATCAATCAATCAATCAAGTTTCGTTTATCAACTTTACCTAACTTCGGCGCGTCGTTGATCGAATCACGAGGCGGCAACGTCTGCCCCGACAGAGGTGACGACGCCCAGTTCTAGATGTTTTGTATGATATTTATTGCCGGGATTTTTCCTCCACAGGCTCTCCTGAAGATCCCGACCAAGTTTTTGGATCGGCGATTTCTTGATGCTCGTTTTTTGGCGCGCTTTTCTGTGCAGCCGTACTCGATATTTCTTCTTTCGCAGTTCTGTTCTATGTACGTTCATCGTTGTTCTATCGTCAGTGATCAGGAAAAGAAAGTTCGATGCTGTTGCTCAACTTCGCTTCCCAAAGATTCTCTAAGGGATGAGAATTCGCTCGAGTAATTTTCATCAATATTGTGGTGATATCCCTGCGGCCGTGTCTGTGGTCGCGTTCCAAGCAGGGAGAAGGTGCGGGTTCGGAGATGACATTCCGTGCATCGTTTAAGCCCATATAGATGTACAACCAACCAACCAAATACACCAGAACAACAAAACGTTTCTCGTGAAATCCTCGCGCTCGAAGCTAGCTGCTCGTTTCCCTCGTCTGTCTCCATGATGGCCAGCACGCGGAGGAACACACTTCGCTGATCGAAACCTGTATTGGTCGTTAACGCATTCCTGCCGTTCTAAACGTTTCGCTCTAACAAGGTCCTCCATTTCGTTCCTCGGTAGCAGTCAATCATGCTGGGATGATGTACACATCATCGACTGCTTTTACGTCTGGTCAAAAGTGTAATCGTCAACATGGAAATGGAACTCCACGAACTAGTTTCCCACGACCAGCTGCGGAAGGCATGGGTGAAGTGCAACGACCTTGGTACCGATGCACGTAGAAAGTCTAACCATAAAACCAAAAGAAAACACTCCCCTTTCTCTTTTGCTCCGACCAGGATCTGACTCGGGAGCGAGGCGATCCGAACGGAAAAGCTGTATTGGTTTGATATGAGATCTGCGTCAGACGCAATGGGAACCACAGGAAACGTTTTCCGTCGGAACTCGCTTCATGGTGGTGCGACCATGTACAGAGCCAGGAAGGATAGACAACAGGTAGGAACTTGTAGCTCAGAAAACCCAATCAACACCGCGATCTGATCGCCCCGAAAAGGCTTGAATGGCCACGTGACTCACCCACAGAGTGAGCATCATCATCCCGAGCATTGATAAATAAGGAGACCCGAGTAGATCAAGCACTGGATATGGAAGTGATGAATCCGTTTGGGTACACAGCTTTACATGAGTAATGGCCTGTTGTTGTGGTCATGGTGATGGTCCATACTGGAGACGGTGTTTGTGATGGTGGAAGGCCGTCGTTGGGTGGGAGGTTGATGGTGAGAGCGACGTTTTGGTATGCAAGTGTTTGTGTGTTGTAGTCAAGAGGAATGGACGGGAGAACGACGAACGCGACCGCGTCGGTGACGGCGACCGACGGAGAAGAAGGACTAGAACAGTTCAGTCAGTTCGGTCGGATGACTTGGCTCGCTTTCTCACTCGCTCGCTCGCTCGCTTCCTCACTAGATGGTTGACTGGCTGCCCACCTTCTCGAGGGTGGCGGCTGATATGCTGCCGCTCCAGGCGTGATATATGACCGTTGACGACAAGCACACTGTCTGTCGTTTAATAATGTTATGACAAAAATGATAAATACATACACCAAACAAGCACTAAGGCGGCATAGCCGCGGTGACGGCAACGAGGAGCACGACGACGACGGCGGCGACGAGGATGAGGAGCAGGAGGATAAGGAGAAGGAGCAGAACAGTTCGTTTTAATGTCAGTCTCTCCGTCCGGCGCTCGTCTTTATATTAGTATTATTATATCTAGCAGCGGCACCAAAAGCATCAACAGCAGAGGCAGCAGTAGAGCCACTAGGTCTGATGGCTTGTGCCTAGTACTGGTGGTGGTGGTCGCCGCCGCCGCTCCGGCCGCTTTTTGCTGCTTAAGTGAGCATCAGTGATATATTAAGCGGAAAATTGACTTGAGAAAGAGAAGGAAGAGAGCAAAGACCGGGATAGATGGAGCGTCGAGCTGGAAGGGGGTTCCGCGACATTGGGGGCGAACATGGCGGGCAGGAGAGCCTCGGCAAGAATGAGATATGGGCTTCTGCCCATCGGCTACTGCAGATTCCCGGGACGTTGTCGTTGTCGTAACGGATGTCGTTGACGGGGTCGTCGATGTTGTTATTCTCCTCCTCCTCCTCCGACCCCTTGTCCGCGATCTCGAAGACGGCGAAGGTCTTCCAACCAACGTCAACGCCACAGCGTTGACAACGATTGCACGCTGCTCGGTCTCCTTTCTTGGGAAGTTATGTCAAAAATGTGCTTTACTTTGAGAACACGCAAGCTTGAGAGACAAGACAGGATCATCTTTGAAGCTATTTCATGTCGACCGCTCTGCTATTCCGAGAGTAAACTGCAGCCTATTGCAGGAGCTAGAAAAACATCAGAATGTTGTTATTGAGCGTCTCCGAGCCGAAGTCGGCCGAGTTCTCCATTGTTTGGATGCCATCAGTCAAGGGCTGTTCGTCTTCGACCTCAAACTGAGGGTCCGCAAACAGAGGGAGCAATCAAAGTGTTGCTCGCGTGATCCCCCTTTCCTCGACCATCAGCACTTAAGTTCGACCTGACATGCCCTCTTGAATTCCAAACCAAGAAATTCGCATTCATTTGAAGACACTCGCCTCTGATTTCAATCTCTTCTGTTTTCCATGGGTGGACATCCTTCTGAACACAGGTTCTCGTTCTCAGGGTGCCAAGATGACTCGACAGCATGCCGGTGATTTAGCGAAAATCAGATTGTGGTTACCGCGAACTGGTTCAAGGAAGGAACTGCTAACGGTGACGGAACCCCGGGGGAGGAGTCAGGTGTCCGCCTCAAAGTCCCGACGGAACTCCCCCGCGCTGCCCTGTGCTCCCGCATTGCTCTACACAGCATTTCTAGAAGTGCGTGAACAGCTCGACTACTATTCATGGGCCGAACCATGTTACTCCTTATTGAACAACATTCCAGGCGTTCAGCCGTCCTCTGCGCACGCGTTAATTTGGGTTCACCCACCACATAGAACATGTCCGCTCTTCTCGTGATCGGAATCGAATCGAATCGGCATGTGGTCGGACACGAACGGTGAGAGAAGGAGAGACGCATTCATTCCGGGCGAAGTCATGACTTCAAGCGGTGAAATACATCACATTCCTGCGGAAAGTTTCCCATTATTATTCCCTCACGTTTTTTTTTTTTTTGAGTGATGTCGCATACCCCACAGTTGAGGGTGCCACAGCTTGTGACTGATTGAGGATGCCACCCGAATGGAGAATGCCCGACATATAGTCCAAGGCCTCGAAGGATTCCCACTGATTTGAGTATTCCCGAAAATTAGAGGATGCCGCTGCAACGGTTCCTGGACGGAATTTCCCTCCTCGTGGAGTTTTTCCCATTCTCCCCCATACTCGCCCAGTAGTGCATGTAAATGCTCTACTCGACGCTAGTTACTCTTCACTCTGTGAGCGAGTCCGCAAGCTGCACTCTGAAAAGGGAAGGATATCTCAGGCAAGGAGGGAGAGGACAAGAAGAAGCACGCCGAGACGGAAAAAGGACTAAATAATAAGTTGACCCGTCATTAATTTCTTCTTCTGCGGCAGTGGCTTCTTCCCGTTGTGTCGTGTGCCCGTCGCTCATGGGTCCTCTTGGCTCTCCCCGCGCTGACCGGACGGCCGATGAAGCGGAGGAACAAACGAGGAAACAAGAGATATAGAGAGAACAAAATATGGACTGAATGATAGAGTGTGCCCGGGACGGAGAAGGCCGCGCGAGTGCGCAGGCAAACGAAGGAGCAAGCGAGTGGTCATCTTTCAGTAACGCCGGAGTTGGCAGTCCGCAAAAGGACTCCATTTGGCTTGAGTAAATTCAATAAATCATTTGCTAATGAGGCCACTGCCGAGTCCAGTGATTCGAACTGATTATCAGATATGCAGCAATGAGTCCTTTTTCGGGAGAAGTCTTCGACAGAAACCTAATTCGTTTCCTCTCTCGCTGTCTTGGCTCGGCGTCGGACGACCGACGGATCCTGCGGACTCCTCTCTCGAGACGACTCTCCTATTCGCTCGCCCGCTCGAGACAGAGAGGAAGCGGGAGAATGAGCGAGAGAGAGGGAAAGTGAGAGGAGAAGAATGACCGAGGCCGAAGAGGAGAGCGCCGATGAGGCGGTTTTGTAGAGCAGTTCGTTCCTCATTGTCGTTGGGTTCACTTTTTAAATGAATCAGATTGAATTTCGTTCAATTTGTCAACGATCTGTCATCGCCTCAGGTGGTTCGTTCATTTAGACCGCCTCGACTTGCCCCGATGAGAACGTTCGAGAATAGAGAAGAGAGCAACCAAAGCTTTCGGGAAAATGGAAAGCAGCAAAAGCGCTAATAGCTGTAAGACGACATGTTTCAGAAATAATAGATGTTCGTGTTCTTGACGAGAATCGGGACTGGGTTTACTTTGTTGCAGGCGCACAAGTCGGCGCTTCAGTGAAGTTATCGGAGAATCGTGGTGAGCCAAGGATTTGTTGTAGCCTTTGAGCGATTGAGCGAATTGACAAAATCGCCGTGACGCCAAACGAACGATCGCAGCCTGCGCAACCGATGGTTCCTCGGGCACATGTCGATGATGGATCATTGGTAAACGATGTCCGCGTTAAGACCCTGTGGGCGAAGCGGTTTGCGCTGTCTAAACAAAAGTAGAAGATGGACTCGTTCATTGAATCGGATCGCGGCAAACGACGCCGGATTCGTTCCGCATGCGATATGCATCGTCAAACCCTCAGGGCGAAACTTCCGTTTCGTATTTCGTGACAGCATATTTCGAGCGGAGCTTGCGGTAAAACGCTTCATGTCTTCTCCCTCGTTTTTCTTCTAGTTGTTTTTTTCGGAATACACAGCTATGTATATGCACACTCACACACACACACACACACAAATCGGGTTGAGTTGATCGAGTTTGATGACGCAGGGAACTCCTTGGAGTCACTCACTCAGTCAACGCAGATTCTTCAGTGTCGAATTCCTGAGTCGTTGCTACCTGTGGCCTGATGGTCGTGATTCCCCATTGTGTCAGAGCAAGAAGTAGTTTAATTGAATTCGGAGCTGATCAATCATGCTTCTTGAACGGAACGCACAAGTGACATCAACAGCGCAGCAACCGAGCCAGCAACGGCGACGACGACGACGAGGAGCCAACGACTCTAAAAGACTCCTTGTGAGCATGGTGGGTACTTCTCCTCCTCTGTTTCTTCTTCTCTTCTACAACGCTTCGTGTATGTATTTTTAATTCTTGCTTTTTCACTCAAGATGAGCGAACGAGCGAGCGGGCGAACGCTCAAACAGATGGATGAACGATTGAAACGAGCAGCCGAGATAGAAGAAAAGGCCATCCGCAAAACACCAAATCGATCTTTTTCATCGTCGTAGGCAGACCACCACCACGTTCGGCGTTGGGTGCGCCACAGTTGGTGTCCTAGGGTGGGAGACGACTGCCTCGCGCGACCGTGAGCCGGCGAAAACAAACTTAAAAACCAGGAATAAAGCTTGAGCCAGAATCTGAGAAGAACGAAACTTAAATTCGAGAGTTTCGGGACTTTCACGTAAAACCCTTCTCGGGATCGTCGAAATGTCCTTCATCCGACGATGGCGTCGTCTTTTCTCGGGTTCTACCCCGCTTCGATGTAGAAAACACATTGCAACGGTGATCAATTCCTGTTGGTTGGCGACTCGATGTAGAGGTGGCTCGCTTCCTCGAGGGTGGGAGGATGGTCGACTCGGTCAGCGGTCGGCAGGTCCTTCGCTCGGTCGCTCGCTCGTTCGGTGGGTCGCCGTATGGTTGTTTGATAGGGTGGCCGGGAAGTCCACTTTTTCCAAATGACCTCATCCGAGCTCATCCAACTCGGGAGCTGAGCTTGATAACTTTAAATAGCTGACCGATATATATCTTTCCTTCTGATTACAACTCGCCTCAGGTGACTCACGGAACGTTCTGTACGGTAGCTATGGCATAGCACCGCTAACCACAATATTGTCTGCTCCCATCGCCCCCTCGAAAGTATAGGATCAGTCTCTGCAGGTGCGAAATTTCGGCTCGTCCTGGGGAAATCCAAGGAAATTCCCTCTTTCCCGTGTGCACGGCATCGTTATCGGGAGTCACTTTCACTTCATTCCCGCGGAACAATCAGCCCACGTGACAGCTGTGCAGAACATCGGGGCCTAGCCATCTGGGCCAATGGCCCTGATCGAATGTTGAGGATGGTGTCCTCAAAGTGGTGGCATTTTTCAGCTCAGATAAAGCAGGCGCACGATATGGTTGGCTCATTTGAATTCCAAACCCAAGCTCCGTGCACCCACGATTCGCGTCGCTTCATAATCCAGCAGAGCACCGACTAAGGTGCACAGAAGTTCGAGGAACTTCTGAGGGAGAAATCATCATCGAGCGGGAGACGTGGAAATGTTGGCAAGATCAGCATGGTATCCACGGAAGTCGCGGACTCGTCTCAAGGCCCTGTCGACACTGTGTCGAGCCAGAGCTCAAAGCGAAGATCGAGACCATATTTTCTGCGACCAGAAACTCACCAAAACCATAACGAGCACCTCTTTTCGGGCGAAGAATCAAGATTTCCAGATCGCGTAAGAAAGAGTTGAGAAGCGCGGCATCCGCCTCCCTGCTGCAAATCTCAAATGTAGGGATGCAATCAAAAAACATTGGAAAAATGGGAGGCTTCAAACATGGGATCTCTCACTGGAGATCTCCCTATCGGGTTTTGCGTCCAAAAAGGTGGAAAGACGACTACGGTCGTCGGAGCTACGGAGTTGAGGGTCAGGAGGAGGGGATGAAAAAAAAGGGAAATGTCACCGCAGCAATGAAAGACTCAGGGACTATAAAACGGCAGGGCCATCAGTTATCGGCGATGTTCAGGAGGTATCATCCCTTCTGTTTCGTCCTCTTGAGGATGTGGCGTGCTGCTGCGGGTTGTCGGCCAAGCGAGCGGGCGAGCGGACGAACGACCGAACGGCGGTGGCTATTTTCAATCGTTGCGGGCCACTGGGTTTGGACGCGGACTTGAAACGGCCAAACGCCGATGATATGTTTACTTTTAACCTCTAAAATATTATCAGGACATTTCTCTTTTCCTCAGGAGGCCAATCCCTCCCTCCGGTGTCGGTTCAAATCCTCCTGGCTCTCTTCTTCGACAGCGGCACCAGCTCTCCTGTCGCCCGCCGCCGTCGTCTTCGTGGATTCCGAGATCAGGAAGCTTTTCACGGCGACGACAACCAACGTTGCCGCCTTCGTCCCCTCTGTCTGTCCCTACATGGCGCCTTTTTTCAAGAAACCCTCGCACTGGGTAGAATTTGCCGACGGCCGCCGCCGCTGCTGGCAAGGATAAGCCCCGCCATCTCCTTTGTTCTGAAGGGAAACCGTATCGGGCCCGCCAGAGATGTATGGAGCCTTGCTTGTGGTCTTTCATTGTGTTCATTTCAAAATCGACGGCACCCAGGGGGACGCTTGCAACTGCTCGAAGGCGGCCAACCGATCACCCGACAACTTGACCGCCCTACAGCACCTCTTAAGCTGAGCCATCAAACTTGAAATACGGTTTCCGCATCCAATGACATCGTCTTCGATCACAACTGGAAGGAGGCATCCACAGACAATGTGCTCCCACAGATTTTCAGCGGAGTTCACGAGATTCCCGTCCCATCTCGTCATCCGAACCACGAACTAACCTGTAGCACAATGAAGTCCGCTCAATTGGCCCACTGTGACACCACTTGACTTTGGCCATATAGACCGCCGGAGTCACGACTGCCACTGGGGGCTCAAGATTCGATTCTGGCTTCGGGAAACTTCACGAGGTGCCTAAAAGATGCTGGAACCGTGTCCAAGTCTGTTGTCACGTAGAAGAGGTAGGACACCTGAATTGGTGGCTCAACTGTCGGCCCTGAACCACGGGGATGAGAAAAGCTGGAGGACGACTAGGTGGGGAACAGGTTGAGCTCAGGAAGGAAATGACACGCGGAATTCGGGGTATGAGCGGCCGTCATTTCCGCAGGCCCCACAAGTAGGTTCTCGCCATGCAACGCACTGTTCTGGCATCTGAAAGACGAGAAACCGTTGTTGGCTCTCCGCGATCAGGTCGACTCATACGACCCCGTAGGTGAGCGTGGTGGAGCGGGTCAAAAAATATGAACTAAATGAGCGTTGGCTGCTTCGCATGAAGATCGCTCTAAACGTGATTCCCGCTCAGATCGCGCAGCAATTATTATTCGTGTTTTTTCTCCTTGTCGTCGAATGGACGTCCAAAGGGCGTTGACATTTTTTACTTGAATCAACTACAGTCCATGTCTATGTTTTACGGGATTGACCATGCCGATATTCTTTTTGTGTTGCTCGAGCAGGGGGTCATTCATGTCGCTTTTGCTCACTCGAACTCGATCTCGATCTCCGACCGCTGTTTTCGTCCATGAGTCGAAGCATCAAATCGATCAATCCGCGGCAGTCTGCTGTGAGCAAAGATGAGCAGGAAGGAACAACTTCACTATTTTGTTATGCAGCCTGTAACGCCAAGGCGGGCATCCCCTCAAGTTTGTGGATATGCGATTGGGGGAATCTTCCGATAAAAGCCTGTAGAAACAGTCATGAAGGGCACTCTAGGTGGAATCATTGAACGCGGGCGAGGGCAACGGCGAGGCAGGACGGCTTTGCACGTAGGGAAACACGATAGATGAGCACGCTCAGCCTTACCTTGGCCAAGAAGGATCTACGGCATCTATCACAAGTCAGAAACACCCCCCGGCCGCAGTTTGATGCATTGTACAGAACATGCATGCAAGTGAAAGCGACTTGCTGCAACGTTTCAATTACAACCGTTCGCTGGTAAGACTGAGCACCTCTGGGAGTGTAGAGCCAGTTCTCCGAGCGAGAGTCCTCCTCTGCGCTCGTCGGGAACACTTTGCGTTCCCCGTCTGGCGGGAAACTTTCTGATGTTTGCTCCGAGAACTCAGGAAGAACATCAGGAATTCGCAGCCTCTCGTTCAAGGCCGAAATGCGGGAGACTCATCTAGTTGACATTCGCAGGGGATCATGACGGATTCTACCTCAGAAACCGTTAGATCATGCCTCTGAAGGGAGTTCTCGCGCGTTCTCGTTTCCTGAGAACGTTGTCGACTTCTCTTGTGCGGAATCGAGTTTCCTCAACATTTCACCACGCAAACGGAGGACAGGGGTGCTCATCTGACGTCCATTGACCTATCCCTCACCGCGACGATCGACGACAAATCGTTCCAAAGTTTTGTGAACTGTTGAGAATGGTTCTGGAGCATCGCTCTGTTTTCTACCGGGACAGGCGGTAAAATCAGAGCCCGCAAGGAAAAGAGTCGACCGCGACAGAGTTAATTGCATGAGTTAGCCCGTGTTCCGAGCGAGAATTTGTCACACGGGGGTGATCCACAATCTCTAGTTGTCTTTGTAGTCAACGTTACTGTCGCTCATATGGCCGCTGTCGTGTCGTCCGTCGTTGTTAACAACAAGCTCATCTATCTGTTCGCGCTGTCGTATGAAAACGTTCCGTCATACGACGACCGTTCATGACCGCTCAGAGTCGGACAGATAGTTAGACAGTATTACAGATCCATAAGCGATTCGTGCGTAGCTCAGGTCGTCATGGCTGTCGCGAACCGCATCCCCACGAGTATATCATGATTCATGAATGAACGAATGAATGCCGGTAAGAACCCGATATGTTCCGGTCCACAAAAAGCGGCCCGGCGCGAGTTGAGCATTTGAGCACTGCGATGACATTTACTTGAATCAGAATCCTATAGTACCTGAATTACATCTTCCGTGCCAGTAGAAGAAGATCATCCCCAAACCTAGCGAAAGCTCGCTTAGCTTATGCAGGGAGTTCGTGCCATCTCGGCTCAAAGCTCGAACAGCGATTGTCACTTAAAGCTGCGTGACGGAAATCGAGACTTCTTACTTACCAACCCTCTTCGAGATCCAGGGTGAAGGGGAATAGTTCTGTTGCGATCTCTCGAATCCCCGAATCTTAGCTATTCGGACTCACAAGAGGAACTCAAAGGCGACATTGGACACTGGAGATCAAGACCGATGATTTCAGCCAGAGGAAGGTCCGCAATGCTGGTTCAATGTAGCTCTGGTGGGGACTCTGCCAGTTGTTGATCGGGTTGCCTCGCCATAAATAGTCGAGAGCAGCAGATTGTTTGGTTCCGAAAGCGGAATGCAGTCGGGATCGCTGGCTGGCACTAGACAACAATGTTGATTCAAACAGCAGTCCTTTTCGCTTCGAGCATTGAGGTCACGAAATAGTAATCACTTTGAGATCAGTCATTT
Source organism: Neoseiulus californicus (assembly GCA_028455905.1). Classification (NCBI taxonomy): domain Eukaryota; kingdom Metazoa; phylum Arthropoda; class Arachnida; order Mesostigmata; family Phytoseiidae; genus Neoseiulus; species Neoseiulus californicus. Next base: position 5,802,099 of record JAMQGS010000002.1, on the reverse strand, counting down.
GCTCGATCATTCGTTTCGTTTTAGATAAACAACAGTGCGTATCGTCGACAGCCGTGTGTGGTGTATCAGCGGCCCGGCTAGCATCGCGGGTAGGATTCCGAATCTGGGAAGTCTTCTAGCGAACTGACTGACTGACTGACTGACTCACTTACAAACGATACGCTCGACTGAGCACTCGGTCATCCTCCTCTCCGACCATCAATCCCTGCCCACATATTCATCACTCCACTCATCCGACATCAATCCGATCCGCGTATTCGTCTTGGAAGATCTCCTCCGCTCTTTGTTTCCGTCTCTTCCTCGGTCGTGGCTCCGATCAATCCTGATGACGTTTCCTACGACACTGATGTCAATCGATCACTGAGCGAGAATCAGCTGAGAACCTCCGCGTCTTGCTCGGAGGTTCGTCCACGAGCCCGGATCACTGACTCCCTCCGGTTCACTAACGCGCAATCAAGCGCGTTACGATTCATCCGTCTTCAATAAACTAAATTTGGAACTGCTTTGCAAGCTCGAAGCGATGCGTCCACCGCTCAGTCGTGAAACCGTTCAAGTTCAAGGCAAACGGCGACCGTGTCGACGACATCGATCGACATTTCCAGGCGATTTTTTTTCAGAGAAATCGTCCTGGTGGAAATGTTCGAGAGCTGTGGCTCGGTTTCGCACGACGCGTTACCAGGGCTTGATATGAATAACAAAAAGATCTCTGCTGTCCGCGCGGTGGTTTTGGGTTTTTGATACGAAAGTTGCCGACATAGGTCGAATGCTTCCATTTATCAACGTCTGTCGCTCCGTGAAGTGCACAATCGCTTTTGAAATACGAGTAATGGTGGTGGGTCGCTGCGTCGGTTCATATCAGCGCATATCGTGTCGTACGTCTGCCTCCACTCGCTCACATCATGTATCTATCCTTCTCCTCGTTCTGCTCGCGCTTTTCTCCTGTCCGGCTTCGAGAGCGAGCGAGCTAGCGACTGAGGAAAGGCGAACAGGCCCGCCAGGTAGTCAAGTGTGTAGGTGGCTCGCCAGGTAGGTCGCCGGCCGGCCGGCCGGCCGGCCAGGCAGGCAGGCAAACGGACAAACGAACGAATGGACGAACGAACGAGTAGCCGAGCGAACAGTCAGCTAGGCACCATACCGCTGTCCTATGCGCGCTTTCTACAAAACGTGACTCAGAGCTTTGCTAACAAGAGAATTGGATAGGACGCATAGGACCATGTAGCTGGTTTGGCTAGCTCACCGACTTACTGGTGCGCGATCTGGCACGCTGAACCGCGAGCGGGCGAGCTCCCCGGTCGGTCGGTCGGCCGGCCGGCTAGCGGGCATAGCGTTTAAAAAGCGCTCAATCACCACGAGCTTCATAATTCGTCATCATTATGACAAGATGAGCTCGGTCACGGACCAACCCTCCACAGCCTAAGTCCTAAGCTACTGCTACACGTCATACGAGCGAGTGGAGTGATCGACGGACGAAGGTTTGAATAGACTACAGAACTGACTGTCCGAATGACGAATCAGAAGCTGGACGCAAAGACGCAACTTCATAAGAAAGGCTACAGGCTCGAAAACTCGTCTCTCACCTCGGTGTCTTGATCTCACTGACAGTCGTTGCTAGATCTGTCGGCTGGCGGTTTTCGGGCCAATGGGTTTTGGAATTTCTTGACGTAGGCCTGGAGGAATCCTCGGATTATCGTCGTTTAGACGCTTTCCGAGCTGGAAAATGGAAATCGAGGACGATGAGTGCTCGACATCGCACCTCGTGCACTCTCAGTGAGTCGGAGCTCCGAAACTAGGCGGCAGCGATGGACGATTGTCTATCTGGAGCATTTGTTCGTTCGGATGAGCAAATCGTATTGAGCTGATTGTTAACAATGGGGGTATCTCTCTCCCATGAACCATTTGGATACCTTCAACTTCCCAGTTTGAGCTGTAAAGCGTGCAAGTTCAGCTTCACGCTCCTCCCACTCATGCCATGGCACAGAACAGATTGCCGCTCGGAAAATTTTGAGCTCAGAGGACTTCATCATGGCAAGTTCTGTAGTCTTAGCTTCTATGGACGGGCTCATACGACTCCCGGTCCAGGAGCATTGTAGAAATGGAACTCGGAAAACTGACAACATACTCGGCTGAGCATTTCGCGAGCGACTATCTTTCCTTGCATGATGATGTATTCCCCTGCAAAACATCTGAAGTGTATTCTACGATTGATCTGGTCCTGGTTGAGGGACCGATCGAAAAGAGGCCATCGCGTAAAACTGACATGAGACATACACACTCCAATCAGTAGCTAGCGGTGAAGGGAATTCTCTGCTGGTACTCAACCGTCGCCAACCCTGCTGCGAGTGTAACTTGAGTGTGCTCGTTCTTCACCGAGGATCTGGAGATCCAAATCTCCAACGGACTCGCCTCAGTCGAGAACGCACATCCAGACCGCTGAGAGTTGCGCATTCCCTCGAAAGTCGAAATTCGGTGAATTGAGGTTCAAGTATTGGCTTCCAAGGCTCTAAACACATCAAATTGCCATCGATCCCCTGCGACCATAAATATGGAGGCAGCTACAACTAGTGGTGGTAGAACTCGGGGGAACTGATTTGCGGTGGTTGGTCGTTTAGGTCCGTCCGTCCCTCCTTTCTTCCTTTCGTTTCCTCTCCTTCTACTAGGGTCGAGAGTGGGCTGTTGATTTTTTCCTTGGCGACCATTTATCATATTTAGTCTTCGTGACTCCAGTTCATCCGAGTTCCAAGTCGGTCGTGCGCTATCTTTTTCCTGAATTAACGAGAAACGCGAGAAGTTGTCTGATATTTAAAAGTAATTATAACCGCTTCTGTGGATCTAGAGTCCAAACGTAGGGACACTTCTTATCCCTCTTGAACGTCGTGGTGTATTCAGCAGAGAAAGCCCGAACCAAGGCGCAAGTTTTATGATTCACGAACAAGGAGAGAAGATCCCGGACAAACTGACCAAGTTCATTTGTTCGCTTTTCCGCGACGTCGTCTTCGGTTAATCTGCGCCAGAGCCAATTGCAAGACGGTCGGAGCTGGGAAACTAACAAACCAAAGGCAAACCTAAAGTAAATGAAATCCGGAAATCAAAGTATCGCAACGTACGGCAAAAATTCCCTGTGCTGTGGGTATCCTTCCGGCCATCTTTTAGGCATGAATCAGGAGATGGTGGTAGGCTGCTTTACGAATTATTTTTCGAATCCAAACGAGGATCATTCTCAGTTGCTAGATCACTTCCGCGGTGAAAACGAGTTGTTCCCGGAGGGCAGCAGACGGGGTGCTTTCAAGGCGAGAAAGAAACCAGGGAGTTGAAGTGAAGAAGGAGGGGTGAAAGGGCAAGATGTGTGAGACGATGTGGTGCCGGTGGTTTTATCTGCTCGAATGTCGTCGTCCTCCTCCTCTGTGGCGCACTGCAAACTCAGCAGACATATTGCCATAATCCCGTTTGCGTTTTCGAAGCAAGCCAACCGAGCGAGCTAGCGAGCGAGCGCCGCAAGCAGCAAAGTGTCTCAGTCGATGTGTGTCTCAGAGGAGACCGAAGACGATCGGGACAAAACTTTCAATCGGAGACAAAAATCTCTGCACGTCTTCCTGGTCGTGCACAATGAGAAAACGACGACGCGGCCGCCATTTGATCGGCAGCAGCCTCAGTTTTCCATGCTCCGAGCGAGAATCCCGAGATTTTCTCTCGACAATGCGCTTGACTTCGGATTCTTCATTCTGAACGTATTGACGATCACAATTTCAGCGAGGGAAGAGAGTTCACGCAATCGAAAATTACATGATTTTCCGTAGAAAATAGTGTCCCTTGGCAGGGAAAAACGAAACCTTCACATCGGCCGCATCTTTCAACGCGGGGGTATCGGGGACTGAAGAGGCTGAGACCTTGCATGTCTTGAAGCCAACGCCTCATGAGGTTTTATAGGCTCATGAAGTTTGATAGCGACGTGGAGGTTGAACAATCGAAACGATTGGGTGAAAAAGCCGACGAAGTGCTTGAGATTTCGGACGAACATCAAATGGGCGAGGAAGAAGCATTTGGCAACGGTTTCCGAAGCTCTGGTGGCTTTTCACTCGTTTTCCTTGTCCTCTGGATCCGATGTCAGGGGAGGACGAGCAGCAGCTCGGGAAGCCTGAGCCACACGAAGGGAAAAACCGGCAAAAGGGTGTGTGTAAAAGCTTCATTTAAGAGCTCCGTTCGCTGCCAAATGCACCACTTGTCATAGGGAGCTTCGACATTGCTCGCGTGTTCGCTGGCCCGCTTCTTATTCCTCCGTCTAGCCCTGCCCTGCCCAGCGAGGAGAAAGACAGACGGTCGTTCGGGCAGGCGAACAGGAAAGTAAGGAACGAAGCGAGTCATAGGGAGAAATGGGGAGAGGACGACAAGGAGGCAAATGCAAAGCTCAATGACAACGAGACACTCATGTAAAATGTGTGTGATTTTCTCCACCATTGGAAACACTTTGGACGACGGATTCGAGCTCAGTCTCAGAGGCTCGTTGAGCATAGAGAGAGAGAGATCGGGAGTCAGAGCATGGCTATCAAACGATCGAGTAAGTGAGGGAAAAACGCAGACGCAAACCTTCTCTGTGGATGGAACTAAAAGGCTTCGGACACTGGGGACCACTCTCTGAAGCCCGCCCGTCCGCTTCTCACTCACAGATATGTTTGCCAGAGGAGAACAGCAGCACTAGCACCGCTGGACGAAGCGTCTCCCTACACGCTCTTCATCTTCCACACCCCTATCCGCGTTGCTCCCTGATTTGGCCCCGATCTTTCTCCTCCAGCTCGCCCCCACCCCTCCTTCTCCCCCTCTCTGTCTGGTTCCACCTCCTTCGGTTCCAAAAACCGTTGGCCATGCGTGAAACGCAGTTAAATTTTTTAGTGCACTAAAATATGTTCAGCGGACGTTGTCGCTTGTGTCCAGCGTTCTGCCATCGCCGCCGCCATGGGTCTCAAAGGCGAAATATATCATCAAAGGCAGTTAGCTGGCAGCCAGGCAAGCATCCACTACTTCTACTAGCGGCTGGCAGGAAGGCGACAACAAAAAAAAACCGCTTGGACCTCATTCAAAGTTGTCCGGATGCCCGGACTTCATGCCCTCCCAACGCCCGCTCGCCCGCCCGCACGAGCGGCCCGTCCCTCGAGAGGGTGAGGAACTCAACTCTTTAACTGAATGCCATCACAAAGCCTTTTTTCCTGTCGTCGTCGTTGTCGTCGTTCTTGTTGCAGTATCTGTAGAGCAAATGTCCTCGAAAGGAGAAATCGACCGCGACGGCCGGGAAACGCGCATTCGTTGGTTGGCGCGTACTCCTCTGGGCGCGAACGCTGTCGTCGCAGTCGGAGATATAAAAGCCAACCATTCAAATAACCAGGAGGCGAGCAACTTTAAATTTGAGTTTCGTTTTATCTATCTATTTCCAGTCGAGTGTGAGTCTGCTCCGGGGATCCCGCGCTCGGAGCAGACTCACGAGCGATATGCACACGGAGTCACACACTCCCTCGTTATGTCGGATGTTGCAAGCGGAGCACGAAACTGGCATCCGAATACCTTTGCGCTGCGACACAAATACAAAAGATGAACGAAAACTTCAACGACACTCAGCCCTGAGAGTTACCATCAGATAGAGACGGCCGGGCAACCGACTCAATGGACTCGGAGTTTCAGCGCAACTGCTGAACAAGACGCTGAACAGACCGACAGGTAGATAGTTGTTATAGATAGAGTTGCGACGACATGAACAAGTTGCCGTGGGCGTTCGCGAAAGATACGAGCGTCGTGATGGTGGTGGCTGGCGGCGGCGGCGACGCGTCCGATTCAGAAAGGAGAGGAAAAAACGAGAATGAATAAGAGGAATCGCGTTTGGCGACAGATCGAGATAGAGTTCGAGAAAGTCAGAAGAAACGCTCCGAACGAACGAGGAATCCTTTTGAACGGGTCTCGAGCATCCGATCAAAGCAGAAGAGAGCGCAACGAGATGGCCGGGCGGAAAGGGGAGGACGAGGGAAACAGCAGTTGTTGCTCGTGGTGCCGGAAGTCAAGATCTCACTTAAAATCGACTGAATCGTGATATTGTGATATGAAGGATTCGCATTCAGCCTTCGGCTCCCAACTCACTTGCGAACTCCTGGTCCTCGCCCACTCCCAGGCGTCTTCATCTCTTATTCCTCTCCTCGGCGTATCCCTTCGCTAGCGATAAGTTTCGTATGCAGGAATCGTGGCACAGGAAATAAGTTTTGCCGCTGAATCCAGGTGCATTCTTCCCCTAGGTTTCTGAAAGCTCATCGACGTACGGTTATCTCAATAGGCCTTGCTTGCTCGAAAGTCATGTCCTAGTCACCGTCTGAATTTTGAGCACGCGGGAATCGACGAACAAATCGATTCTAGCGTCTTTCAGCCTACCGGAAGAAAAACGTTCGACGTAACAAACGGAATCGCAATCAGACCCCACGGCGATGCGGACTTTTGCGACTCTTGTTTCCGATAACGAATCCCGTGAACGCGTATCGCCGCGAGCTGACGCCTTGCAGGGCGTTCTTCAGTTCCCGCGTTCGTTCGGGTTTTGCGTCGGGGTTCCGCGTTCGCTCAGGTTTTGCGTCCGTGTGAGAATGAGTGTAGGCTCTTGTTATCAGCGAGTGTTAATTGTCGTTGGCTCGCTGTCACACCCAGGGGGTCATCCTATCGCGACCTATAAATTCTCACCCGTAACTGAACGCGTCGCATCGTCGTCGTCGTCGTTTCTCTCTCACTCGACTGGTGGGTTCGTTGGTCGGTCTGTCCGTGTGTCGGTCGCTTGCTTGCTTGGTAAGCTTGCCATCCAGTTAGCCATCCAGCAAGCCAGAGCGAGCTGCCCTGTCGGCTACCTAGCTAGCGCTGGCTGTGATTACAAGCGCTGATATCTGAAGAGATATAGCCCAATTATTCAGAGGATAAATGACGCGCATTAGACCACCACCACTACCTCCGCGGCGACGACTGCTACCGCCAACACCACATTTGTCCCCTCCGCGCGCCCCCGACCTCGGCAAGCGTCCAACTCAAGCCCCGCGTCCCTTCCGTCGGAGCCCTCTGCACTCCCCCAAGTAATCCGTGTACGATGCCGGAACGATTCTCGAAAAAATCCCGCGACTGACCTCTGATCTACCCGAGTACTCGCTGCAACAGCTCCTCGGACCGTTGGCGCTCGTCGTTTGCGGCCCGTGTTTACTTTGATTAATTGTAACACTGAGCGGAAGCGTTTTAAAATTTGCTCGTCTTCCCTAATAGCGCGAGCGCGGTATTTTTGAGCGCACACACCTAACTTAATCTTTGTTCTAAACGTCACAAGCTCCAGCAGCCATCCGATGATTCTGATACGCTGCAGTCCGTGTCCGCTGCTTAGATTTCCCTCAGAGCTGAAAAAAAAAGATTCAGCAGGACGCGATCTCCGAGTGCGAGGATGTTGTATGTACATGTGAGTGTCAGTGGTCAATCCTCGAAGGGACATGACCCCGCCGCTCTTGCCTCCCCAGTCATCGTTGTACATTGATCAGGATACATGATTGACAACACAAGAAAGCACGCAAAGCTGCTCTCTAGCACAAGGAACACTGGCAGCCTGGAACTTGTTGCAGTTAGCTCTTTATGGGAGGAAGAACATTGATTATGGTTAAACGATTACTGCCACCATCACTCAGTTGATTAAGCAGGATCTTTGACAAGAATAGCCCAAAAAACCAGAAGCCCTCGACTGAATTTGCGGGTTCGTACGTTCGAGCATGACCCGGTTCGTTTCTCCGTCAAATCCACCGCTCGTTCTCTCGCTGAATTCTTCCGCACGTTTTCTCTGCGGACCTCGGATCGTTGTCCCGGTGGCGGACAGGCGGGCTGGTTAAGCGGGCGGAGGTGCTAAATATGGCGGAGAAACACAAGCGTCTCTGGCAGCAGGGCAAGTTGCCGTATTTTGCTTTGCGAAGCGGCGTAAGTGGTAATTTATACTCATAGCGATGCCCTCATGGAAACAAGGCGCTGTTCTTAGTCTTCCCGCGTAGTTCCCGCGAGCTAGCCAGCCAGCCAGCAAGCAAGTCTTTTGTCTGCTCCCGTACCGCGTGTGGGTGGAGGGGCGAACAAACCTCTTGTCTGCTCCCCGTTTCCGTTCAGCTCCCTCTCGGCTTCGTACACTCACACAGATGCACGCGCTGAGAGAAACTGCAGTTGATCGTTTTTAGGCCAAGTTTTAATGAGGAGACTTGCTGCACTTTTTGGGCGGCGGGCGGGCGGTCGGTCGGACCCACCGGCAGTCGTTACGGCCATACCGCACAGCATAAATTGTCGCTACCTCTGTATCCAAGAAGTTGGTGTCGACGAAGATAGCAACTACTCTCCACTGGTATACTAGACAAACTTCTCCAACACCTGCTGCTGCTGTTGTTGTCGGCAGTCGCCGCTTCGGAACCGTCATCCTTCACCGCAGCCGTTCATAGTTACCCTTCGCAGTACAGGGAAACTCTGGGAGAAAACCATGTTCAACGACTGGGAAGTTAACACGAACAAGCTCCAATATGTGCTCAACATGAGCAAACAAGGTTGTTCATCGGGGGAGTTCTCGTGCTTTGGGGGAAGGGGGGGGGGCATCACTACCTTTCCCTCACCCCGATCGACACCCTTGACGACTGCCCAGGTTTTACGCTTAACGGTGGCGGTTTGTAATCGGTTCGTTAAATTGAACTCAGCCTCGATCGCTTCCGTGTCCTCTCAGGTCGCAGCGAGAGACCTCTTGGGGGCCTTCCGGGGGCCTGAGATCCTCCGACAAGGTTCGAAAAAAAGTCGCTCCGAGAACCGCAGGAAACGAATTGAAAGACGGGAATAACAATCACATCGCTTGTTGTTGACTGGAAAGAAACATGAGTGGTAAGCTTGAGGTTGGTAAGTGAGCACTTATGGGGGCTTTTTTCTTCTCCTCCTCTCAGATGGTGTGAGGTATCATTCTACCCGGAGGCACTTTCAATGCTCTTTGAGTGGCCAGCTTGTTCCACGCCTGTCCGCCCTCCAATGTGAGCTGGACACGCTTGTGGCTGCTGCTGAATGCGGGGGGAGTGAATGGCGGCTGCGTGAGCATGAAGCTGCCGACCATTGATTTGGGGCCGACAACTAGCCCAAAACTATTACCTTGTTCAGAGAAGCATCTGCCGAAATGCCACTCACAACGCGGCGCGCTCACTTTTCCGGAGCCAGAAGGCGAGATAGGCAGTGGAGGCAAGCTGTCCAACAAAAACACAACCTCCATTGTCAAGGGCTTCTAACTTCGCCATATCGCTGCTATCGAAGCCTCCGAAGATTCTTGCTCAGACAAACGAGTGAGAGGATGCTTACGTGGCCGACGAAGCGAATCGTTTTTGCGGAACATTGTTCCCCACTCAAAATCGAACATTTGTGGCGATGACAATGCATTGCACGATGTTTAAGGTCCCGTCTAGGGAAACTATGTATCGATATCACACTTATGACGGTTCCTGCTTTGATTCCTTTGAATTGGCCTCTACTGTTACGGACGTTACTTCCGATGTGAGCTCAATTGTTGTCCGTGCGACCGCCTAGTCGTGTTTCAAGACGTATAATGCCTCCAGTGGATCTTGGCATGAGTGAGATTCACAACCACAAGAGGAAGAATCCATGGTGGGAATGTGTCGGACGGTCCTGAAGCCCATTTCCGAATTCTAAGGTCAAGGTGTTCCACTTCTGACCCAAATGAGAATGGGCAGGTTCCTTGGAATGATCGAGTTCCTCATACAACAACCGCATCTAGAATGGAGACGCGTGAGATTCTCGATATGAGCTTGAATGAATCAAATTGGAAGCGTTCTTCACTCTACTCGACTCAAGGGGACGAGTAAACGAAGGAAAGATCGTCAGTCGGCTGAGAAGAGTTCTGGATCGGGGATTTTTGCAACTCGATAATGCTCGTTCGAGATTCTGAGTTGCTGACTTGGATGTCCTGCGGGATGCTGCTGCGTGCCCAGCGGCTCTCCATTAAAAGAGTCGTTAGCAATCCTGTAGAAAGGATCGCTGAGATGCCCCCCTGTCCGTTTGCCTGTTCGCCATAGCAAGCCACTTCGCTTGCCTGCCTGCTCGCCCGCCCGCCTTCCAATGGAACAAGCAATAATCATAATAAACTCAATAAATGCGCTCAATTGATTCCCTCGCCTGCGCCCCCTCATTCGGACCGTATCCCAAAGTCCCCCGCACGTTCTCCCCCAGAGGAACGTTTCGAGTAGTGAAGACAGACGTGTAGCTGACGTGCACTCACAGTTTCGTCCTATTACAAATAGCCGTAGCATTTGCGCATACCGATAAATGTCAAACTCGTGAAGGGTGGACACTTGGTTCTCCAGCATTCACTGTGACGCTGATTTGTTGTGGCCACTTCCCGGGGCGAGCGCTGATGCTCGAACGTGCCCTCCAATCTGCGTGAATAGACGTGGACGCGCTTCATGGCGCATCTGAGCGAACGTCGCCACAGGTTGCCGCATGGACTGTCATTTTCAGCAATGATACTCTACGGCTCGACGTTGCCGTCAAAGAATCGTTTTGGCCCCTAGGCTCGAAATCTGGGTTTCGAGCAGAAGCACAGCGAGGAGGAATCGTTTCGTATCTAGAAGGAGAAGACTTGGTGAGAATTTGTGACTAGGGAAGGCATTGCGAATACGGAAGTTGCTGTAACTACCTCATGCAGTGCGCGCGTTCCTTCAGGTGCTTCGCTCGTTCACAATTCTTCCTTCTCGCTACGTCCGAACGAATAAATAGTAAGGTAATAAAATCATTTTTATTCTTGATAATGCTTCGTTTCGTTTGCGTCGTCGGCAAATTATCGTTCTGTTTCACGAGAGTTGTAATTCAAGCGCTACCGTCTGTTTGTCCGACCGTGCGTTTGACTGCCTGATGAATTCCCACCGGCGCGGCGGCGGCGGCAGCGACGGCACCTCAGAAGCGCGATCCTGAGTCGCGGGCGGGTTAAAGGGGGGGGGGAAACTGAAATTCAGACAACCCCTTCCCTCCCCCTCAATTCGACTTCCTCCACCATGTGCATTCATGACTGATCTTCAAAAATCTTTGAGGTCTCTACAAACTCAGAGATCAGCGCTGGAGAGAAGCTCTCGAGTCGATTCAACAGGATGAATAGGTTATGAACCTGAGACGTTGGAGGTCTTGCAGAAGAACCCTGGTTCATCTCGAAGGTGATTGTGAGCGATTGCGGAGCGATCAGATGATCGGCAGCAATAGTGGGTTAACATTTTTCAGCAGTTCTCATGAAGCCCTCCTGGCGTACGGCTTGGCAGGTTGACCCTCCGAATACCTCCGCTGTCTCCTTGGTAGTGGAGTAGATGACTGGCTGCCGGCGAGCTGATGTATTGACCGGGCTCACGCGGGATCATCATCAAAAATAATAACTCCCCTTTCGTCGACGTCTCTGCACACAACACGACTCGGGTCTAGAGGAAAAGAGCGACGACGCCACTGCCGTCGCCGACGACGACGACGACGACAACGAGAGACACCACCTCTCGACAGGCTCGCTGGTTGGCAGGCCTAGATGTCAGGACAGCAAGCTGCCGGGCAGGCAGAGCCGAAAGAAGTTTTGTCTTCTGTTGTTAATTGGGTTAAAGCACGCTCAGTCCCGATTAACAACACAGGCGGTGTTGGAACCAGGTGAGAAAGAGCACCGCTTTAAGACTGCCATTGTCAAAACGGAGCGCATCTCCAATGTACAATGAGCTTTAACAATCCCCTGGTCGCTTTATCTCTCCCTCCCGCGGCCCTGGCCCCTCTTCGCCCCTCTCTCACTAGCCCTCAAGTGCCCAGGCCTGGGGACCTTTGGGTCAAACCCAGTTTTCTTCAGTGGAACGTATGATCTGATTGTTAGGTTCTGGAACTTGCTGAAGTCGGTTTCGCTCTAAAGTGAGCGTACCTATGAGTCAATCCCATCTCACGTCCTCCCTGGAGTCGTATTCTCCGCTCTCGAGCCGGCCATAGTCTCGCAGCGGGAAGGGCGGGCGGGCAAGCAGGCAAAACGCACCAGTGAAACATACCACATACGATTGTTAAGCACTCATGTCAAGGCTATAAATCACACCGCTGTACACTCCGCAAACAGTGAGGGTCGACTGAGAGGACACGACAACTAGCGAACGAACGAACGAACGAACACAGCTCAAAATATCATGCCATGATGAATGGACGGGACGTGTGGCCACGTCCCCCACTCTGTCCCCTCGCACACGTCGTACTCGTGGACATCTCCTGGTTCGTCCCCCGCTCCGTTTCCCACTCCCCTCCTTCCTGACAAACTCACCACGGCCTTCCTGACTCTCGACCAACAACTGCTCCACTATGTGATCTATGTGTTCCACGTCTCACGGACAACAACACATCATTTGCTTCGTGAGCAGCTCACCTTTTGTTGTTCGCGATCCGTGTCACCCCGAACGGCCGTTTTTTGCCCAACTTCCGAATTCTCCTATACCTCAACCGTCCGAGCTGGCAGTGCGACGCCACAACCAACATTCTGTTGATAATCATCATTGATGGAGTGATCTATCGACATGTAGTGAATTCAAAGATAACAAGGTCGAGATGTCGAGGAAGAGGACACATAACTTTCCCGAACCTTTCTCTCCGGGTCAAGCATAATGTTCTCAGAGGCCCCCGATGTGGAGCATGATGACATGTGCTCCGATTGTCCCAGGCGCTCGGTTACCGAGAGTGAACGACAGAGTCTGGGTAAGCAATCAAGAGGATGAGGGAGCGCGGAGGACTCGGGCAGTTTTTGGGACGCTACACCAGGGATCGCCATCTAGTCGGCGTATTAATCGCTCTGCTCCCGACACCGGCTTCATCACCAATGAGCGCAGCCCCACAAGCGGCCGTCCCGGAAGAACAAGCCTGGAAAGCTCCCCGAGGAGGACACTTCCCGCTCGGGACAATGGGATCGGACCAGATGCGTGGCCTGAGCATCCAGAAAACTTTCCAAACGTTTTGGTTCCGCGAGAAGAGAGTTCGAGGGCAACTTCCGGTCTGCTAGGTCGAGAACAACCTGGACAAGGTGTCCGTGATCCTTCATCGAGCGGTGGCCAGCACCGTAGAGAGTCTAATCTAAAAACAATTAGCCGATTGTGTCGCACGTTTGCTCGAGTCCTCATACAGAGCCTGGGCTGTCCCATCCGGACGACCAGGCGTGCTTGCTTGGGGGTGTACGATTCCGTTTGCGATCGTTTCACCCGCGGCGACGTTGGCGTCTTCCCGTCCCCGCTACAAAACCGAGCGACTACTATTCCTGTTCCCCCTACGCCACCGCCATCGCCATCGTCACCACCAATGCCAAGGACCGAGGGCCCGCGGGTAGCGACCCTCGCGATAAAAACGTTTGCTGCTCCCGATTCGATATCACGAAGATTCCAACACAGGATCTGGGTACATCCTGTGCATTCAGCCGAAAACACGATCCTGAACCTTTGAGTTTCACCTCCGTGAGGCCAACTTCCATCCCGTTTTCGACCCGTCGATGCGAATACCGTTTCATGAGTAACCCGCGTGGCTAACAGATCGGAGCGCTTCGGTCATCGGAGTTGAGCACGAAAGCGCGATGTTGTTATCTTTGTTATCTGAGGTAAAAAATGATCGGAAGTTACACTGTCGGTGCCAGAGGACCAGTCAGCACCCAGCAAGCCACTTGTTTCACTGTGGGTAAATTTAGCTTCATCATCACCATCTCGGGGAATCGGGAGAGCAGCCATGGCCGTTGCTACTTCAACTACCGCCGGCACAACGGCTGCTGTTGCCGCCACCGTCACCACCATCAGCAATGGGAGCTCCCCATGTGAAGCGATATAGATATAAAGAGAGGCAGAGACTTTTGACGTCGCTGCGGCTGAACTTTGTACCTGGAGGAGTTCTCCTGTTCGTGGCTGTCGTGATTCTCGGTCCCCGCATATCACAAAAAAAAAACTAGGAGCTCATGAGTGCTCACGGCCAGGAGTCAGCTGAGGGGGAAGTGAGCAAAAAACCTCACAAGAAGATACGAGCTAAAAATAAATACCGCGGTCACCGATCGCGATCTTCAGCATCTTCAGTGGAGTCTCCCTGGCATCTTCTCTCGTCCCGTTTCCACCTCTTCCTTCTCCTCTCGGTGACATATTTAGGACGATATGATGTAAAAAATGTCGCCACCGCTCGTCTAAAGCAACTGCGCGCGAGCAGTCAGCCTTGCCGCTCGGAATACTCCCTTGCTTGATTGGGACGATTCGGCAATGTTGGCGTCCTTTGACTCATAACTCATAACACTGATCTCTGATTTTTTGATTCAGCGGACGACTTTCCTAAACTTTCTTCGCTAGGATCTTGATCCTCCCTGCACGCAGATGATCTGGAATGCGCTTGAGATGCTCAGATGGCAATTCTGGAGCATAAATCTATTCTTTATTAGAGATCCTGCAAAGCTGAAATCGGAGTTCGAATAGTCCTTGTGAATTTGCTGTAGTATCGAGTTACTAACGATCTCCGCCGGGGGGATCTCTAATTTGGTGTGGTAGCTGGACATGTATGATAAGGAGCGAAATGAACCAAATAGTCGTGGAATAGTTTGAACGGGGAATCGCTGGAATAACTTGGATTGGAGCTCGGGAGAGGACACACAAAAAATCGAACGAACGAAGATAAAGAAGGACGAAAGCTCGGGAGGCAGCCAATGAATGCTCACTCGCCCGCTTGCCTGCCTGCCCGCTCGGTAGGGTGGTCGGCGGAGTCGTTAAATTTGAGGGCTTTGAGTTTCGTCGAAGTTTTTGCAAGAGGATGTGAGTGCGGTGTGCGTGGCCGTGTGTTAATTATTTTTCTAATTTGTGAATTGTCGCATTTGAGAGCGGGAGAGGCCGGACAACGACAGCGTCGAGGTGGAGGAGGAGCGAGGAGGGGAGCGAGGAGGGCGACAGTGAGGAGGATGAGGACGAAGATAACGAAGAAAGAGAAACGAAACGAATGCTCAGGAGAAGCGTTCTGAAAAAAAAGAGGACGAGCCGCGGCAAATGAGCTTCAAAATTCCTTTTTTAATGGCCACAAAAGGAGGACATTTAACACTCAGCGACTTGGGAGCCGGTGGAGCGATCTTGAAATGTCTTCCACCATTGTCAGCTGTAAGAGATTCGAACGTCGAGCTCAATTGAGAAGAGAGTGGGAATCTTCCGTTCGACTCCCGCGCCCAGAGGCATATTTTGCTCCCACCATCCCGTCACGGCGGCGAATCCGAGGACCGGAACGCTCAGCTCGACGGTTTTCTTCTGTGTCGGTCTTTATCGACTCATCGGCGGTCGTGAGAATAGAAACCAGGAGTTGCGTTCCCAATCCTGGCTCCTGCACTACTCGAAGAATAGATCCTGGAGCGCCATATCTTCGTAGAAGAGCAAAAACTTTGAACTCGGTTCCAGGGCAAGTTCACCCGGTGATAAAATTCATCTGCTCCTCCGGGAATCGCCGCGCTCGACCGCAATGTCGGAAGCCGGGCTGCACTCGAAGCACCCCTCTCCAAGACGTTTTCGTGAGACGATAAAAGCCGTGTATTCGAATTGGCCGCAAGAAGAATGTTTCTTCTTTCGGGAAGACTGAGGTGAGAGCAAGATTTAAGCTTAATCTTCGTTCGTGAGATCTTTCCTTTCAGCGCGGACGCCTGTTCCTCCTTGTCCGTTTCTGCGAGCACACTCCACTGATTTCACCCCGTACCCTCGTTTCCCCCACACTGGATCTCCCATCGAGCTCCCCTACTCCCTCTCCTCTCTGTTTTGCTCCCTTTAACCCTCCGCTGTTTTAGTGTTTCCTTGGTCGAATACGGGGAGACACCAAATCGCTCCGTTGTCAGTTGTGAATCTGTCTGCGACATGTAGCAGCTCTTCACTCGCGACCTCAGCGAACCCCTTCATTGATCACAGGCTTTCAAGGACTTGATTGAAGTCTCAAGGAAAATACGTTGGAATCCTCTCGCTTGCGTTGGCTGGCCCACTCGCCGCGATGATTGTCAGTGTAATTAAAAGCGAAGAATAATTGACAACACTCCACGTACCCGTTCGGTCGTTCGAAAGAGAGGAAGGAAAACTGAAATGAAGACGATCCGTGAAATCTGTAATGCACCGCCATTACATAGTTGAACATCAAGCTGACGAACCAACGGACCGCTGTCGCGCAGGCCGGGCAAGCGAATCGCAGTGAGCGGGACCGTGTTCCCCGCCCGCCCGCTTGTCTGACCGTCCGACCCAAGAGCCCATAAACGTCAGCCTGTTCGACCACTTATGTTTGACGTATGGAAAACATCGAACACTGAGAAATGATCATAACTGAGCGGGAGAAGGCTTGAGGCGACACGATTCGAAAACGCGTTGCCACCTGTCTGATGGACTGACACCACGAAGACGTTCTCGCTCACCCCGCTCAAGTGGCTCATGGTTGGTAGGCGCGCAGGCCGGCTGCTCTGGAGGGAGGGAGGGAGGCACGTATCCAGCATTTCCCCCGAATGCCTGCTGCATCGTTACTGCTTCAACAACATCAGTGTTAAGCGAAGAACCGAGCGACTGAGAGAATAAATGGATAGATGGATGAACTTTGAGGACGATTCGGCATCTCGACTCTACGTTGAACTGAAGCTGTCTTCGCGCCTGGTATGATGACAACTTGAATGAAGACCATTATTGTGTGAATGTAAATAGCGATGACGAGCAATTTTAGTGGGGAAACGATGCTGGTTGCTGTCGTTAACGTGGACATAACGCCGGTTGTCAACCCCGAACGAAAGACACCTAAAAAAGCCTGCACTTTGGCCGATGATTCTTCACGTATCAAGCGTTGGGAATACACAACGAACAAAGCACCCGACAACCGTTTGGTCTTGGGGTGAGATTCCAGTTTCTGAAATGTCGTTCTCATGCTTGATGAAGTTGTTTGAAATAATGATCGCTGGGAGATGAACAACATACGGAACATGCGAGCTATGAATATTGTCGGCACGAACAGAGACATTAAGTGACTAAGGGACGGAGTGCTGTAAGTGAGGGACGGAGATGTTTCGGTACTTTTTTTTAAATGCCCAACAAGAGTTATTACTGGTAATGCTCGTCTTCAAGCTTACGCTCTCGAGGCGTTAATTCGTCTATTCCTCTATTCATCAGTAGACTTTTCGCGCTGAGTTATCAAAGTCATTAATTATGCTCATTTAGCTTATAGGTGCAGTTGTTACGCTTGGTCTTTATTATGCAGAGATCATTCGTCACGTGACACGCTTTTTGAACAAGCTTCGCTACTTCGTCTGGAAGAACAACAACAACAACAACAGCTCGGTTTCGGTGCTTACTAAAACTCCATGACGAGCACGGTGGATGAGGAGAACGCAATGAAAAATAACAGAAGCCGCGTTGAGAACAAGAATAATCTCTTTTATTTCTTCCGAAATTATAATTCCCCCCTGGAGTCATTGTCATTTCCAGCGCTGAATTGCATCTCCTGCTCGCCGCTTGAACATATGCCTCTAAGCTCAGTTCTGGAAAGAGTCGTCAAGAGCGAAAATCTGATTTTTTTTTCGGCGAGCTGTCAGTCAGTCGTTCGGCCAGTCGGAAAGACCGAGGAAGTTAGTTCAGAAAAGCACGCTTGCGAGACTTTTTGTAATCGCGACGCCCGACTCTGGTTTTCCGATCCGTCCGTCAGAGTTTCGCTTCCCGGTGGGAATCAGTCTGTGATACAGAAAAACGAAATATGGGGCTTTCCGTTGAGAGGAGTCATGGAGGTTGAAAATTGTTTTCTTTATATATTGCCCTAATCAGAAGGAAAAACGAGGCTTTGTTAGAGCAGCAATCAGTGGCCGCTGCTTGTTAATATTCTGCACGGTGCTAAGTCATAGTGAAAATAATAATCGCTGCCGCCGCCCTTGTCTGAGCTACATGAACAGCATCAGTTACGACAGCCGAAAGCCACCAGCAGCAGAAGCGACGAACACAACAGCAACAACGGGAGAGACGTCGACGAAGGCGACGATGGCACTTACTGTTGGCATGTTCTTCTTCACCAGACAGCCATCGACGGCAGCAGCAACAACAACAACAGCAAATCAACTTTGGTACTTGGAGTTCAGTGTTGGCGAGCCGCCTAATAAGTTCCACACGAGTTGCCGCTCGAAATTCTTATCGCCATTTTATCAGCTCATACTCCTCCGCTGAACAGTCTAATGAAATATTTAAAAGGAAAACAGTTTTGACGGAGTACATACAGCAATATGTTTTTTCTTGAAAAGTAGCCCGGTTCCGGTCGAGAGAATACGACGTGAATTTCCTGAGCTCAAGAAAGCCCGTGATAGCGCGAATGAACATTCAAACAGGTTCAATGACTTGTTCCGTTCATCACAATCGGATCCGAGTACCTGCTGCCATCATTCCTGCTTCGAATTGACGATGGATGTTTCACCCTCGCTTTCTTCGGGGAGCGGGTATCTCGGAAAGGGGAAAATGAACTGGATAACATCCGATTTCCCCCTCTTTTGTCATAGGGAGCTCGACTTCAAAGGTCACTCCGTCGCATAAGGGACGCGGATGACTCTATCGTGCTTCATGATTTGATGATACTTTCGGGAACACGTTTTCCACGCCACTGAATCTTCTGGAAGTTGGCAGTGAGGTCACATCGAAGCGGTTCCCCCGGAATCTGAGTCAGTTCCTGAGTGAGATGCTTGAGCTGTCTCCGCAGCTGATGGTTGGACGGGCGGATAGCTGGCCTGTTGGTCGGTTTGTTGTCGGTGTTGTCGGTTGATGGGTTGATTGACCTGGACGGGCGCGTAAGAGTAATGCTTGATTCGTACAATGACGCCGAGTTTGGAGAAGTCGAACGTTGCTCACAAGAGGCGAAGGCGTTACGAAAGGCCAACAATTAAAATATTAATCGTGATTAACACAGCTTGGAGAGAAAACGGCGACGCGGTTGCCGGTGCCGCCAACGACGCCTTCAGAACGATTGAAGGAGAATCATTCCGAAGAGGAGCGAGCGAGCGTAGGAGCCGGGCCACTCGCCTTGCACAGCAGCTCGACCGGGAGGGACATCGTTGCCCAGTGGGCCAGCTGTCAGAATTTATCGGCGTCAAAATTCACATCACTCCCCCGCACTCATCTTCAGACCTGGCTGGCTTATTGACTGCATGGCTAAATGGTTGAATGGTTAGATGGTCGGAGACTGTCGGAACGCCAGCAGTGATGGCGGTGCCGGCGGTCGTTAATCGAGCGTCTTGAAGCGCTGTCTAAGCTCGTTCTTTATTCGGGACTCAACATCTGCCGTGCGCCGAGCATGTCATCGAGGATTCGCGGCTGAACGCTATGATCAACAGGAAACTGGCTCGGCTAACTTTCCGAGTCCAACACGTTCTGCGGGCTTTGCACAAAGCTCATCGAGGAGAGCTCGCGAAAGTTCCCACTCAAAACCGAACGATCTATCGATTGATCGGGCACTCTGCAAATGTTCTTCCTCCGGTGATGTCCGTTTTCAGCTTTACAAGTTCTCGATGAGAGATCTGAGTTTCAGAATAGAAGAATAAAGCAGTAGGGATCAGTTTTTGTGTTTGAAATTCGCGGGCTTTTCAGCTGGACGCGTTCTTTTTCACAATAAGCTGACACTCAGATTTATGACAGCGACATTTTCTCCCGGGCTGATATCTGAACGTTGGCAAACTAGAGTATATCATACGCCGCGCTATCTCTTCAAACACTTGCCAAGACTCACATTTCCCTTAACAAGCGCCTCATAATTTCCTCACTTGATGGGCACGGCGACGACACATAAAAGTGATTGGTGACCGATTCGCGAATCGCCACCCGAAACGGACGACGGGCTTATCATCGTGCGTCGAGCGACGCTGAGTTCCATCACTCGTGTCGAGAAAGTATCAGTCGAGCTCTAGTTTCGGTTTTCAAACTCAGTTAACGAAACCTCAGGACCAGAATGATAAGCGAAATCCACTCTCAATCGATGGGCGGATCCACGAACCATGCACCGGACCCTTACAATTAGAATGAGGAACTGAGTTCTGAAACATCTGACAATCAGAGGAAGCATATTTCCGTAATATCGAGGGTAGAATATGACGATTTCGAATTGGGTTTCCTTATTCGGTTCTGAGTTTCCGGACGACGAATTCAGGGTGGCATTTTTTTGTGAAATTGGACGCAGAGGAACACCGTTACTCGCAAGGTGCAATTGTTTGGCCAGGCTCAAATTACTCGTGTGAAATTCATTTGGGCTTCCATCGCCTGGAGTCCTCATCAAAAATAATAACAGAGACAATAACACAAACTCTGTTCCTTGTTTTTTTCGTGTTGCCAAGAATTATCGCAACTCTTGTTAGTGCTGCTGGTGTGACTCTCGATGCGAACGCCGCTGTAGCAGATGTTGGCGGCCATTCCGAAAGTCGGGGCTCGTTCCGGCAGCAAACCATCTCACGAAGATGGAATACCCGTAGCGCTCTGTTCTGAAGTTCGCGACGCGGGAACGTCGCTCCAAGATTATCGTTAACAAGCAAGCATAAACTACACCTGACACAAACCCTCAACTTACTGAGCACCGCTCGAGAGGAGAACAGGCGGCGCGATTCGGTGCGCGGATAGATACAGCGGATGAGTTAAAGGGAGAAAACTCTAATTATGACGTGGATTCGCCTCAGAAGGGCTGCTGTGAAAGCTTATCTGAATTGCTGCTGCTCAAAGGAACGTCGTCTACCGACAGGCGTGAAGGCTTTGCTGCCGGTTGCTGCCGCTTCGGACAACGACTCTGGACTCCATTTCGTCTACGCTCATATATTTATTGTAGTCGGTCGAAAACGACTTTGATGACTATCTCGCGCACGGGAGTTATATCTGTCAGACTGTCGGTTGCCCTTTTTGATTTAGATGTCTAAAGATGCTGAGGGATTTGTACCTTGCGCGGTATCTGCAACAGGACCCGGCTCGATGTAACGACGACGGCAGAGTCGTTTAAATGATCCGCTACATATAGTTCTAGCGGTCAAGTCCAGTAATTACCTCGCATCTCTGGCTCTTAAGTATTATGTTTTTCTTTTCTGTTCCTGTGGCGGTGGCGTGATTATGTTGTGAACTTCACTCAAAAGCCCGCCGAATCACACGCAAAGTACTGATTTCCAGCCGACACAGCGACCGGTAGTCGCCTCCCCCATCCAAAAACGAGTTCCGAGCTACGCTGCGGGGCCGAGTTCAGAAGATGCCTGTCACTGCAACCTAAGTGTCGGACTTTCCACGGGATTTCGCGCGCTGGATTCCGATTGAAAATTGGGAAAGTAGCTGAGCTCTGTGAGTTCCAGAAGCTCACTCGACCGACGAGATGGCCGAATGATCATCAAGCTCGGCATCGCAGATGCCTTCCAGGGGAAATCGATGATACATATCTTCGAGGTTGTGACGGCTCATTGTCAGAAATCGGCCGCCAGACAGAAGTCTCTGCGATCTCGCCGCGGGACGCCAGAGGTTGGCGCCGGGCGAATCCTCCACATCATGAATCCGGTCGACGCGTTCGGCTCGTATAGCAGTGTATTGAGGAGCGTCGAGGAGCTCCGCGTGCAGTTTGCGATCAAAGGGCGTCATCTTTCGAGGGTTAATTATGAGTATTACTACCGACTGTTGAGCATGACCGAGATCGATACTACAACAAATCTGCCTCCAGAACTAACAATCCACGTTCCATTCCGCTCATTGAAGAATCACCGACAGCATACTGCGGAAAAACTCAACCTTTTTGAAGCTTTCCAATAGCCCGGAACTGTTGTCATTGAGTATCGCAATCACAGCTGGAGCACCGAAGACACAGTATAGAAGTCTGATCGTTTCTCCACCGTTTCTGGTCGGGGACTCGATGCTATAATCGGGATCGTCTCGTGGTTTTGCAGCGAGAACGTGCCCTCATCGGCTGCGCGCATATCTCAAATCTTGACTCGCACTTGAGCCAAGTTCACGAAACTATCATCAAAACTTCTTGAGAGGAATCCATGTGGCTTCGGAGGAGCTCCAAGAGAAGTATGGAGCATCCTGGAATTCGGCAGTACAGGTCGAATGATGTCAAGGTCACCGTCAAAATCATGTGGTTTGGCAATTCTCGTACAAAACTCTGAAATCGATGATATTCGAACAGCAAAGCAGCAGAAACGTTGTTATGTTGCGTCCTGAATGTTTCACCGATGAGCGCGCAGTACGAACAGCAGTACCTCAAGTAGCGCGGTGCTGTCAAGTCATCAGTTGGTTGGTGGGGCGGGCGGGCGCGGTGCTTAACTCAGCCACACTAAGAGGTTACGAGCTATAAAATTTTACGAGTTTTCAGGCGGACTGAGAGAAAAAGACTGTGAGCGGAGAAGTGCTTCTGCCGCTCAACGCTCAGTCAATCTCTCGCGGACGAGCGAGCCAATGGTGCTTGCTGGTTGGTTGGTATCTATCTCTGAGAGATACCACCGAGTCGTTGTCGTGGTCTTCGTCAGATGGATTCTCTGACTGCTGGCTGGCTGGATTTAATAGATTTTGTTGCAAAATCTTTGTTTATTGGGACATATTTACGTTCCCTCCGCGCGCGACGGCGGCGGCGGCGCCGATCGGTCAGTTAGTCAGTCAGCGGCGCGTCCTTCCCTCTCGAACTACTTGCTTCTGCTGTTACTGCTGTATTTCAATCAGTTGTCGTCCAGAAACGAGCGAGCCAGCGAGCCAACGAGAGTACCAACCGGCATCAACCTCCAGGGGTTAACGAAGCCTGTTTGACTACTTGCTCCCTCGTTCGGTAGCCGCTCTTCTGCCTGCCAGCTCGAATGACGGCTCTTCGTGCCCCTGTCCACCAACAACAACGGGCCTTGAGCAGTTTTCGACGAGTTCCGCAGACCTTGATCGGGTCCACCCACACCAACCCTTGCGAAGACAAAATATGTTCCCGAAAAAGACGTCTTCGACGACTCATCTTTCACTTCAAGGCCAAGACTAGCTCGTCGTAGCCGGTTACATCGTCAAAATTGGGGCTCGCAGTAGCGGGATGAACGATCGCCGGGGGACGTCGATGAACGAATCCGCACTGATATCGCTCACTCATGGCCTCGTATTCGATACGCAGATCAGTTTGGTCCTCGGTTCGAAGCTGTTAGTCAGACGTGGCGTGCAGTTGGTTGAATGAGAATGTCGCGTGATGGCAAATGTCGACTTTTTGGTTTTATTCCTCGTGAAGCTTACCAGTGATGTTCGTATCTAGCAAAGCTGAGTCGCAAAGCTTGCCCTGAGCTTCTCCTAAATCGGATTCATAAAACACCACGACGAATACCACCGCCAACAAAACCACTGGCGACCCGCCGCCCTAAGTGGCAATCTGAGTGCCCACGAGAGGAACAACCCTACTGTACATACACACCATGTGCTCGAAGCGGGTGGAATCTATTCGCACAACCTTTGATTCGAGATGTATCTCCAAGAAGAACACAAGATGGCGATTAGGTAATGTCGCCCGAGACCGCGTCGAGATCGAGCCACGATTTCGGAGGCAAAAAAAAACTTTTTGAAGGTGGTTCAAAGTCGAAGACTTAGAATTTTGCAAGGAGCGAGGAGTATAGGAAGTCGGCTTTCTAGAGAAGATTCCAGAGTAGTTGGAGAAGCGCGGAGAATCATCGGAACCCGTCCTTTGAAGCAACAGGACCAGCGCACTCGGAATTCAGGTCCATATGAATCGGGCTCGGAAAATTCGCAGGATGTGATTGTGGCCGTCAATGTTTGCACTTTCGATGCGATCACGCCGCGCCGGACGTTCGGCTAGGCCTATGAGCGAGTGGCTGGATCTGTTTGTGAGCTGAAGTTTTGGCTTTGAGGTGGATGATTGGCTCGTTGGCTGCTGGTTGGCGCAAGTGAAAATGTTTGATATTTAATTAGAGGCCGAAAGCTATACGCGAAGGTGTCTGGGACATAACTCATGGCCCGTGCTGCTGACCGGAGCTGGCGAACGAGCGACCGGGCCGTCGGTCGACCGGTCGCCAGGGTGGCATGTTCGCCTCTAACAGAGTTAGTTGGCTGCTTGCTTTAATATTGCCAGCTCACACCCGAATAGGCAGCTAGCGAAACCTTCACACTCACCATATGATGTATCTGCCCATGCCTTCACTAATATAGGAGCGGAAGAACGAAATCGGACTGAACTCTCGTCTCGCTTGTAAGTGTGTGTGTGTGTGTGGATGTCGCACCGGCTTTCGCAATGGCTGCACGATAAGTTTCGACAGGGTGTTTGCATGGGTTTACGAAGTCGGACGGCTCAGCCAACTCACGAGTGAAAGACTTGACTTCGACTCCGTCTTGATGCAGACCGGTTTGGGTCTCCCGAAGAAGTATGACAAATGCCGTACGAACTCCAAATCACAATAGAGAGTGAACCCATTCTCATTCACTAAAGGAGATTCCTCCTCTCGAGTCGAGCATGGAAGGATATCCAGTACGGGAACGGTCACGTGTGACTCCCATGATCGCCAAGTGCACGATGCTCCACTCAGGCCTGCGACTTCGAGGGGAATGAGCCCGCGGGAGGCAGGTGCCAGCCGAGATCGTCAGGTCTCCATTGCGTGCATGATTTGAACACTATTGGTACCTTTTCCTGAGCGGTCGTGATCGATTCGGCATATTCTCGAAACCGAATCGAGATTTTTCCGGAGCCGATCTCTGGCTTGGTCAGTGAGTTTCCTCCAAAATTTCTTCGGGTACTCAGCCGATCATCCTGATAATCTTCGGTTTAGCTGATTGCTCAACTAGAGCTACTTTAAAGAACTTCAATAAGCTGACGACGCTACCCTCCTTCACCGAAGTCCCAAAAGGGTACCTCTGGCCTTTGCCGCTCTGGCTCGTGTGGCTGAATTTGGGATGACTGTTCTTGATTGCGAGTTGAATCAAGTTTAGCATGCGTTTAGTTAGGCGATCAAGACACTTGGTGTTATACCGATCGGTGGTAGCTGCGCTCAATCTTCTTCTTTAGTGTTGTTGAGTTTAAGACAGTTTAGCGGGCAAGTTTTGTAATGGGCAAACCACTAGTTTTTGTACTGGAGAATAAACAAAAATTAGACAAGAAATGCCTCCGTTGGTGGTCGGTGAATATTATCCACTCATGGGGCTACTTGGCTTCTGTGAACAGGCTGGCAAATTATGATTGAATGCGAGGGATTCTCCAATTGAAAACAAGAGACACAAAAATAAGCACAAACACCAGGACCACTGGCTCGGCCTATGTGTGGTAATCAAAAGCTCTTACTCGGCTTGAAACACTCTGCGCCGCAGTTTGCTGAGACAGGGAACGCATGAATAGAGATACTCTGCGTCCTTTAAAATCAGATCTGTCATGGTGAAACATTGTTTTCCCGGCAGAAGATTTGCTTTGCCGCGATTGCCGGTTGCGGCCGGATGATCGCGATGATGCGATGTTCCTGTCCGTAGCCGCAGTAAGGATGCGAGCCTGAGACTGTTCTACGGAATGAGTGTGGCGATAGCGCTAGCTTTAACCCGCCACAACGGGGGAAAAAACACACGATTTAATGATACGCTGCTCCTGTCGACGTTTTGATTGTGTTTGACAAATGCGATGGCTATTCTATCCCGCTTTTATTCTCTCATTTTACTTCCTTTTTAGTTTACAGACCCTCTCATTTTCCGCTATCTAGCCCGGTGTCCCTAACTGCCGGCTTATGGCATGCTGTTCGATAGCATCTCTATGGCGGGTAACGTATCACGTATGCTGAATGTAATTGCTGTCTCGTTGCCGGGCCACTTTCTCTTCATGTTCAATTCTCTCCGCGCCGCTCAACCTTTGAGTTTCTCTCGCGATGCATTCTATCGTATGGTCAGCAGGCCGGAGCTAGACAACGACAAAGCCGGAGCAGGGATTCCCACCGTATGCCGCAATGTTAGTGAACATTAAACTCAGTCAGTTGGAGTAATATATGGATGCCGAGGCAGAACAACAAGGCCGCCATTGCCACGGCGGACGCTGATGACGGCAGCCGAATTCTACGCAAGCAGTTCATACACGCATTAATGCAAGGGACATACTGTACATGAAGACACAGACAGATAGGCACTTCATGAGCGATGACTTCGCCTAACGCGCTGTTGGATAAACAAATTGTGGTGTACCTGCTAGATCCAAGCTGTCATCAGCCGTTCTTCCACGCGTAAGTACTCTCTGTAAGCGCGGAAACATGATCTACAGCAAAGCCCAGCGGGTGCTATCGCTTCTCTCGAGTAAACAATCCTCGCAATGACAGAGGAACGATACCGATATTCACTCGGTAGCCTCGCGAGGTTTGTCGGAAACATAGTTGCCGGTCAGACATTGTGTGTATGAGTATAGAATCATTCGATGCGGCCGCTGAACGAGGAAATTCGTCTTCTAGCCGGCTATACTTGTCCGAGTTCGATCATCGAAAGTAGTCAGAGCAGGTAAACGTGCATCCTGCTCATCAGCACCGCTACCTGGACACTGTCTCGTTTCGAGCTTACAACTTCATAATTTGGATTTTCACATGAGAAACGCTCGTGCTGCTTCTCCACATCTCTCATTTTGCATCCAAACGCAATGCTGGCAACTCCGCTGAAGCAATTAGTCTCCCGTCTGAGGTTTGGATTCGCCTCAATTGTGTGCTGATTCCTCGGTCAGTCTTTTAATCCTTTTCGGAACTTGCTCGTCTTTGTTCGCTGGGCGCATTGCAAGGAGCTATGCTTTACTCTCTCCCTCTAATTTATCTATGTATCTCTCACACTTCGTATGTATCTATCTATCTATCTGTCCATCGTTGTAAAGGACGCCCGGTCGGCCGGGTCATTTCGATCATTTCTTTTTGCATTGATTTGTTGTTCGCAGGGTAGGAGCAGCAGCAGCGCAGCTTCGAATGAAGATGGCAGGGGGAAACAGTGAGGCCAGAGAGCATTTTTCATCTTTTGTTTTGGTTGTGCTGCTGAGGCTCGTGGTATTCTGCCGGATCGCCAGACAGACGGGCGGGTGGGCAAGCAGGCAGGCAGGGCAACCGGCCGGACGGCGGACGGGTGGGCATTGGGGAGGGCTGTCTGTCGACAGGCCTGTCTATGGATTCGCGCTTTCACCCTGGTCATTGGAGGGACGATTAGTTTCAGAGTTCTTCGATTCGATGGTGTTTTCCGGCAATTGTGAACGAGAATTCGCCGCTGTTCATCACCGGCACGGCCGCATGTTGATCAATGGATCAAATCCATTGTCGTCGACGGCCCTAATTCATTCGTTCATTGAGCTGCCGTCGACGCGTGGCCCGCTTGCAGGTTGTGGCAACAGTTTTCCCTTGGGGCCGTTTCCCCCAACTTTCTCTCTCCCATTCTCCTGACGGCCTCTTTCGATTCTCCCCCGGGTTCCCGAATTCCCAAATATCTGATCCAGCCTCTCGCTGACCTGACTCAATCTCCTCCGCCCACGCGAGGGCCCCGCGGCCCCAGGGGTACCTGGGCGAGCCGCAATTCGCGCGTGACGATGACCTCAGAAACGTCCTTTGTCACACATGACGGGGTCGCGTTCGACTTTCTACGGTCAGAGAGATCCGCGAAGAGTTCCTGATCCTCATCATATCCCAGGATCGATCCCTCGTATCTGACTGAAGAGAAATCCTCCGACAACACAAGACTGACGTCTAGTATCAAGTTTGTCCGGCTCCTTCCCTGAATCTCTCGGGGAACAAGCTGGCCGTTGGGTAGGGCGCGCGATTAATGTGAGGAGGTGTTTGACACGACCTCAACCTCGGAGCAGGTGGCAAGACGGCGCCGCCCATTTGAGATTTATGAACGACTCGACATCATTCAGGCATTTTTCGCTGCTTTCCTCCGGCTTGCGTTTTCTCAGAGTCCAAGCTCATCGTGTCGTCGGAGCCGACAGCCTTCGACATCTCATCGAATGAGGCAGACATTGCGGTTCGCCGATGGATTGATTGATTGACTGATTCACTTATCGATCGAGTGAGCAATCAATCGAACACTCTCATCATCTCTGCTGGCGGATATGATATTGCCACTATGCTCCTGTCGGGCACTGTTCGCGTGCGTATCATTCACGTGCATGATTGGAGCGCGAATTTCTATTTCCGAACAGATTTCGGATCCGCTTCCCGAGTGGTTCTGAGTATGAAAGTTTTCCGAAGCTCGTACTCATATACCCAGTACGTCATGGAAGTCTTTCCAAGGATACGTCGATGGTCCAGGATACAGCCGGGTCCTGAGAGTAGTGAGTGAGTTATCCGGTCGATCGGATGTCTTGCTGGTTGGTTGGTTGGCTCGTCGTTCGGTTGGCGAGTTTGAAGAAGAGACGGAATTCTTCGCGCTCAGACAGCTGCCGGCGACGGGTAGTTTGTCGACGTCTTCAAGAGAAAACGGAGAATAGAAGATCCTGAGGGAAAGGAAAACGACGATGACGACGTTAGCGGCAACGACGTCTACGGGAGACGCTACGGCAAGATGAGCGACTTGGGAGCGGGGACCGCAGCAAACGAGGGGAAATCTAGCGAGAGTAAGATGCAGGATGGAGAGAAGGAGACTGGGAGACCACGTTGGGACCGAGAGGAGTTGAGAAGGGGTAGCCGGGGAACAAACGTGAGAGAGAAAGGGGCTCGGAAGGAAGCGAAAAGGGGATTGAGGAGCCGGAGGAGGAGAAGAAGGAGGTGGACAGCCCTCGTGTTTCTCTCGTGGCTCGCAATTGTCGGTCTTTGACGCGACGGCGGCTGTGGCCGTCGCGGATTCTTCGACGAGCCTCAGTTCAGACCAGACTAAGGCGTGTGTTGGGTAGGGGGAGCCATTTATCTTCGTGGGGGGGCTCAGGAGAAGGCTTCCTGAGTCTGTCTCCTGCCCGCTCGCTGGTCTGCCTGCCTCGGAGGAGGAGAAGTAGGAGGGCATGGGAGGGAGGTGTAGGGCTGGAATCAACCATCCCACCAGACCGGCAGCGAGACGACGAACGGACGGACCGACAAGGAGAGAGACAGGACATCACTCAAACGCCATGCGACACATCTTCCGACCGATCCGAGCAACGGAAATTTATTGGCCAAGGAGCGGGCCACGTCAAAAATTATTCTCCTTTTTCTTCGTCGTCTCCCTTCGGCCCCGACCCGCCGCTGCGGGTACCGCGGGTGCTGCTGCTGCTGTTCTGAGGTGCTGCTGTAGAAAGAGACAGATACCCATCCAGACATCCAACGATCCGCCGCCGAGTCGCAGACCTTTTCGTTCATCTCTGAAGCAGTCCCCGGCTCAGTGGCTGCTTGTACTCCAGCCGTCTACCCGCAGCCAGCCAGCCAGCCACGCATCGCTCTACTGGCCGATGGTCATTTGTTCCCAAGAAACGATAATGGGTAACGATGGGGCAAGCGGGTAAGCAAAGCGGAGAGGGCTAGCGAGCGAGCGAGTACGGGACTCAACGGGAAGAAACAGCAGGACGGCGCGGCGGTAAATAGGGAAAATATGGGAGTGGGGCTCATCGAGGGGATCGGATGCAGCGGCGGCGGCGGCGGCGGCAGCTGCAAGATGAGGAGGAGGAGAAGGAGCACAAGGGCTAAAAGGAGCACGAGAAGGAGAAGGATATTAGATAATATCCGATGAACGATGGCTCTGCCGCCACGATAACGTCACGACAAGCTAAAAGACAGCATTAAGCAACCAAACCAACTGAGCGAAATCATCTTCTTCAACGAACTACCAGACCGGTGGGAAGGAGAGCACAGGAAGGAGAGTTAACCATCCATTGGCCGCGCGCACTGTCTGTTCATAGGAACCGAGGAGCTGGTTGCATGTCACACAATTTAGTATTTAGTTTATAGTATTTAGTAGTATAGAAAAAGTTTGCCGTATCAGAGACGCGGCTTCGTGAAAATCCTCATTTCCCCTTCGTAAGTGCAGCAGATGACTTGGCGGAGAACAGCATTTTGGTATTCTCATGATGAAGACTTCAGTATTCCAGCCGCTCGATAGATAGTGATAACACGATGACGATTATTGGGACCTACTCTCCAGAAATTGATTTCCGAAATTCGGGAATGGATTCCCGAGGTTCGGGAATGAATTTTCGAACTTCGAAGCGCGGAAATGGATGTTCGCCATTTGACCTTTTCGACTTCTGTTTTTCATATCACTCCACGCAGAGAAAGAAGTCGTAAGCTGAGCTAGTCACGATTCGGAGCCAAGAAAACTTGCTCGGAGGAACCTGGAATGCCACTGACATCATTTGTTCCAGTCTGAGTTTTGAAGCGAGGGATTCTGACCTCTAGTTCCGTCTCGAATACAGACTCCTGCGATCTGCACGAGAGAATGTAAGATCAGTGTTACTTATTCGAAGATTTGCGAGAGGTCAAGCCGAATTCGTCGGTAGAATCTCAGCAATCGATGCCCAGCGTTTCTGTTGACGTCAATCATCGCGCGTTTGGCGAATTTCTCGGGAAAGCTCGGGCGTACGTTTGGACCGCCCGACCGAGAGACAGACAGAGAGACGGACAGCCAGAATCTCTTTCGTGGTAACACGATGTGGGAAGTGTTTACTGCTGCTCATCGAGTGTCGAGCGATTGATCTCACCTCGTTCGCTCAGTCGCCGCTCAAAGCTGACGTTCGAAAGCTGACGGAACTCGATGAGCAAGAGGAGGAGCATGCGCGGAGGAGTAGATGGAGGAGGCCGTTTAGCTAACACGCTTATGGACGCTCAACATATGAGAGCTTATTTTCTTGCTGGCTAGTTTTTCTCCTTGTCGAGAATTCTTCCTCAATAGATATAGCTCGCTTACTCGAGCTTCGCACATCATCACTGTCAGAGGAACGCTCACTCACTCAGGCGATGCTCAACCAAAGCCTGACGACAACGGATTTACTACTGAGCAAACCGCGACCGCGTCGATAGCTTTACTCGGTTGGTGGCGGCCTAGCCGTTTGGCTGGCTGTCTAGCTCGATTGCTTTTCGGAACGATGAGAAACCCTTGGGAACCAACTTCTCGTTTCCACCCGAATCGCTCCTCGAGACTGATGGTGGTAGACTCGACTAGTAGATCACTGTCTGTTAAATAATCAGAGGCATAACGGCAAAACATGACATGACGAAGCAAGACAGTCCCATACGAATCAATGCGAGCGCAGAGAAAAAAACTGTTTCCATGACGCTCGCTACAACAAGAAGCCCAACGAGGAACCATCATCCTCGTTTCATTCGACTTGCTCGTCGTAGAGCCCATGTTGGGACAAGGCAGAAACGCTGCGACTGTCAGAAATCATGGTCGCCAGACTCTGAGTCGTATATGTATCGCATCATGCGCCTCCTACGTCACGAGGGACGGAAGAGGTGATTTAACTACTCGACGCCAGGTGACTCGCTCCCAGAGGCGGTTTCAGGAACGACAACGAAGGATGAAAATCAAGAAGGAGAAACGAGGAGTACGAGAAGGCAAGGCCAGAGACGGAGGAAAAGACAGGAACATACTGATCCAGGATCTGACCACAGCGATAAGCTGACGTCCTCTGCCCGGCCTCTGAGCTGCGACTGATATATTTCTTTGGATCACGCCATCGAGACGACAGACTGCTCTCAGGACGACACATCCTCTCTCACTCTCTCTATTTCGCTTGCTTGCTCGCTCGCTCACTCGCCCGCTCGCGTCCTCTCGATCTGTTCTCTCACAAGTCAGTGTCGATATGCAGCCGCCGGCGCCGTTGATGCCGCTGCCGGCGGAGCACCACCACGACCAGCAGTCGATCCCAAGAACAGAGAAGGGCCATTTACTCCAAGCTGGCTCGATGACTGAATGGATCGCATGAGAGAAAACGCATACAAAAAAATAACATGGATCACACACTCACGGGACCGCCAGGGATTACATCGGTCCAGTGCAGTCGGCCGCGCAGCGCGACTACTGAGCAACCGCTTTCTCACACTGGCCCTCGTTCCAACCGACTCCTTTTTTGTTGACTAACAGCCTTTATCTCAGTCGCCGAGGACCCCTGGAAACTTAGTATACCCCTCCCGAATAACAAATTACTGGAAGCAATTGTGATCGACGACTTCCTTGGACAATCTCAACTTTACCTACCCCATCCCCCCCCCCTCTTTGCGCCCAGGGTGCCACTCATCCTGTAATCACGTTCTCCATTTCATCCGTTCCGAAATTTTGCACACGGAAAATTTTCGGCGTGATCCTCCGCACGTCGTGCTTTTAGAGTATTCACTTGAGGAGAATTTCGAAGTCTTCCCGCTGCGGGAAAAAATCGACGAGCGTGCCATAGATATGGAGGGACGTGGACAGATTCGAAGTCCGCTCACGCTCGCTCAGGACTCCGGTCGTGATGATCGAATCTACTGGCTCCGACTCGCCAATGTTGGTCAATGGGCTTTGAACGTTCAATAATAGCTTTGTTATCTCTGAATCTAACATCGTTTCACGGGACAGCCGTGGGGCTTGCGAAACTGCGCATCCGAAATTCCTGTTAGTGCCGGATGCTGTAATGGCTCTTGTTCTGTATGCAGACTTCGTGTTTGTAATTGTCAAAAGGCAAAAATGGCCAACACAAAAGGGGCGAGGGGGCGACACGCAGAGAAACAGACCAAAATTGAGGGACCGGGAGAATAGGGGGACCAGTCCGGGGGACTCAAAGGCTTAACTCGCCGGACATCGGCTAGGGTGGATTCGGACCCGACGAGGGGCAGTTCGACAGCCAGTGCTCGAACGAGAGGCTATGAGAGATGCTATCTCGATGCGACTTGCTATTAATGCTCTCTCTTAATTGCTAGCATTTCGCTTTTTCGAAACATGAAACACCCCTCGACATCGCCGAGGGTGAATCGGATGGAATCCGCTGAGCTCTTCCAACTGCACTCGAACCGTATGCGCAACGCTCAGTGCGTCAAAAACAGGATTTGGCGCCCAAGGAGTGCTGGCATGTCATTTTCGGAGAGAACTCTCCAATATTCTCGACGTTGACGGCGACGGGACAAAAATATCCCGGCAAGGCCCGGAATCTAAGCTGATGAGGTTTCGTCGGAGATATGGGATTCCGTGGGTCCTTCCATCTCAAGATGACGTCGAGTGAAATTCATCGAGATTGTGCTATACCCTGGACCTTCGAGTTCCGCTGCGCCCTCTGATCCTTTGCGTTCAAATGAGGTCAGTTAGTCATGAACACATTGCGGCGGCGTTTAAGAGAGACCGAGAGAGGACAACCGACAGCTCTCGGGGGTTGGCAAGAGAAGCAGAGCCCGGATTCTACCGAATTTAGATTGCGCGTTATTTATGATCTATTTAGCAACGCGAGCCGCGTACCACTACGGTCAACCAAGAGCCTATCGACTGAAATCCAGCAGCCGCAGAAGCAGCAGGAGCAATAGCTACACCAGGAGTGCTGTTGAGATTAGGACCAGTGGGTTGTCCAGTGAGCACTCGAAGGATCGGCTTGAGATCGGTCGCCCTGCCTTCCTGCCTGACCGCCAGCCCGCCCTCCCTATCGGGGAAACGGCATCGTGTTTGACCGCCAACACACATCGACTGTTCGTTCTCAGACTCTGTTAACTGTTCACCCCTAGAATCATCCCTGGAGGGCTTCCTCGGTCCCTTGGTGCGCGCCATAGACCCCCTGTGTCGACGATTCGTGCCCTCGGTCCCCCTTGTCACAATAATGTTCGTAGCTGGTCAGCTCGCCTAATCGGGATTGTACTAGCAGTGATAGCAAGAGCAGAAGTGGCAAGGCAATATCGGCGAAGCGATGCATATCTCTTTAGTGGCGTCGTCCACTTTTAATGCCTTATTAGGGAATCCAGGACCCAAGGGAAGCGAACTGCTTGCTTCAGCGGAAGAGAAAGATGACTACGGGGGAAGGAACCTCCAAAGCAGCAGAATAGACAATCACGCAAGAGTCCAACCAGTCGAGAGTTAAGCGACTCGTTTGGACATGAAACAGAACCGCAACAATTCATTGCTGCTGCTGCTGTATTGCACTCGAAGTCGTTCCTTTCTCTCTTCCTCTGATGTCCCACGTTCGTGAGTGAGCACGTAACACTGTTTGATGGCCAAATCGGGACGAATCGTTGGAGGTAGACTATGGTAGTTGAATATCACTATTCTCTGACGCAGAAACCACTTCGACGAGGCCCAAGGCCTACCGTCCTTTCCCAGAACGGGTATGCATATAGGACGCCGCCGACCCAAGTGACTTGAGGATCGTCTTCGAATCCGGGGATTCCATGCCCGCGACAACGCTTTCAACAAACGATGAACTCATGGATGAAGAGTGAAGTAAGTCCGCAAATCGTGAACTTCTTCCCGGGAGCACGCACTGGATGGGCCTACTGTGCTATCTGGGTCTCACGCCTTAGCTAGGGGTCAATACAGAGTGAAGGAGATGGGCCAGCCACAGCTCAATAGCTTCATTTCTTTTACGGCCTCGAACCTTTGCGGGGCTGGGATGGATGTGCCATCTCCTCCATGGATGTCCTTTTAGAAGCCGACGAATAATGACTCTAGAGCTTCGCCATGATTCTTGTTTGCCGGCTTGTTGGCTGACTGGCTGTATGTTTGCTTGCCGCTACTAATATTGCTACAGGAACGGCGGTGCGAGCGTCGTCGTCGTCGTCGGCGGCGGCTACAGTAAGTCGTTCATTTTCAGCCAGTGGCCTCATTCTCCTCTATCAGTTACACATGGCGCCTGATTTAGGAGCGATATTGTTGTCCTTACCAACAGATATCCTCCTGCCAATGGCGGCGGACATCTCGGCGGTGCCGACATGCCACCGACGTCTAGTGGTTGGCTGCTTGCTTGCTTGCTTGCCTTCCTGCCTGGATGGCTGGCTTGCTGTCCGCTCGCTCGCTCGCTCGCTTGCTTGCCATCCCGCTAGCCTGCTTGCCTGCCTGCCTGCCTGCCCGCCGGCTTGCCAGCCAGTGAGGCAGCGAGTAAGCAAGCAAAGCAAAGCGAAGCGAACAATGCCCTTAATGTCCCGGCAGGATATCCACTAGCGGGTGATTTAGAACATCTCAAGTGCACCACGGTCTCCACCTGTCTCTATCGGACGCCGACACCACTGCAACAGCAGCGGCAGCAGTCCGCCCGCCCGTCCGCCCTTTTCTTTCCGAGAGGAGCTTCATCTTCTCTGCTGGTTGTTTGGATGGCTTTCATTCTCTGATGCTGGCTCACTTCTTTTTCGCACGCCGAAACCAGGAGCCCCGACACCTCTCCGGCAAAGTATAGAAATAACCAACAGACTGCGAGTGGATCGAGTGACAGGCACACGGTGAGACGAAGATATGCGCGAGCTGCGGCGAAAATCTCGGAATTTTCGAATTCCAATTTTTCGCGCCTTCCCTAAAGGCCTCCTCGTCCTGGTCCCCCCTGTGGGTGCTCTAACCTCGTTACGCTGGAGTTCGATTTCGAGCAGCGCGAATCAGAAGAAGAAGGAACACGCGGCACGGTAGAATTGATGATCGAAGCGAATGAGCAAACAATCCGAGCTATGAGAGAATCGGATGACTCCGATTTGTCAGATTGCTCCTCTCGATGCGCAAGGATGAATAATCTCCTCTTCGTTGCCCCTGTGCCCATTCGCTCAAGTAATTGAGACGCATTGCCCTTCGAGACGGCGCGTCATTGCTGCGGCACGGGGAAGTCAAATACCCGTAAAATTTTCAAGGATGGGAAGGAAAAAACACACGAAACAAGACGTATGACAAAACACGCACGAAGGGAACGATGTGACACGACAATGCAAGAGAAACAGCGGACAAAGCATCGGGACAAAGAACAACGACGATGGGCTGGGAGAGGGGAACGAGTTCGGGAGAAATCACGATTGATTCGGGAAACAAATAAAAACAGTCGGCTATGTTTTCCCTTCGGAATCAACGTTCGCCGCGCTGTCTCAGGAACAACACGATCCGGGTCCATCAGTCATTACCTGTGGCTAATCAGGACGATGTGAGAGCTTTGAGCGGGAGACCGAAGGAAGGAGCGAGGCTGTGGGACATGCGAGACAGCGAAAACACCTTCCCTCATGATCGTAATCAGAGGAAGAACGCGAGCTGGGAGCAGATACAACAATTTGCGTGATGTCCCACGAAATCCGTGTCTTTTCCCAACTTCGAGGTTCGGAGTTCGGGAGTCTCGCCAATCAAGAAGGCGGGGAATCTACTGAAGGAATTACAGAACTCCAAATTCTCAAACACTGTTGATAAAACGCGGCAGATTTTGCTGTATCCAAGGGACAGCCAGGCAGCCCGAGGCCGGGCATACTTTAAGACAAATTCAATTTGTTCGCGGCAGAACGTTCTTAATGTCACTTGTAGCCGATAAATCGCATAAACGCCCTCGAATATTGCCGTCATTAAGACGGTAACATCTGTTGCCCGGAATCCTCTCATGCTCTATCTTCCGCCCCAGTCGTCCATATCCTCCTGGTCGTGTCCTCCGCCTTCACCTTCTCCCGCTGTTCCTCGTTCCCTTCTTCGTCCACCGAGCGCGTGTAGTTTATGGCAGTGAGGTCGTAAGGCTTCGCGTGGACACTTGGTCATATCGCTGTAGGTTTGGAGGCTGCTCCGAGACGCATGGGAGACTGCTTGCACGCTGCTATCTGAAAAGCCATATCCCAAAGCCCCGAATACTACTCTGAAATAAGCGAGAGATCGACAAGGCTATAAATCGACGCTCCGCTGCGTCGATTGAGGACAAAACTCTCTGCAGCGCCCAAGTGTTGCTACCGATGTCGTTAGGCCTAGAACTCTCTTTGTGACAAACAACAACTCAATAGCATCGTGGGATCGAGAGGATAAAACCGATCCACCGATCAATCGATGAATGAACATTCCCGTTTGAAGCGTACCTCCCGTTCTGGCGAATTCGTGGATGAGGAAAGTCCAATTTGTGAATTTTCTCAACGGAGTCCGGTCATGATGGCGGATGACGTGGAGAGGGCGATTATTCTAGGGGTATATCGGAGTCAATGGAACGTGAAACGGACTTCGCCTCCATTTATCTGTCGGTCAGTCGGCGCTTCGGTTCGTCCGTCCGCTACACCCATCGATTCTTGAAAAGGTCGGAGACAATTATGGCATTAAACTCCTCGAATGGGGCGACATTTAAGCTTCAATAACGATATTTCTTCGGAATGATCACCCAACGAATTAGCACAGGAGCAGTCGACAAACTTGATCTTCTATGCGAAATTTCCTCCGGAGACTTCATCATCTGCATGCAATCTCCGCGGAACACTGCGCTCGGTTACCAGCGGATGGCTCGTTCCCGAGAACGTTGTCGTGGATGGCTCATCAATCGCTTAAATTACCCCGGAGTTGAACAATGCAAATTTTCAGTGTTTTTCTCCACCTCGACGTTGACTCACATCGTGTTCAGAACAAAATTCGTCTAGGAGTTTGTCCATAAAAATTCCACACCTTCACTTTAGCACCCAGTTTCGCCCATTTACGAACCACGACAATTTTTTGAATATGGTGCCATCTCGAAACCTCTGGAAGAATAAGAGACCTGTATTCTTGCACTTGGAAATCGACAACGGTCGTTGCAGCCAAAGCCGTCAGAGGCAGAGGCGGCGTTTGCGGCACCGAAGGAATTCCCTCTGCCGAATCACGCCTTCGTTTCGGATCAATTCAGATTTATAACCTCCAATTACTATTAGTCTTCGCGAACCAACAAATTTAACCGGTGGTGCTGCTGCTGCTGACGCCACCGCCGACTATAAAGAGAGTGAGCGAGCCCTCGTAGATCGGAACAGCAAACGCACTGACTGATTGCGATGACTGACGGCCTGACTGGCGAGTCAATTGAGAGTAGCAGTGCTTGAGCGCACCTTCATCCTGGAATTATAGCTCGAATTATTCCTTCAAAAACATCCGCCTGTTTTATGGTCCCAAATGAGAGGGGAAATCTCAGGCGAATATCCATCGCCTGGCCGTCGATTTTGATCCGCCGCCGACCATGGTCGGCGTCCCGCACGTCCAACCCTACTCCTGAGTAAGTGACATGCATGGTCGATGTCGAGATTTCTTGCTTGTGATTCACGTCTCCAGACCGGACGACCGGAGTCATTCCGAACGCTCGCTGATCCGGTGTATTCGGAATTTGGAGCAACATACCACGATTTCAGAACATAATTCTGATCGTTGAGTTGACAAGCGAGCGGACATTCTGTTTTTTCATTTTTTTTTTTTTTTTGAAAACATGGCCAGCTCGCTCGCGCAAAAATGGATACATTTAGATTATTTATGATTATTACAGTCGATCAAGCCGGCTTAATATCTGTATGTGTATCTCCCTTCTCCTCCTCTTGGTTTGATGGCTTGCATTTTGTATTTCGAGGTGGCGCACGTCGTGTATCGCCCAGTCATCAGTTCAGCGATCATTTTCGTCCTTCCAGTCGTTGTCGGAGCCTCTTCGTCATTCCGGATAGTTTTCGTCATATTTCTCTCGTGCGAATATGAGAACCTCGGAAGAAGAGGAAGACGGAGCTGCAGATACCAGATAAGATCGGCCGAGATGAATGGCTTGTTCAGGCACTCGTACGATACGGTCGCAATTACTCTGAACTCTCCCGCAGAACGGCCGGAGGAAACTCTTGAATGGAGGAACGGAACAGAGAAAGAGAGCGGAACAAAAAAAGCACAGCATCTACATGGCCGCTGTAGAAGAAACTGAGTGAGGGCATATATGTCGGCACGGAAAATTATGGAAGATGCGAAAACTATTAGATTTGAAGTTGTGCAGGCTCCCAGGGCGCCGTGGAGTCACCGTCCAGGGTTACTCTGTTTATGACTTCTTTAAATGGCACCCCGTGCCGTGAAGCGAAGCCTAGACGTTGATAGAAACGAGAATGACATAAATTCTCGGTGAAATAGGATCACAGAATTGATAAAGATTTTATCTTTGGGAAAATAAAATCAAATTGGCCGCAAGTTGCCGGACGGCTAGGGACACGGGAACCTCTCGCAAACATTTTTTCTCTGTGGAGCCTATTGAGTCGGTGCAAATTGCGTGAGTGTTTATTTTGTTCATAACTGACGGTGACGGCCGTTTGGACGGAATTGACAGAGTCAGATTTATGCAGCAGCGTCCGTTTGGTGGCGTCGCTGAACACTGTTAGCTTTCTGAACATTCGTGCAATATATTATTATCAACGGCAACGACGGTGACAAATAATCACGGCGCTCCAGTCCGATCCCGGGCATCACCTCGACGCCATCACTTTGAATAAGATTACGTTACTCGAATTAAATTGTGTCTTGAGGCGACAATTTACAAAAACGCGATAAAATTCGCCCAGAAGTCGAAATAACTAGCCCGTGTAACCCGAAAGAGAGCGAAGTCCCAATTTTGCCGTTTCGTAGCAGAATCAGTTTGACTTCCGACTTATACTTAAGCACAACACCAGGTTCCGTATGTCGAGCTTTTGGCTGATTCCCTCGTATATGCACATGTATGCCCCTGCTCAGATGAAAGTACGCTGTTCAGGCCCAAAACTTCGAAAGACTCTACGCGAGCGATGCGTACCGTCATGATGATTTCCCTCGCTCGAGCTAAGCCATGATCCAGGAGCGAATTCGTTTTTCTAATCAATCCCCGATGAGAAATCAGAAGGTTCACCTATTCGGAGTCATACGAAATCACCTTCTCGCCGGGCTGCTGCTGTGGCCGATGTGGCTACTGTCGGTGGTCAGAGCTGCAATACAATCACTCAATTGGATTGCTTTATGCAAATTACAAATGCGGGTTGCCGTCGACGTCGTCGCTTTTCGTGCGTTCGTTGAAAGAGTAGCCACACGACTGAATCCATTACGCTCGGGTCATTCTGAAGACCAGGCACAGCAGAGGAATCCTGAAGAAATTTGCGAGTAATTTCTCCATCCTCTTGAAGTCGTCCGAAGCGCAGTCGAAAAGGCACTCTGATTCGCAGGTACTCGGTCGACCTCCGGCATCATGGGTTTCGGGAACAGCAAGTTCTTGCCCCTGACAATCTCGACTTCTGATTATCAAACCTCCACGAAACGGATTCCAACGATGACACAAAGTCCCATCGTCCTCAGCGCCCGGGAATAGTTCCGTCCCGAGCCACCGCGGGTGGGCTAAATTTTGTCGCGGAGAAAAAACGCCGCGGGAAAAAAGGTGCGAGAGAGAATGCCGCGAGAAAGAATACCGCAGGGAAAAGATGCCGTGAAAATCAATCGCTCAGTATAAATACAGTCATCCGTTCACTCCAATTGTTCGGAAACGATACTAAACGAGTGATTTCAGCGGAAGTTTTTTCCCTGCGGAATTTTCTCTCTGCGGTATTCCTTCTCCCGACGTTTTTTCTCGCGGTATTTTT
The DNA here is from genome assembly GCA_028455905.1 of Neoseiulus californicus. Taxonomy (NCBI): domain Eukaryota; kingdom Metazoa; phylum Arthropoda; class Arachnida; order Mesostigmata; family Phytoseiidae; genus Neoseiulus; species Neoseiulus californicus. Next base: position 5,761,718 of record JAMQGS010000002.1, on the reverse strand, counting down.
GTCGCGGCATTTTCGTCGCGGTATGTTTGTCGCGGCATTTTCTCCGCGGCAAAATTTAGCACACCCGAGATCATGATATACCACCATGAGCAGGGCCTTGACCATGATATCACCGCGGGACCCTCCTATTCGGTTTCCCCCTTATTCCGCCATCCCGGCGGCCACGCCGCCTGATCGGTCGGAAATATCCCGTCCCAAAGCCGTTGAACCCCATGTAAACGGATCCTCAGATAACCGCACCTTCCGATTATCTGATGATGATGACTGATCCGCCCAATTGGACCGATGGATGGAGCGGTTTCGACAGTTGCTCTTCCGCCGAATTACACTACACTTTGTATATGTCTCGCCAGTATTCTCGCGATTCGATCGTTCCTCGATTCCGTAGTTGGGGAGATCTCTTGAGACGAACCTTTCGGTTAGCGAACTCTGAGGTCTCGGACCTCGACCATAGGGAAAATATCTCGCAGAATCGGAGTTCGGAAGAAGGCAACGGAGCCGGAATCGTTTTCCGCAGCGCGATATCACTTGGAAACAGTCGATGGAAATATTCCACTGCAGCAAAAGAGGAATCCGATGAGGCCTATCCTTCAGCTGAGCGAACGGTTGTTTTTTCGCGTCGATGTTGATGTTGTGGCGGTGTTGGCGGTGGTTCGTCCATCGCTGCATGATTTATGTGAACGGCCTTTCCACAATCAAACAGCCAGATGAACGAATCAGCGAACGCAGACAGCGAACCGACGTTCGGCGCACGGTTTGTCTTATGGCCAGACAGACGGAGGGACGGCCCTCTTTATTTCGGGTCGTCATCGTCTTGAAAGGCGCCGTAGTCTTTGTTGTCATCATCATCATCTTCGAGATGATCTCTTCCCAGTCGGCATCAAGAAGGAGGCAAGTTCTCACCTCCTCCTCCGGCTGCTCCTCCTTCGAATGGGTATTCGAAGATTTTGAGTTTTGTTTTTACGCTGCCGCCTTCTTAATCACTCTCTTCCGTTCTCATTCTTTGCTTTTGAAAAGTCTGCGAGTTTCTCTGTCAGTCGGAGTCCTTCGATGTGCGGTTCCGTTGGTAAAATCCTCTCGATTCCTTTACGAATCGAGTAGCAGCAAAACGAGAAAGCGAGCGAGCGAACGAGTGAGAAAACGGCCGACCTCCTCTCATTTCTTTACGAGCCGATGTGTGAGTGTTTGATGATGATTCGATCCCGATTTTTGCTTTCTTGACTGATCAGAAAAAAACACAAGAGGCCGTGTTTTGGTTCGCCCGTCTTCGCGCATCTGGCTGAGCGCCAATTAACAAGCGGATGTATCGAAAGACGTTTGAAGCAAACGGAGAGAAAAAAGAAGAAGAAGAAGAAAAAACATCACATCACACAACTTCAAGCACAACCAACACCGCCGCCAACAACAACGGCAGCAACACCGCCTTCCTTAATCAATGTCAGACTTGAAAATCACAGATTAATGGTCGCATGCATTCTCAGCTTTTTTTTGTTGCCGCTGCCCATGATCTGACGGAGCTCCCGCTCTCGACTTCAAGCGGACCACGTTCACCTCATTTTTCGTTGTCTACGAAAACCTGGCGCCGAGAGGATTTTCTCGGGGAAACCTCCCACAAGAAGTGGGGAAAATACGAATATCCAGGACGATACAAGTACGTCGATATCATATTCCACCACTCCAGATCACCATGACTGGGAAATCTTCCGCGGAATACGGGAAAATCTGTGAAGTCGAGAAGGAATATGCTGAGGGCAAAATAACTTGCGGAAGTGCGTCCGCTTTTCAACAAATCTCGATTCCCGGGAAGTACCAGAAGCCGATCAGACAACATCACCGTCAAGGGAGGAATGACTGAGCGACTCGGGAACGTGCAATGAATAACGTCCTCATCCGGGTCTCCGAAGTCTGGATGGAGACGAGGCGGTTTCTCGAGAATGTGTCGCGAAAGTCGATGAGGGCGACGGAGAATTTGGAACGAGAGTTCGCTCAATGACATACAAAGCTCACCCTCTACGGATTGATTCCAGCTTGCGTCCCATCTTTGCCTTTTGTTCCGTTCCTTGAGAAGCTCCTCCTGTTCAACGATGGTGGCTTGTAGGTAACAATGTTTTCCTATGGTCGATCCATCAGCTGGTGTTGGCCGGCAACAATTATGACCGAACAAGTGAACGACGAGAAGAAACTCTATACGACGCTTCTGGTAAGCTCTGAGGAACGACGAGATGAGCCGATCCACGCAAAAGACCGACAGACGCACTGACCGACTGAATGACTGACTAACTGACTGATAGACTGAAGAACGTTATGAAGGAAGTTGATACTAGCGGCGAACAAACCAGCGATCGACCGAACGGGAGAGGGAGCGACCACCTCCGCAGAGAGTACCGGTCCCCTCCGGCGGTGGTCCTCCATCAATCTTCAAAGTTGGCTTTTTGAAGAAGCGCTCAATCATACTCAACTCTATCTATCTATCCATCTATATATCGGCCGAAGGTGCAGCAGGGTGGCAGCCGGCGACGGCAACAGCGCCGCCCGGTGACCTTGGTGACGGCTTTTCCCTCGGTCACGTGTGGATACGCGGCGCCCGTTTCGACGCAGCAGCTTCGCAGTTGGAATCGTGTGGACACATCATCATGTTTTTCTTCTCCGTCTTCAGCTTGACGTTCTTCTCCCAACAGTGTGCGAGTCTTTCGTCGATCCGTCTGAGAGTCGCTCCGACCGTCTATCCGACGGACGGACGGCTGCTGGGTCGGGCGGTGAAACTGTTGGTCCGTTGACAAGGCTCATTCGGTCTGATGGAAGACGCTTTTCCTAGGTGATCAACTAGCCCTCACGATCCGCAACCACCGCCGCCGCCGCCGTCGCGAAGAGCGAACGAGCGAAAGCATCCGCCGACGAGCGGCCGCGGCGCAGACGAAGAAGCTCAAAACGCTCACTGAAGAGTACTCTGTCGACGTTGAATCATGACTTTCCGTCCGTCTGCTTCCTCTTCCATCTGCTTTCCATCCATCAATCCATCGATGGGTGTGCATCGGATCGTCTGACCAATCAATCCTCGGAGCGGGCGAAGCAACAATCAATCAATGAATCGACGGGCTCGGCCTAAGATTCGCAGTCGCACTTCCTGTTCGGGGTTGTCCTCTCGATAGTTTCGTCGTCAGGGTCAGTTTTTTCGATCGGAACTCGTTTCGCCGCTAGATGGCGCCCCTGTCGCGGGACAAGGTTCACACATTGAATGGTTTGACAATCGAGCCGTTGAGTCCGGGTTCTCCAGTTACTCGGCGGGCTTTCAATCCATTCGCCCGTTCCATCCATCCATCCTTCTGTCTAACTGACCAACTGACAGCGCGTCGGACGGATCGCATGCCTGAAAGGAGCGCGTCATAGTCACCGACGGCAACGGCCGCATCGGCGATCCGTCATCGTAAAGTTCTTCAGTCATCCAAACGCTACAGATGCAAATTCCCTCCAGCTTCGGCTTTCTATAAATTTCTGTGTTGAAGCATCGTTCTTCCGCTCGTTGACCGTATTTCTCCTTCGTCAGCCCGCGGAAAGTTCATCTCGTTCCATCTCTGTTGAGCAAGCACTGGGAGAAGCTTTTCAACTCATTATGAATTTTCCGACTTTTTGAACGAGGTAACGTGGCACGGAACGCAGAAGCGGGGCATTTCTAGCTCACAAATCCTGCGGACTCTATTCGAGCCAGAGGGGTGATTACATAGAAACGAATAGAGAGTTGGGGACCGGAAACGACGGAAAATTGTGCGAAAAAATCCAGCCTCGAACTACACAGGTCTATTCAACCTCAACTCTGTCTCATACGCGGCCGTCTCATCTTCTCTTGTATCGAGAACAGTTGCTTCACGCTAAATTACATGAACTAGCTGAAACGGGCCGGGAAACTTGGTGAGATAGCTCGGAAGATGATTCCTCGAGGACGTGTCTAAACAGTCTCTGGGAAGAGGTTCTGGGACTGGATCGGAAGACGATCCGTACTCGCTTTGAAAATGCCGTCACTCGAGTGATTGCTACCTATGTCAAATTCCAGCAGGCGAATGAGCTACGAACAGACGCGTCGCCCGATTTCTTCTCGAGGAGGGCTGATTTCATTTTTTGGTTCCCTGCATACGGAACAATCCCAACAAAACAAGAAAACTTGTTGGCAACGTTCGCAAGTTCAATGTGAGTAACTATCGGCGATTTGCGTTCATTATGATTCGGATGTCCCGTACAAATGCACGCCCTGTGCATTCCCACTCTAAGTGTGACACAATCAGAAGCACTGAGATGAAAAACCTGGTTCGAAAACCCGACTCAGCGGGGGGGGGGGGACACAAGGCCGTTCAGCCTTCTTCCCAATATACGTGGCTTTGAAAGTCAACTGAATTCGTGATTTGCTCTCTGCTGGTTCTCCTGTGCTGCAATCTTGGTCAGCGTAGGTGCGATTGCGCTATACGTAAAAAGAACGGGTCCGAGGAAATTCTCAGCAAACTGTATTCCTCTAGGTTGCTGGTTGGTCGAGGCACATTGATAGACAAACACTCGGAGAGAGAGTCCTCTCTCCGTATCACCCAAAGTCTGAAAAGACTAGAGCTACCATTCGATATCCTGTTCGTGCAGTCTCGTTTCCTTCTCCGTGCATGGTGCGGATGATCTGAATCAATAGAATCCATGAATAAAATCTCGTTTCGGGATTGGAGATGTGCCGCTCAATTGAAGTGCGCAGCAGAACGTGTGAGCGTTCGGGCGAATGTGCACCGTTCTGTCGAATGTCGTGCGCGCAGCCTCTTCCATTTTTGGTTTTCGCTATCGCTTTTACGTTTGTGTTTTTGTTTTGCCGTTTGTGAGAAATGGGGGTCGTGCACCAAGGGTCGTCAGAACGGATCCAATGTCTTCGACGACTCATCCGCTTGCCATCAAGCGTTTGTTTCGGTGCTTGACGGACTGAGAACAACGACGAAGAAAGGAGGATGAGGAGGAGGACGACGAAGACGACTACTAGATGCTGTGGCGGCAACGAGCGGTGCCCCGGGTGGTCTACATGATGAGGAAGATTAAGACAAACTTGATGAACTGCTTTCCTTCAGATTTTTCTTCTTCTTTTGGATGTACGTAGCGGCGCCAGCGGCGGCAGCGGCAGCATCTTGCTCGTGATGGAAGATGCCGAAGCTGATCTAAGTTCCACCTGCTAAACTCACGACCCGCCCGACCGCCCGCTCGTTCGTTCCCCGCTAGCATGCTTACTTTCCTCCATGATTTCTTTTTTCTCAACTCGCTCCGGACCAAGACTTTGCTCATGCTGACAGGAGCAGTCCGACTTCAACCCTTTGGCCGCCACTTGGGAAGGCTACGGAGCGCAGCTGGCTACTCGAAACAGTACAGGTATCTCTCCCTGGAACAGAAATCTCAATCTATCCGTCATCCTTGATGGTGGGGAGGAAATTCGGACATGAAACACTATTTGTAGGTCTGTAAGCAGGCTCTTCTAGGGAACCTGTTGAAGTTGAAGTTCTCGTCAGGAAGATTGTTGAGGAGTTCCGAGGGATAGGGACAGACGTGCGCTACCTACCTACGGCGAAGACTTAACGGAGTAGAAGGGAGCGGAGATGGAATTCGGTTCTGCTTCATCTCGGTGCGTAGTTGTCATCATCAGTATGGCCATATTGTTTATCATCTTACGGGTGGAGGACACACACGGGAAAAGGGGGGGACGAGAGGAGATCCAGCGAGGGTTGAAGAGGGGCTGCTGAAACGACAAGGGGTGGAATGACTGCTGTAGCTACAACTACTACTGCTGCTGCTGCTGCTGCTGCTACGACTGTATCTAGTAACAATTGATGACCTGCTTGGGCATCGTCCATTTCCTCAACATAATCTTCTTCGGCGTAGTGATCGCCTGAGCGTGTCGTCCGTTTCATTTGGAACACGATACTCTCCTTGTCCTCCTTTTCCTCATCTCGCTCTAACTGGTTGGCCATGTGGCCGTCTGACTCGGGGGTGGCGTCGGGGCCAGCCAAAAGGAGAAGAGGAGAAGACTGCGGGAAGGGGGAGCGGTGGCGGTGGTCAAGGGGAGCTGAAGGAAGGGCCTGAAAGGAGAAGTCGACCCACGGCGCGATTGGGGGAGCTGGGGATGACAAGCGCACTTCGTAGGGGCCGTCGATTTGTTGTCGGGCGGACGGGCGTTTGCCTGGTGGTTTGGTGAGCTGGTCCGCTGACTGGCTGGCTGGCTGGCTTCGATGGTGTCTTCATCGTTGTCGTTGCAGTCGTCGTCGGGCGCATGTCCAATGACTCCTATATGTCTCCTGGGGAGACTCCATTACTAACACACAGTTACCGCGACATCTTGCGGCAAATCAGCTGTTAACGATAAATTGCAACGGCGTTTCCATATCGGACAACGCGAGAAGGATGATGTCTGCCATTATGTGTTCTGTTCGCAGTCAACCTAGTTGGATGGCAACCGACCGACCGACCCACCGAGTGAGTGAACCAGTGAGCGACCGAGGGAGAGCCTAGAACCCGAACGGGCGAGAAGGCAAACGAGAGAACAGCAGCTCGGCCGCGCGCAAAGAGACGGGCGCTGTGTCTGGTGATGGACTCCGATGGCTAATCACCCTATTAATAAAGGAACACAACCAATCTATTGCCGACACTATTGCGATACAACACCGACATCGGCGGGCCCGACGACAACGGGCCCATCAACACCAACACATACATACCCACACACACGCACTCACTGGCACACACGGAGCGAAAACGGAGCCTCGCTGCCGAACTTATCCTCCGAATCATTCACCCTAGAGCCTTCTTTGTCCGTTTCGGGAAAGAACATCCATTCCGACATACATACATTCCATCTGCTAGCATGTGTCAAAGCACACCGAATGTTCGTTCTAGGCGTGAGTTTGCACCGAGAACCAAGGCCGAGACCAGATACCAACGCACTTTGACCTCCGCGACTTTGGAAAATTGTCGTCAGATCCTGATGAAGTCGTTGACGCTCCTTTCAGCATCAATCGCGAACCTTTGGATTCCAGCCTGATTTCGGAAGCCCCTTTATTCCAGGAAGCACCTGCTCAGGAGAAGTCATTCCACGCCATCTGGTAGAAGGTGTTTCGATACCTTTCACTAATCTCCGCGATTGAAGATGCGCAAGAGTTGATTCGATTGGTTTGAAACGTATTGTTAGAGTCCTTGCGCGCGATGATGAGGCGCACAATCAATGCTCGGAGGGAGTCAGGCTCCGGCTCCAGAACGATTCCTATCAGGATCAACCATCTTGAAAGCTAATCCGAGCCGGGAGCGAAGGACCTAAACGAGGGGCAAGGTGCCCTGTATCACGAACGCTCACTGATTTGAGTTCTTCGGAAAACGATCTTCGAGAGGCGTTCTTCGGCCGATCAGCGGTGTTGCGATCAGGCCAACAATGTATGGCAGGTCAGTGACGATGTTTAAGACTTTAAATAAATATCAATAAATTTCGGATTAGACAATGCGTCGTATTGTGGGCGATGTACGGTCATTTCTCCGTACTATCGCCTCGGAATCGCTCGCAGACTAGTCGGAGATGTTTGGGTTTGGTTTGTCCGCGTTGATCATACAGGATCGAGGCTTTCGAAGAGGCTTCCATTTCGTGGAGGTTTGGAGCTTTCTCTCACAGATTAGAGTCAGAATCGTTCGGCCATGAACGCTACAAAGCTACACAAACGGCTTTGGAAACAGCTTTAACGCGTGGCTCGTAGCTTCACAGGAGCTCTTGCAATCTTCAAATAGATGTTTCTTGATTCAGCGGTTCGACAGTAGGCTTACGATTGTTGAAACCACAGCAGCTCTGAGAGTAGATCTCCGCTGTCCGTCTGCTGGGGTAACGTTTTCGCGCGATTCAGGTCGCGATTCTCGAAAACCTCTTCTCAAGGTTGGGCTCCGGTTTGAATATTGAGCCGCCACCTCATCCAGTCGCGGATAGCGACCACCGTTCAGCGTACTCCTCCAGCATAAGTTCTGATACAGATTAGGAATCTGGCGCTGACTCGGAACATGTCTCCTGTGGTGGCAGCGAACGGTTGCGCGACGATTGGTGGGATGATTTTCTCAGCTGAGAAAGCTGCAGCTTTTCTTTTGCGATAATCTATCTTGCTGGAGGTGACAACATAGAGTTAATTTCGATGTTCGCGTACTTTCACGCGCACTCACATCGGTCGACATACCGCATCGAACAGAAGAGTCGCTCGGCCCACTCGGCGACTGAGGGGGAGTAGTTCTCATCGTCGTCGTCGTCGTCGTCGTATCAGCAAATGATCATTTGCGCCCGCTGCAGATCCTTGTCGTCCTTCGTTCGAGCACCACCCTGGAACGACGGCTGCAACGCAGTCGAAAACAGACTCTCGCCTCAGTTGAGCGCGACCATAGGAGAATAACGGATGGCGGTTTGCACAAAAAATTCGAGCTGATTTATTCGCGCTCAGTTATCCAACAACTTCAGCCGCAATCGCGCTCGCACTCTCGCCCGAGCTTGCGGAGAGCTCACGTCGAGATGCCATCTGCAACGAGCACCTCCTCTCTCGTCCTGTTCCCTTTCATGATACATTTCCTCTCTTTCGATCAAGGATTCCAGTGTTTTTTTTCCTCCTTCGATAACTTGCTGATCAATCTGCATCGGATTCCGGCCCATCATTGACCGATCGCCCTGAAAGGAAGTTACACAGGTGGTTCCAGATTTTCTACTTCAGCACCAGGGGGATCGTTCTGGAAAGCAATCCGTGTTGACAACGATTCGCTTCCGAAACGAGATGCGAGAGTCGAGTCTTGTCACGATGCTGCGGATCAATTGATGGCGTACGCATCATATGACGGAATTCGTGCGTTCCAGATCGACGCCAGCGGTGAACACTGCGAGGAGATGAATCCGGAATCCGAAATTTGATTAAATCGAATGTTGTGGCCACGTGTTTTTTTTTTCATCTCGCCAAGCCTTGGTCCGCGGGAGGCTCGCATAGCTATTGATGAATTGAGACGGAGGTAAACGGCGAGGAAATGAATCATTCGCTTCGTTCCGATCCTGGTGGCAAGACGTGCGTTTTGCTTGGATAGCAGATTCAGATCTGCTGGAATGAATCGAAACATCAGTGAGTAGCCAATATCAGAAAATTCCATCATGGAAATGCGAATATCGAATGATTTTCTTCGGATGACTCGACGGAGATTGACGATCTTCGATGCATGAATCCTCTATTTTGAATTGTAAACTTCCTCTGATAAGCTTTTTGAATTCTCAATTTTCGCCATTCGATTCCGCGAGTACTTTATTATCAACCACCATTCCATCGCGCAAGCTGCTTTTCTCATCAAATTCCCAGACTGACAGCTTCTCAATCGAGCCAAACAAAGTTCAGAGTACCTACTCCAACGCGAATTGCAACAAGCGAGCCGAACCAATGAGCTTTGATTTACAGTCGATGCAAAATCGCCGCAATGGTCCCTCATTGACCGCAGCGCTGCGCCGGTTCCTCCCACAAGAGACCCCCTTGCAATTCCCAGATTAAACATAAATTTGTTTATTTATTTGCGTCTTATGTCAGATCCCAGCTTGCCTGGTTGCCTGCCAAGCAGCCACCGTGCCAGTCAGGCAGGCATTGGTGTGACTTTATGGCAGTTCGAATTGGCAGACATGTTGTACTTATTTATTACCAAACAGACTGCTCCGTATCCACGAAGCATAACATTCCTCTCGTTTTCCCCTCAGGTTTCTCCTTCGATTCCCCCAGTGATGTTGGCACCCCCATCCCCGTCTGCAGCAGCCGTCTGCTCGCTCTATAAAGTGTACTAATTCCGAAGTCGACATCTTTTAGTGTCTCCTTCAACTTATTCCCGCGCCTCTACCTAGATCGAGATCTCTAACCTCAGACTCTCTGAACGGCGTTTGAGCTGTTTGTGTACCGTAGTCCTCGCACAAGATCTCCTTGAGAGCTTGCTCTACAACTACTCGTATTTCTAGGCATGAGTTCTAACCCCAATGAAGCTCACTCGTGAAGCTCACGGTCCAATGAAGCTCACTCGTGGAAAGTGTCGAAAACTGTAGCCATACTACCACATTGTTCTATCTCAGGGAACCTCTCTCGAATCCGAGGACGTTTCCTCTCCCAGCTCCACGAATTCACGTGTTCATGGGCTGTGAGTAACTGCTCATCGAAATGCCGATTCTCTTCCATGAAGCTCCCGGAGAGTCCTCACAGTTCAGTATGTCTCAACGATCTGGCCGTTGTGTGCATGGAGTGAGAGTTTGTTGAGACGACTTCATTCGAAACAGCCATCAAAGGTGGAAACTCAGCTGAACTTGACTTTCGCTATGATGGACGATAGTTATATTCGATGATTGACCTGGATGGAGAGATTCGACATCCAATCGAAGAAGCTCGGAGTCATCCTTCGGGGAAGAGGAAAAGGGGACTGAGCTTCGGAGGGCGGCCAATTCTTCCTGCCTAAGGGCGGCCAATTCTGAAATACGGCCCTGCCGATACTATCGAGTATCGTGAGACGAAACGCAAAATGTAAAGCGTGAGAAAATTCCATCTGTTCCAGGGTCATCTGTGCAGATAGACGCAGCCAGTAGGCCTGTTCAGAACCCAACCTCAAACTCCTGTTCTTAGTCAGTTCAGTTTTAGCAGACGTAATTCGAGGTCCGACCGTTGGAACATCAAGAGCCACTCACTGTGATCGGACGTGTATGTACCTTGATAGACTTCCCTTATGCCGGCAACACTCCTATGAGAGTGTTTGCCGATAAACCTTCCAAGTCAGCCGGCGGGATCGAACCCATAACGTGAGCTCGGCACAACTTCAACGCGGGGTCTTTCCGAGCCTGAGCGAGGCACAGACCACTGGACCATCCAGTATCCATACGTCCATGAATGTTACGTCCTGGGTCTAGATTTTCTGCGAGGATCTTCAGCCGGAATTTCGTTGCAACGGCCGAGACGCTGTTAATTGCCACAGCTCTCCGAAGTTCGAGTCGCGCGAAGTTGGGCTTCCCGAATGACGGGGTATAATGTTGTAGGTCCGTCGATTGCCACAATTTGATTTTCGCGTTCCTTACCTCACAAAGAGGGTATTCCACCAGAGGTGAGGCTCGAGCAAGAAAAAACTTGGTCTAGAGAGAGGTAAATTCATGGAGCAAGGAAGTTCCAGCAATTGCCGTTCCGCTCGTCCTGCGGGGCTTTTTCGTTCTTCAAGGTTTCAAAAATTACAGTTTCTGAGAAAGTATCAAACGAAAACTTACTCGTGTATCATTTGGAAAGAATCGTCGCCTCGTTCCCAACGCCACGGCCTTTCTCAACGATCGTTTCGTCCGAGAGAAAATCACAGAAACTAGAGGAAAAAAAACAGATGGATGGATGTGTTCTTTTTGGTGGCTTCACTCTTGAAGATCCGATGATGCGGACAGAGCGGACCAAGCGATGGACGGATGAACGGACGGCCCTCCCTCCTTATGCCCCAACGCGGTTCGCCGAAGAACCTCTGAATATTTTCTGGCTGAAAAATCATAAATCAATTTTGAATTATATCCTAAACGTCATTTTGTTCTGGCGCTCATTTCTCTGACGGCCCATGTCTCTGAGAAGGGTGAGGTGCTTTTGGCGCTAATCGTTTAGCGAGAACTCGTGTGCGAAGCCGCAGCGTTCCTGAGAACCGCTCCGGAGAGGTCGACAGCGACCGTACCCAACATTCGTATCGAAATGAACACTTACTTATTGTTTCGAGAACCTTTCCATTTCGCCAATCAGGGGGAGAGCAGCGCAGAAATTCCAGTTGTTCATCGGTGTGGCTGACGATTTCGAACGCGATGCGGTGTACAGCATGCGCGACACCCTTTCGGAAAGCTCAGATCCGTCAATCATTGATGGCTCGATCGCTTCGCGGATTCATTAACGAAAAATTCGGTGAGAAAAGAAACCTCTCGTCGATGCTCGTCTTCTTCAACATCGCGGAAACTGGCGACAATATTTTGATGACGATCACGTAGGATGACGACCAGCATACTTTAGCTCATGTCTAACGAAAAATCCTAGAAACGCCGTTTTGAGCCAGGGAGCGAACTGCTTATTGAACGATACTCCTCGTCGAAAGATTTGCACTAGACAACCCCCCTTCCCCCTCCATCTTATTCCTCACGATTGGAAGTTACACTGTGATTCTCATATTTTACAGAAAACCGAAGAATTTGAGCCAAGCCCAAGATCCATGCAAAATGAATTCAAAACTCCAGTCCGGACAGGATTCGGGAACAGAGAGGAAGAGAACGAGAGAACATTCCGCGGTTCAGGCTGTCAAAGTGTACGCTTGGACTCCGGAATTCTTCCTCAGTTCGCTCCTCACGACGGATAACGTCATGCATTATCGTGGCGGGTCGCGCCTCAAAAGACAGCTTCGGTTTCTTCTGACGTCCAGGTCGCCCCCGCCTCGGACGTCCCTTCAAATCCCTTCCCAGCTTTTCTCGCCCCCGCGTTCACTCCCCAGGCTTCACTCCTTTCTCTGAAACGCGAAGAAACTACAGACAGAGGTGAAGGGCAAATCAGCCGAAGGGGCAAAAACTGACGTAACTCCGAGGGCTGGGGAGGTGGCCGATCGCGCGGGCAGGAACTCCGAGTGAGCAGGGAGTTGTGCCCGGCCGGACGAATAAGACAGGCTAGCTATCTCTCGAAGTCCGTCTCAGGCGTCGCTGGACAGGAGCGTCCAGGTGAGAAAGAAGAAAAGTTATTAATCCCTGAATGAAAGAATAAATTGTGACACTTTTGACTTTTAACAGTCCACTGGACAGGCAGGCAGGCGGATGGTCAGGCGGGCGGGCGGGCTGGCAGACCTTATCTCGGGGCGGACAGCGGAGTGGCCCTGACATTCCCGAAGACGACGACGACGAGGCGGCGGCCGCCGCCGTCGCCCATCAGTGGAGCCCGAACCGCACAGAAACACACATACGAGCCGAGACAGCGCCCAACCGGCAGCGGGTCATCAGGTGTCAAAGGCTTAGAAGTCTTGCCCTGTTGCCGCTGTTAAATAAACCGCCGGCGAGCCGAGCTAATTGAACATCACAGCGCCTCCAACTGTTACTCCTTTACTCACCCTCCTGAGCTAACGACCCACCTATATTTCCCGAGCACCAATCAAACTATTAGACTCCTCTAATTTTGAATCATGTCCGGAAATTGGTCCAGATTTCGCGATCGGAGGCTGAATTCCGGCGAACAGCTGCTCTGCAATCAGTCACGATCGGATAGTAGTAGTGGATCGACCACTTCGTCATCCACGGCAGGACAATGTTCGGAAAAGTATCAAGATGTGGAACCGAATCTAGAAACCGACGACTTGGGATGTTGACCACGCGCCGCCGCCGGGCGCGGCGTTCCAACCACGATCTCTCGGCAAGAGGCTGGAGTGACTGCACAAGATACCGCAGTGAACGTTTTCGTGGTGTTCGTAGCTACCATTACAGTCAGACATCATTCCGCGAATGCAGTTTGAAAGCTTGTTGCCATTTGGCGAAACGAACGCTCATTTGAGGAGCGAGCATTTATTTAACCGAGAACGGCAACCAACGGCAACAAGAGACATCACACTCTTACAGACACACTATAAATCAAGTTCAAGTTCAGCGAACGCGCAGCTAACTTGCCGCCCTGCCCGGCTAAATTACGCGAGACTTGAACAACAGATAGGCAACGCGTCCACGACAGCCGCGTGAGCGTCCACAGAACTCTGCTTCACCGTGACTGCAACTGTAATCACCATCGTGTCAGCATGAATCGAAGTCGAACATCCATCTTTCCATCTCAACCCTCGGCGTCCGTGAATTCTCCCCAATCCATCCACTTCAATCACCTCGAAATCACCAGGTATTTCCGGGCTATGATGCGAGGATCTTCTTACAATTAGTCTGTCGTCTTTAAAGGAGGAGGAGGAGCTTCGTCAACTTTCGTTTCGGGCAAAAAATTGCCGCGTTCCTATTGGCATGAATCAAAGACAAGCTACAAGTCTCAACATAAACACCGCAATCAAGAGGAGACGTAAACTCACAGGTGACTGGTAGGGACGAATGGAGCCAGAGCTATTCTGTGAAGAGACTCACTTCTGAAAATGACGCTTGACGACCGTGGGGTGCACCGCCATCTCTGAAACTTCGGCCACCGACTTGAAGAAAGCCAGCGGTTATTCGCCAGCGCCTCACTCAGTTCATCTGAGAGAACAACCCTTCGCCTTGTCAGTTCGTTAGACGGTGAGCGAGTTAGCGGAGCGAACGAGCGATCCAGCCAGCCAGCCAGCCAACCAACCCCCGACCCGAGGCCCTAAACGGAACCATTACACGCCATTTAACTGTTCATACTCTCCGCTTGGTTGGCTTGATTTGTTCTGCCGAATCAGTGACGTCCACGTCGTCGTCGTCGTCGTTGTTGAAGGAGACGACGAAGAAAGTCGGACGAACGAAAAAAAAAGACGACGAAGAGTGGCATCATTATCCGGGGCATTCAGATTCAGCCGTTGTCGATGCTTGCTCGAGAGGCATGCAATTACTTTGAGCTATCGGAATCATTGGCGAGATGATATTCGTTAGCCGCGATCAATCGCGCCAATCAAAGTAACAATGATAAATCTTCATCGAACATTTCTCGACCGGCGGTCTTCGGGACGCACGATCCGGCCAGAGACGACTGCGATGCATAGGTAGATTGATCGATTGATGTGTCAAACAGCTCGCTGCCCGCCAGCCTTCCCTACTCGTTCGCTGACTTAGTGAGTGACTGGCTGACTGACTGATGAATTAAACGAGTGACGGATGTATGTTCGGAAATAGAAGGTTTCATTCGATTGATCGGACTGACTGAGCTGATCTCGCTCGAGCCGAGAACACATCTAAGATTTCTGTGAAGAGGAATCTCTCCGGCCTGCCGGCCGGCCGGCCGGCAAATGTTCCACAAAACCGATCAGACCGGCAAGAGATCGATCGATGTATCGATCCGACGATCGATCAATTAGTCGGTAGAAAAGTGCGTCAATGATTCAGTTTGCTCGGAAGGCATGTCATTATTGAGCAAACGGAAAACCCACGAATCCTTCAAAAACAACTGCTCCGGTCCGATGCATTTGGGAGAGATAATCCGCTCCGTAACAGTTGAGAAAACATCGTCGACTTAAGAAAACGTCTCCATTTGGTTCCGCGGAGCTTCCCGACGAAAATCCAGCGCATTCAAGCCCGAACTAAGTCGACTAGAAACACCAGAGAATCACGGGTTCCAGAAATCGCACGCTCAAGTCCTGCCTAATGGGAATCGCGGTGCATATTAATTTGGTTGTGTAATCCATCAGTGGATATCTAGACTTGAGTCTTGATGAATGGAAGCCTCACTATGGAAAATCCAAGTCGAGAAGATTCATATGGAAGAGCGTCATGGGTTCGCTTCACATTCACTGAAATGATCAAGACAAGACGTGGCAGAGAATTAATTTTTAATAATGCGAGATGTCCGGAGCGAACGCAACAACAGACTAGCTCGTCGCTCCTAAGAATATGGAATTTACATAATTGAAGTCTGCGTGAGACAAGTAAATAATTTAATGTTTGTGTAGAGTGGAGAGGTGGAATTTTGTTCGGTTTGGAAAGTGTTCCATTTTTCATTTCTTCGCACAATTAAGCAGGACATTACATCTAGGGGGGCGACTAGTGCATCATGAAAATTGACGAAAATCCGGTCAATAAAAATCTCGCAACGACTCGAATTCACTAGTTCCGCTCATCCGACGGGATGGGATCAGTTGGGATTATGCTTGTAGACTACCCCGCATCATGTGCGACGGTCATGCTCTCAGAGGGAAAAGTTTCCTGAATTTCAGCCTTCGATCTTCAAAGATGACAATCGCGACGGACTTCTGTCTTCTCGAAGGACAAGACAGGTTTGTCTTCTCGATTCCTCCAGCTGCTTGGAGGAAGTGGAAGTACACTCCACCGACGCGGGTCAGAAATTTTCCCTGAAGAAGCGATGAAGTTGCCACATATCTAAGCATTGATTGGGAGACTCGACGAGACTCTCCCAACTCAACTCGAATGCGGAGGAATGAGCGCTAGAATCGAGCTCCGTTCATGCACATGTTCACGCTCACTCACAAAGTCTCGAAACCGATCTCGTCGGCAGCGACACCAGATGACAAAGATCATGGAGCTTATTCCAGGAATCTGGACAGTCGTCCGTCAGTTCATTCGCTTGTTTATTCGTTCAGCTCGGACTCCTCGTTCATGGGGTTGCTTCCCTTCTCAACTGTTGTGGCTGTAGTCGCCGTGGTCTTCCCCGTCGTCGTCGTCGTCATCGCTGTTGTCGTGTCCGCGATGGCGGCTGTGGTGTGGTTGGCTTCGATTGACGATGGATGAGATAGATTCCTCGCTGTCCGCTGGACGCAGCGCGCTGACTTTGAGTGATGAGACCAGACATTCGATTCATCTATCCATCAAATTCCCGAGTGTCGTCCGAGCGACCAGTACAAGCAGGCGGCGGCGCCGCGGCGCAACCACCACCGATCAAGTACCAGCTCAGGCCACAGCTCTCCCCGCCAAGGGTTGAGCGCTCTGCTGTTCGTTCGGCTGCGACTATCGAGTCGTCAGAGTTACTTACAAGAGGATCAGTCAACTCGGTCTCGATTCCGTTTGATTCTCCGCCACAACGAATCGATGAGGCACGAAAGCGCCGGCGTACACGATGCACGGAAGCAATGCGCGAATCGCGCGATTCGCCTAGAGTGCTCCAAGGGGACCCGAGCAGGAGATAAAGTGAAGCCTCTCAGAGCAGCACTCAAGTCGGTGCGTCGCAACAACAATGGCTAATTGATATAAATACTTGGGGATAGTATTAAATCTTAGTGAACAGGGCGTAAGCTTTTCAGTCGCTCCCGGCTGGCAACAGGGCTCCGAGAATCTCGGTCCCTCCGAAGAGGGGCTTCGATCTATTTTGCATCGCCACCACGACTTCTAGCAGAAGCTCTCGCGAGCAGACATTACTCAAAAATTCATAATAACTCACTCGACGAGGCACCGTTGCAGGATGGCTGGCGGGCGGCGGCCGCCTAAATGCGCCGGGGCCCAGCCGTTTGGTGCTAATAGACGCACTACATTAAAACATTAGGTTTTCACATTCTTCAAGTTTCACGTTCGAGACGACAACGAGGATGACGCAGTCCTTGCCTTCGCTCGCTCGAGCGGGAAATTTATGGGACGCCGCGATTTCTGAAATCGTAATTTCTCATATCGAGATCCTTGCTCCCGAGGAGTTGCGGCATCTGAGCGTGTGACGCATACAAATGAAATATTCCTCTACAGAATCTGAACTCAGACGACATCATACAAGATTCGGTCCTGTTTCGTCAGCCCAGGTCAAGTGCGGGAAATCCGGAAAAGTTTTTCGAGCTCATAGTCATTCCATTTTGTTCAGTTCGGTGTTGGTCACTGTTAAACAGAACTAGCCGATCTTTCTTTTCTCAGCCGAGCTATGTTTGAGTTTAGTGGTAACCACGTCTTCAGTGATTCAGATTTGCCTGTCAAGTCATTCCGCTCTCATTCACGTTGACTGAATGAGCAGCGCTTCATCACGAGCAGTAAAACAATGCAGTGGAACAACCGCTAGCGTTTGATCAGATGCCTAGCGTGACTTTCGACGAGAGACATACCTTCAACTCGAAGTCGACTTGCTTGATCAGCTGAGAAGGGATCAATACTCTCTTGTGGTGGGTATGACGATGCCGCTGCGGCCAACGACGCGTCGGTCGAGTGGTGCGATATGCATCATGTATGATGAATTAGGCTGGACAAACACCGAGAGACCGGACCACAGTCAAACGGAGCAATCTGAGAAATATGAGCGAGAAATATTACGATAGTGGTTCATCTAGCCGCAGCGCACACAGAGACAAGCACGAATCATTAATTCTACTGCCGTTCAAAATATTTGCGTTTGAGGCGAAGCGTCCTCGTATTGTAGGAGAGCCATTATTCTTCACACACCGAGAGCAAATGACAGAGAGCGGAAAAAATTGTGGGATACTCCGGACAGAAAGGACAAACTGTTCTCGGTCGGTCACAACCGCTAGCGGTTTATGAGTTTCGTAATTTGGGAAGGCTCGCCAGCGAACAATCGGTCTTACAGGTGCTTTGATGTTCACATCAGGAACAAGAAGTCCCGCCAAGAAACTCTGAAAAGCTCGAAGACGGAAACGTTCCGCGAGCAAGTGAGCGAGCGACATGGAGAGGGACAGAAGCAACAGAGGGTAAAAGCCACGAGCTTCGGGGATGGACGGCTCGGCTGAAGGAGAAGATCTCGGGAAAAGCTGAGAAATGCTCAAAGGAGGTCAGGGAGAGGCGGCAATGGTGAAATAGTGGTGGGGGACCGGGTTGCAGAGAGGCAGTTTGGCCGCGAGATTCATGGAAGCCATGAACGGAAAAAGCAGTAACGGGCTAGAGGCCACCCGCTAGGCTTTTCCGTGGATCGGATGAGCGATGACTGAGTTAAGTAATTCCGTGTAATAATCTCGCTAACGGCAGCCTCCGACGGAGGAACTTGGTCATAAGGAAGAAGTACGAGGATGAGGAGAAGCAGCGGCGGGAGGAAGATGAGTGCCGCGAGGAAGAGTGGCAGAGGGAGGAAGAATCATGGGCAACGGGGGAACGAGGGCCAAGAGTTGGAAAAAGGGGGCGCGGGGCCAAGGAGGAGAGGCAGGTGGAGATGAAAAGGCATGACGTGGCTGAAGGTTCTCTTTCCGCCTGCTGCTTCGTTGCGTTCTCCTTGTTTCTTCCTCGTTCTCCTTTCCCCGCAACGTCCCCCTCCCGCGACGAGCCGTCGAAGGGGCAGAAGGGCGAGGGAGAAGTTTGGGGCTAACGGCATAACTGAGCCTGACTGAGGGCGTGTATGGTAATCTTGCGATATTTCTTACTTAGCGCCGCCTTGTGGTCCTTGCAGTGATATGGAAGAAGTTAAAGACACTCTTCTTCTATTTGAGGCCACCATTACTCAGACGCAAGGTGACCCCTTATTCCTCCTCATTTCCCTTTACTGAGTGAGTTCCACTCTCTGACTTCTCCTCAATCCAACGTGCCCCCTGTTGAGACGCGTCCCTTCAGAGCCGTGTTTTCCCTAACACTCACTCTCCAAGTTCATATCTGTTCACGTCTTTCTTCTTCTCCCGCACCCCCCTTCCCGCGCTCGCGCGCGGTCCTCCTTGTGTCTCGGCTCGACACGGGCAAACGTGTCAAGTGACAAATACGCTTTTCATTAGCATTGTCCCTTGTCATAATTTATGAATACAGTAGTGATTCTCTCCTCATTAGGTTATCCATTCATTTGCTCCTGCTCTCTTTTTCTTCTCGTGATAGCGTTTACCGTGCTTGCCGACTGACTGTCAAGCTGTGTGTGCTCGTCCATATGACTGGCCTGACCCTTGCAGGTCCGCGACATTGTTCCAAGTTCTTGGACTGTGCGCGGACACCCGAGGACCCGTGCACGCTCAGAGAAAGGACACTGTCCGGAGATTCGAGCTTCGAGCCTGACTTCATGTAGCGTGGCTGCGTTGCGTTCGTGGTAGCTCCGGGGTCGCAAAGTAAGACAGTTGCTCAGTCACTCTGTCTTCCGTTCCGGAATTCTGCTCAAGAGCAAGAGGCTCTTCTCAAGGTTCCGGACGACGGCATGAAAGATGGCAATTCAGCTCAAGCGTTTTATGACGACGACAACATCCCTTAATCAGCGGCGAAAATGAGATGCACTTTGTCATTCACGAGAGATTTGCTGCTAATACTCAACGACCTGTTTCTAATGAAGGCGTTTGTCACCGCTCCCGCGCCGGTGACCACAGGATAGGCCAGGCCTTCGATGGAGTCCCTGCGTCGATAAGCACCACCACGACGACGAGGTTGATGGCGTCGCCAGAACGATCATCATCATCATCACGCGGCGAATGTTCCTGTCGACGTTTTTCATTCCAGGAGTCATGTTCGCAAATTGCAGATCCACGTCAATAGCGGAAAACTGGATCTTCGTTTGCAGATTTCGAGGAATAACCTTCGAACACAGATCGCCAACCCGTCAAGGGCAACCCGTTCAATGTGGGGTCCACAGGACGGCGGGGATGTTATCCTGGCATAGCTGCCCTTGATCTTGTAGGCTAGGAGACCATTAACCCTATGCGTCAACTGCAAAATCAGTTTGCCCGAGATAAAGGCTAAGCCGACGAGCGTAGCGAGCGCGAAGCCGAGCGAATAGAACATCCAGCCTTGTGGGATCTATATCGTGATTCATTTCAATAATGGAATCTCAGATATCAATGGTGCCAATGGCGGGGGAGGAAACGACTGGAGAAGGACTTCAATTCCTCGGCTGGAGGAAGGCAAGCGTCGGTTGGCAAGACAGGGTTGGCCGAGCGACCAACCGCACCCAATAATCGACACGCTCGTCACTGTGATTCATCATTGCAGCGCTATAGCAACATTAGCCAATGAACCTGAAGGGCGAAATCGGAGTAACAGACCGACTGATAGTGGCAAAAGAAAAGGAGAGCAGAGAGAAGGAAAAATCGGGACAGACCTAAAGGGTGTCGACGAGGAGACTTTGAATTTTTAGATCTGTGAGCGATTAATCTCTCAAAAGGAAAGCAAGTCAGTTCAAAACGACGTTCAATGACGACGACGATGATGATGATGATGGTGACAACTCCGATGGTAAAATGAATTCGAAAAAAGCAGGGTGTGTCTATCAGTAGCCGCTGCGGCGGTGGCGGCGGAGAAGAATGGCGGCTACGGTGGGGACGATTCAAGCCTTCATTCAACGCTGACATTAGCTTTGGGTGAAAAATTAAATCTCTTTTGTCTCGGCTTTGAGGTGACTGTCGGTTGACTCGACTTGGCGAAGTCGAGATAGAAAATCACTTTTCAACCGGGAACCACCGTCACTACCGCTGTCAGGACGAACAGCAGCCGAATCGAACAAACGAGAGCTCCTGAAAAGCTCGTGTCGACATTCGCTCCGCGATCACACCCGGTACTCCTGTCCGGCGGTGACGGAGCCTCAGGATGAACCTCGCATGACGTTACCGGATCCGGATCGTTGCTCTCACGACCTTTCGTAAACGGATCTCGAACTTTCTCACAAGAGTCTCACTCTGAAGCATCGACTCTGGATTTCTCTCTTCGGATGAACCTGGACTTGCCACGAATTCGAAGCTATGGTCGAATAGGTCGTCATCCTTTGGAAGGAGAATGGGACTCCTGCGTCTGAGGGTACATGAGGGTCACTTTTGTTTCTGTTCTGAATCGAGCGGAATTCAGAACGAAGAAGTCAAAGGCGATCACGTCAGAATGAATCCGGCGAGAATCGGACGATTGAACTCAGCTGGGTGTGAGTAGAAGAAAAGCCGAAAAGAAAGAGAAAAAATCGGAGGAAAAAAAGAAGGGTTACCAAAAGCGAAAACCGGCTGACATCTAAAGAAGAAGGACCGAAGGAGGAGATGTGGATTGGAAGCGACGGACCAAGAGACAGCGCGCGGACAATACCGCGCCGCTTTTGAAACAATGAACGCATTTGAATCAGAAAGGATTCTCCAGGATGAGCCACTTAATCATGACCACTTCTCAGCCTGTTTTTGCCTCTTCCCCTTTTCCTCCGTGATCGTCGCCGTCGTCGTCGTCGTCGTCGTCGTCATCATCGTCTTCTCCTTTCCTCCGACCTCCTCCCACCCATGAATGAAAACCAAAGAGGGGAACTCGGAGGAGGAGGAGGAGGAGCAGGAGCGGATTCGGCCTGGGGTCGTTGTTGGGGAATTGTTCTACGTCGTCGCTGCCGCCGCTGAAAGCAGCCGAGTGTTCGAATGACAAGACGCCAATGAAAACTGGCTAGTGACCGTGAAGGGCGAGCCAGTGCAATGGTGAGTCTTGAAAGTCGTCAATTAAGAACAGAGTCGGGGGTGTCGTTTCGGTGTCGCTTCGACGTCGTTTTTCGACGACAGTCGAGAAGACCATTCCAACAGAGGAGCACGCAGGCGCGCGCGCGACACTTTCAAAAACTCTCGTTGAAGCGAACTCGTGAAAACAAAGTGGACCCACCCCGTTTCTTCTCAAGAAAAGGGGCAGAAACAAAAACGGCTTGAGCTCAAGGCTGTGAGTGTGCGTGTGTGATATGGGAAGGGAGGACTCCTCCGGATTCACATCTCCGCAACCCCCCGGAGGAGTCGGGGCGAGGCTTGAGCAGCTCCGTTTCTTCTTCTTCTTGACCATTCATTCGTTGGCTCGTTCGTTGTGTCTTTGTCAAGTGAAATATTTGCGGCATAAATTCCAGTTTTGTTCTCGCTCCTCGCTCGACCGGGGAGAACTCGTCGGACGACAGCCGCGAGACTTCTTATGTGGTGGACGTAGCTGATATTAATTGCGTACGTCACACAGTCTTTGGTCATTTCCCCTTTCTTTTCCATGAGGAGCGTCGCCTTTGCTGCCGCAACCGCCATCGCAATTGCCGGCGCCGGTTCATGGGGACGAAAGATGAGTCTGTGAAGTCCGGGTGGAGGATAATTCAAGGGAGCTGATTCACTGTTTGTAGTTTTGCATTTCGTATTCGACCACGCGTCGCCGGATGAGCCGGCGGCCAACTCGCGCTGCTGCTGCTCGAGAAGAAATCCGCGCGGTTAACGATTCGGAGGGAGAACTGACGATCAGCACGAGCCGATCCACGTTCGTTCGTCCGCGGATATTTGGTTCGGCACTTGGTTTGTGTGCCAAAGAGACAACGGAGCTAGCAGAAATAGAAAGATGGAAGGGGAGAATAAAGCGGAGATGAACGAATAATAATAAGAGGCGGAGAGACACGGCGAGAGATGAGGAGCTGGTAGAGATAGCAGCACCATCTCCACAGACTTGGAAAACAAATAGAACTCGATGAGCCAAAGGGTGAAGTCTGAAATACGATTTGGAGGGAATAGAGCTCCGAAGCCTGCCGAATGAAGCAAAAGCACGACGCCATGCGGAAACACGTTTTATCATCGAAACACACACACACACACACACACAAAACTGGACGTACATACACATACACGACGCATATAGATTCCTACTCGCTCGGGAATTTGACACATGTGCAAACATTCCGAGCTTTCTCCCAAGACGCGTCGGGCCTCCCGGGACCCCAAAAACACCCTCCGTCAAAATAAGAAAATATCGAAAATGTTTTTTGATTGATCCGTGATCCTATGATTTCCCCTGGGCTAATTTGAAGTTTCCCCTTCCCTCCTTTTCGAGATCAGAATAATTGCCGCGATCAATGCTGATGGCGATGAACACTAATCTAAGCAACGTGAACGACGGAGACATAAATAAAAAACTGTTTTCCACCAGAATCGGATTAATTAGATATGAATTAGTTTGTTGGAAACCGTTTCGGGGTCAATTCTCCATCCCGAAAAACGGTCGGTACCCTTCAATAACTCCCGCTCCGGAGGGTCGGATTCGACGTTCGTAGGAATCGCACGCATTGAAGTTGTTACTTTTCCGCTAATTCTTTTATTGTTTGTCGCCTCTTATCTCTGAATTTTTATTTTGTTTCGTCGTCGATGGTGGTCCACCCTTGACAAAACGAGCGGGCGAAATGAATGCACTCGCTCTATCGTTCTTTTCGCTTGCCTGCTCGCCTCCTAGCACGCACCCCGACGATTCTCATGTTTGTAACAATTCCTCGTCGCGACTGCAAAGGAAGCACAGATATGAACGAAACAGGTCCCGTACGAGAAACGAGAGATTTTGTTCCCGATGGTATTTTGGCAGGGTGAAAACTTCCATTCCATGAGGCTCAATGGGGAATCTCTCCCCAAAACGTACCTCGCGCGCGCTGTGAAGTGAACTGAGACTCTACCTAACTCGCCGCATCATATCACTTATCGATCCGACGGACTCAAGCAGAGCATCGCAATCCAGCTCAAGGACGTGATCGATGAGTTTTCGTTGGGAACGTATTTGTCACCGGTTGAGATGAGCTGCTTCCTCCCTACGTTGGATCCAGAAACCCCTCCGGGCTAGCAGTAAAAAAACTCCGAATTTTCGAGATTCGGCGGAACGAGCAACTTTCTCCTTAAAGTGGGGTGGCATTGCCGAGTCACATTGAATTCAGCGGGTAACACATGAAAACCTGACGAAAGTGTTGAATCATCCTGGAAGGGAATCCATCATGGTGTTTTCGCACAGTGCACCCGAAGTTTGACTCCGAAGAGAGCATGGGTGCCGGGAATATGAGCTTACGTTGACGGCGATGACAAAAAATAACACTTGGAATGGAAAACGGCAGACTTCTGTGTTCTTCTATACCTCATACTTCGTCTAAGTAATTCTTCTTCATTCCGTGTCGTTCCGTTCGTTGTCGCGGCGGCGATGATATTCTGCTGACGTGATGACCTGAGAGCTAGGGAAACGCGGCTTATAATTGTTCCACAGCAAGCGAACTGAAAACTGCTTCCTCGGTTTCTGTTTTATTACATTTTGAATGTGAATCCACGAACAATTTGCTATAAACTCCAAATGCACGTTCTCCCACGTGACACTGATCCTATCTCTGTCGAGACGTCAAGTTGACGCCTAACGATGCGAATTAATGAGGCTGTTCTTCGGCTCCTCTGATCTTCGTCAGTCCTTTCCGCTCCATTTTTCTATTTTCACTGCTTTGGACGTCGCACATGTTTTCACACCCGACTGTTCTCAAGGTTTCGTTGCGAACTTGGCTCAGAGTTTCATCCAAGTCATCTCAGGGGTGACTTGGGTGATATATTCCAGATGATTCGTTCTCAAGTGTTCCGAATATGTTTAGAATGAAAATTCCGATTCGTGAGCTCCTATTTACTTGACCTCTGGGCTAGGAGAGGAACTTCGTCCTACCTAATCAGAATTGGAGAACTTAGAATTCCCTTGTCTAGCTCGCCGTAATCTCACGGAATTCAGACGCGCCCATCATAAGAGATCTGTCATCGTATCCAAGATTACGTTCACGTGCCTTCTCTGCAGCTTCACACTTGGACTGTCGCAAGCTGGGCACTCCGGAGGATGGCGAATGAGTCCGAGCTGGAACGAGCCGCTCCGGATTATAAAAGAAGGGAATGGTCCAATCAACATAGCTCATGTGCTATTCGTAGGCTCCTTTCTGTCTGAATTAACGGATTTCGGAGGTCCCGCATGGTTCGCTATAACGGAGCTTCGCTCTGCTAGAACCAGCGTTCCATGCTCACGCCCAACTCGCTGCGCTTTGTCGTAAGTTTTCATGTTTCAGGTTCGCGAATTTGCTTTCGTTGTTGTTGATGTGTTCGCTACCGCTGGTGATGTTGCGGTTGTGCGATATGTTTGCTCATTGAATTGCCAGCTGGTAGCTGTTGTTGATGTTGTTGTTGTGTTGTTTGGTAGCGGAAGGCTCGATGCCACCGGATGTGAGTCAGGAGGGTACTGGAACAGCCCAAACCCAACAACCGTCGGCGGCAAAGGCATCATTCCTTGCATCGGATCCCTCCAGTTGGCCTGCTGTATTGCTAGATGGCAGACGACTACGATGACGAGGACACCAACATCAACAACAACGACGACGCTGGCGGTAGCGGCATCAGGCTAGGGAAGGCATCAAACAGAGGAAAGAGCAATAAATGTTGATCGACATAAAGATAGGACAAGACGCCGCTGCTGCTGCCGCCGCCGCTTGTTGTGATGTGATGCTTGGCCCTCGGAACGAAGCAACGCTCCGATCCAGCGACGAACGAACGACATGAGGACACGACGACTCGGGCCCAACTTATCTTGGATACTCTCGCTCTCTCACTTTCTCGTAAACAAAACATTATCTAAATTATCGCCCTGGGCGATCGACATCGATAAAGTCTCCTTTGGAGCCTCCTGAGTTCTTCTCCTTCGTCGTCGTCCTCGACAGCGTCGACGACGACGACGACTCGTTCTCGTTCCTTCGTTCGTCCCCTCCTTGCTCGTCCTTACTGCCCATCCTGGTCCTCCTCATGACTTGGTTCTCCTCCGCGGTCGTCTCCTGATTGAAAACCTTGCTCCTGCGCACGTCATCGAACGCAAGAGTAGGGTAACGTTTTCGATTCCCTGTGGTTTCGAGTTTGAAAATGGAAACTACCGCAGAATCGTCCGTCATGTAAATGTGAAAAAAAAAAGTTTATGGCCAACGTGACGCGGCTGTTGCGTTGATCCGTCCCGTGGGGCTGTTACGGTGCTTCATCCGATGTCAAAGCGAGCTGACTATCCAACTGACTGGTGTATATTGTCTTTGTCGGTAATTTCTAAGGCTTGTTCCTGAGACCGCCCGGAAGTCCTAAGCCGATTATACACGGACGGCTGTGGCGGCCATTACACTGAGTCGGACTTGAACGAGCGGCCAGCCAGCCAGCCTGGCAGGCAGGAGTCGAGCGAGTGAGCAAAGCAATACGAGTATTTAACACACGTTTCAGCCATAAATATGTCACCCTGGGCTCAGCGACGCGCCTGGGACGCCCCTTTCCCCCGGTCCCTGGCTCCCTCCTCCATCCATACAGCCTCCACTCCACGAAATCTCGGATTAGGTTGTGTGGTGGTTCCACCTATAGTGGAAATCCAGCCGGCCATCCAGCTAGATAATGACAATACCATTGACGATCAACCGGCGTTTGGGCGACTCACTGCGAGGGCACTTGTCTTATCTTCAAGCCCTCTGGCAGTTCCACACAGCGATTGTGAGCCGGCTCATCAAGCTTCAACCAGCACAAACTCACTCGCACGCCGGCAACAACAACAACAACAATAACGACAACAACAACGGCCATGGTTGCAAACGGCAATCGTGATCACCACAACGAACATCAATATGAGCAACACTTTGATACAGCACCCGCATGTTTAGCCCGTGTACAATGTCGAATGACCTTGCGATTGCGGACTCGGTAGAATCGAATTTCTCCTGAATCCAGGAGACTCGGACGAATTCTGTGATATTAATTTGTTCGCTGCAGAGCTGATTACCGGAAATAATTCATATTTTCCGAGAAGCCAGCAATGAACGTGGAGGTCGGAATCCTTTCTATCTTAAGATCTAGCTCCCGGAAAATTGAGAGTTCTCCATGACGGAGATCCCGAATTCAGGAACGGGAAGATAGAAGTTATGGTTATGGGTTACAGAGGGTTACCACAGGAGGTCCGGGTGGACCCTCAAGGCTTCAAACAGGGTTTCTGATGGTCACGGTATAGATAGGAATCTGACTCTCTCAATAAATATCAGTGATTCAAACTTCTGCTCTTCTGATCTTATTTCTTTCAGCTTCTACTATGCTCGCGGGTCCAGGCCTCCCCCTGTCGCAGTGGGTTTGCGGGTGATGAAGGTTTAGAACCAGTGCGCCAATCGCGTCGCATCTAACGGTGAGACTCGATCCAGATTAAGAGAATCTGATTCTCGGAAATTTCCATCGGCTTGATTGTGAAACCGAATTTTAGGCCGCCATCCAAGGACTTCGAGTTCCCAAGGGCCTCTCACGATTCACAAATCGCGCAGCTCGAGGCTCCGAAAGTTTATGAAGCATGACCCTAACCCGAAGTTCAGTTCAAAGCCTGTGTCAAATTTGGTGCTTGGGTATTCTGTCTATTGTGGTTTCACTCGGAACGGACCTTCCTTCTTCGGATGGCAACCCGGAAACTCAAAGGCCGTCGAAGGTTCTCTCCGCCGGAGGCAAGATTTTTGAGCGTGATCAGCTCAACGACTTTGCCTCCCTTCAATTCTGGAAAGTCGTTTTGGGACCCTACGATTCGAGCTTCCAAGGGACTGCCATACGCCGGACGGCTCGCCCTATCCTCGACCGCTGATCAGTGACTCCAGCCACGCAATCACTCCTTCACGACTGGATATTCCCTGTCTCCTTCGGAAGATAGTTCTGGACTTATATGCTCAAGTAACGATTCACGAGTCATTTGGGAATATGAATCGTGACTTAGCCACTCGTGGCGAGCCACTCATATGACAAAAACTTATGGATTCGAAATGGGGACGCTTTGAATGAGGAGATTTCCATCGCAAATGATGCGTTCGAATCTCGCTGTATAAGACCGAAGGCTCAGCAATGGAGCTCCCAAAGGCTTGGCTGCTCTTGTCTCCTCGGATCACCCCGTGATGGGATGCCATTTAGCCAATGTGCAGTTGCACACATCACACGCTTACACACTTACAACCGTCCTGCCATTCTCCGGGATGAGTCGATCCTTGCTTCGTTCGCTGAGTCGGCCACGCAGCCTGGCAGGCAGTCAGGCAGGCGGGCGAGCGAGCGGGCAGGCGGCGGGTGGTGGTGATATATCGTACTTCATTCTCGAAGCTCGTCAAGCCTGCGCCATTGATCACTCACTGTACTCACCTCAGTGGAGCCCGGCATCCGACTGGAGTTGCCAAGAAGAACCCAGTGGATCACGAAGCTTTCGATCCTGTTATTTTCGAGTACATCTGCTTCGACATCGTTTATTCGGAACCGTTCTCGAGGTATGCGGTGCCGCGTTGATGTTCAAGTTTCGATGAACTCTCAAATACGTTCTTTCGTTTTCCTCCAGACCCACGGACCTGAAGAACAAACGCATTATTCCGGGCTCGATGAAACACAACAACTCTGGAAAACCGCGCGTCCGAAGCCCATGATGGGCGGTATGCATCGATTTGTTGATGCTCGATCTATCATCTGCGCTTTCGAATCGTTTCACTAAAGCAAATGGGCTCTAAATCATTTTCATCTCTTATCGAAACCGAGTGTTCGAGGTCGACACGAGGAGTGTGGGGTAGCCCAACATCAAAAGTTAAATCGCGCCACCCTCTGCTAGAACAGAAAGACTGCGAGGTGGGGTGTCGTGATATATGTGAATGCGAGCAATACATAACACCATACCGTATTATATCAAGATCATGAACGCACACACACCGCACACACAGACGAACACACACACACACACACACATACATATATATATCCTCAGTATACACATATATATATACGTGATACCCCTCGGGATGACTCAGCTCGTTTGAGGAGCGAGTCCCACTGATTGACTGACTGACGATCGAACCCTTCAAAGTTCACCCTTTGGCTGGCCATGTACATGCTTGGTAAGGGAACAAGGGGGGGGGGAAGGGTTTTCGGGGAGGAAGGGAGGGAAATGCGTCGTGTTAGGGGTGATGGGTGGCGGGGGAGGCAGAAGCCATCCATCCAGCTGATTAATGACATGCCAATATGTACCAAACAATCAATAGCCGCCCGTTCGCCCGACTGACCGTCACACAAACGAGACACATTGTTTTGTTATGCTGTGTGACTCCTACGCCGACGGATGGCGGCCACACTCGATCGCTCAACCCCATCGTAACTTGACGAAAAAGTTGAAAGAGGGATCCGGCAAAGTGAATCCGAACGCATGCATGCTGGGCTCATAGCGGCTACTTCTTGATGAATGACTCGAAAGGCGCAGGTTGTTTCGAAGTGACTCCTATCGGATGAATGGCTCCTATGACTCG
Organism: Neoseiulus californicus; assembly: GCA_028455905.1. Lineage (NCBI taxonomy): Eukaryota > Metazoa > Arthropoda > Arachnida > Mesostigmata > Phytoseiidae > Neoseiulus > Neoseiulus californicus. The sequence goes on along the minus strand of JAMQGS010000002.1, from coordinate 5,732,154 downwards.
GCCTCGCATCTCATCCAAGGATGATCCTTCTGGTCAGGAGCGAGCAGTTTCCGTTATATTGCATCTTACGCCGTCCAGAAGTCTGAAGAAGAGAAGAGAACATGTTTAAATCCGCCTCGATTGACCACCATACGTGTTGATCGACGCGACCGCTCATATTTTTTCGGTGCTATGCACGATGTCCACGTCGCACAGAGAGCATCGCTCTCCCAGATGACTCCAAGGTCACGACACGTTGTCCTCTGGGAACCTATGCTTCGCTGGAATTCCTCGCGCCAGGGACGATCCTGATGGTCCCTGGCCCCAATCTGACGACAAGGTAATCATCTGAGGTAACTTCCATCTGAGTCAGGTTAGCTGTCAATCTTCCGGCCAGTCCGAATCAGGATCGACTATGCACTGATCAAGGTCAAGGTAAAGGAATCCGAACGTCCCAAGTATCATACAATCCATCGCAATCAGAGTACCGTGCGGAATCTCGGAGTTCGGCAGTTTCTTCCAAGAACACGAATCTCATGTTCTAATATTTGTCTCCACTTTTTTCGGGGGCGGCGAGAGTCACTCCATGGCGGACACTACAGATGGAGACGGAGAGACCATCCGACGAACGATGAGCCGTCTCCCCAGCGAAGCCGCCAGTAAGCTAGCCTGACAGACTCCCTGACAGAGTATGTTGCTATTAATTCGACTTCATGAGCTTCGGCCATTTGAGTTTCGTCATGTGTCACCACTGACGACTGCAAAGGAAACGCCAGGAGGATCGCGAACGGTCAGGGACCGTTGAGGGGTCCTGGGAGTGCCCCCCACATGACGAAGCGCTCCGAAGAGCTGCCGGCAGGACAAGGGGAAGAAGGGGGAAAGAGGGCGCCGGACTTGAGACTGCCGGGAACGCGTTGTTGAACAGAGCAAGATGGGCAACCGAAAGGGGGAACTGGACGGAGGAGAAGCCGGGGAAGAGGGGGAAGGGGTCACAGTTAGGGGCGGGAGAGAGAAGGGACACCAGGGGCAATGAGAAAGAGAAACAGGGAGGGAAGGGGGACGCTTTATCTAGCCGGACCAGGGCCATCATTTCTTGCTTGGCGGAAGTCCTCGCCGTTCTCTATCGCGTTCTCTGAAGTCCTTCAAGCCCCACTTGCCCGCCTGCCTGCCTGGTTGGATGGCTTCTCCGCTTCTTCTTTTTCTTCTCTCTCATCCTCACTCGCTCGTTCGTTCGTTCGCTCTCTTTGACTCTTGCTTGGTTGGCGTGTAATATTCTCCGCTGAGTGATGGCCAGCCCTTTGTATAATTGCCATATATCAAAAATAAAATGTCACCTTTAATAGCCGACATAAATCAGCCACAGTTCCCCTCCGTTCCTCCCTCTCTCGGTCGCTCGCTTGCTTGCTCGCTCGGTTCATCCATCCGTCTGTCGGTCCCTTCTCCTCTGGAGAGCTCTTCTGCTGCTGCCGCCGCGGCCAAAGTCGCGGCGGCAGTGCTGCTCGCCTTGTTCGCATGCTCCTTGCGAGCTCCTCTCACTGATCCTTTACCATTCAAGGAGCGGGAGAGCGAGAAAACGAGGGAGAAACTCCTTCTAACTCCTGAACTTCGACGAAACGCAATCCAGTGAGGACGAGGCCCAATCTATAAACATCCGACTCGGTATCGATCGCTTTGATATTAAACGAGATGGGAACTTATTTTGGAATTCGCGTAGTGCGTTCGAGTCCGCAAATGAAATTGAAAGTTCGATTATAAAAATATGAAGGTCCTGGAAAACCGTCGCAACATCCACCTGGAAGCTGAGAAAAGGTCAAACTAGGACAAATCCTTGGCCATCAGGCCTTTTCGTTGTTCGTCTGCGCACTTGGGCAGCAAGGCATGTCGGATCTAGATTCCAGGAACAGAGCAGAGCAATAAATGTAACGACGCAAAGACAACGGACGTGTCCCCTCAGAGGAACTCGTCACCAAAAGAGTCACTCAGTCAGTCAGCTGTCACGAATAGACCAGATGGCAATCATGGTCTTTATCGCGGCTTTCGTCGGCTTCGTCTTCGTCTCGGTGATGCCGTTATGTTCCTGCTTGCCACAACTCCTGCGCGGAATGACAGCGAGAGAGAGAGAGAGGGAGAGAGATACACAAGGGTATACTGGGCGCTCACAGGGTCGGCGGGCGGCCGGCGGACCGACAGTCAGGCAAGAAGGGATGCAGACAGACAGGGTGAGTGAGGAGGACGAGAGTGCGTGCCTGCCTGCCTGCGAGCATGCATGTGACTGACAGTGCCGCATCCATCCCCCGGATGCAAATGTTAATGTTCGGCCATAATTCAGAATTATCTTTAACTCTCGCGACTTCGTCGTCCAGGGCACAAGGATCGCACTGCACAACCAACGGGAGTTTGCGAGAGGGATGGAGATACAGAGGCCAGTTAGCAGTCACTGGCACACGAAGACCCGCACACACATACACACACACTCTCAAAGGCTCTCATGATCATACGACCAAGCGAACGTAAGCAGACACACATACACGCACACACGAACACTCGCACGCACGCACGCACGCACAAACGAAGATCAGTTCGAACATTATTCTTTCCGCGAAAAAGCGGACAAAATCTTCCGCGACGCAAGGTCTTTTATAAGGATTCCCGTAACGACCCCTAAACGACGTATGTATGTCGGGACGAGACGCGTCGCAAGCCCCTCGGTGACGACGAGGCTGTCCTGATCCACAATGCGCTGTCTTCAATGACGATGTCTCAAGATGCAGATGCAGATTGTTCCTTGGTCGAACTTCGCTCCTCCACCGTCAATTTGTCTGACGAGAAGCGATTCTGACCTGCCCGTACTTTCGAGGTTATCCTCCTAGCGGAGGGCATGCCACACTGTTGTCAACCCTATTGTTGAGCGCCCAAATCTCTCCTCCCCCCCCCACGCGCCCCCCACTCAAGCCTCCATCGGTTGGGACCATTCCAGTGGGCTCTTGATGAACATTTCAAGAATCTGTGAATTTGAACCACTGGTTCTTTCTCAAAACTAGGAATATCTGTGATTCAATTTTAAGAAAGAGTCATCGTTGCACCCGAAGACGTCTGAAGAGCGATTTCCTGACACCGATAAGAAATTATCTGAAAGCGATTTCAGTGAGATTATTCGAAGTTCAACTGACTGCAATAAATGGAAATGGAGAAGAAGACGGATTCTCGCATATACGAGCGATTGCGAATTACCTTTCCTATCAATGCGGACTCTGTCCATAGTGTCCTCCTTCTTTATCGAGTTTTATCAGCTATGCGAGATCGCTTCTGACGCCTTGATGACATCAACAGGATCACTTCGGTCTGTTGTTGTTGACTTCGGCCACAGGAGACCTTTCTCGCGTGGCGGTGTCGTTCCCCGATTCTGGAAGTTGGCAAGCGTCTAAAACAAACGATCCATCGTTTGTCTATCATATGATACGCAGCGTCGACGTACGTCAGCCAGTGTCTCTACGCGCGTTTGTGTTTGTGTAAGCGGCGTGGTGAACGCATACAAATCGATCGAATAACTTTTTTCTCTTCTGCTTCGTCAATCTTCTGCGAACGAAAAGTGTGGGCCGAAGATTTACTTAATCGCTCTGTCGTACATTCAGGACCCTCCTCCATAGCTGCTCGTTCACTTGTCCGTCCACTGGCGGGCAGTCCATTCGTCCGTTCGCTGCGCTGCTCGCTGGCTAGTTCGTCCGTACGTCCTTCCGTTCAGAACAAAATGACACGCGTTGGCGCTTGCCGGATCGCTTGCGTGAAGCTCAATAACGGGGGCCATCACAACTACCGCCGCCGCCACCACCACCACCACCACACTAACACCACTACTACCGGCACCGATGGCCCGCTATCGGAGCGTTTCGCACACTCACGTAGATTAGACGGCGCGCGTTTGGATCGAAAAAAAAAAACTTTTCGGAAAACGAAAAACGTCGCACACTTTGCATTTTTGATTCGGGAAAAAAAACTGGAGCCACCACCGCGATGATCCTTATCGCCGTGTTCAGTGAAGATGACGATTATCGCGGGTCGTTTCGATTATCTGCGAGAATACTTCTGTGACTGAATCCATCAGGTTATCTCAGCCGCAAGTGCAGTTCGTGTACCGCCAGAATATAGCACGTGGGAACTATCTCGAACATCCATTACAGAGCGTTGGGCCCGTGGAATCATGCGACCACGGTGGAGATTTCACACGTATTCGTAGCGGATCACTTTTTGGCGAATCAGACCCGCAGCCAAAGGGCACGCCATACACCAGACGTTCTCTATACGCGCGGCCCATCGGTTAAAGGGCCCAGCTGCTCATTCAGCGTGAGATTGAGAATCACCAACGGTTTTCGACTTCGAAATTTTAATTGCGTGCCTCTTATAGCTTTCTCTTCCCACTCCACTACCCCCAGCCTCAAGAACTCAATGTCCTCAGAGGCTGGAGGTTCTTCCGAAGCGTTTCCAAGGTCCGACCGAATGATGACGGACTGACTGTCTGCTGTTTGCCGGGTGGCCGGGTGGCTGTTGGTCGGCCTGACTGCTTGCCTGCCCACCGAAAGGAGATTTCCAGCTGCGAGTGGGTTGCAGTCAATCACGACGGTTACCGGATCAGATACAAGATAAGAACGGAGAAGAGAAAAAAATCGTTCGTTCTCGATAAGCTTCATGTTATCCAGCTAGCCGATGAGCCCGCGTGCGCGGCAGAACAGCCAGCTGGAAACACTTGGTCTTCAGCAGCAGCAGCGTTCGTCCATCGCTTCATCCGTCCATGCGTCCATGCGTCAACCATCAACCGTGGCTGGCCGGCCGGCCGGCCGGCCGTCCAACTGACAGTTCACTGCGTGCTTGGGCTCGCTGGGCTGCTCGCGGTCTTTTTTTTTCCGTAACGAAACGCTGTACGTATGTAATACTCCGGCGTAAATATGTCAACGAAGATTAGCTTATCGACGAAGTGGCTTCGCACAGACTGAGCTGCCGTCGCGGAATAATCATTATTCCGACGCGATCATCCACAGTCCGTAGTCCAGTGACAACGACGCGTCGTCGTCGTCGTCTTTGGCGGCAATTCGCCCGAAACCCTAGACACCCATTTACTTATCTCTTCCAATCATCATCACGGGCGTGTGAGAAACGCGTCGTTTCAGCTATAAATCATAGAGGTTCAATTCCAGCCCCGATTCCACGGTCAAATCCTGTTTTTCTTCTCGTTCCCGTACATTCCTATTCGTTTCGTTGTGCTTTACCGATGTTTCGCACGGAAACTCCTTTCTTTAGGTCCGGCCGTGCTTTCAAGGTCTCGATTCAGACTCAGAGAGGCGGATTTTTCTTTGTTCCGACATAATATTTGCTTCATAATGTGACGTTGTCTTCTTATGATCGATGCTGTCGTTGGCGGTGGTGTTGACGTCATGCTCGTCATTTTTTCGCTTCGGAAAACTGACTTCATCGATTGGTGGGTTCGTTGGAGTGACATGACACTTGACAGGCGAATCAACGCCTCGGATTTGGCTTGGTTGGTTGGCTGATCGGGCGGTCGGTCGGTCGGTCGCTAGATGGTTCGTCTGGTTTGTCGGTTCGCTTGGGTTCTGGTGGTGAACGTTTCAAAGTGACGGACGGGTTGACAGGTCCGTTGGCGTCGGCTTGAACAATATTCCTGCTCGTTCGTTGTTGAGAAGATCCATGGGAGGGCTTTCTGAGGCGCCGTTTTCGAGCTCATCATTGAGCTTTCACGGGCGTTCAGGTACTTGGTGGTTTGACTGACAGCCTAACACTCGGTTAGGCAGCTCCGTACGGAACGGCAGTCAATTATGCTGAAATGATTCGAACGTCTCAAGATTTCTCCACTTTCCAGATCGAAGCTTCATAATTATGGAAGACATTGGATCTGCGGCAAGGTCTATGGTATGCCGCAAAATGTTTCGTCTTCCGATTCGTTTGGCTCAGACCCGTCGAGTGTCTACAATTCCCTCTTTTTCGGTCAATGTGCGTAAGAGTGGAGTATTTTCGTTACACCGTACGTCTTCGTGAGTGTGAAGTCAAATTCATGACGGACAGCTTCCTCCGCTCGTCGAAGACACTCGGACAAAAAAGCGACCGCTGTTGAAAACAATGGCGGATTTTTCAATGTCTTACTTCAAACAGCCCACCAGTGACTCAGTGAGAGGGTCGGTAAGCCTGTTTGTCTTCCGAACGATGGACTGTCGCGATCGAGAGGAAGTGCCTCAACGGTTGAATGCTTGGACGGAAAAACTTTTGAACACTCCACGAAAACAAAAACGTATCTTTTGAACTGTGGCAAAGAGTTTACCGTATCCCCCCGGATAGAATAGTATGCCCGTCTCCGACCAGAACCGTCAGAGCGTTCTCGACCTTTCCGAAGATGGTACCCTGTCCATCGGAGTATCATGTCAGATGCAACTCGTGAGGATTAACCTTGGATTTGAGCAATGCAATGCGAGCCTCCCCTTGGCAAGAATGGCCAGCTCGTTGAAAACACGGAACTTCAACGTTGTTTTCGCGGCACAGACGTTTACCAGCTGACCGTGGAATTGACGACCACCAAAACAACAAACGGTCTCAGCTATTTTTTTTCTGCCGGAACAGAAATGACGAGACCAGAGGAACGCACGAAATGTGGACAGGCCCCTAGGGCGAGTGCCGTTTTAGCCGCCGATACTTTTGGTAATGTTACTCTGTCACTCTGTCGGATCTCCGCTTTCTCGCTATCTTCGAATCTTCTCCGATGATTTTTGATGAACGGTTCAAGTGGGCGCCGAAGCCAACCGTCAAGCAGGGCGTGCGTCGGCCAGCCGCTCGGCCGGCCGTTCGTTCGCCCTGCCTTTTGGACAGTTTGTCCATTTTTAATCCGTCAGACAGAGTATAACCAACTGTCCAGCGTCACGGTAATCAGATAAACATTTCTACAGGAACCTCGTGCAGAACCGCGCGAAACGCAGTGATCATCGCGGAAAGGGTCTCCCGGTGTTGGGATCTTTGGACACCTCTTGACCCGGAACTCCCGCTGGATTTTCGCGATCTAAAACTTCAGATTCTCGAACGGGCGAGAATGCAACGATTTATTGATTGATTGATTGATTGACGCTGAGCGAGGCTTGCAACCGCCACGTCCCGTCGTCCATCTGAAGATGAAATTCGAAGTATCGACCGCGACTTCTTTAGCTGATTCCCCGAGCGGCGGCGGCGGCGTCGTTACGAGAAAACCACGACGACGAAGAAGAACTAGGAGGAAAAGATGATGCTGCTGCTGATGCCAATGCTGCTGCTGCGCCTCCACTGCTGCTGCTGAAGAAGGGCAATAGTCATAATTCAGACTTTGATCTGCTTATTTATGGCGTGTCATCCCCCATCTCGCCGCCAGTCAACCCTCCAGCCAACCATCCAGCAAGTCAGCGAGCCGGGCAGGCAAGCAGGCAGAGGACGCGATCTCGCGAGGACACAGAGGAGGCTCGTGGATTGATCCCCATAAATCTCTTTCGCTTTCTCACTCTCTGTCTTTCGGGAAGAATAGAAGGAAGGAAGCAAGAATCCAACGAACGCCATTTGAATTTTCCCGCCGACGCTGCCGTCGTCGTCGTTGGTGTTGTCGCCGTCCGAAAAGAGATTCTTCTTCGGATCGACGAGCCAGCCAACGAGTCAAGCATGGACTGTAGGGGAACGAAGGAAACGCCAGGAAGAAAAAATAACTCTGTCCTCCTTGACACTTCACCAACAACGCCGCAAACTCCCGCTTTCTCCCCCACAGAGAAGAGAAAACGGGGCATGGTGGGGCAGGACGTAGAAGGGGACAAGTGGAGCAATGAGAGAGAGAGAGAGCGTTCTGTGGCGTCTTCGTTCCTTGTTGGCCGCTTAGAGTGCGCATTCTGCACACAGGCTTTAAATCTTCGGATCTGCGACCGATCAATCGTCAACGCGAGAGGATTCTGAACGTTGACAACTCACTCAGACCTGCGTTGAAGGCGTGGGACGGAACGACGACGCTTTTCCCTTGCAACCACTGACTTGCTTGATCTGGATCCACCAAAGCAGCGTCTATCGGGACTGCGCAAAAGAAGCCTGAAACCGTAAACTATGAATAATTCCTTGGCATCTTCTGATTCTGCAATAACTCCCGAAGAAACGTACGGATGTGGTTCTGCTTCATGTCGGACAGAAGTTTCCGGCCGAGATCCAGAAGAATCCGCTCCATTTCCGACGCCAAAGTCCCTTGACAACTTCTTCGGCACGCTCACCGGGACTTGTTGTCAATTGTTCATGGGGCGCTATGCTTCACCGAAGAGGGAGCAGGACATGTCCTTGCAGCAACTCTGCGGCGACCTTCCGGGCTATGTTCGGGAGCCATGGCTGTCCAAGTGCCGGAACTTCCGGAAGTAGCCGAATGAACTCTTGGCGGCGTTTTGCTTGCTGGCTACTCAGCTGCTGGGCTGGCTAGTTAGCGAGTTAGCCGAACAGCATGATGGCACTTCAAGCCAGATCAGGACGAAAACATCCGGGGCGTGCGCGCTTTCTTTCTTTCTCCTCCTAATCCTAGAGGTGGACTTTCTATAGCCTAGATGGATGGATGGATGGATGCTAGGTGCTCTGTTCGATCCTTCGTAGGTTGTTAGCCATCCAGGTTAGCTGTTGCTTCATTCTCAAATAAGTTCTTCTGCTCACGGCTGATTTACGGTAGCCATAGCTCGTTGGCTGCTCCGCCTGCCTGCCTGCAGATCGACCGACCGGGTATCCTGCCCGTCCGCTGACTTGCTCGCTCGCTCGCTCGCGCCCGTGTTAGGTAACAGCTTAGATTTTAGTGCACTAAGAGCAGTCTTTGCTCGGCACTGAGGCAGCTATTGAACAGTGAGAAGTTCTGAAGCAAACTCTCCGCCCGCCTGCCTCACTCGAACGGTAGCGCCAGCAGTAGTATTGGCTGTGCGGCGCTGGCGGTTGTGGAACTATCGCGACCGTGGCGATAGTCGAAGCATTGGTGTCTGAGCAAGCTCCGGGGTCGGTCGGTCGGGTGGTCGTTCAGAGAGTTGGGCCATAAATATGCCTTCCCAACTGCTTGCTTGCGTGGAGGCTAGCTGCGACCGACCGGTCACCTCAACCTCGGTGTCGTCATCGTTGTCGTGCCATAGCTGCTGGCGTTGCTGCTGTTGGAGCGACAGGAAAAAGAGCAAGAGTGAGAAAAAAGGAGAACAGAGGGGAGAGCGGGGCGAGACGGAGCAGGACGACAACAGCGACGACGAGGCCACGATTTATAGCAACCGTAAGCATCAGCCGCGCAGGAAGAGGAACACGGCCAGGAGAATGCGTGCGAGCGAGCCAGCCAGCCTCCGTGGACGAGGAGGAGAAGGATGAGGAGAATGTTTAATCGCGATATATGTCCTCGTTTTATCGCATCAACATAAACGGTCATCATAACACGCATTAGTCGTCAGATTTGCATCGCGCTCCTCCGCGTCTGACTCCTGGCTCGCGCGAGATAGCCGGCCGTCCGTCCGGCCCGTTTTGCCCCTTGACACATGGTCTCCACCTCAGCCCCTCTCCCATCTCCCCTGCCGGCCCTCTTGCCGCGCGAACCCCTTCGCTCGGTTACAAAACCCCGGGCTCCCCGTTCGAAATCGCGCCCTTGTCTCCCCTCACCGACCCGTCCTCGGATCGTATCGAGGGACACCTGCTCTGCCTGCCTGCCTGCCTGCCTGCCTGCCTGCCTGCCTGCCTGCCTGCCTGCCTGCCTGCCTGCCTGCCTGCCTGCCTGCCGGGCGACCGGCCGACCCTCTGCCTCGTCATCGAGATCCCCACCTGCTCCCGTTTGTATTCCCTCACACCCCCACCGACGTCCCCTCAGCCGCTCATCACAGTTCGCTCCCCGATTCAACGCCGACCGTTGCGGCAACTGCGACGACACCGCCCGCTATGAAATTTCGGTCTGTGGTTGGCTTTGAGCCTCCAGGATATGTAGGTAAAGTCTCTCCGGTGCTGTTTTCACCGGTATGTATCCCGAGTGAACGGTCCTGCCAATCAATGGATGATGACCACCCTCTCCTCATCTTCATAGTACACCATGTATTGTTTCTAGCCTTTTCACTGAGTTAAGTGTGTTTTTCTTCTTTAAAATCGTCGGAAGTTCGTCCTCGTCCCGATCCCATTTTTGTGCCCCGGCCCCAGTTAGCTTACACGTCTAGGATCGAAGCGTAAAAGATCGCGAGGCTTCAAACAAATTCGCTATATGATTCCGCTCGTGTTGTGTCATGTAATGCCGATGCCGAGTCGGACATGCATCAATCGATGCACGTACACACACATCGATCGCTCGATTGAACGAACGCGACCAGTTGGTCGTTTGGTTGCTTTGTTCTCTATTGTAATGCAAGTTGAAGTTGTTAAATTTTACACCCAACTCTAAATTTAGATGTTTTTCTTTTTCTCGTTCTATGGCTTTTCCTGTCTGTGTCTCGTTCTGTCGCTCGTCGAAGGCGGAATCTGTCCGAAGTGACGCAGGCGAACTCTCCTCTGCCTGTATGAATGTCTGTGTGAGTGTGGCTCTCTGTATGTCTGTCTGTGTTGGTGTGTTTAATGTGAATGTAAAGCATGTGACGTTTATGGCCTCGGCAGATGGGTCTCGTCCCACGATTCACTGATCGACGAACTCACTGCTTGTTCTCCGGCCCTGGTGATGGTGGCACCGTTGTTACTAGTTACTGTGGAACGACAAAATCAAGCAACGATTTGAACGGCGATTCGTCCCAGCCGGGAAAATGGATTTCGTTGTACTTTTGGACCTCATAATCTGTTCCGACCATTAACTCAACCACACACCACCACCACCAAGTCGTACACTTCGAAGATGTTCCGCTCAAGTGACTTTGTCCAAGATGCTGGTTCGGCGTCCGAGAGAAGTCAACTGCATATGTTCCCTAAAACCGAAACTTTTCTAGATAGGTCGATTTTTGGGGTGCAAAGATCAATCACGAAGTTGAGTCGGCTGCTCACTAAGCCTCGTCAGGATTGATCCGTGCTGTTCGTGAAACGGGTCACGGAACACGAGGAAGGAATTCCAGAAAATTCAAGAAGATTTCAACGAAAGTCCATCCCAGTGACTCATGGTCTTGGCTTTCTGCTTGCTTTTCACTGCAGTGGGTGTTGCATGCGAGCGGTGGGTTCTAGTCGAATCGGTTTCAGATTTTCCGACTTGTTGAATCCACAATGTGGAGTGCTTCGCCCTGGGATGCAAGCTTTCCAGAACAGTCCGGAATACGACTCCAAGGGACGGGAGCTCGTGCTTCCCGATTTCGGACGTAATGCGGACTGAAGTTCATTGAAACGGCTTGCGCGAGCCGATTTCATTTGTGATTCCAAGATGAGCCGAATGTCAGAGCAATGGTTCATTGGTTTTCTTGAAGTTCTTTGAAACCAAAGGACTTCTGGATTCGATGAATTCCAACAGATTGACTGGGATGGAACATCGGAACAGTGACGTTTGTCGACACTATAGTTCAACTTGTAGCAGAATGAGTTCAAATGACGGAAATAAATCTCAACAAATCCTCCCGTATGATCTAAATTTTATAACAAACCAACGGATCAAACAGCCAGTCAAGCTAACATACGGCAGACCGAAGTGACAGACCCGCATCATAGCGAAGAGATACAGAGAGACGAACAGAAGAAGAATCCGAGAAATAAAGAACGACTTTGAGTAGAACGAAACGGAGAGAATAAAACAAGAAAGAAAGACACAAAGTATCAACACGGACGTGACGTTCGAGATTCATCGTAAACAACAGCAGCAACAACGGCAACAGTCACCATTATTGGTGTTCGTTGAAATTCCTCGAAAAAAAAAGAATATTGAAATATTTTTGAAGAGAGAACAACAGTTCCGAAGAGCAGGGACCTTCTGGAGTGGAATGAGCGTTGCAAGTAGGAAATGATTGGCTTATATCCGCCGTTCGTTTCGGATACGATTCTTTCCGCCAGTCTTCATCAATAATAATGGATCACCGCGCGACCACAGGGTAAGATCCACAATCCCATTAATTGGAACGGGAAGGATTTCATCGAGAAGCGTCGGAATGTGCAGTATGATACCCCGTCTAGGAACTTTGACGTGGTCGTATTTTCACTCCTCCTGTTTTCCCTGGGATGTTCAGGAGGAGAACGTTTTGGGCAACGTTGGGAAGTACTTCTTCCACACGAGCGCCACCTCAGTCATTCTGGACACTCGAGATGGGGTATACATATAGTATATAGCTTGGGACGGTGTTGACTTTGTTTGGGTAAATGGTTAGAAGGTGAATCCACACAATCAATTCCGCGTACAGCGGCAACCCTCTCTCAAGCGGAACAATGCAAGCGGTAGAGCGCTTTTGCGCCTTCCCAAGCATTTGATAGACTATTGTTCGATGCGATTGATGCGCATGTCCCGAGGTTAGCGGTCAAGTGATGAATAATATTTCCATTTTCATATCGGGTTTTCAATAAGCATCGATTCGATAAAAAATAATAAGAAATAAATTCGTGACGGCACCATGTTTCGTTTCAAGGCGCAACTAATGCCGAACATTTGAACCCGAATGATCGGTCGTGGTTTCCCTTCGAGGCTGGCCGTCTGACACGCTGCGGAACGCAATGTTCAATGGTGCTTCGGTGTCGGGTGCTTTCTTCCATCATCGTTTGGAAGATTCGTTTCGTGCGCGGCGGATGCGAAGCTTTCTTCTTCACTCACTTGGAGAATCGCTTCCAAACGTAGCGAATTTCACAAAACAACAAATTAGCAACAAGATCCCACATCGAGTGACACTTCACGTTTTGATTCATGTGTACGCGAAGCCAAACCTCAGCCACTGGCGAAGATCGAGACGACACTGGAGTGAAAAGAGGAAAGAGCAACGAGAAGAAGAAATAACGAACTGAAGAAACGACGGAGATGAAAAGTACACGCCGTTATAGGCGCCGTTGAAGAAGTTAACACACGGCACGATTGCGAGCGCGAGGCGCTCATGTTATTTATTCGCTTTGATTTTAGTTTTCAGCTGCTGTTCTTTCGCGGCTTTCCTTTGCTCAAGTCGATTTGTCGTTGCAACTCACTCGATCTTCGGCAGATCGTTCAAAGCTCAGCGCTAAAATTCTAAAGTTGACGAAAGTGAGCGAAAATCTCTCTTTCCGGGATCTCACTTTGCATCAAGTATGCGTGTTATCGTTTCACTTCGTGAAGGTGCCTTGAGTCATTCGAAGCGCGGTCATGAGCTGACAAAGGCAACACGGAACGATTGAAATTCGTTTTCGCACCGTTCTTCTTTCGCGGCTATCGCGTTCCCGATGGTTTTTCGCGTTTCACGCCGCGTCTTCTGGCTTAGATTCCGCTGCGCTGATGTGCGAATTGTCCGCAAAACTCCTTTCCGACTAAATAAATTAAATCACCACTTACTGTCACAACAAGACGGCAGTCGATACTAACGCTCGACAAATAGAAAATACCGGCTAGGTGATAGGTGAGCAATAGTCGAATACACGAAGAGATAAACTACGAAACTACCGTTCGACCGCGACACGCGCGCCGAGGTAGATTCGACGGACTGCGTCGACCCCGCCACTGTCGCAGCGGCCTGTTTCGGCTTCCTACGTTGAGTCTCAACCACGCGGTCTTACCTACATTAGAAAAGCGTCGTGGCTGCCGCTGGAACAGAAATCACATCTGAACTCCGCCGAGAATTTTTCTGCTCGAGGCCGATGGTCATCTTCCGGAATTTCGGCGCGGAAAAATCGCGACTCGACGAACGGGGAGGTCCGCGGATAAGATATCGAGGCGAACGAAGAAGAAACTTATGATTGATTTCAATGTTAAGACGAACGATCCGTCGATCCGTCGAACGACGTTCGCATGCTTGTCCGCTCGACGCTCGGTTCGGCCGCGCCCAGGAGGTCTTGAAGGCCGAGGATCGACACGTAATTGTTTTACAAGAATCCATCATGCCCTTATAGATCTACGTATGTGCCTGTCTGTGTACCTGTGAAGAAACCAATGTGCGTCTCGTGTACCGGCGTGCTCGACATGTGCTCGGTAGGAAGTATGTGGCCGCGGGCCTAACTGCTCGCTCGGTCGCTCGTTCAGCAAACTAGTGACTAGCGGTAAACGATCCATCTAAACAACAGCATTCGAAAACTGTTAATCGGTCGAGTTTGAGGAATCACAATAATCATGACGCCGGAGAATTAGGTAGTTTAATTCCGACCGACAGAAAAGAGGCAGAAACCAACCGTCAACAGGTGAAATATAGCTAGCAATCCATTTGCCAGGTTTGCGGAATCGAAGGCCCGGCCAGTTCACGGTAGGGTGTTTGAGACCGACCTTATTTTTCTTCTTTCTCGGCGTCTCTAGGATTTTCGCGACTTCGGAGTTCTCCGGGTTCATTACGGCGACTCGACCGCCTTCAACTCGGGACTCGCGACTCATCCGGGGTGAAATCAGAAGCTTTGATCAAAGACGCCTTGTCGAGCCGATCGGGAGACTTTTGAGCGAGGGCCTGATATCAACAATATCATGCTTGTTATGAAATGTGAAAGGCTGTCCACTCATCGAGATTGAGCTGATTGAATGGAACAGCTTCCGATTTAAATCGCCTGGACCTGCAATTGGTGAAATATCAAACTCTTTGAATATCATATACTTCCTCGAATGAGTCCGGGGACGTTTTCGGGTACTGCGATGATGGCCACCGGAACGAAGAGCGATTCAGAGGCTTCTCGTGGAAAGCTATCTGCTGAAGATAGCGGGTCAAAAATTCATGCCAGTCTGCCGAGCAGCAGTGAGCCGCCACCCAGCCGTATCGATAGCCGACCGAAGACGTTAAAGACCTCCCCTGTGTTAGGAACAGATCTTGAGTAGAGCGGATCAAATGATCGATCGCGAAAGCCGTGCCGGTGGTGCGCTCGTTCAGCTAGTCAGTTAGACAGTCAGTCAGTCAGTTGGTCCGTGCGTCCATTCTAATCCTCCGCTCATCGAATCCATCATCATTGCCATTCTTGGATTGTTGTTCACCGTGGCTGGGCGGACCTGGCCGCTCGGCTGACTCGTAGTCAATCGCGTTCAAGACAAACAGCTGCTGACGGCCGAGTATTTGAACCGAATCGACGGAAAGACCAGCTATCGATGCTCGCTGCCCATGAAAAGAGCAATTGCGACTCGTGATTCCCTCCTTACAAGCTTCTAGGAGGTCCAATTGTCCAATAATCCTCGAGGGCAAAGGCAGGATGCTCCTCTGAGCTCCTGGAAGGAGATCAGGAGAGCATCCTCTTGCAACTTCCAAAACGATCTGAAATGAGGGCGAGTCAGGGAAAGAGGCACTCCACTCCGCTGCGACGCGCCTCACGGAGCGTCGCAGCGGAGTGGAGAAATAGCCCTCGTCGCTGATAGCTGCTATGAGTATGATTCATACGATCCCGAAACATTCTGGTGAGCCCCTGAATGAGCGCCGTATGGCGGAAATAGCTGTGTTTAGAAAGGGAATTCATCATTCACATATGAAGCGCTGGGGAGAAGGGCAGCGGCAGCAGGTGGGGCGTGGAGTGTCGCACACCACAGACCTGTTTCTACGGGCAAAGTTTTTGGGCTTCACGGTGTTTGTGTCCAACTGTCTGTGAGTGAGTGAGTCCGTCCGGCGGCCCGAGAGGGCGAGCGAGAGACCGAACAAACGAACGAACAGTGTGATGGTGGCGTCGTCGTTGTATCGAATGGTTTCATCTCGCGGCCGCCTGCATTCCTCTACCAGCACCACGGCCGCATCAGCAGCACCTGAACATTAATCACAGGTGACAGCCTTTGTCAGATGATCGGTTCCTCGGTCATAAGTCATAGAGCACCACTGGCTTGCCCGCTCGCTCGCTCGCTCGCTTGTCCGCGGACAGCGAAAATGGAGCGGCGACGAATTCATGAAACGAGCCTGCGCTGTCTACTCGAATGGCAATACGCTTGCTCGCCGGCTTGCTTCCTTCCGAGGATCGCGTCGCGATGGAAAAGCATTCGTGCCGCGAAACTCCAGGATCGACTTCAGCCGAATAACTGACCGGCCTGACCGGACTCGACAACCCGACAGACAGACAGACGGGCACATACACACACACACACACACACACACACACACAAAACGAGCCAGCGAGCAAAGATTGAGTGACTCAGATGATACATCGTCGTTCGTCCCTGAAAAACCGCATGGAAGCGATGATGGAAGCGAGTCGAGCAGTGACAGATCTGATCGGTGCCTTGGGACAGCTTCGAGGGAGGGTTCGTCAGTTTCGGTTGTCTGCTCGCTGCGACCGAAGGACAGACTCACTCGGTGACGGACTGACTGTGCTCCTTCTGCTCGCGGTTCAACTTCGGAACTCGTCGCTTATTTCGACGATCAATCGGTCGCTAGTTTGTAGGAAGGACGCGCGGACAAGCGGGCGGTCGGTCGGTCGGTCTTTTGGTCGTTCGATCGCGGAACCTGAGCATGGCGATTTTTCTCATGAAAGAAGAGTGATTTCAGCATAAGTTTTCGAGCCAGAAATGTCCCTCGAGAAAACGCCTTTTTCTACATACTGTGTGCATACTGTGCCCGTTCGCGAACTGCACACAGAGGCGCTTCTCCATCCGTCACTCCTCTGGGTCTCATGGTCCGAGTATCGGGTTTTCAGGGTCCGCTTTGTAGGTCTCGAAAGTCCCAAAGCTGAAATATGAAATGGCTGAGACCGATGGCGGATAGTTGATATTGATTCCGATCGAAGCTTCTTACATTTGGTGGCTGTAAAACCAAAAGTTGTGGAATGTACTCGGTTTGATTCGTTAATGAATGTATGGGTGAATGAGGCGCTGGCTCTCGCTGTCAAAGAGTAATCGTCGCTTTCAGATGCCCATCTGCAGCACCGACAGATAACAAGATACTCCGCTGCTAAAGGATAATAAAATCGAGAGAATAGCAGAAAGAAACGAATGATCAGCGCCGAAGAAACGTAAAGTTTCTCCCATCTCTCGGCTTATCGTCAATGTTATCTGCTGTACTGCTCGACTGGTGGTGACAAGTGTCGTAAATCAATATACACCTTTCCGTCTTCGTCTCCAATCGACTGGTACTCTCCGTTTCCTTCACGTGACGCTCGTCGTCACTGAAGCGCAGCCATCGCAGTCTATGCTTCTACAGAGTATTGTGAATCAAGACGAGCCCCGCTCGTAAATTCAAAACGTAAACGATCAAAAGTCGCCTCAGCCGTCGTTGATCGAAAGCATCTTGAACCGAAAAAGCTTCCCGCGATCGAGTGCTGAGCTCGATCCGCATAAACTAGCAGCTCTGAAAGCTCCAAAATGAGGAGTCGCAATTCCTCCAATCTTTCTCCACCTTCAGGTTGTGAACTTCGGGCGACAGGCGTGATGATTGGACATTTCCTAAAGAAATCTTGTGGAATGGCAATGGATCTTCAAGTTCCGGATGCTTCTTTTTAGAATGAAACGTTCTGTGGACCGGATGACACTCAATGGGGTAAGGTTCACGGGGCGGACCAAGGGTTCGTCACGGGTCACCCGAATTGCCCAGACAGAGAATGCGTGCGTAGTAAATTCTACAGTGTTCTTCCTTCACTTCACATAACTCCCGCGTCTGTCGACGCTTTCCCCCTCGTTCTTCTCAGCTTCAGTCATCCGAAGTCGCATCATCTGAAAGCGCTTTCTATTTCTCGGTTTCCCTATTCGACCCCCTGCAGAATCCGTTGTTACGGTGGCGGCAACGACTAGCCGATCAACGAAGCTCAGCTCAATGTCTTCGAGCATCCGTCCTATCTCCTCTTCTCGCTCGCTGCTATCGCTGGCTGCCTGGCTGTGCGAGGGACTGGCGACGAAGATGAGAATGACACGTCGCCATTTTTCATAAACGCAATATTTTATAAATAAACATGCGATCGTATCGAGGTCGTCCCATCATTCTTTAGCATTAGTCTTCAAACTGTCGTAGATAGAACGGACTTGGAGCCGTTTCGTCGAAGAGCAACATCCAGTCAGCCAACCGTCCGACCAACCAATCGACCGATCGACTGATCGACCAGCGAACCAACCAGCGTCCAACACTTACAGCATTGCCTCCGCCACCACAACCACCAACACGTCAAACTCATCTTCGAAGGCCATAAAGCTCGCAGAGATTGTTTTCGATTCAAATTCGGATGTCTTTTCCATACTATCTCATCTGAGGGAGAGTGCTTGTCAGTAGTGAACCATCTTTCCAGAAATGAATCGACACCTACGAATGGATCAATCTTTCCGGAACTGGTCCGTGGAAGCACGGAAAAATTGCGGATAAAATTATTTCGTTTTCCCTCGAGAAAAAAGTGGCGGCGACTTCGTTTCCCCGAATCCGCATCAAGCGAAATTTCGATTGACGCACTGACGTGTCAAGACGACCACGACGGAGGTAGCAGCAGCAGCAGCAAAACCGCCAACCAATTTGACGTCTGCGATTTCAAATAAATCACGACTTGCCAATAAACGCTGTTTCTGTCCGTCCGTCGGTTCATCTGTCTGTCTGTGTATCTGTCCACCGGTATGTCTAGTTGCCAGTTTGTCAAGTGCGAAAACGTGATGTGAAGATGTAATCTGTGCCCGTGAATACATCAATTCATCCAGCTTGTATGCTCGCCCGGTTTTCTCGTTGGATATTCGCTTGATTAGATTCCGGTCCCGATACGCCTGTCTCCGTGCAGTTCTGTTCCGACATTTCTCGCGTTTGAGGACCACAATCGACATCCGAGACCTTATAGAACTGTCAATAGGTCCGATCCTCGAGTCAATCAGAAGAAACCGCTCGGAAAAAGTTGGCGGAGGGACCGAAGAAAAGGTGGGAACGAATTTCGCAAATCCGGACTCCTCTCGATCATGCAAACTGCCAAACCTTCGATCAGTGACGTTCATTCGACAACGGAGGTGACTTGGATCGTTTGTTCTACTCAAAGGCAGAATCCCATTGTGTCAAATGCTCATCTGTCTCGAATTCCCTCACTTCCCGAACGAGAGCAGAATCCGATTGGTGGTACGACAACACCTGCAACGTGCGAAGTGGCAAGATATGTAAACTGAGATTGCATGGTATCCATCTTATCTGAAACAATCGCGAGGACGAGGACGGCACCTGAACCTGTCGCATCTCCACCCGAAGATCCTCACCGTCTTCCCGAGCAATCCATTCCCTCAAACCACATCTGTTTCGACGTCTCGAAGTCAAATTGAAATGTCGAAGGATTCCAGGATTCCAATCTGAGGCCCTGGGAGAACCTTGAGTTCCTGTCGGCAAAGAAGTCGGATCCCAGATTGTTCTCCTGTATTCCAGGGCTTTCTGAGCACAGTAGGTTTCCCGCGGAAACCGGAGAACTGGTTCATCAGTTATACCGCAGCACCCTCGAATCTTTGTAAACAATGTCTCGAAGAGAAGGAGAAGAGTGAATGATCGAGCTTCCTGTTCTCACATCGCCAAGCGGATCGATAAGAATCAATCGAAGAGAATGACTGGCTAAGCGAATGAACGAGCAGCTATGGCAACACGAACATATCCAAATACTCCGAGAGAGTGATTGTGACGCCAGAATAATGAAAGTTCGGTTCGCAGGAGCGTAATCCACCCGGGTTCGCAGTCTGCAATCCACTTTCTCAGGTCACGGGAAAAAAAATCTCAAAACGAGACAAATCTCCAGGAGCGCAAAACTCCGGATAGAACTCCAACGCTGGATTCGGTGTCTCGAAAAACTGCTCGAGCGGCTATTTTTTCCGACCGGCTACCCGATGAAGAAGAACATCAGAGAATCTGTGAGAGAACAGAAGCTGGAATATCTGCGTGGAGAGAAGACGCTCGGCGCAAAAGACGAGCCCGCACGGTCGCGGCTGGCGTTGGTGTTTACAAAAAGGGAAGCGGATGGATCGTTAGAGATGGATTTACGGTCCGTAGTCTGTAAAGTGACTGACGGTGAAGCATACGGACTCGCGCACAGAGTGACTGACTAATTTTCCGGGCAATATTTTCGCTTCGAGAGATCACTGGCTCTTGGAAAGAACGCTCCGGGAAAGCCCGGATGATCTGCGAGATAGAAGATTCGATACCCATCAAGCGATCGCCCAGAAGATCAACAACACTGCGCCTGGCTACTGCAATGTAGTGCGGTTCCGGGCGGGCGATGGCCCGAAGTAGGCGTAGCCTTCGCAGTACATAGTCTGTGCATCAGGAGTAGTATGTGCTAGTAGTAGTCGCCGTAGTGGCTATCGATGATTTTGTAGAATGGCCATCGAGGCAGGCGAGTGTGAACGAACACTGGTTTGTACTGGCGCTAGATAGATACATGCGAACGAATAGACATTGCATAGCAGCTATAAACAACTCAAGCCCAGCGCGCTGATTGATTTAGGGGACGGCTCGACGAGCCAGAGCCAGCAGCAGCAGCGTCGAACGAGGAGGAAAAGACCTCTTCTTTTTTTCTATGGGAACCATCGTAGTTGTCGCCGCTGATTTCGTTGTTGACGATGACGACGACGACGACGAATACTACAGCTCCACGACACGACGCCACTCACATGACATCGGACGCGATAGCATCCGATTGCGGCGTCACGGTGAATGGAGGAAGTGGCCCGGAGTCGGACTGTTTCCCTGATACAGGTCGTCAATCCAAACCGCTCTTCGAAAGAAAAACTTCGTCTTCAGAAACTCCGAGATCATCTACAGGAATCTCATTCGAGTTATGTATTAAGTCCGTTCCTGGGCGCGGGATGGGAAACAGGACGGAGACTGGTTGCTGTTGTTAGTCAGGGATCCGGTTGGACGCTGGGAAGATGAGCTCCGCCCAACAACAAGAGTATGATTGACAGCGAGGCAGTCTCTCGCCAGGAAGAGAGCCATCCTTCTCATGTCAAGATTAGACATTAGCGGCACGGCATCATCCAATGCTCCAATATGATCTCCAAGACAGAGGAAAACCTCCGAGGAGACTTTTGGAGCCCTGTGGGCTCACGAAATTCGTCATGCGATACCGTTCAATGCTGGTAACCTTCAACATTCGTAATGATCTCTTTCCTTTGTGAGATTTTCCAAACATCAACATTGACAGGAATATTGGAGCGAAGCATCACGGCCACAGCGCATGAACACCAGCAAGGTGAACATCGAGGCCTAGAACTCTCACATTCCGTGAAACAACATATGAAAGCCATAAAGGGAACACATGCTCTTCGAGATCAAACGGCTGGCCGCAGGGAGGGTGGTCGGCGGCGTCCAATGGAGTGCAGTGTGATACGCATCTCAGAGTTTCTCGTTGTGATTGTTTCTCTGTTCGGTCCGATTCTGATAACCTACGGTTTCTTTTTCTGGAAAAAAGCCATGACCTCTCCCAGAGGAAACCCGAACACCGCTCTGATGACGCTCTAGGCTTGGGTTGTTGTTACTACCGGTCAATCGTTAGATCGGTTTCTACATATGTAGTTCGCTCCTCCGACCTCGTCGAAAGCCATCGGAGCGCACAGTTTGAAGTCTCGCCCGAGGTGAATCGATGAGCAGAGTGAAGAGGTAATTGGTCAAGAGAAGCACTGCGTTTCATTCATCTACTCTGCGTTCATTGTTTGAAGGCTCACCGACGACGATGTTCTGCTTCGAGCTCTTCACGCCTCCGCACCGTAGGGTTATTTCCTCGGATCGTCCCGAGGGTTTTAGTTCGGACAGATCGATTCAGATTGCGGTTCTCGCATCGATGACGGCTCAAAACGAGAGATGGATATTTGATGCCGCGGGTCCTGAGGATTGACATTCTATCGGATTTCGGAGTCCGCGTATCAATCCAGGCTCGTTTTCTGCCTTCTATGAAGCCTGTAGCCGTTTGTCGTTCGTCGAAATCCCTCCGAAACTGCAGAGTGTCACGACTAATTGGTCTTGATAGGGGAGAAGCGAGAGATTGATATATTGATTATGGGAATCCAGCTGCTGGTGCCAGCCATCGGATGCCGGCGGAGGTGGTTTATGCGAAAACTCTGTCCGTCTCCTTCCAAGCTCGGATCGAGAGGGACAGTAACTCGGTGGAATTTCTCCTGATTTCGATTCCCTCTGGTGTGTTCTGTCGAGACCCAGCTCGACGGCCGGCGCCCGCTCATAGAAACGATTGAAGGACCTGACGGACGAACTGGCTGGCTGCCTAACTGGTCCGTGGTCCGACGGACTGACTGAGTTGTCGCTCAGATCCATCAAACGGTTTGTGAGTCGGACTGAGTTTTGTTTGTGAGTCCATATGGCGGAGGTGGTGGTGGTGGTCTATCGTTGGGCTCGGTTGTCTCCAGAGACGCTCTGGGAATTCTCCGGAAAATATGCGATTCCCCAACTCGAACTACGGTGCGAATAACGAGTCTTCGTGGTCGAAGAAAAAAACTCGGGCTGCGACCATTGTGCCATTCGTACAAAGAAATCGCCAGAAACTATGAAAAATGAAACTGTTGACCGCGAACATTCGAAGAGTTGGGAGACGAGCAAGCGGATCACCTTCTCCAAAGAACAATCAGAGAAGACCCAAGTCGACCTCGAATCCAATTGTCAAGTATCGTATGCAGTCTCAATGAGCGGAAATCGGAATCAGATAGCTTCCCGTAAACTTTCGTTCTTGTGATTGATCACAGCTGCAGAATTATCCAGTGACATACGATTGGCGTCTCGCTTTCGGGTTGCGTTTCCATAGCGCAAAACAGACTCAGAAACTCTATTTCCTCGTGCTTTTCCCCCAGATGCTTTATGGGCACTCTTTTCGAGTGAAGCATTGCATCGTCTCACATCGGATCAAACGGAACGATTCGAGAAAATGAAACACTAGCACCCGTGGTTCGTCCAATTCTTAATTTCGGATTAGCACAATCGGGGAAAAACTTCAGGGAGTTTCCGGCTGGCTGCGAGAATTGAGCGGTTCTGTCTGATAGAAGCAATCGCCGAGAAATAGGAAACATTTCAAATTGTCTTCATTTAATTTCCCGGACAATCAACGCGGATTCTCTCGTCCATCTTGCAGAGATTCGTTGACCAGGAAGCAATGATGAGGTAAAGTTTTGAAGAGCGTCGACATGTGAACCGAACAGTGTTCCTCTAGCGATTTTTGCTTTCCTCGGATGTCCATCCTCTCCGTCGATCGGTTGTTCGGTTTCGTCCGTCCGTCAGCTTGTCAAGAAATCCTACCACCATCGGTTGGTGTGAGTGAGTGTGAGTTGTCGCTATGTGTCTGATAGATTATGTGATGAGAAAAGACATCATCAGCATCATCATCGTCGTCGTCGTCGTCAAGCCAGCATTGGATAAAAGAGAAAGGAAACCCAGCCCAGCATGAGGATGTTCTCTGTCGTCCGTTCGTCCGTTTTCGAAAACAGCTAGTTCTTGCAGCGGTCGCTAGAGGCGCTGTGTCATCGTCTTTTGGTTCGTCGATTCGTTCGGTTTTGCTGGTAGAGGCGGTGGTGGTGGCGGCAGCGGCATTCTTGTTCTTCTGGTCCTTTGACGATTTTGACAGCTGATTGACTGCTGTTGACTGACGCTGGCAGCGGAACAAAATGGGTGGGATGGGAAGGATGTACACAACTCAGCTATCCAACCAACCAACCAACGAACCGAAAGCCGAGCCAAGTAGGCATCCGACACGTCAGTCAATGAACATCAGCCTCGAAACAACATAATGAGACGATCCCACCTCGACTTTCACGGGATCTGATCCGTAATCCACGAAAATCACCCAACAATGAGCTTAGAATGAGCACGGAAGATTGAATCGAAGCTTCGAAGCGAATTTTCGCAAAACGAGGAGCATCTAGCGAGCATTTGCTCAAGATCGCATGAAGGGTTCGTAGATCATGGTTTTTGCGGTCAACCAGGGTTAATCGGGATCCGTCAATTCCGTGGTTGTCAGCGATCTTGTTCTAATTTAAATGTGTTGCAACAAATTATCCCGCGGCGAGTGGAAGCGGCGACCGTTTGATCTAGGACGAGAGCCTGTCGCGTTGGTCGCCCTGTCGCTCGGTTCGTCGAGTTCTTGTTCAAAATGTCTCGTTTACTCCCTTCTCGTCTCAACAGAGTAGTCAGAGAGAATTCTTTCTCCCTCAAGCGCCTCCTCCGTTACAAAGACCCGCTCGTGGTCATCCGCATTTTCTGAAAAGTGTGGAGAATACCTTGATGGAATTTCAGTCCTTTGTCGAGAAGTGAACCTCGTGTCTTATGAACGGATATCTTCGACAAAGGCTCTGGAAGTACGCAATGCTGCGAATTGTCCACGGAACCCAGTTATCATAAAGTCATATCTTACGAACCCAGGCTCGAGTTCCTGAGGTGATCAAGTTGAGCCTCCGGCGATCGATCGCAACCGCCAAGATAACATGAACGCTTTTATCAATCCCTCGATGGGTGTTCAAGTTAAAAATCAATCTACTGATTGCGATTTTCTCAAGGAAGCGCGTCTGGTGATCGACATTCCGGTCAAGCCCGAGCCCGAACCCGTGATCGACAATACATCACAACACTTGGAAAGACAGATTCCGGAGCCGTCGCGACTTCCCGCGAAGAAATGCATCGAACAACCATCGCCACCACCAAGACGTCACTGTCCATCGAATCCATCAACCCTTTAAGGAAGGCGTGTAAAAACCAGGGCATCTGTCGATCGGTTCGCTAATCTTACGATAACTTCATCCATCTATCCTTCAATCGAAACATCAACAAATACGAGAATTGATCGAATCACGGGCACGGTAATCTCTTCTCAGAGGAGTGTCGTTTTCATCCGACCGGCGAACCAACGACGGTCCCGTGTAAAGTCCGAAGAGGAACATCGATTTCGTTGAAGCATGCATTAATCCTTCGGAACACCAATCGAATCTGTAGTAGTCAAATCAATCGAGCAATCGATCGATTGCTCGAAACAGAAAACCGGCTGCAGATTCGAGCGATCGAGCGGAAAGCATCAAAGGAATCAGCGAAGGAAAAAAAAACTGTCTTCCTTCTCACTTCGTATCGTTTTCCTCGTGGCGATACAACATCGCCGTAATTGATAGTACGTCGTCTTTCGTAATTAGCCGCTTTGCTGAGGTTCTATGCCGAAGTCCAAGGCGGCTTTTCGGAAACCCAGATCGACCACCATCTTGCATGTCCCAAGACGCCACCGATCTCTACGGGAACTCCCAACACGCCAAGTTTCCCAAGTAAATGGCCGAAATGAGAGGGAGCGCGGAAGAAATCGGGAAAATGGGAAGACAAGCAGACGTTTGAGTGATCCGAATTTCCGAAAGTCTCCGACGGATGTCTCGTGGAGACCAATCGAAATCGCTGCGAAAAAGCTGACGGCGCCAGATGACGTCCCTAGCGTCGATGACGCCGGCGACTTCGATAACGAGCGATCGATTGAACTTTATCGGGACCCCATTAGCGTGTTCGCTGCATCGCTGTTGGCTGGCTCGTACGGCCGTATGTGTGAGCGTCACTTCGTCCGTCCGCGCCTTCACTAGTTTATCCGGACGACGAGCGTCAAACCCAACAAACCAGCCACGACGGTCGGTTGGTCGCGCGGAATATTCCGAATCTGAATTCATGAGGATGCGTTTTCGGGAGTTATATGCCACGATCCGAGATCTTCATCGGACCGAATTTCAGATTTCAGATCCCCATTAGACGGACGTGGTAATGGCGGCGGCGATCGATTTCAGAGCCGAGCGAGCGAGCGAACGACGACGGTGTCGAGTTGAATTCCGGATGGACCCCAGAAACAGAGCCACGATCGGTCGGTGTCAGCACATCGTGAAAAATAGAGAATTTCTTTGTGTTCTCTCGGTGTCTGTCTTGAGAACACCCTGAAACCAAGAGCCGACGGAAGGTTTCGATTTCAAGTGACCGACTCAGCGACTGACTGACTGACCGACAGACCGTCGCGGTGACGGTGTGGCACTTTTAATGAACACTACTCACTCCTCAACTCAGAGGAGGCCCCGGCTGTTTTCCAAACAACGCTGTGTTCGAGCTCTCCGGCCGCTGCTGCCGCCCTGCGAGCGGTGGCACTAGCACCAAGCACGACGAAGACGACACCTCTCGACTCTGCACTCTGTCTCTGTTGGTTGTGAGCTGCCGCTTGTGATGCTGATGATGATGATGATGATAATGCTTTGGTTGTTGTCGTTGTCGCCTTTGTATGGCGTTCATCTGGTGCCGCCGATGCGGCTACGCATCTCTTGATACCACGCGGCCCACATTACAGCCATTCGTCAGTGAGACAAACCGCGATAAATCACTCTTCACTGCCGCTGCTTTTTCTTCTCATTGGGATGTTCTTGTTGTAGCTGGCCGAGCAGCCCTTCGGCCGGTGCATCCATGTCTCTGGCTTCTTGATATCCTTCTGTTCTGTTCTTTGACTACAGTCACTGCTCACCGTTGTGTGGTGTGTGACGAACTTGCAAAAACCCACGAACTATCGAGCGGCTCTCGCCAAAACAGCTCGACCGACCGACCGGCCGAACTAAAAGCCTATCTGTCTGCAAGTATGTAAGCCCCGCGCATGGACATCGACAAATCTTCCGCGACACCTTTGAGCGAACACGGTGTTCTTGTGCTTTTCAATTCTGATCTCCCTCTTTATTCTTCCTTTTCTCTCCCCCTGTTGGTCTCTTCGGATGATCTAATAGGATACAAGAACTTCTTCTATTGTTGTTCTGCAAAGACAAATCGGAGCACAGATGGAAATAATGAGCGAGATGACCGATAGAGGCTCGGTGAATCAGTGTAGAGTTCATAGCACCTTGAAATACATACGCTCGGAACTCTACATCACACCACAGGAAGCTTTGTACACGTACCTACTTGAATACTGCGACCGGGCGTCACAAAACACCAGAGATCTATTGATCCATTGATTGGGTTGCCGGCATTGACTGGAACCGAATCGCCGGACGTTCCGCATGAAGCCGGACAAGCCAATGAGTGGCCTAGGCGAATGCTTCGGAATTTATTGCTCTATTTACAGGAAATATATGCGTATTTGAAAACACAATTATAGAAGACGCACTCTGTAATTGTTATTAATTGATTCACTTGATTCACGGGTGTGATTTATTCCCGGGAAAGCTCGCATACCCACTGTACTTGAATGACATACCTTGTTTACTGCCCTCTAATTATATGGCGCTGCTTTATATGACTTGACCCTGTACCCTATTCAGGCGGATGACCCTCTCCACGTTCTCACGTGGATCCCGCCTTTCAGTTCCCAGACTTTCTTCCAACCTGTCCTGTCACATCTTCTATCACGAGGAATGACAACGGTTCTCAACGGAAGTCGAGCGAGGCGGCAGGATCTCGACCGAAAGACGAACTTCTCTCGATTCGGAATTAGCGGCATTTACGCCACCAACTCGAACTCCTCGAACTTCCGATGAAATCTTCCGATTTTAACACTGGAACTCGTTTGGTCCGGCTAAAGGGTCTCGATACGGTCGAGTAGCGGGCGCAGATGACGGAGGAACTTCCGCAATAATTTCCGGATTTCAGGATTTCCATGAGGGTTTCCGTAAGGAAGCTCGGTGGGAGTTCAGTGGCTGGATTGCTGGATTGACGCGCGGAATCGATGAACAAATGAAGAGATAAATCAACCGCGAGACCGATAGGATGTAAGGTTGTGTCTAGACGGGTGTGACTGACTGTGTGACTAGATGTCTGTTAGTGTGACTCTTCTGTCACATCTGAGAGAGGCAGCTGTCTTTCGGCGAAAACCCGCGGAAGCTCTGCTCATCCTCCGACGATGCTGAATCCCGCGCTCTCTCGAGCTCTGCTGTCCGCGGGAGGGTGGCGCGACACCCGGATCCCTACACTCTGGATCATCTCGGTCCGTTGTCTTCCGAACTCAAAGATCTGCGGATGGAATCTTCCAACGAGGAAGAATTCGTTGCGACCCAGTGTCGAAAGGGCAGAGCCCCGCCAAAAAATACTCATCGGAATCCGAAGAGAATTGTCGCTGTGCGTTTTGGAATGCGACGCACGTTTGTTGCGTGCGGTGCGCTCTTGACGGATTGGTTAGCGGAGTCTTACTAGGGTTCGGCAGTTTGAACGCGGTGACGCTCCAGCGTGGAAAGCCGGATTCGACAGACGCTGGAGCAGAGAAGAAACCAAACGTGGGATAGCAACAAAACGAATTTTGACATCATCAATCTGGAACTTGGAAACGCGGATGGGAGAAAAAAGCTATCGGTCCGTGCGTCGTCGTCGGCTTGACGTCGATTGTGGCGGCGGCGCCGAACAGCGCGGCGCTCTGTCAGTCAGTCAGTCAGTGAGAGAATCTAGTGGGTTAATTCGATGCCAAGGGTGCCGTCGATGCTGGGATTTTTCGGTGGCAGTTGAGCCGCGAATTTGGAGGAAGAAAAAAGAAAACAAGATCGGATAATTTATGTTGTGTATAATTCTCATTTGAGGCAGAGGAACGCTCGAAGTGATTGAAACCTGCGGTCGCTGGCAAACACTTCGGCAACAGCCAACTTATTCTGGTTGACGGAGTAGCTTCCCGATGTTTCTTCTTTTTCGCCTCGTTCTAGCGACTCTTCAACGTTCCAAACGTCCCGTGTTGAATTGTGACATAAATCTATCGACGTATACAAGTCTATCTATCGGCCGCTCTGTCGGAAACCGCCTGAATCACTGGCGGCTGTCCATCTGTCAAGCAACGGACGATGTTCGCAGCACACAAATGGCGATAAGCAGCGGACACGATTGAAGAATCGCAACGAAATCGCACCGGTAATTAATTTTCTAAGATTTCGCTTCAGTCCATCATTGGCCTCGCGGATCAATCGGCCTTGGTGATGGAGTCCGTGTTTTCATTTCGCGTTCCGCTCACATTTGTCCACGGATTTCGGATAAACACAATCGTCGCGACAATTCATGATGACATCGCATGCCACCGTACAAACACTGGTGGCACTTCGGTTACGATCAGAGCAACGAATTCCGAGCGAGGATTTCGTGAATGATAAAGACGAGAAGAAGGAAAACTCCTCGCTGTCTAAAGACGCCATTCGTGGCGTGTCTAATTGGGGATCAATCGCATGCCCCCGCTTATCGTCACGAAATTGCGACGTTTCGCCGCGCGATTCGAAACAGGACACGAAATATGAGGACACGAAAAGTGCAATCGCGCCGAATCCGAGAAGGAACGCGCGCTGAATGCAACGGGAAGGAGCACCGGAAGGTGTGAGCTCTTGATCGAGCGAGGACCGCGCCACCCTCTCGGGGTCGCGCGAAGTTTCGAAGCACAAAAAGGCTGAGTCGGAGACAAACTTCGTGGAAGTTTTGAAGTGCGGTGGGTTTTGCACGGCAAGATTAATAGCCGCACATCAATACGGCGTCATTTCAAGGATGAGGCGACCACCGCGCACAAGCCAGGTCGTTCGAACATTCATCCGTCTGGTTGTCAAACGACAACCACGACCAGTGTCACTAGATCGCTACTGAATCTGAAATTTCTGAGAGAAACGCCGAAAGCACGAGGAGTTCAAACGGGAGAGTTTGATCGTCGACATGAGGCATCCGCCCCGAATTTCGCTTGCAAGAGAAACTCTCGAAGATCCTTACTTACGAGGACCACGATCCAAAGTCAAATCCACTGATTTTAAGGAGTGCCCCGATTTGCCTTGAGATGCCGCACATTGAGCTTTGAGGCATCGTTCGATGAAACTTCGACGAGAAAGTGCGAAAATCGTAGGTTTCCTTATGACTGATTGCCTGCTTTCCTCCGATTCGAACTTTACTCCAAGGCGAAACGTCAAACGTCCAATCAGGTTTCATCAACGGAATCGAGTGATAACATTTAGAAAGAAAGATATATGATTATTCGGCATCACCGCCGTCGCCAGATTGATTTGTGCGGAAAACGAACTTTTTGCAAATCCAAGTATCTACGACCACCATCATCATATTTATAATTGATGGACGTATATCTATCGGGAAGGAAAAAAGACAGATATTCGCATTGATCGAGAAGAGAACGCCGAAGAGAATGAAAGATTAACCCCCCTGTAGTAGAGCTGGTTTCGCAAACGGCCTTCGGCAGAGCTGGAAGACTAAGAGTCGTTCATCTTGGAGACATTTTTCAGTATTTTCAACGATGCACACGGCGCGATTTTGTGTTTCGCCGTGGTGAATCAATCAGAGAACGTGATCAGGGTCAGCTCATTACGAAGCATTAAGACGGAGGGGAACGCGGAGCAAAAACCGAGAAGAACCGAGAAGACATTCTATATCTGTCTCCGGCTTTGAAGCAGTTCAATCACCACCACCACCATCGCGGGCACCGCAGCGGTGCGCTGGCCAAGCCGCGCCGCCGCTCGAGCAGCGAAACCATCCAAACTGCATACACACGTAGGACCACACGTGTCAAAGAAATGTACGGCTTGTGTTTTCGCTTCGCCTTCGGTATTACCAGGATCAGCTGCCCGTCGATCGAGCGATTAGCACGGGTGTGTGTTTACCCGAAAAGTATGTCGATGCGACAGACAACTATCCCCTCGAATATCGAAAATTGCAAACTACCTTCATCAGGTTTGCGACGACTCCATCGCGAGCAGGGAGTTGAGTTCTTTGAGGGGTGCTCGTGCATGAGCGGTTCCCCACTGTCGAGAAGAAAGCATGAGGTATCCGGCCCTCGATGAGATAACCCCGGATAACTCACGTGTTTCAGAATAATCTGAAATGATTACATAAACTTCATTTGTTACATGCGGTGCCACGGCAAATACTCTTCTGGTCACCCAACGATCCGCGAGGACTTTCCGGATACTTCCGGTGGCGGGAAATCCATCCTCACACAGGCCCGACCTCCGGATCTTCAGTTTTCCGCTGGGACAACTCGAAAAGCTACTCGATAAGCTCATGAGAACTATATGGCAGCACATATGCCACACAAAATGGAGGCAGATGAAACTATAGAGCCGCATCTACTGACTGTGAACTACATTTACTCCACTATGATTCATGTCAGGAGTAGAATTCCGAAGTTGACAAAGCTTTGCGCCCTACGCATTGGTCGAATCTAGGCAGACGAATCAATCTTTGGAAGTACGAGTCAATTCACATTTGCCTGTTTTGCATGCGCCCTGTTCCAGTTCTGGAAGCTCGCCAATAGATTCGCGGTGAGGTAGTTGTCAGCGATTTTGCTGTTACGATTATTATGTGTCGAAGCTGGGAGGAAAATAAGCCTCCAACCGAAAAACGTGCTCATGCGCTGGGTGTGCGCGCGTATTATTTCAGTTTCCTGGATGACTGGCTGACGTCGCGTCGCCGACTTCGCTGGATGGATGGATGGATAGATGGGATGGATGAAAGACGGACGCTGCCAGACAGGCAGCCGGCCAGGCAAGCAGACGGACGGGCGGGAGGGCGGACGAACGAACGTCCAAATAATCGTGATTTGGCCATCTCTCTCCGCGCACAACTGACATTAAAGCTCATTCAATCTTCGTCATCGACAGTTTTGCATCAGAAGAAGAGAGGGATCATTAAAATCAAAGGAGAAAGAATGAAACAAGAGCCTGTAGGTCGGTCCGTCTGCTGCTCCTCGTGGTCGTTGGCGATGCCGAAGCGTTTCGTTCAGCAGTTGCGCCCAGGCATATCCGAGCCAATAATAATTGTCGATGGACGACGAGGACGGCCGCCACCGATCGAGCAAAACAACTGCCGGCGACGCGGACGACGACGGACCAGCGAATCCTTCAGCGAGGTCGCCATCCGTACCGATTTTGAAATGCTCACTGTTTTCCCTTGCTTTGTCTTTCCATCCAGCTTTGGCATTTCCGACGACGGCGTTCCATCGCCTCATCAGAAACCGCCACCGCTGCGTATGGATCCACAAGTTCGCTTGGCCGTCGTCTCGATCCACTCACTCATCGTTTTTTCGATGCTCCTTGATACCATCTATTAATTTCTGTCGTGTTCTGAGTCCGATCGTACATTTCGCTTTTGAGGGTGATCGTGAGCGATGTCTACCGCGGAAAGTTGAGATTCATGTGGCGAAGCTAGCCGCGATCGTACAGAGATACTTTGAGCGATGCGTTTGCGTCAGCACCACTCGCGGGAAGCAACGACGACGTTTGTTTTGAACTCATGGATCGACTCCGTACGATTCAGTCTCTTCGGCGATGAGTTCTGCAAAACGGTCGGGGTATCATTGCAGAATCTCCTCCCTCTTCCAGTTCGTTCCCGGGATGCTCATTCCCAAAGGGAGCTCGAAGATGGCTGTAGAAGCTAGACACCTAGACCTAGACAGTGCGCAATTTGCACCGAGCCGTCAAGAAGCAAGCTGGACTCAGAATAATTTTTCCTTGTTCCTAGGTCCATTTTGCAGACATTGGTTCGAGGAGCCTGGGTCGTCCGTGCTGATTGCACCCGTTCGGGATCGAACTATATGCCGTCATCTACATACATCTCGAATCTTAGCTCTCTGACCTTGACGTGAGCTTACTCAAACGTGAGCTCCCCTGCGCATCATTCAAGTTCGGGAAATCCGGATCAACCTGGCTTCATCCATCTCCCACGTGGAATCGGCAGAAGTTTCTCGAGCTTGATGCACTTTAACATTCTCATCAGCTCCGGTCATATCCATGGAGTTTCTGTTTCCAGTTGAGTGACTGGTCGTTCTAGTGTCCAACAGTTTGTCTAGCTGTCAGTCAAGCCTGCATCTTCCTTGGACGTGTCGTTGCCGCTCTCTTGGTTGCTCGTTGTTCTGTGCGCTTGTTGTGTGATTTATGAACGAGTTATGCTGTCTTTCGGTCCGCTTGGTTTCTTTGTTTCTTACTCTCAGTTTGACTTCGACGACGAAGACGACGGTGAAGAAGTCGCCGCCGAAAACGACGAATGGCGACTTACGGAAAAACAGACTGCCCGTCTGCGAGGCAGATTGACTGGTTCTGCCACAACCCCGGTCGTCTTCGGCAGCCTTAAAGTGGCAACGAAGTCAAAGATTCCTTTTGTTTTGTTCCGTTCCTTTTCGCACCTTTGAACGTAGAGCCAATCCTGTTGACAACGGCTGCGAAGTCGGTTCCGTTGGCTTTTGACGAGCGCGTTTTCTGTATCTCGACTCGTCGGTTTGACGTCGTTGTTGTTGCCGTACATTCTGGTGGTGGTTGTAGTTGATTGTAGCGGACCCGGTGACGGCGCAACCTCTGTAACATTTGATGCGCGTAAATATTCGCGTTTAGGCTTCGGTAGCTCTTTAGGCAGCGCGAAGTTCTCGAGAAGAATTTCTCGGAGCGAATCTTTGTTCGCCGCTCAAAGATTTCCGCGACCGAGACGTTTAGCTCTGCGCGGCCCATCCCGAACTCCCCAGCGGGTGTCAATATTCGTGGCGTGATGGTGGTGGTTCTTCCTCTTGCCCGTTTTCTGGTCGCTCGCTTTTCTTTTGAAGAGAACATCACATTGAAACTTACGGGAGGAAACGAGTCGAGTCCATCTGCATCGAGGACATGGAGGGAAGACGAATCACCATGTACCAGGACCCAGAACCGATCTGGCTTCTCGTAGAGTCCTGGAGCAGGCCGAGCATTCATTAATGTTGGCATATCCAAGATCTCGCAAATTCTGCCCTAAGATCCATCCGTACTCCATCATCCATAATCCGGAAAATCAACGAATCGGTATCAGAAATATCAGAAGAAGGTGAATAAATCATGCCACGCGCGGATACTGCGGTACCGAGTGCAATCGGTAGTGTGGTTTCAGTCGCCCGCTCGCTCGAGCCGCAGCGAATCTTCTTCTTACACTCTTCTGGGCTCGCGTCGGCGTCTTCGTCAACGGAGTCGAGGTGAACGAAGTTCAGTGTTTTCGCGGATTCTCATACGTTATATTCCTCTTTCTTTTCCTGTTCTATCTGTCACTGGCGAACGGATGATAAATGATCGTTCCGTTGAGTTGAGCAGCGCTTGGCGACCGAAGGTACCATCCATAGAAGCAGGCGAGCCGACCGGGGCGCTCTTACGGACATTCTTGCGGATGGACACCCTTACCTGCGGCGGCGGCAACAGCCGGCTTCACGAGCGGATAACCGAGTTGAAATGAGCCGCACAAGTAGCGCAACAGAAGTTAGCAACAGAACAACACCTTCCTGCGGGGCGACGACAATTAGAATTAAAAGGGAGATGGTTGGGAATAATGATCATGATGATGATGATGGCGGTGAAGGCGGTTGTGACATCGCGGGTCCTAGAACCATTGTCAATCTGGTGGTGGTGGTGGCGGTGATGGTCAGTGTCGAGGAAGACTTTGAGGATCGTCTGCTCGACTGCATTTTTCCAGACGCCGAACAGACGAACTCTTTTCGAGACAAATCGGCGACGTCGAGCGTCCACCGGCGATCATTTGATCTGTCCTTGCTCGTCGCGAGCAAAATTTCGACTTCTGATCCTGCTCCCGATCGGAGGATCCTACAGAGACAGTAGAGACTATATCCACGGAGCAGGAATCTAGGAACAGCTCTAAGAATCGAGATCGATTCCATGCGATCAGCGAAACAGCGTGATCTTCATCCTACCTGGGGAGAGAGGCGATTTCTTCTCACCGATCGTCATCGCTGCGAGACAGAACAGAAGTCTCAATCGAGACAGAGTTTCCAGTCGAAAACCAAACGATCGTGTCGCTGTTCGCACTTGAAGGATGAGACGGGCGAAAATAAGAAGTAGAACAGCTACCACCGCCACCACGTCGACGGGATCGAAGTAACCGAGTCAAGTTCAACGTCATCGGTGCGACGCGACGTCAACGCGAATGACGCCACATGGAGCACAATTGGACCAGCTCCCAGCCAGTCAACCGACCGACCGCCCGCCCGCACGCCGACGCTTGTCTCAATGACATAACCCACAAAGTCGAGGAGGATCATGGGACATTTCTGCATGCAGAAAACCCACAAGATCCGCGGAAATTAGTAGCGCGAGGGTGAAACTCCTGTTGCTCCCGGTAGAGTCAAGATCTCATCACCAAGAGTTTGGGGCAAGAATGTCATCTACATCGAGCATGAGATCCTCCGCAAATCGCGAAAAGTCGCGTTTGTCCGAGGAAAGCTCCAAAAATTGAATCATTCGTTCGAGTTTCTGCAGCTCTCCGTATTTCTTAGGCAGCGATTGAGTGATTTCCTCCGCGCCACTCGAGTCGACCATCGGGTGGCGATAATGGTGAACAGGATAAACATCGGGGAGAAAAAAGGAACAAAGCCAGCTCGTGGAGTGGGCGGTGGTTTCTCGCTCGCTGGCTCGCTCACTCGCTCATTCGCCGAGAGCACCGACTCGCACGATTGTGGCTGGAAGACCGGCAGCAGCGGTAATTTGTTCGAAAGATATGGATCGTTTTCTTTAGCTGCGTTTCTTTAATGCTTTCTCTCCTTCTTTCTCTCCACCGGACTGTCTTCTCTTTCACTTTTGTATTCCAGCTGTTCGGGAAGTGACGAGAAGAGCTGGAGGATAGACATTCCCTTGAACGAGTACACGGTCGTTGTTTTCCGATTTCTATCCACTGACTTCCGAACCTAAAACTCGGAGATCACATGTGAAACTCTCGTTACCGTGACGATGGAATTTTCGACCGAGCGGTTCGGGAAAGTTATGCAAGGTACCGTCCCTCGAGCAACATTCCGTCGGACACCTCACCGGAAGACAGAAGGAAGCGTGATTTTTTTTTATACAGAACTGCGCGAAAACGAACGAAGGCTGGAGGAAAGACGAACTTCTGAAACGACGGGAGACAGGACACACACCCTCAGAGCGCGAAAATTATCAGAACGAGGCGCTAGAAGCTGAAAAAGACGGACTTGAAAAACCGCATCCCTTGAAAACAATGAAGCAGACAGAAAGGCAGACAGAAGAAAAGAGAGAAAGAGATATCAGCGTCTGGAAATCCGACGAAGCTGAATTCGTCAGAAGCAGAAATTTGCGTTGGCCAAATTAGTGTTTCACTCTTCACTTTTGGTCGTCCGTCGTCCGCCGCCGTCCGCAGTTGGTAGTTGGCCTCTTGGCCGTTGATTTATGACTTTCTATCTTCTTTTTTTTCTGTTTCTCCTACGGTGTGTTGTTGCATTACATCTATGGATGTCTGGATAGATGGACAGATGAACGCACGATTGAATGAGCTGTCCGAGGGAAGGATGACTCGACACGGAATACATTGACGGATAATGCTTCGGACGAGTGTATTTCTCGACCGATGGACGAACGGATGAATGGAATGAAGAATCCGATGGAAAATAATAACACTAGAACAATGCTTTGAGTGCAGATGGAGGTGCTGATGGATGAATAGATGGATGGAGACAGACGAATGAATGAATAATGATCGGATGACTTGATGAAACGAGGTCAACGCATCGGCATCTGCTGGGGCGGTTCGGGTGGCCATCGCTCGCAATCGATCCGCGATGAAATCGTCGTCTTTTCTGTCACAGAATTTCTCTTCCTGTCGCGAAAACTGTTTCTGCGGCTTTGAAACCGGAACTACCCGGAGAGCCTCGGATTTGCTAGAGATATCATGGACCCGCTGACAACATTGAACTATGTATAACCAAGATGAGTGGAATGATTCGAGAGTGATTTTGTTTCTCGTTTTGATTTGCGCGATCGACAGAAAGAGAGGACGGTTGCAACGTTTGTCTTTAGATGATGGCAAACGGCTTCACGTTTTCCATCAAACAGAATTTCGGATGCGGGTCTCTCGTGAGCGTCGTTTCCCTTCGTTCATTTTCGGTTATCCGACAAGGATACAATTCTACGAAACGGCATGCATAAGCGTCGGGGAGTGAGAGCGCTGCATTTTCATTCGTTGCTGCAAAGTTGCTGCGTTGCGGAAAATAAGACTGTGCTGGAAACTTCGAAACTTGGACTCATCGTCAGTATCCTCGGTCGTTCAGGAGTACATAGTAGGAAGAATTCGGTTTGGTAATCTTATGATATGCATTCTCTGGAAGTTCTTGTCCATTCTGTCTTCAATCGTAGGACGAGAGAAAGCGTCACGTTAGCTCGTCCTGGGTGAAGCGCAATTCTTCACGCGCTTGACGGCTGTACGACCGAGCAGCGATTAAAGAAGGCGTGTCGTTCTCGCATGTACTTGTTCGTTACTTTTCTTCATGTATTCGGAAGGCTCGTTCCGTTTGCTGGCCAAATCATCTCGAGAAACATCCAGATGTTTGATTGTGCGACTCGTCTGCCGGCTCATTCGTATGCTCGACCCTTGCTTCGTCCATCTATCTATCTGTCTGTCTGTCTGTCTAACAAAAAGTCGAACCTTCGTTAGAGCCGGTACCAAGCAGCATATTGTGTATGTTGACATGGAAATCGACTCGTCATTATGAGCCATCATGCACGAGCTATTGGGAACGATCGAGAATCGCTATCTCCAATGGCTGCGCCCAACAATTGATCTTCCTCCGAAGCAGCCATGTCGTGTGATGATTGCACTGGAACATCTCGAGAAACGGAAATCCGTACTCTGGACCTTTCCGCAAGCTCTCACCCGATGAGGATTGAGAACGAATTGAACACTTTCAGACGTTTTCGGAGTGAGAAGAAATTTCTCAAAACCAATTGACTGAGCAATGCCTGCTGCTGTTGCGGCCGGCGCCACAGTCACTGCTCTCTTCAGGGAGAATTTCTGCCTCAAAGTTCTTCCTCGAAAAAGCCAGCGAAGAATTGCTTCTCGATTGGGAAGGCGAGAACGGGGAGTAGCAGCATTTTCATTGCTGGAGATGTCAGTAGAAACAAGTTGAGCATAAGTTGTGTTTTTGGGACAGTCAGCTTGCTCTGAGTGAGCCGAGGGACCTGGCATTGAAGGAGGGGAGGCAGACAGGCAGGCAAGCAAGCGGGCTTGCTGTTCCTTCGCGTCGCTATAACTCGTGATCACAACACTTTATTACAACTCCTCGTGCGCCGCACTACCTCCACCATCGTCACCGGCGGCGGCGGCGGCGGCGGCGGCAGCAGCAACAACACGAATCTTTCTGAGACAGAAGAAACCAGCGAGAGAGACAAAAGTTTGAGACAAGCGACCATGGTAGTGAACTTATGGCATCACATCACCTCACGACCTAGGAGCGCTTGTCTGAAATTCCCCTCCGACCCAGTAACAGTGAATTCCTCTTGCTCGATCCCTGTTATTGGGACCCTCTATCTTGGCGCGTATGCCATCTACCTGACTGGACCCTGTGGCCTATCGAGTTTCGTGGGGAATTTGTATCAATCCTGGAATTTTCAAAAATTTGGAAAAAGTTCCGGATCTCAAAGATTCCGTTGTCCGCTGAAATCGCTCAAATCTTTGGAGGAATCCGCGACCGGCTCGACATTGGACGACCTCGAACAAGCGGAACCTTGGCGAACCCGCAGCTAGTTGAGCTTTCGATCAGCGGTATGACATGTTCGCCCGCATGTCTGTGTCGTGGATTAAATCACAATACGTTGATGTGGCTGGCGGTCGCTCGTAGTGGTTACTCGCATAGATTGCTATTTCGTGTGCATCCATCCTCTAC
Source organism: Neoseiulus californicus (assembly GCA_028455905.1). Taxonomy (NCBI): domain Eukaryota; kingdom Metazoa; phylum Arthropoda; class Arachnida; order Mesostigmata; family Phytoseiidae; genus Neoseiulus; species Neoseiulus californicus. The sequence goes on along the minus strand of JAMQGS010000002.1, from coordinate 5,693,616 downwards.
GCATAGGATACTCCTAGCGGAGAATGATTTACCACCGTGCAAGTTGATGGTCAATTTCGTATCTAGTGATTCTGCATCCTTTGAAGTATTCGTCCTCGGATCGGATAGACCGCGTCAGCCACCTAAACACGTGGTTTCAGGATCTCTATCTGGGCCTTGGCCGGACCGCGCGATTCTAATTCTCAAAAAAGCGCGATCGAAGCTGTGCGTCATAAACACGGATCGGGCGCTTGTCCTTGGAATCGGAGCCGAGGTGAACCCCTGAGTCGGCCTTCACTCCCGGAAGCAGAATCCCATGACAAGGTCGATACCTGTTTATTCCTGTTATACCCTTATTCTTGGTTTGTCGGTCTGTCGACGGCATCAGGACGTAAAATCGTTCTTACTCTTCGCCTGAAGGAATGGCACAAGAGGAGGCGAGGGGGAGCCGGAAGGGGAGACGAGGAGCTATTCCAGCGGGGAATAAACCGAGGGAGAAAGTGGGAGGAAGGCGGCGAGCGCGCAGGACGACGGCCAATTGTAACACAATAAAGAGGCCATCGATGCCGCGTCTCACGTCTGACACGTAGCGCCATAACCGTTGAGAAGAACGAAGAAAGCCTAGAATCCTGGCTAGCGCCAGCCCCACCAAGCAGAAACAGCTCACATGAGGACGAGGGAGCATGAGAGAGGGAGAGTGAAGGGGGCAGAAGTGGAGCAGAGAGAATAAGACGTGGGAAAAAACAACCGACCCACCGGCCAGCCGCCCACCCACAAACCCACCGGCTGAGCGAGAGATGGACCGACCGACCGACAGACGAGAACGAAATCCTCTACATCTCGATATCTGCGCGCGTTCGACGCTTAACGCGGATTTATAGCCGATCGGCCTAGCAGCCGAAAGGCAAGCATCGGACCCGTCTATCTGCCGGCCTACCATCGTCGCGAGCTTACCCCAAACGCCCTTGTCTTCAACCTCTTCCTTCCCCCCCCCCCCCGGAACAAACACATCAATGGCAACCGTTGCGAACGGGGCTGCGTCGACGCAACACAAGTCAGCCAAGGATGAAGGTGAGGAAGAAGTCGTAAGGCCTCCGCTGGAGGTCGAACCTTGCCCCGAATGGAGATCATTCATAAAGGATAACTTTGAAGGCTCAACGATGCAGGTAGAGCTCACCGAAAGTCGCACATGAGCCCCAATTGATGCCTGGGCATCTTCCAGGGAGGTTGAGGGGTTGGGGGTTGGGGGCTGGGGACATGGGAACTCGGATGTTCAATGACAATTTTTCCATATCGTTCTCAATCTTTAGTGGAAGTCCAGTGTTTCTAATGTTGACGTTGGGCGAAACAATGCGGCTTCCCACACGGAATGGCGTTCGATGTGCAGGTGTCCACACTTATTGGGAACTAATGCGTCGACGCTGCTGACGTCGTTTGTGCTGCTGTTGCTGCTGCTGCCCCTAGCATCGCCCTTATTGTCGTCCAGACAGGGAGGAAGCTTTGTTGAGTGCTCGATCGTCGTCAGATGGTCAGTCGCAGCAGAAGCAGCAGCAAGCATTAGTAACCTGCTGCGGACGTGTGAATGGTTTTTAGATTTACTAGGAGAGAAGAGTCCTCCTTGCTCCCAGCTCCTCCCGCCGCCGCCACCGCCTCCCCAAGCCCTCCCTGGTGTTCAGTCGTCCTGTTTCACGACGACGACGGCGACGACGACGACGATGCTTCTACAGCTGCAGTAGCTGCCTTCTCGTTCTCCTCGTCCGTTGGTTCGTTCGTTCGTCTGTTCTCCTGCTGGTGCTGCCTCTCATTCTATGGTAGAGGCGTGAAGTATCGCTGTGAGTGTGCGTCTCTAATTGAGAGACCGCTCCGCCATATAAATCCTCATTTGAGTCCAGAAGGCCTCACGCAACTCTTGAAGTGCCGCTACGTGATCGCAAAAGATGAAACTGCCTTTTTTTCTATAGCAAACGCTGTCTAAGGTTACCCGACAGCCCGACTGCCGTAGTCTCGTTCTCTACAGTAGGCGGCGAGTAACCAGCGCGGCGTCGAAGCCACCGAGGCACTTCTCCAAGCCGCCAGGCTGTTACTCTACGCTGTGCAACTCCCGCGGAACCACTTGAGCAAGCATCCGAGCCCGGGCAGTTCCGAAATGAGCGAGAGTCAAAGCAGGTTCCCACCTTGAGAATGGAGCTGAGCAGCAGGATGTGGAGGCGGAATACGATCTGGTTTTCCGATTCTCGTGGTTTACTTCTACTTTTGCTCGAACGACAACCTGGGTTTGAGCGGTGAGCATCGTTTCCCTGTCCCACCGTTGTTCCTCTCCTAGCGCGAAGAAAGTGATCCTCTTTGAGAATCTCCTCGTGCTCCTCCTGTAAGAGTACTTTGAAAACCTTCATCACCTATTCCGCGAGATGCTCGCCGCGTGTAGGGCAGAGTGGAATCGAGTGTTTCGTGATCTTGTTGCCTCGACTTGTGGAACATCGTGGGTTGTCGTCGGCGCGGATTTTTTCCCTTCCGCGCACTGTTTCGCTCCATTTTGTCTCGGAAGCGGCGAGAATCCTATTGTCCCTTTTATTCCCGGTGTCTGAGAATGAGCTTAGCGACATCGGCGGTGGCAGAAAGCACATCTCGGGCAAAGAGCCGCGATGGTATGCTCTGATGAAATATTCCGGGCGTCGAGAACATTCATAGTTGCTCCTCATCGGCGCAGAATGGCAAACACATTCAATGCGCTGGTGCAATTTTAGTAAATTATATAGCACGAACTCTACAACCGGCCGGGAGAGATGGAATGGGAGAGGAAGACATTGTCGTGGCTCACGCGTACGGGGGCGGCGACATGATCGTCCCATAGAGACCGCTTGCTACCTGCCGCTGCCTGGATGAGTGGTTGCCTGCCTGCCTGGCCGACCGGCGATAGGTTGACTGTCTTCGAGACAAGTTACGCCTTGAGGGTGTTGTACCGAGAATTATGCACCAAACTGCAAAGGCCGTATCCAAAGAACATTACGATGCCAACAGCTCGCCCGAGCTCGTTCAGAGGGCATTTCGGTGAACTCGACGTAGATCTTCATTTCCGAGCCGAGTACCATTAGCCGTCATCATCTAGTTCCACCAACAAACCATGTGGTATATGAATCATTCCTTTTCGATTTCGATGCATTGATCGGAAATCATTGCAACAAATGAAACACGCGGCAGTCGCCCAACATGAAGACTCCGTTACAATCGAATCTCGCGATATTCACGAAGACACGTCACTACGAACCACGTGCCTTCAAAATTTTGATTAGGACTACCCTCAGGTCTTGATCTTGGGGATTGGGCATTTCCCAGACTCGGATTGATCGAGGCTCAGTGGGAATCTTGAGTCGCACACAAAAGGGAGAGAAGCTATAAATGAACCTCGGAACTGAACGGAGCCGCTGCTGCAATGGAGGCAGCGGGCCAGTCTGACATGAAGGAGTTCGATGAGCACTTCATCACGTAGCCTGATGAACTGCGCCGGCAGCTCTAGATAGGTCTCCAGGGCGTTGCTCGTTGCCGTCCAGCCGTATATCCTTAAGGCAATTATATTAAATCAGCTTATTTACGATGAGGGGAACACCGGCGGCAGTAGGGATGGAAACAGAGGAGAGGAACAATGGCGGCACAGAGGAATAAGGGAGCGACAGATGAGCATCTGCTGCAAGCCTTGCGACGCACAACTCCGAGGAAACTGTGTCGGACGAGAGAGAATGTTTCACTCATGACTCGTGGGTCTCATGTTGTCGATATTGAATCATTGTTTCGAAAGTTCAAGAGGGAATTTTTTAATCCGGAATCTGATTGTGGGTTGCTTGGAGCACCGAACTGGTCTAGAAATGGTAAATGTGAGAGAAGCCAAGAAGGAATGGCTTTTTGAGATCGTTCAACAATTCAAGACATCTGAACAGTCCCTATTTTTCTCGTGTTGCTCGCAACGACTGTAGGACATCATCAACTATGCACGGTGCACGTAGGAAAATCTGACACGTCATTTGCTCTCTGCTGCCGAGGAGGACGACGACGACACCGTCGCGAGCTTTGTTTTTCTTGGTCGTGCTGAGAAAAATCACATATGCTCGTGTATTCATCGTGAGACGATGCGTTGCTCGCCACGAACGGGAGACCGAGCAACCGAGTGAGCGAGCGAGTGAGCCCGCCACCTGCTAGTCGGCAAGCAATGCTGCGCTTCCATGTCCCGTAAGTCATATCTTTGTTAGTTTTTTGCCTCGTGTTGCGGCTCCAAGCGACCGGCTGGTTGATGCCCTAGCGACCTTACCCCCTTCGTTCTTTTTTGGTCTTCTTTCTTCACTCCCCTCATACACGCTTCGTGGGATGTCTCCGACTGTTGCAGTGGGCATACATTTTCATTTAAAGAGAGAGATGGAACAGAACAGGGAGAGCTACAACCTCGAGCAAACGACGAAGGAGAGTTATCATACACCTGTACGCGGTGGGGTACAAAAGGAAGGTAAACGGACGACAACGGCGACGGGGGCTAGGGCGGAGAGGGAAGAGAAGAACAACTGAGAAAACAAGCGAATGCGTTAAAGCCCCGCCGAAAAATGTCTACTGTGCTCCACCGACCGACATGCAGAGATTTAGCGACTGCGGCTGCTTCAGCATCAGGAACATTGCGACCACTCCATTGCGACACTCGGCTAGAAGGTACATATAAGAGCATGCGGGCGAATGACAAATAACAAAGGAACTGAGAAGGGAATACTTGCAAGAACACTGTCACCACAATGGGAAGGAGAACCGCGCGCCGGATGAGGCTCTCACCGAGTTGAAGTGGTTTTTTGATTCCATTTTTCAACTCACCTCGTCCTAGCAGCGATGGAACGAGGAGTTGCCTTTTGTCGTCGGCGAACCTGCAAGCGGCTCGCGGCACAGATGGCTACCAGGCAGACGGACTCGGTGGCATAATCATATGGAAGTGACATACGCATCGGACACATAAATACAGATCGAGCAAACGAGCTACCATACAGCTATAAGCCCTCTCGCTCTTTAGTTCAAGGGAACGCATGTGGAACCTCTAAGGATCAACTCTAGCATACGCATCAAACGTCCGTTGCTCGGAAAACTTTATCTTATGGAAAAGACGGTCTGATGAACCGCTCGGAATTTTCAAGATCAATCTTTTCGATAAAGCTAGGTTGATAAATCCCAGGGTATAGCGAACCGATGTCGATCTTTGAGCGAACGACCCAACATCGATCAATGCTGATCGGTCTCAATCGCACGATCACGGGTTGCTTGTTTGCTCGCGGTTGCGCCAGGGGGCTCAAATTCCAGAGCTCCATTTGGACATCATCGGCTTGCGCTCACTTTTTCGCTAGCTTGTCGACTTACTGGTTGGCTTGTCGAGGTGCCTGTTTCGCTAGCTTACTCGCCCGCTTGTCACGATCATCATGCTCTCCGAGCGGGCGAGCGAGCGAGCGAGCCAGGAAGCAGGCAGGCAAGCAAGCGAGAAGGCCGGTCGACGAGCAGGCAAGTGAGCAAGCAGCTGAGTGTTCATTTATCATGGATGAGCGGACGACATTTGCTCGCCGACTCAACAGAGAAGCACTTCGTTCTCCATCAAATCCGAAATACTGACCTCATCGCTCGTGAAGCCCGTACACAACTCTCGTTGGTTGTTATTACTCGCAGTCCCCGTCTTGAATTGCGAGTTTATGGATCCCCCGACGTAGGCTCAACGCCGTTGCGGAGCACGGTGGACCGGCAGCGGCCAAAAATACTCATGGCGTTGCGCTCGAACCCTACGGCGAATATCGCTCGCCATTTCTCCACTGTGCAACGTAGTCGTACTGCTTAACCGCTGGAGATTCGATCGGAACCAGGGAATCCTTCGGACCTCACACTAATTCGTCAGGCATAACAGGCAGTTCAGGATTCTATAACTCTTCACGTTTCCGGAGTCTTTCCTGATTCCGGAAATCTGCGCCGGAGTCGAGGTCTGTCCCACCAAGGCCTTGAAGTTCGCTCCGGGAAGGGTTCGTAATCTTCCGGACCCCGTATCCGATTGGTTCGTTGTATTTGAAGTTTTTTATCTCATGACCTGGCTAGCTGGTTATCCGCCCCATTCGCTACCTGACTAGGTTGTACTCTGGAATGTCCGACATCTGATATCTGATACAGTTCGCGCGGTGGGATTTTTGGAAAGAGTTCCGCCCTCTTAGGACTTACAAAGTGAACATCGATCGTGGAGCACCAGTCGCCGACCGTACCCGGCGATCCCGGAAAATCTTTGACTTCGAATTTCGGTTGCATCTCCCAACAATTTTCAAACGAAATCCAGAAGTGTTCGACAAGAAACTCAATTCTAATTGGAGATCCTCCATCCGTGGAGAGTTTTCACCACGATATCAAACAGAGCTAAAATCTTCGCACTTCGAAAGAATTCGTTCCCTTCCGAAATCTGTACAGAGCCAAGAAGAGTTTGCCACCTGCCGGCGTGTCGTCTAATGACAGATACGTCCGTCGTAATGGTTTCGAGGACGATGGGATTTGTCTATCTATCTGTTCGTTCATCGTTCGTCCGTCCGTTCGTTCGCTCGCTCGCTCGTCGGTCTGTTTATTCGTGTGTCTATGGAGACTCGATGGTAGCAGCAGAAGCGGCACAGAACTTCAATCTACTTCAAGGCCTCGTTTGATCTATGGCCGCGAAGCGAGAAGACGTCAAAGCAAGTGAATAATTGCTTCTGCATTCGAAAGCCGCTGTGTCGTTCAGCCAACTGATATGACTCAAAATATATAATTGTCTCTCGCCGGTCCCCCCTCTCTCGTCCGCTCGCTTTCTGTACGTCCGAGTAGTGAAGTTCGCTGTTGCGACGATGAAGTCCGTCTGCTCGCGAAGATTTATTACCATCGGCGATCTCACGGCGTTTCCGTCTGAAATTGTTGGCTGCAACAACAGCTTTGACAACAAGCATGGAGTCCGAGGGATCCCCACCGCCCAAAGGACTCTTCTGCCTCGATCGATTCTCTGTTGTCGATCGGATGGATCCCACGTCTTTCGACATCTTTCAGCACCGGATTGCGCGCGCCTCTCTCAGTCGGGTCGCTGGAATACTGCCAGAAGTACCAGGAAATCATGCGGCATGCTCTACTTTGGTCGTTGCCCATCCGGAACCAACTTAGAATGTATCACCTCGTTGGAATCCCCCTACAAAACCGGAATTTGAGAGAAGATTTTCATCTACAAATGGTCTCCACCTAATAGGACCATATTGCCGCCTGACGAGGATTCGGATTCTGCTTCGGATGACCGATTGGTCTGATCACGCGGCGGTGCAAAGGGTGAAAAACCCTGTCCTAGGAACGAACCCTGACACTCGGTCTTGCATGCAGATCGTGAGCAATTGGGAAGAATGACGCAGTTGTTTTCGATTTTAGAAATCTTCGGTTTTTTGCTTTGTTTGTTTTATTTTGCATTTGGAATTTTTCTCTCAGGTGTTTCCAACTACATTCATCTCCTTTCTTCAATTATTTGTCGTTGCTTTCTGTCGCAGTCTGTCAGTTGAGCTGCTTCCTTTCAGTTTCGATTTTCGTCGTCATGTTCTCCCTCATTAAGGGGGTACGTTGGGATAATTTATTCAATTCAATCAGAATATGTCCTACATCTATCGATTCGAACCCGGGCGAACCCACAATTCTGATCCTCGGTTTCTGCCCTCACGTAGACGCTGCCGACATCCGACATACTTCCTTATTTTAATAAATATCATTCATATTTACAAAAAACGTGTGGTTGTTGATGTTGCTCTCGTCTTGGTATAATAGTTATCAGCATCAATATTGTCGGTGTTATTGTATGCTGCTGTTTTTGTTGTAATCCCAGACGATGATGATTGCATCCATGATCATCATCATCATCAACATTCTCTCAATTATTATTACTGCTTGTAGTTGTTGCAATCAGAGGAAAGTTCGTATATACGTATACTGAGTACAGGAGTTGCCGAACAAGAGCCCAGCGAAAATGTGGCCTCTCAAAAGAAGGAGAGCTTATGGGTAGAAGGCGCGGGTTCATGAGTGGCAAACTCTACGTATAATCTCCGTGGATTGCAAGGATAATCGGCTCACGGAGTTTTGTCGCTTATCTTCACTACTTTGTCGCTAACGTTGACAATTCTTCGGTGGCGGCGGCGGCTTCCGACAACCTTACTGACTTTTTCTCTCTACTTAGAAATCACAAAAACCTCTTAAGTACAATTATCACGGCCGCAAAAACGACGTATGCTGCGAGCCGTGGTTCTGAGAGGAGGTTTCAGGAGCAGGGTAAGTGGGCTTAGAGGGGGTAGAAGAGGAAAACGTTTAAAATCTCTCTACTACGTATTTACTATGCGCGCTGGTTGCTTTGTTTGCCATGGTTTGTAGGTGGGTGAGTCGGTGGGTGGTTTGGGAGGGTCGCTCTCGAGTTCGGGGAGATCAGAAGTTCAAAAAGCCAGAACCCGGAGCGATGACTTAGCTTGGAATGCAATTAGTTCTTTCGAGACCGCCCGGGAAACAACTCTCCGCAGTTCGAGCCATTTTCGAAACTGCTCATGATGCTGGGAGAATATGATTTCCACCGTTAGGAGTCCAGAAAGAGATCCAAAGTACAACAAAAGGAGTTACAGTGTTAAAGTAGGTAATGTCTTTTCCCTTTTTGCTTCATTCCCTCCAAACTGTCCGTTTCCATTCTTTAAGCTAGAGAGGAGCACTCTTCGAACTGATGAGTGGAATGAGAATCTTTCCGCGAGATTCATTTGCAACTAATCTCGGTCCGCCGTATGTACACAGACACAAGCACTCAACTCGCTCACACGCGCCACACATTCGAACACAGTGTCGATATTTCCGCTCAATCGGTCGGAACTCACTCTACAGTAAGATCAGTGATATGACGTCGTGAAGTGCTTCCATACGTCTTCGGGTGATATGTCTCCAGGCCCCGTTATGCACCTGCACGTCAGACTCCGGACTAGGTGAGACGACGACGACGACGAACACCTTGTTGCTCGTTCCACTATTCTCGACTCGACCCCGAGAGCCTTTCCAGGCTCGTGCGTGTGCTCCACAGTCAGTCAATGTCGACCTGGCTCAGTTTGGCCCAGAAGTTTTCGAAGTCAGATTACACGTACTTCGAAGATAACTGCTTGGCCAGCTCTGCATACTTGAGGAACTTCGAGTGGGGCGAGTCGTTTGCAGATGATGCGGAATCAGACGCTACCGATGGCGGTTGCGACGGCGCTGGAGAAACGGAGCCTCGTTCGGAGTTTTTGTCCGTATCTGAATTGTTGTCGGCTTTGATGAAATGCATCTTCGTCACGTGATGCCTGTAGGCTCCTTTCGAAACGAACTGGGAGTCGCAGAACGCGCACTTTATGGATGAGCCTTCGGGAGAAGCGGCAGCTCCATCCCCACAGGCCCACGAAAACGCTAGAATCGAACCTGCGGCTCCCCCGGGCAGACCCCCTAAACCCGCCGACGACACCGCTGACTGTCTATGGGTCTCGGTTTTGTCAAGAAGTTTCTCGAGCTCTCGCAGCGGATTGTCCTTGTTCTTGTTCTTGGATGATTTCTGAGGTGAAGGCGCTTTGATTTCATCGTGGATTGACGCCGCGCTTTCCGCTCCAGGAGATCGGGAGTGGATTTGGCGTTTGTCGTCTGCTACGGCGCCGCCAGCTGTAGCGGCGCCGCCGCCACCGGCGAGATGTTCCGGCGCTCCGGGACTCGAGGCCCTCGTAGAGGACTCCGAAGGTGCGGGTGAGGATCGGACATGAGCTCCAGGTGCTGCGGGAGAAGGTGCGGAACGGCTCGACTGTCTATCAGGTGAACTATTACCGCCGTACTGCGCCCTCCCGATGCCGCTTGGAGTCGAGCCTCGGCTAGGGTGGTCGAGACCTTCGGAGGATCCCGGACTTTTTAGCATTTGCGCCGCACTTATTGCACTGTTGAAGTTCCTTGGAGATCCCGCGGGATGCCAAGGTGGGTAAACTTCTTCGTCGATGCCAAGCCGCTGAAGAATCCCGGATCCCTGCTGGCGCTTGCCTTTGCCATCGAACGACTTTTCCACGAGTTTTTCAAGCGACGCAAGAACTGATCCTCCTCCCGCCGATGACGACGCGGAGTTTCCATGATGGTGATGATGATGATGCGTTTGATGGTGCTGCTGTTGCTGCTGTGACTGGTGATGGGAAACATGATGAGAATGGTGGGTATCGTTGAGCTCTTTGGAGGAGTCGACAGATTTCGGAGTCACTGATCGATGACTTTCGCAGTCATCGTCTTCGGCATCCCTCCCCGTCCCTCCCAGCAGGGGTCCTCCAAAGAGTCGTGAGCATTGCTTTAGGTGCGTCACAAAGTCTTTAGGTTCGACTTTGTCTCCGCACTCGTCACAGGTGATTCTTCCCATTGCCAGTTGGGCGGCTAGAGCTTGTTCTGGACTTGTCGCTTGCCGTTCGAGCTCGAGAAGCTTTCTGACGGGCAGAGACTTCTTGCCGCGATCCGCGCGACCTTGATTCCTCTTAGACGGTGGAGTGGTTGCCGTTGCGGGTTGCGGACTGTTGACCGCGTTGGCCGCCGCGTCACCGAACGCCCTCAAAATGTGGTCTTTGTAGTGGTTGTACTTCACCATGTGGGTGCTGAGGTCTTTGAGCGATCCGAACGTTTGGTCGCAAACCTTGCACGTCATCACGTTGTTGTTCGCTTGCTGACTTTGGTTCTGTGCTGCTGCAGCTGCCGCTTGCTTCTCTTCGGGAGATTTCCACGAGACGATTTGCTCCTGACTGATGATGTTCGTGTAGTGTTGAGTGACTTTCATATGTTGCGTCATGTCGGCCAAACTCTTGAACGACTGTCCGCACCACATACACTTGAGGATCTGACGAGTTTGCTCAGCGCCCTTCCCCAGCCAGACATCTTGTCCGCGAACCAATTTACGAGGCAGAGGAACTCCGTCTTTCGTCGTTGCTTGCTGAGGATGCTGTGGCGGGGCGGGCGCGTTGTGGTGAGCCTTTGCTGAACTTGCGTTTGCCGCTTGCTGCTGCTGCTGCGATAACACCGGAGAACTCGCGGCTGCAGCTGCCGCGGCAACCGCCGCCGCAGCTGCTGTGGCCTGGGCTGCGGCAGCGACGACGGCCGCACTCGACGACATCGGGGCCGACGACGACGCGGACGAAGATGACGAAGACGACGCGGCTGCCGCATGCATTCCAGCCATTCCACAGCGAGGCGAATTCTTCATGTGGATTGTCATATCGGCCAATGATTGGAACTGTTCCTTGCACCAGACGCAAGTGAAAACGTCTTTCGTCTGCTCGCCCGACCTACTGATCCATTGCGATTGCCAGGGGTTCTGTCGGTTCGAGGGCCTGAACGAATCTCTTGTTTTCAGGCCGTGAGCGTCGAGTTTCGGTTGTTTCGCTGGTTTCCAATCGAGTTGGCGGTTTGCGGCAGCTGCCGACATCGATTTCGGGGTCGGCGTCCATTGAGCAGCTTCGATTTTCGACGCCAACGACGCCAGCGGACCCATGGCCGATGACGATAACGACATGGCAGGCAGACTAGAACGAGGGCACGGAGACATCGACGACGCCGACATCGAGGACGGTGTCGATGAGGTCGACGTCGTCGTCGTCAGGTGTCCGCCTCCGTGCGACGGTTTTCTCGAAAGATCCAAAGGTGCATCAGGGGCGTCGCCGGGAGTTTTGCCGGGACTCGGAGTTGCTCGTGGAAGAAGCAGCGGTGGGGATCGACTGCAGTCCTCATCGTCCGAGGAGCGGCGCACGCTGAAGTCGAGAGGATTTGCGGCTACCACGATGGCTTCTGGTGAAGGGTTCGGTGAGCGCTTTACGTTCGCTGACGAAAGCGTGTTATTGTTGTCGTTCATGAGATCATGTTTCAGAGCCACCTCGCGGTCCTCGGAATCGTCATCGCCTGCAATAGGAAACAAAAAAGCTTGCTTAGTGAATCGAAGCGATTCATGATCATCATCATCATCATCGGCCACAAACGAACGAATAGCGCACAGTCGAATGTCTATCGAGCTCGGAGGTAATTCAAGCCGAACCAGCGCCGGACGAGGCCAATCGAGCTGAGCTAGGCAAGGCAGGGCAGGGCCTGTGTCAGAATCCGGAGTGAAAAAAAAACACAGTCAGTCAGTCAGTCAGCTCGCTAGCCAGTGAAGCAACCAATGCACAAATTGTTCTCCGTCTGGCTACAATTAATCATCGAGAGAGATATTTCATCTGGATGGGGCACCAGGCAGCACCGCACAGTCGCTGCTTGCCGACAATCGCAATCGGCGACGATGACGACGACAACAACAACAACGATGATGACGAAGATGATGTTGACGACGACGACGACGACAACTCACAGTTTACAGAAGAGAGAAACATGAAAGCCGAAAGAAATGGGCCAGCTAGCGTCCGTCTTGTTCCCTCATCATCTGTTGGGACGTGCGCTCTTTTCGGTAAACCGATCTTCCTCCGCTCTCGCTTCGCCATATTTTCTTTCTTCTCTCAACTCGCTTGCCTGCTCTTGGAACCGCACATAATCTCCATCAGCTGCGATGGTCGCCTCTGCAGTTTTCCCTCTGCTGCTGATGAGACGATACCGTCATGAAACTAGTAGAAAACCCGCACTCATTGGTTCATCACGGTTGAAACCGTGTTTATATACTTATTATGGAGCGAGCAACTTCCAGATCCAAAGAAAAATTCTCCTTAGAGGGTTCTAATTTAATCTCGGGGGAAGTCATAATCCGTGAAAATTCTGGTTGCAGGGATGACCGTATTCGAGTACGATTTCGATAGTTTTGCGAGCGGTTTTCATTCACAATTTGTGAAGATATCCCTTTTCAGTATCAAGATGCCCCAGGCGAATTGAGTTGAGCTCTGCCGAGTGGCTCAACGTGGGCAAAAAAAAGTGGACTAGGACAAAGAACTGGGCACTACACTGAGAAGCAAAAGTGGGATGAACCGAGAGCTGCGATAATGGTGATCGGGGGAAGATGGTCGTGATGATGCGATGCAGTTGCAGGATGAAAGCTGTTGCCAAGGTGGAGCGAGCGAGCGAACGCGTTCGTTCATCAATCAATCTATCTATCTATCTCTCCGTCCTGTCCGTCCTTGTCTGCCGGCGAAGCTCGGTGAAATTCATTCACTCGGTGACTCATGGATCATCAGACCACTAGTGGCGATGCTGCATCAATCAATCCCTAGCTGGATCAATTCATCCATCCATTGATACGCTCTTTGGATGAGAGTGCCTGTCACTCATCAGTCGGTCAGGAGACCGGTCAGCCAGTCTGGCAGTCAGTCACACAGTCAGTCGGTCTCGCGGTTCACCGGCCAGTCGGTTCATGGAGCTTGTGTCTGTGTATGGATCTCGCAGTCTGTGTTTCTAACGAAGGCGGTCATAATAAATGATGCGTTTGAAGGCAGAAGAGAGGAACACGGAGGAGAGAAGAAACGAACCAAGCTCATGATGGAGACGACGACGACGACGAAGAAAGAAAGAAGAAGAAGAAGAAGCGATTGATGATTCACGCTCCTCCATTAATCAAAGTGAGACGACATCGTATGCCTCATCTCCCCTCACTCAACCGACGGAGAAATATATCGAGAGAAGGAACAAGCGAGAAGAGTCGCTGGATCCCAACTGCTCATCGTTGCCGCCTGTTTCTGCTGCTGCTGCGGCTGCCACGAGTCTCACAAACGCCGCTCAATCGAAAAGAAAAAAAATCACCAGCGGCACCATGATTGGTGAAGTCATCGTTGTCGAAAGGATTTGAACGAACACGTGAACGGACACGGATTCGCTATCTTTCTCTCACTCACAAGCGGTGGAGAAACAAGCAGTTCATCACTCTATTGTTCTTTGGCGAGAAATATAGAGGGGAAGGACGCTCGCTTGCTCGCCAGCCATAGAAGAGTGGAACCATAAATCCACAACAGGTCCACGACTTCATCCATAACGTCTCTTGTACCACAGTCGCCGCTGCTGCTCCGTCATTATTATTAAAAATCGCTATTTAGCTGCTCCGGCTACTGCTGTCGCTCGCTGTGCTGCTGCTGGTCATGTTGTATTTATAATAGAACACATGCATAGACGTCGTTCTTCGGTATCGGTGGCCGGAGGAGCCGGGAGAAACAACGGATGTCCCTGCGCGGGTTATTTATGGCTCGTCTGTCGTTCGTTCACTCACTCACTCACTCGGCCGTCCATTCTTCTCGCGGTGGCTCATACACGTAACCGTGAACGTGTGACGGAATCATCGACGTAGAGACCATCGTCGTCATCATCGATGTCAGTATCAGCTGCAGCATCAGATTCATTGACAGAGATCAAGCCAGCAACGCAAGAAGCAGCGTGACCGAGGTTCACAACATCATTATCGGCACTGTCGTCAACAAGAATGGTTCGTCATCGAAATCTAGATATTGAACCCACTCGCGTGAACAGAACGACGATGACGGGCATGCGCCCGAAGACTGTGAGATACACCCCTCATACTTGGTAAAACGATCAGCCTTCTGCACGTCAGTGGGAATGTCAGGGGACTCGGTTCGGCTCTCAGCGATTTGGCTGCTCAAGATATAAGACATGGCCTATGAACATCAAGAGCGACTCCTGAGGAAAATGGTTCTTTGCTCTCCCGAAAGGTGGGTCTTCCCCTCTCTCTGCCGCCCTCCAGAATCGCCACCACGTCGGTTAGGCAGTCAGTCACTCTTCCCGACACTTGGTCGTTTGGCTGGTTGTCCGCAGTCAAGCCGAAAGTATAGAAATAGCGGGCAACCTTGACAGCCGAGTAAGACATTTCTCTGCTGCTGGTTGTCCCGACGGGCGGGAACGAAGCGGCCTCGCGTTTATGTGATTTGCACCTCGACTCATTTGTTCAAAACACCGGCAACGACACCATTACGAGCTCAGCAAAGCCTGTTGTGATTGTCGCTGGAAACGAGAGCGGCCCGAAATTCCAGCGTGCTTCGTACGAAAGCACGCGGCATCGGCGACAACAAGATCAACAATTCTCGGATCGTTTAACAACAAAACAGAGTATATGTTTCGCGCTGGATATTTGTGTCTCAGTTCTCCTCGAAGAAATCATTATGGAAGAGCAGGACATTATGACTGATTCTTCACTCTAAGGACTTTGATTGACACATGGGCCAGCTGCTAGAAGACTGGCGAGTCCCGATTGATTTCCCTGAGTGGGTGGATCGACTAGCGCGTGGTTTTCGTCTGGTGGGGATGATGGTGGTGGTAGTAGATATGGTTAGCTTTGGTGGGAGGGGTATCAAGGGGTAGTTCAGGGGGTGTTGTAGCGTGGCGTAGCGCATCTTTCGACTCGATGATCGTGACTCATGCTTGGCCTCTGTCTTTGTTCGTTTGTCCGTCCGTCGGTATATGTTTGCCGCGGCCGCTGGTAGATCTCTTCCTGACGACGACGACGATTCGTGGGCTGAGTGACTGACTGACTGACTTTAGGCACAAGCTGATGGTTGTTCGCTGCTTGGTTCAGTTCGCAGTTGAACTCCTCAAGCGGCGAGCCGCGATCATAAATCAGAGTCGCCATTCGTCAGAGGAGAGCAGCGGCCGCGGCACCAGCAGACATAAGTCCACCGCTCACACAGCACACAACCGCATCACATTGAGGGCCTCCCTGCCTCGCTAGCCTGCGTGGCTGCCCGGCTGCCTGCCTGCCTGACTGACTGGCAGTCAGTTTGTGAATGAGCTAAGCTATGTAGAAAGTTGGTGCGTTCAATTCGCCAGTCAAGCCTCTTCTTCTTCAAGTGTTTTTCTCGTATTTTTTGTTCCCTCTAAATGATATCTAACTCCAGGAAACGATCTTTGTTTCCTCCGAGGCTCCGAAAGCTCCCGACGGTGCGGGCGCGAAAGCCCGAAGCGGAATTTAGAATTTTTACACCAACCCAACATGAGCGAACAATTTCAGCAGTTCTCTGATCTGGAAACGACGTTATCTATTTCATGTCCCCATTTCGAGGTCGTCTTCCCACTCCGCTCTGGTCAAAGTTCCCGAAACGGATGTCAAACGCCAAGGGTCGCGGATAATGTACCAAATCCCAACATGGAGAAACAAGCTGTCGATTCTGCGTTTCGTCAAATAAACTCAAGGAAAGGGGCGGGCTGGCGGGGGAGCAGAGGGAAACACATGGCTGTTGTCTCGAATCCCATGACCGGCTTCCGAGGAACCCGGCCCGCAGCAGCTGGCGATCTCTCGCCAAACCAACCAACCAGCCGACCAGCAAGCCGACCAGCAAGCCAACCCGCCCGCCCGCCACGCAAAGCTGACGTTCCCGTACGTCGCTCGCCCAACGTGTCTGACACGAATGCTGGAGTGAGAGCTCCGTTCGAGAGACGAAGACCCGGTCGGTGGGAGGTCCGGACCCTCCCTCGCTTCAACACGTGGTCTCCTCCACGAGGATCCGTAACGTGGCGCCCCCCAGTAGATGCCCACCGAACTTCACCGACGGAGGGGCAGAATTCGAATCGAGCCCGCCAAGCTCCTCAGCCGCGTTTTCGCGGGTTTCCGAGTCAAATTCATAAGATCGCGGTTGTTTCCGTGGTGGAAACTAGCGCCTTATTGAAGCCCAGGTAGGGCGTGACTCCGGCACGGGGTTTCAAACCCCGAGAGTTCGAAAACGGCAAGCAATGAAATTCCAAATGAGGGCGGAAGACAGGACAGATTCCGAGGAATACTGCGGAGAATTCGAATCATTGAGGGCTCTGCATTTGTTGCATGTGCCCGACAATCTCCGGTAACGGTGCTTTGATGTGGCTGTCTGGGACCGGAATTCGGACTTGGGGAATCCACATGAGGACCTCTGGACTGTCTGAGAACGGGCTGTGGTCGGACGGACAACTGCATTGATGTAACAATGGAGACGACGACGACGATGACGAATGAGAAACATTGTAAATAATTCACGAAAGTGACCAAAACGATCACACGTCACGCGTCGCAGGTACAATCGTGTCATAAGTTAACCCGTTCTCAGCTCAAACCGCCGGCACGTAGACACACAGACGGCTTCGCTGCCAGGCCGTTTGCGTATTTGTCTCTCCGGGCGTCGAACTGTCAGCCAGAGTGACGAACTGTCTGTTTGTCCGTCCGTCAGTCAATCCGTCAGTCAGTCCGTCTCTGCAACTGACTGATTGATTCACGATTGGAGTCACTATTAGTCTAGACAGCGAGGGAAAAGTTTCACGATCGCTGGCTGACTGCACAACATCGAGACGAACAGGAATAACAACAACTACCGTCGAAACGAGAGCTATATCCATCGCATGATGTGTAACCAAGTCAATGGGTAAGGCGAGTCGGGGCGGCATTTTTGACAGAACAGACACTAAATCGTGAACGACAAGCAGCCCATCATTCGAGCGATCTCGATCCGCACTCTGTCTACCGCCTGGAACGCCATACAAGCAACCTACCGAGCCCGTAGCCATTCCGAACACGGGAGAACCGGGAGACGTCAGTGCCGCTGTTTCACGCGAACGATAGATGGATGGTAAGCAGGCGGTACTTGGCACCCATGTTTCTGCTCTCGTTCTTCAGCGTGGCATCGGAGCGTTCGACTCTAGCGATCTGTTGTCGCGACCGCCGCTAGTCGATTCGATCGGAACAAGGACCTGATCTTTCCATCTTCCCATTATGAGACCTCTTCTTCACCTCCCGGGCATGAGCATTTACTATTCGAGAGCTGTCTCGATCTTTCTCTCCTCGTCCCACCTCACGGGTTCGCCCATTCAGCCTTGTCCAGGAATGAACGGGATGCGATATGCTGTTTGCTGTCGTTTCTCAGAGTTGGGCCAGAGAGTGATCTTCTAGCAGCTCTCTAGAAACAAAGCAAGCAAGCAAGCTACCTGGACGAAGACAACAACAAAGCATCAAGTCGCGTCTAGCAATGAGAGACACAGACTCTATGAGATAGGCAGACAAATAGAGAGAGATGGAAGGAGATAGACCTTCCTCTATGACGAGCAAGTGGAGGAAGAAGACAACAACGACGACGACAGTTGCGGTTACTAGCACCACCACCAGCGACGGGAGGAATCATTATGTAGGAAGAGAGGGGATCTGATTCTTGAAATCTCACAAGGCAGCCTCTCAGTCAGCCTCTCGGTCCGGTCGAGTCAGTATCAGAAGCAGTCTGAATGAATGAATGAATGAATGAGTGATAGAGTGAACAAATGAGCGAACAAACCGACCAACAGTGAAACCATTATCTCCATTAATTGTCGTTCGTTCGTTCGTTCGTTCGTTCGTCCGTCCGTCCGCTCGTCTATCCTGGGCCTGTTTCCACGGTCTCTACCCTCTCTCCGCCTTTCTCGTCGGAAGGACCGTCTGGCTGGTCCCTGTCTCCCTCTCTCTCTCTGGCGGGCTGGCTAGCCCTCTATCTCAGTCTCGTCGTGGATGATACCTTCTCCAGCGACAATTCATCCGTCGTCCGTCCGTCCGTTCATCCATCAAACTATCTATTCCCTTATCCATCAACTCGTCGGTCCATCCATCCATCTATCCAGTGAGCCGTTTCAGCATGTGGTGGTTTAGGCAGTCGTTGCCGCCGGGACAGTTAAATATAGTTTCCTCAAATGAGACACACCAGAGAATAATAGGCTCTCATCTGTAGCGACCACATTACGCATGTTGCCCATTCAAGATAGCAGCAACAATGAGGAGCCACCGAGCCGCGACTGAAACCGCGTAACATCCAATACGCGCATCCGAATGGCTCAGCTGAGAGAGCTCCGGCCGACCGAGAGATCTAGATCTACGGCCGGAGAAGTAGCTGCGTCTTTCACTTCAAGCGGTACCATTCACCCGCCCTACGTGGTTAGTCCGACGGTGAGAAATGTGAGCCAGTGCTAAGCTGGCCGCGCGCTCTTTTGCTTGCCAAACAGCTTGCCACCAAAAAGCCAGTCAGACGAACCAGTCAGTCAGTCAGTCAGCCGTTCGGGCAGGCAGAAAGGCATTCTGACTGAGCCCATCATGTAAATCAATCAAAGGGCATCCCATCCGATGGTTGCTAGCGGCGGCGGCGGACATTCAGTCGGAGAAATATGACCGACGTAGTTACGACGACTCTGGGAACAACGAACGAACTGACTTTCTCTCACAAACTGACTGAGTGAGTGAGTGCCTGACGGACCGACCGACCGATCAAACCACTGACGGACGAACGGACTGGACCGCGCGTATGACTGACCGACGAGCGGAGTCGGAAGTCCGGCGCCGAAGCTGTCCTGACAACATGGGAGCCTTTGCGCGCACCACCTTTGCGCGCCCAGCTCGAACTTCTACCCGATTCAGGTTCTCCACCTCTGATATGATTCGAATCCGTCGCGGATGATATCGAGGTCGAGGAAAAGCTTCCGTCGTCACCGAATCTGTTGTCGCTGCTCCCAGGTAGCAAGCAGACAGACAGGCAGGCAGGCAAAAAGAGCAGGATGACAGGTTGACGATTGCATCAAAAATCTGTTTGTCAAGCCGACCGAGTTGAATCACCACCTCCGCTAATTTTTAACGAAGATACCATCTCGGACCCGTCCGAAAACAGACCGCAGCAGGAACCAAGCGATGCCGGAACCGCCGACCTTACCGCTGATTCACGGAATAAAATCTAGGCCGAAAGTTCTCCGTTTCGGAATTCATGTTTCTGATCTCTTAGCTGAAAAGCGCGTGCTTCAGCTCAAAACCGAAACACCCCGTGAGGACAAACGTCGACGAGAAGACAATAGATATATTTTGAGCCTAATAGACGCACGAATCACAAAGAAGCTGTGAGGACTTCTCCTGAAGATGTTTTCAGAACACAAACTCAACATTCGTAGGCTCCTCGCGCGCTTCAAAGACTGGCCGAGCGCCTATGGAGCGTTCCGAGACCCAATTTCAGCTAACGGACCTCTATGAGAAAACGCTCACAGAGAAGCCTTTGAGCTGTGCAGGATCTGATTTCTCGCGAATGAACTCTTTCTTCGAAAAGTCCGCTTCATTTATGTCAAGAAAGAAAGCTGCGGACGAAGATGAACAACGTCGGCGGGGGTCAAGATCGAGTGTTGACTGCTCTTTTGCCCTAAAACCTCTCCCAGTCCGCCTAGCGGGTTCGCTACCTGGCGCCATAACGAACACCTGAATGGCTTCGAGTACAAAACGAAGTTTTCGAGTGAATTCATTAAGCGAACTCAAAGGGTTGTGACTTCAGCGGCCACCCGTTTGCGGTGATGGTGAACACTTCGGGAACGCAGTGGCCGACGGACCTGAAGAAGCTCACGAACACCAGCTTCTGATTCGGTAGTTTCTCTTCATCGCCAGGTCGCTGCTCACTTTCTTCTGTGGATTCCGTTGATTAGGCGAATTTCTTTGTTTTGATGTCCCGCACATTCTTCAAACTCAGATTTCCGCTACTTTCAAGTTCGTTTCTGATCCTTCGCCGGCTTCGATTCCGTTACTCGGAAGTTGCCATCCGCTCGAAAAGGATCTCCTTTCGGATGATCCATCTTTTCTGTTCGAGATGAATACGGCTATCGTCTCGTTGTATCCACCTTGCGAGAACTTGGGTGAAAATCCTCAAGCCGGCGGAAAGTTCCGTGTTGGGAGAATGAATTCGACATTCGAGTTCCTCTCTTGGCTCCGTGGTTTCAAATGCATCGGATGGAATTATTTTCGTTCCCCGACCACAGCCAGCTTGTGAGTGCGCAGTTGTGTGAGATGTCTGATTTTTCGATGATAATCTATCAAATCTATTGTCTTTCGGGAGTCGACTACAAATGTCGACTCATATATTACTTCTCGAATGCAACGACGCGCTTGTTCGCTCGACCCGACTCGACTTAGCAAGCGATACAGCCAAGAAGCCAGCCGGCTTGTTCGTGTCCTAGTGCTATTGGCACACACACACACACAAACCGACCGTAACACACACACACACATACACGCGAGCAAGCGAGCGCGCGCTCATACACAAATGTTTCAAAGCGCCCACGTTATGCAGTTCGCGTCTGACGCGTTCTCGAAAGGCTCCAGTTGTCTACGAAAGCGCCAGAGCTCCGGGGTCGCCGGATTTCAAGCTGCATCCATCCATTCGAATGAAAACTTGATTCAGATCCTGCGATTTCCAGATATAATCGGATCTGGGAGATCATTTCTAGAATTCAACCCACAGCCAAAATTCGGCCGACACTAGGATCTGAGGTCTTTGAAGTAAAAGTGCTTTAGGTTCACGAATCAGTGGAGCGAGGGAGCGGGCAATGAACGTACGATGACGACGACGACACATCGGACGGAGTCGAGGGGATCAATAGCTCCAAGTGTTTGAGAGTTCGGACTCGTCGACTCGAATCGATATCTTCAGATGTTGATTAAGCTGGCCAGTAGTTGCAGTCTGATTCGCTTGGTCGGTCTCTCATTCGCTCTCTCTCACGGTCTCGTTGGCCAGCACGCGCACTATCGAGCTAGCTGGCAGCCATGGTCCAACCACTCACATCGAGATAGATGGATAGATAGATGGCTAACAGTATTGATGGATGTATCACCGGATAACGTTCGGGGATGAACGTTTGCGCGCGCGCCCGCGCTCTGAAGCGACCAGCTGACGGTATGTGCCCAGAGGACCGTTGACCGAATCAGACCGAGGAGTGAGTGCGCGAACGACGACGGCCACGACCGCAGGGACAATGTAACATGCGGAGAGACCGACGGACGGCGCAATGACTGTCGTGGCGGCGGCCCGAGCCTGAAGGCGCTCAAAGGCTGGGATGGGTCGTCGAGAAATCGAGTCGGGCCACGCCAAGCAGAGTAGTCAGTCAGTCAGTAAGCGAGCCGATCGGTCGGCCGGCCGGCCAGCGAGCAAGCCAAGCAGCCATTCAGCCAGGCAGCGAGAGTCAATATCACAATTGATCACCGTCACAGATCAAGCTGATTGATTAGACTGCAGCAGCAGCAGCGGCATCAGCAGCAACCCGCAGATCCGTTCGTTGGTTCGTTCGTCCGTCCATCCATCCATCCGAGCAGGCAAGCGAACATCCATCCGTCTGTTGGTTCGCCCGTTTGTCCCTTATGCTCCATCGAGAATCCGACAGGGACATTCAGACCAACCTCAGAAGCAACAACAATTATGGCCGGCACGCGAGACTCTCCTGAAGTGGGGGAAGCACCTTGAGGACAGACTCGAGAGGGCTCTCGTTGGCAAAAGGAAAGGAAGCGAACGGGGGCAAGGGGGACGGAAGGGTCACCGTTGTGCGCGGCTGCCCAGGATCCCCAACTTCGTCTTCCTCGTCCGATCAAATTTCGAAGCACGTGGCCAGATTCTGGAGGTGAATTTCACCCGGATCTATACAGGTCGCTCAAAAATCAAACCCTTGGTGACATCGCGCGTTCCGGAATCGTCGGATCACGAGCGTCCACTTCGAAATAACCGAAGACGAGGAGAAACGAGGCCGGAATCTTCTGCGTCGCAAATGCGCTCCGAGTGATGATTCGACGGACGAAGCGCTAGCGTGACCGATGGCAGGCAAGAACTCGGGGGGCTTCGAAAGTTGGTCAGGGGACCACTGTGCGCAAGACCAAACGGATTCATTGTGGAACTCTTGCCTCGGGTAGTTCGCAGGGGTAAACAGTAGACCTGCGATACAGGGAGGGGTGCCGTGGGGGTAGACGAGGACGACGACGACGGCTACACTGGGTTGAGCGGTCGGTATCAAGCGAGCAACGAGGGAAGATCCAGTGTAAGTGCGCTAGTGTGCGGTGGATAGAAAAGAACGAGAAAAGGAGCCCGCCGTTGCTGCTGCTGCTGCTCCTCGGTTGTGTGATGGAGATTCATCAATGCCATCAGATGACTGATGGACGACCAGACCGGGAGAGGACAGAGATCGACCATCAAAGAGGATTCGTTCCGTCATATCGATATAGCCATGAGCCTTCACCCACCACCATCGCCGCCGCCAACGTTGCCGCTACCCCGAGAGTTCGTACGTACTCGGTTTTGTACGTTGGGCGTGAGTTTGTATTGGTGTTGTTATTGCTGCCGATATCGTCAACGCACAGCCGCCGCAGAGCCCCGAAGAGATTCGTTGTATAAGATGCAAGCATCGATTTGAACATCACTTCCGTGTTCGAAGTTCTCTCCATTATTATTTTCCAATGATTCCTCGCTCATCCTTTTTCTCGGTCTCGCTTTCTGATCAGACTGTTGGATTCATCTGTGGTCCGAGCGGAAACAGTGCTCCGGGTCCACGAAGAACTCCGTTGTGGAAAGTATGTACTGACGATGGAGGTGGCAATTCATCAATCACTCAGCAATTCATGAAAGCGCTCATTGTAGTCTAGAAAGCAAGCAAGCAAGCAGCGGGAGAGAAAATTGTGCCGGCTGAGTTCGTCACCGTTGTTGCTCCGTCGCCGGTTGTGATGTTTGGTCGGGGACGATGTGAGCGTTGCGTGCCACCGCCGACGTAACTGCAGGTGCATCACTATCGTCGCGCGCGCGCGCACTTCGTTGGTGAGCGTCGAACACCAAGCAATAGATAGCGAGAGATTCCATCGCGCCAGATATGCGATGAGAGACACTGAGCGAGGAGAGACATCGAATGTGAGAGCAAGCGTCGCGTCGTAGAAGGAAAAGGAGAAGCTTTTAACGATGACGACGACGACGGCGACTCGTCCGCAGTCGCAGCAGCGAAAGCAGCGGCAAGAGGAGATGGAGGAATACATCAACGTCAAATTGGCTCCAATGAATGATTGATGGATCGCCACGCCAGCCATCCAGTCAACCAACCAAGCAACCATCTAGCTAGCAGCAGCTCGCGGGCGAGCGGACCAACCGGCCAGTCAGTGTGCTTGCCTGAGAAGTGCTCATGGAGAACAGGCACGGGACAGACAACGAGAAATGAACAAGCTCACTCGTTCGCACTCGATCGTTTCAACTGGGCAGAGCGACGAACCAACGAACTGATCTGACTCTCACTACCCCGGCCTTTCGGCGGAAACGATTCCAGCCCTCCCAGCACTGTCCTACCCCGATTTGGGAACCCTCGAGAACCAAAATCCCTATTCGAGTTTCCTTTCTGACTGGAACTGACTCAAGAGCTGCGATGGATTCCAGCTCAAGTAGAATCATCGGAAGAATTTACCTCCAGTCCGAAGGACCGAACGGATACATTCGTCATATGTGTTACTACGCTTTTGTTGCAAGTCTTTGATTGAGATTATCCTGACGTCGCACAGTAAATTCCGCGACATCGTGCTCTCTCAGAGTAGATGTTATTCTTGATTTTGACAGGAATTCCTCCGGAGGGCGCCAAAGATTTGCACTGCTCAAGTGCAAGAGTCGTGAGACAGTCCCTCCTCGGTTGTGAATCATCACCAATCGTTCTTCTCTCGTCTCAGCGGGCCAGCGAGCATTTACGACGAATCATGACGTTCTCGCCGAATGCTTCTCTGACGACTAATAATTTTCCAGAGAATGGCAGAAACAGGTTCGTTTGTCATGACAAACGAAGGCTTCGATTCCCTGTTCCGTCACTGGACCGAGAAGGTGGACCTTTCAGTCACAACGGTTCCGAGGAAAGCCAATCACCATCATCGTCATCATCATGTACGAGGAATCTCTTCTTCCATTGAGTTCAGAGGTGAATTTCCTCGCGGGACGAGTTTGTCAGGATCGATGAAAAAACGAGGATTCAGGGTTGTCCGTACCGGTATTGAATGATCCGACTTATGTCAGGAATCAAAAGGCCTTCTTCTTGTCGAACTTTCCTCCGCGCTGTGCGCTCGCCGCAAGGGCGTTGCAACAAGTTTCACTTGATCCGAAACGCATCAAGTCCATTGAGGGCGTAAGAAGCCCATCGAATTGCATCCAACGTCAACTGTTACCTAAAGAACTCCATACCTAAGACACTACAAGGAGCTGAGACTCACATTTGCTTTTTTTGGGAGAATCTGCTGTTTCGCCGAAAAGAGCCGCCTGGTCCTGTTGCTGATCGTGATCGTCTTCGGCACCATCGACAACAAGTCTACAAGATCTCGGTGGCCGCTTGCGTGGACGACGACGTGTTGTCGGCACGATGGGGTTTTGCTCGGCGGGCAGAACGCCCTGAACTTGAACGACCATGCCGTTTGTTTCTTGTTGTTTCTCCTCTTCGTCGTCTTCTTGTTCTTGTTGCCGTTTTTGCGGCTGCGACTCTTCCTGATCTTGTTGTTGCGGTGGGGCTTGTGGGGGCGTTTGTTGCTGTGCTGCCGGTGAAGCTTCGTCGGACGAGTTCGGCAGATGATCGCTGATGTCTCTGTCCGAAGCCGACGAAATG
Organism: Neoseiulus californicus; assembly: GCA_028455905.1. NCBI lineage: Eukaryota > Metazoa > Arthropoda > Arachnida > Mesostigmata > Phytoseiidae > Neoseiulus > Neoseiulus californicus. The sequence continues at coordinate 5,668,290 of JAMQGS010000002.1, read as the reverse complement.
TCGTCGGCCTTCAGCTCGACAATACACGCTGGCAACTTTGGCTCGGGCAGGTTGTTGCCTGAGGTAGCCGTCGCCGAAGTTGGCGAAGGCTCATCAGCAGCAGTAGCCACAAGTTCTTCTTCTGAATTGAGCAACGTGTTGTACGGCGGTTTCGAACGCCAGCGTTCGAAAGCCGGCGTTTGCGAACCGATCCTGAGTCACCGAGGCAAGTCTGCCGACTCCTTCCGTTCTCCTGTCTGTGGTTTGGCACCGTCGACTGACACACTGAACTTTTCACGATGCACACAACTTCACTTGGTTAACACTTCAAACGGCATCGGATAAAGTGACAAAAACCGAAAACTGTTGTCACACGTTTTTCACTACGTTCATTTGTAGCGGTCGATGTTGCTTTCAGGGGTTTGCAAGTAATCCAGTGTTGATGAGTTTGTTCCACTGTTTCCTCTACGAAGTACACTCTCAAATCTCAACGTTGTTCATCAACGATTCGCGTGGGGGAGTCAGAGTGTTTTGGAAGGACTCCCTCTTCTGAGCAAACTGATTCGGCCAAACGGTCAGCGTTGTTGTGATTGACGATTGTTGCTGATGCCACCACTTGGCAGAGTTAACAAAGTGTCCAGCGGTCGCGACTACATGGATGGATTCGCGCGCGCGCACGCACAACGGCGACAACAAACAGACCGGACTTGATCGGTGACCTGAGTCGACGATATGTTGCGCTCATCTGAGTCGGCTCTAGTCTGATCTGAGAGCAACGTTGCTGGTGGCGGCTGGCTGTCAACAGCGCTTCCCTCTCCCAGAGATCCTTTCCGATCAGAAAGGGAAGTCACGCCAAACTGGCGGGCCTAGTCGTCTCCCTGCCATTAAAGTCTACCTGCGCGACACACATGTTATGGGCGCCGGCCCGCTAAATTTAGCGGAATACCCTTCCTCACGTCAAGCGGCCCTGTCATGACAGACATCCATACATCAAAGGCGAGCCTCGTCTGTATCGCTTGTGATTATATGACGGACACAGGACAGGGTGGTCGGGAGTCCGCCAAAGCGGCGGCGCGCAACCGGCGCATTGCCATTAGGCGTCTTGACCGCTGAAGGCCTTCATGGACCGAGGACCGCTAGTTTGGCGGCGGGCCCTGAGATGGAAGGAAGCCTGTCATGACAGACAACCATACATCAAAGCTCTGTATCGGGTATTACCACCACCACCACCACCCTGCCTGCCAGCCAGCCCGACGGCCTGCCCTGCCTGCCCGCCTGCCAGCCCTTAACCAGCCTGCCCTGCCTGGCAGCCAGCGAGCCGGGCAAGATGGCCCGTCGGCAGGCAGCCTGCTTGCCGGCTCTTGCCAGACCCCCGGTCTCTCCCCGCGCGCTTTGCCCCTCGCCCCCTCCGCCCTCCCCCGTCTTGACAAAAAATGTCCCCCACATCCAGCAGAGAAGCGAAAGGCCGAATGGCCCTTTGGCAAAAGGGGACTTGACGCACCAGCACGCGCGCACACATCCACCCCTCCTACAAAGCTGTCACTCAAGCCTGGCAGCTCTCGTCAAGACCCGAAACTACGGAGCTCGCCTCCAGTAAAACTTCCTGCCACCGCTGCAAGCTGCGAACTCGCGGAGCCTTCTCGAATATTGTTCCGTTTCGAAACTCGCTTTCTATACTATGATGACTATTTACTGTTTTTTTTATACTTTTCACGAAGGAAATTCTCTCCGCAGTACTCATTCTTTAAAAGGATTAGTCATTCCGGATATTATTTGAGTCGAAAGGCGGTTCATGTCAACTGGTTGCACCAAGATTCAGCTCCCCAGCGCTCTTCTTTTACCTGCGGATCGACGAGAAACATTGGAAACACCTTCCTGATCTCGAAAAGAATCAAAAGTGGTATGCAGAGGATCCTCGAGATCCAATGAGACTCCACAGTTTTACGCATCAACGACTGCAGAAGTCTAGGAAAACGTTGTCATGTTTCTCCACCTTGGTGCTGCGGAGCCGAGATGATTGGGCCCCGTTCTCAGTTTTTTAATGTCCCCCCATTCTTGATCTTTTCCCGATGAAACTTCTCACAACGCTTCTACTCTAAGTTTGAGATAGAATCATATCCCGCGGAAGGAAGTCGCTGGAAGCATATTTTTACGGATTCACATGACGCTCCTGCTCAACACCCGAATGCCTAACGATCTTCGAGCTCAGGATTGCGGACCGATCGCCAACAGGTCATGGATGCAATGTATCAAGACGGCAGTCTGTCATAGGTGAAGGCCGTCAACTATCACTGTGTACTCACAGAACTATGTTATGTTGATCATGAGAATGAAATTCGTTATATTATCCCTTCCAAATCAATCGTCGATCTCGGAATCTTCCATCGAATTCTCGTATTGATCACGGGCACTGCCCTCGGCAACCTCGAGGACCCTAGTGATCCTCGTGATTCGTTTGTCATTTCCGCGGTCATCAAAAACATCAGCACTCCGCAGTCTGCGATGGGTTGCGCCTCGAGCGGGATCGATCCGGGCTGACTTGTCCACGTCAAACTTACAGTTGTTTCAGGCGGTCGATTCATCGAGAAATGCTAATATCGCGTCATCGAATCTGCCGATGATGCGACAACAGAGATGGCCGGTCGCAGCAGCATGTCTGTTCTCTGGCCGCTCGGTCACACTGGCTCAGTCATCGACCCTAACCCGAGTTGAATGATAGCACAAATTAATGAAACCTCTGTAAAACAATTCGGATTGATTCCCCTGGCAAAGTTCATGGCCGAAAATTCTCGAAAATCGCATTGGTTCAAGAAGTCGCTCTTGAAACCTTCGCTGAGGGCGAGACCGAACACGTGGGTGAGACTCTGCTCCAGCTCTGGTGAAGACTCGTTTTCCCGCTTCGTTCCAGCGAGAATGCCGCAAGCCGAACGGATCGGAGAGTCTGATGGTGACCGACGAGTCCAAAGGTGGCCGAGATTCGAGAAAAGATCCGTGGATTTTTCGACGACTTTAAAGCATGGCGGATGGTGTTTCGGGAGTTAGGACTCCTGAAAACTCGAATCCATGATGGTAAGTTGACGTCAACTGCCAGCGACATTTTTTCCTCACTTCCCATTGAGCGATGTCGCCTTCAGTCTGAAGACTGAAAAACCTGAAGAGAACATCGAGCTTTGAGCAGGGTCCGTGTTCGTTCGTTGCTGCTTGTAGCGTTAGCGGTGCCGGTGGTGGTGGTGGTGGCAAAGGAGATCCAGGACGGTGGGGCGAGAAGGCGGAGAAAGACGTCACTCGTCTCTGACAGGCTTCCATCAAACAGGGCAAGCAGGCTGCCAGTCAGCCCGCCAGCAGGCAACGGAAGCAGCAGCAAAGAGAACCCTCACTCGACTCCGAGAAATCCCTGGAGCGAAAGACTCCTCTCGCTGGCCTCGTTTGGCCGTTCGTTCGTCCATCCATCCAACAGCCGTCCGTCCGTCCGTCCATCCGTCCGTCCGTCCACCCGTCAGTCAGTCAGCGCTGCATCGAGCGAAACACGGAAGGAGGAAAAGGAGCTAACAACGGAAATCCAAGTTGCCTGCACTTCATTCGGGGCTTGGATTCGCCGACTCGGTCGAAACAACTTTTACTCCAAACTGAAGGGTCGACCGCGGCTTAGAGAACTGGATGGAGGAACTTGACCTTGAAGTTTTCAACGGAGCAGTTAACACGATCAACAAGTCGGAACTCACCCTCATCGAAATCGACACGCGTATGGCAAAGCTCTCAGGAGCCATTGAGCCTTTTCGGGGCTGAGTGCAAGGACTAGGTCCCCGTTTCACTCTCATCGAGAATTTCTTCGAAAGTGCTCAGAATGCTCCTCCTTAAACACATCTCAGGCCTTCTGAGGATTTTACGGTTTCAAGCAGTTTTTCGACGTGCAAAACACGCGCAGATTTGTTCCCAAGCGACGGTATACGGGTTTTCTTCGATTCCGGAGAATCAAACGTTCGGAATTCCTCGTTGTCATTGTATTGCCGAGGGGCGCTTTGTCTCTCCCTCAATCTCTCTTGCAACAAAGTTTGAAGCAGACTCGACGGAGGCTAATTATCGATTTGAAGTGGCCGGCTCATGAGTTTTTGGTTGGCTCTTCAACGTCACTTGTCTCTCGAGTTGAGCTGCCGCGGACGCTCGTCCGAGAGACTCTGACACTTGACGGAGAAGCCAAAGCCGACAAGGTGCCTGGCAGTTCCGTCGCGCAAATCGTCCTCCGGCTCCCCCAAACGCTCCTCCCCTCCGAAACCCCTACCCTCGACCGCCCCCCGAGCCTCGAGCGATCCTCGTCCGCGAACCTCTCGTCCTCCAGAGGTCTTGGTACAAGGTTCTTCTCTCAGGTGTTCCTCCTTGTGGATTTTTTTCTTGAACTTCTCCGCATGGTTTGTTGCTTCGAATCCCCAATCTCAGCAATCCTTGATCGTACTTGAAGTTCTCCTCAATCGTTCCGAGTCCTGCTGAGTTTCCTTGGGGGCTACCCTGGCGATTCGACGTCCTGGTGCTCAACGTGGAACATATCTGAAGCATAGTGATTCTTGCGTCAGTTTCGTTCGGGGGCAGAAAACAGAGATATTCAGTCAGAGCTTCGGTTCGCGTCAGGAGTTGAACGGTGGCGCGGAGGGGTTTGCTGTTGGAAGGGCCGCAGCAATCGCAAGCGAGGCGAAAGGACGGTCGAAGGGAGCCAGTCAACCAACCAACCAGCCCGCTTGCCAGCCAGCCAGCCCGGTCGTAACTTATCACTCAAATGTGACAGCGCGGGACACACATCCGTCTAAGGGACAGCAGACACTAGGAAAGGAAAGGGCTTTGCTCTATCCTGACTGACTGAGCGTGTGCGACTGCGCGCCTGTGTGCTTGTGTGTGACTGAGAAGGACCGAAGCCCCTATCCGTTTCCCGCTTGCCCATCCCGTCTACCCTGGGTGCCGCAACCAAGGGACAGAGCGGGGGCAAGAGGGACGGGGCGCGGCGGTGGCAGGAGAACGGGTCTGAGGGGGGAGAAGGCATGGGAGTGTTAGGGGCCAGGAGAACGAAACGGGAAGGAGCTGGAGGGTCTCAGGGGCGCGATGTTGGGCCACCTGGAGGGGAGGGGGCTCCACTCCGAAAGGCGCAAAAAGACCCTGGAGCAATACCACAGGTATTGACAATAAGAGAACAGGAATCCCTCAGCGGAGCAACCTACTCTCGGGAAACCCACAGCGGTGGCAGAAACGGCAGCAGGAGCTTCACTACTACCCCGAACACCGCTACCAACGTGACCACCTTCTCACCTCCAGGAGAACAGCCAGGTCGTTGCTGACGAGAGTGTATCAGTATTGTTGATCGGCTCCGCAACTGTTGATCTATTGAAGTTGGACCGTTCTTGAATCAGAGTCGTTCTCCTGGCTGCAACCCTTGTAGCCTTGATATTCATCCTGGAATTCCGTTCACTGCGAGGCAAGGTATCGATTCGATTGTTGATTCAGAGCGAAGTTGAATTGAACAGTGAGGATTGTGGAGACTCATTGAAACTTGGTCTCGATTTGCTCTCGAGATCAGGTTGCGTATCCTCCGAAATCGACTTGAACCCGTGGATGGACATTCAAATGTCACCATACCTCCGGATCCTTTATATTTCTCGTTAAACCCTCAGAGCTCTTGCGAGAAAGGACTCGAGAAACCGCGACCGTGTTGGGGACCGCGATTTTTTCGCGAATATCGCGGCATTTTCGGGGCCATTTTCCATAGGACGTCTATGGAAGCCGCGACAAACCAGCATCCCTACCCAAAGGTCATCTGGAATCAAATATAACCTCCGACACCCGAAATCTGAGCTACTTTTAGAAAATACGTCTTTCTACCATACATTCTGTCAATTTGACCATAATACTAGACGTTCCTGACGTGAACAATTTCTTCAAGTTTGAATAAGTTAATCAACGTTCTGACCCTAAATCATGGATGTTACGGTTTCAAAATTCACAGGACACTTCGTCCACCCCTGAGAAGACTCAGATGCCTTCTTCGTTCACATGATGCCTTTTCGTGCGAGTTTTGCGGTTCGTTCGTCCGGAGCGGTATGTAGAAGGGTTGAAACCGATGCGGCTGTGACTTGTCGCTGTATCTGAGGTTCATCAAGTGGCAGGCACGTCGCTCGTTCTGGTTCTTTGCGGTTTCGTTAACCTCCGTTCAACTGAAATCCAACGGATCGAAACTGAATGCGAAGGTTTCGCACTTCCCTGCCAGGATACCTGGTGTTACGCTCAACAGGGGCGAGTAGAGCAGAGCTAGGCTTGATGTTGTTATTTCGGGTTTTGTATTCGAGCCAGCTTTGACTGAGCGCTAGCTCGCCGGCTAGGTAGCTAGCTCGAATGTGGCGAGCCAATCAGCCAACCAAACGGGTGAGCTAGCAGCGAACTACGGCGAATTATTTATGGCAAAGTCATCAGCAGCCCCATGACAAACCTGGACGCGTCTTAATGTGCTCTCGGACCAAATGCCTGAACTCTGCGCTGTCAGTGAATGAGTGGACGAGTGAAACTGACACCTCCTGGTTCAAATGCAGCAGCCGACTTTATAACAATCATCTTTATTAATGTCGTTTGTGTGTGACAAGTTTCGCTGCCCGTTGCGACGCGAATATTCGGGGGAAGGATTGCGATATTATTTCCTCTGCTCATGAACTCACCTGAAGTTGCTCATGAGCGAGCTACGCGGGATTCACTGGTGAGTCTCCTCGGGCTGATTGAATTTGTGAGTATGCCATTAGACACTCATGTCCACCCCCGCTTCAACGCTCTCGGCATTACATAACCGTGCAAATCAACTGTATGTCAGAAGATACAAGAACCTGAATCAATTTTCAGGATTTACCAGAGATCAACCGATTCGTGGCAGTGAGAGGATCGAACCGATGAAGGGAACAGGAACTAGCCAGGCATGGGACGAGAACTGGAATTTGTCGCCTTCTGAGTACCCTCCGCAGATTCCATCAGTTTTAGACCTGCGGGAGAGGGTTTCCGGGAACCAGTTTCCGGGAACCCGTTAATGGAGAACAGGGAATGAATCTCAGAATATGCATCTGATTGAGAACCGGAGTACCCCGCCTCGATCCGAAATAAAATTAGCTGACCAACTGGAGGAACGTTCTCGGTAGAGGGACGGATCAGGGGGTCTCCCGCGCTAGTGAATAGGAATAGGTTTCGTTTTCCGTTAGTTTTCCGAGGTTAGGAAAAGTCTTCGCAGATTCTTATCTGATTCTGTGGTAGTTTGAGGCATCAGCGATCCGATTTAATGATCATCCTCGAGGTTGGTCGAGGAACCTAAGGGCGAATATTCTTGGGCAAAGTTATGTCCAGAGATGGAAAAATCGATTTTTGGTGAAAGGTCAAGTTATTATGGAACTTCCTCGACACAGCGATCCGAAACCGAGTCCTCGAAATTGGAAGCATTGGGTTTTCACCCAATTTTAAAAGCAGTCCGAACAAATTCCGCCGAATGCGTCTCGAGTGCAAGGGCGATTCTCACACCCTGGTGACATGGTGACATTCTTTGCAACAAAACCCTCCTTTTGATGAAAGCTTTCACTTCTGCCACTTCTGTCAGAAGCGGTGGTGACTGGTGACTGCCTTCGCTCGGATATATCCATCTGGTTGCGCGGTCGCTTCTCGTGCATTTATTTAGTTGCTTCGCTGAATGTTTCACGGCTCGCTCGTGGCTTACTCACGCTGGTGCCGCTGGTGCATCTAGTCAGCGGTTTGGTGGTGCACCGCCCTGATGGGCGGTTCTTCTCGCTGGGAAGAGAACATCGAAGAGTGAGCATTGAAAGAAAGAGTGAGTGAGTGTAGCTGCTGCTGGATGTGGTGTTGGTCGCGGCGGTGGTGCTTCTTCTATCATCTTGAAGCTGCTGATGCCGGCGACGCGCCGCCAAGAGGCTGAACCAGTGGAGAAGAGAGAGCGGACGAGATGGCATTGTTGCCCATTGTCGAACACTTCTGATGGGGCGGCTGCGACCGCCTGGTAGAACTTCGTCGAGTCCAAATGTTCGACTGGGAGCTCGCGAATATTAGCCTCCGTCTGAGGCTTCGTTCCGAATGCAATCCGAATTCAACACGAGATGGCAATAATCATATTATCATCTCGCGATCGAGATCGTCCACGTTTCTTGAAAGATCATCTCCGTACTGCATGATGGATCAGCTCGGCGAGTTTGATGGCGATGTATTTGTATATCGAGATTCGCAACCATTCCATCCATCAACTAGAATCAAGTTCTTGGGAATCGGGAATACTCCCATTGTCAGTAAGACGGGATTCTGTCGCGCAGATCTGCTTTCCGTGGCACCCCCGGAAGCTCGTTTCAACGAGTCACGAACGGAACCGAAACAATCGGTTCCTTGAAAGTAGAACTAGCAGTTCATGTTGTCCACAAACTTCGCGATTGCTGACTTATTTGATCACGATGTTGGAACTACAGTCGCGAGAGAATACAGTTTGCGTCAACGTTCCCATTGGTGACTTGACTTTTCTCCTGCGATATAATTTCGTTGGCGTCAATGTCGAACTGATCAATAATGATGTCGCCGTCAACTGGACGAGCACTCTGTCTTCGAGCTGAGATTATTATGTACGTGGTTTGCGGTGCGACCTTCATTTTATTTCATATGGAATCGATCATCGGACTGATATGTCGATTGTTTTTGTCCCTGACATCTTCTGTAGAACACTCGGTTTTTCGCTACATTGAACTAACGCACACATATCCATAACACGAAATCTCTTGAATCTCTTCGTTGCGTAGCCTGTCGACCGTAGACCTCGCTGTGCTACGTTGCTGTTCATACGTCAGCTCGGCCGTGCATCCGATGGAGAGTATTTCGCAGCCGAGGAGCAGATCCATTTAATCAGACCACAGAAAAAAAAACTCACCGCGGCTATGAATGGAGGAATAGACTCTGTATTACGCAGGCAATGGCTTGTTTATGCGTTTCGTACTCAATGTAGCCAAGCTCAACCTCTTGGTTCGTAATTCAGCCGACCAGTTTGCCGGAGCGCCGGCTTATTCGCTCTTTCACGACTCAGCTTTCTATCTTCGAAACAGCGAGCGATTCGATAGCTGGAAGCTGGTGTAAGATAATCACCTGGAACTGTCGATATTACCACAGCGGTGTTGATAGCGATCCTGTTCACTGGTTAGTCTCTGATCATGCCGTCCATTTGGTTGAAGTTCCGCCTGGGTCGGAGCGTATACATCGCGCTGCATCACTTCTGCATGAAGAGGCATCTCCGCCGTTACACTGAAGATAACGAGAACTCCATGAGTACTGTAATGTTATCTTGGAGAAACGAACCACTTCCCGATTGCTGGCTTTCTCTCGCCTGGAAGGCCCGAGCGGGACGTCAGGGGCTCACAGAATTCGATCAATATCGACCGAAATTTCGTAGTCAGCATGGGGATCATAGGAGCACGTCGCATGACGAAGTTGGCTAGAAGCATTCGAGGGCTCCGAGGTCCTCTCTCTCAGAAGACTTTACGGTCGGGAATTTCCGTTGCAGATTCTCCAAAATCACAATTTGGATCCTGCAAGCCCAATCGCGTTTTTTTTTGCAAATTAACTCACCATATGAGGTCTTTCCGTCCATCTCCGAGACAAGTTCTACCTAAGATCACGCAGTCAGTGATACCTGACAGACGAGCAAGGCACACTGTTGAGTATGGCGTGCAACTACTGCTACTGACGCTATCAGCACTTGGAGAGACTCGGGCGCCTTCAGAATCTTCTCAACATCTCCATCTCATTCCTGATGGAGGAATAGTGTAATCTGGACCATCGATCTGGACCTTGTTTTCCAAACATGAAATTCAAAGAAGTAGCCATGATTTACAGGCTTACGCTACCAACTGAAGCAACTTTCCAGTGGCAACTACCCGGGCAGGCAGTCTATGGATCATCATGACATGCGATGATGACAAGCTCCCGAATCGGGAGATCCACAACGACGAGCGAGTCAGAGACGACAAACACTGCAACGCTCCGGACAGTTTTCTGGCAGACTAGCGCACCGCGTTCAGTGCAGTTCGCTCCAATGTTTGTGATGGTGGAGTACTCGATAACTCGTGCGACGTCGTTCATATCTAGCGTCGTTTCTCAGCGTGGTTCATCATATTTTTTTTCGTTTGTAAACATTCTCAGACCGGCGAGCCGTTTCCCACAGCCAATGTCGGCTTTCTCGACAGCATATCCGACCGGGTTGGCGATTCTTACTGATTCCACGGCATCTTCATCTCTCCAGTGAACTGAAACCCTTGGCTGATCCACTACACTACGCGGCAACGAGCCTGAAATGGACTGAATCCGGAGGATTGAACTTTTTTTTTATTGATCGAACATTGACTTAGTTAGTTAATCTTGTGCCTTATGTTCGATTGTCTGGTACTTTCCCCGAGGAGATCGAGATTTCCGAATTAAAGTTTAAGGAATTCGTCTAATTTGATTTTCTTGAACATTATGATCTCGAACCTCATCTCCTTCCGAGTCCAGCTTGAGGTATAACTGAGAATTTTTCTCTCGGTATCCGGTGTTCTTCCTTCTCTGATGCGGCATCGGATCGAAATTTGCGATGATACCTGGCTCGATGTCTGGTAACAAGTCGAAACAAACAAGAAACGCATAAATCGAACGGATCGAAGTGCAAGACGTCGCGTCGCGCCGTTTCACCCGAAAGCCAAACTTGTGGCTGGATCGGTTTTGATGTTTGGCTCGTAAAAATGAGCGAAAAAAATGAGAATTCGACCAGTCGCGTTGGGTGGCCGTTCGTCCGCTCGTCAGCCCGAACAGGGCACCAAACGCGGTTTACATGCATCCGTACTTCTCGTAAACAGCGAATAAAAAACTGAAAATGAAAATGATTTAGAACTTGTCAGCTAGCAGTCAGCTCTAACTAGCAGGAGCTGAAAACTCTTCGAATTCCTGGTCCGTAGGTCGGATGGACCGACGAAGAAAAATATGTTCAGGCCTGCGGCAAATGGCTTGCGGTTTTTTGAGCTTCACGGAAACCAGGGCATAATGTGCTGGATGTATGTGAGTGTTTCTCTAGGTTCGTAGGACTTCGTCGAGCGAGAGACCAGAGCAAGGGTTGAGGTTAGAATCCAGAGCCGTCGTTCGTTCGGCCGTCCGAGCGACCATGGGCCACAATGAACACCGGCCCATAAATCAGTGGTAGTTTCGCTTACAGCTGCGAGTGAGGCCTCGAGCTATTTTTTTTTAACGCACAGCTCAGACTTCAATTCGGACTCAGAATGGAGACGAATACCTTTTAAGACGATTCAACCCTTTTTTTTGCGTCGTGCGCCCGATCTTGACTCCGTCTCACCTCCCCGGAGTCTTCGGAGTCCGTCCAAGATTCTTGTCGCTTCGAAAAAAAGATCGCCACGATAGCTAAACATCTTTTTCGAAAAGTTCACGCGCCTGAGACTAAGTGAGAGGTGCATGTCGCCAGGATGGATTTTGGTACGAAAAGAGTCCCCGAATGAAGTTCCGGATTCTCGTTCTGGCATGAAGGCTGGAATTTCCGTCCCACTGGAGCGTGTCTAATTGGCGATGATGTGCTTCCGTGATTGATCTTTCATACAACATGCGAGTGCATTTCATAAGCATGAGGTTCCGAATTCTGGGACGCCTACATTTGGAATGTCTTCTAATTCCACTCTCGTCGGAGGATGTTCTGGAGGACGCGTTTCCCGCCTCCAAGTCTCGAAATTTCGAGCATCTCGTTCTTGTCCACCTCTGAACAGAATCAGGATTCACAATCGGATCAGTATTTCGGACGGAGACAGCGATGCATGTTCGTGAAAACCTGAAGTGTGAAGCCGCCGCGAAAAGTGTGGAACGCTCGATCCGAGTATCGTCTGCGCCGGTAGGTCCGCTTCTCACCAGGAACTTGAAACGTAGAACACTGGGCTTGAGTTTGAACGCGGTTACACACACTTTCAGAACTCTAATTGATCCCTGTATTGCAATCTCCGGAACCATTCTCGACTACTCCTGGGGTGGGTGTCGGAGCGTCTGTATTACGTGCTTCAAGGATGCAGTCCGGGGTTTGTATTGATGGGCATCTCGGTTTTGCTCGATGGTCTGTCTGTCCGTCCATGCGTCCCTCCATCGGTCTGTCCGGTCAAGCGTCTGTCTTTTCTGAAAGATCTGTCTAGCAGGCAGCCGACGGAGCACGCTGTCGAGTGTTTGGGCCGGCATTCGTCCAAATCACGTTATTAATGGCGCTGCTCGGTGATGTCGTCCTGAGCAGCGGCGGAGGGATGGCATCATCACTCCATAGACGTGCCGTAGGGCGGTGAATTCTGATGAAAATTAATGGTACTACTGGATGAGGGACTACTAGCTGGATGCGCTCGCCTCACTGGTTGACTGGCTGGCTGCTTGGCTGGATCGCCTCGACGCGACGGCATCACGGAGACATGGACACTCGCTCACCACCGGCTCGATCGAAGTCCACGAAGCACTGTCTGTCCATCTATTCGAACGTGTGTGTGTCTGTCGCGCGCGCTCACAAACGCTCATCTTGTGTTCTTTTAATCGCCTCTAGAACAAGACAGTCCATATTTCATCCTTGGCATTTTTTGACAGTACACATGCTGGGACAAGTTCGACTCATCTTCGCATGGCCGAAGCGATTCATCGTCACTGGAGGATCCGGATGAATCACTGATGCTTTGATAGAAGTCCGGAATTTCAAATCCGCTGAAGCGGGATCCATCGAATTCCGAAACTTCAGAAACGGACGTCTCCATCAGGCTTGGTGAAATATCAGATGCTGTGAAGGTTCCAACAGATAACCGGAATCATTTTCTGATTTCGAAGCACGAATCAAAGCCCTTAAAGATTTCGCAGTGGATCGTCTCGCGTGAGCGGATATCTCGGGTTCGGACCCTCAATCCGAGCATTCACCGATATGTCTGTCTATTTGCGTTTGGTTCCCGAACGAGGGAAGACTCTGTTTCGATGCTTTGTCTGCAATACGTATCAAGCAGCCTTAGATCCGCTGCAACAGTGCCTCAGCCTCAGTTTTAGGTTCGAGCCTACAATCCACTGAACATTTAGGTTCATAAAAAAAAAACATTAAAAACACAATACAATTCTTAGACAAAACCGCGACGTCGCTCTCTCGTAGTGTTCGGATTTCGGGAGCGACTCCTCAAGATATCCATCGGTTTTGGAACACGTATTCAGTATGAAAGTCACCACTCGATTGTGATATCCAACAATCGCAAATGTTCACACGTGTCCTACATTCTTGCAAGCGTTTGGATGTAATGTGGTAATGAGGCGGAACGACCGGGTTTCAGTGCGCGTACGAAATCCGTTTATTCAATCAAGTGACGGTCAGACTCATTTCGACTGACCACTATCGGATTTTCGACTCGGAAGTGTTTAAAAGCAGGAATGTAGACATGTGACACCTTGAGAACTCACAGGGACAAGGACCGCCGCATGAATTCACCACGATCGTTCTGATTGTCCCCGAACAACTTGTGCAAAGTAATTTTCAGACAACTTCCGATTCCATCATAATTTCGGTGCTTCGAGGCGAGTTTCCAAACTTCTGTCTCACAATATATGAGTCCCTTAATCAGACTCCAAAAAACTTATGCTATGTACGTGGTGATACCTCGGATGCGTAATCGTCACCCATTGGAACTCGTCAAGTACATTCGCGGGAAAAGGTGGGGTTCTGGCCCACTGCATTGTGGTATCCCGAGATTGTGGTATCCGACAGGCCGAACGAGTTATGATTTCGAAGAGCTCCTCTTTGCGTTCGTTTCCGTTGGCCTGAAGCTAGCTTTCGTTGGGATCCATAGATTGTGCATTGTGAACGAAGATGGCACCTTTGTCAGACGCTTGCCTGTCGGCCTACCTTCGGAGCCGCTTGCTGGATGACTCCTCCTTGAAATAAATCGGTCTCATTTATTTCGGTGCGCTGTTGCACATATTTTAGTGTTTCTCTCCCATCTTGTTCTCAAACCTACTCCTCCCAATCTCTCTTTGGTGACATCTCGCCAGGCCGGTCGACCAGCAAGCCAGCCAGAGAACAGGCCATCCGACAGTCTTCCTTTCCTGCTACAGCATTATTGGCCGCAGCGCCGGCTAAATATGACAAACTACGCCCCGACCCTTCGAGAAGAATGAAGAGTTTGGACGCATCTGCCTGAGCCACTGCTCGGCTCTGAGGTCGATGTTCCGCCCGCTTATGCATTACCGGCCGGCCGGTAGGCCTGCCTGACTGACTCACTCACTCACTCACTCGCTCGCTCACACACATACACACCGTCACTCACTCTCGGAGTCCGCCAACCAGTCAACTAGGCCGCGACGATCTGGCAGTACTATCTATCCGTAGATGACATGCATGATGTAGGTGCCCGATGTGTGCGCGCTGCTAAGCTATGATCTATGTCTGTCTGCGATACTATATGTATGTATGTGTGTGCCTGTGTGTGTGTGTGTTCGTGGTAGGATGTATGTAAGGCTTCGGATCGGGCGCTCCGCAGCGAGACGCGACACTGGAGCGATCTGATAAGGCGTACGGGCGATTCCCCATTGCGATTCAGGCCTATTACATCGACTTATGCTGGGAAGGGTGGAGTCTCTCTCGTCCTATACCTTCGGCTCCACAAACAGTATCTATCCCCCAGATCTAATTGTTCTCATCGACGATCCGCAGAACTGCGTCCAAATGAGCAGCCCGGCCAGTTGGAGGAAAAAAAAACACAGAGTTTGCGCAACAATTCATTATCGCTCATTCGACAGCAACAATCGAGCGATCGCCTACGTTCGAGTAGGCGAGCAAAAACTTGACAATGCAGAATGTTAGGTGGGATGAGCTGAGGACGTCGGTCAAGCTCGACGGAGATATGCACGATTTTCTGTAATCGTTTTCGGTCAGCGCTGGAGAAGGTTCGAGATAGTAGAATATGGGTGGAACACGTACTGTAAGATTCGTCTTCTCCTGGGAACCCCTTCAAAGGAAGCTTCAGAGCAAACACATCTCCAGATCTTCCGGAAATAGGTTGACGTATCATAGGGGGAGACTTGATGGCCGACGATCGGACATCAAGAACCTTCAACGGTTTCGAAACTCCGGATAAACATCCCGCCTCTTCCGAATCTCCCTTGGACTTGCATAGAAAAAGTGTTAGAAATCAAGCTTCCGCATTCGGAGCCGCGAGTCCGACGAATCTCTGCTGGTCCGCGGAGAAAAGAAGTGATGCCAAAGGGATTCAGAACGGGAGCGGCGAACACAATAGACAGCGGCGATCGTCCACTGTGCAGGCTGCTTTATCAGTTACGATTCGGGAAACTACTGGTGCGATCAGCGACTTTCCAAAGTTCGACCTCATCCAGCGGCGTCTCTGCTGATTTCAAAAGCAGAAACATGCATGCTCGCTTCTTGGCTCCGGTCGGGCGGGTTTTTGTCACCGCGAATCCTTTCAGTCGGCGTCCGTCTGTTCGCTGAAGAGTGTCGTTCGCGCTGCTCTGCCAACAGTCAGCAGCAGACAAGCAAAGCCAATCTCCCATGACGGTTCTTTGGCGTTTATTTATTTATTCGTTCATTTATTTCGTTCGCGTTGTACTGTTTCTGCCTCCCCACGACATCATTCGACGCAATACCGTCCGTAGCTCATTAAGATATCTATCTGAACGTTCTGAAGGCTCTGATTTCCGCTTGAGAAACCGATCAGACGCAACAGATACTTTTTCTCCTTCGGCATGCAAACACCTTATCAAGCTGAACAAACATGGACACTGATAGGAAATCGGAGAACAAATGAGATCAGCTTGAACCACCATTTCGCTTTGCTTTCCAACATCGTCGCGCAGCGATCTATCTATACGTCCTCTGATCAGCAATCGACAAACTCAATTTGAAGCGGTTTTCTTCTCGAATTCCAAAAGTCCGTCCTGTGCTCTACCGGAAATTCTTCCTTGGCCTCCGATTCCTCGTCAGACGGTCTAATTTCGATTGTCACACAACGCATCCTCAACAGAACCTTCAAAGACAATACGGGGTGTAGGTCGTAACGGCATGTTGTTGTCCGCTCTTAGAAGGTTTGACAGATCTAGCTACATGATATTGAAAAACGTTATCACGAAATGCCTCCTGCGTCTGGTCCAGCCGTCACCGAAGGAAACGAAAGGTCGCTGCGGCCGAGCGAGCGATTTGCGACAGGTCGGCCTCCTCTCGTTTCCTTGAGTTCGTTTTGCTTGCTCTCATTTTCCTTTTCGTTGATCGTCGTCTGCTCTTTCCCTCGTTGTCGACGTCGTCGCTGTCGTCGTCGTCGTCATCCGCCCACCAGCGGCTGGCTCTCCCTTTTGTTTAATGGCGCTGATAAAATTTTGACATATTGCCCCGATTTGCAGTGACAGCAGTCTTTGTTGTTGCGGAAGGATCGAATCACTGAGGGCTGCTCCCACTGCCGTTTCGGAGTCTGTGTTCCCTGGCTGCTCCAAGCTGTGCTCCTGAATGTAAGTCGGGTGTGTGAGTGAGTGAATGAGGAGTGTGTAAATCGTGCTTGCCTGCCTGCCCTCCTGTGTGTTCAGGCCCCTCCTACGGTGTTTCCTATATTTTTGTCGCGAGGGGCTGAACCCGTCCACCGTCGGAAGACGGAGCAGGGACGAAGAACAATTGCAACATTCACTGCCGTATATCATGTGGCATCGAGGCAGAATGCGACGACGACGACGACGACGATCTCGCTGACTTTTTATTAGAGTGACAAAAAGGATAATCACTGCAATCGAACCAGGATCATCCACCAAACAGTTGACGCATTTCCGCTAAGACAATAAGTTCACTACGACTTTTGTTTTTCCTCTTCGGGAACATGGCTTCATCAAGAAGGAACCTTCCCTGGGCACATGCCCGGACGTGCCCTCTGCTCCGGTTGGCACTCAAATGCCCGGCTTGATGTCCCGCTAGGGTTGTTAGCACCCCGGTTCTAAGCGTTACCAGAGGAGGTCCTGACCATCCCTAGGCTGCTCGAGTCATTAGGCATAAAACGAATAACGGAAAACGGAACGAAAACTGACGACGACGACGACAACGCCGACGACGATGACGACAACGGCAGCGATGTCAAACACGTCTAGCAACGGCTGAACGAGGGAGTAAAGGAGTGGGATCCCGCTCTAATTATCCGGAAGGAATAACGATTTTCATTCCTGCGCTCTTTTGTTTCTCCCGTTTTTTTGCATTCGCGTCATTTGTCTCCTGTCTTCAGGAGTTGAAAAAGAGAAAGATGCTGCGTTGGAAGCGTCTCCCCGAACAGAAGGCGACCCGACCCGGTCATCCGGTCAAGGTATCAAACGCTGATCGTTGAATTTGTCTTTCTTTCTTCCTTCTTTCTTTCTGTCGTTCGTTCTTACTTGGTTTTTCTTTCTTTCGTTTCGTGTTCTCTTCTTTTTTCTTGCTTTCTTTTCACACCTTCGACGCTGAAAGCCGTCTCTTCGTCTGCACGATCGGCTTTCTTTCCATCTCCGATTCTGTCCATCGCTCGGTAGGTTGCTTGATCCGTCCGTTGGACCGACGACGGAGCGTCGAAGGGCTTCCACGGACGGACGGATGCGACGTAAGTCGGTCGGTCGGACCGACAGGCGAACCTACCGTGAGTCGCCGTGCGATTGAATTAAAATGCGCCTCGGGCCACCGCAAAACGCCAATTGACGCACGACGTCGTTTCTTTTTTGCTCCCGCAAGACGGGTGACCGATGCCTCCACGTTAATCTCTGTCCAGGCTGTCCGGAGCAACAACAACTCCATTACGTTTTCGATTGAGAAGAACTGAAAATGCACGGTCCAAAGACTCTGGCAAGAGACAAAACACGGACGAGGTGAACCAGCGAAATATAACTGAACGAAATAAATCACCGAACTGGTCACGCGAAAGAACAAGTTGAGAAAAAAAAACGGAAGCGGCCCAAACACAATTCTCGGGGTTGCTGTCACAAGATTCCCGTTCGATCCACAAGAGGAAAAGCTTCAGAATCAGCGATCGAGTCGAGGCCATACACCATAGCCCTAGATGTCTGCTGCTCTTTCACAGAGCCCGGGTGGCAAGCATTAAATTAGAATCAGTCCAGAACGGGAATCCCGGGGTAAGTGTTTGAGAATGATGTAAGAGATGCACAAGAAGGAACGTATGGACATCGGACTGGAACGAGCTGGAGCAGAAAGCGGAGAAGTACACGAGAACCCTAATCTGCTTCTGTATGTCTGATTATCAGTGAATAAATTTCTGGCTTACTGAACCGATTCTGGTGTGAAGGGATTCGAGACACTGGGACCGATT
The DNA here is from genome assembly GCA_028455905.1 of Neoseiulus californicus. NCBI lineage: Eukaryota > Metazoa > Arthropoda > Arachnida > Mesostigmata > Phytoseiidae > Neoseiulus > Neoseiulus californicus. Next base: position 5,649,949 of record JAMQGS010000002.1, on the reverse strand, counting down.
GTGAAGCTGACGTTTGCCCGATGGTCCGGCGCTCCACAGGCTCTCTCACGTCGCGACAGACGAAATTCTTTCAGAAGATCTAAAAGGTCGTATTCGGCGCTGCTGTCACACGAAATCACCGAGATAAGACCCCTAATTGGTTCTCGTTGTGAAGAACTCCCCACGGAAGCGCTCCCGATTTCTGAAAATTCGTTCAGAAAAATTCAGTTTCCGAACAGGATCATGCAACTTCCATAAAAAATAACGAATTCCAGTGGGAGCGCTGTTAAGGATTCTCGAAAAATCAGATTTCCTAGGCCTCGGAGCAAACTTTCAGAAAATCGATTCAACATTCGATTCTTCGGGCTTACATGTTCATCCCCACTCTCAGGAGGTACAAGATCCTTTGAATTACCACAACTCTGCGAGACGCCGCAATAGACGAAGGGAGATTCCGTCAAGCCATGAAGAAGGGCACTCGACGGAATGCGAGCCTGCAAGCTCGAAGGCGACGGAAGAGAGCGCGAAAGATACACGGTGAGGGATACGAGAGAAAAACATGGAGAGAAAGCGGATTGTCGGTGTCATTGGTTTGTGGCAAATGGGGCGTGTTAGTGATTTTTGTACGTGTCAACGGCTGCTCTCCCAGCCTCGGCACCCCTCGATTCAACGCGACATGCCCCCCTACCCCCCATCAACCCCCTATCGGTGCGACCCCGTTGCCGTACTGTTAATGCTGTCGCTGCCATCGTTGCCTTCCTGCTCGCTCGCTTGCTTGCTTGCTTGCTTGCCTGGCAGCCGACAAGCTGAGTGGGAGCGCGTCATCATTGAGGAGTTTGTTCTTCTTTCTTGTCGTCGATGAGATGAACGAGACGACAGCAACCCGCCCGCCCGCCCGCTTGCCCAGACACCGAGCAGAGCAGCCGAGAGACGACGACGACGAACGGCCGGTCGGTCGGTTGGGCCGACCGGCGGAAGAGAGATAGGAGCCTCACGTGTTCGAGTAGCCTTCACGGTAACGTTGACTGAGGGGTCGTCTGGGAGAGGGGACAAAAGGGACCAAACGATGAAGGAGACTGGGGGAGCCGTCCGGGAAGAAAAGGGACGACGCGACGGACGGAGAACGAGAACTGATAAGGCGCAATGGATGAGTTGCCATCAATAAAAATTTACTTCATTTAACCAACCAACCAACTATCTTAATATAAATAGCGTCATTTGTTAAAGCCTGGCTGGTGTGCGAGTGGGTCGGTGGCTTACTCGCCAGCCCACCCGTTAACCCGCCGGCCAGCCCGCCGAAATCTCGGCCCTCCTCGGAAGCCCACGCAGACGACATAGGTAGGGGGAGGGAAATTCGAGGGGGGGCGGGGGAAGAAAATGAATTTATAGATTCTTCGTCAAACCGGCCAATGGGAAGTCAAGGCTCAATCTACCGGCTCGATATCTTCGAGTTATTCCGGAAATACAAAAGCAACATATTTCCAGGGATGACATTTTTTCACGCGATGGATATCTTCCAGGGAGGAAATCAGTCCTGATGGGAATGGTTCTGGGAACACAGTCGATCCCGCGATTGGGGATTGAGAGAGTTTCCAAACCGCTCAGCTGATCTTATGTTCGTTGTCGTCGCCGTCTTTCTCAATCCTGGCTGGGAGTAGAGGACAGAAGGGTTTGCTCTCCCATCGAGGAGCAGCGACGACGACGACGACGATGACGACAACACGATGATTTGTGGCGCAGATGATAAGATATTTTGATTTACTCTCTCTGTCGGAACAGAGTCTTCCTTCTCCCCTTGGCCCCTCTTCGACTCAGTGGAACGACGACATACAGAGGGTCCGGAGGACGACGACGCCGACGCAGTGGCTCCCAGACAAACAGACGAAGGAAACAGTCCTGGGGGAGGACGATGTCCATCCATCCGTTTGCTCCCCCGTCCATCTGTAATTAGATCTGCTACCGCTTAGTCGTTGCCGCCATCGCTCTCTCCTTAGACGTCATCGTTGTCGCCCTCACCACGCAGATGAGCGACCTGGCTTTTTTCCGCTCTTCTCAAGAATTGCGACGCGACGTAATCAATTGGCCTTTTGAGTTCTCGGATTTGTCCTTGTTTCGGAAAAGCGTCCTCTGTTCCCTCAATTCTCCGGGTTCATGTCTGAAGTACCTCTTCCACGGAAAAGTTCCGAGAATTTCGATTTTTTACAAATTCGTCTCCTTTCGATCGGGGAGAGTCCGAGAAGTCTCCGACTGAGGGAATCCTTTCGAGTCGAGATGGAATCTGCGTAGAAATCGCTCGGGGGGACTCGTTCAGCAGACCCGCCTTGCGCCGCCGCCGGCCACTCCCGCAGTAGTCCCCGGGTCCTCGATTCGGACACGCGCTGCTACAAGACGACTCGAAGACAGGCTGTCAATGAGAAATGGTCATTAAGATCATCTGGCTCGCAGACTGGCTAACCGGCTGAGTCGCAAGGAGCCGATCTGCGACGCCCGATTGCATATGTCAACTGTCACTCGAACCATCCAAGTGGCGTCGTTATCCGAGAACTGAAGATAACATGCCGAACGACAGTTAGATTGGTATGCCCGTCTGCTCGCCTCTTGTTCCTCTCGTTCCTTCATTGCCCCGACGCCGTCTGGTCCCCCGTCCGTTCTCCCGACTTTCTGTCCCAGGCCTGTTTCAAATGCTCCAAGTTACTCTTCCGACGCGATTCTCTGAAGAACTCTCTCGTCACGACGGCTGGAGCGCAAACTCTGGAAGCGGGTCTATGCGGGAACAGGGCCTATGTCCTGAATGAACCTGATGAAATGAGGAACTATCGGGAAGTGTCCCTTAGAACGACCGTTTTGATCAGTTTCTCGGCGTTTCCGATTGATCGTCTGTTGTGGAATGTGGAAATTTCGCAGTATTCACAGTACATAGTGGAGGGCAAAGCGAGCGAGCCAGCGACGAAGCAAGGGAAACGGCAAAAGAGCAGCAGCAGCTGTGGGCTGGGAGACCGACTGCCAATCATCATTTCGTTTTACGTGGATCTGAGTGCGACGAAGCTGTTAACTAACTGAATTATGAAACGCGACTGACAGATGACATGTTGTGCTCCCTACGTCACTGACTCAGTCTGATTCTATAGCTGCCCTTGAATGGCAGACGGTCGGACGTTCGGTCGTGAGGGAGGACGGACAGACAGACGGTCCTGCTGACTCTCTGGCTGGCTGAATGACTGACAAACCGACGCACTCTGACGTCCTGGATGTCTGCCTGCCCGACTGACTGACTGACTGACGGACGGACGACCAACCGACAGAGAGACTCGGTGACTGACCGACTGCCTGACCGACGCCGGTCGACGCATAGAGCCCCGGTGTGGGGAGGGCTGGCGGGGACTCTCGTTTGGTGGGTGCGCAATGTTTGTCGAGTTGCCTGCCCTCTGTCTGTCGAGAGACGTTGTGATATGGTCGACTCCAGGAAAGAAAGAGCGAGAAGCAACGGCGGCGGCGGCAGCGGCAGCAGCAGCTCTTTCGTTGCGCGATGGATGGCCCGATATTTCACCGCAAAGGAAATAAAGGCAGCGGCAAATAAAGTGCTTGAGATTTATGGGACATTCGACTGGAGCTCCTCAGCGCTGCTGCCCGTCCGCCGCCATCCAGCAAGGCAAGCAGGCAGGCAAGCAGTCAGCTAGAGAAGAGCAAGTGACTGCCGCAGAGAGTCCGGACAGCAGGGCTTCTTCCTCTCCCCCTGCTCCTCTTTCTCATCCTGCTCCATCTCCTGGAGTCCTGAGTGATGGCCATCAATATCGTGTCACCCATCCAGTCAGGCAGCCAGCGCCCGTCTCCCATTTCCGTCCCCCTCGCCCTCGCTGGCGGGCTGGCTGGCTGGCTTTTCTCCCCACTATTCCCCCGTTTTCCCGTCGTTCTTCCCCGCCCGCCTCCGTTCTCTCCGTTTCTCCTGCGCGCTTTCGCCCTCTCACTCTTCCTACATTTCTCTCGGTCTCTGCGCCGATGCTGCCACTGCTCTCTCCGTCTCCGGCGTTGTCGTCGCCGTCGTCGTCGTCGTTTGGACACCCTGCCCCCAATCTCTGCCCCCCATCCCCACCTCCCCCGCCTCCGATCCCCTCGCCCCGTTCTAATCCGAATATTTATGACCCGTTCTTCCTGTGAACTCTCTGTTAACCAGCGCAATCGATGCTTCGACGTGCAGCAACTACATTCTGCTGCTGCTGCTACCACCGCTGCGACTGCGTCTGTCGTCGTCGGTGTCAGCGCTCAGACTCACGTCATACGATACCCCCGTTTTGCCCATTTCTCTCGGCCATGTTATCTATTTCCCCGCTTTCCCATTTCTCCTCTTCCCAGGCCCACCGGAAGAAAAACATGGATGCATACTGATTCCGCTAAATTGGCGGGCAGTGAAGACGACGAAGATTTGAAGTGATGCTTTCCTGAAATCTAAACCTCCCGAGGAAAATGGATGGTATTTTCTCTGGTTTACCCTCGTCAAGTCAAACAGGTTTTCGAACGAGGATTTCCCCCTCGATTGTTCGTAGATAATGAACTCAAGTTCATTGAGCGCCGGATTCGCATGATGAGCCTCGTCTGACCTGGCCAGAACCTCAAGATCCTGCCGTAGAACTGTCCCCGATCGCCTGAATGCTACGCATCCTCGACGGGGCTTCTATCGTAGCTCAGGCTTCCATTCACACTCACGAACTGGGTGCAAGCAGGGGAACGCGAATGTCTTCGGGCGATAGTTCCTCGTCATCATCCTTCCCGTCTTCGGCATCATCCTCATCATCGTGATCGCAGCTATCCTCGTCGTTACGTCGCTTGGCGTTGATCGACTGTGCGACCGTGCCGAACGCAGGTCCTAGCTAAGCGTTTATTCCGAGAACGGACGGCATCTATCCTGGATGGCGGCGGCTGCTGCTCCTGCTGAGGCCGTCGCGTCACATCTATGTGGCGTTACATTGCACTCTCGTTTTTTCTTCGCTCACCCGTTTCTCTCAAAGCTAAGCCTAGCCAGTCATCTAGCTGGCCAGCCATCCGAGCAGCCTGCTAGCTGACTGGCCAGCCAGCCAGCCATCAAGGGAGGCAGTCAGTCAGTCAGTCAGGAGCAACGAGGAGAAACACCACTAGCAGCGGCAGGAGAATGGAAGGCCATCAAATTGATGAGAGATAATATTTTACTCTTCCTCGTCGTTCTCCTTCTCGCCCCCCTCTTCCCCGTTCTTGGCTTCGGCCGCCCGGTCGGTCGGTGGGTCACTCAGTCAGCCAGTCAGTCCGCCGACCCGTCTGCAAGATTCGCTTCCAGGGAGGAGGCTCTCTCTCTCCCTGTCCATCTCCTCCCGCTCATCTCCCCCTTGATCCTTCCCATTCCTCCTGTTCCGTTCCTGCTCTTCCTCGTCTTCATCCTTGCCTCCGTCATTTAGAGTCTCTCCTCTCTGCCTTACTCTTCGTCATTTGCTCGCTCTCTCTCTCTCTGTCTAGTGCCTTTACTTCGATTCCTTTCACATCCTTTTCTCTATCTATGTAGTACCATTCGGTGAAAGAGACCGGGCAAGATGTGAATGCGTCCCGGTTGCCTTGTGCTGAAGATTCGATCATGAACCCGGATTCTAAGGGGTGTTTGTCTTGACTTCCGGTGTTGAAAATATCGCGAGAGCCTCTTTGTCATCTCAGATTCTTCGAGGAATACTTCTTCATGGTCCGAACAGTGTTCCACAACGGCCGCTGTTCTCCAAAGGTTCCCCGAGCTCGGTGAACTGTTCTCGAGACGGACTAGGCCGCAATCCGAGAAACGACGGTCCCTGCCATCGGGGCAGATGTCAGCATCGCCGTTCGAGCCTTTCGAGCCACCTGTAGGCAACGAGGCAAACTTCTCGGAATCAGGTGATTGAAACCCAGCGTCAAGCTCGTTTTTGAGTCCCCTCTGATCCCCTTGCCAGCTCCAGGGAGATGTTGCGCGAGCTCGTAGGCCACGATACCTGAAACTCCCTCATCTCGACTTGCGAGAGGAATCATGAGAGGAATTCATCACAGGAGGCATAATGGGACGGGTATTCATCCGGTAACCGGCCGGTCCCCTTGGCATGGGACTGTAACCGTGCTCCGGCGGGGCTGAGATTTGGGGTCGAGGAGCACAGATGGCAAATTCGGTTCGTTCCCTCTGGTGTCGGGTTGTGTCCGCACGGACCCTCCCCTCACCTAGGCACTGCTGGTTGGAGCTGATTCAACCCGTGTGTCCGAGAAAGGGATCAAACGGCCGATTGTCAGTGCATATCCTGTAACCAGAACTCGATGGCGGCGGTTCGAATCTCGACTGCTGCCGGGGATGCATCACGTGTGACATGCAAGTGCGCGTCCAAAGTGTGCATCGACTGACACGATATAAGCGTCAGTCGAGAGTGGGTTCAACGGTGTCCACTCTCCCAAAAACTGTGACCGGCGTCCGCAGAGCTTGCTCGCCCCTGAAATGAAAGGGTCATCTACGGATGGGACGTAACAAAAAACGCGACACGGAGAGAATACTCGAAAGATGGGAAGGAAAGAAGGTCCCGGGCCATGAGTCGTGAAAGGAAGTATATCCACACCGCAGATCAGCTGAGCAATCGCCCCGTCGAATGGGTCTTCTATGATATTCGGAATGTGAATACAACAAGAAGATGATCGCTAAATAATCAATCAATCAACTACTCGTGTGTCCAACTTGGGTGTTGTACGAGGTGGGAAGAAAAGGCCTCACACTCAAATTCATAACTCACAACATGACATTCTGCACTCATTTTCCCATTCTTTGTCGGTCCAGTTGGGATTTCTTGCCGTGAGCCATGATGTTCCATATCCGAAGCAGTGGCGGCGGCTATGGAGGCTATAGCCCCCTCGAGCTCGAAATTCTTGAGGCTAGCCTCAAGAAATTTTGTGAACAATAAACTGGGTCACGAGGGGAACAAGGCAATTCCAGTCCTTCCGAGCAGGAATCTGTTGGAGAGTATCTGAGCCGGCGCCACCTTTCCGTGTCGTGTTCCATCGCCAACTTTCACGGCACTGCTGCTTAGGGTAACACAAGTCAAGCCGCACGGTGCTCAGAGTAAGCTAGAAAAATGAATAGACAAGTGCTGCTCACCACTTTTTCAAGAATCAGCCGGAGACGGAACCCGTAAATTCTTCGGAAGCGATTGACATTGGTGAATGAGAAACAAAAATTAGGAAAATATCAAAAACTCTTCAGGCCGATACAGTAGGAGCTCGTTACAACGAAAACGTTGGTGCCACCAAAATCAGTTCGTTATACTGAATGTTCGCTAAAACGGAATGTACCGGAAAATGGCAATATCAGCCACAAGCCACAACTGATTATCTTCATTAAGATTACTATGATTTAGGAACGATATACGAGCACAATCATCATCCCTTGATATCTATATTTGTACTTTGTGTAACAGCGGGCAGCTTTGTAAAAATACGAGGGGTGTTCATGAGCCTCTTCTAGGAAGAGAGGAAAGAGGGAAAAGGGAGAGTCTAGCCTCCTCCAAAAAAAAAGTCTAGCGCCGCCACTGATCCGAAGGCTGACGTAGATGTCGCATGAAATTCCGGCTTGCCTCTGATTTCTCCCGAAGCCTCGATGCTCTCGAACGCGAGTTTCGTCACTTTCACACACATTCGCTGCTCGACGACACGTACGCCGAAAGTCTACGGGAACGGTGGTCGCCGCGGTTCGAGTCACACGGGGAGTCGCGCAATTTATTTTGTTGACGAATAATGGCGATTTTATCACTCAGAAATTAATCTGGTGTCTCTGCTCCAATCCAGCCCAGCAAGGCGGCTCGCTGACTCCATTTTTGACTGGCAGAGTTACAACATGATCTTTTTTTCGAGCTCGAGTCCTGACCTGCGATCGAATCCAACTTCTTGATCTTTTAGGGCCTCAATCGCTCCTGACCTACGACTCCGAGAATGTCAGAACTTCCTTTTGTTTTTGGTTTCTAATCGGTTAACTTCAGAGAAATTTTGATTTGAATTTTCTTCTCTCATGAGACGCATCTCAAAGTAATAAGAACGTAATACTAATACGGGACTCCCGGATGAACTCTGGAAAAAGTCGAAAGGAAGTCGTCGATCCGAAACCAGTGTCCTCGTTCACTGACGCTCGCAGAATCCAAGTCAATAAGCGGACCGAGATCGCCGCGAAGGTTTTTTTTGTGATTGACAGGAGGTTGTTCATCACCCCGTGGGCTTAGGGAGCGTTTCGAGTTTATTCGGGGAACGCGGTCGCTCCCTTGCTCGCCGGCCGGCCCGCTAAGGAAGAAAAAAAGCGCGAAGGACGTCAAGGACGAAGATCGCGTGGAAGACAGCGACGACGACGACGCAGGGGGCGGGGCGCGTCGACGATGAAGTCATGTTTCTAGTTGACTACAAAAGATTTGACGAATGGTCACCCATGACAGTGCTAACTGCTCTAGTCTGGGTCCAGTGGAGGTCTTGTCTAGCCGTCAGAAGTTTATCTCGCGAAGCTCCGTCGTCTGCCCGGCCTTGTCCTAGTCAGTCAAGTTCAGCTTGAGGTCTTCCAATTTTTTTTCCAAACCGACTTACCCTTCAACTCTTCTCAAGCGAGACGGCATCCAACAAGCCGCCGGAGAGGGAGTCGACGACCCAGCGCAGGGGCATATTCAACGCAGTCAGGAGCTCATGGCCAGCAGTGGGTGGGATATTTATTATATAAATGGCTGTCATTTATTCCTCACTCAGTGGTGCCGCTCCTGCCGCCCCCAACCGTCCCCGCGTCTGCTGCTTCTGCCGCCACCGCCAGTGCCGCTCGGTGTGCCCGGCTAGGGAGTGTGTCTCTCGCTTTCTCTGAATCTACCCACGCGGCCGTTGGAGTCACTCGAATTTTGCCTCGAAATTATCGAGTCCGCTGTCTTAGTCCCAGTAAAACTCACGGGAAATTCTTGAAAAGCGGCTCCAAACAGGTTGGGATTGTCGTGTTTCGCGAACATTCTTCATCCCAGATCCTCTTCTGCGATGTGCTCTCACCGAGAGATTAGATTCTAAATCAATACACTCGGTTCCAATCAATCGGAGCCATCGAAGATGCATTCAAGACTTTCCAGGCGCTGGGCCCCCTTAAGCTCTTTGTCCAGTCCAATGAGGTCTATGTTGAAGTTCGCCAGGTGAAATGCGTACAATGCGAACCGTGGTCTGATTTTGTCGGAAAGCAACTTTGACTCTCCTTTCTGATTCGAGCTTGAGAAGGCGGATTGTTGGAGTTGGCGCAACTCCTGGTTCCCAGGGGAAGATATTGTCCGGGCGAGCCCGAATCGGCGTCAACGACGTCGGCGACGATAGCAACGACAACCGCAGAGGCGGCAAACACTCCGGAGACAGTTCCTCGCACAAAAATGCGCAACGTGCAGATTCCTCCCATTCAAATGCTTGCTCCCGCGAGAACCGCGCTCGCGAGCAATCCCGCGCCCGCGCCAAGCATCATGACAAGCCGTTCTGTTCCGTTGTGAGTCTCATAGTCAGATTAGGATCGCTCGCTATTCGGTCCGGTGGTCGAAAAGTCGACTTTCCACGAGACACTCATTTTCAGGAGGGAGGGCGTAGCAAATCATCTACCGTTCCTTGTCTCCCTAGTTTTCGTAAGAACTCAAAAATCTGAGGCATCGCATGAATCTTTTCCTCGAATCGGCACAAAAAGAGTCGCAAGCAGTCTTCCAAACACGGTAAGATCGAACAGTGCTCGCAGAACGTTCCGCGCAATTACAAAAATCCCAATCTTAACCGTCTTGGTTGTAGAAGTTGTCTTTCCTCTATGACTTGCATTCCCCCCCGAGCGGACTCGCTTTCACTCTTCCACGGGCTCTATTCCTCGCATCCGAACGCCACCCGCCTCGCGAAGGCATGCCACTGATGCTGCGGCCGCCGTTGCGATGCTCAGCAGCAGCGATTCGGTCGATCCAGGCATTTTGTGTCTTGAAACATTTTTACAGTAATCTTTCAAACGTTCGTAAAAACATTGCAACCAAGCAAGGAAACTCGACAGTCTAACAGCAACCAATGGCACTCTCGAAGCGAGCCAAGAAACGTGAAATGACATCGGGGTCCGCCGCGAAGACGCCGCCGCCGGCTCCGAGGTAGAAAAGGGGAGCACCAAGAGAACAACAGGAGTACACGCGGGGGGGGGGGGGGGGGGGGGGAACGTGGACCTGGAGGAGCCGCGAGGAAAAACGGGAGGATGAAATGGCAGCGCAACTCGAAGTGAACGAATAAAGCAAATTACTACTTGAGCTAGCTGAGACGGCCTCCATGAAATCGAATGCGGGAATACCGCGTAGCTTCTCACAAACGCGTGGCTGCGCAAACTTCAATGGTACTGGTCGAGAAATGTCGAAAATCAAGAACTTTTGGTCTAATGGGAGATCGCCCAGTTCTGACGAGGTTAGATTGAGGTCGTCGTCGCATGCGATCTGATCGGTGTTCTGTGCTTACGGATTGATACGACACCCAACTGGAAAACTCTGAATCGAGCGATACGATCATCAAACACCCTCGCGGTCGCTTACAAATCTCGCTGTTATCGCGATACAACGATCTTGTCATCGTCTTCTGTCCGTTGTTTTTCTTTCGTCGTCTTTTGTTTCTGCAGATAACATGTCGCCGGTGCGAGTTCTCTTCGTTCGGCTTCTGTTTGTCGCCCGCTCGGTCGTTTCGGCGGTGGCCATGCCGCTACACCTGAGCGGACGAAATCGTCGCGTCGTAATCCTCAGCGATTTATAGCGGCCAGAGGACGCGAGTGACGTTCGTTGATCGCCCTGCCATCTTTCCAAGCCGCTCTCACGACAAACCGTCTCGCCCAGTGTCTCCGCTCTGCTCTTCCGTCGTCTAGTCCGTCGACGGAATCTGCATACTGCAACAAGCAGTACAGCCCTGTGTCGCTCTTCAAGTCTGGAGACGAGTTCCTCTCCGAAATCAGTTCCCTGTCTTCTCGTGAGTTTCGTTCCGATGGGATGCTACGACGATTTTCAGGAACGGTTTCTATGAAGCTCAACGGAATGTTCACCATTGAAGACGATGTGCATGAGAAACGTTTGATGCATTCCAGGCGAGCTAGAATCAGCAGAAAACCCACTATGGTTCAAAGAGTTTCGGGCTCGGGCCAGAATTGTTTGTTTCCTCGATCATGGATGATATTCCCATTCGCTTTCCAGCTCTTGTCGCGGCTCACGGGAACATGTCCAACAACAGTTATCTCCTGGATCTTCACAGAATATCACTCACCCAACCCAGTGACCAGAAAGACGAGCCGATCGTATCGCAACCCTGCGACGACCAGTCCGGCTTGCATGTTTAAAGTCCAAATCACGCAGAATCACAAGCCTGGAAAACCCGAAACTCTAAAACTTTCCGAAACAGCAGAAAGATCAGTTCTTACAGCGATTTATTAGCGTAACGTCGTCTTAAATTCTCTATTCGGCTCTTGACTGCTCGTCGCTGTTATGGTATGTTTGGTTTCGAGAACGCTCGGGGAATGCAGAAAACAAAGGAGACCAGAATAATTCGTATCAGAGAAGTTCGGCCCCTTCCGCCGCGAAGGAATCAGAGCAACAAAATCTTCAAGTCCACTGATTGCTTGAGTGGACAACGAGAGCGATGTGCGAGCTGACAACCGAACACAGAGCTCACCTCCGCATTGTTCGGTTCTTTTCTCGCGGATGGAAATTATTCGTGCGCTTCTTGGGAGAGCGCAGGACCAGGGACATCGACCGAAATTCAAATCTGTCGTCGGACCGCCGGAAAACTTCCCTATAACGAGGCGTTTCCGCAGCCCACCGACGGCATCCTGAGTTTCAAGCATGATTTTGAGTTCTCGTCCATTATACGAGGGGTAAACGTTTGATTTGGAGAATATTCGGATGAATAGCAACGCCGGCAACTTTCGTTTTCAACCAGGCAGGTTTTGTTGGATTTGGTCGAAAGTCAGGTATCAGACTGCAGAAGTCCCGCGGTGGGAGTGAGACCAGGATGCCAAATGGTATGAAACAGCAAATAAACTTTAGAGGAAAACCATAAGCCACCTATTTCTCTTATTGAATAGCTAACTCGCCGGTCAGCTCTACTTCGACTCTCCTCTTTCCACTCTAGCTGCGAAATTCAATTTGGGCTGACACTTTTGAATTTACGCGCGATTCTTCTCTCTCACTTACTTTAGCTATCGTTTGTTCCTCCGTTTTCCTCAATTCCTCTCCTTCCTCAGATGTCTGTTGTGGCGGTAGCCGCTGCTGGGTAGGCGCAACGCAACGGGCAGTCGGAGGTAGTCGTTCCCTCGGTTGTATGTGGCGCTTCAAAACAGAAGAGGAAAAGGAGAGAGAGGAAGAAAGACGAGAAGCAACTCTGAAGTAGTCTACGATCGCCGGCGACCGCTGAATCAAAAGCGCTCAACGGTGACCACTCTCTCGATCTCAGTCTGCCCCTGCCAATTCTCTCCCGTATCGCCCTTGTTCCTCCGGCCAGTGAGTTCCCCCCGACCCACGGCGAATCTCCTCTTTCCCAGAAGATGGATCATACACCTTCGCAAGGAGAACAGCAGACTCCTCCACTCGGCCATATTTACGAGGAAGCTTTTTTCTTCTGCAACGATTGCTCCACGACTGCTGCCGCCGCTGCTGCTGTTACTCCTCGTTCTCCTCGATCTTCTCAGCTTCTTCTCGCTTGCCTCTCGCTGATGTTGCGGCTGGTTCTTGTAGCAGACCAGAGGCCTAACTGGTCCTCGGCCCCTCCCTCGTGGTTTTTCATCGCGTTCAATTCGAAGCCCTGGTTCAAAACTGCTCATTGATGCCCGTAGGTGCTTTGCACAAAACGCGAACAACTGTGCTCAAATGCCAGAATATCCCCGGAAACGTTCGCAATATCCACCTCCAGAAAGCGCTGTGATAGACACTATCTAGCATGAGGAATACATGTCATCTCAACATTCAGCAACAGCGTACTCGGGGTCAGGCTCCATAACTATACAACTCGGGCACAACTCGTTCATGAAGTGGGGATTCGATCGCCGCCCTGTTCCAAACCGCGAAAAAGAGCTCAGCACGGAGGAGTTTCTTCTAGCATTTCACTCCGATTCGAACATTTTGTATTATATCTATTCATCTACGATTGGTTTCGTCGGGCGACCCACACGTCCGTTGGGTGACGTTGGGCGGTCTAGAATATGTTTTTTTTTTCTCCTTTTCTCGAGCCGGCTACCAGTCAGTCATTTCGACAAGCAGGCTTACTGGCAGTCATACTACCGAACGGACTGACGGGCGGGCGGGCGGGCGGTAGACAAGAAATAGCGTATCGTGGAATTTATGGTATCGACTTCATAAATATGAGCTTTTCCAGAAATCGATTCGACGTGAACTCGATCTGAACTCGGTGAAAAAGCGAAAGAAAGAAGAAGAAGAAACCGAAGGGTGACGAACGAAGCATACCGAAGGGTGTGTGACGTATTTTCAGTTTTCTTGTTTCTTAACATCTTGTGTGTGTGTGTGTTTGTGTGAGTGTGTGTATGTGTGTGTGTTCGTTTCGCGTGTTTATTCCTCTATGGGTATACCGTTTGTTCCGTTGGGCGCATGTTCCAGGCACAAGACCTTCTTCGAGCTGTGGCGGACACGTGCACCAAGACGTCCGTTCGGTCGTGTGCTGCAGACCTGACCCGACGAGCGAAGGCTTCGGCTCGGCGAGATTGAGGTAGGTGCGTGACTTTTGACGAGAGATCCGAGCTTAATATTGGCGTTTGTATTTCGCCATATTTTAGTATAAATAATTGACGTCGATAAATAACGGCCGAATCTTCTGTGCTCGGTCTGTGAGTGGTCTGCGGAGATGGGTCTTCTACAAAAAGTTGAAGAACGGTTTCACAAGAAACAAGTATTCAGATCTTTCTCTGAAGCGGTGGCAGCACAACAACAACGAACGACTACTGTTCGGCGTAATCCTTTATCGTCACACGATTTTATCATTTTGTAATCTGGAGCTGAATTTATGACGAAACGTCACTCCCGCAACGATCGCCACAGCCGCTCCTGGAAATGGAGACGAGGACTCGTGCCAACCAGGTTCGTCTTCGATCCATCCGGCATCTTCCTCATCGGAGAGAAAAAACACGCAGTGGGTGATGCCGCGTGATTTGTGACATGTCTGAGGTTGATTTTCTGGAGGCTTACAGCGTCGTCGATGGGGGAAAAATTAGGGTAGCATATTCGCAGGTGGACGATCGCTTCCACGCGATGAATATCCGCAGACTTTTCTGCGATTCTGTTCCAGAGAGAGAGTTCTCGATCGGCTCAAGGTTTCAGAATTGGAATCTATGTCCGCGCCCGTGGCAGCGTGCTCGGTGTTAACTGTCTCGGAACCGAAGATCCGGAACATCGCCCTGTGCTACGACTGCGCTAGGCCACGTGGGTTTTGATCAGTCGTCTTGGATCAGGGCTCGTCTTCTTATGATGACTATTCGTGGAATTCTCGTCACGAAATCCAACTAGCACATAAGGCCGTCATTTTGTCTGCTCGTGTTGAGAAGTACGAAAGTCGAATTTGACGATGACGCAGAATTAACTCGGTTTTGATTTGGATAACGTATCTGCGAGCATCCGTAAGACCCCAATCACGTTGGGACGCTTTGATCGGTTTTGTTCGCTCTTTCCATATCCTTACGGATCCCCCATTCCACCAATCCGCCGATTTCAGTCGATCCACATGCGGAATGAATTCCAACGGATACCTCGATCGAAATCTAGCTTGATCGAAGCTCCGAAAACTGCCAGGGAGGATTCCTCTCCCCATGAAGTACGAGCTTGACGAAAGTTCTGCGAGATACGAGCACTGACGATAACGGTAGAAAGCAACGCTCCTCCGCGTACAATATTCGACGCTGTGACACGTTCAAACACTTTGACGTAGCTACAGTCCTACAGTTAATTCAACTTGTCGGACACCGGATCGGAATCGTTGTTGACAGACAGCTGACTCTTTTCCTCTTTGCCGGTGACAGCCTGACGGAGTCATTCCATCAAGTTCGCTTCGATTCTCGGCCGAGACAACATAACAAGTTGTCTTTCACCGAGCTAGTCACTCTGTGTGAATTCTGAGCATCTGTCGTCAAAGAGTTACGCGAATGTTCGTTCAGGCTTTCGAGTTCTCGGCTTTGAGTTTAGTGAGTGGCAAGTTCGAATTTTCTGCTGAAAATGGATGCGGATACCATGGGCATTGTTCCAGCACGAGAAGTTCATCCTTGAGGGACGGAAACTGATTTTGATGAAGATGCGATGTGGCCACGACGCCTCTTTGATGAGTTTTTTTTTCTACCGGCGACCGACTGTTGCGCTGTTTGGCTTCATTGCTAAGACTGAAAAAAAAAATTGAGAGAATTGGGTAGGAGTATTTAATAACCTGTTGGCGGTTTGAAATCTCTACTAAAGGCTGGCGTGTACGATATTTATGGCTGCGAGTTTATGACACGAACAATTCCTCGAGTTTTAATTGATTTTTTGATGATCATGACGGGGACGCAACGGACGGCTGAGCTGAACGAAATTAAGACGATGAAGCCGAAGTCGACAGAACAGACAAAGTCGGCGCCACGAGAAGTGCCCGTCGGTTCTCCCGCCCTCGCGCCAGACCTTAGCACGTGCTGAACAGTATGTGGCAAACAATGAGACACTGTATCTACAGTGCGAATGAATCCAATAAGACAATCCAAATAAAGTTTTCGAGCAAGGAAATTTCGGAACTGGAAGTTGGAAACTTTCAGGGGAGATCGCACGAGCTGAAATTGAATCGTGATTGAATGATTGAGTCCTGGTCCTGACCGAGTCGGATAATATATAATTGCCGTCCACCGCATATTCGTTTCATGAGCGTGACTTTGGTAGCTTCGTGCTGTACGTCGATGGGCCAAGCCGAGCTTAAGAACGACGGTAGGGAGCATCAGAAAAGCAACGACAGACAAGGCGACGCACAGCAAACGGAGTTCAACAAGGAGACGAAGTGTCAAATGTCAAGTAGCAAAGGAAAACCGAGGGGAACCTGTCACCAGATGTTGACTCGACCGATATCCGTCAGAGAAGTCTCTCCATGAGTAGATTGTATCTGACAACAACCACGTCGTCACCGTCACCTTCGAAAGTGATACTGACGCATCTGCTGCGCAGAGCGATATGGTTCCTGCTACCAAGCAACATCTACCGTATTTCTTCTAATAGTAGGGCATGTTTTTTTTGTCGGGCACGCTCTATTTGGCGGGCACCCCGAGGAGATTTGAAAATATAAGCGAGCATGCTTTGATTGCCAGGCATGCCCTTTCCAACGTAAACCCCGGATAGAGTTGAGAATACAAGCGGGCATGCTCTACAGGTAGAAGATGACCGCCATCGCTTCGAATTCTCGACTATGTGAAACGTTCCATCTCTCGAGGTTGAGAGATTGTGTTTGGAATTCCCTCGTCATTTTTCTCCATTCGTGCCGAACCTTGATGTTACTTCGACCTCAATGACGGTGTCGAGAGACAAACTCCATTCGCCGGGCATGCTCTCTTTAGCGGGCACCCCCAGCAGGATTGAAATTATAAGCGGGCATGCTCTAATTGCCGGGCACGCTCTTTTGAGCAGGCACCCCCGGGAGGGTTGAAAAATAACCGGGCAGGCCCTACTATTAGAAGGAATACGGTAGATAGACCCTCAAGAATTCCAGCTTCGGGTAAAGGTTCCCGGCAGCCATGGGCTCAAGGGAATAGGATCGCTCCATCTCCTCGGGAGTTGACCAACGGAGTTTCTCCTCCAACATGGTTGACCAGTTCTGGGTACAATCTGGCCGATCGAGCGAACTGTGAAGTTTAATTGACCCACGTATAGTTGCGAACTTTCTACCTAGGCTTGTGGTATTAAGTGAGCGCCGGATGAGAGGTATCCAATGTTCCAGAGGTACGTGGGAGATAAAAGGAGGGGTAATTGCAAAACAAGCACGTAATGGGGAGCAGGGTTCAGGAGAAATTGAGCGCCACGGGTAAAGAACATTAGATCTCGCACTTTGTCCGGCCCCAGAAGGTATGGGAGATGTGTCGAGATTGTCATAAAGCCTGATCCTGTTCGTGGACCCCTGGCGTAACCTGTGGACCTTGTTCTGGAACCCGAAAGTCACGAATGTTTTTCGCTTATATTATGTCATCTTGCAGTCTGAGCATATTTCGCTTGTGCCTCTTCGACACTCGATCCGAATGGTCACTCTCGGAGATCTGGAATCGATTCAAATGAAAGCCCTACATGCGTGCCATGCCACGAAAATAGTCAAACGATGGGTGGATCGTCGAAGGAGAGAGCGTGGGAAGACCATCCGTTGACACGTGAGATCAAACCGTAGAACAAGTCCAGCCGCGCAAGGTAGACCTGCAAAAAAAGCCGAATTCCAAGGAGCTCCCTTACCCTTTTCAAGTGTTCATTTCTCCAGCATCCCCTCCTGTCAGATGGCCTCTCAGTCCTACTCCCCTGCCCCCAATCACTAGCAAGCACCGACGGCCTTTCCGGATCCGTCTTGCTAGGGGTGACATCGGTCGGACTCTGAACAGCTGCCTTCGCCGTTGACGACGACGTCGCAGAAAAGAGGACGAAGAAGGCAAGCCAAACCAACTGCTGGATGCCATGCCGGGGGGAGCGAGAAATATAGAGAGAGGGGCAAGATTAAACTTCAGATTCCAAACAGCTTCGACGCCCTGAAGGTCAACCATGGAGTCCTAACGTATATCATCACGGGACAAGCGGTAGAGATTGCTGCAGCTCAGGATTCAAGAGGAGCTCAATATTGGGATGTGAAGTTGGCATGAGTCATGGCAGTAGACGGGACGTGAAGTCACAGCAGACCACACCGCTCTTCGCTCGCACGGTCTCCAGAATTTCGGGTCTGACGCGGTAAAGCTCAAGCCTAGAAGTGCGGGAAGCATGAATACGGAGAGAGGAGGAAAGGAAAAGAACGAAACGGAGTCGGAAAGAAGTCAAAAAGTTGGTGCCAGTTCAATCTTGCGATTGAAGCAAGATACGTAGGAGACGTTCTCGTGTGGGACTGGGGGAGAAAACTTGGGGCGGGAACGGCGATGTTCTATAGGATTCAGGAAAGGTGCCACCTGATTTAAGGATCTATAGTCATCGCTGGAGGGGAATGCCATTCAAAACGGAATAGGAAGCTCGGCATTGTGAGGGGTCTCATCGCTGGTATAACTGGGTGAGCGCAATCGTAATGATACTGATTGTGCAAGTGTAGTTTGCGTGCAACAGTGGTCGCCCGGTGTGTTCAAAGTTCTCGGTAACCGTAAGCTGAACTTAATTGATGCACTCGTAACGATGAGTTAACTCGACTCTCGATTGCTCGTGCACTCGCGCAACATTTACCGAGCACAAAGGCTCGAGAAGTGTGATCGTCGCCGGCATATATTCGGATACTGCGTCGCTTGGAGTATGGTATCATTCAACCATAGGCACACATGGACGTGCGGCGACCCGCGAGCTTGGAATCAGTCCGAAGAAAATAATCTATTACATGATGCTGAGCGAACGGACTGAGGGTAGGGGATCGCAGAATCCGGAGAATTGTGGTGACCAATATCCAGGACTGAATGCTGCAGGTAACCGCATCCTAATTCACTAACGTTGCTTTTCGTGCAGACGATTGCTCTTCGAATGCCTCGTTCCCTTCCTGCGTGATTCGTTCTCAGAGCTTATTCAATAGATTCAACAAATGAGGCCAACCTAGCTCATTCGCACTCATTGTGAGGAAGGAAGTCGGTTTGTCGAATTGCCGGAGTGTTTCGAATGAATCCTTCTCTCTTGTCGACCACTAGTGCACGGAGTTAGGTATTAACTTCAGGAGCGCAGAATTTCGTGCAACGCACTGCTCCAGGGACTGTCAATCCGCGATTGTCTCACGCGTGTTTTTGCGCAAATCACCACTGAAACGGAAAACTGCACGTAGACCAGCAGAAATTCGCAGCCGCAGAATTTCCACTTCCATGCACAATAGATTTTCAGAAGTTGCCCAGCGACGATCGCGGCGTCCTACTTCGCACGTTGCGTTCTGGATAGGTGCGACCCGAAGGTCATCACGAAATCTCCGAGGCACACCACCATAGATATCCGGGAAAGACAACTCTTCAGCGTGCTCGTCATATATGAAACTCAACGGAACACGATGTTGCCCCGCGCAGCAAGCTCTTGATATATACCCTGGATCCTGGGTCATCAGGACCGTGTGTTGGTCGGCTCGGAGCAACCCAGGTTCATCACTGGGGTCTACGAATTCAAGGGTCTCCTGTTCGTCGATCTCGGGAGGTCTTCAGGGATATGATCTGGGATTAGCACATAAGGAAACCCATTGTACACCGCAAGCTGCGGTATTCTCCCTGAATTCAATGTGGAGTAACAAGACGAATACAGGAGCTCGTCCTGCCTTTCACAACCCATCAGCCTGAGGGTGTCGACGTAAAGAGGCCTAACTTTTTTCAAATCTAGTCACAATCAGGGCCGATCGCACTAGATGCACGTGTGGCCGACTTCTTGTCGCAGAAAATTCATTTGGAACTCCAAAGATGCAGGTTGGAGATCATGCGCCTGTGGCTTTCTGACTGCGGCTCTCCGGGCTGCCGCCTGCAACCCTCTGACGCGCAAGTCTTGAGCGCTCTTCGGTCGTCATTGTGCATGATGGATGTTCTTTCGAAACCGAATTCACCAAATCTTCTAACGTCGTTGTAATCCAGGGATGCCGATGAAAGCGAAATGCGACATCAACGATCATTAGACGCAACGCGGCGAGGAGAAACGGGCAATACTCTAGACTACGATTGAGACCGTACAGAACAAACACTGGAAATCCTCTTTGGGAGAGCAGTTCGCAGGAGAGAATCGTCTCGGCCATCTGCAAATAGCATCAGTGGCAGAAACCCAGCAAAGGTCGTCTGCTCTGAGATGAACAGTGACGGAGTTTCTGCCGGCGAACGCGATCGAGGGCGCGTGTATTCCTCAGGAGAAGCACTTCAGGAATGTCAAGTCGGTGGTGTATGCTAATTTTCACACACCATGGTGTACAACCATTGTTGGCGTTCTGGTGGCGAAGCTTGCGGCCAATCGAAGCCACTCGCAGTGGTTTCGTTACCGTCCGGAGTTCCGGTCTGTAGCCCGGGGTAGAACGTCTCCTACGTTAAAATGCAAGAGAAAAGCGAGCGCGGATAAGCAGGGCAAGTGACAATGAGCCATCGAAGGAGTCGCGGAAGGCAGCGGGAGCGAGGCGAGACGGAAAAAGGAAGGAGATACCGGGAACAGACATCGAGTCCGGACTCAGGAGCAAACTCACTCGCCTGCTTCTCGAATCGAATTTTTCCCACTTTTCCCTCGATTTTGACTGAGGCGAGCCAAACAAAACACTTTGGATCCACGAAATCTTCCTCTCTCCTCCTTTCTCCTTCTCGCCGATGCTCGTCCAAACAGTTTGCGTCCAATCGAGGGCTCGTTGGTTCGTTCCATCTTCACCGCCGCCGCCACCGCGGCTTCTATCTCTGATTTGAATTGATGGAAAACTCTGTGGCGTCGCTCGCGACATCCGTCCGCAAGTTTCCCCGCGATCTAGCCGCCGGTTCCGGCAAGTCAGAGCGCTAAGACGCCAACCAAGTGCTCGCTTGCCAAGAAAATGCTGACAAAATCTCCCCTCTCTCTCATTTATCTCTGCCGTGCCTGATGTCATCCGTCTCATTTATCGTAGTTTCCTCTGTCGTAAAATCAATTGCGCCTCAATCCGCAACCGGGCCTCATTCCCAAAAACAAAATGGGAATCATCGGGGATTTCACGAGAGACGGAGCTGTTGTTCAGTCGGAGCATGTACATAGTTCGCCTCCGTTCCTTCTTTTTCCGCTGGTCCTCGACAGTTTAAACGTCTCAACGTTCCGTCAATCACTAAGGAATTATCCCGCCTGACAAAAAGTCACTGAGCTGTCCTGACAGCAAACCAGTCACCGTGGCACAATGGCTGATGAGCGCACAAACCGACGAAAGGATTTATATGAGGTTGGTGTCAGGTGGATGAGTGAGCGAAAGGCAGCAAGAGCGAAAAAAAAAAAGCTTTCTGAAAAGAATCACCGGAAACGAGGACAGGTAAACAATGGATTGGAAGCTATGCCTGTTGAGAGAAACACTGTTTGAATGACAGACGGACGGCCGCACGCGAAGTCTGAAGTATAAGCCCGCGATCCGTCAAAATAGATCCGCATTAATCCGAGAGGCTATGGGGCACGGATCTTCAATGGACCGCTGTCAAAAAGTGATTTCTTCTTCCCTTCCTCCGATTTCCCATGAACGGTGAGTACTTAGTAGCAGGGCTTGTCTTTCAAGTTCTCGGATTGCTGATTCATCTGTCGCCGGCGATTCTTAAAGCGGTCGGAGAACTTGACGAAAACGCCCCGGAACGAAGAAAAGGGAAACCATTTTAATTGGGACTCACGATTGAACTACTCGGCAACTACACGGCCCCGGGTTCTGACTTCAATTCGCTCTGTTCGGGGCGTTGAGGGCAGCCGAAAGAGATCAGAAGGAAAAAGAAGATAGCGAGAATTAGAAGAGCTTCAAAGAAGAAACAAAAACGAGCGACCCGGCGGACAATTCATCGAGGGTCCGCTATCTCTATCCTGCAGGCGAGTCGGATTGAAAATCCTGATTTAGAGGGGGTAGTTCAAGTTTTCGTCAATCACGGATTGTCTCGATCAAATCCATGGTTAATGTCGAGAACATCGCTCGTTTCGTCCGGATCCACCTAATCGCGGAAAACAATTTTCGAACGCTCAGAACAATATTCAATCATACCTCCGAAAAATTCACTCTTCCTCGCGAAAGAATATCAAGACCCGAGTAGGTGATTCTTCCACCCGAATTCGTGGATTCTTCAGAAATATCATCATTTTCCCAAGAGGGAATCATAAACTCCGAGGTTTTCCTCTAATCCGTAATTTTTCCCTCTATCGAAAAACAGTTCCGTTCCCATTGGGCATCAATATTTCTATCGGAAACAAGTTTTTTGCAGAAATTTTCTCCTTCTCCCCGAAACATTTCACATGAAGGCCGAATATATCCTAATCAGGGAATCAATCCAGAGCAGGCGGAGACGAATAATCGAGCGGGCATGTACTTGGTTGCACGTTCCCTATGAATGATCTGGTGAAGATCATGAATAACGAATCCTGCAGCAAGTTTTGGAAAGCTTCGAGAACTGAGGGACTTTATACGCTCAGGGAGGAAGAGCATTTATTTCGCGAAGTTTTTCAATTTGAGACCAATGATCGTGATGACTGCACGGACACGCTCGACCAGTCGGTGCGCCTGACGGCACCCGGCATGAAGTCCAGAAAGCAGTATCAGAAGGAGAATCGTCCTCGGGATGGGATAAAGCCCAACCTGGACTCGAAGGAGCAGTCGGAGGGCGCCTGCAACGACAACGACGATGGTGCCGAGATGACGATGGCCGCTCTGATAGAGACACAAAATGGGAGCTTACGGACAATAAATAGCCAAGGATTATATGCAGAGGACTGGTCGCCAGCCATTGCCCCTGCCCGCTGCCGTCGTCGTCGTCGGCGTTGCATAGGAAGAGCATATGATTCATCGCACGACGGCCGACCGACCGACAGGCCGAACGAGCGAACGAACGGCCGGCCAGCCAGCCAGTCAACCAGCTAACCCGCCAGCCGGAGAGCTTAAGCAGATGAGCTGCCGTATCTTCGAAGGAGCACTGCCGAGATTATCGCCGGAGTAACGTCCGATTCTTTTTATTCCTGGAAGCACCGCGGAATGTGAGACAAGGGCAGGAGTCATGTCCTTCCCTCCTGGGCTTGAGGAGAAAGAGAACAAGGACCGCATCTCAGAGAAGCGTCTCATGACTTGCACCTGCTTCGATTTGATTTCTGCTCGTGATCGCTTTTCATGCGATCCTGGAATCACGCTATTGCTCGGAGTACGTTTGACGACCAGATCCGGATGGTACTGTGACAGGGAGGGAGTCAGGTGGGTAGTTCGCCAGATACAGACACACGCGGGCAAGGCAAACATCGCAAGCTCGCGAGACGAGCCCGCAACTGCTGCCGAGGGGCACGGGGTACAAATGACAGCTGATCAAAAATGCACATCAGCTAGGGATGTATCTGTTTTTGTCGCATCAAAAGGGGTCTCCCACCCCCAGAGTCGCCCCTCTTGGTACCATTCGCATTGCCTCCGATTCTACTCCGAATCCGGCTCGGAGCGCCGTGAGGGTGCGACCCCGAAGAGAGAGTGACGGGAGCTCTGCACGAGACGACGACGAGCGGGGGGCACCGACACAGGGGCAGAGACTGGGTTATATGCTCAAGGGTGTCTTAAGCTCTGGACGCTCACAATTAACTGCCTGCTCATCTTTCAAAAGATTGTGATGGAAGTATATGCGGGGCCTTGTGGAGCTTTGCAAGATTTGCAACGCGCTCGAGGCTCTGTTCCCATCACTGCCATCCACGGAAGCTTCGGATATCGAGCGTTCCCTTTATTCCTCTCTGTTCTGAGATGGTGCGCATCTTATTCCTTTCATCGAACTTCCTTTCCGTCAGTCAGTCCGTCGACGAAGGGAGCAAGATTGCAATCATTTTTGAGTTGCGTCATTTTTGATGGAAGGGTTTTTGTAGTTCCTCTCTCCTCCTGGTCGGGCGTTTTGGCCGTTTCTTCGAATCATCTCAAGTCGAATAGGTTGAATCCTTTCGAGACGTGGCCGAGGAACGAGAAGGGCGAGTCAAGTGCCTTCGGTCCTGTCTTTCTGCTGTGAGCGTCTTAGCATCTCTTCTCAGCCGTAAACTTTGATTGCTTCGCTTTGCTTTCTTTCTTGGTCGCTCGCTCGCTCTCTCGTTTGGTTGCCACTGGAACGAAGACCGACGAACGCAACTGTTCGCTGTTGTTCCTTCTTCGTTGGCTGGATGGCTCGGTTGCCGAGTTGCCGCAATGCGCAAAGAATGATAGACGTTGACGAATTCCCTCCTCCTCGGTATCCATCAAAGACCCTTTCCGAACACAAGCCGCCTCCTGCACTCGGTCCGCCACTGCCACCAGCGAAAACGCTTTCCCGCAACCCGTCACTCAACCCGTCAGCGGGAATCATCAGCAGCGGCGGCGGCGATGGCAGCCGCTATTTCGAACCGGAATCGTTGTTCAACTCTCGGGATTCCTCTTCTTTTCATCGCCCTAAGCAGCGAACAGATTTCCTCTCGCTGCAGAGAGGAGTTCCGCCGCCGCTTGGGGCGACTTCTTGAGGACGAAAACCATGGACAAGAAGGATGACAACTCACAAACTCCTGAGCGATTGAACTCTGGAACTCGGAAATTTTCTTCTGTACCTCGAGAAATCCAGAGCCTTATGATAGAGAGATACACTCGCCGATGCTCAACATTGGACGAACTGGACCCAATTCAGGACTCTGTCCCTCCCGATTCCGTTCAAGAGAGGAACAGCCGAGTTCCAAGAGAATCTGGATCCCTGGTACGCAGATCGATTTCCCGAAAAACTGCTTAGCATGACCTGTTCCATTAGTTGTGCCGTGTATCATTACATGGCGTACGATACGATGAACGCATTCTAGGGCTCCCCCCCCCCCGGATTCAGAGATCCGAAGTGGACTCTTCCCCGTCCGTTTCCAATCGTGAATCACTTGGAGGCTGAGCAGCAGCCAGTGATGTAGTTTAATTGAAAAATATTGCGCTCGCATCGACCTGAGTATGAGCTCATATTTTAGCAATGCCGATGCCATTACAATAATGCATTCATCCGATGGGCTGACTTTGAATCTGGGGCTCAAACAACACTGGCGGCGTCCCGTTCGTACACCAGCCGCTCTGTCTGCCCACCCGCTCCCCATTACCCCCCCCCCCCCCTTTTCCGCCGCGCGAGTTCTCAAATGGACGCAAAGAACGCGAATCCCACTTCCGTTGCAGTCCAGTTCGGCCATAGCGTACTATGCTCGGGCAGTTTCACTTGAAGATGCGAACTTTTCTGCGGTGAGGCTGATGGAATCTCGCGATAAACGATAGACGATTCGAGATCATCGGAAGAATTTCACGACAACGCGCGAGACCAACTGGGGTTTGGAAGTCGCAAGCGGTGAAGACGCCGCGCTTCTCCGTTCAGTTGGGTTGTTGTTATTGGACACGAACGCCGCAGTTGGTTCTTCCTCAGCGTGACGGGACGAGACAGGACGAGAAGGCGTGAACGAACTGACGAAGAAGAAGGTAGCGAGCTAGCTAGCTAGCTAGTTGCTGCTGGCTGCAGCTGCGAGGAGAAAAAAGAAGACGAAGAAGAGACAGAGGCAAGGCAGACAACCTGTTGAAAAGGCAGATCTGTCTGTCACATTGATAGCCAGCCGAGTCTGCTGTCTGCTTGCTTGCCTGCCTGCCTGCCTGCTTGCTGCCTCTTCTGCTGCTGCTGCTGCGAGACGTCAGGGGTGACAAGCCGTCATCGGGGCTGACATTCACAAGATGCCCTCCGACACCTCCTCGCTCGTCCTGTCGCTCTGTCGCTCCGACCGTTCCTCTGTCGCTCACTCAGCCAAACTCTTGCACCGTCCTCTCTTGCTTACTCGCTCGCTCTCAACACCCAACTCCATCACCCACCGAATGAGAGCTGGTGACAGAAGCCTGACAGACGTCGACTTGGGGAAGAGACACACGCACTCTCACACCCACGGCTGGACGGACGGCCAGACCGACAGACCTTTACACTCATCCATACACATACACGCCACTCACAAATGACAGGGGTAAAGGGACGAACCGCCACCTTACCAAAAGCTTGCATCGCTGGATAAGCAGCGAGAAAGCGTTGATCGGCAATTTACCAACATCGAATTCATCGCGATCGTCGAGCGAAAACACGCGGAACGATGCGTACCCAGCCGTGTACAAGGACGTCACCTTGTTCTCCTGCGACTCGTCCACGAATCCTTCCGGCCACTTGACCACCCTCCGAGTGGGCCGGTTCGCAAATCATGGTGTCTTCGCTCCCTGCGTCCCATAGTGCCCATTCTTTTCGGGTGTTCCGTTTTCGTAGTGGCAGCGCATTCTGGTGCTTGATTTGCGCATGACGGGGAGGCCTTTTGAGGATTGACACAGGCGGGCGGCAAAAAAAAGAATCTGGCGTTGACAGGCTTCCATCCTCCTTATCGCTGTTCCTTCGACTCCTCGGCGGCTTCCGTTCCTTGGGTTGCCGGTTGCCCTCTTTCTCATCGTCAAGATTTCTGATACAGGGCATGGTGTCGTTCCCGGTTTGCCTGTATTTTCAAGGTCAGTTTCAAGCGTAGCATTTGGTTTCCACTTTACGCTTCATTTCTACCGCAAGATCTGCAACAATCTTGGCTGTGTCTCCGCGTGACACTTGGCATCATCCTGGTCCTGTTCATCCCGCCTTCAGTCGGTGTCCCACTTTTCGCGTTGTTTTCTACTCGACATCACGACGTCAACTGTTGGAGTAGGTTGTCCTTTCTCTCTCTCTCTCTTTTTGTTTGCCGCTTCCGTTGTCTCACGCACGCTGACAGACTCGCTCACTAGGACACACCTACAGACACAGTGTTGAAACTCTGCTGTCACTGTTATTGGTACATGATTGACGTATTTATTTGCTGTCTGTCTCACTGTAGCGCTCCCTCATTCGTTCTCTTCGTGTCTGTCCCTTCACCTCTCCGACGTTGTCTCGCAATGCTCCTCGGTCTCTTGATTCTCTCCTTCGAACAATAGGAGCACTGACACCGCCGGTCCCGACTGGGAGTCGGGCACAGCGATTGAGAACCGATGTCTCAGGAGAAAGATTCCGTATTCCAGTCGTTTAATTGCGCCACTGTAGGTGAGTTGGCTCTCAAACTCTTTCCTCCTGAACTCCTCCTTCATGTCACTCCGTCTTCATCGTCGCATCGAATGTTTTGTTTCGGAAGGCATGTCTGATTCCAGAGAGTGCCGCAGTCGTTGGAGTTGTCAACCCATCAATCCATTCCTTCGTCAATCTGTCGATTTGTCGTCCTTCCTCACCTCCTCGATAACCTCTCTCCTGTCGGTCCGTCACTCAGGCGCTGAGGGAGTCAGTCAGTCAGTCAATCAGTCTCTTTGTCAGTTGGTCGGTCCGTCGAAGTGAGTTTGTACGGCAACTTGTTCTCGTCGACGTCGTCGTTGTCGCTGTTGTCCTTATCCTGAAACTCCTGAGCCGCCGTCACTGTTGCTTGTGCTGCCGGCGTTCCGCTGTGCCACGTTGTCTCGTGCTTCACTGTCTCTGTTGACTTCACGGAGCCAACAGACATTGACAGAGATATTCGTTGTTCTCCTCACATTCTCCTGCTTCTCCTCTCTTCCCTCCGTTCGTCTGGCGGGCTGCCGATCTCAGGAGAAAGCTGGACGACGAGTGAATCTGACTGACACTCCTGACAACAGGACGACCAACAGGACGACAAGACGACGAACCGGCCTCCCGACCGACAGACTGTCCGGGCGACCGAGCGGGCGGGCGGGCGAACGGTAGCTGCTCCTCGGTCGGCCTTTTCCCCTTGTTGTTCTTCCCTTCCGTTGTTATTGCCCCCCTGCCCTCTCTTGCCCCTTTCACCCATCTCTTCAAGCGTCACTTCTGTGCCTATTCTTCTCCCACTTCTTCTCCGTCAAGCCCGCCACTGCTTCCTCCTGAACTCTCGGCTCGTTTAATCCCCGTTTTTTTTTTACCGAGTAACAGTTCCTTGGTGTGTAAGTGGACTTGCTGCAGCGGTATCGTGTTGTTATTGCGAAAGACCAACGAGCGCACCGAATCGGCTAGTACATCCTTTCCCTGACGACCTCTCTGATCTCCGACTACAGTTTCAATTTTCGCGCCAATTCACCAAGAGGTTCGAAACTGAAAGACCATTGCCAAGGGCTTGCCAGGCGTCGAGGTTCGAGTTCGTTGGATAAGAATCATTGTTGACCGCAAAGCGCCATGTTCGAGGGCGTTTATGAGACATGTTCAAAACTGACTTCGTCACGTTCTCACCCTTAGAGCTTTATCGCGAAAAAACACAGGTGCGTTATTGAGCGAATCTGCGTCATTCGGAGCTTGAGCTTTTGTTGAATTCAAAGAAGAATTTGTTCTGCACATATTGTTCTCTCTCTCTCTCTGCTGTGTTAGTGAGTGTAGTAATAGTAGTAGTTCTAGTCGTCGCCTGACGGTTCAGTCGCTCGCATTCTTGGTCGTCGTCGTCGTCGTCGTGAGCGTCGATTTCTCGTTGGGCTGGGATCAAACGGCTTCTCCTTGGCGAGTTCTGATATTCTACCCGGGCAGGCTCATCAAAAATCTCGTACTCGTCAATCCATCCTTATTTATATCCTTCAAACGGCCCCCGTGCCATTTCCTCTCTTCATAGAGGGTGCCCTGGACTCTGCATCGCCGGTCGGAATATCTGGGAGTGGAACTTCCGTGCTCCTCAATCAACTACTGTACCTCTCTGATCACAGAGCGAGATCCGGAACGCGCATCTCCTTTTCTGCTCGACGTCGAGAATTACTCGTCGGCTCCACACCGAAGAAATCCCCATCGGCCTACGTCCAACGCGTCTTTTCAAGGCCTCGGGTCGCCGCACTCTCTGCCGAAGAAGGAACGGCAGCTTCCCCCGCCCGATAATTTATCGTTCCCCCACTCCCCTTAGAAATAAAAATATCGGGAGAGAGTTGCTTCCCCCACCATTTGGCCCCTTCCAGCCGTGCTCCTCCGCCCCCGTTACCCGTCAAGGAGGAAAACGACGACGGCAGCGGCCGTGGTGGTGGTGGTGGTCCCTTCAGCCGCGGCGGCGGCAAGAGGAGAAGAAGGAGGAGGGCTGACACATGGCCATCACGAGCAGCTGACGAGACGAAGGGGAAGGGGCGGGCAAACGGCAAATGGGGAGAACTGGCAAGGGCAAATGGGCTAGCGGCTGGCTCCTTTGCTGAGTCGCTCGCTGGCTAGCTAGCTCGCTCGCTCGTCCGCTTGCCCGCCCGCCCGTCGGGGAAGAAGAACGGGTGCCAAGAAGCGAGAGGGGGCGATTGATGTTCCAATGATTGACAGCTGCCTCTCTTTCGCCAGAACGGCGGAAAGGCGCAAGCGCAGTACATTAACACAGCGAGCCCCTACTCTCCTTCCCCTGATGTTACCCTCTGTCCCCCCTGTCCCTAGCCTCCTTCCTCCCTAGCCCCACCGTTTGCTCCCTCTTAGCCCCATCCTGCCCACTCACTCAGTCACTCACCCCTTACCAACACGTCGGTGGGTCCGCCCGATGCAGAGGAGCAGACGGGGTAGCAGGAAAAGACCACTGAAGGGAGCGAGCCATTCTGAGAACAGGAGACTTCATTTAGAACAGAACCATACCGATGATTCTCAGCATTCAACGCCCTCAAAAGCCTCCGACGAAAACTTCGCGACTCAACCGTCGCTGGCAACTAGTGCAACTCATGATTGTTGTTTTGACATTTCCGTTCCCGCTCGCGAAAAATTCATGCTTGAAATCACAAATCATAGCGGGGAGATCGAGAAAAACAGTGGAGAGAATCCGAGGGACGGGCGGTGGATAAGGGACCGAGAGGAGCGCTGGCCACTGAGCTCTGCAAGGAGCGGTACATACTCCTGGGTAGTTCTACCACACGTATGACAGGCGATAAATGTCTCTAGGGCGGACAGTGCTTCGCTCGGCCGTTAATGGTCGGAACAAATAAAGCCAAACGGGCCTGATTATACTGAGACGCAATTCAGAGAGCGATCGACGACGAGGCATAGTTTGTTCTAATGTATGTGGGTGAGACTGACTTTCTGTCTCTCTATGCGAGCGTTTGTTCGTTCGTCTGGTTATACTATCGTATGTGCTGATAAATGTGGGTAAGTTGGTATGTATGCCGCCTTCACGATGTTTGGTGATTGTGGATCGCTTGCTCGCATCCTAAGCCGAGCTACTCATTTATCGCTTGGTACAGTCGTGATGCGACTTGCGCACTCGACTCAACTTCCGCTCACAAGTCACTGTACGCAGCGCTCGCATTTTGTCGGGTCTCCAAGGTTTTCCGAGCAAGACGGAAGCGCAGCGTCTCGGTCAACCACGCCTGTCTCCGACACTCTCGATCATGCTCTCGGAGGATTTTTATTTTTTTATGATTCGCAAATGAATTGAAATCTATATGCTCTCGAATATTCTCTGGAATCCAAGGAAAAAGTGGGGGCATGAGTTGTGTTCTTCTCGACCATTCTCGTTGCATCGATGCCTTGCTGATTAAGAGTTCACTTGCCTGGGATCAGGCGGGCGAGGCGCGGCTCATTGTCAGATACAGCCGCAACTGATTGTAGACCCGTTCCAGACTTTCTGCTGCTGCTTTTCCCTGAAGAAGTTCTCCGATTGAGATTATCAATCTGTCTGGAAGTCGCGCGCAAGTAAGAGATACATGGAAACTCAGGTAGTTGTTTGATCATCCAATGATTTGTCAAGGATTTTGCTTTTTTCAGCACACAACAGGCTGAGCAGGTTGCGAAAAAGGCGATAGATGTAATATCCGTGGCTGCGCGTGTCGGACGAATGCCGAGACAGAATATTCTGCTTCACCTGACGATGGATAGGTTGAGCTCCCGGAGCGAAGGGTGAGAGGGGTCATGGAAACGAGAACTTTGACTCGGAGAAGCGAATTCCTCGGCGCAATAGCTCAGGGCACGTTTCTAAGAATTAGCACGAACCCGTATCCTGACTCCTCGACCAAGCCATCTTTCTCGGTCATATGGCCAGAGTTCCTCGCCGCCTGTTCCTCCACGTGCTCCCACACATTGTCTTCCTCACGCCCGCCCTGTGGCGTGGAAAAATGTTCCTTGAACTTTTTAAAGTAAGACTTTCAATAAAAACACCATCTTCTCCTTTCCGCTGCTCAGGAGGCGAAGGAAAATAGTTGAACTCGCTGGGTCTCATCGAACGTGGCGCCACGACATTCCTGACTGATCGTGAACTTTGGGGATACATTTCGTGCTCGGTGACCGTGTGCTGGAGAACTGATCAGACATGAGGTGGTACATAAAACCGTCTGGTTTCCAGATGGAGATGTTTGCTCTTCTTGTAGCCGCGAGCTCTGGAATTTCCCGAGACAGCCTGACATATTTCTCGAAGAAAATCCGCTTTTCTCTCACCGGAAAAGCCCGTTTGGGATCGAGAGTTTCGCCAGGCAACGAAATCAGGGTATAGGAAGGCAGGCGGAAATGCTCAAGAAAGCAAAACTGCAACGACCATCGAAGCAACGCGTCCCTTTGAGAGACGAAGCAATAGGCAGCCAGTCGCTCCGACTCATTAAAGCCGAGCCGAGTTGAAGCTGAGGCGTGTTCTCGGACTACTTCTGCCACCACCGGTGCGGTGCTGCGGCTGCTACTCCCGCCATCGGACTCTTGCTGGGAGGGACTTTTACAGATTAGGACATTAGAAAGGAATGCGATCTCCTGAGGACAACATCCTCTGGGAAAGAAGAGGAACAAGGAGAACCAGCCAGCGGGCTAAGCAGTAGCGAAACGGCCAACAGGAGAACGACCATCCAGGATGGGATTCGAGGATGAGAAGGGGAGAAGAGACAACACCGATTGAATTATTTGTCTCACTAATTAGAGTGAGATGCAACGAGCTTCGAGCAAGCCAACGGAGATTTTCGCGAGTTTCATCTCGCTCAACAGCAGAATGCCACATCTTGGGGTTGAAAATCGTGGGATGCATCACAATCGGAGCGGGTTGTTAGGTTCCGAAGGCGAACTCCTATCTCTAAAACTCAAAAGAAGGTTTAGGCGCCGTTGGCGTTGACGACGAGATCGTCTACAGTGGAGGTAACCTCTTGTCTTCGATTCCTTATTCTCGAGGGGGAGCGCTGATTTCGCTCAGGTAGAGCTTTGCATGTGGGAATCAGAATCAAACCTGCGGATGATAGGCGGTACGGGAACTTTCGTCGAAAAATCTCTGTGGAAACGAGAGAAAAAACGGCAAAGAAGGATAGGGTTGCCACTGCTGCTGCCACCAAAGCTCTTACAACTCGCCTTATTGGCTTTTCTCGGGCGAAGCCTCATGAGACCCGACGTAGTCAGCCACCCAGTCGGTGGTGGGCGGATTGGACGAACGTACCGACGCACGAAAAGCGACTGTTCCATAGTCTATGAGAGTGTGCAAGGCATTTTTGTTAACAAGTGTTTCTGCTTAAAATTTATCTGTGCGCAATTAGTCCAGGAGCTTGTTAACTTCGATCCCTAGGGTGATGGTGCTAGTAGTTGCAATGGCTTAGTACTCGATCTACGAAATGTGCGCTCTCTGGAAGCCGCTCCTTCTTCCTCGGGAAAGTGAACGGGCGGTAGCTGCGTGTCCGTCCGCCCGTTCGTCCCTCCGGCCGTCGGGCAGACTACCAAGAATCTCAGCAAACGACTTGCTCTTCTTTTTCCTCTCTCTCTCTCTCTCCGAGTCTCTCTCTTCTCGTCCCCGGTTCACTCCCGTTGTAATCGAAAAATCGCCTCCCGAAGAAACTGCCCTAGGCCTAATCCAAATGCCGTCTACAGTCTCCTCCCAATTGGTGGCGGCACTGTCTCAGCTAGCAACGCAGCTTCAGCTGAAAGCTTCTTTCTGCCCCGTGCCATCCTTCCAGTTGGTTTTCCTGGCGATCAGTTGATATTTACTCTTTCTGTAGCGTATCGGAAGGGATAAAGTTCGAGTACAGGCTGCAGGGACCTAGAAATGAAGAACATGGCGACCTGGATGGCGTCAAAAGATTGGACTTAGGTCGCGCCGAACGACGTCGAAATTCGGGACTACCATTTGCTGGTGACGTTGCTGCTCAGGCGAAATTTTCATAGCAGATGGGCTAGCCGAGGGGAGTATTCAGCAAGAGCTGGATAGGCGTTTTCCCCATGCTGACGCTGAATGGAGCGCGGACCGTCTACCCAGGGAGCAGGATCGGGTAGGAACGGGTTGAGATGACACACTTTCTCGTGAGGAAGGAATCGATGAACAAAACAGAGACTGCACGCAAGTGACCTGAATATTCTTTTCATTTTTCGCACTCTCCTCCCGGTTCCTGAATCGCGGTTTTACTCAGCTGTCTTCTGCAGAAACTAAGCAGCTCACAATTATGCTGCAGTTCACGAGGACGCTCGATTCCGAAAGTATCCGATATCAGGAAGAAAGCTCGAAAAATCGGGAGACCGAGATATTCAAATAGCAATAATCAAAAAACGCTCAAGCCTTCGTCACTGTGAGGCGAGACGACAGCCGCATTCGAGATACTTTATTCCATTAGCTACAAATATTCACTTCGGAGACATTGTAGGCTGCGACGAGATTTCCATTCCCTCAGACTGCCAGCAACACCTCGAGAATGTGCGGGATGATCATCGTTTTCGGAAAATGCCGTTCGCTTCAGGGAAAAAATCCGCGCCCTACACACAATTCTCAACGAATCCAACCTCAGAGCCGATGTCCTCTATTGTGCACCCGTGTTTCAAAGTTCCGGAACCTACCTCGTGATTCATTCAGAAAGTCCTCGCCCTCCCTTTCAAGCATGCCCAGCCGATCCCTGCCGCGAACGACTCGCCGTCAAATGCGCTGTGCTTCGCTCCCTCCCCCGGTTCCTCTGTTTCTCTTCTAGTCGACAAAACACTGACTAGACGGCCGGCGCCACTAGTGGCGGTGACGGTAGTGGCAGCGCGTGCCGCTATGCAAAAAGAGAAATCCAAATTGAGGCCAGATCGCTCGGCCGCACAACCGGATTGGCTGCGATTTTGCGACTGGCTGCCCTGCGTCGTTTCGGCTCTTTGCCCCTCCCAATGCCCCGAAAACTCTCAATCTGCCCCTTCAAACTCTCTCACCACCTCGCTTCGTCCAGGGGCCCTCGCCCCCATCCGTCGCCGCAGCGGTCCGTTCAGTCCCCTGGCCCCTTGATCAGCTTGTCGCCAAAGCCTCCGACGGCTCTCTCATTCTCCGTCGCTCCCAGCTTCACCCCGAGCGCTCGCCCGCTCCTCGTTTCTCTCGACTCAACTGTTGCCTCCACGAGATTAAAGCTCGTTCGTGTTTTCGAGATCTCGAACTGAGAGATATAGCTGGGGAGAGAGGGAGCAAGGGAAAATTCGCTCAGATCAAGTTTGCTTTCCCAGAGGCAATGGGCCGCAAGTCTCGGAAAAGAAGTCGGAAGGTGCGGCGGTTCTCCCCGATTCCTCCCGGCGCTCGGAACGATCAGCGTTGCCGGAGATGCGATATTTTTTTGCTCCCTCACAGCGTTGAAACCGCTTCGCTTCAGATTAGCGCCTTTCTGTTTCGTTTTCTCCACGCACAGTTCCGATGGCACCCAGATGAACTCGACTCCCGAACCTTGGCCCCGAATGTCTGTCGTGACCTCGAATGAGGGAGGTACGGAGGACCTCCTCAACAAGGGGAATGCAAACCCAAGATTCCTCGGTTTCTCCTTGATTCGTTTCCCTTGGACGAAGATCAGTGAAAACCAAGAGTTGCTTCAGCTGCGCGATCGCCATCAATGCTGAGCACCGCGTATCAACGCAGCATGTCTAGCTTCGCAAGGTCTCCTCGACTCGAATTTGCGACACCCTCTCTGAAAAAATAGCCAATTGTTTGCTCGCGGCAGCTCGCGTGCACGTCGTCGTCGTTGAGAATTTCTTCCGCATGTCGTTATTTCCAGCTAGCAATGTCGTTTTGAGTTTTTCGCTTTACAGTTTCTTTCAAGTCCACGCGCAACGAGCGACTCGCCAAAAAACAAACGAGCCCACCGACCACCCGACACACGCCTTTGGCCGGCCAAACGCACTTTGCCCACTCTAGCCCCTCTCCGAGAAATTGCAATCTTCATGCCAAAACTGTCAGCAACACCACAAGTCGCTTGTTTGCATAGAACGAATCCCCTTCGTGGTGGAACACGGCTGCTTCATTTGGGAATGTTCGTAAGCACGTTCTTTCCCTCAATTTCTATCCTCGGCGTCCTAGGTTGAGTGAAAATGGACGCCGATTTCCCGCTGTATCACTTCTTTGATGACGAAACGACTCGTTACGGCGTGATACTTCCTGAGGAAAAGACGGACAACCTTTTCAGTCCTGGGAGTCATCAAGTTCACGAAGCTACCGATGCTGCGCAAGAAGCGGAGAACATTCTGAGAGAAACTTTGAAGGAATGAGATCTTAAGAAAAAGGACCATCCCGGCGTGATATCTTCCGCTCTCTAGGATGGAACACTGCTTTCATTCAATCTCGAGTGCCGTCCCTTTTCCCTTCAGCAGCCTTGGCGAGATTCACCCCGCTCATTTCTTCACGCTCCAATGTGAAGGGACGAGTTGGTTCTTAGAATCTCGTGAGAAAATCGGAACTCTACAACTCACTGTCGTTTTTCGTTCAAAGTCACGAAACTCACGAAAATTCGCGTGAAGCCCTACAAAATGGGAACAACATCGACCTTGTACATTTTTCATTCACATGGAACGAGTCGAACCTCTCGGAAGACCTGTTGGAGACGATCGATAGCAGAGATCCTTCCAATTTGGATTTTCGAAGATATGGAGCTAGGACCTCTTTGGGCTCTACACGACGATTGTCCCATGCATAGAATCGAATGGCCCAGGTCGGATACGGGAACTCCCCCGAGCACGTTACTGTATATTAACATGTCCGCGTGGCCTAATGGATAAGGCGTCTGACTTCGAATCAGAAGATTGCAGGTTCGAGTCCTGTCGCGGACGAAATATTTTTACCGCTTTTCAGTTATTCTTTTGGTTCCGAAATTCGATAAACATCCGTCCTGGAACGGTCACATAGTTTTCTACTCTGGATCAGCGGTTGCTGATTCGCGGAGGGCTGCGGAACCTTCCGGCTTACGATCGATACACGACGACGCGCCGCGACGCTCAGTGTGGCTCATCTGTACCCACGCGTCCGGGGAGAGACACAGAAGCAAACACTCGGGGTGAGAGCGCGTCACGTCGGCTGCTGCCAACAACGGAGCCGCGCTCGTCGAGGGCGACTCGTTCATGACCGTAGTCTCATGGCTCATGGATAGACAAGAACTATCTCGGCGAATCAATTTTTCGAAGTTTTTCGAAGCTTTCGAAGATGCACCCCCAACATTTCGGAATGTTGGGAATGCATCATGCTCCGGCTGCATTTCTTGTAGACATCTCGCATCTCATCCCAGGATTTCCATGCAACAGGAGAACTGGAAGTTGCGCGTGGAATCGAAATCCACCGCGAGAAATCCTAATCGGCTCAGAAGCTGTTCCAACGTTTCACGGACCCCGATGAGCAGTTCGCTTCCTCGCTCACCTTGCTTGCCAAAGGGTAACTCCGTGGATCTCCATTGGGACAGACACGGTCCCAGCAACGTCTTCCCCGTATCCTGAGAACGACAAGGGAATAGAAGGAGAGGTGAGGAGCGATGGCACGCGAGCCAGCTGGCTTCGAACAGAAGAGGAAGCAAGCAGCAGATCTAGCAGTGCAGATTCGGTCGAGATCAAGCGGGAGGAGAGGGTTGAAAACATGGCACTTGAGTTGAGAACAGTTGGAAAATCGCTTCGCTTTTTCGTTCACTTCGAACTCAAGCAGCGAACTCCCTCACGTGAAGAATAAATCTTTGTTGAAATAATGATACTGGTTAATTATAGACGGCCGAGCAGGATGTCCCATTCCTTCTAAAGGACGGCCGCCCGACCGACCGACCGAGCGACCAATGAGCCAGTCAACCGGTCGGCTGCCGGCAGCAAGTCACTTCGCCAGGTAGGGACACCGGAGGGGACCGCGTACCTTCTTTCCTTCCTTCACCTGCTCTCCACCTGTTAACGCCGCGTACGGGGACCGACCAGCGGCAGTTAGTCGCCAGGGGAACAGGAGCGGCAGCTGTCTAGAGGCTTCGCAGATGGAAAGCCGAACACAATTGAGATAGATTGCTGGCTGCTTTTTCTCCCTGGCTGGCACGAGCGAGTGAGCGACCGGTCGAGCGACCGACCAGGAATTCAGAAAATCGGCAAGCTAACACTGCTGCACAATATCCGCACTCGCCATTAACAGGTTCCTCGCGCACGGAGTTTCCGCAAATCTCGAAGACAAAAAACATGCGTGATAGATACGCATGAACCTGTAGGATTTGGAAAGAATACTGGCTATGTCACCTCTATCGCGAGCTCGCTGGAAAATGAAGGGGGCCTGTGTTCCAAAGCGACGTGATCGATGAAGATGCGGGTATTTTGCGAAGCTTCTCGTATGTCCAAGCCCAGGCATCGGTGAGAAAGTTATTGAGCAGCGGAAATGGAGCCGTCGACGAAGAAGTTTGAGATATCCTCCCCGAGTCCAATCCGTAAAGTCATTCCGGGGTAAGATTAGCGCTTGTCCCATGCTCAGAACGGAAGGTGAAGTTCCAACGAAGGCGCTTCACCGCTCAGGATTCAAACTCAGGAGAGAGCGGTGGGCACAATGGATGCCGATTATTCGAAGCAAGATACCATGGTGTGGGAGTAGCATGTTGTACACTTCAGAAAAAAAGGGATTCCATGAAGTTCTCTACACGCAGTTTGCACTACACGCAGTGATGCTCCAGACATGTTCATAAAATCGGCCGCACCTCCAGAGACAAATGGAGAATTTGAAGTTTAAACAAGTTCCAAACTCTCTTGAAGGATGGCTCTCAGGGGAGCTCTGAAGAGATCCAGGACAGCGAATGCGACTGATTGAAGGGATCGTGGATGATGACGCGCTGAGGCGCACCGATCCGCGCTCAACCACAGGAACGCCGATCCGGGTTTCCAAAGGTTCCCGTCAAGAAACACGGTGGATTACATGATATGGAATGTACAAACTCGGTTCATTTATACGAGAATGCCATTCCTTAAGCTTTCTCAAAAATTATTGCGAGGAATCGTTTCTGCATTGCAGAAATCAGAGGTGCGACATCGCGTAACAAAGTACGGCGAGTTTCCGGTAACCAATCCTCATTCGTTCCGGGGGACGGTTCATCGTGCGAATCGGCCGTGAAACGGAAAGAGCTCGAAAGGGGGATGATCTGCTCAATGTTGTCGGGTTGACCCCGTGTCCGAGTGCAGCTTTAATGAAAACTATGGTTCGTTCGAGGTGCAAGGAGATGAACTTCCAGCAAGTTTCCTCCGATTTAGTATGATTCGAGAGGAAGTTCACGAGTTTGGATCCGAACGGATCTTGGATGGAAAATTCAGAGAAACATCCGTTGAGCGAGCCGTCCTTCAACATGAACCTTCTGTATGCGGGGAAGTGTCAAGATAAGCCACGGAATTATCGCGTTTCTCCCACTTATCGACAAGCATTGATTGAGATCAGCGTGCACATGGGTGCCGGCTGAACATGCACGTTGTTGGTTCGACGGATGTCTAAAGGCTGCCGGGTGGTAGCTCTTTTTGAGTAGCTTTCGCTCTTCCCGTCTGTTTGTAAACAGAACACTCGGTGCCGCTAACAACTCAAACAACACGCCGGGCGTAGCTTGTTTGCTTCAAAATCGAAATTCGTTCGAGTGTGATAAAGAAATAAATCCGAAACATGGCGAGTCTACCGTTGAATCCTAAGCCTTTCCTGAACAGCTTCACAGGTAAGCATTTCACGCGAATTCATCATGCTCCAGTTGAATTCCTCACCATGGCAAATGACGCGCCTTTTTCACGAAGCTGACAGTTTCCTTGAAAATCCTTGAAATATTCGTGATTCAAGTTTCACTTGGGCATCAGATGATTCCAACCATTATTCTGCGATTATCAACTTCACTCAGGTAAACCGGTCATCGTCAAACTCAAATGGGGTATGGAATACAAAGGATATCTTGTTTCCGTGGACGGATACATGAATCTACAGTTGGCCAACACCGAAGAATTCATTGACGGGAACTGCACCGGAAACCTCGGTGAAGTGCTTGTAAGGTAAGCGACAGTTGTTTCAATTTAAAGACAATTTTAGTCATGTTCCACGGATGCTGCCTTCCCATGCGCGTTATATTTGTAAGACACTCGACCTGCTCGATGAACCGAGGAGAGTCGTGCCATTCAGGATCACTTATTCACAGAAACGTTTCCTTCTGCAGATGTAACAACGTTTTGTATGTACGGGGCGCCGAAGAGGAAGAAGAAGACGGCGAGATGAGAGAATAATAATGAAGTTGCTTTATCCAAAGTGTGCAATGTTTTCATTTCGAGCATTCCGCATGCGATCTTGGGATTTCAGATCCCATTTTGTTGGGTCTCGGGTGACTTTCTAGTTTTTGATGTGGTTGATGTTTTTTAATCTTTGTTGGCGATAGTCCGCAATCTGGGTGGACATTTTTGCGGCATCGAGATCACCTTCCGTCGTAAAGAGATGCTACTAACAGTCGCCCGAGCTCTCATCTACTGAACGTCAGTGAGTCTTGTCTCCTGAACGGATTATACATTTTATTCGGTGATGAAAGGCATGCATTCCTCAAAAAAATACATTTCGGACGTCCAGAATGTACATTCATCGAACACTTCTCTGATCCCCGTTGTCCGTGAAGTTTAGGCAC
This sequence comes from Neoseiulus californicus, assembly GCA_028455905.1. Taxonomy (NCBI): domain Eukaryota; kingdom Metazoa; phylum Arthropoda; class Arachnida; order Mesostigmata; family Phytoseiidae; genus Neoseiulus; species Neoseiulus californicus. The sequence continues at coordinate 5,610,391 of JAMQGS010000002.1, read as the reverse complement.
TTGACTATTCCTTCGTTACTTCCTCTACTACATACGGAGTTCTGATCATCAGTGGACGACATCCGCATTTGCGCTCGGTACCGAAGCTATGTGAGTCACTGATTGCGCTCATTCGAGTGAGAACTACAGAGATTACACGGAAACAAAAAATGAGCAAAACGATAACAAAATTGTGTTCTGTCCACAGAGAACTTGTGAATACATCGCAAAGATCCTGCCGCTGAAATTCATAAGGCCTACTAAACTTTGAGCCTATGGGTCTATGAGGTCGTCGAAATTACTTTCAAAATGAGCTGTGACGTCATGCAAATGGAAAAACAAATATGAACGTTTTTCTGGAGATCATAGCACGATCCGTCTCGATTTGAAGCCGGAACAAGATCGTGCGGGCTGTGACTTCGGGGACACCGATGCCGTGCAAGCGGCTCGGTGGCAGAAGTCGTGATTCTGACCAGCGTGGAGGGTCCGCTGCGAAACCTTCACGGAGTCAGATTCTTCCAACGCCTGGATCGAAGAGGGACGAGCTTCAGGGCTTGAAATTCTGCTGGAACAGCAGCATCCCGAAAACTACAAGTTGGAAGTACGCCAATCGGAACATCGCTTCCTGAGCAGCCAAGACGCTGGTCACCGCCAGCACATAAACGAAATAACCTGTTGTCCGGTAGTAGTATCTGAAAAGAAACGACACCTCCAGCGATTAGGTCCAACGGATTCAAAAAAAAATCACAGCCGAAAGGTGCTAGTAGGAAATCGGGTCTCCTCGAAGCATGAGATACATGAGGGAGCAAAAGAGGTCGGGATGGTGGATCGGAATGAAGCGGTTCTTACTGACGACGGTCGTAAGCTTTGACGCGGGGCTGATCGCGGGGCTATGACCAGTGCAATTTGGGCAACTGACGAACCTGTTCGGATGGGGCACATTTGGTTGCGTCACCACGGCTGCGAACATGATGGTCATCGGGGATGAATACAGGAACGGATCGTTGGGCAGAGCCTGAAAACTTCTCAGCCAAACCAGGACAGATGGAATATACAACGGCAAGCAGAGGAGCTGCATTAGCAGGAGACTACTCTGAAGTTTCCACCGAGAACTGTACGCTGACGCGCCCTTTCGGTCTTCCAAAAACTGATTCTGGCAAGCTAGGACTGTGACCTGGAAGATGCATAACGAATGAGATTTATCGATCTCCCCTGGGACTAGGGACGGGCTCTTTCACTAGGTCCCTCATATTCTGCTCTTCTTCACGTATTTCCATTGCACATCGATGAGGAGCTTAGGCGTAGAGAGGACGAACCTGTATGAAATGTATGATGACGACCCCGACCAGACCGATTCCTCCGCCAATCGTTACTGACACAGCTAGAACGGCAATCAGGGACGCAGTCAGGAGCCGTGAGGTGTGATTCTCGTTGTACTGTGGTACCGAGCTCGGGTCTTCCCAAGACGTGCGCATCTTCTTTTTGAGCTTGATGTAGAGTTCGGCTATGGCTCTTAGTAAGATTTCAATGATTTTCGCTAAAAGTGAGATGAGTCCAACGGCGAGCGCATAGATGAGCACCCGTATAACTAGAGATTCCGTGTTGGAGACCTCGCGCGCCTTCACTCGTCCCAAATACGGCGCCAACGGTGGCGGAACAGATGGAAGGAACGACAAAGCCTCGATGAGCGTTGGAACAACCGTCAGTGGCACGAAGGTTGCACTTCTGGAGAGGGAGTCTCCGAAATTGAAGCAGAGCCCGAGCCGGCCGAGATCGGCGAGCTGTCGAGCGATGACCACAAGCACGAGGGCGAAACAGTAGGCCAAAACTCCTTCCCCGTGGTAGAGCAAGACCTGGCTCAGAGCAGTTTTGAGATCGAAACGTAGATAAACTTCGTAAAAGCAGTCAGGATCGAAATAGAATTCCAGAGAGCTGTTGTGATCGCTGCTGAAATCGGGTGTGCTGAATAGTTTCAAAGTAAATTCGGTCCAGGATTCTCCTCCGCCACCTATCGGGAAGAACCTGTCCTCGTTCGACCAGTCTGTTCGGAAGCGAACATGAGTTTTCTCCGTCGTCCCAGCCATACACCGCTTGGTTCGAACACTGATGGTATACGCCTGCAAAGAAGAAGGAGGATCAGTTTCCTGTCTGAATCGGTGATTTTCAAACCCGGCTCCATTTCAATGCAGTTCCTCACCTGCCAGATGTGCTGGAAATTCTGGAAATCCAATCGATGGTAGATCGAATGATCCGCGAGATGAACCGTGACGACGTTCACTTCCGAGAAGAATCCGTTTAAGAACGCGTAGGTGTTGTACGACTTTATCCTGCTCTCGAGCTCATACCGTTCTCCAAGGACGACTACGTTTGTCAAGAGCGCGGGTACGTTAACGACGAGCCCATCGTAGTCCTTCTCGAGAAGTTCATTGGAAGCTACGTGGTAAGCTCGGCCCGATGCGGACGCAACCCGCTCGAACATCACCTCTCCTGCTTCTGTAAGAGGTGGCAACAGATGGTTTCTCCGCGATATGTCGACTCCTGTCTCGCAGCTGACGCGTCTTCCGTCGGCTACGCTCTTCAAGCAACCGAAAAGCCAGTCGTCGTTCTTCAGTCCATAGGCCAAGATGGTAATCTGAGTATTATTGTAAATGGGGATGAAGAGAGAAGCCGCGGAGACAGTCTTTTGCTTGGCGAAACGCCAAGTCGATTCGAACTTCTCGGTCCACTTTCGACCTTGTTGGAAGTCGACAAAGCGCGCGAGTTTGGGTAGCGTCTGGAGTGAATTGTGCTCGGCGAATTTTCTGATGAAATGGTAGTGGAGGATCTTGATGATTCGGTCTCTAGAGTAAACGACATCAGATATGTCGATGAGAGCTCGGGAGATGGCGAGTTGAAGCTGCTTGCACCAAACAATGCACAAATGATCCGCAGAAGCCCAGCATTGCGGGACTGACTCCGACAGGACCTTCAATTTTTGAGGGGAGTCTCCAAGATCCGACCTGACCTGAAACCAGAGAGAAGCGTCGTTGGAAATTGGTTCACAGATCATAGGAGCATGTTGAAACAGCGGATCAAATACAATTGCCGATGAGGACCGTGAATCGAAAATACACATGGCAAAAACATGGTCACTGACCTGCAGATCCCTCTCGCCGCCCATGATGCTCAGCACCGGCGGGAGGACATGTCCGACTTGATTCCAAAGCCCCGTGACTCTTTCATAAAACTCCCATAGGCCACGGTCCAGATAAACGACAGGTCTCGTCGTTGGGGAAGCTAGCTCGATATGAAGAGCTACGCTGGACACGTCGAAGTTCGGGTTGAGATACAGGCTCCGGGCCACTATGCTTCCCATAGAGTGGCCGACAAGAACCAGACGTAGGGGCTCCTGAGGATGAGTCTTCTCCCAGAACGATGAGATAACCTTGAGGCATTCTTGAAGATAATCCGATTGTCGCGCGAGCAAACCTCCGTACAGCGCCGACAGCTCCTAGGAATTAGACATCGGGCTTGAAATCAACCCTTCCGAATCGTCGTTTCCCTCGAGTTATGTTGGATCCGAGCCGTGATCCGTTCAAGGGGACTCCACATCGATACCCGAACCTCCCGAGCGTTTTTCACAACATAATCTCAAATGCCCTCATTGGGTGAATCAGTGATTGGCGGGGCGTCCGAAAACTTACCCCATCAAAATCAATTGTGTAGGCGGAATAGGTGGTGTTATAGTTGTACATCATCTCAGACTTCAACTTCAGGATCGAGGCCAGCGATCGGACCTGGCCGCGGTTCCCGGCGCTACCATGAACGAACACCAGGGGAATCCCACTCGGAGGCTTTTCAGCTGGAGATGCCGAGGAGCCGCTGAAAGGGAGAAGGATGCCATGGGACCAAGTTTCTGACGAATAAGTGTTGGAATCACTATCCAAACAGCCAACCGACGCGAAGAGGTCTCGAGGTTGAGGGAAAGTCGAGCCTGTGTTTTCCGCGCGGGTACACGTCAATGAACAACACTGATCAGATATTCCCAGTGGACATCCACCGACAGATATCCAGTCTCGATTGGCGTCGGATACAAGCTCAGCAAACTGCCCGTATTGAATTGCGTCAGCGATGGACACTCTCTGAGCAGTTTGTTTGGATCAAGTTTCACCGCGGTCGTGGAGTGTAGAACACTCTGTCTATGTTGACTCTACAGGGATGATACTACGAGGAAGAATCACGTATTTCAAACGTGGTCCCGGACGACAGACGTCCCTGCGATCTACATGGACTTTGAAACATGAAGTGAAACAGAGCAAAACATTCTACTCACCCTTCGCCATACAAGTAGAGACCGTAACGCGGGTATTTTCTTGACACGTTCGCTGGCATATCGATGGGCTGGAATGGAGGGGTTTCATCTCTACATCGACGTTTTATTTTCTTCCCAACCCAACCCCGTTCACGGTTGCGAGGATCCATCAGACGGAGACAACCTTCCTGATGGTTCGCCATTCGAGCCCGGGTTCATATCTAGCAGTCTCACAGGGTTGGGGGATAACTTACGTGATAATGGGGAACGGAGGGCATGAAAGTCATGTGGCATTTGTTGTAGGGGAGGTCGAGCGCATGCCGGACGAAGATCACGCTCGAGATGAGAGCGAATGCCCCCACGAGAGTCGCAGTTGAGAGCGCCATGGAGAAGAGAGATTTCTATTTTCATGAAAACATCACGAAATCTGGGAAAAGAAAATCCACTACGTCATTTTCGGAATGGTGGTCAGATATGCCGGAGATAAGACTCCAGTGATCAAGAGTCGTACGAAATCGACCAGGAGACAGCATTGAGCAGGAACCAATTCAAAGCCGCCGTGAGCCGATTTTCATCTGCTCTAGGCTTCCCATCATATCGCGAACGTCTCCGATGATCTACTTCCGATCGACTCCCTGAGCTCATACGACGAGATAATTTGTTTTCGTCCAGCCAGATCCACTCAGGCGATCAAGTCACGATCTGCGCTGTGTGTGACCGGGAATGTCAATCTCCATAGTCTGCGGTACATTCGAACGGCAGCTTTTCCTCTCTGAGTTCTCCAACTTAAACAGTGCCGGGAACTCTATCGTCTGTTCGACCGGGATTACACACTAACCGTAAATTTTGCAGTGAATAGACAGTGCTTGGATTCCCCTCCACTCATGAGCGGTGAGCGGATCCAGCACACACGGCGCCGCTCACATCTGACTGAGCACGGTTCGCTATGCCCAGCTGACTGCGAGTACCTTTTGGTGTTTGACGAGCGCCCAAGCTTCCATGCCTCTTCTTCGCCGCGCACAGAAGCTTCGTCGCTCGGAGTCTAAGCGCGGACAGCACCTCGTTTGAGCTCTACAAACGAGAGCAACGTTGTCATCTCAATCTGATCGGATTCGGCGGCGCAGAGTATTTGTCTCTCACGAAGGGAAGCGGGATGTCGAGTGAGTTTCGATGATGAATTCGAGATTTATTGACGGGAGCCGGCTCCCGGGTGGGATCCTCTGACAGCGTTGTTTCATGGGAGGTGGAAGAATGGGTCACGGGCGGAGTTTGCACGATGAAGAATCAAAGTTCGGTACCTCCCTCGGAGATCCGAGCGGGAAATTCCCGAATCGGCTTCCGATCGAATGGCTTCCCGGCGAGCTGATATCATTGCTCACCTATAAATTTTCGGAATCCTTGGTGGCATTTGCCTGTTACTCATAATGAATCCTTGTCTGTGACAGTCATATGAGTCGACGTCGAGTATGCTCCGTTCCATCTGAGTCGATCGGTTGAAGTGTACCTCGTAGTTTTCAGTGCTGCGCCGCATTTTCAATTCTCGCCGCATTTTCGCGGCTCTACAAGCAAACTCGTTTGACTGCTCGAGCTTTGATACCTTGCGGCAACACAAATCTCCAACCACAGTGAGGGGGTCATGACATTTTAGGTCAACGGCGTAGTATTTTTACCAGACATCCGTAGGCAGTAATTTGGGGAGATTGGTGAAGGGAGCGAAGAACAAGGTTGGGCCGACGGCCGCCCCTCGCGAGACACTGGATGGGTCTTGAAATCTCTCTATCACAGAATCGGCGACAGAATCGATTCCGCATAGGGGTTACTCTAGAGGAAATGGACGCGCGCTGGTGCCAGCTCGGATTGGTGATGAGAAAGGGCATGGAGCTTGAAGAGAGTGGCTTGACAGCATCAGTCATCGAATAACTGCGAGTCTGGCCTTGATTGAGGGAGCCACAGCAGGGAATAACGCACCTTGTGAATAACGATCGAGTGAATTAGTGCGTCCGGATTCTCGGTGAGTTCCATACTCAAGCATCCAGATGCTCAACCTTTGATTGAGACGCAATAATTACAAGAGAGAAACGATGTGAGGCGTATTCAGCAGAGGTTGAATCCGAACATCATGAATATGTCTCTCGCGTTCATCTACGTTGTCGAGGAATATCTGGTGAAAATATGCTCACCTTTTCTCTTACACATCCTTTTTATTCCCTCGAGACGTTTTCTTTCGTCGAAGGGACGCCGAAGACAAGCCCGAGGGAATGGTCCCTCGGATCATGTTTTTAATGTTGGAAACCAGCATTTCGCCCTTTTTCCCGGTACCGAGCGGTATCGGCTGCATCGGAGCCGCCGCCGGCTGTCGCGAATATTGCCGCACTAAATACCTCATGCTGGAAAGTGAGCTCGGTTTCGATTCCATTGTTTCCCCAGTGGCTGCGATAAACACCACCATCGACCAATATCTTTCGAAACTTTCGAAGTTTCAATCCTTACCCGGGTAATCGCCGGTTCTAGTGGAGATACCGGTCACAGGAATGTTCCGAAAGCTCGGAGACCATGTCTCTGTCCCACTCCTTGAGTAGCTGGGCACTCTGAGGGTCTTCTTGCGTCTCCTTTTGGTCCTGTTTTTCACGGACCTTGTTCCGTTGTCCGTGTTGGTGTTCAAATCGGAAATAGGGTCTCCCTTATAGGATGGGAAAAACCTCTCGTTCAAGACAGAAACGGAATAGCCGTTTACGTTGAGCTCTTTGATTGGAGTTAGGCTCGAACGTTTTGGCGTCGAACATCACGGCGCGTATTCGGAGACATTTATGGCCCTAAGGAACTAATTCGCCTTTGATGATCAGCCCGCGGATGATTTCGCCAGGCAGCAATGCTTCGCCCGGTCAGATATGATCTGCATGGCCTGCGACAGCTGGAACTCGACCTGCAAGGACCATGTCGGAGTCGGTGGTTATCGTATGTTAGATCATGGGTCTCAGCGTGGATCGCGCCTATGACCGCATGATGATACTGGGCGGATTATGGGATATTTCGAGAAGGCATCGTCGTTGGGAATCGGGGACGGGTTCAGATTGTAAGTGTTAGCTCATCTGGGAGACTTGACTGTCGTCTTGGTCCTCACAATGCGGCATCATAAAACCGAAAATTTCGCAATTCTCTAGGCTCTAGGGTATCGTGTATCGTGTGTGAACATGGATGCTCTTCGACATCCAAAGAGTTCGACCCGACATGATATCGATTCTGAATATTCCGAGAGACCGAGCGCGGCGAACGAGAGCGTTGTATCTATTTGTTGATAGTTGGAACGAACTTCGAGAATCCGAGTGGGTTTCTTCCCTGAACTCCGACGGAATGGACGTTCCGAACTAGAAGAGTATTCTTGCCCTTTCCCTCCGCTTGTTCTCGGCAGTGTTGGAAGCAACGACTCGAATATTGCGCTCAAAACACGATCACTAACGCGCTGCAGTTGCTCCCCACGACGATTTTCGAATCTCAGTGTAGGCGCAGAGGGATTGCCAAGAGGTCTAGTTTACTAAAGGTTGCGCTTTACGTTGAAATTACCAAGCGTTGCCCTGAGACCCGTTCCCACTGCTTCCTTCCCTACGACAGCCGAGCTCCGCGAGATGTGCCAAACGCATCTCGAAGTTCAGGTTTATGGTTGCAATTCCGGGCGTGAGTCAGTGATTGCATTCCGGCGGTAACGAGACGGCAAACGAAGGAACCATGAACGCTCTCACCATTTCCAGACTTCGTCGGCTTTGACGCGGAGATTTGTTCTTCGGTCGAAGTAAATTCCATATTTTACAACATAGATCAATAGTGAGAGAACCGATGCCTTCGATTGGCTATCTTTCAGAGGTTGCAAAAAGTCTTGGGATCGGCCGGACTGTTTGCGAGCATCAGTGAATATCAAATATGGATCTTGAGCGCGGCCTGTTGCCAGTATCCTTCCTAGTTAAGCCTCCCAAGAGCTGATAGCCGCGGAGATATATAAGGACTAATCCTGTGACTCAGCTTTTTCTCCCATAGGAGGTCATTCCTGTGCCCAGAAACAAACAAGGCAAGCCGCTTTCGGGACAGCATTTCTGAATATCCGGAAAGATGTGTTTCGAGCCGATCGAATTCTACACTTCACCCGGTGAGACACCCAGTTTCAGTCAAGTTCTGAGCTGACATATCTTGCTTCAATAACCGTACTTACTAACACGCGTAGGACAATCTGTTCTTCGGCTTCTGATGAATACGAGTTCTTGCGGCCGCAGGTGTGTCATTTGGCGGCACGGAAGTTCATACCCAGGCAGGTCGACCGGCTCTGATCTTCACAAACCGACCCCTTGCGCGAGGAGAAAATATCACCTTGAAAATTCATGGCGGCGGTAGGGTCATGGATGGCAGTTGCTCTGCATAGAATGATTCTTTCGGAGACGCAATTGATTCGGGATTCTATCGCGTTCATCGGGCGCTCCTTAATTTGGAGAAAATTTCAAATTTCATGATAATTTTTCTATTTCATTCCTCCCTTATTGTTAGCAATCAGAAGCATTGTCAGAATCGGATTCTGTGAGCCGAAAACGCTAGAAGGGAACCTTCCCAAGATGCTGCCCTACGGACTCGATGAGGGAACAGGAATTCGTGGCCCCGCATGCGGGGATGGAGGTTGGGTCAAAGGGGACGCAACGTATTCGGTAAGTTCAGCTTCTAGGCAGCTATGATTAAGCTACATATACTCGAACCTGCAAAATTTCCTGTATGAATCGTGTGGAAACCTGAATTATGTTCCAGATCCTCTTCGAGCAGACAACGAACAGGATTTTGATCCGGGGAGGAGATTCTGGTTGGAGGGAGGTTGTCTCAGGTGAGTTCAAAGTCGTGACTCCACGGAAGAAGTAATGCTCTGAGCTCTCGTACCCCTAGTTCACCGACGGCAGACGAGTGAACAGGGCGATTCGGCTCTTTACCGAAGGATGAAAGCAGATGGTGTCTCTCGAGTTACCGATCAATTGGTTGTTTTATTCCGTGTCTGATCTGTGTGAAAATGCGCGCTAGCAAAATATTGCGGGGAAAAAATCGTCGACAAAACGCGGATGAATTCTGTTCGATAACTGACCTGTCGATCGCAAGTTCACTTTGTATCGCCCATTGCGTAGCCAGGATTTTGTAGGGAAGGTGGTCGGACTCATGTTATCGTGGGAGGCAAATTGATACTCCGAAGTCAGCGTTAGCGTATAAGGGATACGCATCGCTGGTGGAAATTCTACGGGGAAGGCGATCAAGGAATCGTAGCCACGCCACTGGGTATCACGTAAATAATTTTCAGGTTTCAAAGTGTTGAACCCGGTGTATGTCGTGTTCAATGTATGGTTGGGCGCCCCGAAAATGAGCATCTACTCGTATATTAGTTCTGAGCCACCAGGACCTAGACCTCTCCAACCGATGGCTCCTCGTGTCCGATCACAAACCACGAACCTGCCCTCGGCCACCGAAAAAAGTACGGCTTCAACTGGACGGCTCAGGCGAGCTGATTCTCTTCCACCATATGGACCGACGAATCTCGAACCGCTCCAATCACTCCTAGAGAGCAAGTCACGAGGAATCGATTCTACAGGATCAGGACCGATACATCCCGGAAGAATGATTTGCACAAGAGAAAGTGCAACTTTCGGTGAGTTGTCCTAGTCAGTCAGTTCGACGTCAAATCCGAGTGGGCCGATTGGGGGAAGGTATGGCAAGAGACTGAAAACTCAAAGATAACTTCACTTACCTTGGGCTTAAGCTGTGGGTATCATATGATCGGACAATATCTTTCCCAGGTAACTTCGTCTTCCGGCCCGCGCGTCTCACTTTTTCTGGAACACCGGACTTCGACATGGGCTCAAATCGTCCGCCGGTGGACGACACTCGTCTGCGAAAGGGAAATTTCGTGTTCATCGACACTCCCTTGAGACCGAATCGTGTTCTCGTTGTCAAATTGACGGAATTGAAGCGGGCGATGCCCATTCAGATAGTTTTGACAGTGGAAAAAGCCGATCGCGTGTTTTCGTGCAGGTCTCTCGCAGAACTCTGCGACACCTCTTATTCCCTCCGGATGGAGTCAGAGATCCCCCAAGTTGGGGACGAACTGGCCGTAGGAATTTCGCCAAGCGGCGTGGTACATATCTCCCATAACAACCGGGGTTGGATTCAGCTGATGCATGTTGACACAGAACTCAAATATCACGTCGTTTTCGACATGGAGCACATTACCCTCCTTTCGGTGATAGGAGTCACGAACGGCTTTCGGGAGATCGGGGAGAACACCACCAGCGAGCCCTCAACTCCCCCGCAGGAGTCTCGGAGTGGGGTCGGTTCGGATTGCGTTGTATGTTTCGAAAACACAGTCAACGTGGTTATCATTCCTTGTAGCCACGTTGCCCTCTGCGAGGCTTGTGCAAGATATTTGCTAGGCTCGGCCACGCCAGAGTGCCCTGTATGCCGTACGACAATGGCCGACATTCTAAAAGTGTATTTCGCGTGACTCTCACTGAAGCTGAATCCGAGAATAAACAATCCAATCGAATTAACAGGATTGAAGAAGAAACTATATTGTCACATATTTTTCTCTATCGACGGCTCTTCCCGTCAAAACGGACTCACTCGATCCGCTGAGCCGATGCGGATCGCGGGGGAAATTTTCCGGCTCCAAAAACTTTATGGAGCGGTTCCTTTGGTTTATCAGATTGAGGACAACTCGTCCATGTGGACAAAATGTGGTCCTTGAAGATCTTCGTGGACTCTAGGAAGAATCAGTTCGATTTCAGTGCTCCGTAAAGAGCTTCAGTTTCCCACGAAGTCTTCGCTTCATAAGATTTGTTCCTGTATATCGGATGAAGACTGGTCCCACCTGTCTTTCAGCGGGATTTCCGCGTATACTCGGGTGTGATTGAAATTGCCTGTTGTTGAAACTCTCGGAGTCGATTACGCAGAGGACAACGGATGAGATAGCCCCCGCATACCATCATCTGTCGTGGAAGCGGACGTCGTCGAAGCAGCCCATGATCTCCTGCTGTTTTCGCGAGGAATTGTACTCTTCATCGTGATTACGATTCGTTTATTTTGGATGCCATGGTTTGAGTTCAATCCTAAGCATAGAATTGTTATGAGCTGCCCGCCTTACTTTGCTTCGATTCACCTCAGTGAGTCCAATATTGAGAAGACTCGTGTCTTTGTGTCCATATACAATGTACAGCAATATACAAAAGGTCATCAAACGATGTCGAACCCAACTATCACTATGAAGTTTTCGTTGGCTATTTTTACAGTTTCCAATAGGGATGCTATTTGCATTGAGTGAGGCAATTTCCACCCGAACGCCCGGAACATGAAGGAACCTTCATCCGTAGACAAATTCCGTTGATTGATACCTACGAGTGACTCGCGAGTATTCGGAGTCACCGAACTGCGAATCGAGGGACCTATTGAGCTTCAGGACTTTCACGGATGGCTTTTGGCTGACCGAGAGCGGTCCATACGAATGATTTGCAACCTTTTCTTTCATCAAACAGGATAGGTTTGTCCCGGGCCAAGTAATAGTCTGAGGGAGCGTGGCATTCAAAACTCATCGATCTCAAGTCTCGGGGGAAGTCCTCTTCCGGGCCTGAAATCCAGGGAATCGTGATGTAATCAGCATACTCTTTCACTCTGGAGGGAAAGCATGTACGAAATCCGAGAAAAGCTACAATTCGAGTCTTCAGGAATAATTGTCGGCTCCACATCGTAGTGACTCCTTACCAAGCACGAAAGTGGCGGGGTCAAAAGAACCGTCGCTGGGACTTCGCTCCGTCGGGATGAGCCATGATATCGTCGCGCTCAATTGACCGAACTGGTCAACGAGAAAAGTGCGGAGTTGTGCGTAATATATCTCCGAATCGTCGCCAAGCATTGATACGATATCTCCTCTCTGCAACGGAAGACAAATATTGATGAAAACTTCTCATGTTCAGGGGAGGGTCCGATGGCGCACTGGACAACGGTAGGATGTGGTCGGAGGTGTACAATAGAACAGAGGAGCAAGCTCCTTGAGTTTGAGGATGTTTGCTGCGGAGACGTGGCGCATTCCCTCACCGCTTACCTGAAGGTAACTTCCTTTGTGCCGAACGTAATTCGACGTTATGAAGTGCGACACTGCCGGTGTAGTTTTCATGGGTGCGGTCTTCTTGAAAGTCAGAGATCTTCGATTTTTTATGGCACTCTTGACATACTTCGCTGTTTTCAGACGAGTGGCTTTCCGCAGCTGGAAGGGCAATGTTGAACGTCAATATCTACATTTGATCCACATCAAAGATTCCCCGTCTCCTGGTAACGAATGGAACCTTGCGTCATCTCGGATACGGTATTGTTTTGCTAGGGCCATTATCCAGCTTCAGGGAGTTCTCGTGTACTGGCTGAGTTTCCCTATATCCTCGCTTCATTAGAGAATCCGGGGCAACCCACTCACTTCTCTTTTCCGAGGGCTTGGAGCTTTCGGTGGAGCGTCATCATGGTCTGCGAGATCTTCAGCTTCCTCATTGTGGTCGCTGCCACTCGGGGTTGTGGGGGGATCACTGCCAGCCTAAAAGAGGAGAGAACATATTTCGTCACAAACTCCGAAGCTAATCGGTGGCAGAACTGCGAGACCTGCAGTTTTCATCAGACAATCATCCAGTCTACGAGACCAGATGGTTAGATCTCGGATCATTCATCGAGATTCACTGTTAACCTTCACGTGTTCACATGAGGGTTGGCTCGCTAACATAGAGGTGTGAAAGAATCACAGTATGTGGAAAATCACCGAACCTGTGAAAGCTCTTCGTCTCCATCTTCTTTCGTTTCATGTTCGCTGGCAGCTTGACATTCCACGCATATTAATTCTCCGTTGCCTGACGTTCGCCAGAACAATGATTCCGAAACGTGACATTTACTGCATTCAATCTTCCGCTTGACGCAGTTTACCTGAAACGATTCGTCAGCCTGTGAGACCACATGTTGGGAGATTTTTCGTTTTCCATCGCGGACTCCTCAGTATTTTGCCGAAATTATTTATAATGCGATGCAAGCCTTCTAATCGCTTCCATCCTGGAGCAGTCTGGATGAGAAACCGCTGAACAAGGTGGACAGTCGAGAAAGCTCGAGCATCATGAAAGATATCTCCAATGGCCGAGAGAGAAAACGCTTTTAGAATCAGAATTTACCTCTTCGCTTTGCGCTAGACTCGCGGATGATTCCCCGCCGGAATTCCCACTTTGGCACGGTTCGTCTTGCTCCAGAGGCTCTATGGACTGCGTTTCTTCTTTCGTAGCTTCCTCCAAAGATGCACGACTGTCGTCGGTGAGCGGAGCAACCTTTTCCGATGCGACTATCACAGGGCTATCAGGTTTTGTCGTTCCACTTTCCTCGAGCGCATCATGAGCAGAGTCTATACTCGAATGTCTTGAGTCGATCTTGGCTGGCTCGTGGTCGCTCACAATATCATCCGAAATAATTTCCGAGGTAGATTCAGTTTTCACTACATCGCCATTTGTCGTTGCTGCACTCGGCTGAGTTGTTGGGTCCTCCATATCTGTCGAAATTTTCCCCTAACTCCGAATAGACTTCATTCCACCGCCGCACTGTCAGGTCAACCCGTTCCTCATGAGAATCAGAAGACCTTGAATGAATCGGGATTTAACCGTCTCTAATTATTCGAACACTGGTTGGCTCCGCTCAGTTTTAGACACACAGTTCTTTTTCTCTGGCGCTCACCTCGAGAACGAATGGATGTATTCGGATCGCGAATCTTCGACAGCAGGCGGTCGTCGCGCTGGCATCTGTCAAAGCGGCCTGTCGCATTCAGCGAATGAAAGAGCCGAAGAGGCGCTCGCGAAGTCAAACTGACAATGAGACACTTTTTTCCGTATCGTGGTCTTCCGACTCCCCGACTGAGCGTGGGCGAAAAGAGAGTCTGATGACAACTCGGTTTCGATTTCACCGGTCGAAATCTACTCACGAAAATCAGCTTGTCACGTTTCATGCAACTGTTATGCGCGGTTACGAGCCTGCGAATCTATGAACCGACCAGGGAACCGATTCCGGGGGGCTTTCCATTGAATGGAGCCATATGCTTGGAGAGTAACAAAGTGTACGCTGCCGGTGCTGTGCGTGCTCTCATATCAGTTCACGTTTAATCAACTTCCTTTCACTGGCCGCTCGTCGCAAGGTCTCTCGGTCTCCTCTCTACATAGTACTCTGTTGATATCGCTTTAAAACCAATCCCTGAAAGCCAGACACTTATTGTGGAGATCACCATGAGTTTCCTAGGATATTTCCTCCGTCTTCTCCTGTTGGTTTGCATTCTGCAAGTCGTCGTGGCGCAGAAATGCAGTCACTTGAGCCAGGTAGGTCGGATCTCGTTTGCTCATTTTCACCAGTTCAGTTTTCGAGGATCTCATATTTCCGATCTCCCTTCGAGCTCTGACTCTAATTTGAGTTCTTCCAGCCTTGCGATGATGGCAAGAATAAGTGTTGCACCGGCCATGTTTGCCTCGACAAAAAGTGCATATAAGACTCATCTATGAAATCATGCGATGGTTCACTCGAAGCTTTGCAAGATTGTTTCTCAGTGCTGGATCTGAGATGCATTGAGCCGAACAGCAGGTGATGAAGTCTGTGACATCGTGTTTCACAATCGCGAGAAACAATAAATCTTGGATATTTTTGGAGAAATCTCAATCAGCGGTCTATTTTCCGGCACCTTCAAGTCCTCCCACACACAAGGAGGTTCAGCACTTGTGTGAGCTCTCGTCCTCAGGTCTGATTAAGGGACGGAATTTCATAAAAACCAGAGAGCAAAAGTCTCGTCAAAACAATCTACATAGTTGTCGTTTTATTGGTTCGGACAATTCTAACAACAGCGCATTCGTCTGAGAGATTTGCACAAGGGATGAAGCTTACAATTATTTTACAAGGTGGCACCTCATCGCATTTGGCTCCTCGTGTTTCTCCCTTGCTTTGCTCTTGCGGGTTCCTTCGATTTTACAATTATTCGCACTTGTCTCACTTAGCTCTCACTCAGTCATTCACTCTTCGCCGAAGTCGTCCCAAGCAACTTTGGAAGCCAACACAGCTCATCGTGTAAAGCGAGGTCCGACTTCACGTGTCAACAGATAAGATACCTACTATGCTGACCGCCACTCAAGTCGGATTGAAGGATTTGTTCAAGGATGCCATCGCCAACGGCCACGAGACTGGACCGAGAACTATGATGTCCTTCAGACGTTGCTTCAAATCGAGGAAATATCTCTTGAACTCCAAACCACAACCGGTGCTCAATCGGAAATCGACAAGAACCGAACCGTTCATGTTCAGTATATTCGCTTTGAACACCAGCCTTTGTCGACGCTTGTCGTGCAATGTCACTGTGAATTCCAAACCGTTGACTTTGAAGTTGAAAGCCAGCTTGTTGAGGATCTCTTTGAGTTTGTTGCAAGTTTCCTCTGCAGACGTTTCTACGAAGAATCGCGTCATTCTCTTGACCAGCCGCTGTATCGGGTTCTGCGTAGTTTGTGTCGTTCCACCGCTCAATTGCGAGTTGAGCAGGATGTCGTCGAGACAAGCCGGCTGCGAGAGACACGAAATGTATGGTTTTGGTTGATTGTTTTCAGCCGGGAGATCTGTATCGACGGTCTGTTGACGCACGAATTCCGGTTGCGATAAACAGAGTTGATCCAGTATGTTCTTGTTTTGTACGGCTCCGATTTCGATGCAGCTTCGTTTCCGGGAGCTCGCACCATCCTCGAAATTGTGAACCACTCTCGACGCTGCACCCTTGAAATTCTTCAAGAACCAGGGATGCAATTTGATTTGTGAAATTGTGTACCGACGATCCGTTCGCGGACTCAACATTCTTCGTAGGAGAGATAAAGCCATGGTGTCAACTTTCCGCCACGGCGAAACGTGGTCCTGCAAAAAAGAGACAGAAAACATTTGGATACTGCAAAGGGGAGGAATCGGTTCTCTCATGTGATGATTGCTAGGAAAATTCATTTAAGATACTGTTTGCGGGGTTTCCTCACCTTTCCTTCTTTCCAATCAACATACTCGGGGCACTTCGGAGAAGGTTTATCCCACGGCAACTCTCCCGCGAGCAAAGTTACCAATATGACTCCGCAACTCCAAATATCTGCCGGTTGCGCGCTGTACTTTTTCACGAGGACCTGTACGGGAGTAAATAACCTGTGATACTCCGGGCCTGAAATATTCTCCGGGACGCGCGATATCAAAGCCCAAATCCAACCTAATCGTTGAGAATTCAGGATGAAGCTTTCATGCGAAGAAAGGGCCATACAAACCTCGGGAGCTATGTAGGGCAGGGTGCCACATTTCTTGTCGAGCAACCTCTCTTGTCCTTTGTGTCGGAATATCGTCGCGAACCCGAAATCTGATATTTTCAGATTGTCATTCGCGTCTAGTAGAAGGTTTTCAGGTTTGAGATCTCGATGTGCGATCCCTCTGGTATGGAGATACTCCTAAAATAGGAACGTCCAAAGATCATTTTGGGTTCTGCCGTCGAATCGGCCGACAGATGTAGCTAAAGCTGATCGAGTTTCACGAAACTCCGCTCATAACAGCCCTGACTTACCACTCCCGCGATGAGCTGCTGGAAGTACTTCTGAGCCTGACCTGCGTCCATGCCGATGTCGGGTTCTATTCTGTCGAATAACTCCCCTCCAGCGGCATATTCGAGGAATATGTATTGAAATTTGTCATCTTTCCTATGACCAAAACACTTCAATATGTTTTCATGATTTAACAGCTTATGGATTCCGATCTCTTTCCGAATTTCGCTGATTGCAGTGAGATGAATCCTGAGATCGACGAGCTTGACGGCAACGGCCTCTGAGGTTTTCCTATTCACGAGTAGTTTCACCTTGAGGAGAATCGAAACTAGTCAGAAAACTTTCAAAAAAGATGTATATGGGTGTCTGATATGTGGGAGAACGCCTCGTTGGACACGGAAGAGAACAGAAGGAGTTTCGAATGCTTACCTCACCAAAAGCGCCCTCACCCAGAACTTGAACAATGTCCCAGCCTTCAACGAACTCCATTTCATAAATCTGTGGAAGCCTTACGGTTAGTTCAGATTATCAGCAACCTGAAATTTGAGAACGCTTCCAAGCCCATGAAAATGACGGCGTGGCGCACGCGAGAAATGCTCCCGAAACCACTACACGAAATCGAAAACTGATGCTATCGAGTACGGAGGCTTCTAGAAAAAGAGGCCGCACGAGCACATCTGAATCACAACTTGTTCGCCACTGTGGAATCGAACACCAGTGATGATCGATGTTCTGATCACAAAGATGAGTCCTGAACTAGTTCGGACTCCACAAGAACTCCGGAGGCAGTTTTCGAGAACGCCGGCGTCATGATCATCAAAGCCTCCCCCACAATGCTCTCATGAATATGAAACACTGAGCTTCAGCGGGAGCACTCTCGGAGCATGTGATGACATCGACCAACTAGGACCCTCGACAAAGTCGAATTCACATTGGATTATCTCTCAGCTGACAAGCGCCGTTTCTGTACGCAAAGTAATGTTCCATTAGAAGACCATAATGGCAGGTCCTTGTAGATCATGCACCGACAAGTTCTCTTGTTCCGACTAGCGTCTGAAGCAAACAACGGCAAACTTACGGCTCACTGCGGAAGCGGCCGTGTTCTCTCAGCTAATTCGAAGTTGAACTTAAAGAGGGAAGAGTCTCACCGAACTCAAAAACAAACGCGCAGAAATATAAACATCGTCTAACGAAATTGAGTGATGATCATCCGCTTCAGGAAGAGTTCCTAAGCCCGCCTATTTTCGCGGCACAAACACACAGACAGCGGCGCGCACCACAGCAGCAGCCCGCCGACCTTTGTGTGTGTTTTCATTCTGCTCTTTCTCGTTCCCTCTCTCTTCCTTGGTCCGGCGGCCTCAGGACACGCGGGTTTTCGAACCGATGGGGCAACGCCCCGAGGAAAGAGGTGATTTCTGGAATAGAAATATCTTCGGGAACAGGCTGCAGAGGGGTAACTCCACGATAGGGAATATAATAATCACCACTTGATCGCAATCATCGAAATAGGAGCGCCGAGGGTGATGATGGTGTTCTTTGCTGTGGGAGGACACTCTCTTGAGCCGGGGACAGTGGGCACCGGTGGCATGAGGCGATTTTCCAAGCGAATCCCACTCCTCGGGCTACCCCCGCTCGAGCAAATCGAGGAAATCATGCGAGAACCCTAGATAAGCTTCAAACCGCCCTAGGTCAATGTCAAGGTTCAACTCCTGCGAATTTCAAGGCCCGCTCACTGATGGGAGGTCCTATGAAAGTGGACAGCGGACAGTGGTCCCAGCGGAAGAAGATTGCTCTGCTCGGATGGAAAGCTTGCTCCCCTGATTCTGACTCCAGATATCTGAGATATTCTACTTTGGGAACTTCACGCGGAAATAGGCGATTTGGAAGACGGAAACACGGAAACAGCATTATTGTCTTCGTAAAACTCCGTCGACGAGGAAATCATCTGAGATTCAGTTGAGATCGTGTCCTGTAGAATCCTCGACCAACTTCAATAGATACTCCCAGGCGCTGCGATGAAAAACTGATGCCGCGTTTGTCGAGTCCATAGTCAGAGTTTTTTCTCGAAGGCTCCATGATTATGCGACAAGCATCTCAGATATTATGAACACCGTTCCTCGCTACGTCATTCTCACTGGCCTGCGGCTGTATACAGAAATATCCCGGATAGGACGGCTTCGATCAGCACGGACTCGCTATGGTACGGTTTCCTTTCTCTTACTATAGCGAGCCCCCATCGGGGCCGACATTGCTCACTGATTCAAAAATGCAGGTCATGCACAGATGATAAACACGAAACTTCTTCGAACCACTCTGGGTCGCTCGTCCCGGATAGCGATGGTTCGATCCTCCCGCAGCTTACTGGGTCTTTGACGCTCATCAATCTGCTTCCCAAGACTGTAGCTTTATTAGTCTTGGACGAAATCTGTCTGTCGCGCTTAAGTACGGGTACTATTTTCACTGAGATTCTCTGTGATGTCCCTCTGGGGCTCGACTGCATGATTTTCTGGAGTCACGTGAGGTAGCGACGATTAATGGAGAGCTCGCCGAAACTGGTGCTCCAAGAGACCCCGACGGCCTCTTGAGCCATCGGAAACTGGATTTGTAAATTCTAGGGGGCTTACTGGATGAGGTTCGACACCAGTGTCTTTTGGGGAGTTGAGGGCTTCGGCCGATGTCTCTAATTATCACGTTTCGTTCATGAATATTCCGCCCTGATTATGGACTCGATCCCGTCCATAGACGTTATGAGACGCTGATTACACGTGAAGCTTATGAAAGTACTCGAATGCTGCGCCCATTGAATTGGATCAGACGAAATTACTTCGCAGTGGGCCGAGATCCATTCCTGTGACTGATTTTGAGCCTCACTGTGCTGCTTCACCCGTCCTCCATCTCCGCGACGCCCGATCGTGACAGAAAATCCTGCTGCCCGTTGCTCTGAGGAATTTCCGCTCTCGTCACTCTCAGGCACCGCGAGTCCGGTAGGCTTCATTAAGATGAGATCGAGGATGAATCTAGTGCGTGATCTTTTTTTGTGCTACCAAAACGCTCCCTGCATTCGCCTCGCTGATGGTCAATCTGTCAGTTGTCCTCAAAAAGATGAAAGTCAATTCTAGACTCATTAAGAGCTCCGTATGTTCACGAAGCAGCCCAGGATGTTGGAAGTGAGCCACCCACCTTCGAAGCCCGACTTTCGAGGGCTTGCTGTGACTCACACGGACTCAACGCTCGCAGGGATTCCGTCTCCACGCCCCAGACTACGTCGAGGCTTCGATCGACGGTTGATTCAGTTGGATTCAACCGCGATACGATATCAAGTCCCCCTGATACCGAGACCTTGGCTCTCGCCAGACCTTGTTTGAATGTTGAATCCCATCGAGTTCTCGGTTGTCAATCTTTCGATCCCAATATCTCCTGCTACGATCCTCCGAGGGTCAGGGAATCGCATCAGAAATCGAGCCAACGAAGAAAGATGAAGCGGCGGCCCGATCCAGAACCGGCTTCGGGCATAGATCATCGTCATCATTACTTTCGTGACACCCTTGTCGAAGCTGAGTTTCGCGAGTCCTGTCCCGAATCCGCCCCAAGCTCAGCCCAACAAAGTTCAGTCGGCGTCCCGCAGCACCTTATCTTACCATGCGCGCTTTTCGGTTTCAGAAGAAAGCCGTTCTTGCGATCCTTGGAATTTCCACCTTGAATCGAGATTGTTTCCGAATCATTGCAATTTCTCCGGTGCGCTGTATTTCTGAGGCGGACCGATTCCCCTCTCAGAACATACATTGGTCGCAATATGCAATATTGCATCTCAGAACTCTCGAGTGTTTTCTGAAACGTCGAATGATCTTGCCTAGAGCGCGCTAAACCACCGCCATCTTTGATGACTTGAGCATTTCGTTCCCGATCGCCGCACCGGCGGTGACAGTCGGAGTAATATAAAAAGAGAAACCTCACCATTTCGCGGTCTTAGACTCAGGTCAGATTCTCCAATCAAAACGCAAAGGGAGCGCCATTCATATACATTTCGACGGGAATTTCCTGAGCTCAAAGCCATTTCTGGGGCAGCGCCCTCTGGTGGGACTCCTAACGGATCATCGTTTCACGAACTCATTGGAGAGTGTGTTTTGCCTCAAGCTTGGTGATTCCTTGGACGAGACGACAAGTTCACCCAGCCGTCAATACACTCGTGCACCGTGAGTATCTTCACAGCTCAAGCTCTTTGGACCTCTCGGCCGGTTTCAGGCCGGAAGGAATCCCCCGGCTAGCCGTGTCTACGACAGAAAGGCTTAGGTTCCCGACAAACCGGTGTCGTGCCAGATTCTTGCAAAACGATCCGGGCTCTTCCTTGCGTTGTAGCCCGTGGCGCACCCTGTCAGAAGTGAGGTGCTGAAACCTGCATGTTGAGTAACAATCGTAGAAATCGCTACCTCACTGTCAAGGCAAAAAGTGTTGAAGAAACTTTGCAAGGAGCTCCTGATCATTCCGGCTGGGCCAAGCCAGCTTTCACGGCCACCTCATTGCTCGAGTTTGGAAATATGAACTGTTCGAGCGCTTCAAGGTGTAGCTTGACTTTCCTCCCGCATATTGCGTTCGTCGAGTGCGCATCGGCGTACTCCGAGCCCTCGACGAATGATTTCTGCCCTGCGTAGTAGAGCGATTTGCTCTAATGCGCTTACCGGGGGCTGTTTCAGGAAAGAAAGATTTATTCGGACTATTCTCTCGTTGAGATCACCTCAACTTATGGCATCATCCGTTAATGTTTCGTATAGCTTGGCGTACGAGAATTTCCGAAGGGGGCAACTCGTATTCAAAATTTTAGATGGATAATAGCCCGTGAGGTGTGAGACTGGAAGTTGGGTGGTCGATTCTTGATCGAAGCAACTATAGTCTTTTGTAACGTTTGTAGTTGTTGGAATTGTTGCGGGAACAGATGTCAATACTTGCTCCAAAAGATCAGACCCATCCTAATATTATATCCTCCTCCATTGTTTGGAGAATATTGCGAATCGACGTCATCATGACAGCTTGATTATGTCCACGTTGTGAAGTGTGTATTTTGATTTTACAGGCTTAGCAGCGGACTTTAGAATCTTGAAGTCTCGACCAATATATCGGTATGAGTTCTTCAGAAGAAGTATCTTGGATCTCATGGTTCTGCGGTCTGCGAGGTAACGAGTTCTTCTGTGAATGCGATGAAGACTACATCCAGGACAAATTCAATCTCACCGGTCTCAACGAACAGGTTCGTTCACATGAAAGCCCGGAGAGAGACTCCGGGAATGAATGGACCTCAAACGGAAACGAGTTCAGTTCCTAGTGCAATCTCATCAATGTAGATCCGACATTAGGTCTTATGTATTGTAATCGTAGAGTTGCCTAACCAGAAATCGAGCCTCCGATTTTCACAATGGAATCACGACTCTGACCGACTTCCTTCTTCTCCGTACAGGTTCCTCACTACCGACAGGCGCTGGATATGATCCTGGATCTTGAAGCAGATGATGACATAGACGACAATCCAAACCAGAACGATCTCATCGAGCAAGCAGCTGAGATGCTTTATGGCCTAATACATGCTCGTTACATCCTCACCAATAGGTAAACACCATTGAATCGGAGCGTCGAGCATCGAAATACGTTCAAAGTTCGAGCTACGTTTGAAACGGGGTTGCTTCCAACTCTACCAGACTTCTAGGTCCGCCGCATGGGCACGATCGAACCATCATCATCATAAAGCCTAAAGATCATTTCCGCATTCCAGGGGCATTGCTCAGATGCTTGAAAAATACCAAAACGGAGACTTCGGCTACTGTCCACGCGTTTATTGTGAGAGTCAATCGCTGCTTCCTATCGGTGAGGATTCTTCGATTTCTGCTATTCCGGTTCTCGCATTCATAATTCCGTTTCTAGCATGAGAGCGGTGAACGTCGTCCCTCATGTGGATTTCCCAGATCCCACGACCTTGTAACAGTCCAAGTGGACTAATCTGAATTTCGTTCCGCAGGACTAAGTGACGTGCCCGGAGAAGCCATGGTTAAGCTGTATTGCCCGAAATGCATGGATGTGTACAATCCAAAGAGCACGCGACATCATCACTGCGACGGCGCTTACTTTGGAACTGGCTTTCCCCACATGCTGTTCATGGTCCACCCTGAATGTCGGCCTAAGCAGCCTGTAAAGCAGTTCGTGCCTCGTCTGTACGGCTTCAAAATTCATCCGCTAGCTTATCAAATTCAAGGCAATTCGGGTAATACGTTCAAGGCCCCCGGACGCTCGTTCGTCATCAACCCAGGAAAACGTTAAGAATGCGACTCTCTATGCCGGTCTGACTGGCTACTATCGACTGGCTCATTCTTGCGACGCGTTGTTGAAGATACTGTCCAGCTCCGGCGAGAGATTACGCCGCGCTCATCGCAGGCGGGATTTATTATGGGCTCTCATTTTAGATTGCATCTTAATTAGAGAAGTAGACAAAGTAATGAAAATATGGAATCTAATGTTGACGATTCGTAACGGTGGACGTCTGCCGACCTGCTCTGAGAGAAGACGACAACATGTATTTTCACAAGCGAGGAACCACACGCTACTCGTGTAGGTGTGGCGATTGCTGCAGCAGCACGCAGCAGGTTGTAGCCAATTGAGGACCTGTTCACAAAAAAATGAGGGTTTCCATCCGTTCGCAAATCCAAAGCCGTGGGCCTCGACCGACCGTCCGGATGTTCCAAATAACTAGACCGTAGATCGAATAGCTGTGAATCGACGAGAGGACGAAACGGGAAAACTGGACCACCGCGAATGGAAACTCGAGGGGATGGATGGTGAAGAGACTTTGGAAGAAGTTGAGGAAAGGATGGGAGAAGGGGACGATGAATAATAAAGACCACTTGGTGAACTTTGTTGAATAACCGTAGGCAGGAATGTAAAAAGTATGAGCGATGAAATAATGCCGAGCGCAAGAACGAGGTTGTTCTCTGGAGATGAATAAAATTTAATTAATCAGTATCGCGGGTCGTTTCCATCGCGGCCAACGAGCGAAGCAGCGTGATTCAGCCGAAGTTGAAGTCCTTTGTTCGTTTATTTCTGTCATGGCGACCAGCCGGATGATAACGGATGTAGGCAACTGACGCATGATGTAGGCGAAATGCGGAGTAACAACGAGGCACAACCACGTCAGCAGTCCTCTCTTCCCATAGGACGTCGATACCATAAGGCTACTGGACTGAATTCAATACAACAGAAGTTTCTGGTTCAGAAGGATACCGAGGAAGCAAAACTCATCGACCGCAGTGACTTTCAAATGGAGACCAATCAAGCGTCATACGAAGCATAGAACCCACCACCGAAGTCGGAACTCGAACCGGGAATGGCCAAGCCAAGGTTACCATTAACTAGAATTTAAAACATTATTTGTATGAAACTTGCCAACGTGGACTGTGAACCTGGCGAAGCCGAGAATAAAATCTCTTTAAGAAAGTGTTCTTTGCCGTCGTTCACTTCGCTCCTGTGAATTGTCTCTTTATCCCTATCCTATCGTTTTTCGTCGATTGGGACGTATGAACAGTGGGCTCATCGAAACCTCTATGACACACCACGTCTGGATACAGAGTCAAGTTTCTCGGCTGGATCGACTTACCTGCATCGTTCATGTCTGCGGATTCCGTATGGGGCTTTTGGTGCTCCTACTGTTGCATCGAGTTTTGCATTCTTCAGAGAGAGCAGAAGGAAATGAGGATCTCGAATTTCGCTCTCGGAAACATCCAAATCCAGCATCTAGAAAAGTTAGAAACACTGTGATCATGGTTATGGAAATGGATCAAAATCGACCGCGATCTGCTCCAATTTGTTCGGCGTCGGGACTCCGACCGAAATCTCAGTTCCTGCGCCGCTGGCGCTCATCAGAATGACTTTATTACTGCAGACGCTATCTTATTCGAGATCATCGCAGTGAAATCACGGATCATCACGAACCGAGCATCATCTCCGGGATCACCGCTCCCGTAACGCAGATTTCGCAGATAACCATACCGTCGGCCGTAATGACTGGGGCAAATGATAATTCTTCCGATATCATCGAAGACAACCGCAACGTCTTCGTTGTCAACTCAAACTTGTTCTGGGACTGGGTCACTGCTGACATCGAGATGCACCTCCGTGCCGGCGCTTTCAGTGTGAGCATGAATAACCCTCGAAGCAAGTTGATCTAGAAGCCTCTCTGTGAATATTGACGCCACTAAGAATTCCTCGCGTTGTAGCTTGAGCCTTTCGTGGCCTTCAGGAAAGACGAAAAGGGTAGGCTGCATTTCAAAAAAGGGAAATACGGATTCGCGATCTTCGACATCTTCTCAACTCTCAACATCACGTGAGCGATCGCAACAATAATCGAATTTTAGTGGGTCTATTTTTAGCAACTTTCATTTTGATGCGATTTTCTCAACATCCCCAGCGTCGATTTCCGAGGTAGCAGCCGCGGGCTCGGCTTTGCCTTCCCGAACGGTACTGGAGAAGGGCTACTTGGCGAGTTAGCGAATGAGGTGAGTCAATCCCGGTTTGAGCACTGTCTGATAACCTGACGAGGACTCTGGATGGGCTCAAAAATCGGCATTGCATTCGTGAGGTCTCCTTACAGCGAATCGACATCATCTGGGGACCTCTGGGCGCGCTTCCGTCGCGTCTCGTCGCGGGGATAAAGGGAGCGAGGGGACTGCTTCCCATTTACGTATGTTTATAACCTTATTCCCATAGCGAATTCCAACCACGCTCGAATCTCAGAACTCGACAATGGAGTTTGTTGCAAAAACTCAGGAGGAATTTTTTTCACAGCTGAAATGTGTGGCTGCGAGAAGGAGAACGAAGGATCAAAATATATATGGCATCCTCCTTACTCTACCGATTGAGGTGATTCCGCTAGCGCCGTTTTCGGAGGAATATGGCGCCTTCTCGGAGGCAAACATACGATGGAGTCTCTTGATTCTAGGAGTGTTCTGTTCAATCTTCGTCGTTTCAGGCGTACATCCTCATCGCGATGACCATGGTGACAGTTGGTTTGATCCTTCGGAGAGCCGTGGGATCCGAGACATTCTCAATCATTGATCTGACTTCGTGGCTCACGATAGGAAGTAATATCGAAACGACGATTGATCTTGATCTCGGGTGGAGTGCACCAATTTCTTCAACTCTCGACGACGATTTCCAGGCATAGCGTCCTCACGAGCAGACAAGTACCGAGCGCGCAGGGCCTCCTGCATCCTGACA
The DNA here is from genome assembly GCA_028455905.1 of Neoseiulus californicus. NCBI lineage: Eukaryota > Metazoa > Arthropoda > Arachnida > Mesostigmata > Phytoseiidae > Neoseiulus > Neoseiulus californicus. The sequence goes on along the minus strand of JAMQGS010000002.1, from coordinate 5,584,261 downwards.
GCGTTCTTCCTGTTCTTCAGCATCGTGATTTCTACCGCCTTTTCCTCACAACTGAACGCTTCGCTCACAATACGGGAAGGTTCCGAAAAAGTCAGATCTTGGGCAGATTTGGCAAACAAGTTCAAGAACGTCAAAGTATTCGGTTGGAGAGATACTGGAATTGAATTCGCGCTACGGGTCGGTTTTCCGCCTTATCTGAAACGCCCAACGCTTATCTTCCAAGATTCAAAGTTTTGAAGCTGCATGGAGTTCCAACCCAGTGTGCTGTCTGCAGGATTCCGAGAACGCGAACATCAAGAAGGTCTATAAGAGAATCCTCCGGGATAAAACTCTTGTGGACTTTGCGAATTTCTACACTAGACAAATCGCCGAAGATCTGGCTCGAGGGAAAATAGTTTTTCTATCGGAAAGTCTGTCCGACGAACCGGGGGTGAGTGCCTCTCGTTTCGATAACCATCCTGTTTGTATGTGCGAACTTCGGAAAGTTTTCGTCTGGAGCTCATGCTCGAGAATGACATTACAGTTGGCACCCTACTGTGAGGAATTCATGGGATTCTCGGAAATCTACGATGCTTTCAAGTTTGACGAGGCGATGCTGAGCATGCTCTACGGACCACATATCTCGGCGGAAACTCGGAAAGTCATCGACGTCAAGTTAGTATGACCCTGAATCCTGTTTTTATATCATGACGCATCCGCAGCCTTCCAAACTCCTCATTATTACAGACTTCAGAGAGCATTTGAGAATCAACTTTTGGGACGTGCGGACGATGATCGCGGCCCAGCTGTCAAATATGAAGCCTGCAAATCGTCGATATCAAGATCTCGATCAAACTTTCAGACCTTGACCGTTGATCAGCTTCTGTCAGTTTTCATCCTACATGGCCTGATATGCGTATTAGGCATCGTAGCGTTCTTATTTGAGCTCGTGCAAAGCTGCTGGACGATGGGACCCGGGACGCGCGGGTCTCGGGAGCGCGGCATGCGATTGACTCGATCCGACCGATGGCACCATATGAATGAGGCATAAAGTTGTCCTCGAATTTCGGCCGCGAACTACATAGTCAGGTTGCACCCTGCCAGACGATTACTGTTTTGGCAAGCTTTCTGTCGGCCTGTGAGCCTTTCCAAGGGCGATGGTATCGCTCCAAATGCTAACAAATGAATTGTGAACTCGCACGGTCGTAACGAGCGTCTAATTTACAATATCTGAGAGCGGCGGAAACAATCGGCACTTCAGGGTCTCATGATGGGGGCGGTCGGTGAGCACAGCGGTATCAGCAGCCGGCAGAACACGACGATTGTTATCGATGCAAAATAGCCTGGAGCGAGCCAGACGAATGTACAATTTCACCCAGCAAAGAACAACGCAGCAGACTCCCCTTGCAGATATCGAGCATTTTCCTCAAACGCACTCGTTCGGCAATATCAAGATCTATCTCAGCGTACCAGTCAATCTCACAAGCGGAGTGCCGAACATGGTACGAACCGATTGAGCTGAAACCTGGCCCAGAAGATCCCCTACCCGAGCCTAGAATAACCCTAGAATATTAGCTGCGTATGGCCACTTTTGCGGTCGCAGCGCGACATCGAAATATTAAGCATTGGGCATATGGGGGAATTGGAACAATTGGACAATTGGGCCTGTGAGAAAAACGCTATATTGAGCGAAGATGGGCCCACAATAATAGCTTGTGGGACCAGAATCGAATTCTCACTTCTCCTGGAGTAATGTCGCGAATTTCGTGTTTCGAAAAAAAAAACTCGTTCTCCGTTTCAATGGCGAATTCGATTATCTTATTCCAGGAGATGTGAGAATTCGATTCTGATCCCACAAGCTATGATTGTGGGCAGTAGCGTACCGATGGGGGGGCCCAGGGGGCCATGCCCCCCCCCCCCTTCAAGATTGTCGTCCTGCCCAGGGAGCTCCATGTTAATAATGATGATGATCATGTCTTGGCCCCCTCCAAGATGATGAAAAATTTGCTCTGATCCCCCCCCCCCCCCCCCAAAAAAAATCCTGGGTACGCCCCTGATTGTCGGCCCATCTTTGCTCTGAGATTCTGCACCAACTTCAGGAGAATCCGCTGACAATGAGTCGTTTCCATGGAAAAGAATATTATTCTCTCGATATTTATTCAACGATCAAAAAAAAACATCGAAGTTCAATGGCGATCTGGTCTGATATGCGCGGTAATTTGTGGCTGCTCTCTCGATTGGTGATACTATATCACCCGTTTCTTCACAACCATGAAAAATCGTGATTTCAGTAGGGAACCTCCTAAAGCGCTCCCAGCGAGATTACATGATTCGCCGAGTGGGCAGTCAATATAGCGTTCTTCTCACAGGCCCAATTGTCCAATTGTTCCAATTGCCCCAAATGCCCAATGCTTATTATTTCGATGTTGCGCTGCGACCGCAAAAGTGGCCATACGCAGCTAATATTCTAGGGTTATTCTAGGCTCGGGTAGGGTATCTTCTGGGCCATGTTTCAGCTCAATCGGTTTGTACCATGTTCGGCACTCCCCTTGTCAGTGTTCTGACACCTATGCTGGCCTCGGTCCGATTTATTCTTTTCCATATTTTCAACGCCTGCATCCTCACCAAGTAATCTGAGATAAAGATGTTATCTGAAATTTCGTTGAAGTTTCATCACTCAAAAGTTCTCTCCGAAAGCTGCTTCTGGGAAGGCGGAAGTTCTCGAGGATAAGCTCGATCATTGGGCATCGAAACTGCAACCCGTAACTGGTGGTTGGCTCGAGCGTTCCGTGCTCCGACAGAGAGACGCAATCCTGGCATCGGCATCGTGTTTTCCGTTCAAACGCGCCGAAGACAAAATCATCAGAAAGCATCTCAGTTTCTCGTCAACCAATTGACTCGAATCGCTTGAAAGCTTGAGCCAGACAGAATCGCAGCTTGAGAATTAGACGGAACAATTAGAATATTGAAGAGAGACGACAGAAACATGTAGCAAACGGGGAGCCACACGCTGCGTGTGTAGCTGTGGCAATCGCTACAGCAGCACGCAGCAGATGTTAGCCAATTGAGGAATTGTTCGCAAAAAAATCCATTCGTTCGCAAATCCGGAGCTGTGGGCCTCGAACGGCGGTAAGGATGTTTAGGTGACCGGAGGGTAGATTGAATCGCTGTGAACCGACGAGAGGAAGAAACGAGAGAATTCGAAGACACTTCGCAGGACGTTGATGGGAACCACCCGGTGAATTTCGTTGAGTGATCGTGGAAATAAATGTCAGAATCTAGATGTGAGTGATAGAATTACACCGCGCAGGAGAACAAGGTTTTCTCTGAAGATGAATAAAATTCAACTATTCAGCTTCGATGGTCCTTTCAATCGTGGCCAACTGGGGAAGCAGCGTGATCAAGCCGAAGTCGAAGTCTTCTGTTCTTTGATTCGAAGGGATTCTGATCGAGAGTCATGCTGAGCACGAAACCCGTCCCCGAATTCTGGATCCGGAACAGAGATAGCCAAGCCAAGATTACTCGAATTTGAGACACTGTTTCTATGAAACTTGCTAACGCGGACTATTATGAGCCTAAAGAAGCCGTTAATGGAACCTCCTCGAAATCGTAAAAATGAATCGACAGTGACCTCGATCTGCTCCGATTCGTTCGGTGTCGGGAATCCAGCAGTTTTCCCAGTTCCTGCGCTGCTGGCCTTCGTGAGAACCATTTCTTGACTGCAGACGGCATTTTATTCGAAATGATCGCAGCAAAATGACAGATCACCAGTCTGATTCTATGATAATGAGTGAGCTCCGTTCTGAACAACTCCAGGTCTGCATATTTCGTTGTTCACCTTCAATCCAAACCCGAGCATCATCTCCGAAATCACCGATTCCGTTATGCTGATTTCGGTGATAACCATTCCTTCGGATGTAATGACTGGAGCATACGATAATTCTCCCGATATTATGGAAGATAACCACGACGTCTTCGTGTACAACTCGGACTAGTTCTGAGACAGAGTCACTCCTGACATCGAGATGCATCTCCGTTCCGGCGCTTTCAATGTGAGCATGAATAACCCTCGGAGCAGTTCGATTTCAGAGCCTTTATTCGGCCATCCACGCCTTTGAGAATTGCTCGCCTTGCAGCTAGAACCCTTCGTGTTCTTCGGAGAAGAAATTGAGGGGAGGATGCATTTCAAAAGAGGAAAATACGGCATCGCGCTCTTCGACATCTTCTCAACTCTTAACATCACGTAAGCGACCCGAACAATCATGTGGAAGAACTTCCGCCCGAAGTTGGTTACGATTAGATACCCTTTGCATCCCCAGAGTTGACTTCCGAGGCAGCAGTCGCGGGATCGGCATCGCCTTCCCGAACGGTTCCGGAGAGGGGCTAATGGGCGAACTAGCGAAAGGGGTAAGTCACTCCCGACTTCAGCATCGTCTGAGGATCTGAGAAGAGTTTAGCATCGAATTCGTGATATCTCCTCGCAGCGGATCGACATCATGTTGGGACCCATGAGCGCAATTCCGTCGCGTCTCGTCGCAGGGATAAAGGGAGCGCGAGGACTCGTTCCCGTTTACGTGAGCTGATTCTCTTATTCCCGTGACAAATTTCAATCATGCTGAATTTCCAAAATCCCACGAGAAATGGATTTCCACAGATGAAATGCGTAGCTGCGAGGAGGAGAATGAAAGATTGGAATATATATGGCATCCTTTCAACTCTGCCCGTCGAGGTGAATCCGCTACGGCCCTTTTCGGAGGAAATCCCGTCTTCTAATCTCGCGAAAGGCGAACGGGCGATGAAGTTTGTGAAGTTCGAGAAGTGCTCGGTCCAAACTTGGCCCTTTCAGGCGTACATCCTCATCGCGATGACCATGCTGACAGTTGCTTTGATTCTTCGGAGAACCGTGGGATCCAAGTTCTTCTCGATCATCCATCTGATCTCCTGGCTCACGATAGGAAGTAATATCGGCACAACAGAGTATCTTGATATCGAGGGCCCGGTCCGATAGAGCAAACTTCCGACAATTATTTCCAGGCATAGCGCAATCTCGAGCGAAGAAGTACCGGACGCACATGGCCTCTGTGATGCTGACCGGGTCGTTCCTGTTCTTCAGCATTGTGATCTCGAACGCGTTCTCCACACAATTGAGCGCTTCGCTCACATTGCGGGAAGGCTCCGACAAAGTCAGATCTTGGGCAGATCTGGCAAACAAGTTCAGAAACATCAAAGTATACGGTTGGAAAGATACTGCCCTCGAATACCTGGTTCGGGTCGGTATTCCGCCTCATCTGAACTCATAGCATGTCTTCCAAGATTCAGGACGTATTATCATGTTATGCATGGAGTTCTGACCCAATTTTGCGTATGTAGGATTCCACCAACGCAAACATCAGGACGATTTATAAGAGAATGATCAAGGACAACACTCTTGTGAGCGTCACGAATTTCTACACCCGACAAATCGCGGAGGATTTGGCTCGAGGCAAACTAGTTTTCCTGTCTGAAAGTGCATCCGACGAACCGGGGGTAAGTCTTCTGTCTTCCGTTTTGACGGAAATCCTGTTCACCTCTGCAAACTTCGGAGAGTTTCCATTTTGCGCTCATGGTCTAGAATGACATTGCAGTTGGCACCCTACTGTGAGGAATTCATGGGGTTCTCGGAAATCTACGATGCTTTCAAGCTTAAGGAGGCGATGATGAGCATGCTCTATGGACCCCATATCTCGGTGGAAACTCGGAAAACCATTGACGCCAAGTGAGCACGGAACTAATTCCTGTTTTGACTCCGTTAGGTATCCCCAGCTGTCCTGACTCTCCATTCTTACAGACTTCAGAGAGCATTCGAGAATCAAATTCTGGGACGCCCGGACGATGATCGCGGTCCTGCTGTCAAATATGAAGCCTGCAGATCGTCGATATCGAGATCACGGTCGAACTTCCAGTCCTTGACAGCTGATCAGCTTCTGTCAGTTTTCATCCTGCATAGCCTTATATGCGCGTTTGGTATCATCGCGTTCTTATTTGAGCTCGTGCAGAGCTGCTTGATGATGGGACCCAGGACGCGCTCTCCTCGGGAACATGTCTTGCGATCGACTCGATCCGACTAATGGCACTTTAATAAAAGAGGCATGAGGTTTTGCTCGAATTCCGGCCGCGTATGTGTCGGTTGGGTCTAAAAGCAAGATTCCGCAGTTGAGTTCGATGTGGAATTCGAACAGAACTATCTTTTCATGTCATTCGTCACTTTTCGATTTTCTGATTCGTGTATCACAAAACTGAGCCGGGTCGAAGTTTCCTCTAGGTGGAGTTCTCTCTGTCGGGGGTTCAGGAGCTCCCGTATGGTCCGATTCCGACTCGGTCCCCAACAACGTCGTCGAGGAGTCATTTCACCGCAACCCCCGAGGGCGAACATCACACCGTTAATAATGGATAATTTCTCAATATATGATGATTCTGATCCGCCTGTAGTCGTTCGCTCAAATTCATCAAGCTTGGTCACCGCGTGCTCATGATGGAGAATTTCTGACTTTGCAAGGTTTCTGTCGGCATGAGACTCTTTCCAAGGGCGATGGTATCGCTTCAAATGCTGACAATCATGACATTATGAACCCTAATATGCGTAATGAGAGTCCAATTCACATTATCTGAGAGCGGCGAGAACGATCTCATGATAGGGGCGGTCGGTGAGCTCAGCGGAAATGACAGCCGGCGGAACTCGACGATTCTTATCGATGCAAAATAGCCTGGAGCAAGCCAGGCACGTGAAGGAACAAAACAACATGGGGCCTTCTGAGCTCCGACATTGAGACTCAATCCTGACCTCGACTTCATGTTTTCATTCTTGACATGCGGAAGACGAAACCATCAGTAAGCGCCTCTACCCCTGCTTGGTGAAGATTGAAACACCTTTCGCTGTGAAGCAGTTGGCGACCACTATAACTTGACCCGAAGCTTAAACCCCCCTCGAAAAGAGTTAAGGAGGTCAACTCGGGGACCTCTTTGATTCTCATATACCGGAGGAGCCCGTTGGCCAAATCTCTGAAACTAATTGTCAGTAGGTTGTAACTGACCGTTTGGCTCGACACAACGCCGAGCTCGCATTTTAGGTTCTTCCAGTTCAGCTTTGCAACTCCAGTGCCGTTGGAGAACCCCGGGAAAACTATCGCTCTACTCCACATCATCTAAGCCTCAAGATGGGAGCATTGACGAAATGAGCACGATCCTCCGCACGCGAACTCACCACGACGGCGCGGTGGCGCTTACTTTGGAACTGGCTCTCCCCAATGCTGTTCATGGTGCACCCTCAATATCGGCCCAAGAAACCTCGGTAGCAGTTCGGGGCTCGTTCATGCGGCTTCGAAATTCAAAAAAAATTCAAAAAAGGCGATCCGGGACACGCTCTAGGTTAAGGGGCGCTCGTTCGTCATCAACTCAGGAAAACCTTACGAATGCGACTCTCTTTCCCGGACTAATACCTAGCTCATTATTACGTCATGGGCATTACGTCATTATTATTTCATAGGCTCTCATTCGAGATCGAATCTCAGTCAGTGAAGTAGACGTAGCAATGAAAGTATGATGGGGAAATGATCAATAAGCATTCATCCATCCACCCAGTATGGGAAAGAAGAGAAGACGAAAACATGTCCACGAAAAAAAGGGTTTCTATCCATTCGTGAAGCTAAAGCCGGAAGCCTCGACAAAGCGCCCGGATTTTTCAGGCGACTAGACCGTAGATCGAATTGCTGTGAATCGACGAGGGGACGAAACAGGAAAACCGGAAGAACGCGGATGGAAACTTAAGGGCGTGTATGGTGAAGAGACTTTGGAGGACGTTGACGATAGGGATGAGGACGAATAACGAAAACGTTCACACACATGTGAGCTCGACACATGTCGACTCCACCTGTCACGTTCAGTTGAGCAGTCGTGTGCGCAGGAATGCCCGTACGGCAAAAACGCTATTGTCGCAACAAGTTCCTCTCCGAGTGGTGCGGTTCAAATATTCACAAATATGTGAAACCATCGACTGCTTGTTACAATATAACTCCCGCATAGCTGGGATTGCCTCTCAAAATTTCAAATTTTACTTCTAGGGGTTCATCGTCGCCAAACCCACTTATTCGAACAAAAAAGAGATCAAGAAAGTCAAGCGCGAGAACGAAATGAGAGCTCCAGTCGGCAGCCTACAAAACGGCATGAAGAAGGAGGAACCGGAGGTGAGTTCGGGTCTGTGGACTATACATATCCACACAATATCCATATATGTTATATATGGACTATAACGAGAAAAGATCCCCCTTGCGGATATCATCTCTGGAAACCGGGAGGGGAATCGACTGAAACTTCACGATCCGCTTCCGCTGAAACTTTCCTGCATTATTCGGCAGAAGCACGCGATTTCGAACGAAGTCCGGAAACGGGATAGAGTCAAGGAGGCGGAGGCCAGTGATGAGCCCAAAGACTCCCAAGTCAAAAAGCGATCGAGTGAGGTTGTTTCTCCGACGCCCGATTCCCCGAAGAGGCGCAAGACCTCAGACGAGTTTCCCGTCCTGCCCGTGTGCGCTGTATGCGCGCAACCGGATTCTCGTAAAAGTGTCCGGCCTGCTGAGCTGATCTACTGCGCGGAGTGCGAGACGCGATGCGCGCACCCTTTTTGTCTGGGGGCGGCGCTCACCGAAGTCGACAATTTCCAGTGGCGGTGTCCTCAATGTCGGCCGTGCGTCGTATGCAATCAGCCAGAGGGCCCTCATATCTTCCATGCTTGCACATCTTGTGCCAACGGAATTAACAAACAATGTATGCTCGGGCAAATTTCGCCGATCAAAGGTTAGTTCAGCTGCCGACATCGATTCGAAAGTACACAGCGTGAGCTCTCCCGCGAGTCAACGACAATTGACCTTAATTTGTTTATCTCGTTTCAAGATGAATCCCTTCAGGTAGGGAGGTATGCTACCCCATGTTCAATGCGACGCGCAATTTCTGACTGGCGATTTCGAATTCTAGGAATGCGTTGCGGGAGATGCATCGAAGGCAGTGAAAGCCCGGCGAAGACGCCTATTTCAATCAGGAGGGGCTGTAAGAAGAATGCGGACGAGAAAGAGGTTTTATTCAGGAAAAGTGAAGAGTCGCTAGAAACAGAAATGATCGCCATCAAAGAATCTCTGCGACAAATCGTCGGAAGCCCTGTGAAACGCGTCCAAAAACAGAAAGAACGCTTGAAGAACCTCCACAAGTGTCGTAAAGAACGCAGCGAAACAGTCGTGCCGGACATCGACATGGAAATGTTCGAAGCAGCGCAGACGAAGGTGAGGATAGCTATCAGTTCCTTCGGATGATTTCAGTATTGTTCACATGTGCATGCACCCGTGACTCCATCCGGAAGAGGTTCACGTTCGTCGGACTAAAAGCTCGATTTGGAATTTCCACAGGTCAGAAGCAAGTCGACAGGAGCATCGAGTATTCAATTCATCCAGTTGGGTAAACATCGAATCCGCACCTGGTGCGAAGCATCCTACCCTCGAGAGTACCTGCAGCTGGAGACTTTGTTCCTTTGTGAGTTTTGTCTGAAATACATGTCGTCGGACGTTGTACTCCGAAGGCATCTGTCCAAGTGTCCCTGGAGACATCCTCCAGGCGACGAAATTTACCGTCATGGAAATCTATCGTTCTTCGAAGTCGATGGCGAAAAGCAGAAAACCTACTGCCAGAATTTGTGCTTACTGGCCCAACTGTTCCTTAATCACAAGACCTTGTATTTGGACGTGGAGCCGTTTTTGTTCTATTGTCTCACGATGTACGACAACACGGGTTGTCACCTCGTGGGATATTTCTCCAAAGAAAAAGACTCGAGAGGGGATTATAACGTCAACTGCATCCTCACCGTACCGCCGTTCCAACGCCAGGGCTACGGAAGGCTGCTGATCGACTTCAGTTACCTCTTGACGAAGACCGAAGGCAAAGTCGGCTCCCCAGAAAAACCCCTCAGCGATCTCGGACTCATCAGCTATAGAGCCTACTGGAAGTCTGTCGTCAAGAGTTTCCTCGACAACTACCAGGGTACGGCGATTTCGATCAGAGAAATCTCTCAAGCAACCGCAATTCAACCTTACGACATCGTGAGCACGCTTCAAATCCTCGGCGTCATCAAGTACTGGAATGGGCAACACGTCATCATGAAGACCATACCGGAAGGCGCGACAAAAACCACGACGAGCGGTTGGGAGAGTCGTAAGAAAATGGAGGAGCCGGTAGAGATTATCGAGAATCCCCTAAAGGTGGATCCAAAGTGTTTGCAATGGGCACCGTTCGAGAAGAAAGAGGGCATCGACACTTCGAAGTTGTAAAGCAAACCAATCAACTCATGCACATCCTATAGCGTACATAGTCTATGCTCTTCGAGCATTGATACTTCGAATTCCTGAGAGTGACTGGAACTTTTTCGAATTGGTCGAATGGTTCCGAATGAAGAGTGCATGGCACTGCTCGTGTGGCACGAGGTGGAGCACGACATTTTCCACTGCCGGGATGGCGGCGATGTTCGACATGCCCGGCTAGAGAATGGCTTTGTTCGTGTGAAACGAACGTGTGCACGTTCACACAATGAACGTGTGTGAACGAATAATGAAACACCTGGTGAATTCTGTTGAATGATCATGGAAATGAAAGTAGGAAGTTTAAGCGATGAAGTAACACTGCGCCTGAGAAGAAGATTTTTCTCTGGAGGTGAATAAAATTCAATCATTCAGTATCGCGGGTCATTTTCATCGGGAAGCAGCGTGACGCAGCCGAAATGGAAGCTCCCTGTTCGTAGATCCGAGCATAGCGACAGGTCGGATGATATCGGATGTAGGCGACGAACGCCGACGTAGGCGGAAACCGGAGCAACAACAAGGCACCACGACGTCAGCAGTCTTCTCCCCACAGGGGGCCGATACCGTGAGGCTGCGAATCCAATGCATCAGGAGTCAGGATTCTCTGACTCTGAGTGGAAAGCAAAAACGCGAACTCATCGCCCGCAGTGATTTTCGAAGGGACTCTGATGGGGAGTCACACGAAGCATAGACGCCACCACCGAATTCTGGAACCGGAACGGAGATAGCCAAGCCAATGTTACGGATTTCTAGAATTTGAGACGGTTTTCGTATGAAAGTCGCCGGCGCGGCCGCATACCTGCCTGAGCACAGAAAGAAATCGCTGCGAGAAGAAGACGACCTAGTTAGCTCTTACGCAGCACGATTATGGTAATGAAAATGAGCCGGAATCGACCGCGATCTGCTCCGTTTTGTTCCTCGTCGTGGTTACCATAGAAATCTCTGTTCCTGCGCTGTCGGCTCTCGTCAGAATGACTTCATGACTGCATTCGACTCGAGTTTATCGCAGTGAAATCACGGATGATCAGCCTGATTTGATGATTGCCTGCATCGAGCGAAAGATGAAGAAACGCCGGACCGAAGTATAATTATTGAAGCGGCGTGTAGTTGGGATGGGCATCTGCGATTGAGCTGACGGTCCCCTCGTTCCGGGTCTCCCGCTAACTTATCACTTTCTCCCACCGTTACAGGAAACGCAAGGTCTTCATCTACTGCCCAGAATGTGGACAGAGCGGGTTTCGAAATGAACTTCACCAGATCTTCATATTCCGAGTTCGACTTTCAGTCCAAACCCGACCACCATCTCCGAAATCACTGCTTCCGTTACGCCAATTGCGAAGACCGCCTTACCCTCGGACGTAATGACTGGAGCATATTATAATTCTCTCGATATCATCGGAGATAACAACAACGTCTTCATGCTCAACACAAACTCGTTTTGAGACCGAGTCACTCCTGGCATCGAGATGCATCTCCGTGCTGGCGCTTACAATGTGAGCATGAATATTTCTTGGAGCAAGTTGATCTCAGAGCCTCTCTTGGGCTGTCCACGCCACTAAGGATCGCTTGCTTTGTAGCTTGAACCCTTCGTATTCTTCGGAGAAGAATTGGAGGGTAGGATGCATCTCGAAAGAGGAAAATACGGCATGGCGCTTCTCGACATCTTCTCAACTCTTAACATTACGTAAGCGACCCGAACATTCACAACTTTTCATGTGGGAGAACTTCCCCCGACGTAAATTACGATGAGAAACCCTTTAAATCCCCAGAGTTGAATTCCAAGGCAGCAGTCGCGGGATCGGCTTCGCCCTCCCGAACGGTTCTGGGCAGGGACTACTCGGCGATCTAGCGAAAGGGGTAAGTACATCCCGACTTCTGCATAGTCTGAGGATCCGAGGAGAGTTCTGGAAAGGCTAGGAATCGGTTTCCGGATCGGCATCGAATTCGTGATATCTTCTCGCAGCGGATCGACATCATGTGGGGACCCATGAGCGCGATTCCGTCGCGTCTCGTCGCAGGGATAAAGGGGGCGCGAGGATTCGTTCCCATCCACGTGAGCTGATTCTCTCATTCGAATAATGATCTTCAAGCATGCTGAATTCTCCAAAACCCAGGAGGAATCTGTTTTCACAGCTGAAATGTGTGGCTGCGAGAAGGAGAACGAAGGATCAGAATATATATGGCATCCTTTCAACTCTGCCCATCGAGGTAATTCCGCTACGGCCTTTTTCGAAGCAATATGGCGCCCTCCGCTCTACCGGACGCCGAACGGGCGATGAAGTCTGTCGATGCCGGTAGCCGAAGTTCAGAGAGTGGCTGGTCCAAACTTTGCCGTTGCAGGCGTACATCCTCATCGTGATGACCATGGTGACAGTTGCTTCGATTCTTCGGAGAACCGTGGGATCTGAGTCGTTCTCGATCATTCATCTGACATCCTGGCTCACGATAGGAAGTAATATCATCACGACAGAGTATCTCAATATCGAGGGCGCGCTCCGATTCATCGAACTTCTAACGATGATTTCCAGGCATCCCTCATTCTCGAGCGGAGAAGTATCGGACGCGCATGGCCTCTGTGATGCTGACCGCAACGTTCCTGTTCTTCAGCATTCTGATCTCGAACGCATTCTCCTCACAATTGAGCGCTTCGCTCACATTACGGGAAGGCTCCGACAAAGTCAGATCTTGGGCAGATCTTGCGAACAAGTTCAGGAACGTCAAAGTATTCGGTTGGAAAGATACTGCCATCGAATACCTGCTTCGGGTAGGTTTTCCGCCTTCTCTACGCTAATCGCGTGTCTTTTGATATTCAGGAGGCACTATAACGTTCTGAGGTTGTACAGAAATCTGAACCAGTTTGCCGTTTGTAGGCTTCCACCAACGCGAATACCAAGACGGTATATAATAGAATGGTCAAGGACGACACTCTTGTAAGCATCAAAAATTTCTACACCAGACAAATCGCAGAGGATTTGGCTCGAGGCAAACTAGTTTTCCTGTCTGAAAGTGCATCCGACGAACCGGGGGTGAGTGATTTTGGTTCTGACAACCGTCCTGTTCGCGTGTGCGAACTTCAGAAAGTTGTCCTCATACTTGAGAATGACATTACAGTTGGCACCCTACTGTGAGGAATTCATGGGATTCTCGGAAATCTACGATGCTTTCAAGCTTGAAGAGGCGATGGTGAGCATGCTCTATGGACCCCATATCTCAGCGGAAACTCGGAAAGCCATCGACGCCAAGTGAGTCCGGACCTAAACCCTGTTCCGATTCCCTGACGGAACCGCAACCTTCAAACCTCTTTTTACAGACTTCAGAGAGCATTCGAGAATCAAATTCTGGGACGGGCGGATGATGATCGCGGTCCGGCTGTAAAATATGAAGCCTGCAAGTCGTCGATATCAAGATCTCGATCGAACTTTCAGTCCTTGACAGCAGATCAGCTTCTATCAGTTTTCATCCTACATAGCCTTATATGCGCCTTCGGGATCGTAGCATTTTTGTTCGAGCTCGTGCAAGCCGTCTGGATAATGAGACCCGTGACGCGCTCTTCTCGAAACATGCGATCGACTCGATTCGCCCAATGGCACTTTAATAAATGAGGCATGAAGTTTTGCTCGAATTCCGGCCGCGTATGAGTCGGTTGGGTCTAGGAGCACGATTCCGAAGTTGAGTTCGATGTGGAACTCGAACAGAACTATCACTTCATATCATTCGTCACTTTTCGATCTTCCGACCCTGTGTATCACGAAAGTGGGCCGGGTTGAAGTTTTAGGTGGAGTTCCCTCTGTCGGGGGAGTTCAGGGGTTCCCGTATGCTTCGATCCCGCTTCGGTCCCCGACACCGTCGTCGTGGAGTCATTTTACCGCGACCCCCGGGGGCAAACGTCGCACCGATAAGAATGGATAATTTTCCAATACATGATGATTCTGATCCGCTCGTAGTTGTTCGCTCACATTCCTCAAGCTGGGCAGACGGTTACCGCACGCTCATGATGATGGAGGATTTCTGATTTTCCAAGGTTTGTGTAGGCGTGAGTGTCTTTCCAAGGGCGATGGTATCGCCCTTGCCTCGATTACTCAATGAACCCTGATAGTCGTAGTGAGAGTCCAAAACTCACTATCTTATGATGAGTGCGGTCGGTGAGCACGGCGCAAATAACAGCCGGCAGATCTCGACGATTCTCATCGATGCAAAATAGCTTGGGGCGAGCCAGACGCGACGAGGGATGCAACTACCAAGAAACAACGCAGCAGGCTCCCCGCGAGAAGAGCGAAAATCTAATACCATGAGCGCCCGTTGAAATCGGTTCCATTGGAATCTGTCTCAATATATCACTCGATCTCAATATTCCGATGCCTCTCTAAGCCTCGCTCTCATTCCTTCGTTTCCATACGTTCCATGCTCGTATGCTCGCCGAGCGATGGGCAACAACGAAGTTTTCCGGGATCAAGTTGAAGTTTTATCACTTGGAAGTTCTCGCCACGAGCCGCTTCTGGAGAGGCGTACGTTCCCGATGATAAGCTCGATGATTGGGGATCGAAACGGGAACCCGCAAGTGGATGCTCGCTGGAGCGTTCCGTGCCCCGACAGAGAGAAGCAATCTTGGCCTCGGCTCTGTGATTTCCGTTGAAACATGCGGAAGACCAAACCATCAGAGAGCACCACTGCCCCGTCTTCGGTCAAGATAAAGACACCTCTCGCCGTGAAGCAGGTGGCGACCACAAAAACTTTACCGAAAGCCTACGCGCCCCTCGAATGTCTCATTGTGAGGAACTTCCTGCTTTGCGTGGTTTTACTGATTGACCTGGCGGTGTGTGCTCTCATTTATAATTGTATCGTCGGACCCGAAACGACCGGTGAGAGTAAGCAACAGGAAACTCCGTGGTGGATCATCAATGCCACAATCATCTGCTACCTGGTAGTGAAAACTCTGGAATATATTCTACTCTTTTCGCTGGACGAGGTTGGATCAGTGCGCTCAGCTCGGAGAGTTTGCTTCATGCTCATCGCTATCACAGTCGCGGTCAACGTCAGTACGATGGCTCAGCATGAACGTGTTCCACCGCGGATTGTGCAAATATTTCTTAGCTTGGTGCCGCTCGAAATATTCTTGCTAATACAACTGTCGTTCAAAATTCATGTTATGGACAAACACTCCGAAATGATGCTCTTGAAAGAAGGGTTCCCAACAGTTTAGTGAGGACCTCAAGTATTTCATCGGATTTCATCTCGGAGCAGCTTGCGGGTCAGTCGCTCAAATCTCATGGTCAGTCGATTGAAACTGATTGTCAGGCCCGATACTGATTCGCCTATCGATTCGCAATCCAGGTGCTTTCACTTCAGCAGTCAGACTCTGGTGCCGCTTGAGAATCTCAAGAGAACACCATCGCTCTACCCTTCGTCCGCTAACCCTCGAATAAAACCAGAAGTGTCGACAGAATGAATACTATTCTCCAGTTTCTATCACACTCCAGACGACTTGTTTCTCCCGAGCAAGAGTACACGTAAAAATGCCGTCGGCGACCACGAATCATGATGATGAATTGTTGGCTGAATTAATTTTCGATTCTTGCATCTGGCTTGCCGGATTTATGCTATGCCGTCCCAACTTCTGCCAAACAGCATGGCACCCTAGGGTTTGTCAGAATAAGCGTGGCAGGATGATGTTGTTTCTGCTGGTTTTCCGTAGATAGTTTGTTTCCGCTGGAGCGAAACCACTGAGGCTCCCCGTGTCCGCCAGCCAAAGACCTACCCAACATGCAGGCACATATAATGTTGTGTCATTCTTCCATCATTCAGCGTCGAGTGTGGTTCGCTATGACACTGGTGAACTATCTTCTCGCTGCACTGTGTCTCTGTAACACATTAGTTTCTGGATACTACGATGAAACGCAGAACAAGGACGGTGGCTGCCGAGCTTACATGGAGAAGGTTCGTACTCATCAACGCCTCAACCCGAGGCCCTGAACTTGGTTTTTGGATGATTTTTCCGTCCCTATCCCGGGACAATCGATGTGAATAGCTCAAATATTGAGTCGATTCTGACTCCACAGTGTCAGCCGGAGCTTCATCGCTGCTGCGCGGGGCTGCATTGTGTCTACCAGAGATGTTACTGGTCTGGATACCGGAGCGACCTGAGGGAGTACACTCTGAGATACATGGAGGCAGAAAGGAGGAAAATGGCGGCGAAAATGTACGCGGAGCAAATGGCCAGGGAATTCAATCAGAGTTCCTATCCCTCACATGGAAACGATCCTTACGCGAAGAAAGAAAAGGACGATGATCATGAGGATAAAACGAGAGAAGGCTTTGTCTATCTGCAAGATGCGCGCGATCCACGAGTGTTGCAAGCTGCCCCGCTGCCCTTTGATTATCCAGCAAACGTTAGAAATCCCGGATTCTACGACGAGCGGCGGAACGACGTGAGGAACCGTAATCAATGGAGTGACAAAGATTGGAACGACAGATCTGTCGTCAACGCACCGTGGTTCTATCCGAATGGACGGCCATCTCAGGTTAAAATGATTCTTCGTGGTCAGACTCCCCCACCAAAATATTTCACCGATGCTCCCAGTATACCACTCTCTGCATGGTGAAGAGAGTTACCGCAAAGAATCCCTCCGTCGATCGACATAATCAAAATCTATGTCGTTCAATGCATTACGAATCGGAGTGCCGAGCTTTGGGGAAGACAACTCGTAATCTCTCTAAGGTCACATTATTCGAAGTTGCTTAGCGGCCAGATCATTTGTCACGCCCTCAGCTTGCTCACCTCGGAATTTCGCACGTGTTTGTTCAACAGGCATTCTTTGCTCCCTCGGTTTTGATAGCAATCAGCTCCTTTTTCGATGGTGGTGGGGTTGAACCAATCATTCTGGTTGCTGCTCGTATTCCGCGTGAAGTGAGTGAATGTTACGTGATCTTCGATACCTGAATCTCGTGTATAGGTCAATCCACTGCACCGTCATGTATGTACAATACTTCACTTTTCGTAGAGTTCGATCCCTATGAATGGGAGTGATAGAATAAATAAGTCAACGCTGAGAATTCTACGTTTTGCTTCCAGTTCTTGTAAGACCCCAATATTGCTTGTCCATTCTGAGTTGTTAGGTGATCTGAGAAAAAAATCGAAAAATTTTGAGTTCTCCGGTTTAGCATCTGTTCCGCGGCATATCGAGTACATATACAATACTGATTATTGCTACACATGTGGGCACGTTCAAGCTTTCTGAGTTCCGTGTCAGTCACGAATGGGTTACTTTTACAGCTACATAGCTTCACATGAGTGTGTTGACGCTATCGGAATGGATAGACTGCCCCATTTCGGCTGAGATATCTGAGCCTTTCTGAGAAATCGTCCGCCCTCTCTGGAGCTGCGGATATCACGTTTCCGGAGATAGCTGCTTCGAAACTGTCTCAGCGACCACCTGTTTCCGAAACGCTGCCCGGAATCTAGGCGCTTCTCACGCCACGGGAGGCACATTATACCAAACTGTTCCGGCTTCTGATCCAGCAAACGCCCTTCTGCCCGAGAACTAGAAATTCGTCCTACGAGCCATGACGGACAGGGTTTCTCGGGTATGCCAACTAAACGATGAAACACGAAAACTCTTGTGAAGACGGATCGGGAGACGGTCGTTGAAACCGGATTCCGCATCGCTCATCGAAGATTACAACTTTCGAGGGCAACGAAAGTACCTATGATGCAATTCGAGCAGGGAGACAGAACGTTGAATGAATATTGATGGGGCCTACAAGGTCGACCCGACGAGGTTTCTCGACTCTGATAGTGGTGATGCTTCCCAATTCGTTCAGTTATTATCAGCTGGTCATTCAAATCCCGCAAAAGTGAACTTCAGTGCGGTCACTGAACCCGAACCGAGAGGCTTTTGAAGTTTGTGGCGAGAAGGCCCAGCCAACGAAAGAAAAAATATTCCAGAAAAAAAACTCAGAATACATTCGAACGACGGCTGGTCATCCCTCGGCGATTTCCGTTCCAAGCTCATGTGCTGAGTGCTTGCTCCCGTTGCAGCAGACGTCGCCGAGCTCGAGAAGCAGGGCACCGGTTGCTGTGATTGACAAGCGGAAAATTCGCTGAGGTACGCGCGACCTGATCAAGCTCACAATTAGCATCGTAACAACTTCGCTTCTTGAATTGCGGCGACAAGGATCGGGATGTTGCCGCCAGAAATCTTGTTGTTGTGCATCCTGACCGTTATCAAGTTCTCGGCGGCGGAGCATCCCTGGGCTCTGAGGGCCGACCAACTTCAAGGATGCTATGACTTCATCATCGGTGAGTGATTTCGTAGCGATCTCGAAACTGAGTTTTTGTGGGATCGCAGTACACGCCTCTATCATCCTATAGTCCTCTTGATTGCGTGCTCCGAGCACCAAACGCACGCGTCCCCAGTCCCCGTCTTTTGTGAAAGTCGAAATTCTTCAAGTTCCGGTGCGTCTACTGAGCTGTGATTCCCTTTCCAAGTTGGAGGAGGATCCGCAGGATGTCGATTGGCGGAGAAGCTCTCTTCGCACTCGGATTTGGAGGTGTTGCTGGTGGAAGCAGGCAAAAGTCCTCCCGACTACACGGCTATCCCCCTCATGACGAAGATTGGTTTCGAGTCCTCGGACATAGTGCGCAATTATTATGTCGACCCCGGAACATTCACTTCCGATGGGAAGCCCGTCAAGGTGAAAATTTTTGAATTCTTATGCGCGAACAGCTATGGGTGAAGTAGATTCCATGCCGGCAATTGGGGATGGTGCGCGATTCGATGGAGCCAAGAGCGAGGCTCAGGTGGTCTAGGATTCGAGCAGGCAATATTTGCAGCCGTGGAATCTGCCCGTCGGGAGAGTTCTCGGGGGTGGCAGTACAGTCAATCTGATGAACTACATGCGTGGCGACCACAAGGACTACGATCGATGGGAAAACGAATTCGGTGCCACCGGATGGAACGCGAAGTCGATGTTCGAGTATTTCATCAAGGATGAAAACAACTTGGACTACAGCATATCAGGTGCGAGAACGGCCTAGGTTGCTTTCTCGGTTGGGTTCTCATGCTTTAATGCCGACCAGCAAGGTATCACGAGCGACAACTGTTCTCACAGGAAAGGATCATGGCAGGAGCGGAGATCTCAAAGTCTCGTCCTCATACGACACGAATATTCTGAAAGCATTCTTTGAGGCCGCTAAAGAGAGGGGTTACCCAGTACGGGACATTGGCAACGGCTCGACCGAGGGTAAGAGTTCCACCCGGAAGATTTTTTTTTGGTTTTCCTCGTAAACGGGCACGCGGAACCCGGTTCATGCCACCACAATGAAGGCACACTCGGCATATGGTGTGCGGATTCCTCGTTTGCGATTCCTGAAAATGATTGAGGAACGAGATCCGATTGTTCGAAAAGAAAAGTATTCCCCCGGTAGGTGTGTACCGCATGCAAGCCACCATCGACGAGAATGGCCGCCGATCGTCTTCGTACGCTGCTTTCATCAGTAAGCACTGGGGTCGACGGAAGAATCTTCACATCGTGACCAGAACCCCTGTCACGAGAATCTTGTTCGCCCGAAGCGGAAAGTGAGTCGTTCCCGATTGTCCCTGCTGATCAACCCATATCTCACTAAAGAATCAGAGAGATAGAGAGCAATCTAAAATGCCCAGGAATAGTTAACGACGACACCATTTCACAGCAACGAAACAGTTGCAAAAGGAGTGGAGCTTCTTCACGAGGACCGCCCGCGAAGGCTTTGCGCGCGAAAAGAAATTATACTGTCGGCGGGCGCCTTGGAAACTCCCCACCTGCTGATGCTGAGCGGCATCGGACCCAAGAAGCATCTTGCGGACATGGGGGTAATGAAGTTGATACCCGAATCCATTATTCTGGAATATTAGGTGACTTTGAATACGAGAATATCGTGCAGACTTTTCACAAGCAGCGTCAACTGATGGAGAGCCGTTCCAGATCAAAGTCCTCGCCGATCTCCCTGTAGGGAAAAACCTGCAAAATCATCCCTTCATAGGTGGAATTGAAGCCATCATTGATTCCACGTCTACCTACGAAATACCCAGTCCGAACGACATTTACGGATTGAATGAATGGTACAGGTTCGGCCGCGGACCGTTCACGTCCCCCTGGGGAACGCATCTAGGGATAGGATTTTTCAAAATGAACAAAAGCAGTAGCGTCCCTGATGTTGAGATAATGATGCAAGGTCTCAGCAACGAGACGTCTTGCGGCCCTCAGGTGGGTACGACCCCAACCATCGCCGAATTCAACTCTAGGAGGGCATATGAGTGAATTATGGAGGGAATCCTCTCAGGAGTAACTGAATAGCTTCCTGTTTCCAGCAAACAAAACGATTCAACGCAACATTCAGTATGCTGATGTTTCTGATGCACCAGAAGTCCAGGGGTACCGTAGAGCTCCAAGACAAAGATATTTTCAGCTCACCTCTGATCAAACAAGACTTCCTGGATAACGCAGATGATGTCGAGATCATGGCAAAAGGTAAGATCCTGGCAGATAGTGAGCTCCTGACATTTCAAAGGTTAAAGCTGGGGTGCACCCCCGCGAGACTCAATGTATACAATATATATTCATCAAGCTTCGACAGCGTATTATGAGAATATATATATATTCTTCCGGTCAGGTTCGAAATTCGCGTATGATCTCATCGGGTCGAAAGCGTTTCAAGCCATAGGAGTGCGACAGAAACCACGGGCTCTCGAGGAATGCTCGGGCGAGGAATTCAACTCACTGGAATATTGGAAATGCGCTATCAAGTTCCTAATAACTGCCGGAGCACACCCTGTAGGAACTTGCCGGATGGGTGCTGCCTCTCGAGAAGACACTGTCGTCGATCCAAGATTGAGGTGAGTCTTGATACTCCGTCTTTGGTTCTTGCATCGAGCAAATATATACCGAATCCGAATCGCTAGTAACAACGTCCTCGTCGCTTCAGAGTGAAATTCGTCAAAAACTTGAGAATTGCTGACTGCTCGATCATGCCAACATTGAACACAGGACACACCAACGCACCGGCTATTGCGATCGGAGCCCGCGCGGGAGATATCATCCTGCGAGACCACAATTATGCTCCTTAGATCGCGAACGCCGCGACGTTGTTCGACGAAAGAAAAGTCCCTGAGTTTGCAAGGTGCAAAAAATACGGCGTTATTACAGTTATATCCAAACATTCCCGAAATAAAAGTCCTTATAATGAGGTCTTGTTCACAAGTCGTCTGCTTTCTCGCCGATCAATCCTCGGCACCGGTGCGTCTTCCTGCTCTGAAAACGAAGCTCTCAAACCTTTTCGGGCAAGATGCCGGCCACGGGAATGCTTGATGAAGATGAGCCCGCAGCTGAAGAGGCCCCGAAGGAGGAGCAGGATGCTCCATCTGACCCTCCTGATGACGACAAGAAAGACGACCCGAAGAGAGATGAGACCGTCAAGAAGTCTGCGAAACCATCTGCGGAACCAAAGAAAGCGCAAACTCCAGCAAAACCTGGTACGGCCAAGCCAGCGAAACAGGGAGCAGAATCGAGAAAGTCAGGAGCAGCCAAAAAAGCGGCCGTCTCGAAAGCTGCTGCTAAACCTGGGTGTTGTGTGGTGAGCTGAGCGCTATCATCTGCTTCTTCACTTTGACGATACTTGTGATAATAAAAGTTCAGCCCCCGCCCGTCTAAGGATACCGCGTGACGTGTTCCCTAGTCCCATCTTCATCGCAAACATTTGGTCGACGCTCGGAAAGTCATTCGTGTGCGGGAGAAATTCGACGAAGAAGCTTAGTATTCAGGCCGGCGTCTTCAAGGGCCCAATAGATCCGCTCCGGAGGGGAGCTGTGTATACGACACGAGCTTGAGTTTAATGGGAGTATTCTCCATGGGTTCGAATTCTATCAGAAAGTATTACCTCCAATGAAAACATAGTCTTCCGAACAAGCAACATACATACATATGCGCGTATGTACAATGTATTTACAATAAGAATATGAACAATAGGTGCTCGAAGAATCCGGCTTCATCATGTGGAATTCGAGTCGACATATTCGCAAATAACTCTGTCCCCTAAGGTGCACGCCGACGCGCTCTGGTTATCTTTCTTCGATGACTTGTCTTTCGCTTCTCGGGCATTCTTAATCAATCGCGAAGTTCTTAAGAGCAGTTCATCGATATCGAGTTGATTCTCATCGGGTAATGAGGCTGTCGTGGCTTTGAGGACCTCGCTGACTCGTTCCAACTGCTTCTGGAATCGCTCCGCTGTCTCCAAACGCTGCTTTTTCTGCACATCTAACATCACCCTGGTGAGAGAGAAATTGAAGATCAGTACATAGGCAACAACAACTCTCTTTCCAGAGAACTTGTTTCCCAGAGAATGTCATTTCCTCGCCCGTCTCACAGAACACCTCGGCCAGCGCCTAGGATGTGCTACGAGACCGACCGTCGCAGTCGACCGGCAGATGATAGGAGTATACAAACAAACCTTAGTGTCTCACGAGCTTGATGGGGTCGGAACTCGTTTATGAGGTGATGCATGTGCACAAATAGCAAGTTGAGATCATCTTTCTTCTCTGTCCTCTTGATTGTGTCGGGGCAACGAACGAGGATGTCGAGCATGTCGAGAAAGTTCACGAGAATCGAGTGGTTCAGCTTCTTAAGTTCACGTTTGGGATCGTAGCTCTGTGGATGAAGTCTCTTGATTCCTTGACTCTCCAGTGGCCGAATAATCGGATCGTCTGGATGACATGGAGTTCCAAACATTTTGTAGGCATCTGTGATCGGCCGTGGCGGCGATGGTGCTTTCCCTTGTGAGATGTTCTCATCGGTGTACAGCTTCGCGTACTGAGGAGGCAAAGGCAGCGAACTAGACGCCGTTCTTTCGCCCATCTGTAAAAAAACCGAAAAGCTTCAAGTTTCAATTCTGAGAGAAGCTCTTTGTAGAACAGTCACTTCTGTGAACTCTCGTATAAATTGTACGTTCTTCGGAGTTCCATTAGTTTGAGCGACTCCACGCAATGCTAAACACGAACCTTGCGTTCTAAGGGAAGTTAATTGCCTGAATTCGGAAACTGGGAGTTACGTTCCGATCACTCGACGTTCGCACAAAGTCTTCACCGACAGCGAAAAACACAACAACACACTGAATTCGCATGCTGCTGATGGCGTTCGATGCGATGCGACTCGCTCGATTCAGAGGAGGAAAGTCTACGGTGGCGCCACCTGTGGTGGCCGCGATCCGAATGCAAGAGTTTCCCATCCATTTTCCTCAGAATCTCACTGTCACTTCGATCTCAAGGCGAGAAAGCTTTTCTATTGATTCTGATCCGTGCGGGAAGTCATGCATTCAAGGTGACTGGATCATAATTTCGGGGGTTCCTCGAAGACGAACCGATGACGCTGAGAGTCTTCGCGTTTCAACGCGGCATCACATGGATGCTGCTCCGTGACCTGCAAAAATTGTACACGAGGAGAGGGGTCCGCGGCGACCTCCAGAAACTCGAGGTGGGAATATTCGCGAGTGGAACTCGGTCGCCCCTGCACTCGGATTGCTCGTTCACTCCTCGTAGCACTCTGGGTGCCTAGTACGTGTTGTTTGCCTTCTGAGGTTTGCTGTCCTGAAACTAGTTGGGTGCATTATCGCAAAGCTTGGCAAAGGCCGGGAGGATTTCTATTGAGTGCGATTCCGGTTCAAGACCCATAAGAATCTAGAGCGTTCGTCCACGTGCTCCTTGTTCTTCCATCAGCGGCGGGGCACATGAATGGATTCAGCGCTCCAGTCCTCTCACCGCACAAAATGATCTCCCGACTTATGGCACCCGATCTGCGGCATGAGAAATCGTTGTTGGATGCCGAATTCTGCTGGATCGTTTTCGAGCGCAATTCCTGCCCGTACTTAACCTCGGACTCTGAAGGAGAGCGTGAAGCTGAGCTTCTCGAAAATCTTGTACCAATAGTCTACTCTACCCCTCGCGGTTCGACGAGGCCAACGAGCGAAAATCAGTGGCGGATCCAGAGATCCAGGAGGATTGATCTCTCTTCAATGGTGCGGTTAATATACTTCCTGCATATAGGTAAACATTCATCTGATTCTTATATGATTCATGAAATTCTTCCTGCTGATTTGTATATGACCTCCTAGTTGTTCCTCCTGTGCTGGGTTCACCGAAGTTCTGATCGGCGGCGAATAGTCTACCAAGGTCCAAGATCAACGTGGAACTTTTATTCGCGTCGGTGCTCCCTAGAAATCGCCTTGTGCGCAAGCTTGGGCAGTCACATGTATGATTCGAATCTACAGAATATACAGAGACTCATTGCTCATCATCATAAATCACTTTCACGCATTTTCTCCCATTCTTGGATAGATATTTTGGTGTCGTTCGAGTTCATCGGGGCGGCCTCATTCTTCCCCTCGAGGATCGGGACCTGATCCAACTTCGGCTTCAACGGTTCAATACTCTCCGCGTACTTTTCATTGTACACTGGTGAGATTTTCGAGTCCTTGACGACGCTTGCGATATCCCGGAAATAATGGATGTCGAAGAGTATTCCGTCCCCTTTTGAATCCAACGGTTCGTCGACCCAGACGCCTGGAATGTGAAGGACAATGAAACGCCAGCACTTTCGCGGCAAGGAACTCTCCTCCACGCAGTTTCATTCAGGGGGGAATTGATCATAGAGAAGCTAGCGATAGCGAAATGGTGGCGCTTCGGAAATCGATGTACGTATTCTCACCTCGTGTGGTGGCGATGCTCCAAACGTTGAGCACGCAAAGCAGGAATGCTGACATAATTGTTACGAACCACATCGTGAACACATGCTTTTGGAAGAATAACTCGAAGAAGACCCAAGATCCTCGCCAGTAGAACACAGCCGCAGACACGACGATGAGTCGCCACGATTGCTCAACGAGGAATCGAGGAATTTTGCTCAACGTCCTGAAACAGAGAGGCGGCCCTCAAGCAATTCGCAGACGAGTCTTCGTTTGTAACATGATCAATGAACATCGGATGAGATAGAGCTGGATATCCGCCGACTACCACCATGGTCATTGTCTCGGGCGAATTCATGAGGATAGATACATATTCACTCACTTGACACACCGGTTAACTGGAAACTGAAAGAGAAAGAGACTCAAGGTAGCTGCCGTTCCGCAGCCTAGAGAAACGATTCCTGACATGACGTGATCATCGACCAGGATTCCATGGTCTTGTATGTGCCATAGACCTCGCCATAACAATATGACCGATGGATGTACGAAGAATACCGAGTAAAGATGGTCTACCAATCTGTAGGCCTTATTGCGTTCGGTCTGCAACGAACGGCTTGGTGGAATAAATAAGCTTCAGCTACGAAACGACAGCGGAGTTATTGTTTCCTTTGAAACGCCTCCCCTTTATCCCTTCAATTCACGAAAGTTCATATCAGAAATACGAAAATAATCGACACCATCTTACCAGATGAGAGAATTTGGATAATGCTACGAAATAGTTCGTTTTATCATCGGCCACCAGGATGAAGGGCACCACACCAGTTATGCTCTTACAGCATCCGCTGACGGCGAGCAGTAGAGAGGCTGGAATTCCCATTGATTTTTCTCAAGACTGTGTATCATGTCATGCATTGCGGGTAGTAGCTTTACCCACATCTTCGCTCATCCACATTTTGGACTATGATTCGTAGAATGGTCGCGGAGGCTCACCTGTGACGATGCTGAGAGCGCCGGAAAGAACCCCGGACGGTAAGTAGTACTCGAGGATGTACCAGAAACCTGAAATTCCCGTTTTTGAAGAGTTTTCTTTTCGAGTTTCGAATGTAGGTGTCGTGACGGCGGTGGCCACAAAGGAATATCAGTGACTAATCATGGAGGAATGGCGACTTCGGGAATGAGGTTGGCCAAGGTGTGTCCTTCACAGGAAAATTGTGCTCGCAACAACGCTCTGCTGTTTATGTCACTCATAAACTTTATGATGGGTTCTTGGCATGACTTTATGAGATACAAACTGTTTATATAGGCTTAGTCATTATATTTTGGGTCTCGGCCTCACCTCTCCATTGGAAGACGATGATAATTATAAGCAGGATCGAATATAGCCGGGCCAGCGGGTTATAGACAACGTCGTCCTTTTCTGCGAGTTTCGTCAATTTTTCGTGTTCTATGTGGCAAAGAAGAACGGCCCCGAATCCTGTTGGATATACACCCTGTTACAGATCGATCACGAATCTATCCCAGAATCGACGCGCTGCCAGTTGTCGGTCGTTAGAGCTATGAGCCCTTCGCTCAAAATCAAATCTGTATCGAGATTGTCGACGAGTCCGATTTGATTAAAATACGCGCGTGCTGCCTCGGCTCTCAGCGATCCTCCCCGTAAAATCCTCGACGTGCCCGATCGAGGTGGATTGCGATTCAAGTAAGAAAGCATTCCGAACACGTCAAGCCTTCGTTTCGCTCCGAAACTCACCAACGACGCACGTAAACCAGATACTGGTCACATAGTCCGAAGGGATCACATATTGGTCGACCAGGAAAAACATGCCACACCAATACATTGACACCAGGGGCGCGACGACTGTCACCAACAGCAAGTGGTCGCATGCTGTCAGGCATATTCGGCGACAAGCCATGCCGTCTACCTAGTTCCCTGCCTTTATCTCAGAGTCAGCCTCGCGAGCATCGCAAGCTGGTCTGGCTCGAGCTCGTTTCGTTACTCCCAAACCATTCCAGGTTTAATCTGGAATCTGGAAGGGGCGAGTGGTCAGTCGTAAAAACGCGACCGTTCTTAGTGACCTCACAATGCTAACCTAGCGGCACTCTCAGTGGACTGCTTAAACCTTTCCGCACTCGAATCCAAGTGTTTCCTTCCATCGATAAACTATGTATCTACAAATACGATCAAATTGATTCCGCTCTCGGGTCCAGCTTACGTGTTCGGCTCTTACGCCGCCGGCCCTCAAGATCTCAGACACTTGACTTCGATCGTCATGTGTGAAATCTTTCCGGATCGAAATTGGACTCTTGGATCGATTATTCGAGGAAGCCCAGGATCCAGGATGAATGAACGCAACGATATTGACATCTATTGCAGATTCTCCCCTACTCCCTGCCCGCCGCAGATGATGTGCAGTGGATCGTCGGCATGCTTGTGATATCACGCTCGTGACGGCCTAGCGAGATCAGCTTAGAGGTCACGTCGCGTGTCGATGGGCCATCGAAGCTAAACGGTGTCGGCAACGAACACAATAGGGCGGGAAACTCATTTAGTGCTGCCGCCTTCGTCAGTTGCATTTACCTTGCGAGGGCCCGGCTGACCCGCCAAATAGCCTGCGCGGGGTACCATGCTCCATGCCATCTGCCGTGGATGGAAAGCATCACGGACGGACAAAACTCAAGGATGAACCGTAAAACACCATGTAACTATCTTCCGACTGCGTTGGAGCTACCAACCCCCGTCCCCTCCCCCGTCAAGACTCAGGCGTCCATATCTGGATTATTCCATCAAAGAGGGATTTCAGGGTACATGGAGGTTGATTTGAACTCGACGCAACACTGTTATTTCTGATGGAATTCGCTGCATGTAATGGAAACGATGCGTCTAATCTGAATCACGCTGTACTTCTTGTATGAAAAGACTTAGGAATTCGCGGTCTGCAGAAGAATCTCAGCGAGTATCAGAATTTGAGTGAGAGGTACTCGGAGTGGAAAGGTTATATCCTTTGCCCTCTTCCATCATTTCTGTTCTTGATACACAACTATTCTTGAATTTCCCCGCCGGTGTCGAGATCGATCGGGGCTGAATCGCCTAATTATTTTGCAGAAAACTGCCTGGAGCGCTGCACTCTCCAGAGCGAGCTCACCAGTTGGAGAGCCCCAGGCGATGATTGACAGCTGAGAGGTTGAGTCAGGTTTCAATCATCTCTGACAGGCGATCCGCAGGCGCCTCCCCTTCTGCTGCTCATATTCGATCCGGCTCTCTGATCCAATCCGAGCTCACTTGGAGGAGTTGTAGTCTCTTTTCAACATGGTTGCTATGCGCTGAATTAGTTGTTTTCAAGAAGATTCACCTGTAGCATCAGAAGTGATTGGTGAACTCCACATATTGGCAGGGTCAATGATTATGTCAAGGCTAACGGGATAGGCTCCAGAGAGTGTTCACGGGTCGA
Source organism: Neoseiulus californicus (assembly GCA_028455905.1). Taxonomy (NCBI): domain Eukaryota; kingdom Metazoa; phylum Arthropoda; class Arachnida; order Mesostigmata; family Phytoseiidae; genus Neoseiulus; species Neoseiulus californicus. Next base: position 5,555,753 of record JAMQGS010000002.1, on the reverse strand, counting down.
AAAAGTTTGGAACGATTATTTTCAATGCGGGCCAAGCAGGAGACTTTCGCAAAAGAGTCGACTCGGATCGCCGGGTTGCATTCCACGCCGTCGACGATATACTAGAATCTGGAAACTCGGCGAAAATCCTCCGAGATTCGTACCATCGTTGTTTAAGCATCCCGTCCCCCTCCCCTTTGTGTCGTATGTCGTCTCTCGAAACCAAGACATCCTCTGGATCAAGCCGAATGAGTTTTGTTTCAGCGAATAGATAATGAACGTGATCTGCGCAGTGCCTCCTCGGAGTCCGAGTGGGCAGTACTATATAAGCGGAGCGATCGATGGATGAATCGATCCATCGATCGAGCGATCGAAACAGAGTTGGCTCGACTGGAATCGTCCATTTGTTAGAGGAAGCACTCAACAGAGGCCAACATCCGCTCGGCTCATGTCATTTAGATCGGTCCGCTCTCGGAGTCCAATACGAGTCAGAGCATTCTGCTGTCCGGCAAAAAAGGCCGAACAAAGTCAGATCGGGAATTTCTTCGAGACCCAGGGGCAAAGATCAAGGTTCTCATGGCTTCCATATTTCTCCTCTATGGGTCCATCAATACTCGCAATGTCACGAGGAATAGATAGAGTTTTATGCGTCAAAAATGTAGTTGGGCGCTCCAATTGCGATCAAAAACTAACCCATACGCCGATTTCGTGAACCCTCCGCACAGCCTGACCTGAGACAGCGTTGATTAACGTGCTGGATTGAACATGACACTCGAAACATGTTGAGGCTCGCGTGCGCCTCAACGATCCTAACGGCTCTTAAAGCCACTGCCGTAAAACAATCGGATGGTCCGTGTGTGTCTTCTAAGTTGGTTTAATCTCCGGTTCAACACCTCCCTACCATGGACGCTCGTACCTGTGATTGTTCGGAAGGGGCCGACGATCGAGGGCGAACGAGATGGTCATTGACGATGATTGATCGCGATGACTAGCGGTGAACTTGTTGTTCATGTTGATCTTGAGTGCGTTTGTGCGTGCTTGTTCATTGGTCGCGTGGTCGGCTAGGGACTTGGTGCTTCGGCGGGCGCATAATCGTTGACAGCTTTTGAGTGATCGGGGGAGGAGCAGATGCTGCTCATTCAAAGTCACCTATGCAGTCCCAGGTCCGTTTTTTCTGAACCACTGCGAAGCCCTGGAAGGCTCTTTAGAGGATTTCAAGCTGCAAAATGCAGACAGAAACTGTGAAATGTTGTTCGGCAGCGAGAGAGGCGGCTCGGCATCGAGGGCACGTATCGAGCGTTTCATATTGATCCATAAGCTTTGCACCGACCTCACTTTGGCTCCAGAAGCAAGGTTCTCGTCCTCAGGGGCATTTCCCGACATCTCGAGTACGAAAAATTCTGCGAAAACTCCGAAAAACCTGCTGGTGATCCAACTTTTTTCCGATCAGATCTATGGAATCAAATAAGGAAATAGATACAAATAACTTGATTCTTTCGTTGCTATGTTGAAAATGGACTCAGATTTGAACGTGAGCCTCCGTGTTCTGATATCTCCGACCACCTTGCGTTCCGACGGATCAGTACGGAAACCAGAGCTGCGATTTGAAGAGTGAACCCTGCCAGAGATTCCCCGTGAACCGTATTTGTGACGACTGCATTAAGAAACACACAAATTCGGATCAACAGGGTAGATCTGTTAAGGCATCGATGGAGGGGTCGAAGAGTGCGTTGATATCGGATCCATTTCCGATTCACTGTCCGTTCGTCGGGCACGGCTAACCTTGACGAGTCCCAACATGGAAAGAGAAATGAGAGAAGAATTGTCGATTCGAGTATTTGGCCAACGCATTCTTCGAAGCTTTCCAAACTCTGAAACTGATCAAACAATCAGTTCCAAATCCGAACGTTGAATCGAGAGTCATCGAATCCCTCTCGCATCGAAGAATCCCTCGGAGAGTTCAAGCGACGCTCAATCATCGCTTTTTCATTCATGAATAGATTCTTGGATCTTGCACAGGATGTGCTTTACATCTCCCAGTTTCCGGCTTGTCGATCGAAAAAGTTGACGCTGACTAGCTTTTGTTCTTCGGAAAGACCCGAAAGCAGGGAAAGGATTCATATATGAGCTGGATTGTCTGATTTTCCCTTAAAACGAATCCTGCACCAGTGACTGCCTGGCTTCAGGCGTTCGAAGAGCTCGGCCACGGATTTCAGCAAGCATTCAGAAACTCAAAAAGAGAGCAGCAAACACACTTCTTGGGAGGGAGCGGGAGAAAGAGCCAGAGAAGCTAGTCGCGGACTCTGACTGCATCGAACCGCCAACAATTTCACGGAGGGCTACCTGACAGACTGCGATAGGACAGAGGGGTATTCCTGGTACGCTTTAATTGGGATCGGAGACCGCTTGGGCATTCACTCACTGAGAGCTTACTCTGAGCTTCATCGGCCTCGACGGCCTCCCAGTCCCAAGAGACGTAACATTCGTCTTGCCGTTTTGACTGGCTCTGAACAAGTTCATTTAGCGTCCGATGTTGCATTCTCAACTTCCACACACTTCATACTGCGGCACACAAAACCGGATCCGCGAAGGATCGCATCTCAAACCGCCGCCGGAGGAATGAATGGTTCCGCCAACAAGGGCTTCTGTCCCACAACTTGAGATGATGCAGAAAGATTCACCGATAAACCAAAGAAAGCGCTGAGCGATTGGCTCCACTGATCCGGGATGATCCAATTAAGGATCGAGATTACGCTTTAGAATCGGAAAAGTCATCAGAGGGATTCAACAGCGATCAGAAACATGTGGGCAGTGGTTGCGAAAGGCGCGTGTGAGTTGACTGATTTACGACACTACGAAACTGGCGCCTCGGGAAGCTCGACTCGAAGAGGGATCTCGACACTCTGGAATCACCGAGCTGTCGACCACTGTTGTGCTCCAGACGACAGGGGGTGACGTGCGGGATATAGACTCGAAATCATCGTGTCATGACTTCCCGTCCCAAGTCGCCGGCAAGTATACGCGGAGGCCTCAGGCGACCGAAACCACTCGGTGCATCATGGACTCTTTTTGACCGTTTGAGAGTTTTTCCCTGAAGTCGTCGGCGATCTCTGCCAAAAATCAGCGACTACGCAGACAGTAAAGGCTGCGATGACGTACGGAACGGAAGACGGCGGTGTTGGCGGCGGCGGTGGCGGCAAACTCACCTAGCTCCTCGACTTAGCTTTCAGAAGAACATCGCTGCTGCCGCTGCGGGTGAAATTTGAGCCTGACTGGAAGCCCGGTCCGAGTGAGCACATTGAAGCGGACTGCTAACCAAAGCTCCTCGATCCAAACGAAGCCGCCGCCATTTTGGTTCTGCGCTCCTCATTATGTGAGCAGCAGCCTGGCCGACGCTCACAGGGACAGCGGCGCACACACGGCCTCACACACACACACACACACTCTCACACACACACATACATATACAGACACACACATTTACACACACACACACTGGCACACAGTCATACATACGCGGACAGATACCCAGTCAACCAACGAACCAACCGACCGACCAGCCAGCCAGCCAGCCATCCAGCCGGTCTGCCGCAAATTCGCAGGATGCATGGCAAAGACATATCGTCCCCTTCCTGGAACGGAGCGTTTCGCAGGGTTGGGTGACAAAGGCATCCAGTGAGATCGTCAGCCAGCCACTGAGCAGCGATCAACTCGACCAGTTCGTCAGTCTGTCCGCCAGTCAGTCAGTGAGTGAGTCGATTTTGAAGTCACTGCCACAGTTTTGGTCAACTGTGGAACGTTAGGCCAGCAGCCGCAACAGAGACAACAGCAGCACAAGCAGCGTGCCAGGGCGGGGCTGTGAATCGTGCAATTTTCGTTTGCGTGACTTGGAAGGATTGCTGCAGCTGGTTACAATCTGTGAAAAGTCACTCGCCGCACATGGTTTATTGCTGTTGTCGGCTCCACCGGTCTGGCCGTGGCGCTGAGCGTCCGAGACGCATGCACCGACACTGTCACCGTGAGCACCACGGGCAACAACAGCAGCGGCACCATCATCCTCCGACTACACTTTCGTTGTTGGTTGCATGGGCTCCAATGTGCCTGTCCGCGTCAATTTGTGCTCCGATGCCAGAGAAGAATCAGCCCTTTGGTGCTCTAGATGCTGTACCTTGGTCGTAGGAACTCGACTTTGCGGCTTCTGGTCTGGATTTTGGATTTCGTTCCTCGGAACTCGAAACTGTTTCCCGACTTGGACCTTGACTTGATGTTTCCGAGCTCTGAACTTCGAGAGGCTGATTTCCGCGAGGTCAGATGTTGTCCTGTCCGGTATTTGCTCCTGGTTAGGTGTCGTGCTCGCGGATGACAGAAACAAGTCCGAAAAGTTTTTTTTTTCGCTGCCTCAGCGTGTTGAGCTCCCGTGAATTAGTCGACGACTCGGTCCGAGCTGAGAAGAGCGACTTCGGCGACCAGCTTCGCTTTCAAAACGTCCACAGTAGCCGCTTTCAGTTCAGCGTTGTTTAAGCAAACGTCGCTTTGCAAATAGGCCTCAAATAGGTTCGACGCACGGCTAAATTGTTTTTGAAACAATTCGAAGACTCGTTTCTGCGAAGTGGAAGTGCCGGAAAGAAGGAATCGCATGAATTTATTTGACGTGTTATTTGAGTCACAGGCACCGGTACCACAAACCTTTTCGTTGTTTGGACGCGATCGTAAATTTTCGCCGGATTTTCTCCAACACCGACAAAACTGTTTTCACGCGTTTCGGCAATTTGTTTATCTTGTTTGCGTACGCTTGTCCGAACAGCCGTAAAAGATCAATGAAATTATTGATGGTGTTACACAACTCCTCTAATCCCAGAGCAATCGTTCATTGGGTCCCATTCAGGAATTGGATCTGATTCAGTTTTCGAAGTCGTAAAGGATCCGCTTCGTCCCATTGAAGGCTGTGATGAGCAAAGTTCACGGAATTATTTTGTGGTTTCCGATCGAACTCCGCGAATGGTTCCGAGATGCGCAAAGTCCGTTCCTTCCACGACGCTCTCGATTTCAGTCATTAGTTTTTGATGTTATGACAACCCGTAGAGTTCGCAGCTGAGGTTCGGCACGGTTCTGAGAAGAACCATGTTTCACACTTGCGTCCCAACATCTGGATCTCTTTCACCTCCGATCTCCGAGAGTTCCGAAACCAGCGCTATCAGCACCATTCGAGCTTAGAAGATACCTACCTGGAGACGGAAACATTCCTCCGGACGAAATCGCTTGATACGAAACAATATATTCGATTGGAGAAGGGGATAAAGGTAAAGTTGATGAAATCAGGTATTGGTTCTAACGACATGACGGGGAATTCGGTCGAACGACATTGCTGAGTGAGGTCCAGGTTCTCACCGGATTCAACCAGAACTACAGCAGGAGCTTCTCGCCCGTTGATCTAGTGCTTCACCTTCAGTCACTAATAAAACTTTACAACCGCGTCTCAATAATTACTCGCCATGATAACAACTCCAACGCCGTAAAGTTCTGATTGAGCTACGGTAGGGTAGACGGCAACAGCACTAATGAAGGATCGGGAGTCGGGACGGAAACTGTCTTTGCTAATTGAAGATAGATAGAGAGTACGCTGAACGAGAAACCTTCAAGTCCACATTTATTGAGGAACAGGTTCGAACAAATCCTATTTATGCAAGAGTTGTGATTGGAGCTTCCTGTCAGACTGCTTATGAATCTTGCGCGCTAGTTGCGTCCTGGTCGGAAGATTGATCGGTTGGTCCCGGCTGACCGGTGCGTCGAGATGAGACTGATTGACTGGCCGATGAGTTTGGTGGCTCCGCCGCCACGGATTGTTCAGAGAATCGATTATAGAGCAGCGATTGCATTGTTGAAAGAAATTAAAGAAAAGTTCGACGAGTTGCGATGAAACCGTATAAATATGGTCAAGTAGGCGAACATGTCGAGGACGTTTCCGAAAACCAGACAGATTCTATGCACGATGCTGGGATTCGGCGTGCATCCCCGTTGATCGCTAGAACGTCCCGCCTGGACAAAGATTCTGAGATAGACCTTGCCAAGGGAGCTCAGGTCGCGATCTCCACATCCAGCCCCGGGTTGCCTTCTGACCATTCTCGAACTCCACGTAAACTCCGGGGAAACGGACGGAAGCTCGGCGAGAGTCGCCGATTCCAGAAATAGGTGACATGTATTATATTTGCAGGAATGAAGCACATCTGTTGAAGACGGCCCGGTGATAAAGCAGGAGATTCGCGCGAAAACCAGCGACCGAGGGCGACAGAGCCGGCCGCAGGAGTCAAAGTCGCAGTCGATTCGTGGAGTTGTATCATTTGCTCATCCCGTTTCATGGCTAGTCGGCGGATGTCGGCGTTGGCTGTGAGGCTCTCTGTCAGTATGGGGACGGGCCGCTGCTGCCACAGCCACAACGAAAGCCGCGGCAGGCCCAGTCTAGGCTGTTGGGTTTCCTCGTGTATGCGAATCAACGAACGAGCGAGTGTTCGCGCCGCAGCATCTTTGTGGGGTGGCCAGCCACGGGCTGGCTGAGCGGCCGTACGAACGGATGCGGGCAGGCAGGCCAGCGGTTGAACGAAGCCAGCGAACAAAACGAGAGACCGAAAGCCAGTTGTTCCTCTCTCCCTTCGTTTAGTGGTCGGGACCTCTGATTGGCTGCGCGAACGGTGGAGGGGTTCGAAGGCCCAATGAAAACTCGCCGGGTTGTCATGGATCATCATCATCATCGTTCGTCGTTGTGCAGGCGATGATTATGACTATATGTGACAGTGGTGCCGGTGAAGATGACTGGTCCCAGTGTTGGTGGCTATGATGCCCTGCTCTGGCTTTGCTGGTGGTGATGCTGATGATGATGATGATAGGGGAAATGCGCTCCTTCTATTGTGTTCTTCGTTCTCCTTTTCCTAGTCGATCGCTTTCATCTTCTGCCCCACTGACGCTCTCTGTGGCTTGAACAACGGAGAGTTTTCTTCATTGTTGATGTCACCGCCAGGCCAGGCCGCGTGTGGAGACAGGGGAACTGAGGTTCTGAATCGATGGAGGCCGGTTAGGATAGACATCATCGGTTCTCGCGCTCCTCGTCGACTTATGGCACCACTCGCGCGGTCAACTTTTCCCTCTTCAGAATCATCAGAAATTTGAATGGAGAATGGAAGAACGTTTTTCCCATCCCTAGGTCATCGTCATCAACCATTTTCCAGCTTCCGCGGCAGACTATCAAGCGACGCACACGACGCGGCGGACTTGGCCGTTCAGGCCTGAAGAGCTCCAAACAATGTTCGGGAACTCGAATCGGCGAAGGCGTGCAAAGAGCACGCAGCTTTCCGTTGGAACTATTAAAGGATTCATTTGGTCATGTTTAACTGTCAGAGGGAAGGAAGTGCGGGAGTCTCAGGTCTCGATTCGTCGTATTGGTTGCAGAATGACTTGGCATCGCATCGGGGGTGGGCTGAGGTTAATCTCGCCTCTATACGCGAGAGTATCACTTTCCACCACGGGGCGTAGCGTTTTCATTGAAAGATCTCAAATCATATCAGCGCGATTGACGAACAGAATTATGAATATTGCCAAAGCGTTCACGGATGGTTCTGTGCAAGGAAGGCTCACGACTTGAAATGTTCTCGAACGTATCTTTATATTTCTTCATCTGTAGGGGCAAAGCAATCTACAACTTCACACTTCGGGCTGGAACACCCTCTGGTTGGATCAGAAGTCCGATATTCCATCGGACCTGACGAGGGATCGAGGTTGTTTCTTCTCAGGCTGAGTGCGTTGCTCGATTCCCGGCGTCAGTCGCCCGAATTCCGCTCAGAAAGCTTCATGGACGTCATGATGCTCGAACGAACACAACCTCAAAACAAGAGCCGATGAGAGTAACATCTGATACACGGCATTTGGTTGACGCACATTCGGACATGGGTATTGCTATTCCAAATGTTTTGGCTCGACTCACCGAACGATAAAATCGATCAAGTGAGAGCAGCAGTGGAAGATGGAGTCAGAGTTGGATTCCAACGCGGAGGCACCCATCGCGAGCAATGCCCTTCCGAGCGATCTCTCAATCGTGATTGAGGGTGAGCAAGCTTTCATTGCTAAACTTGCTGCGAACTCCTCCGCTGCGGTGGTTAACCCCGATTTTATTTGTGAATCGCCGCCGTTACTGATCCTTCCTGTACGTCCACTCCTATGACGGAGTTTGAACGAAGTGTTCCGTCTCTATCTCGGGACTCTTCCTACGTGAAAGACTCAGCGCGGATCCAGCGGAATGTTATCCAGCTCGCGAGGATCCGGGAAGCGAACGAGAAGGTGAGGCATACCGTCTCACACTTGAAACACATTCCAGATCTGCGCCAATTCGCCTCCGACGATGATGCGATCCAAGACGGCTTCGAATCTGCCGTTAAAGATTTCGAAAACTCCAGTGACCAAATTCGAGAAATACGAGCCAACAAAGACGTCGTCATCGACAAATTTCACCAGCAGTACAGCGATCACGTGGCAGCGTCTGAGCTCCTCGACGAAAACGGTGATTTGGTGAAACTGTCTCCTTCCCAGACGTGCTGACGACGAAGCTATGTTGATTTAAAAGCGCGGCGGCCGTTCGGAGAACGTATTAGAGAATAACGAAATTATCCGCGAGTCCTCGTGCTGTTCCCAGCTGCGCCGCAATTCGTATCCAGTGAGTGGAATTCTGGAAAACTCCAACTTGGAAGCGACATTGTGTTGAAACGGGTTGTATCAGAGTCTTCGGGCCTCACTCTTTCGAAGCACTCACATCCGTTAGTACGATCTAGAGAAATGGTTCGAAGTGTGGTTGCCGTGAATGTAGATGGAACCTGCCTCATCGTTGCGTCCTCTGGGCCCTGCAGGGAAGTATTCTGGCTCACATTTTATGAGAAGCTCAGATGCGACAGTTGAAGCCGCTGCTGTCGCTGAACATTGCATTAGCACTTGCCATGTTCAGATTCGGCCGCATTCACGCGGCATGCCAACCTTACCGATGCTGCTCGAGGAGAAGGGTTTTGAAGAAGCAGTCATCACGTGTCACTGAACAAAGCAGATCCTAATCAGACTGAACTCAATCTAATTGGAAAACGAGCGAGCGCACCTCTTTTGTTGGATGCTTCCCAAAACCAAGACACTGTGATAGGCTCCAGAACGTTCACCGGATATGCCCCTTTTGCTGAGAAACTGGAGGGGCAAAATGGACTCAAGAATAGTTTGCACCCACTTCTAGGGAAGCTCTTCGACGAGATCTGTCAGTTACTGTCATCGAGAAGCGAATCGCCTTCAAGTGTGGAGGAACGGGAATCCTTTGACAGCGAAAGACTCTTGCTGGAGGAAGCCATCAAAAAGTATCGGAACGAGATCCCCGATCTGGAGAGTCAACACACAATGGAGCTGGAAAACATGAAGGTGAACGTTTATATGAGGTAGCACATGATGAATCTTCTGAAGTACCTAGGTTGTCTGAATTCCCAAATCAGAAACGAGGGGACGTAATGAAGCTTGTCGAAGTCTCCATAACAGTATAATTTTCAATAGCGCAATCATGATATGGAACAAAGCCGCCTGAGAGAGCGGAAGAGGACCCTGGAATCCCAGATCAAAGCGTCCATGGAAGACTTTGAACGCCAGAAGATGGAACTTAAGGTTGTTGCATCACCAGATAATGCAGTCCTCAATCTCTTGACCCATTCTTTAGCAGAGTATTTCCCTCACAGCTTAAGCACGACAGGGTTCTCGAGACGCTTTCGAAAAAGTTCAAGACTCGTCTTTCGGAGATCGAGGAATTGGAGAGCCACAAGCAATGCGAATCCGAACTGACGAGTTTGAGGTCGAGCTGGAACGAGAAGCTACAGGGGTGAGCAAGGATACTCATGCCGCAGAGCGGATGAGCCAAGATGTTATATGACGTGTTTTGAGATCAGTTGAGATTCGATGCGAGCTTATACCTTCCTCAATCCAGTGGAACCTCGAGATTCGATCCGATGGCTGCGTTGGCAGGTGTCCCAAAAGAATGGGGTCCACGAAAGGGCTGAAACACTGAGTCGCGTCGGCCGTTAAACCTTCGTTCCAGATATTCGCCGCCCTGCGAAATGAGAAACTGATTTCCACAAGGAGACTTTGAGCATGCCGGGACACCCGAATCGTCGACACTGATTCACGTTCCATCGAACTCCTCAGATTGGCGTTGGCGATTGAGCGCACGAGAGAGGAAATCTCAGGGAAAAGGTCCAAGAAAAGACGCACATCCAGCAATATAGAAGTTACGGAAGAGAACCAAGCGGATCCATTGCTTCCCGGTGAGCAGGCTGTGTCTCTTGAGCCATGGTAACGGATGTGCTGAAGAAGATGAGTTAGATGGCCATGATTTGATGATTCACAGATTTCGTGAGATTAGAGGGAAATAACTTCCCGTTCTTGAGAGAATGCAAGGTTGTGATCGAACGATTGGAAGAGATTCCGGGCTCCAGCAATTACTCTAATCGAAGTGAATACCGGGACGAAGGTTTGATCGCTGTGAACAGTCTCCTGGTCAATATTGCAGTAAAGCTAGCCATTATAAGTGCTCACGATGGCTGAGAGCTCAGAATACAAACCAACTTTATTTCCAGTTTCTCCGGACGCCAGCGTCGACACGGATCGCTTAGCCTTGTCTTCCCCCTCTACCAGTTCGGAACCTAGTGCTCTCAAGAAGTATGCGCCATTTCGTCTCTGTGGACATCAACATAATCGTTCATCGTTCATACATTATAAGTCACAAAGTTCATGGGCAAGAGGCTGGTCATCGTCATCCTGTGGCATTCCATAATGCATTTATCTCGTCGCAGGCGATTATTCTCCGAGGAACAAGTTCAAGGAACTCTGGGAAACATCACCGAAACAACACCCAGTACAATCGAGGGGTACCTGAAGTCTCTGCAAAGAATCGTCTCCGAAAACACCAAAGAACAGAAGCGACTAGCACGAAGAAAGACACCCTGATGCTTCAGCTCCTGGACATGGGTGTTTTCGAATACAGACGCTTTGTGTACAAATACTTCCGATTTTCTTGAAATCCATTTCTCGAGAAGGATTTGTTAGAGATCCATCCTCCCCAGTCGTCAGATGATGCCTAATATAATCGACGAGTGCACTTCCTTGGTTCTCCAGGGTGTGTTTGACCGGTTTAGTGTTGGTCGAATGTTGATTCAAAATGAGACGTTTGAAGGCGGCAAACTTTCGGCGCACGTCGTGGATATCTTTACTTGTGAACGATACGCTAAGAAAAAAAAAGATTAATCAGGAAAGATAGAGATCAAAAACATTCGTTCCTATTTTGTGAAGTGTTCAAGAACCTGTTCAGAGCATGGAGCATCGAAAAGAGCCAATCTGGCATGCAACAATTTTTCTTCCGCTGAATACCGTCCAGCCTGGAATTGGTTTCGGGGCGTTTAACGCTCTTCTCTGGCTGACTGAGACCGATTTTCCGTTCGTGGCATTGTTCCAGAAACGCAGCGTTCTTTGAAAGAAGTCGCTAATAGGGGGACTTCTCTTCCTAATCTCGTTGTAAGCATGTCACGCTCGTTCCAATCGATTCTCCCGAATGTTGCTCAGGGCTGACCGCGTTAACGAATGTTCGACATGTACCGCAATTATATGAACTTGCTGAGAACTCAAGGAAGTGAATATGGATTGCGTTGGAACACTTGGGGTATGGCAGTCCCGTCACAGTTTTGGAATAAATATCATCCCGCGCTTCAAACTCTGAGATCGCTAACGTCATTTTTCTCGATAAGCATCAATTTGGGAGCAGTCGGATCGGCTTCGAAGTATTGCCTTCAAGCGACCGTTGAATACGCTCGGATCACACGCCCTAGGAACTTCCCCTGTCTGATACTTCAATGTTGAGGGTCTTGTATGTTGCCCATACACCAAACTTTGGAATCGGAACGAAATTCAGACGGCGAGTCAGACGAGCTTTGACCGACTGATCGCTCAAGGAGTATACTGACTATGAATATCTCTGATTTGATGTTGGCTTGGTATCACGAGGATTAACTACCTCGATCATGAGAATAGCTGGCATTAAAGATGTCATTCCCATGATAAGAATGTCTAACAGTTACCTCGCTCTTATGACGACAGAGCATGGGCTTGAGATACATTGGAGCTTGGTTTGGGAAGGGTAGAGAATCATCGAAGAAGTGCCTGTTAGGAATCCACCCTGGAGACTAATCGTATTCGGATTCGGAACGCGGCCTACGAATCGGCCTGCTGATCGAGCTCAATGCTGAGAAAGTCGAACGATGAACATCACCATCCGGGTTTGTGGGATCGACCGCTGATATCGGGGTACGACTTCGCCTCTCACGCTATAGAATAGTTATTCCCAACCGGAAAATCCGTCCGTTGTATCGAAGTCATAACCTGTTTGGAATTCCAGTTCATGAAGATCGGGATCGATGGAGTTTGTAGGATTGAAAACTCGCAGCCGCGGTCTCTTTTTTTATGAGACGAGAAAAATTTGAAATCAAGTCAGTGAAGCTATCGTCAACTTGTCGATGTTCGAAATGAATTAGCGAGGTGCGGCATACGACCGGGAATCCATGAAATGTGTGAATTTTTGCACCGACGCTTACGACGATGTTTCTGTGCCTGAGAGAATCCAAGGTGGCGCAACGAGGTCTCATCACCCTCTTCGCCGCGATCTGGAATTTTCGAACTCCATCGGTTAAATGATTCGCGGATTCACAAGATTTGCATGAAAAAAGGCCAGAGAAGTGCATGAAAAGTTCATCGCCCTGGTATGCGTAAGAGACGACCTCGATCTCGCCCCCGATGACGTCATCGTGGTTCGTTTCATTCTCCTCACGGTGTTCCTGATTGAGATGATCTCCTTTATATGACTTGAGCATTGTGAAAATTTCAGGAAGGGAATAGAACATCTTATCGAAGCAGCTGGTTTCCGATGAAGTCTCCACACGTGCCGTATAAGTTGCTCGCAGTGAAAGCGGATTTGCTTGTCGGATGTTGTTTCGCTTTGTCCGTCTGTCTATGCTCCTTCAGCGAGCGGCGAAACTCCGTCGCTGTATAATTACTGGGTTGTGGGCTAGTTGTCGTTTGTTCACGAGCGTGGAGCGTGCAGCCCGAATCCATTCTCTGTTTCGAACTAACTTGCGTTGGTTTTTCTAGGCGCACAGAAAGCCCGGCTGATGGTCGGACCGAAAGATAGACAGATCCATGGATAGATCGGTGAATATGTCGACCGCAGTTTCAGTCTCTGACAAGCTCATCTCTTCCCCGCCGCCAACGGAGCCGATAATGTTACCAACAAGCACCCACCCAGCCGAACGAGCGACCGGGCAAGAGTCAAGTCAAGAGACACAGTTGAAGGCGATGATGATGTAGGAAATAGCGATGATAATTCGCTTCACGCTATTCGGTTCTGCTTACGTTCGACACGGATTCAAATCGATTGGAATGAAAGGATTTCCGCCTGGGTTTCAATAGTCTCTCAAACGAACCAGTGTCCCTGATTTGAGTTTCCGGCAAACCGAGCTAGACCCGCAGCATCTTCGTTCTGTCTACCCAACAACCCGATGATAGGACATTTCCAGCGCTAGACCTCTGCTTGGTTTTCGGAAGCTGAAATTGCGACTGACTCAGTGTTTTGATCTCTGGAAGTGACACTTTAAACGGGCGCTGTCCATTCGGCTTCTAGTATTGGTTGTGATTTATCGATGGTAATTTCCAATGGTTCAACGGTGCTCGAAACGTATCGAGTCCATCGTATTAGCTTGGAACGAGATTCGAAGGCAAACGCCTAAGGTCCGAGGGAAGGTCACCGGGAACTTGAGTTGCCGGGATATGATCCGATATGAGTCGAGCACACAACACGGTTTGAGAACGTTGGACTCGGTTGAACAGCGGGACCCTGAATTTGAAACATAGACTCGTGCAGCTGTTCACTTTCTACACGGAGAAGTATACATGCAGAAGTTGATCTTCCTCGTCAGAGTATGGCGAATGTTTCAAACCCGCAGCCGTCAACCTATGCGTGATATTGAAACGAATCGATGCATAGTTCGAGTCCGACATCCGAAAGTCCAGGTGAGGAAAGCGAGATCTTGGGAAAAATTTGAGAGAAGAGAATCAACCCGGCCTTCTAATGTCGACCGAGACTGCACCACGCCGCGCCGGGCGCGATTTTGATTCTTCTTCTCATCTTGAGGCGTTTCTGGAGACATCTCAGTGCGGAAATCGGTCCTACTCGAAAATGCGAAGGCTGCAAGTAGAGGATCAATGGATGTTGCCGCCACCTGACGGATTCACGCATTGAAATCTCTCACCTCAAAGCTCATCCCCCGCAGAATGTCTTGAGTCAGATTTTATATTCCTTCAACAAGGCAGCCATAAGAATATGATGTCCAGTTGTCGTATCTGGGAGCTGCGACCACGGAACCTCGAAATCAGGTGCTAAAGCTTCCAAGAAGCGGAAGAAAGTTTGAGGATCTTAACCACGTTTTCGTTTCTTTGCTGTACTGCACTAGATCGTAAGGATTTTGGGAAAGTTCACTGTTCTCGTTGTTAGCGCTCAGATTTCTATCTCATATCGGAAGCTCTTCCATTGAAACTTCTGTCGAAGACGTGGATGTCGAGGTCATTCGTGGAAACAATCCGCGAACCATGGGAACTCAGTCGCGAAGAAAAGATTCACAGTCCTCGCAGTAGACCATCGTCAAGCAAATATCGGGATCTGTACTTTGTCTCATTCCCTCTTCCAACAGTGTCTTCCCTTTTCTTCGTGTTTCAACCCCTCTTCGTTCGGGAAATGACACCTGATCATTAGCTGGTTCGTTGTTTTAATAGTCCATTGTTTTTTTTCCAGATCGGTTCCTAAAGACGCGAGAGTTCCGCACCAGGTCACGACTATTCTCACTCTTGATTGATTCAAGATACCGAGAGGAAATTTTAAAACGCTCGAAGTATTGAAGTAGTCCACGAGTCGGGGATCGTAGAACTTCTTTTCCGAATCGGCGCCTTCATAGCTACCGTCGCCTGTTTCGTTTCCAGTGTTTCCAACTGATTGAGGGGGAAAGACAATTATCCGACTCTGCTTTGCACATAACGAACATTCCAGGAGAAAATTTCAAACCCAGAAACGGCTATTTAGCAATTCCTGAACCGCACGGTGCGTTCAACGATCGAGACGGCCGCCGCTCCGTCGTACCGTGCTTGGGTCAGTCGCCGTTTTTTTCTTCGATTAATCAACGAGATGAAGATTTTCGGCTCCATTGCGGCTGTTGTTTGCATCGAGCGGTACGAATTCTCCTCCAATATTCGTCGGATTTAATAATCGCAGAATGGAAACAAGCTAATAGCGCGTGCGAATATATTATTTCGATATTTCATTCACGAGCGGAGCCAGTCTTGAAGATACGGTCCGACTGACTGCACGCTCGAACCCGTCCACTTTTCCTGTCAGTTCGCGCGCGGCATCGGTCTCCCGTCCCGATTTCATGATGAAAATTCGTAGATATCAAACGTTGCGTCCGCAGATTAGGTGCTAGCGGAATCATGCATCCGAAGTATGTATATTAGATACACAAGAAGCTCAACTGAGGCGAACGCCAAGCGAATCCCGATGATCGAGGTGATAACGAGCTCAGCAAGCCGAATTTCGGACAAAATCGTTATGGAAAAAGAATCTGAACTATTGGGATTCAAAGAGACAATATGATTGCGCGAGGCATCTCAATGAGGATTCTTCTCCGCGCAGCCGCGCCCGATTTCAGACTGTGCGGGCGAAAATCATTATGGCGTGTATGTCGACCGGTCGTTCGATCGGTACATTTACCTCAAAGCACCAGACCAAGACACGCCATACACCGCACGGATACTTGTTGCTGGCGAGGTTCCCTTACCCGGTTCCCATGAATCATTAATTCTTTGAGGAGCTTGGGACTGGCCTGCGACAAGTCAGGAATCTAAATCAACTTCTGTTCAATTTCTGGACAGTAATACTGGAAAACTTGATGTGCCTGCAGACATTCACTTGAACGACGGGTTCTTCGACGACCTGAGTGTGGGTCCCGATTTCAATCGATCCGCGAATCATTGCGACTCGAGCGACGCCGGTGCGAGTTCTGAGGAGTAAGAGGTACTGAGTATGTACCTCAAGCGCCAACTCGTCGAATCTCGCAAGCGAAACCGCTTGCTGAGATTCGACGGGTTGAATTACATATGTGCTAAGTTCCTTCTTCTCCTCGGAACTGTTGTGACAAAGGCAATGTGCTGGCCGTCTCGAGTTGCAAAGTTGAACTTCATGATCCTGAGTACGTATACGCGCCGTTTCCATGATTCAGAAACTCTGCCGAAGTTTCTGAATTCGAGTTTTCTAACGAACCGGAAAATGCCTGGCTTCCAGGCGATTTCGAAGGTTAGTCAACAGCCACTTCCTGAACGACGTTGACACATATCCCACAGGAATCGTGTGGGGCAGAATAAATTAATGAAGCACTGTGACGTTTGTTACGATGGAACCCTGAACCGCTCGAGCCCACCGTCAGATGGCGGCGGTGGCGGCGCGGCGTTGTCGGTGGTGGCGGTGGCTGGTGGGGAAGAAGACCGCCCTCACCGGCTTTTCCAACGGTGGATCTGTTCAAGTTGAGCTGTGCCTATCCTCACTCAAAGTAACCATCGCGCACTTTCTGTGAGTGAGCAAGCATTCAGTCAACAAGTTGTTCGAGCGCAGTTCGCGTCTAGCTACTTGATATAAATCACGGTGTTACCTTGGATCTGTGCCGAACTCGACCGATTCTCACCTGCTTCCGTTGGTGTCCTTCTGGAATCGGGAATCCGGCATCTGTTGTTAATTCCTTAACCTCCCGAATTTTGAAGTGAGGTTCCTCCATCGTTCTCATCGTAGTGATAGCCTTTCGGATAGAGTCGCCAAGGAGTTAAAAATCATCCGCATGGATCTTCGCAGCTGAGGACAGCTTCTCTTCTCCTATTGACTTTTTCGTCCCGAGGTGAGTGCTTGGAAATACATCATGAATACTCCGTTTGGATTCTCTCGGTTTTCGGATCGCGTCTGAAGACTCCGAATCGACCCTCGCGGCAGGTTGGGGTTTTGTGAACACCGTCGAAAAAAACCGGCGAAAATTCTGTGAAGTGTCATCCGATGAAAGAGAGTTCTGCAAAGCTTCTCGGCTTTGTGATTTACGTTTGTCGAGAACCTCGGCTCGGTGTCGAAGTGAACTTCACGCGGAGTTTGACACCGTTCGACAATAACACGAGTAGCTCATCCTTTGACCTTCGTGATCTTCCCTAACAAAGTTGTGTGTCGTGTTCTCCGGAATCGTAGTCAAAACGTAGGAAGCGGCGGCGGCGTCGGCGACAGCCCTCGTAGCTGGATCAGAGCTGTTACAGATCGAGTTGTAACAGAAGTGGCTGATGGTCTCGATTTCCTTCAGTTAACTTCTGTTACCCGATCATTTCGGCGTCTAATGTTCTGTTAGCCGGAGCAGTTACCAGAGCCATAGAAGTGTTGTTTTCTTTTCGAATTCAAAGCTGGAAGGCACTTTGCTGCATGATGATTTTCTGCGGCCCAACTCGCGATAAAAACTATGAACAGTGTAATTTAACAAAGAGGCTGTAAGTTCTACACTGCGAGCGGCGCATTTAGATGAAGTGAGGTTCGGGAGGAATCTTCACTTCTCTTCGGTCTGTAGAATAACATGCACAAAACACTGACAAGGAGAACGGGACGGGGACGGAGACGAGGATCCTCGATAATTCGTATACGATGATAAGGTCTTGATAGATTCAATCGAGGTCCCCTCCATCTGGCGAAACTGAATCTGAATAGACCATCCCATTAACAATTACTTCGAAGAGCTCCGACCGAAGAGCTTTATTGTTCCCCGACATGATTTCGTGACGTGAATGGGACCGAGATACGAACGGTTTGCTGCGCGGCGTCATTGCGGGCGGGAGCTGCTATAAACCTTCCCACCACGAGTGCAAACCTCATTCCAGTGCTCGGATCCAGAATCAGATAATCATAGTTTCCTCTAAACGCAACCGCCGGATGGTAACTGTGGGGGTTGCTGATTGGTGACTCAACCAATCTCCGAAGTTTTCATGATCTGAAACTTCGACAGAGTCACTCGGAAACTGATGAATTCCGAATTTCCTCGGTTTCGTCAGACCCGTATTGAGATTAGCGGTGAATCGTTATCCATGGAGGTTTGCGGGATAAATTTGAGAAGTTTTGTGAAATACCAGACTAGTTACATGAAATGTGGCGCTTATTCTCGATTGCGAGAATTTATCAAGTGTGGATTTCTCCGCCAAATTGAGTCAGTCAGGAGCTGAAGCGTTTCAAACGAGCAGCTTTCTATGCTTGCCTTCTCAAAACGGCTCCTCTGGCTGATAGAGTGCTTTGGCGGATGACTTGAAACTTCATTTGATCAGCTGATGGATCTTTTCCTGAGAAAGTATCCGACCTCCCAAGCTGCAGATTCCGCAGCCGAACAGGATGAAAAAAACGTAGCATTCGATACATTATGACCCGGTTTCGGCGCATATCAAGACTTGCAGTGCCTAATTCCTTCAACCAATAGTCCTTGAGGATCGTCCTGCTTCTCCAAGAAACGGGGATTTCGATTTCCAATTTCCGAGGAGTGTCCCAGCATCTAGGCGCGCGGTTTCCGAAAACTTTCCTCAGCGCATAACTTTCTTTGCTCGTTTTCCCTTCTCATTTGTCTCCCCGGCGGGGCCCGTAGTGCACCTCACGCGAAACCGAGGTACCAGAAGGAATAGAAGGAATCCGATGGATGGAGTCGCGGCCGTAAGCGCATATGGTGGTAAAATGATCATCTTCAGGAGCTTTCGGCTGTTTACCGAAGACAATGGCACCTTTGTCGCGGCGATCTTCGTCCATCGAGCGCGTTTTAGAAAGAGAAAAAAAAAACATATGTTCGCAAAATGGAAAGGCGATACGCGGCAGAGTGAGAAAGCGGACAGACGGACAAACCGCTCAATGGCGGGATCCATTTTTGGTAAAGAAGATGGTAACGTTCGCTTGAGAAACATTTTTTCCGTCTCCTTACTTTCGCCTTGGAGTTCCAGCCAGTCCCTTAAATGAAGGTGGACTCTTTGATCATCTGGGCGCCAGGCACGGTCTATCTTGGAAACACTTCTGGAGGTTTAATCTTCAGACTTCGGTCTCAATCCTCTCCAGATCTACGGAGGACCGCGAGAGCGGAGTTCCTCGGTCCGCGTAGTTCATCGAGTTTTGCCCACGGGGATGGATAGGTACTAAACCATTCGTGTTCTGCTTTCCCAGAAAAAAAATGAAACTTGAATAATGCGGACGCGACAGTGATATGATCTATGTCGTATGCTTCTCCCATTCAGAAATAGGAGACTAGAGAAAGACGGCCCAGCCCAGAAACTGTGAAACTGTTTAACGACCGCACCAACGGGCCCGTTATTGCATTCATGTCACACAAGATGGGTCACACATTTCGTTTTTCGTTCAAAAACTCCTCGGGTCCTTGGTAGAGGAGTAGCGTTTTTGGGGTGATCAACATGCCACCACAAATTAGGCTGGAATGAACCCTCTTACCAAAAAAAAGATCTGCAATCATTTCGGGAACGTCGCACATCGAATCGAGATTCTTCCAAGAGACTCGCAGCTCAAATTGAGTTTTAACCCCACACGCTTATTCTTATCGATGACTATCTATCTCAGATCGTATTCCAATCTGTACCCTCAACTCTGGCATGAGCTCATCTGAGTTTTCGGCGCCTTCCCGAGGGAATACCGAATGATTCCTCTGGAAAGCAGCCGTCGATCCGGAAATCTGCAAATCTAAAAGAAAAAACTGCGCAGAACTGGTTTCGGAAATGATTTGTTCCATCACATCAATCCATTTAGTCTCGGAAAACAAAACGGAGCGGGATAAAAACTGAAAGCGAAAGAAGGAGCTCGAGGAGAAAACGAAAAGCATTCGGAAAGCTGGAAAAGGCACCGGAGGATTGACAGCCGACAAGAATCGTCGGACAGGTGTTGTCGTGCCTCGTTCCCCGTTTCGGTGGATGTTGTCCAGTGTCAAATGAAGGAGCGTTGCTGAGTGGAGAGATGCAAATCGCATTCCTCTTTTTTTTTCATCGAAAACGTTCTTCCAGAAGACTGTTTCGGGTGCGATCTGTTCAGTGGTTGAAGTGTTCATAGGAGCACCCTTCACGTAGGCGAATTTCGAAGAATGGTGTCGCTGTGTGCTCCTCTACTGTCGTCGTCGTGGTCGTCGTAGAAGTAGTCAGTCGTTGTCATTCCCAAAGCGACCGCTACTGCTGCCGCCACTGTTCAACGTTCGCCCGTCCGACTGACTGTCCGTCCGTCCGTCGCTCGGTTACTATTCCGCCGGCATTGGCTACTGTATCACCTGGTCGACCATAAGAACCTCGTTGTAACGAAACGAAAGGGAGGATACGAGCCGCACTTTTTCAAAAAACTCTTCCACGACAAAAGGACTTGTCAACTCTTCATGATCTGACTCGATTTCATTGCGCTGCCGACGACGACGACGTCTCACGACCGCTTTTGTCGTTGCGGCAATGCCCATCACCAACTCTGCGCTTGGCTCGAGTTTCTAGCGTAACTTCAGAAGCTCATGACACATTTCTTGTCTGTGGTTTAATCCCAGGTTCCTGTTTCCGATTCATGTTCTCGTAAGTCTCGCAGAGAACCTCGCAAAAATTCTTCCGGGAAAATTGCGGGAAACATTGCGTAGTCCTCGTCGTTTTCAACATTGAGGAGGTTTGCAAGTTCCCCAAGGACGCTTTGTTTGTCTCGGAAACATCGGTTCCGCTGGCGTGCCGGTGGGCCAGAAGCATCGATGACGAGTAATCCGTGGATTATCAATCAACACATCAATCTCCTTCGGAGACGTCGAACTCGTTTAAACCTTCACCACGACCGCCGACTGGCTGACTGAGTGAGTGAAGTATTGCTCCATCGGACCTGTCACGGCTCAAAAAGAAAGTCGTGCAGAACATCTGTACCCGGAAGAATCGATAAAGAAGTCGGAGTATCAACGACGGAGCTGCCCTTTGATCACTCGAAATATTCCATTTCCCATCCAGCCCGTCGAATAATTGCTCACCCCTTTTCCTCGCGGAATGTCCACTTGCCGACGTCGAAAGTATCTTTCATTCCCATTTTCTCTTTTCTTTCTTTTGCCAACGCCGAAGTTGTCTCTGATCGGTTCGTGGCTCATCAGTTCTCTCGCGTTCAGCTCCGTGTCAACGTTTTTTCTAATCGATCCCACGTTTCGCGATCAAGCACAGCCATCGATATCCAGCCAAGCAGCCAACGTCGGCGTCGTCGTGGTCGTGACTCCGAGATCTTCGGCTCGACGTTGATCGAGATTTCTGAGCGCGCTTTCGATTTTGCCTTCTCCAAATTCAAAAGCCGGGATTTTGACTCCGACTACCGGATTCCATTTTGTCGGCAGTGGGCCACACACAACGGAGCCCTAGTGAGCGGGGAAGCGAGCATTCCAATTTCTCAGATTGCATATCGTCCCCATCTGGAACATGTGTTTGTGTTTCGCATGATGACATGACGGCGATAACTGCGAGACAAAGCAACCTCTCGTCGGAACCGACGACGCGACGTCTCGGATCTCCTTCTGTTCTCTTTCGTTTTGAATTCTCTCCCTTTCTCCTGTTCCGATAACGATCGGTATGCAATAGGCCGGCTTTATAATTTTTCAAGAATTTCCGCGTTGTATGAGAAATGAGGTGACTCGAGATTAGATCCAGAGGGAATTCCGGAACCGCATCTACGTGCCAGTGGAACCTTTCCGATAAGTCGCAATTTGCGCATTCGATGCGATCCGGGCATCGGATTGCGAGCTTTGCTCGTACAAAACCATGTTTCAAACACTTTCACGTCGAATATTTCTTCTCTTCCGCCGATCGATCAGCGATTCGAGCCGTATGATCGACTCCGATGGAGCGAAGAAGCAGTTTTCGATGTTTTCGAGGGAGTGCTCTGAATGGGTTTCCATAAAAAAAAAAACAGTCGCGGTTTATGGCGACAAGATAAACGAAAACACTTTGTGGGCCGTCAGCTCATCGTAGAGAGATGAAAATCAGCCCCCGTCTCAGAATTTCCCTTCGATCAAGATTTGAACGCTTCCGTTACCAGCAATCGAGGTCGGTTGTCGGTGGTTTTTGCAACAAACTCACCCAAAACGTATCCTAAGAGAGGTGAAAAACAAATATCACCCGGAAATCCCCGAAAACCTGAGATAGGGTCCCAGATCATCAAATCGGATAAATAGAATCGAAGGTTACTGGTTCGAAGTCGAAGTAGACGCTGTATGTACCGGCTACAAAGAGTTCATCAACAGAGAGGCGACTTAACTTCGCTTTTGTTGTTGTGAAAACACGGTGTTGTTAGTTAATTCCGTCAGTAAACGGCTATCTTCGTTGGGAACATTGCTTCCAACAAGCTGCGAACCCTTCGCCCGGCATCGAACCTTATGCCAACCCGTGCTGGTCGACTTTCTCAAGCTTCGGTGAGAGAAAATCAGAATTTATTTCACTGTTAGGATTTCTGGAGCATTCCCGCATTTATCTGGCCACCGTATCATCATTCTCCCAGGCTACTTAACTTGAAGCTCGAGTAGCTGGTGTGAAATCATCCTACGCTCGCACGGGTCACCGTAGCCGTCGTTGTCGTCGACACAGCCGACTCTGCATTCAGAGATACTGTAGAAACAAGGAACGGTAACGCCCTTACCGTTTGCTTGCCCGCGCGTCCCTTGGAGCCACGAAACTAGACGGCCACCACTCTACAGCTTTAAATGAGCGGAGAATTCACATGCGAGCGGAAACCAGGTTTTTAGGTGTTTCAATATCAGCGACGTGTTAAAAATCGAGTGGAGCTACTCACTACGACTTCAGTATCGCCTCAATTATCTCTGGGAGAGTTCCGAAACTCCATCTCACAGTGAGACAAGGACTACGGTACTCGGGTGTAGTCGACCTGATTGAGAAGCTTTGGGAGCTCCTAACCTCAAAGATACTTTCTCTTTGTGGCAACCTTGATGGGTGACTATAGGGGACGTATTTCTGGGGACCTCGGGGAGACTGAAAAATGACGCTGCTCATCTGATGCGGGAATCCTCGTGGGTGGACAGGAGCGGACGGTGATAGTGTTCATCCCATGTTCCTCTACGATTTTTCGTTATTTTTCCTTCTTGTTTCCGGGCTCATCTCGTGACTACCTTCGTGAACACTGCTCCGAGTCACGAACTTCTCAAATGAGAGTCTTTTGTCCGCAGTGTTCGTCTCCGTGGGTGTGTGTTTGTGTGTTGAAGGATTGATGGTGATTCATTTTTGAAAGTTCTCGTTTTTTCCTCTTTGTGCGAAGATTTCCATCAGTGATCCGAAACGGATATCGCTCAATGTCCACTGCGTGAGCGCAAGCAGGCGATTCTGAAGTTGAATCAAGCTTTTAAAGCTTCGATAAAACTTCAAATATCACATCGATCGCGATTGATATCGAGCCATTGCCGCATGTAGCGTTTTCTCGCGGAACTTATCAGAATACCGCTGACGACCTGTTGGTCTTCTTCGTTGGGTCGGTGCGATCGTTCGGGTTTCAAATTCAAATCGATCGTTCCATACGAAATTCCCATCTCATTTGCTACCTCTGTGGTGGATATGCACGTTCTCAGATCATTGCCGCAAATGTACCGAAGCGTGTTCAGAAAATTCACGAACAACGAAGAAGGAAGAGAACAAAGAGAAAATAACTAAAATGGTGATTTTGTACCTACTTCCATTCTGAATGAGTTTCCAGCACGGGCAAAACCGACAGCGCTCCGCTTTGCTGTCCGCACTGTGGACAAATGAAAGTCGAATAACGGGTTTGAATTCTTGCTCCTCTTTTTGTGTCGCAATTTTTCCACGCGAACCAAGAAGAAAAAAACGAAGAAAAATACGGTAGCAGTAAGTGACAGTGCCGGTCATCTCAAGACTGCTCTTCCAGGAGACGTTGAACATATTCCGAAAAGTGTCTTTTCCGGTGCCGCCCTGTACGTGAAAACTATCATCGTTGACGCGTCGAACGAGCACAAAACTTCGGAGCATACACTTCAATGCACCTGGCTCATCTTCCAGAGCCATTGACAACAGTAAAAAAACTTCGCTCAGTCTACCATGGTGACAATGAGCTGTTCAGATATTTTGGTCAAGGGAGCAGAGTTCCGAGCGGAGTTTTTCCCGAAACTTTTTGCCTCAAGAAGACTAAATCTGATGATTTGATCCAGGGTCCAGATTTTTCGAACTCTTGGTCGGCGAACTTTTCAAACTCTCGGGAGCGGTCCTCTCTCGAAGAAGCCGGTTCTCAAACGCGGGAGCAGGCGAGGCTCGACGGCCCCAAAACCAAACGAAGGAACACAAAAAGAAAATTCCCGTCGGTCCCCGTAAGGCGACGTAGCTTTAATCCACCGTCGCTTCGTTGCTCGCTTCTATCTGTTCCCCCCGTCGCACAGTGGGGTATTCTGGCCCGGGGTGATCAAAAATATTTCCCGGTCTAGAAGTGTGGATATTCCTTTTGTGCTGGGTACTACGAGTCTCTCCAAGGATTTTGTACGAATTGGAATTCCCAGAATCGTGATTTTTTCATTTTTTCTCGATTTTTCCGTTTTACTGATTTCAGGAAATTGCAAATTATTGATGAAAATCGAGCCAGGTATGGCTGATGTGGAAGTTGCTCTGTCGAAAAGATGTCCGCTATAAGCTCCCGTTCGATGCCCCATGCATCGTTCGTGAAAAATGCCGTTTTTGGAAACCGGCCACAACATGGGAGTCTATGGGCGGACATGAAATCTGCCTGTAGAATCGAAACGGGGCAACATCGGATGGGGTCGTCCATGGGGCGAATGTAGGCCTGTCTCCCAGCTACAAGATGCGACGCGCACGGAATCTGTAGAAATCCGCATAAGCGAAATATCGCAGAAACAAGAAAATAGCCAATTCATCGGGGCTGGGACTATTGTCCGCCAATGAATCGACAGCGTTGAGCGGGGACCGCCTGTACATCTCCGGGGTGAAACTCGAGCAAAAGAAGGCAACGCACCGTATCTCTCCATGCCGTTAGATTCCACAAAGGGGTTGTTATGATCGAACATGCGGAACGCTTGGCATGTTGGACAGGGGCGTATCCAAGATTTTTTTTCGGGGGGGGGCCAAACTCGAAAAAAAGGCGAATACTCATGAAAGTTCACCAAGTCTACCCTTTCTACCTTGGAAACCCTTCCGAGATAGTATGAAACTGATTTCTTTGGGGGGGGGGGCATTGGCCCCCTTGCCCCCCCCCTGGATACGCCCTTGATGTTGGAGACAGCGAAACACCGGTGCGAGCACTTCGGACAGTATCAGAACGCATCAGCGCTTGACGGGCTGGCTTTTTACTTGTTTCTGCGATATTTCGCCTATGCGGATTTCGACAGATTCCGTGCGCGTCGCATCTTGTAGCTGGGTGACAGGCCTACATTCGCCCCATGGACGACCCCATCCGATGTTGCCCCGTTTCGATTCTACAGGCAGATTTCATGTCCGCCCATAGACTCCCATGTTGTGGCCGGTTTCCGAAAACGGCATTTTTTACGAACGATGCATGGGGCATCGAACGGGAGCCTATAGCGGACATCTGTTCGACAGAGCAGCTTCCACATCAGCCATACCTGGCTCGATTTTCATCAATAATTTGCAATTTTCTGAAATCGGTAAAACGAAAAAATCGAAAAAAAAAGAAAAAATCACGATTCTGGGAATTCCAATTCGTACAAAATCCTTGGAGAGACTCGTAGGACCCAGCACAGAAGGAATATCCACACTTCTAGACCGGGAAATATTTTTGATCAACCCGGGCCAAAATACCCCACTGTGCGTCGGTGCGTCCACGTACCTATCGCGATGGGCCGCGGAAAATTCTGCCGGTGCCGAATTCGGCGAGATTTCCGCACCTGCGGCGACAGTGGTCGCCCCCAAAAAAGTCGTGGAACTTCATCTAAACGAGTATTACACGCTTTCCTGTCGGTAGCGGCTCAGGGAATTTTCCCAACGGTGGGACATTTTACGCCACATCGACTTCGTCTCGTTCGTGTGCCGTATTCAAGGGACAATGCTACCGTCGCGCAGCGAACTGGGTGCGTTTCTTGCATCGAAACGTAGGCGCCAGCTCCATGACGTTGAATTCTCACCGCAGATCACGTTCGAGCTCAGCTCTAAAGGCACGTCTGCCGCTCCCGAAAGCTGTCCGCGCGGTCCCCTCGAAATAACCTCGGACTCACGGACTAGGACTTGCTAAGCTCGAGGTTCGAACCCCTTGTGATATGGGCCGTTTTCGGACTTTCGAGTCCGCAAGGCTGGTACATACTAGCTCATTTGGCTACGCGAGCCGTCGCGACGCGCTCGTTTTCGCATAGTCGTTTCAAAGTTTAAGCTGAAGTTTAAAAGCAATGTCAGAAGCAGCAGCAGCAGCAGAAGAAGACGAAGAAACAGTTGTTCACTGTTGTGGGGGTCTTTTTTTGTGGAGCTCGCCGTTGTTGCGTTTTCCTTGCCGCCACCGACGCCGAAGTGCGCGCCCGCACAGCAGAAGCGGTGGCGACGACGATCGCGGTGGCGGCGGCGGCGGTGTTCGACTGAAGAGTCAGAGGCAGCAGCAGCAGAAGCAACGGCATCGGCACCGTGTTCGGACACAGCACAGAAGAAGGAGCGGGGAATTTCAAATGACAGCGCACAGAAGTGGCGATCAGCGATGCGTTAAAACGACACCACAGCCTCCTCACTTCAGTCAACTTCGGTGAGGCCAACTTCGACTCCGAACGGGTCCGAGTTGTCTTTGACTCCAACTTTCGACTTCGGATGTTTGCCAAACACAAGCAATGACTTTTGTAAAGCAGCGAACTTCTTTCGTCCGTTCGCTCGTTTTTTGCTTGATGAATAGTAGATACTACTGGCCGATCTTTCATTGTACCGGCGCAGATCACTCGCTTGCATCCGAACCGTTGATAAAGTTCTCGGGAATCTTCACAAAATTTTCCAATCCGAAGTTTCCTCCGTTGTTTCCGTTCGTCGCCGTGGAAAGTTTCGGGTACAGAACGTCTGGCACAGAGCCGGCACATAAGGTTTCCAGGTCATCGAGAAGATTTTGAGGTTAGGGTGTCGATGGGTCGTTCCTGTGTTTGCCCAGGGTTTCAGCACGCTGACCGACAAACCAAAGCAAGAAGAATCCGTCAGAAGGATTTTCTCTGAAATCTCCGGTCGTCAGACCGAGATTTTTTCTCACCCAGGTACGCCGTCTGCGTCGATTAAAAGATCTACGAGTCCGTCTGTTGATTCGTTTAAGTAAGTCCATGCCTGAGGGCTAGTATGATAAGAGTGCTTTGTCGGAAGGTCGATCTGGGTGTTCCCATTCCTCGATTCGGGAAATTTCTCAAGCTTTCTTTAACTAAATTTTCTCTCAGAAAAAATCTGCCACAAATCAGGCTTCCGAGCACGGCAACGCGTCAAAGCCACGCAGGAAAACGGATGAAAAAGAAATCAGTTTGGATTAAGGGCTGAGAGGCTCCATGGTCCGTGTTTGCTCGAACAACGTTGACACGTCAGTGTCGTGAGCAACACGGATTCGAAGGAACAACTTGATTTCGATGTTGTT
Source organism: Neoseiulus californicus (assembly GCA_028455905.1). Classification (NCBI taxonomy): domain Eukaryota; kingdom Metazoa; phylum Arthropoda; class Arachnida; order Mesostigmata; family Phytoseiidae; genus Neoseiulus; species Neoseiulus californicus. Next base: position 5,528,020 of record JAMQGS010000002.1, on the reverse strand, counting down.
GGAATGTTTTTGTTTGGAAAAAAAGTCGTCTTGCGAGAATTTTCGAGCGAAGCTCAGCAGACCCGAAGATCGCTCAAGTATTGACCTCCCGTTGTACGAAGTTCTCGTAGAATGGAGCTCAACGTTGAAGCTTTTCCGCGCGGAAGCTTTTTTTGCGAAGATGCGGACTGAATCGAGTCTTCTCGCAAACGACCGACCAGTCAGACAGTCAAACTCAGTCGGCAGTAGCAATCAGTGAAAAATTTCAAACGACGAGATCGTGTGGAAAGCAAAAGTCGGAAGTCCGGTGAACGACTTCGATTTCGAGCGGAATTGCTGAGTTAACAAAACATGCCAATGAGCGGAAGAGTCAAACAGGAAGGACAAACTGCACAACGATATTGGGACCACATGAATCGAGTCAAGCTCGAGTCGGAAACGCTCTTTCAAAGAGGGAAGAAAAAGCCATTCGTCGCCGATGGTCACGATTCCGGACGTTTTCAAACATCCAGCCGATTTTCTCGACAACTGGCCTTAAGCAAAGCAAACAAGTCAGAGTAGAGCAGTCGGCGATTGCTGTCTTCATTCAGATCATCAAGCTCAGATCTCACTCGGTGACCGCCCCGTAATCCGCACCATCTCGACGTGATCGTGATGAGCTGACACAACTCCTTTCCTCCCCCTGTCGGGCTTGCTTCCCCCTACAAATGTCAGTGAGCCACTTCTGGACTGGACCGATCTCGTCTGTCAGTGAAAGAGTGATATCTGGTGGATGGGAGAATCCGTTTCCCTGCGGAAAAAGCGGAGAAGAAAGAAAAAAATGGAGGAAAAAGAGAAATTGAGAAGCTTTCTCCCGTTACTGAGTTGTCCCGAGCATAATGAGTTTAAGAAAACGGCAAACAAACGAAGCCTCTCAGATCTCGATGACGTTGGTGGGAATGTGGACGTTGGGCAGAAAATTGCCACGGGGTGGGAAGATGAAGAAAATGAAAGACGAGAGAAACTCCGCTGTTTTTTTTTCTTGTTTTAAAATGCCGTTTTGGAGTAATGGACCGTCGAGGAACCCACCCAAACTAAGTTCGCTCTTTCGGATATGAAGCTGCTCCCTGTGCTTGTTGGGAGAAATAGGATCCCGAATCGTAGATAAATTTATTATCTTTTCGCACGTTCGTTCAACTTGTTGGATTTCTCTGGGAACCATCAGAAAACCCCGAATCATATCTACGGCACCTTTTGTTTGAGCTGGGAGGACGCCGGACTCAACGATGTCGGAGTGGGAACCCTCTGTTCCGGTTTTAAGCGAATTCATCACGGGATCCGAACTAGCTTGTGGTCGGAGGAAGTTTCTTAAAAAACACTGGGGCACCACCGTGAAGCGTCATGAGTCGGGATTCTCAAAAACAAGATAATGTCAAAATCCCTCAATGAAGGACAAGCTGATTCGCCTTTGCTCCAGTTCGTGCGGTGGAGATTTAAGGAGACGAGAAGGAAAGTGAGAATTAAAAACAAATATTCACAGAGCTTCACAGATGTGAAGAGGAAGAAAAAAAAGCAGACAGCGAGATGAAAATGGAGTGATTCCCGAAAACAAAACTCGCTCAAGCTCAAAACGAAAGCCGAAGCCGCATCACGACCACTCGTCTAGGAACGACAATATTTGGGAATGTTTTTTTTTATCCTCTACCCGAAACCTGACGCCTCTCGGGTTCGTCAGCGCCGGGAGGATTGTCACTTTATCTGAATTTTCTAAACTTTCTTCCCGAACAAAATCTTCCGTCGCCGCCGTCTTCATTCCTCTGCTTCGTATTTATTTTTTCTCAAACGTTCTTCCATTTTTCCCTATCGATCAATCTCCTGCTTCCTCGCTTTCCATCGTGTGTCCATTTACCCGACTTTCCATCACGTTTTTCTCTCCCAACATCTGACGCAGCGACTGAAATTGAGTGAGAAAAATCATTATTTTTTATTCTCCTTATGCATTTTCCGCGTGCGCGTCAATCTGATAGATTGTGCCGAGTTTACCTCGATAAATAGCATCATAAGAAAAGCCTCCAAAGAACTCAATCTGAGCCGTCCGAGCGGCAGGAAATGAAGGCCTTCTTATTTGGACGGATTCTTCAGCTGGCGCGTCGTCCGACCGACCGCAAGTGAGTGACCAAGATAAAGATGAGAATCCGCGCCACTCGGATTGTTCATTCAATCCGTCCGGCATTCGAGTCTCCGGATCGACATTCGGCTCTGGGGAGCAACCGTTCAGACAATCGAGGCAGCTCAACAAGCTCACGTTCTATTCGAGAAATCGAGATTTCGATAAGATTGTGGATTATTTCATGACAATCACTTGAAACCTACAGCGTCGGGCGTCGCCGAACGAAGTGACGCCAATCGAAATGACCAGGGAGGCGTTTTGGTGGTAACTGACATCGTTTGATGGGTTTATAGATCGTAGAAAGTGCGAGTTTGATTGAAGACAATGGGAGTCCCACAATGAAGGGTTCCACCTCACTATCTCGCTGCGTGCTTCTCACGCCCGTCAGAATCAAGCTATCAAAATCCAGAAGCTAGAAGCAGTGGCACCGAAGGTGGTGGTGAGGGCGGTGGAAGTCCACGACGATCCGGGATCCGCAATAAATATCTGACGGATAGATGGATGGATGGAGGAGTTCGTGCCCGTCGTCGAGGGATCTCTTCTTTTTCTGAAACAAGAGACTTTTTTCCCCTATCATCATCACCATCATTACTATCATTTCCGTCATCACCTTCATCATGATCTCCCCACGCGCGTCATCGCTCTTAACACCGGGATCATGGATGCCTCGTCATCATCATCATCCTGGATGCGTCCAACCGTTCAAGCTTGCTCAAGTCTGGCACAGGGCTGCGGACGCACTTGAATCAAAACAGGACGATCGAAAGCTGACACAAAAGCCGCTGTTGCTGATGCTTTCATTAAACAACGAGATCGAAGCCATGCCCTACTCTGCTTGAGTCGAAACGCCTCCACCTCACCGTCCGCTCCTACAAGCTCCGATTGGGAGGACAATTCCAGGTGACAGCGATTCCCTATTCGGACATCGACAACTGAAGTGTTGACAAGTACTACAAGAAGAACAACGGTTGCGTTGTTTGGAGCGTCTTGTTATCGGGAAGCGTTTTCCGAAGATTATCGTGGTTGTCGTCAGCTCCGGCGTTAACCTCGATATTTATACTCTAGAAACCTCGATGTTTAGTCGAGCTCCTTTGGAAATGATTACTTGTTTGTTAAGCAGTCGTTGCCAAACACGTCGCGTCGTCCGGTTGAGCGTGCAGAAATTATCCGTATTGTTGACGAGCGTCAGCGAAGCATTCGGATGAATGTCTAGATATCGAGCGTCCGACCGACCGCATTATTTGGTCGTGTGAAGATGCAATTTTTTGCCGTTTTTCTCGTTCATTCATTCATCCGCTCGCCAACCGATGTTGTCCCTGATCCGTTCCGTTATAAAAACGATAGATACCCGAAAGAAGCACTATGCAAGCGCTCGATGTGGCAAGAATCTGCAGTTTCTGCAGAGCATAGCTCGTGCTGTTCACAGCGCAACGCACGCTACCGCTACTGCTGCTAGCCCGCACACGAGACCGAGGGTCCGAATTCTTCAATGAAGCACGGTGGCTTCCTTGAAAGCAGAGGCTTCAAACTGTAGTCAGTAGAAAATCCAGAGTTTTCGTCCAAAGTTGTCCGTAGGAGGTTCAGGCTCTTGTTCCTGCCCGGTCTTGCAGATGTGCACTGAAGTTGTCGACTAGCCGCTGGGCCTGGGAAAGCCAAGAGCGACACTATGAGCCCGTCAACCAGTTCGATGAGTCCCTTCGGGGCTCAGCTGCAGTATCGTCGTGAGAATGAGACGATAATGGAACCTAAGCCTCGCCCATCGATACGCATATCTCTCTGGACGAGCAGGAACACGAACCGAATGAGTTTCGTGAATCCGCCCCCGCCCTGAACAAAAAATCGGTTGAGGATCACCGAGAAAATGAAGAAGCTGGAAAACAGGGAGCGATAGACGAGCAAGCGGACAAGGCATACTTAAGAAGCGCTGCCTACTCGCGTGCCGTTTGCTCCTTCGTCCGATCGGGCTGGTTCGCGTCTCGTTCCGTTTTTGTTTCGTTTTTCCTTCTCATTTGAGTGAAAACTGATCTCCTCATAATCATCTCGCGTTTCCCTCGTCTTCCTTGTCGAGCTGCGTTCCAGTTAGGTTCGACTCTCGCTTTCTTCGGCGATGCCCGCAAAGCTTCCGATGGTTCCATCCAATATTTGAAACTCTTCGTTCCTCCTACACTTCGAGTGTTTTTTTTGTTTCGAGCGAACTTGAAAATCCTCGCGCGACACTGCTGACTTGAACTTTGGGAATAGAAGCGGTGCTTGAAGCGAGCAATGCTAGTGAGACTTTCTACCCTGCAATCTGACGGTCCGTTGGTCAGTCGGTCGGTCGGTCGGTCAGTCTGTATATATGAGTGAAAACTTTCCGAAAATCTTGGTAGGAAAAAACTTGCTATCAAAATCGTAGCACATCAAGAGCGCAGAAAATAGAGCTGAGTGCATCCGAAATCTGGATCAGATTTCGCCATCAATTAAAACACGCTTCAGAGGTTCGGTCGTTCGGTCGGAGGAAAGCGGCCCGCGGCATTTCACTTTCTGGAAGAAACGAAACGCGACGGAAACATGGGAGCAGCCTGATCTTTCTCTCAATATCGGGCAAGCTAGAGGAACAACAAAAGCATTTCTTGAGAACCGTTGCACATAAGGTCTTGCCAGTGCTCTGAACACATTGTGACGAAGCCGCCGGAAAATTTTCCCGATATCTTTCATAGTGGAACTTTATGGCTATTATCCGTTCGGATCAAGTTCCAATTCCGTTTGTATTGGAGAATTCTTCTTCCTTCCGAAAGTCTTCCCAATTCATCGATTTTCGAGCTTTCAGTCGCCGCAAACGTCAAAAGCCGAAATGTGCGGCGAAAACGAGATCTGGCGAGTGGCTCGGCAGGAGTTGCACCTGCGCTGGAGGAAATGGAGTAGCGATTGAAATGCCCGTTGACAACAACCGTCCAACTGAGAATATTCGGAAACTGCAGCCAAAACCCGCGGCAAATAAATCTAAACATAACGTGAGCTCATCATCAACCCGAGCAACCGACCAACTGGCTGTCCGACAGACAGACAGGCACAGAAACTCAGCTTGGAACCAGGCACCTAGTCATGGGAACCCTCGGTGAAAGTTGTAGACCACCGCAAACTCAACACACCATCAGAGCGAGTGGGTGTGGTTGATGAGCAAGCAGATACACGGTCGGAATGATCGAGCAACTTACTGGTTGGGCGGCTGTTTCTCTCCGTTCTTACAGCCCAAGTACTCCACCAGGTTTTCCCATGCTCGGTGCTCGTTTGAGTCATCTGACAATGTAACCAGCAACCCTTTCATCATCGATTCCCATGTTTCAACTGAGTTTCTTCCGAGACATACTTTCGACATTCTTCGTCCGTCGTGATCTTCGCGAAGAGTTCTCGAGAAAAAAAAATAACCAATGTCTCGACCAACAATGACATCCGCGCTTTAGTTCCTCTGTTTCAAAGACGATCTCCTCAAAATCTCCGCACTTCGAAGTGACGTCTCATTCGATCGAGACGAAGCCCATGATGGAATGCTCCAATTTTGCTCTACCTGCCTACAATGAAGGACTGAGCAGGATGATCCCAAGTTAAGAAGCCCTTCTATCTTCATTCGGGATACGTTTCGATTGTGCGCAAATATCGCCGTACCGTGGAGTTTTTTTTTCGCCTGAGCGCCATTAGTTTTTTTGTGTGCGTAGATTCGGTGTGGGAGACCAAGCATGTGTGTGTGGCATATCTTCTTTTTTTTTCTCTCCCAATTCTCTGGTGCATCATGGATGAAATCTGTGGCAAGCAGTCAATGGCTCGTTCGCAAGTCCTCTCCATGAAGTTGAGTCGAAAACGAACTTTTGCTCGAGCTGCCGCGCAGCTAGGCAAATGAGCGGGGGCCCGTGTCAATTTGAAGAAGCACCGCTGGATATGAGATGGTTCCGTCGCGTGAGTAGTGGAGACTCCCGCAGGTGCTGCTCGTTACCCGAAGACTGGGTCACTAAAATGTTTTTGACAAAATCTGACGGCCACCAGCGATTCGCTACCGTAATGCTGATCTATCTGCACAATAGCTCGCCGTGTTCTTCTTCACAGCGAAGGGGGCATTTCAGAGCAGCATCACGTTCCCACAATACAATGAATGCATCGGGGAGCTGAACACAGAGCTCAATGCCCAGGATACGTCCGTCGGATCCAAATCTAGTTCATCATAAGTGCTTATCGGGTTTGATCTCGACTTCCCGCGGAAGCTTCCGAAGCGAATCTTCGACCTCTATTCTGGCATGAGGAGCCGCAGCCCTGAGCGCAGTTCTTTCATGGAAAGCTCCGCCATGGGAGCAGTCTTCCCACGGTTGGAGACCCAAAACCGGGAGTTTTGCAGTGGAAACAACCGGTTTTCGACTAAAAATCGAGAAAAAAGACAAACAAAGAGGAGCAATTACTGTCAAGCCGCAGTGTGGACGATTGTTTGGGATAGTATGGTAGTCCATTGTAGTACTCAAGCTGAACGGCATCAATATACCAACTGTGGCAAATCGTATCCAGGGCTACATTTTCCGCGCGACCGTCCTCGGTAAGGTGTAGACGCGTAGTAGCTCTTGAAGACGGTTTATTTTCGAAATCTGTTCGCATTCCCTGTTTTCCATGATTTGTTTTCCCTTGCTGAAATAATTTCCTCCGTTGATCTGTTGCATTTCTGTGCTTTTCCCAGAAAGATTCGGTCTTCCGACGCGGGCTTCGAGAAAGCTGAATTCTCCCCAGCCTTCTTTTTTCGGAAAATCTCACGCCGACCGCACAAATCACTGTCGAGTGTTCCGTGCCTGAAATTATAAATGGCTGAAGCACGCTTTGCATGACACAGAAGCGAAAATGAAAAGGCAGCGCTCAGAATAAAGAAACGTTTTTGAACAAAAGGTCCAATACCCGACTCGCGCAAACGTGGTTCACGGCTGCATAATTAGGAGTTGCATCGATTCGACACCCATCGTATTCGTCGACGGAAGAATCGACGAAAAGCCATCATCATCATCATGAACATAAATCGGAATCGATCGGACAAGGAACACAGAGTCAACGATGTTGATGCATAACTCGACGCGCCGACGATAAATTTCCATCGAGTTTTCGAGTATTCGGCTAATCTGTTTCGATGTGGCGATTTTGTTTTTCGCGTTGCTGTTTGTTCTCTGCTGCTTTCTGGTCCGCCTGGTTTCCGTTCCGCCGCTCTCCGCTGTCAAGATCAAATACATCTCAAATACGCAGCAGTTCAGAAGCTTTAGGCTGTGAAGCAGAGCAGATCGTTGCTGGAGGCTTCAACAGCGTTACAGTGCGCCAGAAAACGGCGGCGCCGTGAGTTTTCAGTCCCGGCATCGCCATAGGCAAAACCAGCTCCATGTTGAACAACGCTGGGACGGTGTCGGAACACCTCCGATCTTTTCAATCCGAGAACTTCAGTATCGAAGCAGAGCCAGAGTAGTGAGGTTGAAGAGTGAATAGTGGTTCTTGACAGAAAGTCATTCAAACAAAGTCTACGCAGCATTGTGCGACAAATGACAACTGTTCCTCTGAGTGAGGAACTGAAAAAGGAGCGAAGAAGACGCGAGGGATTCAAGAAAGAATTCGATTCAATTTAAGCTGCAGCGTTTCCGAAAGAGCTCGAGCTCGGCTCGAAGATCGGGCAGCTGAAGAACTCGTGCGAATCTTTGGATGCGGATGTAGGGACTACGATTTCCAGTGAACCGCGACGACGAGGTCGATAGAATTTCAATTGAAGCGATGCCATTACTAAATCAGCTCGCGCAACCGTACACTTTCTGTAGTTTGCTTATGCATGGGGATGACCGAAAAGGAAAATTCACGATTGGGGTCTATTGACCATGCACTCGAACAGAATCCTGAGAGGTAACGGCTATTACAAGCGGAACATGTGCCCGAAACAAAAGTAATTATTACTTCTCATTTGAACCGAAGCTATTCGACGACCGAAGAAATTTCACGGTGTGCAATTCATAAGCCACCGTGGAGCACAGATTGAGCTGACCGCAGCTCCGGGCCACTGCTTCTCAGTATCCAGTAGATACAGAATCATTTTCTTCGCTCATTTTGCATCGTTTGCCGTTGATTTGATTTTTTCCCCGTTTCGGTTCCCGTTGTCGCCGTCGTCCATTTACTTCCTTCCTGCGGCTCCGTGAAAAGGTCCGAGAACGCAGAATAGGAATGCAAACACAAACTAAAACGAAACCCGTGTCGACTCAATGAGACTCGTTATGGCGACGACTACGACTTCTACGACGACCGCGTCGGCGGTGGCGGCGGTGGAGGCAGCAGCGAGCAAACGTCGAGGAAATATAAAAAGTTTTGCGGATTCGAGCCGGGCGATGATAGCTTCCGATATTTGGCGGTGGTTTTTCCGGATCTGTTCTGAGGTGCTGTCTGCTTTGATTCTTCTTTCAATTTTTCTCCCTTGGTCACAGAAGACCCTTCACAGCCGCACCACCTGTGAGTGAAGCTCCTGCTACCGCGACCACTTTCGCTCGCAGGAAATTCGTCCGCTCTTCAAGCATGATCGTAACATGTCAGACCAAAGAAAGGAGAAGCGAAAAAAAAAAAAGAAGATCAAATCCAAATGCCATATGGTTTTCAATTGGGCGCATCATCGCGACGACGCTCACTTGCCTACCCGGTTGCGCACTTTCTCGTCGTCGACGTCGTCGTCAATCACAAAGCCAGCGAATAATGTCAACTTTTTCTGCTGCGCGCGCACCAGAAGACGGACGAGAAAACTTAGAATAGGTGCTGCTAGGTTAACGACAACGGATCCTTCTTTTTTTTCTCCGCTCCCGTGAGAAACGAATCGGATCATTCGGATCAGCTGTTGGAGGTCAATGAGGTCGCCGCGCAAGAAGCGACGGAAACTCGAGGGAAAATGAAGTCGGAAAGGAAAATCTGACTGAGAGGAATCTATCGGCCGTTCTCGCTTCAAACGTCGAAGTTAAAGCCGACGCTCCGGGTCGACTACTGCGGTTCTCCAACTTGCGGCTCGGCTTTTATTATGCGGAGATGCCGTGGCGCCGCGGTTTCATCATGTCTTGCTCTCTTTGCTCCGCGGACCGAGTGTACCGAGCAGAACTTTTGCGATCCACGATCGATAATCATCCAGGTGGTAAGCTTGCCGCCGCCGGGAGGACAGTTGGGCAAGCTGGATCGATCAAAGGAATAGGGCAGCTAGCGGAAGATTCGCGAAAAGAAAGGAAAAGTTTATGCCGTCGAATATTTGGCGTCCGAATGCGATCAGCTCGAGAATCGTTGTCTTGACGGCCGGAGACGACGATCATTCCGTTTCCTGTCCCCAAAAACAAAGCCGGCTCTTCGACAAACCGCTGCCCAAATGTCCTCTTGGGACGAGGCTTCAAATGTCGCTCGCTCGCGATCGTCTAAACGATCCGCATTGAAAGTTTGGACAAGCATGGGCCATTTTAAACGTTGCCGAGCTCAGCCAGAATCCGAACGAGCAAATGCTGTGTCGAGTCTGAACCGCTGTGAAACATTTCGGATTTGCTTCTCCGATGCTCTGTATCTGATAAGTTCGTCTTTCGGCGTTCACTGAAGTCCTCTTGCTCTACAACGTCGGTTGAGTTGGACTGGTCGAGCTGTTTTCCCGCTCCGCGTGCTCGTCTCCGATCTGAGTAGATTAGGGATGGGGGTTGAACTTCGTTCCGCTCAGTTTTCTGTTTATTCTGTAAGACCTGTCATCATGTCAACATTAGCGTTGAGCTGAAAGTTCCGGCCCGCAATTGTTTCACCACGGTGGAACATCGCGGAAAAGCCAGACATGGCGAATGTGGGAACCTGCAGAGTCGAAGCCTTAGGATTTGGGAGGAAACAATTCCTCGCCCCCGATGGTAACCGATGTCCTCGCTGAGTGAGGTCTGAGGACAGACAGACGGACAGAAGGCTCGCGGCTTGTCGGGACGAGCTGGGTACAGTTCGATTCTTCTCTGATTCCGCTTGGCGATCGAGCAACGAACAAAAAACTTGGAGAAAAACACTTGGATGTCAGACCGAACTACGAGCCCAGATAGCGGACCGAATTCAATAAATTGGTATCATTTTCGTCGGACCGCTTCTAGATGTTCCAATGGGCGCAGATGCTCCACTCAGGAATTTCACGCTTAGCTGCGGGGGTGAGGTAATTTGATTCTTATTCTTCTGGACTTCTGCTCTGTGACCGCTGCTGCCGTCGCAGCCAGCCGGAAATTCCGCCATCAGGGCTGCTGCGACGCATCGCGAAAACCTTGCGAAGCATTTCTTGACGCACATGCTCTCTGAATCAACTCGGACTGCCTCGATTGGATAATCACTCCGAATGTCCAGGATTCTTGCTTGAAGGGGGCGACTCTTCGTTATGGGTGGGGCGATTCGACACCCAGGACACAGAGCAATGGGACCTTCGCCCCCACCCCCCTTGAACACGCCACTGCTCCGAAACGTCGCCGAAAACTCAGTTTTGCTCGAAAGCTCTATTACCGGAACCGATCTCGTGCATAAAGAGATCGGCACGATATTGTCGAGAGTTGTCTAGGCTGAGTTGGGCTAGATCACATATCGGCCGTTCCGATTGCTGGTCATATGGTCAAACTGTTGGGAGCTCTATTTTGTGTTTGCCCGTCGGCGGCTTGCCACAAGGCAATCGACTCGATCCGAACGACAGCGAGCGCCGCGCTGTCAACGTAATTAGTCGCGACCGAGAGAGAGAGAGCTGAGCGAGAGTCAGAAATAATATGAGAATATGGGGATGTCAGCGAGAGCCCAGTGTCTTGAGCGGATGGGTTTTCGAAAGAGCAGTGGCAGGAACCGCCCGTACACTGCTTTTAAGTTCAACGCCAAAAGTAGCACTCGGCGAAAGGCGGTCTGTAGGCTGTGTCTCGTGATGGAGACGAAGGGTTCGCAGCGGAGACCATCGGCGCTCTCCGCATCTCTGCTGACTCTCTTCGCATCCCTGTGGACCCTCTTTGCATCCCCGGGACTTCTCTTCGCATTCGGGCTGATTCTCTTTGTGGCCCTGTAGACTCTCTTCGCATCTGTTCAGGCTTTGGTCGTAAAGATGGAGATTCCCTTCGCAACCGCGTAGACTCTCTTCGCATCCGAATGAACTCTCTTCGCATCCGAGCAAACTCTCTTCGCATCCGAGCAAACTCTCTTCGCATCCGAGCAAACTCTCTTCGCATCTTTGTCGACCATGACTTCCCTTCCGTCGACTGTGATAGAGCGCGATGGAGGCAGGCTCTGTCCAAGAGTAAAACGCCATGGCTAGTTACGTCGCTTTGCTCTTTGAGGACTATCTTGCCGCGAAGCAATCTTGAGTTTGCTCGCCTTCCAAGACGATATAGAAAAAAATTTGTTTACGTCACCGGACGATTCCACAGATTTCGCCGATTTTCGTTTGCAATTGCATTTCTGGCTCAATTTTTATCGGCGAATGTTGAAATCCGCAACGAGGGTTGTACGTCTTGCCATCGCGTAGAGCGAAGATCGCCAGACCGATCTCAGGCGGGATCCCTCCCGACTATTTGGAACGCAGGTAATCTGCCCTACCAGTGGACAAATTTCGAATCTAAATAAGCAGTTCCAAAGCAAATTGCGTTTTGGAGTTATCGCAGCGACAATCAGCGAATAGGATCGTCAACGCCTCAATTCTCCAGCTAACGGAATGATATGAAATTGTCTCGGTTTCGGTCGACTTCACTCGGTTCGAAGTGAGTGGTAAATTTACCTTAAATGGACAAAAACTCCCTCCTCAATTCTACTTTGAAGTCTGCCGCCCTGAGGTCGAAGCTCTGTCGTATTGGGAATCGGGGATTTCTCACCTGGTTAGAAAATGTATAACCTGGGGAAGAACGGCGAATGAGCGTTAGAGAGACGAGAAAGATCAGCGAGTTTCCTTCTCCGCAAGAAAAAACACACTTCATCATCCATCTAGTCTTGGCTTGCAGTAATAACCTTAGGCGTCTGAAACGCTCTCTGAATCAAATACGCCTAGCTAATGTCTGAAGTTTGTTCCAGTCCTCAACATGCTTCTCATCTATCACTTCGCGCTAGCTCCTCTATTGACGTTTTCATCAGCACAACTGCAGGTGAGTGTCCTGGGATTTTCGCACATGACGGATTTCACAGCGTTAAAAAAGCGGTAGAAGAATTGGCTCGTTCCACGGTTGGATGGAACTGAAAATTATCAGAGGACCTGAAATCAATGCTCTCTCTCAAACTATCGGAACAATTATCCCGAACCCGTGCTCGAATACTATAACGAGAGCCTGCCACATTATTTCCAGATCGGAGATGACTCACAGCTAGGACTTTCCCAAATTCCCACCGCTTTTCAACGTCGCTCAAACGACGCGGTGAGTTTCCGCGCGGGAGAAACAGATATTATTATCGACCTGCTCCATGAATTGCCCCTTTCATCACAAGCTCGGACCGGAGTTCTAATCGTGGAATCATGCATTCTCTTCCAGGACGCACAAAAAGAGGCGAAGTTCATTCGGCCTTTCGGGTTCCGGCGACCGGTGATCATTCGACGACCGGTCGTAGCAGTCGCTCCTAACTACGGCACCAATGCTCAGCAAGTCCCCGTCAGACCGATCAGACCAGTTATTGTTAGGCGACCCCTGCGACCCTTCCGTCCGTTGCGGCCATTCGGCATGAGACCTGTGGTGGGTCGACCCCTAGTTGGTCGACCTGTCGTGGGTCGGCCCCTTGTAGCTCGACCCGTGATGAGCAACGTTCAAAGACCGGTCTACGTTGGTCAGTCGGCAGCACCTGTACGGAGTCCTGTAGCTCCGCTTCCCCGTCCTTTTCCGCAATTGAATGCCAACTCCGGACGCTTGCCGGACATCGAGCTCCGGACGCAGGAGAGGAGGAACTTCAAACAGGAGCTTCAAGAAATCAAAAAACCTCTCCTAAAGATCCTCAACAACGGCGCCAAGATTGCATTGCACAAGGTTCTCCAGAAAGCATCCGAACCAAAAGACCCATCTTCGCAAAAGCCCAAGGGATCACAAGTAGGCCTCGAAGAGGTCATCAACGGCGCTGAAGTGATTCTTCGTCACTACCTCGAAATGAAGAATTCCAAAAACAAAACCGCATCAGCGCCGCAGAAGCGTGCCGACAATTCAAGACTATCAACTGTGTCGGACACCTTCTTCTCAAAAACCACGAAGCCGACCACCGGATCGAATGTCCACAAAACCGCCGTCACCACCACATCGACGACCACGAGCACAAAAAGACCGTCGATGTCGACCACAAAACCCCAAGCCTCGAAAAGCGCCAAAACCACGGCCAGGAATCACGCGACCAGCACAGAAGAGCCAACGGGGGACCAGTTCTCGCATGTCCGTTCCACTGCAGTGCCAAATCTCCTGAGCCCGTGGCAGTCGTCGAACCTTTTGAACCTGATCAAGAACAGTCCACTTTACAACTCGATCCAAAGCTCTGTCTCGAAGAGCTCTTCGCAAGTCAATTGGAAAGCGACGAACGTGTCCTTGGTCAACGCGAAAATTGTGAATGACACCAAAGGGCGTCGGATGGGTTACATCCCCTCGGCGTGGTACTCCGAAGATTCTGACGAAGTCTCGCGAACATCTCCGGCGAAGGTAACCCTGACCCCTCTCGACTCGACAACGCCCGTCCCGTTGCGGCACACTTCCCGATCCGAAGCCGGAGTAAACGGCGGCAGCTCCACCGAGACCGTTTTGTCTTCGAGTGAGGAGACGCCGATATCGGCGGAGAAAGTTGTTATGACCACCAAGGCGCGACCGGTCGATTCGAGCTCAGAAGAAGTGTCTCAACACCGGTTGGTGGTTGTGGGCGAAGGATCCGCGAAGCCGCTGCTCTATTCCTCGTCGGATGAAACCCGATCTGAGGAGGTGCCGCTCTGGGTGTTGACGACGAGGAAGCCGACCCACTCGTTTGGGTTTGGTCATTCAGTCGTCATCAACAATCACAGGGCGCCATCTCAGAACGGCGTGAAGCGAAGACGCACTACGACAACGACGAGAAAACCTCAAACGACGACATCTGCCGAAACCAGTCCTTCCGAAGCGCTTTTGTTCTCCACGACGACGCCCGCTACTTCAAATTCGAGATTCCCTCTCGAAGTCTTTGATTCTGACGATTTCAACACGACCATCGTCCACCAGAACATAATCACCATAGCGAAGCCAACCCGTCCATTCGTGGTCACGCCGACGAAGAAGTACACGATCAAGCCCAGCTACACAACCTCGCAAGCATCCTCTCCCTCGCAGGAGGTTACCGTGGCAGATTGGGACGAATCCGACGAGGATGCGTTCAACAACCGAATCCCTCAGGAGAGCAATCCGACTCCTTCTCGAGTCAAAGCACCAAGCTCGACGACTCCTATGCCTCCCACCGCCCACTCGGCTTCATCCAGCAGTCAAAACAAGAAGAAACAACCCGTGAAGAAAAATGACGGCACCGCCGTTGATGTCACCACCCAGAAACCGTGGGTTGCGAACGCCGAAGCTCAATATGCCAACAAACCAATCACGCAAGTGCCCGCGATTCTGAACCCTTTTGGTTCTGTCATACAGTTGTTCCCGAACTCCATTTTTCGCATTTTGCAAACCATAGGCGGACTCGTCTTTGCGCTACCTACCTTATTGACCTTCGGGTTCATGGCCGCGATGTTGTTGGTGTAATGAAAGACTAGGGATACGATTGAATGAGCGAGTGATTGAGGGCTGTCGAGTGTGAATGACTTCTGCCCCCAACTTAAGTTTTGGACTCCGATTCCTGGCTCAATAATTTTTTTTGAGCCTTCGTTCGGACCAATATCCGTCGCCTGGAGCGACACCTGCTACCTTTTCCTACTGCAATTGTTCAATTTTGTGCAAGTCTACAATTTCGTTCGTTTTCATTGTGAGCGTGCAATGCCCAGTGATGAAATGTTGTGATGCTACTCAACTGTGATCTAGTGATATAACCGTTGTGATCTTTTAGATTATAGAGTACTTCCATCTACGAGTGCTCATCTATTTATTCCGAGTCGGGTCTTCACTCGAAACGTAGGAACTCGTCTAACTTATTCACGCGTTCCTCCATAGGACAAGAACTGTAATTAGCTGCCCGTGCCCGGACCTCTTATACCGGAGTTTCCCATTCACTGCAATGCTTTTGCTCGTATCTCTTTGAATTTAGTCAACTTGGGTTGTTCCATTCCAGTAAGCAGATGTTTCATGTAGGCGATGATCTCTTCACTTCAATTTAAGCATACATGCAGTGAATGCTCGTTGTAGAATAACGCCAAGCTAAGAGAGAGAGGAGGGAGAAAGGACAGTCGGACGTGTCGAGTACATGAGACATTTTGTTGCGGTCCATGATACTCGCTCTTTACTCGAGCAACACTCTTCTCTGTTAGATCTGCTATTTATTTACTATTTGAAGAATGAATAAAGTATTAATATTGAATATACCCTACTTCGAGGGCGGAAATATCATCATTTCATTCGAGCTCCCGTTCGTGGCCCCGACGCTGCGATGAGGCACAGCGCGCTCCGGGAAGTTCAGATAAATCTACCGGATCGTGTGGATGAGGAGAGTCTATCTGAGAATTGCCGATTCTCGCTTCACACAGACGATGACGATGACACTAAGGATATCGCAGGAACAACGAAGAATTATTCCCAAAAATAATGTGTGCGCGGAAGACCGGTAAAGCTGGTAAAACTGGTAAGACTGGCAAGACTGGCAAGACTGGCAAGCCGCGCGACAAGCCCTGCTCGGATCATGACGCCGTCCTCGAGGCTTACCCGCCACCGCACAAGGATCAAGAGGACGAAGATCCCGTCTTGAAGCTCTACATGTCGTTGATCGGTTCAGAAGTGTTTGCTGTTCTCGTGGCGAGTGGTTTGAGCACCGGTGTTTATTACCTCCAGCTGCTCAGAACAATAGTGTGGTCTCAGCTTTTCACGAACTGTCTCATTGTGGTGGTCATGATCACGTCTGACGAGAAAGGTGGGACTTGCTTTCCCTTGTCGAAGTTCTCTCTGTTTTCGATCGTTGCTACCGGCTTCCAAGACCGGCTTCCCATAAGAAACGGTGACTGACTCCATGTAATCAACGTTCTTGCAGGAGTCCCCGTTGTATACGAGGTGATGCACCACCTTGTCGCATGCACGCTAGAAACCATAAGCATGTTCTTCATAATCGAAGCGATCTTCATATCTTTTGGGAGTTTCGTGCTCGCTTGTTTAGTCCTTGGAATGTTGGCGATGTCATATATGCTTCTATCCTTGATAATACCAAACGATTCGGACTCTCATAACTCGAGTGTGAGAGCGAAACTCGCGAAGTCTGTTCGTTCTAAACGCATCAAGGGTGGATGGGTCGGAACCGGATATACGTCAACGGAATCGCGACGAGGACCCACGGTGGCCATAGCCGACAATGTATAGCTAGTATTGGTCTTTTGTACAAATTACGTATTGGTTGTGTTTTGTTGTCGAGGAAAGAAAGAGCATTCTCAACGTCAAGCCCGACAGAATGGAGTTTTGATTCGTCTCGTCACAAGTGCAACACATCGCATTCATAAACACGCATGAGTTCTGACGCCGATGAGCTGCGACATTGAGCCTGAAGCTCCTCTGTGTTCTTCCACTCTCCAGAACGGTCATCAGGGAGCACGTAGTTTTCTGCCTCGCTTAAGGCCAGCGGATTTGAGCTACTCAGAGAATGTTCGTGGAATGGGAATCTTGTAGTCAGTGCCTCGCAGATTTCTTTTTTACAATTAGAGTGAGAGAGCAGTCTCGATACAAGGATCCAACCCGTGCCTCGGAGGGAGCTCTTTAACTCACTCATGGGCATATATGGATATTCGCATCAATGTGTATCTCGAACGTATATGTATACGAAAGCGTTCCAGGATTGCCTCGGTGGAATGAAATTGCTCTGCGAAGGATCCAAAGTATACATCGACCCGTTCGCGACCATCTAGAATTTTTTTTTTTGCGAGAACGGGCTCCCATCAGTAAATTGAATAAACCCTGGAAGTCGGATAACTTGACCGTCATCCGTATTCCTACAGCATTGGTTCCCCTTGAGCCTATCCAATCTATACATAGGACTATGCACAATCGGTCCAAATAGATCAGCAAAATAAGTTTGTTCGGTATTCTCGTCTCAGGCTTATTCCGATGATTCACCCCTTCGTCGGATTGGAGCGTCCCTTTCGTCAATGATTATGTCCTCGTATTCGCGGTTGTTACCAGAAAACCCGTTGGGCTACCGATGAAATGGATTACGTTTCCCTTTTCTACCTCAAAATCAGATGGTGCTCGGCCGCATCGTCATACTGCGAGTAGGTATGACAACTTCCAACCTGCCAACGCGATTTACTCGGCTACCTTCGCTGTTGTTTTTCTGTCCGCATTGACGTCTCAGAACGCATTCCCCTGGGATATGAAGCTTGAGGAGCGTATCGACCTGAGAAATCATCGTACACGAAACCTAGACTATTATTGGAACTTCTTCCTGTGGTTGTTGTGTTATTTGAAAAGATGCTACTTTAACTGTGTCAGCACTCGACAACTGGAGCCGGACAAAGCTCTCTAAGAGCACCGGCACCGGTCCGTTAGAGGGTTGCAGCTGAACGCGGCTGCTCGCCACTCCTGATTGTGGGAAGAATGAACGTGCAATCCAGCGCCATCGAAGAAACTCACGATCGTGTCTTTATTCGAAATGTCCATCGTCCATTCTCGTCGGATCATGAGCAGGAATCCGAGTGAATTGAGCAAAACTTTCCCGATTCGCCTTGTTTGGGGGAATAAGTGGCCCAGTTCCTCAAGCTAATCTGGGGCGCTCTCTACCAACGATGGTCGGTATTTCTGAGCGCCATTCACAAGACTAGATGAACAATGATTTGGGATTGCTATCTTCTCCTAGAATATCTCAACATGGCTCTTTACGTGAGCGAATGGGAACGCACACGCCTTAAGCTTGTCTACAAAACCATTTGTCACAATCTAATCCTGAAATATTGAGTGGTATTCTATTCAAAGTCTCCAGATGCCCCTACGCATTCGATCAAAAATATCCTCATCAAACCGAACATATTGCTGTTTGGTTTTATCTAGAACAAAAAGCGGGTCTTTCACCACTGCCAGATCGTAACCTTCTTTGACAAGTTTTGTCTTCGAAAGCTTGAATGTGCTGGTCGCTTCGAGTTCTCTGGCGAGCCGGACCATGACGGGAAGTGCATACGCTGGTAGTTCGGCTTTCATTTTCGAGAACAGTTGTAACAACTTGTCTCCCTTGGCGTATTCGTGATCGGGATCGAGCAGCGCCATCATCCCAGCCTTGCCTTCTGCCCCCGGGATCGATACGCCGTAAACGACGCAGTCGTTTCTGATCAAGTGTTTGTTGACGACGTTCTCGACTTCTGCAGTTGACACGTTCTCACCTTTCCACCGGAAAGTGTCTCCGGTGCGGTCTCTGAAGATCAAATAGCCGTCATCGTCATATTCCAGGATGTCTCCGGTACCGAAACACCTGTCGCCCTTGACAACGACATCGGAGTAGACCTTCTTCGACGAAGATGAGTTGTCCGTGTAACCATCGAATGCAAATTCAGGTCTCTTGTTGTTAATCTTCGCCACCCATTCCCCGGGTTCATTGGGGCCGCATAGAATACACAATCCGTCGGGACCCCTCAAAGGTTTCCCGGACTCAGAATCGACCTTGATCAAGAAACGATTCCATGTCATCGTCGCCAGAGTTTTGCTCAGCCGGAAGATGGTTGGTATGCAGCCGACCTTGCCGACGGCTTTGTCCATGTTCATTATGTTGGCATTGCCTTCGGATGCACCGTATAACTCCTTGATGTCGTCGATATTGAAACGTTTGGTGAATTTCGGCCATAGCGCGGGCTTCATACCGTTGCCGAACATCATGCGGATCGAATGAGCCGTGTCTTCTGGCTTCGGAGGTTGCATGCAGAGATAACGACAGATTTCCCCAATGTATTGGCTTACAGTGCACTTGTATCGGATGCAATCACTCCAGAACTTCGATGCGCTGAACTTGGGGGCTATGGCCCCGGTGCTGCCAAACAAAACCACTGAAGACATGCCCATGATACCGCCAACTGTGTGATAGAGCGGTAAGTGGAGATAGATCACATCCTCCGTTTTGACACGGGCCAGGAACTTCGTGACGGCCCCACAGAGCAGAAATCGATAGTTTTTCACGATAGCGGCTTTCGGCAAACCCGTTGTTCCTGTAAACGAGAGTGATAAATGATAATTTTGGACTGATATATTTTCTGGGAGCTTGCAGAGGTTGAACTCATGGGACCTGATCGTTTACCTGATGTGAAGACGTAGAGGAATCGATCATTCACTTTTCCGCGATACGTAGGGGCTGCTGTGCTTGCCTTGAAGATCGATTCTTTGACCTTTGTTGCATCTAGTTCCTCCATACCGTCATGAGATCCGTAACAAAGCATCTGCACTCCGGATTGAGACAGTGACTTCAGTTGGTCGCTTATTTCCATCAAGGCCGGAGCAGTTGTTGGAGTGTAAATCACGGCTTTGGTCTTGACGCTTGAGATCGAGTGCAGAAGCGGGGACTTCCGGAGGTTTGTGTTCACCAGAGCCGACGCCACACCGATTTTAGCAAGGCCAAGATACATCAAAACCATTTCTGGGCAGTTCTCCATGACCAGCGTGACATCGTCGCCGGGCTTCAAGCCACGTTGTTTGAACAAGTTTGCAACACGGTTGGTGAACAGGTTACCTTCTTCGAAAGTCCACGTGCTGTCGCCGAAATGGAACATTGGCTTCTTCGGGTATTTCTCCGCTACTTCGGTGAAGAACATCGCCGGTGTTTTTTGTCGGAGCTGAGTCATTTTGCAGAACATCATCAGCTCCACGTACCTCTTGACTGCGACGATGTCCCGTGGCAGCGTCCGAATCACCAGCCATGCTGTCTTCCATCCGAACAAGAAATAGCTCGTCACTAAAAGCACGCAACCCGCGTGCCAGCCCACGATACAGGTGGCCACGATGGCCGCAAGAACTGGGATTCGGCGCACGAGCTCAAAAATACCGAGAGCCATGTCGACAACGACGGTCTGGGGCGATGTGAACAATGATTTGTCGTGGAGCTTCTTGAGAGGGAGTCTGACTGAATTTGTCATTGTTTCCATTATCTCCATGGGCAATGCTCTGGGATCCGCGTTGCCCGCTGGAATGATTCCGTCCATTCAATCCCGTTCCTCAGTCTGGAGGCCAAGGAACATCAAGTCATTTCATCATGGGATGGCATCAACCCCGACTAGGATCGGTTGTAACTGACTCAGACTGACTTTTGAGTACCGCCCCCGGTCCAGCGGTGACCAATATTCTCGAATCATTCTCGATGATTTCAAAGGGGTCAAGGGTTAAAGATCTGTTTCTCGACCTGGCGCATAGAGTGGCTCGCTCGTCGGAAGCAGCGACTAATGGTGCTTCCGGTGCGCGACTCGGCCATGCACCATCTTCGTGGCTGCTGGGTTTTCCATCAACTTTGAGATCATTGTCGAATGAATGCGACTGATCTCTTGAGCGTTAAAGTTTGAAACCATTTGCTTGGTATGGCCTCTTGGCCCTATCGCTTGGCTCAATCGACAATTCGTGATCCACACAGCGGCGGGTGCGAGAGAAGCTTAGGTTGCCGAGGCTCATGCTATCATGAGCGACTTCCTACTCAGCAGTAATATCAAGGAAAGCTCGGGATAATTCCCACGAGTACACATCCATTTGCATCAGGATCAGGTGATCGTTCTATCGACTCTTACGAAGCGGAGCACGGCGACAGCGGGAGAACCCGTTCCTGTTTCGACGAAAACCAGAGACTAATCTTTCAAGTCAATCGATGTGTTTCCTTACGCTCAATAGTCTCGTCATGAGTCGTATACTATCCACGAAATTCGTTCGACCCAATGACAATTAGCTGCCTGGAGTTTGTTCAATCGGGCTCGGGCTAAGAAGCTCACCCATCGCTTCTTCTAGATCTAGCTCGACGCGAAAAGTCGCGAGGTGAAGATGATATCGATACGACTCATGCGGCCTCAACACGCACTCGGAAAGGTACGGAAGTCTCATCGCTCGTCCATGCATCTCTGTTCGAACATCAACCAAACCATCGGAACGACGAGGAATAGACTTGGAATCGGAATGTCGATCGAAACTCGTTGAGACCGAGGCTCAAGACACCGTTTTGTGCTCTACATCAGCAAGAGAGAGCCCGAAGAGAGCCTCATCGATCCGTGCGATCACTAGCTACATGTAGCCGCTACATGGCTACAGTGGGGCTCTCTACAACAGATTGAAAATCAGTCCCCGTGTGGCCGGTCTGCCTCAAGCGATCAGATTCCGCTGTATTGGGTTGAACGGTCCATTCATAATTTATCATGTATTTCTCGATTATGATTGGATCCATGGGGCCTATTAAGAACGGATCATGACAAAGGGTTCAAAGACCACAAAGCTCTACGCGAAAACAGTTCACCGAGATTCCCTGGAAAATATCTCATTCATAGCGGCTTAAGCCACTCATTCGTCTACGCAGAGACGCTACGCACTCGCTTATCGCGGGGTTGGATGAGGACTTGCCGCTTTGAACCAGTTCCAATAATCCATCTCTTTGACTCCTCCCTAATCTCATCGGGTGATGTTTTGCCTGTCGTTCGCCGCTGTTAATCGTTCTAGCCACCGTGTTCTCGCGCTTCCGGTAACCAGGAGACTTTCTTCTTGTTTCCTTTCGACCTATCCGTGGCCGACAGAGGACTACTCAAAATTAGCAATATTCTTCGAATTCCAGAGTCAACACCCAACATGCTGATTTTCGAGATGAAGAAAGTCACATGAGCTAGAGTGGCGTCCCGAGGAGAGATAGTCGATTTCGGGTCTGCGCAGCGATCGAAAACGTAATTTGTGGCGGATATTCTCATTTATTCATACGAAAATCGACAGATGCGTCAAATCTACATCAGTTTTCATTTTTACGAAAATATGTTATCCCAACACTCAGTGTTACATCCCCTCTGTGGGAATGTTCACACACATCTATCACACTCCGCGAAGTGTACACTCGTATTTACAACCTGAGTGTGCTTCCACTACAGATAATATCTACAGACCTAGCGAGACGCTGAATCTTGAGGTCCTAACAATGTGCTTCTCGTTCAGAGCCTCCAGATTCCCTTACGGATTCGCTTGGAAATATCCTCGTCGAAGGGAACGTACTGCTGCTTTGACACATCGAGAACGAAGAGGGGGTCCTTCACTTGATTCAGATCATAACCCTCCTTTACAAGTCTCGTTTTTGGCAGCTTGAAAGTGCTGGTCGCTTCAAGCTCTCTGGTCAGCCGGATCATGATCGGAATCGCGTACGCGGGCAGCTCACTCTTCATCTTAGACAACAAGTGCGCTAAGTTTTCTTCCTTAGCGTACTCCTTGTCGGGATCGAGTAAGGCCACCATTCCGGCTTTGCCCTCCACTCCGGGGATTGAGACCCCGTAAACGACACAATCGTTCATGATGGAATACTTGTTGATGACGTTCTCAACTTCAGTCGTCGACACGTTTTCACCTTTCCATCGGAACGTGTCTCCGGTGCGGTCTTTGAAGTACAGATAGCCGAGATCGTCGTATTCTAGAATGTCTCCCGTTCCGAAGAAGAGATCGCCTTTCACCGCAACGTCAGAATAGGTCTTCTTTGATGAGGATGCTTTGTCTGTGTAACCGTCGAACGCGAGTTCGGGTCTCTTCATGTTGATGGTGGCAACCCATTCTCCGGGTTCGTTGGGCCCGCACAAAATACACATGCCATCGGGGCCTCTCAAGGGTTTGCCAGTTTCGGGATCGACTTTGATGAGGAACCGATTCCAAACCAGCGTTGATATGGTTTTACTCAAACGGCAGATGGTTGGTATGAAGCCCATGTTCCCGACAGTCTTGTCCATGTTCATGGTGTTGGCGTTACCTTCGGTCGAGCCATAGAACTCTTTGATGTCTTCAATATTGAAGCGCTTGATGAAATTCGGCCATAGCGTGGGTCGCATGCCGTTGCCGAACATCATTCGTATCGAGTGAGTCTTCTCTTCCGGCCGCACGGGTTGCGAATATAAATAGCGACAGATCTCACCGATGTACTGGGTTACGGTGCAGTTGTATCGAGAACATTCACTCCAAAACTTCGAGGCACTAAACTTTGGCGCCACGGCTGCTGTGCTCCCGAACAAAACAACTGGAGACATGGCCATGATGCTGCCAGCTGCGTGGTAGAACGGGAGGTAACAGTAGAGCACGTCTTCGTGCCTCACTTCGGCGAGATACTTGGAGACAGCTCCGCAAAGTATAAACCGGTAGTTTTTCACTATAGCTGCTTTTGGCAAGCCCGTTGTGCCTGAAAAGCGGGAAGGTTAGGGTTAGTGGCTGAATCAAGTGAAAGACGCTCGGGGTGAGCATGTTCTAGATTCTAGAACCAATTATTGGCAATGTCATCACGAAGTCGCAATCATACCCGAAGTAAAAACGTAGAGGAAGCGATCGCCGAGGCTGCCTCGATAGGTCAGCGGGGCCGCACTTGCTTTGAATATGGACTCCTCGATCCCCGTGGCCTCAAGAGCGTCCATGCCATCGTGCGCTCCGTAACAAAGCATTTGAACATCGGACGTGGTTACTAGCGATTTTAATTCATCGCCGATTTCCAGCAGCGAGGGAGCGGTTGTTGGAGTGTAAATTATGGCTTTGGTCTTTACGCTCAGGAACGAATGCAGAAGCGGAGTTTTTCGGAGATTCGTGTTCACCAGAGCCGATGCAACACCGATTTTGGCGAGTCCGAAAAACATCAGAACCATTTCCGGACAATTCTCCATGATGAGCGCCACGTCGTCGCCGGCCTTCAGGCCGCGATCCTTGAAGAAGTTTGCTATACGGTTCGTATGAATGTCAGCTTCTTCAAAAGTCCATGTTCGGTCACCGTAGTGGAACATCGGCTTTTTCGGATGTCTCTTTGCCGATTCCGTGAGGAACCTCGCCGGAGTTTTCTGCCGGAACTGCGTGAGTCTCACGAAGATGATCAGGAGTAGGAATCTTTTGAAAGCATTCAGGTCGCGCGGCAGCGTGCGTATAACTAGCCACACGGTTCTCCATCGGAACAGGAGAGAAGCCGCCGCGAGGAGCAAGAAGCCCGCGGTCCATCCTAGGATGCAGATGGCCACTATGGCCACAAGAACAGGGATACGATGCACGAGGCTGTAGAGACCGGGCGCCATTCTCTCAATGACGGCTCGGAAGTTTGTGAGCAGTGTTTTGTTGCGAGGATTCTTGCCAGAAAATCTCACGGGATCCGTCATTGTTCCAGGTTATCTCCACACTGTGAACTTTGATGCTCGGCAAAGTCGGCTCATCGAATCGTGTTCTTCGATGCGGCAAACGAGATATAGATCGGCATTGTGCGATGAGTTTGCATCAACACTGACATTGAACGAGACGACAACAAACTAGAAGCAAGCCCCAGACGAGGGTTCGACCTTTGATCTGGCGTGAGTTTTGGAGTGGGATGGATTATAGCTTCGGGAGTCAGACTGACCGAAGATCACGGGATAGCCCTAAGTTCGGTAGAACGCTTCCGAGTGATGCCAAGTCGCAGGTTATCGCTTCAAGAGAAAGAGAGAATCCTGAAAGAAGGATTTTTTCATGAATATCGTCCTCCATTGTCCATACTGACAACGTCGAATGTTGTTTGCATTTATCGGTCACGGATCAAAGTCACAATAAGATCATCGGAAGTTGACTCGAAGGGGTTCCACACCTTCCGCTCAAAGTTCAATCCGTTCGCGCTCGTTTATCAACGCGTGGGCCGCGGAGGGCTTTCTTTGTTTCGAACTTTGGAATGAGCGTCGGCGATCGTACGACCACTTGACTTCTGGAACGATTCATTCAACCCTCTATCATCACGACGACGAGATAGCAGTGGAATTTCCTTTCGCACATTCCGCGGGAACCGGTTCAAGTTATCGATGGTTTACGGTAATAGGACCGAGCCACTGGCTGATGCAAAGTGAATCAACGAACAACATCGATCGGAATGAGGTTACTATTGCTGACGAGCCAAAGAGGTTGGCGGGCCTTCTTTTCCCTCGCAATGAATTTGATTCGAGTCATCTTCCGGGAAATAGGTATGTGGGACAGCCAAACTTCAACTTACCGTCCGTCAAACGGCGGCCGCACTGCTCCAGGAGGCTATACCGGCAGAGCCTGCACATGAATCCGCGGACATGGCTACTAAGCTGGAAAGGGCCTCTTTTTCATCGTCGTTCGTTTCGGAGATCATATCTTTCCGATAACACAAGTATTCGCATCGTTTCCGTCCTATGATGCGTGTTCAACGGGGCATTCGATCTGTAAACATAGAGAGCCTTGCAAGTTCATTTAGAGATTCTGAGGTTCGAGCTCGGGGACGAAGTAGATTCTCTGGCTACGATAATCGTGCGTGAAATTTTTCCCTCGAGCAGACATCTCCCTTCTGCGAATTTCAGATTCGGGGTTCAGGGACTTCGAGAAACTCCCAGATCGACCTTGGCACTGCAGAGATTGAAAATGGAGCCGAGGCATCCATGTGGAAGAGTTCCGAAGGATCCGTGGATCAGCTACGCCCACCGCTAGACATACCGCGGTGGCGTCAAGTTGGAACTTGTCGGGCGACCCGCTGAGGAGTCGAATGACACACCCTCGTCAAGGTCGGAGTTTATGAATGAGCGTTCGAAAAGGAGCGGAGCGATACCAGGAGTCCGGGTTTTCGACATTCTGTCCCTCAAGTTTCACTCCTAAAAGGGATGCAGTCACCGAAAAAAATTTTTGCGTTTCGGAATTGAGCACGATACTTTGGTGATGCAGTCTCCAACAAATGAGGCTGTGGTGAGGGATGATGCGCCATTTGTGCGACGTTTGTCATTGCTGACTGCTGGCCTTTCATCAACAGTCGTCTGAATGACTGAGTCGTTTATTGACGGCGTCGCCAAGGTGATTCCATCATTCGCCAAGGAGTGCTCGAATACAGTGGTCCTTGCCAAGAGAGGCTCGATTGTGAGCGGGCGAAACTTCAAGCATGATTTACACACCTCCGGGCAGCTAGCTGACGCAGGAATTGCCGAATTCAGGATAGGTTCGGGCGTTCGAGTCGCTTCTCAGACTTTGCGGGGCGTTTCCGGAGATCCGAAGCAGACAGATAGTGGCGCGGAAGCCGAAAAACACGAATTCGAACGACACTAGTTGAAGTTTCGTTTCGAGCGTAGAAGTCCGCACACCTGAAATCCAGTTGATTGTATCACTCACGCGACGCGTAGTCACGGGATGCCATTGGCGATCACTTCATACTGAGTCGGAGTTCCAAAAACTGCGAAACAGCTGAACTCGAAGAAACGGAAACACGGATAAATCTTTGCAATAGGGCAAGAGCATTGCACCACATCCGAAGGCAAGATCGGCTTGTGCTCTTGGCGACCCATAAAACATGCTTCTTATCGCTATAAAGGCCAGCAACGTGAAATGAATCGTGACAACAGTGTTTGTCTATGACATCTGGATGGGGATCGGTGCGGCGCAGTTTCATTGTATTTGCAGGTACGGAGCCTTTGAACGCTTTCTAGGCATTCGTCGAGCGGCAATTCAAGCTAACTCAAGCGAGACTGGGCGCAATGTTCAAACTACGACTCTGCAGAAATCGAGATCAACCGAATCGAAGATGAAACGCAAAAGAAAAATTCCATGCTTGGTGGTCAAAACATCGCTACTCGTTCTCTTGTCGTGGTTGTCAGGACAAACGATCATGACATGGACTCATGCTGTGGAAATCTAATCCTAGCTCTACTTCCAAGCGCGTCATATCTACCGTTCTTGCCGGAATATAAGGACACACTCTATTGGACGGGGACTCTCTAATTGACGGGCGCCCTACGGAGAGTTCGGGAAATGGTGGGCCCTCTCCAACAACCCGGCGCTCTCCAACAGACGGCTTCCTCCGATGCTAACACACGCGCTCTCTAAAGCTCGGATGGTACCTAGTATGTCAGCCTCGGTCCGCGCGTGCACCCAAACATCCGCCCATCCAGCGAGCTTCTACGCGGAGTTTTTCAAGCGCGAATTCCACACTTTTTGGTAACCCGAAAAAAATTCGCGATGACCACTCGGAATCATGGACCGAAAAGTACTCCTCGATAACCCCAAAAACAGGTCGTAAGGAGACCAGCGTCACCTTCAAAGGCTTCTCAACGGCTAAGCGCGCGTTGGTTCAGCCGATAGAGGCCGATAGCGAACTGCTGAAAGCTCATTGAAGAGCGTGGACACTTGAGGATTGAGATGGGCGCTTGACATTGATCCCCAAGTGTCAAATATGAATCTTTTCGCTTTCTTTCTGGCCGCGCAGGGGTCTGGATGACACAAGAAGCGAACTCTGTTCCTTCCGAGGCACTAATACATCACAGCTGATTATTATCGGATTATTGGCGAAGTATCGGAACACTGCACTGATTGTTGGTTTTCCCAATTTTCGGAACGAATACATGTACAAGACAAGAACTTTTTTTGCGCGAAGTCTGATACTGAGCCCCTTATCTTATGAATACCATTAGCAAGCTTTGGGTTGGTTCGCGTTGCCACTGACCCGAAACAAAGCTACATACCTCGATAGAGTCCCCGACACGCAGACATGCACCGAAAATCGTCTTCCGTATCCGTTCGCGCAGGCACTGCTTTTCACAGAACACCAACAGAGACAGTTTGCTCTAGCGCTGGCCGTGGCATACTACGGAAACATCAGAGCGTGGGAGAATGAACTGGACGGAACAGACGCGCGGATCTTCTGGCCTTCGAAAACGACTAATGGATGGGCCCCAACCGAAGGAACCGCCATCTCGTAACGCGGCACACACAGTACACGGGCTTCACTGCGGAATCTGCATGACGAACGGCTGCCACGAATCGACAGACGAGTGTAACTACGCACAATGCGGACCACAATGGGGCCGGTGTTTCGCAGCTAGATGCCCGATGTTAGCGTCGCTCCACAGACTGATTCAATTTCGACGTTCGGGTATTTGCGTGCTCTTATTACTCCTCCAGGTGTGCGAGAGGGTTTGTCACAGTGTCATTCAGAGGCGCGAAGACTTCAAGTCTCCTCGGAAGAGAGAGTCGACTCGTTCTCTGAATTGCTTATTGACTGATTGGAATTAGGTAGCACTATACAGGGCGTCCTAGGGAATGATGAGTTAGCCTCGCATGGCAAGCATTCCTTCGCGCGCGCCTTCAAACCTCAGGACAGTTCTCTTTTCCGTCCGCTGCGCGCTTCACGCAGTAACAACCATCTGGAGTTCAGAATCGCTCTAACTGCGACTCGCAGCATGCGGGGCGGTGATAAACAGAGTATCTTTCTCGGAGAATATGTGCTACAGTGGAAAAGTGCGAAGAAAACCTCCTTGGCATCCCGGTTCCACGTCCCATCGGCATCCATTCTCTCTGCAGTGAACCCATCTTGGGATTATTACATTGGGTGATTTTGCTATTTCCGTGTAGGAAATGTCATCTGTTCCAACCGTAAGGACAGCGTTCTTCCCAGAGATCCGCTTCATCGACAACTTCACATGCGAGCCAGCGGGAAAGCACTCGGAAACGTCCTTATTCAGTCAGATTGGAGGATTTCGGAATTTCAGGAGAGGGTAAACTCCTGCTCCTGCTCGTCTTATGCGACGGTTGGAGCGAACATTCGTGTGAAACTCCCGAGGGGGCTTCTCGTGGAGACGGTTCGAGATGAGAATTTTCGCGACAGGAGGGCGCTTTGATCCTTCTCTCGAGATTTTTCGATCCGAGATGTCGTAGGGAGGTGTTCCCGCAGAGAGATAGCGAGAACGAAACGGGTGCTTCGGTGACTAGGGGGCATTTTCGATTTTCGCCGTACACATTCGACGACGAATCGGAATTCCAGGCAGTTCGTCGTAGATACTGTTCTAAGGAGGCCATGAAGCGAAAGTCAGGTGAAGAACTGTTCCACTTACCACCCTATATCCTGTTGCCGGGGAAAGATTCGCAGGTTTCAGTTGGCACAAAATGTGAATTGGTACAGTTACCGCGCCGAATACGAAATATGAATGAGATACGTTGACCTCCGTGCGGAATCATCTGGCTCCTTCTTAGGGGTCAACTTTCCGTTCCGCGGCATTGAATTGTGGGGGTTCTCTGGAGGAAGTGTAGGCCTCCTCTAAACGGAGCGGCATCTTAACCCGGTGAGCACTCACAATCAGCGCGGAAGTCTCTCTCGCGAATATTGGCCACCTCGTATCAAGGAATTTTACCAGCTGGAGGCTCTGTGTGATCAGGTGAAGACTGACAGAAACTCAATGGATGGGCGTGGCGACATCTGAGGGGAAGCCGAGTAACTCAGAAGAACGATCCTGCCGTATCAAGTATACCTTCCAGACGGGAAAATCCCCGTGAGCTCGACCCCAACTGGATAGAGTATTCTCGGCTTAAGTCGGGGGCCAGAATGTCCCCGGGGACAATGTAATTCCACATTCAAGACCGGGAGAGCGAGCTTTAGCGGTGCGCTCCGTGAGTATCAATGACGGCGCCGCGGATGCAGGCCGAGGAGACTCTTTCAGATCTTCGCCGGGGAATCGCCGCTGAGAATGGACTACAGACAATATACAGATGGAAGATCTCCTCCTCGAGGTTCCCAGGGAAAGTCTCAGAGTGAGTGCGGACGGGTTGAAGAGTGGCTGCCGGACACTCGATAGGTTTGAACGAGAAACCCAGCTCATCGCCCACGGCTGGCGAAACCCTGCGTTCTCAAGCGTAACTTGACGTTCGGAGCGTTGCATAGCACCCGATGAATGCATTCCTCATCGATGATCCTGAATACCGTGCTCAACCTGACTAAAGGGTACGCCCCTTCCGATCCTACAAAGGTAGGTTTTCACTGGTTTTCCGAGAACATCCTTGGAGGGTAAAAATCGAGCCCCATGGCAAGAAGGCTCACGCGTCCGCAATTTGAACTTCCGGCAGGACCTTGGACAAGAATTATGTGTCTCGATTACTGAGCTGACAGATGAGCGACTGAATGTGTAAGAGGAGAAACTCATGCGCGGTAATGCCCGCCCAAAGTAACTGCTGAAGGATAGATTCTGAGGAATTGGCCGAGGAACTATGGCGAGATCAGCTCACTTGCAAAGACGAAAAAACCGCGTTGAAATTGAGGAATTACGTTTTATTGAAAGTAGGATATTTTTCTAGAATGGTGCGTGGAAGCAGTCGTTCGAACTTTGGCGAGTGACGACGCACCATTCCCTTGATCTCTGTTTTCAGAGATATCATTCCACAGGAGTCATCCTCTCAGAACAGACATCTTATAGACCAGTGGTGCTCACGAGATTTCCACCGCGGGTCAAAATGCAAGTCGAAAATCCACCTCCGGCCGGAGGTTTTGCGGAAATTGGCTAAGCCGGGAGGTGCCCGAAATTCACGAGAGATACTTCATTTCATTCATACATCTTCAAGAATGTGTGGGTAACGCATGATGATTTTTTGTATGCAACAAAAAGAGAACTCATGATCTATTTCGAGGTTTTCGAGGATTTTTCAAGATTTGTCATTGACAGACGGAGATCCCCCAAGTGGCTGTATATAAGATGAGCTCTGTTGCGGAGCACGCTTTTTCGCAACTCCTGGAGAGGCGGGTCTCAATCTGTACAGTTGATATCATTTCACTTATTCCGAAGAGATATTTCTAATCGAATATCGCAACTCTTGCGCGCGGCACGTCGCATGATCTCAGACCACCACCGCCATTTTGTTGAGAAGAATCTCTAATCGTCAGCGTTCAGGGCAGCGCGTGTAGAAAACTCTTCAATGCTAAAAGCTTTGACTCATCTGAGGGTCGAATACCCCAGAAACCTTATTTTGAGCGACACCTTGGTATTCTATCCCTTACAGCGTCCGATCCGGCACTAGGACCGCAAAGCTGAAAATTTATTCGATTTTCGAACAAGATTTTACCCTTGCCGCAGCTTCGAGTATGCTGCCTCTCACGTACAAAAGGAAGCATGCCAAAAAATACGGATCAGGCGTCGCGGGCCACTTCTGACCCGCGGGCTACGTTTTGAGCAACACTGTTATAGACTGAACTAGACATAGCCCGCCGCGCACGTAACTCCATCGAGAAAATCAAGGGGAAGCTACAATGAGGAGCCGAAGGCTCTGTCTCTGCAGCTTCTCAGCGGATCGCAATAGGTCTTCGGATCCGGAGGGATCATATTATCTGCGCATGGCGTCCGGGTGAATTCGTCGATGTTGGAAACAGTTCTCGGTTGCCCTTCAATTGAATCGAACTCGGCTTCTCCAGTATTGGTGTGGACTCCGATTCTCACGATGCCTGACGGTTAGACTCTTGACTGTTATGTTATAACACTGGAACTTCCATCTGCGCGCTGATGAATGTTCTGGGAATGAGATCCATGACCTTGATGGCTTATTTTTTTCTGACGGATCTGTAGGAAATCGCAGTCTATTTTCACACTCGGTAATTTGAGCCGCAAATTCGCTGCTAAGCATACATCTGCGCCACTGTTCGATAATAAGCTACAGATTGCGTCATTATCCATGGCGAAATGGGATGGCGTTGAGACTGTGACGTGTGGGATTTGCAATAAAAGGGAGCGAGACCTTAGCAGGATGTCGAACACCGATCGAGGAATCAGAACATGAAGCTCCTCAGCAGCGGCATCGTCCTGGTTTTCCTCGTTGGGTTCGCTTCGGCGCAGTTCAATCCTTTTGGACGAGTTCTCGGAAACAACTCCCTCAATGGGGTCCTCGGTGGCTTTGGTGGTGGCAACAGCTCCCTGAACGGAGCCCTCGGCGGTTTGGGAAACGGCTCTCTCAACGGCGCGCTCAGTGGAATGGGGAACCTCTCCCTCGGGGGAATGTTTGGAGACCTGGGCGATGTCGGTCGCGAGGTGGTCGGAAACTTCGATGAAGTTCTCCAGGGTATGTGATTATAATCCGATAATTATCCGATTTCTATACCTAACTGACCTATCTGTGTTTTGAAGAAACCTGATGCAGAATGTTTTTCTCCACAGATCTAGGAATGAAGGCCTCCGACCTGACCGAAGACATGATTGCGAACATCAAGAATGTCACGCAGCAGCTTGTCGAGGTTGCCCTGAACCCTGTGAACACATTCAGAGTACAATTGAACCAGAACGTGATAAGACCCTTCGCCAAGGGTTTGGAGCAGATGATCAATCCTGGCCGGAACATTTCCGACAAGAAGTACGACTACAAGTATGTCAACTACGTCGAAGAGGGTCAAGTCAGTCCCGTCAAGGTAGGCCGGTCGCTATTTCATTTTGAGATCAGAGGCCCCCACAAATGACACAGCTCTGGAAATCCTCTCGTAAACTCACACATGTTGCAAATTTTCAGGATCAAGGGCAATGCGGGAGTTGCTACGCGTTTGCCGGCGTTGCAGCCGTCGAAGCGTTGTACAAGAGGAACAAACTTGGGAGCAAAAATTTCTCGGAGCAGCAAATCATAGATTGTACAATAGACTTGTACGGAGACGGTCTGAATAACGGATGCACTTCGGGTGCGTCGGATGCCGCGATCCACTACTTCACCGATTATCAAGTCGAGCAATCCGAGGATTATCCCTACAAGGCGAAAGTAAGTCCTTGTGCTGTCAAGGCGGGTCCAAGCAAACAGAAGTTCAACTTTACAACAGTACTCGTAGACAACGAGGATCATCTCGCCCAAATACTCAACAACAACGGCCCCGTAGTGGTTTACATCTTCGCGGGAACGACGTGAGTTCAGAAGAAGTTTTCTGAATTCCGATAGAATGCATCGAAGGGAACCATCTCATAAGCTCATTCTTCCAGTTTCAACTACTATTCCGGGGGCATCTACAACGATTTCATCACTTCGAAACAGCCTGTCGACCATGCCGTTCTTGTTGTCGGCATCGGAAAAGATATGTTGGGTCAAGAGTATTGGACCATCAAGAATTCTTGGGGCCCGAAATGGGGTGAAAAGGGCTACATTCGCTTCGCCAAGGGATGGAACATGGCCAACATGATCACAAATCCTATCACCGTCGTCAACCTCGGGAGCATCAGATATTGATATTTATTTATCCATGCATCTCGCCAGAGTCGATCCTCCAGAGATTTCGGGAGTTGCGGTGCGCTGAATAAATATCGGGAACCGATGCCATGAACGAAACAACAATTATAGGTCTTCGGATCTTCGGGGCGACCGCTTATTTTGGCCGAAATAGGAAAGGTTATTCGGGGTTTCACTCAGTCAGGGTAGTTGGGACTTCCTGAATCGTGTTGCGGTGATTAATCCTGAAAAATCTGAGCTGCCGTGCGACAGATGCCGGATGATTTCCGAAACTATCGCGAAGGAGTGGATCGAGATCGTTCGCACAGCGCCCACTCGGTGAATATTGGGAATGAGTGTGGATAATTGTGTTGGCTATGGTATTCCTTTTGGATTCTTCTGATAGTTCCGACTCAGATCTCCCACTCGACACCCGTCCCATCGGGAAGCTACTTGGGAGCCTGTTCCACGCTGTGATTTGTGTGGCTGATCTCGCGAAAATCGACCCGCAAACATTCTGTCGAGTTAATGTGAAGTTGAGTCCAGAGAACGAAAACTACGTTCGAATGCTTATGAAATGGGCTTCGCTGTCAACAGATGAAGATTGATGATTCCTCGGATCGCTCCGAATATATATATATAGAAAATTCACGTATAGCATAGCTCACCACAGACTCATTCGAATCAAGGGCTCGAGATGGAGTTGCTCCTCGTGGTATTCGCAACCGTTAGTACCAGCTTCGCTTTGGACGCCCACCTAATGGAGCCGTTTGACCCCTCAAGGGTAAGGAACTTCGTCCACGTAGTCTCGAGAATATTTCTGTGACAAGCAGAGAACAGAGTCACTGTCATCGAAAGTCTGACGGGTTTTCGATCGTGATCTTCAGGTAACTGGAACGTGGATTGTTCAGAAAAGAAATGCTCAGCTCTTGGAAAAGTCACTCAAGTGTGTGAAGGTGGAGCTGATTGAGAACGGTGTCAATGGTGATTTCACCATGCTCGGTAGCTGGGTCGACGAGAAGTGTGTATTTTTTTCTTCTCTCGTCCACAAAGTATTCCTCGCCTACACTCATGATTACCAGAGGACAGTTGATTACCAGGCTTAGACAGTTGTAACATTCTCCATCAGTTTTATCTCTTGGAATGCATCGGATGTCTTCATTGCAGGCAAAATGTATATAACAACACGTTTCTTGTCGTCGAAGACAGAGTCCACCCCGCCAAGTTTGTCTTCAAATCCGATAGTAGGTGTTCCCGAGAGAGAGAGAGAGAGAGAGAGAGAGAGAGAGAGAGAGACAGAATCCCTGCCTACTCGTTCCCTGAGCTTCTTTACAAAGCCCCCAATGTGAACAGATCTTGCGACCCACGGATGTGATTCCTTTCGAGAACTACCCATCCGATTCCCCCGTTTCCCGCTATACTTTGATTCATACCCCCTGGGCTTACGGCTCACTTTGGGCGGAAGTCTATATGCCTCCTGGGAGGTGATGAAGCTGCCGAATCGTTTCCGCATCCCCAAACACCGCTAAAATACTTTTACAACATTTCTAGCTGAGAAAATCGCCCTTTCGTTCCTCGGTTCTGACTACGAGAATTGGGCGGTCGCCTTCGGACGAGTAAGCCTGAAAGGTAATGTAGCCCTCGCGCAAGTCCAGAACCCATAGTGTTCCAGTATCTAGCACAGCCAGCTGAACACTTCTTTCGCCAATAGAGTCATACTTCGTGGCCTTCCGCAAGCTTCCCGCTGATCCCGCCTTCAACTCAGCGATTCAGGCGATTCTCGATGCTAACAATGTTGGACGAGATTTTTTGTTTATCGACCACTCGGGCTGCTAATATGAGATGAGCAACCGGACGAGAGCACTGCGCTGGGGGGACGATTCCACCAGGGCCGCTGAGCTCCCTCGACGACCATGTATTCGGCTGAACACCGAAAACTGCAAGAGACTCCTTGAAGATGAGCTCATCTCAAAATAAAGCGTTGGTCAGTTGTGAGCGGACTGCATTAGTTCCTCCTCCATGGGACACTGCGAAACTGTCAAGAAATTTCAGAAGGAAAGGCAGTTGCGCGGAATAAATCGTTCCATATTCTTACGTAAGTTCCACGCCTGGGGGCGCCGCAGAATCCGACCATATCGTCTCTTTGTCACATCCAAGGAATCGACGCACAAACTGAAAAGCATCGTTAAGGCACCTTGTGTGTTTGGCGCGGTTATGATGACCGATATATATTGTTGTCCCCATTCCCTGCTGGCTTTCGGGGATCATTTCGCTAGATCCGAAGAATCGAAAAGCCGCGTCAGTTCTCAAGGCGAGAGGGCCCTTTCTGATGAATATCAGCATCAGGTGGCCAAGGGAGATTTTGGTACGGGCTCATCATAAAACTCCAGAAACTGTTTGACACAGTGAAGCACCTGCTGGTAACCTGCAGCAACCTCTTTAATCAGTGATGTTACATGGTGTGCTCCAAATTGTTCATTTTGTGACGTTGGCCCTAGTTCAGGTAAGCTAGTTGATGTGCTCGAACTATTCACGTGTATTGAAGTCCGAATCTTTCTCCGTTGGGGAATTTCCACCCTCCCTCGGAAACTCCTCCGAAGGCAGGCGGCGAAATTCCAGATCCGGTCCTGGTTATACCGACAAAAGAAAATGTTACGATACCTCCTCTTGGTAATACGGTGCATATCCGGTGGATAATTCGTGATGAATGATCCCACGACACTTTATCGCGGGGTCACGTATGAGGCACTGATCGTGAGATCACGAGCCTTATCTTGGAAGCCAGTCCCGGAACTCCTGAACTTTGGGTGTTCTCTCATTAGCTGCCGTTTCTCTCCTTCAAAACCCAATCCTGCCGTTCGAACTATCCTTTTGTAGCTGGGCTCGAGAGCAATATTTCCGTGCTCTGATTTTTTGAAAAATCAATTGGAGATTGACGACTTCCCGACCGATTCGTTCTCGGACCATGAACTTGACAAACGTCAACGTTGGCTTTGGCGATCGGAATCTTGAACAATTCCGAAAAATGAAAACACGACAGGATGCGCCTCTCAAAGAGATTTCTATCGGGAGAAGATCGTGCAGAAACTATGAGCGAGGTCCACCCGGAATGCAGTCGAAGACTCGGAGGCCACCAAAAAGCTGCATGCTGAAGGGAACCCCCAGCATAACCTCCGTCGCGATTTCGACGAAGCAGGCGTCGATGAAAAATCATGACCACCTGACTCAAAGATCGGATAGAGTTAGAAGGAGATCACTCCGTGGGCAAGTGATGTGACGTACGGGATGACCGTAGCGCTAGAGTCTTGGTTCCACACTACATACTACACCATACAATACACATACGCACACGGGTGATTGAGTAACAGAGTCGGTAACTTTCAGCAATTCTCATTGTTTATTATATTCGATAATCGTTAGGTATTCCAGAGGCTCAAGCAGAGTCTCTTCTCCAATAAATCGACAGGACAGGTGCGCGCGGCTGGCCTCTCATAGCGATAGCCAGTCAACGGACAAGAGCCGATGACGTCACTTCTCTCCGTCGGCTTCCCCGACGCGCGGTCTCCATCAGCTGTCAGGCGGCAACCTGACGGCTCGGCAGCACGCGATTCCAAAACATTCTCCGTCAGCGAGAGCAGACGAAATCAGTCAGTAATCTACAGCGATCCCAGTGAAACCCCTTTCCGGGATCGAAGTGAATCTAAAGTGTAGTTCATCAAAACTCCGATAATCTCGCCCCGCGAGATCATCTCCCGAACCTCGGAACCCTCCGAGCGATTCCGCCGCCCTCAGAGCTCGGTCGCTCCGTCTCTGAGCTGTCAGGCAGCCGCGCACCTGTCCCGCGTCTTCAAGAAACCCCGTGTTTTCATTGTTACTAGGATAGGGCGCCACATTTTGGTGTCAGAAGAACTTAAGAACCCGGCGATAACCCATCGACGGCCACAGTGTGAAGTGCACCCGCAACTTCAGCATCAGACAACATCGGCACGGTCAGTCCACGGTTAGGCCTAACGTCTCCCGACGTACCGTCGAGACCACGACCCGAAGCCACTACAACAGTGAGTGCCAGCAGAGTATCGACTCTCAACCATGAGCGGTAACGGTGATAACGTTGACCAGCCAGACAACAGCGGCTCAAACATAGAAGAGGAGTTGAACGATTCAGCGTCTTCGTTTTACTCCGAGGTACAACCCATACCCGGGTTCGGAGCTCGAAGCATCCAGGATGAGCAAAGTGTCGGGTATGAAACCGGAGACGGGAACAATCTAGAAGTGACCGTAACCGGGAACATCCAAGAAGAACCGCCGGTCAATCAAACGGCCCAAGGCACACCGACCACTGCGGGAGAAATTCCGGCTCGAGAACAGGATATCATCACCGAGGCACTCCGAAACCTGGTAAACCCGCCGGCACAGACATCACCGCCAGCGGGGGGATCCAGAAACAACCACAGAAGGCTCAACCAACTGCGCGGCCGTATCATCGTATTCAACCGTCAGGCGGTAACCTTCTACGACGAAACCAATCTCGTCCGACAATCCATTTCGCAAGCGGACGACATCCGAGATACGTTAACCGCTTTGCTGGAGCAGTGGTTGGGAACCGTGGACCTGATCAGCCAAACATCCGTGGAGGAACCGGACGAAGAGTTCTACACGGAAGCAGGCATCGTGGAAAACTCAATCAGGAACAGCTTAAGACACCTGAGAGAACTAAGGGCATTCCTACTCGATAGGCCGAAGGGCGACGATACGGAAACGACGTTCGATCCGACGCAAAGGAGCAGACTCGAGCAACAAAACCAGCCGATTCATGAGCACGTTCAACGTGTTCGTACACGACCGTGAAATCTCCGATCTTCAGAAGATCCTACTCCTCCATGAGTCGCTCTCCGGGAGAGCGTACCACAGTGTCAAACATCTCAACTTGAGTGCCGAGAATTACCTCCCGATGAAACGGCTTCTGGAGAAGCAGTTTGGTGAAGGATGCCTAGCTGAGGACAGCCATCAACGTGCCATGGACCGTATCCTGTTATCCGGAGGTGAACTCAAAGACGATAAGTTACCCGCTTTTGTTAACTTGATCACCCAGCACATTCTCGCACTCATTTCTTTAGGAGAAACATACACGACACTCACACCAGCATACGCAAACAAGATCATAGAGAAACTCAGTTGGAGTACCAAGGTCAAATTCATGGGGGACTACAGAGACAAAAACAAAAACACGTTCACGAACAAGCTCGAAGCGCTGATGTCGTTCCTCGAGTCCGAAGCGCGGACAATCGAGGTATTGACGATCGACAGCAATTCCAGATCCAGGTCATCCGCATCTACCGGTCATCGCAGCGGGAAAGCGAGCGCTCATAATGCGAAAGACGCGTTCAACAATCGTTCCTCGTCAAATAAGCAGAATTTCAGAAATCCTAACTACAACCAGGACGACTTCTCCTTCAAAAACAGGTCGAACAACTTCCACATGGGCTCACAGATGAATGCTCCGAACAGGAATATACCGAAACCACCCCCTCGGAAGTTCGTGTGCATATTCTGTGAGGCAGACCACCCTCCATTCAGATGTAAGGCATCTCTCACGGCGCAAGAGCGCAAGGAGAGGGCAATTGCGAAGAATGCATGCCTCCGGTGCCTGAAGCTGAATCACGAAGCAAAAAATTGCAAGGAAGCGTTCAAGAAGCCTTGCCGATACTGCAAGGGTAAACATTACTCCATCATCTGCAGCAAGGCCCCGATCGACGTCAATGAGCCTCGGAAGACGGTTACGCTGCTCAACATGAAACCAGAAGTTCCGAACCAGCCAGCATACTTGTGGACGGCTCACGTATGGGCGGAAGCCGCCGGCAAAAGAATCACATGCCGGATCCTGATCGACCCAGGGAGCCAGAGCTCACACGTGACACACAATCTGGTAAAGAAACTCGGTTCAGGACCGGATCGATACGTCGACATGGCGATCTCTACGGCGGGAGGTCGCGTGACAAACATCTACAACTGCGGTGTCCAAAACATCTCCCTCCGCAGCCGTTACAACCCCGAGAAGGTTCTGAAGCTCGAGGCGATAGAACTCAAATGTCTGACTCGCACTAAATTCCCGATTCTCAAAGGAAACTTCGATCTGACCCCAAGAGCAGATCACGCGGAAGGGGAAGAGTCAGACATGGTGGACATTCTCCTCGGGTCAGAAAAGATGGCTCACATCGAATTTGCGGACCCTCGCAACATTGACAGCCTCTTCGCATTTAACTCAATGTTCGGCTGGGTGATCGGAGGCTCGGAAGACACCTCAAAGAGTTTGAACACTCTAACAGGCTTCTGTGGCTTTGAGGTGATACAACCCGCGACAACAGTTCCAGGTATAGCGATTGAAGACCCGGAAGAACCGCCAGAAGATCCGGAGACCTCGAAGAAGTTAAGAACGATCGAAGACATCAAATTTCTTTGGCAATCCGACGACGCAGGATTCGACGACGAAGCCGAGAAAAGAGAAGAGGACGACGAGCTCAATAGAGCGCTCAGAGCCAACTTCAAGGCTACCACAACTCGGGAGCCCACAGGAGAATACGTCATTCATCTCCCATTCAAAGATAACATCCGTAACTTAGGCGACAACATGAACCTGTCGATCTCGAGACTGCATTCGCTGCTGAACAAGCTAGCGAAGGACCCAGTTAGGCTGAGGGCAGTCGATCAAGAAGTCAGGAATTACATCAGTCAAGGATTCGTCGAAGAAGCCGAACCACGCAAGC
This sequence comes from Neoseiulus californicus, assembly GCA_028455905.1. Classification (NCBI taxonomy): domain Eukaryota; kingdom Metazoa; phylum Arthropoda; class Arachnida; order Mesostigmata; family Phytoseiidae; genus Neoseiulus; species Neoseiulus californicus. The sequence continues at coordinate 5,487,926 of JAMQGS010000002.1, read as the reverse complement.
CAGGACAATTGGCTCACTACCTGCCAGTGCAGGCAGTCTTCAAACAATGTCCAGGCACACCGCTGAAATTGAAGACAGGAGTCGTTAAGGACGCAAGCGCACGAACTACGAATGCGGCGAATCTGAATGATGCACTTCATGTCGGTCTGTGCTTACTTCCGAATCTGATAAAGGCAATCATGAAATTCAGGCAGTACCGTTACGCGGTAACAGCTGATATCATGGAAGCATTCCTGCAGTTCAAGATCGCTAAGCCAGACAGAACATTCTTACGTTTCTTCTGGCCACTGGGCATTTCGGACGATCCTACGGCTCGACTTTGGCCTGGTCTGCTCCCCAAGCCTTCATTGCCAGGGAATCTTGCTTCACCTAGAAAACGCAAAACCGAAGTATCCACAGCACGCCGATTTTTTGGATGAGATCGCAGGTCACTTCTACATGGATGACATATGCACGGGGGCGAACTCGATCGAAGAAGCAAAAACTTGAAGTTGGTAGTGTCTCCGACACTACCGTTGGGGGTGACGGGAAACCCCCGCCCGGGGAACTTCGATCGGTAGAGACGGCTGTGACACGAACGGGATGAACAGTAGGAACGAAACGGGAACGAAAGGGTTGAGGGACAATGATGAACGACGAACATGCACAAGGAACGGGAACGGTTTGTCGCGTTTATTTATCTGAGTTGAGCGGAGTCGTGGGTTGAATTTCTATGTCGTGGAATTCGGTGTATATTCCTTCCGTGGACCACCAGGTGGTAAGGTCCGTCGTTTCCTTGCTGTCGTTTGAGGTAGTGACGGCAGGAACGGTCCATGCCAAAGTGCCGTCTGGGGCGGCTTCCATATTTTGCCGCCCTTCGAGCTCAAATCTAAGGCTCCTCGTCACTTTGCGGGGAGAAAATTCTCGCGAAAGAAAAAAATTCATGAATCAGATATCTGGAATCATCTTCGGAGCATGATTATTGATATTATTATAATTTATTGGGGCGTTCAGTCTCCATTTTTCTCGCCAAATCTCTCAGAATGCCGGTTTCGGAAGAGTGGCGCCCGGGGCGGACCGCCCCCTCCGCCCCCCCTTGGTCCGCTACTGAGTGAGTGACGGTTATAAGGATCGACGGGGTGGATGACAAACCCCGTTTTCCCCTGAAGTCTCGTATCTCGCCATTTTGGAAAAGAGCACAGAGGCCTTCCATGTCTTTTAGTTCATGGTTCCGGCGAAGGGGTGCCACAGAGTGACTGGGACGGACTTTTCAGTGGGATCGACCACCGTTAGGAGATGGCGTCGGCGGGTCTGACCGTCCGCGCAATTTATGTCAGAATCTGGTTGAACATCGTAGATCACGACCAGAACCGTCACTATTTTTTTTTGCGTCAGCGGTTGTGGGGGACGGCTTCCATCCGGGATCGGATCAATATTCGTGAGCTGTAAAGCGGGTGTGGGAACGTGGTAAACAGGAGCAAGAATTTCTGTTTTCAACTCCTTGTCAATGGCCCAATATCTCTTCGCTTACGGGCCATGCCTATGCCCCTCTTCACACCGAAGACCTTATCCTTCTGAGCCCAAGTTCGAATTCCGTGTCCCGCCCGCTTCAACCGACCGTGACAGAACCCCCTGACTTGGACTTCGTTGTTGAAGTCGAACCCTTCAGTCTCCTAACCGTCCTGAATCCTTTTCCGAACAACGAAGTTCCACACTGATCGGTGTGATTTCCCGGAAACTTGACATTACGCCACAAGTATCAATCCCTCAAATTTCCTTCTAACGTCTGTAGATTCCCCTTCAAGTCCTCCTCTTAACCTCCTGACCGGACTTTTATCGACTTCACCGTCTCCGAGATTACCGCGAAACCAATCTACGATCCGCGTGTACCCTCGCCGAACTTAGAGGCGGTTTCCCGCCAAAAAACGAATCACCCTGTTGTTCGAGATCTTCCAAGACGGTCACTTCCCGCTGAAGAAATGGTCATCAAACAGCACAGCTTTGGGAGCTTTCGTCCGCGAAACGTCTCCGGTACCCGATCCGGAAGTCTACACAGACGAAACAAACGCGAAATTCTTAGGCGTCGCGTGGAACCAAGTGACGGATACGCTCTCTGCACCACTAGAGAAGGCACTCAAAGTGCTCCGAGCAGGGCCTCCATCCAAGCGGCGTCTTCTCTGCGGATTAGCGAGCGTCTTCGATCCGCTGAACCTGTTGTCACCATCAAGCATCAACGCCAGAGTACTCTTACAAGAGCTCTGGAAGGCAAAATGTGGATGGAACACGGCACTGAATGTCGAACAAACAACGAAATACAACGCTTTCATCGAACTGCTCGAGAAATCCAAGCAGTTCACGATCGACAGAAACATGATCTCAAGCGACAAAGCGGTGTCGAGGCAGCTACACATTTGCTCCGACGCGAGTTTGGAGGCCTACGGCTGTGTAGCCTATATCCGAGAATTCAAAGAAAACTCAAAGCCTCGAATATCGCTCGTGATGGCGAAGGTCAAAGTAGCTCCGGTTAGGCCGATGTCCATTCACAGGCTCGAACTGCTCGGAAGTTTGCTCGCAGCTAGGCTGCTAGACCTCCTGAAGAAAAATCTTGACTTTAAAGTCGACTCTTATCACCTGTATTGCGACAATTCAAGCGTTCTAGGGTGGGTCAGGTCGCAGCCAGAGAAGTGGAAGGCCTTCGTGGCGAATCGAATTCGGAGGATACACGCGTTGGTGGGGGAAACACCTTTCGCCTATGTTAAAAGCGAAATGAACCCGGCGGACCTGATCTCACGGCCGAGCTCAGACATTGCTGATCCGATGCAAGCAAAACTCTGGGCTCAGGGCCCAGCTTGGCTCGGCAGCTCAAAACGCATCCCGAACGAAAAAGGTCTCAGCTTCCAAGTCGAGAACACTACTCCACAGCTAGACGCCGAGCGAAAACCGACGATATCAAATTGCCTACACTCAAGCTCAACGGAAGCGAAAAGTCCAAACCCGATTTTCTTCGAGAAATTCTTTTCTTGTTGGAAAAAAACGATCAGATTCTGGGCCTACATGAGGCGATGGAAGGTGAAGGCTGAGAAAACCAGGCTCAAACTAGCTAATACAAGCGCGTCCTCGGCCCAAACTCCAAACCTCAGAACGGCGAAACACATCGACGCAGATGAGATGATCGGAGCAAGAGCCGATCTAATCAAAATCATCCAGCGAACATATTTCCCGATTGAAGTTAGGATTCAGTGCAAGAACCTGAAAACCACGAGTCCGCTCTTCCAATACGCCCCATTCGTAGACGAGGAGGGACTCATACGGTGCAGGTCAAGACTGGCAAGATCGCGAGACCTGACAGACGGCGAGAAATTCCCAATCATCCTTCCGGCCGAAGGCTTCCTAACTCGACTCATCGTCAGAAACATGAAACAAGAAACCCCGTGTTTTCATTGTTACTAGGATAGGGCGCCACAAATTGATTTGAGCGAATCCCTCAAAGATGGAGGAGCTCAGGTGAAGCCTGGCTTCACAGTTGTCCGAAAAGCCAACTGGGACGACGATGCGTCAGACAAGTCAACCGTCAAAACTCTTTCGGTTGGGGGTTCTGTAAGGGACCGCGGATTGCAAGGCTGTTTTGGATCCCGATCTGGTCCATGGAAGATAGCCACGCTCGTCACATTTTGCTTATTGGAAACGGCTGTGGCATTGGACCCGAGCAACGACCTATCAACTCAAGTAACACAGATGTCATCGCCCCCTGCGGCAGAAGCCAACATGAACGTTAAAACGGGCCTCGGCTTTGTAGCCGTGGTCATACTAGCTGTCAAAGGCTTTTTCATAGTGAAAAAATCCCCTAGTGAACAGCCACGTATTATTTCGGAAGAAAGTTGGCAACCTGGAGGCTTCAAGTCAACTGTTACAGCCGGCACTGGCGTGGTGTTTATGTTGATAATGGCAGGCATAGTCGCATTTTATTTGTGGTCGCGATCAAAAAGGAAGAGCCAAAGTGCATCTGATAATATCGAAGCGATACCGATGGAAGAGAGCGCCTATTGGAACTGGTGGCTACGATGATAAAAGGCAAGATCCGAAAAGAAGCAAAGACGAAATCAGTCAGTAATCTACAGCGATCCCAGTAAAACCCCTTTCCGGGATCTCAGTGAATCTACAGTGTAGTTCATCCAAACTCCGATAATCTCGCCCCGCGAGATCATCTCCCGAACCTCGGAACCCTCCGAGCGATTCAGCCGCACTCAGAGCTCGGTCGCTCCGTCTCTGAGCTGTCAGGCAGCGCGCACCTGTCCCGCGTCTTCAAGAAACCCAGTGTTTTCATTGTTACTAGGATAGGGCGCCACAAGTGATAACGAGCTGGATCACCCCATTCTTAACTTCCACATTTATGTATTTTTGAATACTCACTAGGGCCTGACAGACGGCGTCATCCAACTCCTGATGGGATCAACCTTCTGCTTCCATTCTCCCATCACCCTACGGAAGTCACCAATCGATTCCTCAGCGTACTTGCATTCGGCTCTTCAGGTTGGTGGGGTGACATCATGCATCATCGGTAAGCTCATCCGTTTTTCGTAACTCAGGGAGCATGTTCTCCCCCTTCCCATCGGTCCTTTGAGGGTCTGCAAAACGCAGACGAGGGAACTGAAGAGTATATGTTCATTCGCAGCGATGGTCTTTCCACCTCAACCCTCTCGGACAATCCATTGCATTCTAGCAATCGGCCTGGTGATCCGATCGGTGATCCTTATTTGTCCCGTCATTTTCGATGACCTGCCGGTTTCCATGTTATTGGCTGGAGCTCTCGGAGCGATCAACGCTGCAGTGGAAATAGGTGACATCCCGGAGCGAGCTGGTTCCGAATCTCGAAAATGCCCGCCATGAAATCAGGGTTATTGAGTCTAGAACATGCTGCTGGCGCTGTGTAACATCACGAAAACATCATGCAGGTGTCTACTTTAGCCTGGCAACGCTTCCTCCTGCCGTATTCCATGTCGTGATCTTCCTCTTCAATAGTCTGGAGTCTTTCGGTCAGCTAACGGCTGCTACGGCTGAGTTCCTGAGGGTTATCGTCGGGAAGTAGGTTTTCTTGACCTCGAGTAAGCATAAGTTGAATGCATTCAGATCCGGGAATTCATCTCGATCTTTACTCAAGTCCGCTCCACAACAACGTTTCAGCCTCGGCTCGTCATCGCCGAAGTCTCTCTTCTTGTCTACGTCACTTCTGAGTATGCTACTGGGGATTCTTTCGCTTTTCTTCTTCTTGTCGCCGCCGGGATGCGCTGCCAGACCGAAGATGAATCCTGGACCACTGATTACGGCGACTTGCGGCAGTTTTCTCAGCTCAGCACTCGTTTCAACAGCAGCTCGGGCGATTCCACTTCTGGCCAGAACTCGGGAAAGCGATTCCGAAGCTTCTCTGGTCGGCGTTTTCTTCATTGCATTCACTGCGTCTCGAGTTCTCTCAACCTGTTTCTTGATTAGGCAGAGCTTCACTGAAACGTTGTGGTTGATATCCTCCGCGGCTGCGACCTCCGCCGCTCTCAGTCTGCTGAGTGGCTCACCTTGTGGAGTTTCGCTAAATGCTGCACTTCTGGGATTCTCGCTTGGCCCACTCTATCCCTCGGCGTTGTGCTCTGTTGGAGCTCAAGCATCTCTTCTACAAATTGGTGCCGTTGTTCTATCCGCTCGACTCGGGAAAATTACGAGTCGCTTCCCGATCGGTGACCCCAAGTTTCCACTTCTGATGCTTGCCGTCATCAACCTCGCGACAGTCTCGGTGGCGCGCCTGCTGGGGCATCAACCCAGGCAGCAAGCTGAAGGAACCATCCAGGAGGCTTGAGAAGTCCATCGCAACGTGAATGAATGTCGTACTCGGGCCAGCTTAGGTACACTGCAAAGATTCAATCAGAAATTTCCGACTTGGTTGCCCTTGGCCAATCAGTACGAGTCATGAATCATGAACTTCCCGGGTTGAAATGAAAATGAAACTGAGAAGAACGAGAACTGTTGTGAACGAAAATGCGAACGATCTGGATGATTCCAGTTATCGACTTTTGGTGGGCCAGATTTCATCTATCTCGCTACCTGTGATGTATGTTCGACGATTCCACTCGAATAAACAACTGTGTTCTGGAGCTTGAATCCATTCCCTCCCCAAATCACGTATATTCGGATTCAGATTATTCCTCGATCAGCGACTAAGATCGAAAAACCATAGTTCATCAGCAGTCACAGACTGTGAGCATCCCAGTTACGTGGGCGCTCCTAGCGGTTCAAGAACGTTCCGTCCCTTTATCGGCCTCATCAATCGACAACTTGGGCCTTCATCGGAACAATCTCAGAGGGTAGGTCACATACAGGCTGAAAATTAAGCCCATGAGCAAGGTCGACTGATGTATCATTTCACTCCACGAGCCTTGAGCTCTAGTCGAAGTAAGAACAATGTCGGCGATGCACCTGCGCGTCGGGGTTATCGACGTGAGTATTGCTGGCAGCGCTGACTGAGTGCCTCTGAAAGCTCCAGGGTTCCATTTGCGTGTTTCAAGGCTTCTTTTTCGGGGGTACTCAGTTGTGAGAAACTTGCTCAATTTCCAGCTCGTGCCTTTCGCGCGTTATGCCGAAAACGCGGATGGTCGTCTCACTGTTGCGGAGGGAGGCTACGGCTTCACCGTGTTGGACATGTTCGCGTCGCTCAACATGAGGTGATTATAAGCGCCATTATTCGAATCGTGGCAAAAATTCGACGTGTTAAGATTGTGATGTGGTCTATAATCATCATTCGCTTCCTATGCGCACGCGGTCCCAGTTTGGAGTTCAAAAAGAACAGCCACGGAATTGGAATTGTTTACGACAACGGCACGGGAGATGGCCTTCTTGGGACTCTGGTAGACAACGTGAGTCAGACTTTTGCACCGTGCCTGCTCTCATGGCAAAGGCTGATGTTATGGTAGACTGATTTATTCAGGGAGAACAAATCTCGGCACTGCGGTGTCAGGAGGATGATTGTCTCCTATTGCAGGTTACGGATATCATGTTGGGTCCATTCGCTTTGTCACCAGAACGCCAAATCGGTGGTGTTGTGGGATCGAGAGGAATCGTACCGATACCGGTAAGGAATTTCCTAAGCTGCTACCTCGATATTGCTGAATATTAGTATCATAAACTCTGAGGATACCGCAGGCCAGGTTCTCGGTATCACTAGATCCCGATTCCAGTGTCCGGTAGGGACGATAGTGCTGGACAACATCGGATACTAACAACCATAGTCCAAACAGTTCAAGCTCTTCGCCGCGCGCAGACGAGCGCGCGTACAAAACACATACGGGATCCTCTCTACACTTCCTGTCGAGGTGAATATAAAACAATGTGGGAGGAGGGGAGGCAGAGTGGAGATGAATTGGAGTCGAGGAGGGAGAAGAAGCCATCCAGAAGCAAGAGCTGGGTTGAATATGCTGCCTGATCTTCCAGATTTATGTGTGCGTTGCCCTGTCGATGCTTATCGTGTCGTTGACGTTACGTGGTCTCTTGGGCTCGTCCTCAGTTTCGTCCTTGCATCTGGTAGCTTGGATGGCGGGAGAAAGTGAGTCCCGATGTGAAATTCCGAGCTCTTCTCGATGTCTTTCGGGCAAGGGAGGATTCTATTCCTCTTTTCCCCAATAAGATCCCGATATCGATTCGAGCGGAACGCTCCACTGTCACCCGCGATTGACGATTCTCCATTCAAGGTCTTTCCCCGGAAGAGGCGGGGATTTACAAGACGAAGACTTCTACGGCTATCCTCGTCGGGCTTTACTTATTCTTCGGGATTGTGATATCGAATCTATTCTCAAGTGAGATGCGAGCATCGTTGACGGTCCAGGAAGGGTCCCCAAAGATTCAATCCTACAGCGATCTCATCGGGCCATTCAAGAAGACACGTGTACTTGTTTGGAGATATGCGCGTCCTCTCTATATACTCCAGGTGATCACAGAAACCATGATTTCTTTGCGAGACCGAGGCTTCATGGAAGGAAAAATATATAATGGATGTTGTTCAACGTTCCATTTTTCTCGCACGAATGTTCCAGGAATCGCCCGATAAGGTGGCTCAAAAAGTTTACAGAAGAGTTTTGGATGAAGATTCCTTGGTGGACTTGGTCGGATTCTACACCAGAGCCCTTGTTGAGAGTGTGGCACGTGGAACTTGTGTGTTCTTTGGTGATGGTTTCTCTCCTGTCTCTGGCGTGAGTTTTGGAAAGCGAAGGATCACGCATTTAGGAACGCTGAAACAGAAAGACCTTCTCGTTTTCCACCAACAGAACCTCTTATATTACAGCTGTCGAAATTTTGCGGCGAGTTCTCTAGTTTCTCGGAATTTTATGAAGGGTTTGTGATCGAGGAGATGATGTCGGGAATGTTCTACGCTCCGCATATATCAGAGACCATACGTCGAACGATCGACAAGAGGTGGGTGAGTCGTAGGCTCGATGAGATTGAAATACACTTGAAACCCGGCCTCTTGAACTTCTTTCGGTCCCTTCGGAATCATATCGACGAACGAGGAACGAGGCTTTGAATTCGCGCGAAGTATGCAATCCCCACCCAGATTCTCCGCGGATTGTCTTTGCGAGGTTCCTCGCGCTCACGGCATAGATCGAACGCAGAATGCACCATATATTCCTTCTGAGGTGAGATTTTGCCTTTTCAGTATCCAGAGGACATTCGAAGCCCAACTATTGGCCCACACAATCGATGACCGCGCCTCAAAACTGAGATATGAAGCTTGTAGAACCTCATTCTCGGATAACGGTGGAACCGTTCAGGCGCTATCCCTGGATCAGTTGCTGTCCGTTTTCATACTACACGGGTTGCTGAGTTTATGCAGTCTTGCTGCGGCTGTTGTTGAAATCTCAGGGAATTGCCTCAAGAGCGGCTCACTCGGTTATAAGTGAGCCCAGGCTGGTCACGAGCTCCGCTCGTTCTTTCATCTCTAAATTTTTCTAGATTCACCCATCTATCAGCATCCAACAATCCACGGGAAGGCTAAGGTAGATGTATCAATGACAGCTGGGAGGCCCACCTTCATTTGGGATGTTATTAGATGTATCAAATCGCGTATTCTGCTGACTGTCGGTCCAGATTAAGCTTTGACGCATAAACCTGCATCGATCATTGAAATATATACCTTCCATGGCATATGGAGCTTCTCTTTCCAGTGTTTTCATTGACCCAGGGAGACATACTTCTTTGATCAGACGCTTCTAGGGCTCCACACGCTTGACAATCCGGAAATCCTTGTTTGCCTCTCCAGAACCAATATGGGACGGCATCGTTCTCGGTTTAGGTGTACACTCGAGCAATTCCACGCGCATAGTAGCGACCATAATCCTGGCTCATCTTCGCATGCATGACCCAGGCTTCCCCAACCCATGAAGGCCGGCCAATGATGTTCCTCTCGGGGGAATGGAACGCATTAGCGAAAGCTAGTAACCAGAGTGACTCGAGCGTTGGTTACCGAACCGAGCGTTCACGTTTCCATCAATTCTTCAATGATTGTGGGATACATATATTCAGGGCGGCCATTCGAAATTATTCTACAAATTTTCGATTGTTCGACGATTGAATTTTCGACGTCCGGGAGGAATTTCCAGCTGCAACGACAGAGGAGATAGTTTCCTGATCTTGGATGCCCGCTGGCAGTCTCCCATCAACGTTTCTCTCGATGACGAGCCGTGGACACGATAATTCCCATCGTGCCCCGGGCAAGCGTCGTGACTATTACAGTGAACCCAACTGGACTGCATGATACTATATATGCTCATCTTCGGTTCTCGTCCACCATCTAGCCGCATGATCTAGTTGATTGTGAGAACAAGACTAAGGAAAACGACGACGCTCAGGATACCTGTGGAGACTCCACCCGTTAGATTAACAGAATCGTGCGACTTCCGATGGAAACGAATCCCCATTGAGAGGCTTATCTCGCGATGTCTTCTTCGCGAGGCCGAGTTCGACCTTTGATGACCACAAAGGATCCAATCGAGAAGACCTTGAAGGTGACGAACATCTGAGAAGCCTCGGAGTCGATCCATAGTTTCCATCCCGTTCCGATGTCATACTATGACATTTCGGAAAACAGATGGTCGGGCCCTGGTAGATTCACAACCCCGCCACGGGAATGACTCATTCGAGCTCTTACCTCCATCTGAAAATAGCTTCCTTTTCTGTGATTCCGTTCCCACGTCATAGCTCCCCTCTCCAGGCGAGGATTCTGGATCTCGCCTTGACTCAAAGAGGCGAATGCAAGGGTCGCGGCGACGAACGGGGGATGTTACTCAGCAAGAAGCAGTATCATACGCTATATTCGGGTGTTTTCTGTCATATCGCGCACCTGCGGGGTTTCAGAGGTTTTCCGTGATGTTGATGCTCTGCTCTGGTGTTGGACCATCTTGTTTTTGGGGAATTACACTAACGATATTGTACAATGAGATCCGATGAGACGAATTGGACCATGGCCTGTGGCAAACTGGAGTTCGGAAGTTTACTCGCCAAACCCTCTGTTTACGAAAACCGGCCTCAGCCGTGTGAAAACTGTTTCCTTTTCCACGTATTCCGTGCCCACGTCATAGGTGCCCTTTCCACGCAACAAGTCGCCGTGTTGGTAGGTGTGGGTCGGCCGCTTTGGGTAAGGGTGGTGCTGAGACAGTCGGACCGACCAGCGAACGCGCCTCCTCTCACTGATGCTACATCCCTCTCTACCGTCAGCAGCAACAGCTTCCCGGGAGCAAGCCGGCAGTAGACACCACAAACTTGTGTCATCACCCAAGTGGAATAGTAGTTTCCGAAAGCATTGAAGGTGAGTCACTGTATTTGCAAATGCACGCTCTGCTGTGCTACGTGGCCCGATATCTGATTTGCACCAGAAGTGGTGCAGCTGTGTCTCCAAAATATCGAAGAACTCCTGTTTCCGAATGAAGTTCTCCTATGGAACAAATCCGGCGGTGACGTTGTCGAATGAATGCAGGTTCACTCAGCAGATCCAATCCTTCGTAGGATCAGAGCAAAACAGAAATCGTGGGCGGCAGGAATTATACACAGAGAAAACGCTCAGGAGTTCGATCCTTCTGAATGAAAACATTCAGTGGCGGAATGATGATGACGTAGCGTACCATCGACAGCATACGGAGCGGGTGTCAGCCAGGTCTCTGACCGCTTTCGGTTTCAGTTCTGTCAAACCGCTGGCTACATACGTAGCTCATGCTTCTTAGGGTTGCCAGAATCGACGTCAGCATCGTTCTGTGCCAAAATACTGCTCGAGCGCATGAGTCGCGCCTTTGGCGTAGCTTCGTCTGTTCAATGAAAGTTTTGCGATATCCAAAAATCGCGAGGTTGTTCAGGCGGGGTCGATGAGATTCAAAGGATGCAGCAGCTCCTTCAGTTTTAGTCTGGCAGTTCCTTGTCTTTGAGAACTGACAGCACGAGGCCCACAGAGCCGTGGGCGCCCAAGCTGATTTCGCCTGAGGAGTTCAATGCTTCCTGTTAGCCAAGCGGTTCGAAGCTGCTGAGATGTTGACTTAGGAATTTTCTTGATGATTCTACATGCGATTCTGGCTATTCGATGTAGCTCGAACAAAATGAATTGTTCAGGAGTCAATTATTTCGGTAGGCTCTCATCTATTGTGTGTATTCACTTGCCGCGATAGAAGCCATTCCAATCCGGCTTGGGTCGGCGCATTCAACGCCCACAGCCGATGGCGGTTCCGTTTCCGTGATACAAGACAAATGTGAAAGAAGTGTGCGGACTCCTCGGAGTTGGCGCGAAAAGTTTCGCTTCGGAAGCTTTCGAATAATTTCTTGCTCTGCCTTGGGAAAGTTTAATTTGCTCCGATACTTTCTCACATTCACTCGCGCTACCGCAAACAATGACGCACAACCCAAACTAGTTTCTTCAAGTCTCTGATCTGGCTCTCGATCAGTCATCGAGAGACTCGTCATAACAATGAAACGAGGAGCGAGGCACGCTTCTCGGTTCCGAAATTTCGCTAGGCGGCGCCCAATCATCTCGGAGTGGCGAAAAATAATGACGTTTCCTCAGCTTCTCGATAACTCAAACCTCTATTCGTATCGCTTATTCCCGAATGTTTCAGAAGTTCAATCGATTCACCATGGCCACCATTCGACCTGCGTATCCTTTCTCCGCCGAGGACGACTCCAAGGCGCTGCGGAAAGCAATGAAAGGTCTCGGGACCGATGAGGCCGCAATCATCGAAATCCTCTGCACGCGCTCTGCACAACAGCGCCAAGAGATCATAAAGGCCTACAAGCAGATGCACGGCCGGGTGAGTGCTTGCGAAGAGTAGCGAAGGCTGGGGAAGAATTTTCCTAGAAGCAAAATACGGGAAGTGCGAGAATCCGTCATGCAACGGGCATCAGTCTCCGATAACTGTGTTTCGAAGCCACAGTGAGAAGTTCTGTGAAGCTTCACTCCGAAATAATGCCGAGTATAATAACAATCGAAACCGTCAACACCAGAAACGAGAAAATGTCCGGATCAGGGGATGGCCTTGAGGACAGTTGAGACGCTCGCGCATCGGGAGCCTCTCGAGCAGTGGTTATAGACAGAGAATATCGAGCGCTCGGTTATGAAGCGCTGTATGAGTCACTTTACCTCAGGAGAGGCATTCAATTAGTCGGTAATTCTACATTAGCAAACATCGATGAAATGAGAATGAAATCGGGCCTTTCTCATCAAGCTAGGCGAGCAACGGTGTTAAGTCAGATGAAAAACAGATATGTGGAAAAGTGAGCCCTGACGTCATCTTCGTCCAAGGTTGACGGTCTACGGGCCGATGCAAAGATTGTACACGTAGAAGTGGGGTGTTTGACGAGTCGCACGTCGCACCAAAGCGATGACTCACTGTCATTGCTCCACGCAATGCTCGAAAAATCCAAAGATCCACATGCATTAGTCACCGATCACTCATGCGGATGCATGATTAAATGAATCAAGATCTGGGGCTACGAAATTTCATGTTGAGTACATGGATTCCGAGAAAATCCACATCTTCCAACGAAGTTTCCGCGGATACTCGGGATACAAATCTCTCAGCCGCGAGTAATCAAGATTCTGCACAAACTCGGTCTCTCCTTGCTTGGCTCGAATCTATTTCCTCCAGCGGATAGCACTGAGGCTGGTTTGCAGGGATTTAATAAACTTAGACGGTTAGGGTGTGGACAGTCTGCGGTGAACCGAATTTACGACGAGCAAAACTCATAAACTCAACTTCTCTACAGGATTTGATCAAGGATCTTAAAAGTGAGCTTCGAGGGAACTTCGAGGACATTATCCTAGGACTGATGACACCCCTGGATGAGTACTTGGCACAGGCTGTCAAGAAATCAATCAAGGTGTGTTGACTCGAGCATTCTCATTCCCGCCGTAGTTCTGCCGAGAAGTCCGATCCTTGTGAACCCACTTAAGGCATACCATGATATCCGCCAAAATTTCTGTCTCCGTAGGGCATGGGCACTGATGAGGACACGCTTATCGAGGTTTTGTGTACCCGCGACAACAGAGAGCTCAGCGGCATCAAGGACGCTTATCAGATACGTAAGTTGGGAGTTCAAAACCACAGAAATCCTCGTTCAACCGACCAAGCATGGAATCTGACTCAAACATTCCCTCGTTTTCCGTCGCGTTTGTGCAAGAGTGGTCTCTCAGAGTCGATTGGTAACGTTACAGTGTATGGGAAGTCAATGGAGGAAGACGTGGCTGACGATCTTTCGGGCGATCTCAAGCATCTCATGGTAGCCCTGATGAACGCCAGCCGGCCCGAGCGCACCGGTATTGACGCCCAGAAAGCTCGAAAAGAAGCCAAGGAGCTCTTGGATGCTGGTGTCAACCAATGGGGTGAGTAATCGGTTTCTTTTTGTGGCTGCTTTAAGCAAAGACATGTCGCTTCCTTTTCCACAACCGATATTTTTCCATTCGACTGACTTGTTTTATCATCGAACAGGAACTGATGAGGAAGCTTTCATCGCCGTCTTCTGCTCCAATAGCTTTGAGCAGCTCAGAGCTACTTTCTATGAGTACAAGAACCTTGCGGGCCACGACATCATGGAGGCGGTTGAAAAAGAAATGGGCGGAGATCTGAAGAAGGCTATGCTCGCCATCGGTAAGTATATACCGGGGGAATTGCGCGTTCTATTGCGGAAGGTCAGATCCGATGAACAACATGCGATCCCTTATGATCGATATTTGGGCATAATTCATGTCATCATTTCAGTGAAAAGCATCTTCAACACTCCTCTTTACTTTGCGGAGCGTCTCCACAAAGCCATGGACGGGATTGGGACAGACGATGCTACTTTGGTAGGTTTAGGATATTCACCCTGGAAACTATCCGATACGCTTCTCATCTGCTTCCTTCATGGAGAGTATACATGATTCTCCTCCGGAATTTCAGATCAGAATCATCGTCTCGCGCTCTGAAATCGATCTGGCCAACATCCGCCAGGAATACCAGAGAGTTTACGAGAGAACCCTTGAAGTCGACATTAAGGTATGTTTGCTTCCCCACACTTGTCGTAGCTCCCCTGTTTCTAGTTACTCTAAACACTACTTTGAGAGCGATCCCAGCGGCCCGAAGCCCGACCAAACGACTTTGAAGAAATTCACATGACCCTCCCCGAGAAAGTGATTTAGAACTTTGGGAATCTATCCTCATATCGGAGAGCGCTGATTCAGAACCTCTACGAGCCACAGTTCCGTTAGGAGACCAGTTTTGTTTAGAGTTTCTGACGATTGAAACGATAGACTTGACCAAGTTTTCCAGGGTCTTGAAAACCAATGCTCTGTAGAAGCTTCATCGCCGCCTTGGCTTTTCAGGGGGAAACCTCCGGTGATTACCAGACTGCCCTGATGGTCATGGTTCGTCAGAACTGAGAATCTTTTGAGGACTTTCGTTGCCTTGCTTCCGTACTCTCGAGCACCACCCGTTCAACGAACCGACATTGATCAACTAACATTTGATGAAACCGCTGTGTGCCTTCCCTTGTGGTGTTGTATTCCCAGAGTGTGCACTTCAGCTCGGATTCTCTACAAAAAGTTCTCAAGTATCAGTATTCCGTTGCGAGTAACGGTCTATCTAGCGTTCAGAGCGCTCTTTCGACCGTATGCGCGGCAGTTGAGAAGTTCCTTCGAGACCAGAATCTGCTCTGTCAATACCGAGCTGACGCCGGTCCCCCTCCGATGAACATGGGCGCGGCGTAGAGAGTCACATTGAACGATTCGAGATGGAATTTGACGAAACTTTCGCGATTGATTCGCTGTGAGCTGTTGAGCTCCGATGAATTCAGATCCAAGAGAGGATGAATCGCCTCCTCCATTTGCGGCGCTGAGAATCGGGAACGACTTTATCATCCATGTCACAGTGCTCTGTTAACAATGTCGTTTGCTCTGAGTAATTCAATAAACCCACCTCGGACCTGAATTTGATTCTGTTTCCTCTTCGATATCACCCATCCTTCAGCGCTATATTTTCAGATTCGCCTGTCTCAATTCAGTAAGAGCTCATTCAGTTTCAATTGACATCGACTTTTCTTCGCTTCCAGGGTGACACCTCTGGAGACTACAAGAGGTGCTTGTTGAAGGTTATTGGTGCTGAGAAGGATAAGAGGATGTACACCTAAGAGAGGAAAATATTGTTTCGTGACATCCCTGAACCGGCTTCCGGAGGCTCCTGTGTATTCATTGCCATATTTCACGCTTCGGTCGATCATAGATATTAGGACTCCTACATGTACTTGGACGGATGAAGGGGTACTCGCGGCGCCCCAATCAGAGAGCCCTGCATTTTACGTCTCAGCCATCGCTCATTCTGGCCACTCGATACTCCGCGAAGGAGGGGAGTATTCGGAAACGGGAGAGCTCAAGTTCCGATCCACTAATCCAGAACCACTCACTCTGACTACGTCTGATCTACCGATGATCATCAACCCATTGTAATAGAAACCATCAGTTCCTGCATGAATCTCTACCGAAACACATCAGAGTCATAAAATCAATAACGTCGGTCCACGCATTCTTGCGGCGCCTCAGTCATTTTCCGTGAATATACGGGCAGTAAGCTCTTACCTTCAACTATATACAGATCATTCCATGATTCCAGTCCCCGACAGTTCATGGACTTGATATCAGCTGCTCTGATGTCCCATCCGATCGTAATAAATCCAATTTCTTGACCCTCCGGAGCGAAGCTTTATCAGTTTCTCAGGATTTGTGTCCATCCTAGAGAACCAATATTGACGCTTTCAGCTAGTGACGGCCATCGCCGTGGAGACCATTCCGACTCACAGCCCACTCATGAGCTGTGAGATTTAGGGCTGCGATTTGCGGGCGTCCTTCTCTTGTCAGATTTGAAAATTAATCAGTGACACGCGATGGTACGGGAGGAATCAGGGGAATCCATTGCGTCTGTCAACACGTTCCGCCGTGATGTTGCCCGGGAAAACGGACTCGTCAACCCGGATCACCTCATGAGAGACTCTCCCTACATTGACCAAAGTCGTTTCCCGACTGGGAGGCGAAAATGTCCTCAGGCTAGATTCTGAGATATGAAACCTCCTGTACACCTCATGATAATGTGAACTGATTCGTGCAGTGAGCTCCCGCTTTACCTAACTATATTGAAACTCCGCACGCCCATATCAGAGATACGGGGGCTGGTTGGCAAAATGCGATCCCGAAACAGCTCGCTCATGACCATATATTCGCAGTCTACCGAGTAAATCCAAAGCTGTAGGTCCGGAGTCGCTCTCGCCATCGGGTTGATTTCCTTGTTTACAGGTGCAACATGTGCGACGTATGAGGATCACATGCAGGGAGTACTTTCGACTGCATCAGCGATAAACAGCGTCATCGCCAGCGTGACACCCGTCTACGCGTGATTATTCCCGCTCCACCGATATGAAGACACTGAGATTTAGAGAACGTATCCACGCCCTCCGTCCTGTGAACCGCAGCTGCCAAAGCTCTCCTATCTGATGCGGAATTCGCATTCGCGGTGATGCTCGGACAACTTCATTGTGTTGTAGCTGGACGTGCGTCGAAATTTTCGAAGCAAGCCTAACTCCTGCAACGCATTGCTAGCGAAGTGTGTGTAAACCGATCAAGCTAAAGGTGAGCGAAGATCTTGCTCACGGCTGGTGGCAGCATTTTATTGTGGGTGACCACACCTCCGTCCAACCAGACGCTGTCGAGCAATGGATCGTCTGACAGACGATGATATTGTCGACCAATGGGTCTCCATCTTCGCAGCTAAGTTTGACGATTGCTGTACGTCACTTGACAACAATACAAGCTTGCGTGTGTCGAAGAACAAGGAAAACTCCCCACGGACGATAGGTGGGGAGTGCTCCCGAAGTAAGATTGTCCCAGCCTCAGGGGACGCCGCGGCGCTTATCGACAAACGGATCTCCGAAAATAATATTTTCCATGATCTATTGCCCGTCGACGATACCGAAGTATTATATTATGAGGATTTGAGTCGGGTCTGGTCAGGAGAGGAGCTAACCTGTGTGCGAGCTCAGACCTCTCTCACGAGTGTCGAGAGACTCTGCTCGAATGAGTTACGAATCGAGGACCAGTTTATGGCATGGCCATCGACATATGAGCTCAGAATTGTCCCGAAAGTCGCCGCTGTCGTATCTATGAACACCGCAGAGACGCGTCGATTCGAATCGAAGAACATTGACGTCGAGGTGGAGAGCCCCGGAAGCGGAGCCCTGGGTTGGATTTTATCGGATTCCCGCAGAGGTTCCCCGTCAAGCGAACATTGCTCCCGACAGCAGCTTACGGATCGCCGATCTACCCCTAAAATCAGAGTCGTTCCGCGGACTCAAAACGAGTCGAAGCGCAGCATTGAGAAAACACGCCTAGAACCAAGGACGATCGAATATCTACGGAACTGGTATGCAAAAACTACATACGTGACCTCGAATGAAGCAAGAGCAATTGCTGAAAGCTGCGGCATCGCCAAACGGACGGTCGATAACTGGTTCAAGAACCAACGCTGGCGAGATAAGAAGGGCAATCAATAACCGTTGTGAGCGTTTTCCTCCGGAACTTATAATAAATATTCAATATTCAATAATGCTTGTATGTATCTGGTCTTTGGAAGTAGAGCATCGGAGGTAGCTTCTGAGGACGCAAAAAACGCAAATGCGGAGTCAACTGCTCACTCGAACCATTATATGTATCGTTGTCTTGTGTGTCGGCTGTAGGAGCGGTCATTGGAATGGGACAACCTTCGTTTCTCGCCAACCACCTCATCTGCTGGGAAACGATTCGATCCTCCAGAACGTGGATGCTTGGTCTTGGGAACCTTGTGTCTTGTGGTTTCCTTCCTCTTTATCCTTTCTGAAGCTACGTCGTTCATGTATGATGGATGAATATATGGTTTTACATATATCATGTTTTCGCAACATCCCATCTTGGTGAAGACCGTCGACTCTTGGCCGAAACAAGGAACGCTCGAGTGGCGACAAAATCTGGCTCCTACCGAATCCCGACCGGTGAGTCCGGCGATCCAAATTGGCACTCTCGAGAGCCTGGGCAATATGTAGCTCAGCTGGATCTCTCAGTCGAAGAAAGACAGATTCGGGAGGAGCGGGTAAAAATCCAGCTGCATAACAAAACGTCCAAGAATTCTGAGAGGCTTCGATGAGGTAGTGATTCCTCGACCATCCTTTTAGCTACTTGGACGCGAATCACATCTCAAGCTTTAAGTTGGCCTCAGAATCTCCAATTCGCTTGTATCGGCTTTCCTTGCCAACCGCAATCACATTCTTCTCGAAATCTTCGTCAGCAAAATCGTACCAGCTTCGACGAAGTTTTTGCTTATTGCTCCCGGCTTCTGGGATTGGTCTTCAACAGAAGGGATTAGGTTACGGGCTGTTTCCAGTCTGTTTGGAGTCACATGATTCATCGGTTAATTGTAAGGTCAGAACTTGAATCGGAGTTAAAGTCTTCGGGGCGCCTTGGGATCGACTGCTGGCTCTGAACCATGTTGAGGGCGCGATAGATACTTGACAAAACGAGTATCAGAGAAGCGGTAGCGATAACAGTGGGATTCAGCTCAGTGTAGGGGACACCGAGTCCTCAACTTTCAATGCGTAGAGTTCATGTCCTGCGAGCCACGTCGTTTTTTCTCTGGCTCAGTGGTTTGCGCATCGAAGAACGAAATCTGGGAATCGCAGATTCGCTGCCAGAATCGCCGTTCAGAGAGCTGAGCAATAATGGCTCATTAAGAAGCTACTGCAGCGGAGCGCAAAAAAAAAGAGGGCAAGGCGGTGAGAGATTCATCATAACTGGTTTTCTCTCCCCGATGCGACGACCAGCTTCGTTTCCCTCACTTTCAGCAAAATTCTCCCATACAAACAGTTGATACACCATGGCCACAATTCAACCTGCGGAACTTTTCTCTCCCGATGACGACTCTAAGGCCCTACGGTTTGCGATGAAAAGTTTCCGAGCTGATGGCACAGCGATTCTGAAGATTGTATGCGCGCGTTCCTCGGAGCAACGTCAAGAAATCGTGAAAGCCTATAAGCAGATGTACGGCAGGGTGAGTGACTCGAAACGACACGAAACCAAGTTTTGGGGGCGGCCTCCGCGAACCCTCCCAGGAGGGTGGATTCCCATTCATCACAGCATCATCGAGAAAGCAACTCGATACTGGATCCTGGTGGACGGGACTGATCCCTGAACCATGCGACTGAAGACAGGGCTGCCTTTTGTGGATCAATTCCGGTTTCTCGAACGATCCTCGAACGATGCTGGAGCGAGAGCCGCTGCCATGCTCGATTTCACCGGATACACAAAACCCTAAGAATCGAATATGAGGTTTGCGGGCGAAACTCCTCGGAAACTGAGCTCCCGGTACTTGGAGTGCTCAATCGAAGGTTTTTCTGGGACATCCGCTGTCTCCAGGATTTCCCAAAAAGTCACACAACGGGAACTGAAATTCATCCCTCAGACCTGCTAGGGTTCGGAATGGCAGGCTCAAAGCTCGGAGTTCTCGATGCTTCAGGCGGATTCCTGATCGGGATTGCTCCCTCACTCTGTCAGGGATCTGATCTTGAAAAACCCAGCTACGTAGCAGGATTCGAAGTGAAAAGAAAAACTTCTTCAGTGAACGTTCAGCCAACTGAGAGGCCACTAATCATCTGTTTGATGGGACCACGTGTGAAGGTGTTGGCTGTGCCACCGCGCACTCCACACGTCTACAACGACCCATATCCCATTATCCAGTTCCAACATTCCGTGCAAACTCCATCCGAGACCCATCATGTTATATTTATCATTTCTTCCACAGAATTTAATCAATGACTTCAAAAAAGAACTTCGAGGCAACTTCAGGGATTTGATCGTCGGCTTGATGACACCACTGCTCGAATACTTGGCTCAAGTCGTCAGCAGAGCAATCGCGGTACGCGAAATTGTGTATTCTCGGGCATGCCGAATTCCTCGGTAATAGGGGACGGAGCCATCTCTCGCAACGGGTTGTCCGGATTCACGGAGAGGATCTCTTGGCAGGGTTTCGGAACCGATGAAGATGCGCTCATTGAAGTTATATGCACGCGCAACAATAAGGAAATCAACGAGATAAAAGACACTTTCCGGAGACGTGAGTTACGAATGTGAGAACAATCAGTTTCGGATTGTGACGGAACGAATCGGAGATCCACCTTCTAGTCCCTTTAGCGGCACGACGCGTCGCGATGCGTCGGCGTCGAAGTGAGACTCATGTCTGGGTGGACTTGTGACCTTTCAGTTTACGGTAAATGCATGGAAGAAGAGGTTACTGACAACCTATCGGGTGACTTTCGGCACCTCATGGCAGCCCTGATGAACGCCAAGCGACCTGAGAACGTCGAAGTCGATGAGGACAAGGCACGTAGAGAAGCGCAAGAGCTCTTGGATGCCTGCACAACGAAGTGGTGTATGCATTGTATTGAAATCCATTCCCTCGATATACCCGCCAACGGCATCTGCGAGCACAAAACTCCAATAGATTCATCCTGGCATCGATCGAAATACGTGAGCTGACGGCAGATGTCGGAAGCAGTCCGTTCATTCGGTGCATTCTCGATCAGCCGACGCCTTAATTTCTGTTGATAGCGCGGAAAAACACTTTCCTGCAAATTATTCCCGGTTGCGGAACGAGGTTTTGGAGGTCATTTTAGAAATCAACTTGATTGATTTCGCTTCCATCAGCAACCGATACGGAAGTTTTCATCGCCATCTTTTGCTCGAATAGCGTCGAGCAGCTCATGCGCACTTTCGACGAGTACAGGGATCTGTCAGGTACTCACATCATACCGACTATCCAGAAAGGAATGCGCGGGGATTTGAGGAAAGCAATGATCACCATGGGTAATACCACGTTTCGAGCACTTTGAGATTGTTTGTTTTCGAAAATCCACTCAAGACTTCAATTTTTGACAATGAGCTGTGCTCTGGAGCAGGCACGGAATTCAATGTTTTTGAATCACCGCCCGAGGAATATCATCAACAATGTATCAACCAATCTATCAACCAAGATCAATCATTCACGGCTTTACAGTGGAAAGCATGATGAACACCCCTCTGTACTACGCGGAACGTCTCTTCACAGCCATGGAAGGCATCGGAACTGACGATAGTACCCTAGTGAGTGCCGTTTAGTAATGTTTGCTGGGATATGGTTTTAACCGGTTGGCTCCATGCTCATCCCATGAGCATGGGTCATCTCCTCTTCTCGGTCTATTCAAGGTCAGAATCATCGTCGCGCGCTGTGAAGTCGACTTGGCGGATATTCGTCAGGAATACCTGAGAGTCCACGACAGAACCATCGAGTTCGACATCAAGGTGCGCTCATTCCCCTGCCCCCGTACCTCCGATGGCCTCAGAATGCTCTCTAGATGCGTTCCTGGAGTTATGACTGTCCCAGCCATCTTTGAACAAAAAATCATATGTCGGCTATTTCAGGAAAATACCTCTGGAGTCTACAAAAAGTCCTTACTCAAGATCACGGGCGGCGGCAAGAAGAAGAAACTATACGATTGAATAGGAGCGAAACAAGTTGCAATAATATTCAAGCGCTAGCTTCCCGCAGTTCCGCTTCGTCTTAACTCCGTTAGAGCTTTAAGTCCTCTTGATCATGGCTTTGTCGATAGAGCTCAGCGGACGACTGCCATTGTAACCTGCATATCTGCATCGTTGAAAGTTCTTGCAATAGCTGGATGTTCGACGCGTTGTCCAGAACAGGGGCCACCTCGCTGAGAGAATGAGAGCCTCTTTGGAAGGGTTCTCGCGTTCTACATGGCTGGAAAGTCTATCTAACGTGCTATAGACTTCTCTAATCCTTATTGTGGAAAGAAGGTCGGCTAGTCACTGTACGATTCGCGATGAGCTTCCAACTTGATGGCGTGAAGTCCAACAGGAGATGGAGGAGTCGCCACAGCAGTCTTCATCCGCTTCGGCGCACGCGCCTCAGAAAACTCGCTCCACATAGCGGGCCGGGTAATCACTACGTCTTCATCCACGTGTGTTGCTTCGCGATTCCGAAGATGTGCGCTCTCTCATAACAAAGTTTTGTCCAATATGCTTGGCGTGTGAAATATGTAAGTCGTGAGAAGCTCAGGATGCCCCCGATCCGAGTTGTGAAGCCCATGATGGAGTCCGCGAACAGAAACGGATCGGGTGTAGTTCGAGGCAGTCTGAAACCAGAGTTTAGCTCTGAAATCCTCCTCGAGAACCGGGTGAGAATGAGGTGTTGGGATGCTGAAACAATTCCGATGAAACTCAGAAGCCTCATCGCTTCAGGTTCCGTGATGGATTCCGTTCGCCCATCTTCGTTGTCAGTATCCTAGCAGCTGACTCTGGTTTGGCATTGGTGGTGCTGTTTGAGTGGAGAATCGCACCGCCCGGAACCAAGACTCCGACGTGTTCTTTATGGGGTTCGCGGGACAATTATTGGCACTGTTAGAGAAAGACGTTTGGATCAGGAAGGTCAAGAGATGTTGGATTGCTACGTTGATGGAGTTTGTGCTCCCCTATGCAATCATTTGTGAGTATCTGAGCATAGGATCTGATCTCGAAATATCGCACTGTGCCATGTTTAGAATTTCAGAGTGATGCGAGGCGTTTGATGGGCTCCAGAGGGTGCTGGCCGATAACTCAGATCCTGGGTACCAAGAACGGTTCGGGAGATCAGGGCTAGTTGGCACCGGCACAAGCTGGCACCACCCTCGCTATGCTCACAATTTGAGGTTGAGCGACCGTGTGCGACCTGTTCTCGAATGCAAAGGACGTCAAGAGGCGGCAGCCAAATGGCCTCTGTCTTCGCTGCACGCTCGTGATGAAATCCGACATTTGACTCCGCAGTTGCGACTCGCTCAACGATAGACTCATACTCGGGGCCCGATTGGCCAACGGACGGTAAATGGATACCTGGATCCCGCTTCGAACCGCTAGGCCCTTTCAAGGAACCGCCCAACGTCGACGCCTACGCGAAATTGTATTACCTTCCGTCCAGCAACTACTCGAAGACCATGGTTCTGGGAGCATTCAAGATTCCTGAGAATAGTGGGTCGACTTCCTTCGTATTTCTAGAGCACCTTGAAATCTTGCGCACGAGGCGCCGTTTTGAAACGATGAAAACATGTAGAACATGTAGAATTTTCCACTTTTTCTGCACGATGGAAAATTGCCAGAACGAGCACCTTCGATTGAACTCCGAATTCGGGATGTGTTTACGGTATACAGATGAGACCAGATGCGCGAAACGTCAGGGTAGCAGAAGCGGGTGTATTCGCGATATCAGATGTTCGTTCCTTGCAGAACTGGTCCCACTGAGCACCCATGCGGAGTTCCAGGGCATCTCTCAGCGCTTCAGGGGTACGGAGGGCTTCGCAATCTATTTCCCCACGAGCCCGTCAGGCCGAACTTTGCAATACAGCCTGCGATTTCCGCTTACGAACGACAGCAGCCTGCTTGGAGAGACTACACTGATAGCATCCATCATGATGAATCTATTCAACAAACATGTCGAGTACTTCGGGGTGGGTGGAACCGGAATCTCGTGTCATATACGATCATCGGACGCATTTCCCGGATTTGACGTTCCGGGATCGGAACTGAATCTGAATTTGACGTTTTCTTTGTCTTTCAAGAGGCGATCTCCGAATGACCTTCCCAGGCTCGTACTTCAGCCCTTTCCGATCGGGCCAACATATCAGCCTCCGAAGTTGACTCTGAAACAAACGATGGCCTCGATGTTTGCGGGACATGTGGGCATCATAGGCTTCATGTGGACATTCGTCAGCTTCTGCAAGTTTATAATGAAAGAGAAAGAGAATAGATTTCGGGTGAGGATTCTCGCTGATTGTGAGCAAACGTTGTCGTAGACTCCCAGGCGGAATATGCAGGCCGGCAGGTAGGATTCCATGGTTCATCTCAGAACTCGGAATTGGATAAATGTTTGTACTCAAAGATAATCAGACAAATAATTCGATATCAAACCGCATTTCTGAGGAGGGGAAAAATCTCCGGGGTACTAACAATAAGAATCTTGAACCGCCTCCTCCTCGAGCCATTCCTGGATCCGCGACTGTTGAAAGTTATGCAGGATTCGATTTCAGGAGTTGCTGCGGATGATGGGAATGTCAGATGCAGTATACTGGGTGAACCTTGTATGTGTCGCTCTCAGTACCGCGGTGCCACTGTGTATTATTTGCTCAGTTGAGCTCACGAAGTCATCAAAGGGGACGCAGTTCTTCAAATATACGAATCCCACGATAGTGTTCACCACTTTCCTCTTATTTGCGATTGGGAATATCCTCATGATCTTGCTTGTGGCCGCGATTTGCTACACGGGTAATATTCTTGCGTCCGATACGACATCAAGCTTTAGAATGACGTGATTCCTCATAAACTGTTCCACTGAAAATGAGTGGCTTCCTCTAACAGAACGAGCCGCGGCCACAGCCGTCACGGTGTATTTGTTTGGTGCCCAATTCTTGTTCGAGAAGATATTCGATGCAGAACAGGATACCTGGAAAAGCTCGAAAATATTTTCATCCATACTACCGGTTCACGCATTCCTTTGGTGTGT
Organism: Neoseiulus californicus; assembly: GCA_028455905.1. Lineage (NCBI taxonomy): Eukaryota > Metazoa > Arthropoda > Arachnida > Mesostigmata > Phytoseiidae > Neoseiulus > Neoseiulus californicus. Next base: position 5,462,805 of record JAMQGS010000002.1, on the reverse strand, counting down.
CAAGGTGATGTATCAACACGAAGCTCACCGTAAGTCGAACTAGAATTCCGAGGACCCGAATTCGCGATCATCGGGCATGTTGCGCTAAGCATGATTCCTGTTCCAGAGACCGGGGCAAACTGGAGCAATCTATTTACACCACCTCTCGGCAGCAATACGAGCTTGGGCACCCTGTACTTCGTACAGCTTGTTTCCTGGCTCTTCTGGGCTGGCCTCGTGCTCTACATCGATGCCGTGAATCCTTGGCAGCACGGTATACCACAGAAACCCCTGTTCTGTATCGAGTATTTTCCCTGGCGGTCAAAACCAGCAGACGTCGGAGAAACCTCGATCTCTGATGGAAAGGAGTCGGATATGATTGAGAAGATTCCGGCAGATGCGGGATCGCCGGTCGTGCGAGTCGTCCGTGTCAGCCATAGCTTCGGTGAAGTGAAGGCTATCGATAATCTCTCGCTCGAGTTGTACGGTCATCAAATAACAGTTCTGCTGGGACACAATGGCGCTGGGAAAACAACAATCATGAACATAATGACTGGCTTGTTCGCGCCGGACAAAGGAGATATCCTCATCAATAACCGCAGCGTAACAAAGGAAACGAAGAAGGCCCGGGAGAGCCTTGGTTTGTGTCCTCAACACAACGTTCTGTTCGAGTATCTTACTGTCAGCGAGCATCTCAGATTCTTCGCGAAACTGAAGGGCTCGAAGAGTGCATTGATCGCGGAAGAAATTGATCAGATCTTAGGGAAAGTCGATCTCCTGCCGAAGAGGGATGTGCTCTCTGTCAATCTCTCCGGTGGCATGAAGAGGAAACTCAGTCTCGCCAACGCAGCGATTGGCGGAAGTAAGGTAATCAAAACTTTCGTTTGGAGGATGTCCCTGTACGAGCAGCTGCGTCTCCGACTCTGAGACCTTCCATACTTTCAGATCCTCATACTGGACGAACCGAGTTCTGGCCTAGATCCCGAGGCTCGACGCCTCATTTGGGAATTCCTTCAGGAGGTTGGAGGCTAGCAGTGCTCTCATACGAACAGAAACGGCGTTGAGCGAATAGGTCAACTGATACTGAACTCAGTACCCTCGTTCTAGGAGCGGAAGAAGCGAACAATATTGATGACCACGCATCACATGGAAGAGGCGGATGTTCTCGGGGATAGAATCATCCTCCTCGCGAGAGGTCGTCTCATGAGTGCTGGCTCCCCGATGTTCCTGAAGAAAGTATTCGGTGGGTTGAACAATAGGAATTGCGGATAGAGCGTTTTTTTGCACGTGCGACACTTATAACCTAACGAGGGTCAGTATTCAAGATACCACAGTTGTCCCAACCTCGAAGTTGAGCTTTCGGGCATCTCCGACGGAATGTGGAGAGCTCACTTCGGTTTCCGATCGTCTCACCCATGACCCGAACGGATTCCAGAAACCGGTTATAAGATTCGTTTGGCGAAGAAAACCCCAGAAGTGGATACCCAATCGATAGTCTCCGCCATCGAGGGGGCACTGAGCGATTCCCCGTCGACGAAGGTATTCGTGGCGTCGGAACTGGCTTTCGAAGTCGTCGTCAACATCGGATTCCCCTCAACTGGAAAGATGATTGCACTCTTCAAGAAATTGGAATCAGAAAAGGATAACTTGGGGGTGAGTTTGACCACTTAGTACGGGAACGCTCGAACCAGATATGGGTCCGAGGCAGATGTAGTACACGTCATCGGTACCTTACCGCCAAGGCCGCGTTATTCATGCAATTACGGTGATCTTGCGCTTCAGACTTGCGAAACCATCTTCGGGCTTGCATAGCGATTCGTCTTTTGGTCTAAAGAATACGTCAGTTCACATACTTACCACGTTTCACCTAACCGGGCTTTTGTGCAGGTCACGAACATGGGAGCCTCCGTGACGACGATGGAGGACGTTTTCATCAAGGTCGGCGATGTCGATGAAGCCGCCGCGAGAACCGAAGCCGAGACCGCTGCTAACGAGAAAGTTATCGGTAGGCGGAAGAAGATTTGGAACTTGAAAAGCATCCCACGTTCCATATTCCGCTCCCGATGCAATATGCTGGACTGCAGTAGTCTAATCTGATGTTCTAAATGTAAGTTGTGTTCCAGCAAAACTACCGCAGTTCAAGCCGTTGGAAGGGCCGGCTCGCCTCTGTCGACAGTTCAAAGGTCTCATGTTGAAACGCGTCCACACATTGAAACGAGAATGGGCCTCTTCCGTACATCTCCTGGTGTGGCCGTTGATATTCATCTACGCATTTGCTGTCGGCATGGAAAAGTTAGCTGGTGACGGAAAGGTGACTCGTTCAGATCATTCCCCCGAGATTTTTTGATCGGGATGACTTTCTCAATGTATATCTACCGACAGATATCGAAATACTCCCTGAAGTCACTGTTTGGAACCACGCGGGGTTTTGTTGCTGGTGAACTGAATAGTTTCATGGCTCGAGTTCGCGAGCTGTTTGTTGAAGACGGGGTGAAATTCGACGCGTCCCTAGGAGAATCAGAGGATGGAATCAATGATTATTTGCTTAAACTCCGTGAGTTGGCTCATGGAACTGTATTTCGGGGAGATTCTCAGGAGAGATGCTTTCCTACCACTAACGGAGGATTTCAGATAACGAGTCGGAGTTGGAGTACCGCAGATGGTCGGTGGGTTTGACCAACAGGAAATTATGGTTCAATGGGCAAGCCCGGCATTTGGGTGGCGCTGCTCTGGCTCGATGGCAGAGCCATGGTCTGTCGCAAATGATGGGGAAGGACTCCAACGTGGACATCAACAACTGGCCCTTCACCGTAAGGAAATTGGGAAGGCTCGAAATCGACATATTGATTGGTAATAATGGTTTGAGTTGACTTCTATGAACGGAGACTCACGTCAGATATCCATGATAATGATAATCAAAGCTTTTCGACAAAGTGTCCCAGCGTAAGCGTGATTCCATGATCCAGCCCGCATGACGGCGTCCATCATGATGCCAACGGTGTTCGCGTACATGGCTTGCCCCGCAATAAGTTACCCGGTCGCTGAGCGGGTGACAAAGTCCAAGTTGGTATGTCGATCTTTGAGATACTTTACAGGGGCGGGTCGGAATAAATTTGAATTTGGAGCCCGGAAGAGATTGGAATGGTTATCGTTAGGCCGGAGCCAAGAGAGCCGAACAGGGCCGAAGTAACATCGTCGGAGGCCACGGGAGTCAGTCGTTCGCGGGGCTTTGTAGATGGGTCTGCTCGCTTCTTGATCCCGTACAACTCACACGAAATCGTTACTCTGTTCGAACCTGATTCAGGTGTCTCGATAGTGATCAATGATCATACTTCGAAATTTCCGGGCCTGTGGAATGAAGAACAGGCAAGCGGTCGCGACAACGGTTCCTTCGGTACCGCTGCACTGAGAACGCCGAATTCCACTCGAAATTTATTTCGTTTCACAGATCCAGCTCATGACCGGGGTGAATCCCGTTTTATTCCATGCAGCCAACTTCTGCTTCGACATCATGTATCAGACATTGTTCGCTACTATATTGTTGGGCTTTCTTCGTTACCAAAATCCTGGCGGATGTTTCGCGTATACTTCTGAAACGCTTTGTGAGTAGCTCCTTCGAATTGTGGAGAGCATATCAGCACTCAACATCACACCGAGCTCATCCTCGTCATCCAAACCACGGCTATCGAGCTTCTGGAATTAATTCGCACTTCTTGACTTGCAGATGCTTTGATAGCTCTTTTCCTCAACTACAACATCGCAATGATATGGCTCTGTTACCTTCTGGCGATGTTCTGCTCCGATCCCGTAACAGCGATGACGACTTTCACGACCTTCAATACGATACCCCCGTCCATAGCGGCGGCGATACTTGCGTTAGGCGAAACCTTGCGCGGATTCTTCCAGGAAGGTGTCCTGGATAATATTCCTTTCTTTATCCAAATCGCCTCTCTACACCCGACGTTTTCCGCGGTTTGGGGAACGACCAGCGTCATCCTGAACGCCTTATCGGAAAAACTGTGCAAATTTCCAAGCCAGAAGGCGCACAATCTTCAATGCCTCGTAACTTATCTGCCATCTTGTTGCCAACGTGAGTCTAGATGAACCCCTACACGTTTGTTTCCACGCAAGCTTGTGGAGATATCCGATCCAGTATGGACGCGAGTTTTTCTTCTGCCGCGAATCCCGAACCTCGCTTGCATGCTCGACGAATGTTCGATAATAATTTATATATCGGGAGGTAGCATCAGAGAGTGTCTCATTTTCAGCTTGCAAGAATGACAGTTCGCTCTTCTGCTATGAATATCAATCATCCTTCTCGATGGATCCAGTATCCGGCGTTGGCTATCAGTTATCGATATTATCTTCGATGGGATTTATTTGTATGGTCCTCGTGTTGTTGTCTGAATGCAATTGGAAATATGTCAACTGTGCAATCGAAAGTTTGAAGAAAATTACGCGGAGATCGGTCATTGATCCTCAAGCCGCGACGGGAAGTACTATTTCCGGTGAGGTTCCTGCCATTCCCCATCCTACGAGCTCGCCCGCCACGACGTGTCATACAACGAGTCGTTTTGATGAAACCAGTATCAAGTTCTGAAATTTTCCAGCTGTCGGTGATGGGGCTCGAGACTCGGATGTAGTCGAGGAAGAACGAGCGGTGGAGAGCATAGTGGAAGAACGGAGGATGGCGCTCCACACGCTCGTCGCTTCCAGACTTACGAAATATTTCGGGAACCTTCAGGCTGTCCGTAACATTTCATTCCATTTGACGGGCAATGAGTGTTTCGGTCTACTCGGAACCAACGGAGCGGGGAAGACGACGACATTCGGTATGCTCACCGGTGATATTCAACCGTCTGAGGGCGACGCTTTCATCAAAGACTGCAGCATGAGTGACACTTTACATGAGTATCGACGACAGATAGGCTACTGTCCTCAATTCGACGCTCTTCAGGCGACCTTGACGGGCAGAGAAGTCCTTGAGCTATTCTGTGCTCTCCGAGCGATTCCTTATCGAGAATCTAAAGCTGTCATACAGTCGCTGATCAAATTGGTCGATATTGTTCCTCATGTCGACAAAAGGACCGGAGCATACAGCGGCGGGAGCAAGCGGAAACTTTCCCTAGCAGTCGCACTGGTCGGGAACCCGACCATCTTGTTGCTGGATGAGCCAACCGCCGGAGTTGATCCAACGGCTCGACGCAGGATATACGCCGCGCTTGCCCAGAGTCAAAAAGACTTTAACACAGCGATCGTTCTGACCTCACATTCTATAGAGGTTTGTGAAGCGCTCTGTCGGAGGGTAGCCATCATGGTGGGCGGAAGTTTCCGATGCTTAGGTCCGACACAGCACCTGAAGTCGAAGTATGGCACTGGATTCACGGTACAGATCAAGTTGAAAGAGGTCTCTGAGAACACAGGAGCCAATCTCGCTCAAGCCATGAGCGACATCTTTGCCGGAAAATGTGAGCTCAAACAGAGCTATATGGTGCGTATCCGGAATTCTAGATCTCTTCGAAAATCAATATCATGGACAGGCGCATTCATGTTGATGAGTTCGCATCGATATGCGATTTATAGCGATCTGAAATGGTCCATGGTCCCGGGGTATCTCTTATCCTCTTGGCTCCTTATCAATTCAGGTCACCAATCTAGGTGCATCGAGAGATCATTTGTATCACTGATCGTCGTAACTTGAGCTCGGCCCATCGTAGTGCAGTCGTTGATATCCATGGCCACGTTCATCATCGTGCCCGTGCCTGATGAAGGCTCAAAATCGACATCGAGGAGGAGGCCCGTTCATGGGATACTGCCCGACGTCGCGTACCTCGTGATTTAAGCTAAACGAGCTTAATTCTGGCAGCTCCGACGCCTCAGGTGGACTCGCGACTCGATTGTCAATAGAGGGCATGCCTGGGAGGAGCAGCTTCCTTCATCCTTGCCTACCACGTCCGTTGATATGCGTATTTTCGGAATATTTGCTGGCCTGAAGTTCATTATACACCGATACTGATTCTCATGTTACCGGGAGGGATTGGGGGACGGCGCCGCGATGGTTTCTGCACGGCAATCTCCGAAGCCTGCTCTTTAATGCGCAGCATCCCTATTCTGCGCACGGCGGGTCTCCCGAGGTGTCGAAAACGAATCCTTGGAAGAGTCAATGAGAACTCAATGTCGGATACCTGAGCAGCTCTAATATCGGATCATTGGTATGGAATTTTCAATACTCTCGAGATGGGGCGTCATCCTAAATTCAGAGGGTGACCAATTTTCATCATGGGCGTGGATCACGAGCGCTTTATCGAGCCGCGAGACTGTGAAGTCGAATGTCACACCACTTGTCGAGACGATTGGGGCAGGCGCTTTTCGTGCAGACTGCCGCTTGCGATCATTTTCTTATGGCCTTGAATCGCTGCCAATAACGCATCTCTCGTGGTCACTGGCCCTTCCACTCAAATCGTGGTTATCCCATATGCGAATGAGGTTATATCTCATAGTTTGATGTATTCTACAAAATGAGGGATTCCGACGAATGGCCCCTGTAGTGAAATGATTACCCGAGGATCAGCAGCACGGAGAGCCGGATGAAGCTAGCCCAGACCCGGCAGAATTTGTATGAGGTTCTTTGATACCTTCGGCCGTGCTCATGGAAAGGGTCTTCGAACCTTAGGCATTATAACAGTGCTTCGTATTCTACTGGTTGATTAGTGTGTTTGAATATATATTCTCCGTTACAGCGGTTGTTCCAGTTCCATGTGAACGATCTTTCTCTCAAATGGAGCGAGCTATTCGAAAGAATTCAGCGATTGCGAGACCAAGACGCGTTCCTTCTCGAGGACATCCAGGTGTCGGACACGACACTCGAAGAGTTATTCCTGGCATTTGGAAAATCGCAGCAAGAGCCACCGCCAGTTCTTCCCAGCTCAACTTGAGGTCGTCACAGCCCGTGTATCTTCGCGTTTCGTGAGCTCTGGGATCACAGACAGAGCATCGCGCAATCTGTTTCTGTTTCAAGCTCAAATGTTATATTCCCGTTACCCGAGATTACTGGAGCGGGTTTTCTTGTATTTGCTCTTCGACTTTGTCTTGTAATCGTGTAGTTTCCACCAGCTCTGAATAAATGATATCTTAAGCCAGCTCAAAAAGAAAGTTACGTTTTTGCACGGGTTCGGAGCTCGAAGTTTTTTTTCAATGAATTCTCTCTTTATTTTCATAAAGGGGGGAAGCGCGGACAGTTTTGCGGCCATGGCCGACTTCGACAAGTTCCCCGGCATTCGCCGTAAGTAGGAGATGGGAACCATGGAAACCATCTCCGAGGAAGTCGGCCGGGAACGAGATTCGAACCAGCGACCTGCCGTTCACGAAACGTCAACATGGCTATGCAAATCTGCACGTGGCATGCAAACCGCTCAGACCACTCGGCTATCGCGTCGGTTTGACACGGTTGACACATGACGGTTACCAGTCCTCGGGAGGAAACTTCGTCGCATTTCCGGTGGCGGAACAACGACTCGGCTTGGGGCTGGATTCCCGTACGACGAAGCCGTCAATATCAGCTGTGGGATCATATATCATCGTCAAGTCCTCCCTCGCGTGAAAGTTTTACAAGGTTCAAGCTGCTCATCCATAAACGTATCGGATCGAAGGTGTGTTCCCGTCCTATTCCCGGTCACCGGAAGAATTGAACGGGAATTCTCTAAGGTGATATTTGAGTGGTTGGAAAACAGACGAGTACACCGTTCAGTTGACGGAGCACAGTACTCCTACCACACAATACAGTATACGGTATTTCTTTTTGTAACAAGGCTACCGAGACTTCCCTGAAGGGAAGCTCCGTGAATTCGGAGACGCGTGGTGTCCGCCGACGTGCATTATCTGCGCTCGCGGTCAAAGCGGAAACGTTTCGCGAAAGACAAATATAGCCTGAGATAAACCGTCCACTATCGAATATATTTTCCCCCGATTGTCAGGCTCTCTGCCGCGCGGGGAACTTCCTCATTAGACGAACTTCGTCTTCGGAGTCGAAGAATGTTCACCCCACCCTTCACTACATAATTGGAGAGAAAACGAAGTCGCCGTGCACTCGATCACCATGCGGATATCCCGACGTCGTCATCCATCACCGCGTATGCTGAGCTTTGAGGTGAGGTGACTGCTGCTTTAATTGTAAGAGCAAAGGCCCTCGCTCGACATGAATACAACTCGATTGCGACACCTGGCGGAATCTAATAACCTTCTTTTCTGGCAGTGAACTCCAGGCAGACGCGAGGTGACAAACCGTCTCAAGAGCGAGGCCCTAATCTTCGGAGACGTCTCTCCGGTGGTCCGTGAGATTGCCTGTTCCTCGAGTGATTTGGTTCCGGAACTCAGGACACCAACGTGAGCAAGATGAGATTCGTCACAATGTTACGAGCATTGCTCATGAAAGATATACAGATGAGAAAGTTCAAAAGGGCTCCGCTCTACACCCTCATGCTTTTCGGAATTTCCATCATCCTCCTTGGTGAGTGCAGCGGGTCTGAAGATTTGAGAGGACGGCTCCCGTGAGTCAATCGCGGACCCGATCCACGACCGAGGATTGCTTCTCTCTTGCTTTTGGAGCTAAACCTTCCTCTTCCCCTTCCATTTTGCTCCTACTGGACGAATACAGAGATTCTGCCGTGTACAGGAGATATAAGACATTACTTTGAAATTTTCCGTCAGTTCATTCTGACTGAAGAAGCCGACTGCTTGCATTCATCACCATTCTTAAGTTATTCGCCGCGATTCATCAACTCCTCTACTTATCTAAAAGTGGTCATGCCACAACGGGTTGCCCGCAGGGCACGGTTCTGGGTAGCCTGTTGTTTCTACTATTTATTGATCAGATCAAACGTGTATTAGGTGGTGAGGTTGAATTCTTCATCTATGCCGATGATGTCAAATTGGTCAGAGACGTGCGGAGCGTTAGCGACTGCCTTGCATTGCAGCGCGTTCTTGATGATTTCCATGTCTTCACGAAACAGATGGGGCTTGAGCTGTCCCCCGGCAAATGTGGTGTGCTCCGGGTTGGTGCTGGCGGGCCCGCCTTCGAGTACAGGATTGGAGGTGAACGACTCGACCGCCTGTAGGTTGTCCTTGATCTTGGCGTTCTTTTCTCGACGTCCTTGAGTTTCTCCGATCAAGTCAACAATGTCGTCAGGAAATGTGCTCTAACGTGCTCCTGGATTCTTCGAGCATTCACTGTCCGATATCCAAAACTGTATCTTAAATTGTACACAACTCACGCTCTCCCCCATGTAGACTATTGTAGTATTATCTGGCACCCTCAGAACGTCACGGACCGCAGGCTCTTGGATAAAATGCAGCAACGGTTCATACGAAAAGTCGAATCCAAGTGCAATGTCCCGCGGAAATCGCTCAGTCTCCCGCCGATATCGGATCGCCTGATAGCTTCTGATATGATATACTTGCGGCGACTCATAAAAGACGAGCCTAGGTTTGATGAGTACTGCGTTCTGAATGCCAGTAACACTCGTAGAGGCTTCGTTCTCCGCCCGAAGACACGCCCCAGATCTGCTCGTACCAAACACTTTAATCCGTGGCGCATGTCGTCTCTAGTAAACGGATGAACGCCTTCTCATTGGTTTCAACGTGTGCTCGTATGGGACAGCCGCTCATCCGTAGTGTTGTTTAAGCTGTCACTCATATAACCCTCCCCATTTCTCAATAAATGGTGTTCACAACAAAAAATCCTTGGCTGAGCTGGTGTGCTTCCCTCCCGGACTGACGGGACCGTAGCAATCCATTGTTCATCGATTGGATCATTGCCTCGAAACCTATCCCTCTCCGTCTGGTCGATGGTGGATGGCTATTGCGTCACTCCTCTAGAACCATTGTTGTTGTCGTCTCAAGAAAGCATTTTTTTCTTGATCATGCTTGATACTCTCCAGCAGGCAACATGCATTGCACTAGATCCCGCTCAATTCTCCTGCCCCGCGATGAGCAGGGACGTCTGAGCGTTTCTCTGATCGGGAGCCCGAAAGTCTCCCTCTATCGCTACGCCGTTGGAAACGGCACGGTCTTCGATTGCTCCACCTTTATTCAAGCCTTGCATCGCAGTGTGTAAGCAAGGGCAGGCTCCTGACAAATCAACGAACGGAAATCGGTCCTGCAAATGTTCAGATGGCGGGCAACCGTTCAGCAGTCTTCGTCCTTACCGATGAAAGCTCAACCGAGCGTCTCGTCGTAGCGAAATGGAGACAGAGCATTCCCTGCTCCTTCCGTAACTCTAAGCCGTTCTGCGATTGTGACACGTTAGATCATCTCTTCTTTTGCAGAAATGTTGCGATACGTGATGGTGTTGTTCGAGGAAGCTGAAGAAATGGGCATAGATGGCGTGATTCCACCGGATCCAGGCACAATTTACGACCCGATCGGACCATTTCCTGGATTACTGGAGCTAGACAAAGACACAGTACTCTACCTCCCGCGAACGAGGTACTCTGATAAAGTCGTCCTTGGCGCATTCCATGGACGACCAGGGGACGGTGAGTGAAGCCTCCGTCAAACTCGCGCGTTTTCAGAATCTCGTAAATCCGAATTTAAAGCAATTCGCTCGTTCCAGGTGTCGTCGGTTTGAACACTCATCAGGAATTCGAGGCATATCCCAAACCCCTCGAAAGCATTAATCGTAGATATGTTAACATATTTGGGATTTATTTCCCCAAAAAGGCTGTTGGGAAACACTTACGATACACACTGCGTTATGAGGACCTAACTATTACATCCGGTGAAGAGGAGGCACTCAGATTGGTGCCTCTGATGGCATGTATTTTCAGAGAGCATGTGAGGTACTTTAAGGTGAGTGGCTGAGATTTTTCCGGGAATGGTCAAAAACAAGGAGCAGTTATCTGGTAAGCCTGGAGGTAAACGCTCTGAATTTGTCCCTGGAAGCCGGATGCGAAAATCCCTCAGCAAATCATGCAACCATTCCCAACCATGCCCTCCCACGAAAATACGATAACGCTATACAAGACCGAAGTAGCGTCCATGTGCATTTTACTACTGGGCACCCTCGGCTACATGATCTTCTTCATCGATTTCTGCAACAAGACCATACAAGATAAGGAGAGCAGACTCAAGGTGAGAACGTGCGAAAGACGGCACTGGTTGAGGTGAACTGCTGTGTTGTCGTGAAGTTAATACCTCCTCTCTTGCAGGAGCTGCTCAAGATGATGGGCATGTCAGATGCTGTGTACTGGGTGAATGTTTTGTGCGTTGGTCTCAGCATAGGATTGCCGATGTGTCTGATTTCCACAGGGCAGCTCTTTTCGTCGATGGGGAGGACACCCTTCGTCGAAAAAGCCAGCGCCGGCATCGTATTTGTCATCTTGCTGTTCTTCGTAATTGGGACGATGATCGTGATTCTGTTGATATCTGTCATCTTCCAGACAGGTGAGTAAGTCGCTCTCTCTCAGTTGTGGTGTTGGTTTCATATTTGAAAAACTTTCGCCGGAATTTCCAATTTCCGACCATCTCTCAATTCAGCTAAGGGCGGATCCATCGCGCTGACCATATATCTGTTCGCTTCCCAATTTCTGTTCTATCATTTCTTCGGTTTGACAAACGCCTGTCTGATAACCGAGGCCGAAGACAAGTTGCGATCCTCTGTGATACCTACGTTTGCATTCACATGGGCTGTCAAGCTTCTGTTCGCATACGAATTGGAAGGTGAGTTGCACCGAACATCCTATTCGAGATCTCTCGTGCGCAAAGAGGCATCACGAGGATGCCTCTGCCGAGCTGAATCACTGATTGCGCCATTCCTTCCGCCATTCCAGGCGGGGCCAACTTCGGGAATTTGTTTGAGGGCCCATCCGGCGCGAAGGATGTCGGTATAGGCAATATCTTCATTGCCCAACTCGTTTCCTGGGTTTTCTGGATGTGCATCATATTGTATATCGATGCCGTGAACCCTTGGCAGCACGGAATACCAAAAGGTCCCTTCTTCTGCCTCGAACGCTGTGCCTGGTGGCGGAAACCCGCAACTTATAAAGGACCGTCGCGTGCTGAGAAATCCAACTCTGCTCGAATCGAACCGATGCCGCCAGAAGCTGGGGAGCCGGTCATCCGTGTCGTTAACGTCACTCATAGCTTCGACGATTTGAAAGTCATAAACAATCTCTCACTCGAGCTGTATAAAAATCAGATAAGCGTCCTCTTGGGACACAACGGCGCGGGGAAAACGACAATAATGAATATCATGACCGGTTTGTTCCCACCGGACAAGGGAGACATCTTCATCAACAAGTACAGCATCACGAAAGCCACGGAGCTAGCTCGACTAAGCATCGGTTTATGCCCGCAGCATAATGTTCTTTTCGACTATCTCACAGTGGAAGAACATCTTAGATTCTTTGGGAAACTGAAAGGCGCCGCGACGCATGTCATCGTAGCCGACATAGATCGAATTTTGAAGCAAATCGGACTGCTTGAAAAGAAACACGACTTCCCCGCCAGCCTCTCGGGAGGCATGAAAAGGAAACTGAGTCTTGCCAACGCGGCCATCGGGGGAAGCAGGGTTTGTTGCCATCGGAAGTCCGGAATATTAACCAGAGTGGAAGTAGACTTCTCGAGTGGACTAAGGGCCTTGCGATGTTTTCAGATCCTCATTCTCGACGAGCCGAGCTCTGGACTTGATCCTGATGCCCGGCGCTCGGTCTGGGAATTTCTCAAAAAGGTTCGGAGAGAGCGATCATATTCTCTCAACGCTTCGGATAAGCTATTGTCTCGCCTGTCTATATGCTATCGATGCTTTAGCCACGTTCGCCCGATTTAGGAACGCGAGCGCCGAACGATATTGATGACCACTCACCACATGGAGGAGGCCGACATCCTCGCGGACCGCGTTCTCCTTCTCGCCAGAGGTCGTCTAATGAGTGCTGGTTCTCCGATGTTCCTCAAGAAGATATTCGGTGAGTCGTCTAAGAAACAGAAGTTCGAATCAGGCGCTGGGGGAGGTGTCTGCACCTCCGGGAACACTTCTCTCTCCAGCGTTCTCAAATGCTGATTCAATTTCAGAAACGGGTTACAAGATCCGCGTCTCCAAGGAAGGTCCAAAGGTTGACTCTGAGGCCATAATCTCCACGGTCAAGGACGAGCTGGGAGATTCGTCGGGCGCGAAATTTTCTGTGGTAACGGATATGGGTTTCGAGATCGTCATGAACATCGGGTTCCCGCCAAGTGAGAAGATGATTGAGGTTTTCAGGAAGCTAGAAGCAGACCAAAAAAAGCTAAAGGCAAGTTCGTTGGGTTGAATATCCGCTCGCCCGGGATTTCTCTCCTAGGCGAACGCGAATCGTCGAAACAAGCTGCGAGCCTGGTACGCAACGTTGCGGTTAGTTATTTTGTGTTTTTTTTTCGCAGATCACGAACATCGGTGCTTCTGTGACAACCATGGAAGATGTTTTCGTTAGGGTCGGCGAGATCGATGATGCTGAAGCAGAGGCAGAGGCCGCTATCAAACCCAAGGACGCAGCGGCTCACCCGGAGTTAGGTTGGTGTTCCCGGGGTCGATCCTCGTTGGATCGGAATGGAGGTTTCGCCTGAACCTACACTTGGATTTCTCAGCGAGTCGCGCAAATCATTCCAGATAGGTTACCGCGTTTCGAGGCACTGACGGGATGGGGAGCCCTCTGTCGTCAAATCCAGGGTCTCTGGTGGAAGCGTTTCCATTCATTGAAACGAGAATGGAAGTTCCTCCTCTATCTGTTGTTGTGGCCCCTGCTCTTCACCTTCCTGTTCATTTCCATGGTAGAAGACATCAGCGGTGTGGCCGAGGTAAATTTCCAACCTCCGAGAGAGTTCTTGGTCTATATCTTCCTTAGCGTCTTCTGTCTGAATATTCATGGATTAATAATTCTGAATCCTCACAGGCGCAAAGAATATCGATGAAGTCTCTTTTCGGCAGAACGCTAGGATTTACGGCTGGTAAATTAGACGGGTTTTTACCTAATGCGAAACGGATATTTGCTGAAGAAGGCGTCGACTTCGTTGGTCAGCTGGAAAGAATCGATAATCCTTTCATCAATGGTTTCCTCATGAAACAGCGTGAGTATGGGAGCGATCACTCGTTTCGGATGGAGTACATCTTCTGTCGTAGACGCCTTCATTGATGGGGAGTCGTTGAGCCGGTCCGATACAAAATCATCCGATTGGGAAAGAAAAACAGTAAAAAGTCACAGGCACTATGAATGATACCTTGAAGGGGAGGCATATTTGGAGATAGACGATTCATGAGCACACAGGAAGAAACATTCCTGTTCGCTCTCTTTTTCCACCCTCGATTACTTCTGATCTTAGATAACACGTCGATAATGTGATAAGCAATCCCAGTGAAGTTGAGAATTGTATGGAGGAGGAAGGCATGCGCTCTCTTCGCGATGCGCGTTCTTGATGATGAACATATCGTCGCATCGTAAACACTGGCTGTCGACAATCTGCCCAAAACTGAATTTTCGGCGGCCGGGCCACTCAACCGTACACATGTACCCTATCTTGTAGAAGGCGGATCCAACCATATTCCTGAAGCGGGCTGCGCACGCTTATTTTGTACAATACGGAGTACGGTAGTGTTGGAATCTTCTGCCGACGACATTCATTGAATTGAGTCTCGTCGGTAAGAGCGTCCGTTCTAGACCGAACGAAAGACTCATAAGGCTGGGAGAAGACATCCAATGGCCGCCGAATGATCCCAGCACATATCCCGGGAGCCACTCCGTTGAGAGACTCACACGCACCGGAGGAGGACGGATCTGCGCCTTGCTTGCAGCCGTCACGGAAGATTGTCTAAATCGCCGGCAATAGTGCGAAGTTGTGGGAGTGAACGCAGCACGAGTCCTATCAGATCAGTGCTGTTCGAAAATCTCTCCCGAGACTCCGAATTCCACGCACAGCCGAAACTGTGACTTTATTTCATGCCTATTTTGGAGCGATATTGGATGAAATCGTCTCCAGCCGGCTTCTCGGTTTCCCGTGAGTAGAAGTTTGCTCGTGAGCTCGAATAATGGCATGCTTCCGTTCTCAGACAACAAATCCGAAGCTGAATACCGCACCAGATGGTCTGTCGGATTGGCCAGCAATAAGTTGTGGTTCAACATGAAAAAAAAGTCTTTAAGTATCGCTGCTTTGGCTCATTTCCAAAGCAGCGCTCTGACACAGCTCATGGGGGAAAGGTCCAAGGTAGAGGTGTCCATTTGGCCCTATACTCAACGGGACACCCTATCAGTGAAGACGAATGTATTGAAAGGTAATCGAAGATTGACCCACCACGAAGTTTCATAAACGATGCTGGTTGCATCACGAGGGAGCAGTCGGCATTAAGAACCGTCATACTGAACAGTTCGCCTCATCGGATCCGCCTTGATCGCGGCTGCCCTAGCGATGATGACCGGTCCAATCATATCTTACCCCGTGAGCGAGAGGCGGACCAAATCTAAGCTGGTGAGTCATATCTCATAATTAACGTCCGCAGGACTCGCTCTTTCCAGCACAATTATCCCGGGTAGATCTAGACCAATGACGGCTCCGAGGATCGTCGAACGCCATATTCGACTTCGAACACGGAAATGATTGGTCCGGCCCCTCCCCACTGATTCTGAGTCGACAACGATTCCAGGAGCAATTTCGGCCTAGTCCCCTCTGTTCCTTGTAGACCTCAGTCACGCCACTGCCGGCAGAGCATCGAATCGGGGAGGAATCAATCGATTTCCCAGTCTCGCCCATAGCTTTTCCCTAACAGACGCCTGAGAGCAGGCCGCGGAATCGCCCGACTTGGGGGGTCGTTAGTTCCCTGAACTCAACCATTCATTTCTCAGCTCCAGCTCATGACTGGGGTCAATCCCGCGGTTTTCCACGGTGTGAGCTTCGCTTTCGACCTCTTAGTCCAAGGGCTCGTCGCCGGGCTATTGCTGGGTATGCTCCTCACCAGAAATCCATCAGGATGCTTCTCACAAAGCCCGGACACGATCTGTGAGTATAATTTCTTCATCCAGAGAATGCGGTCCGTGACCCTAGGATGTGACATTTTCTGCTCAGACCGACTTCTCCACCAGTGTGGCTTGACCGTGCTAAATCATCACGTTTGTTCGAGCCCCAAAAAGCTTCCGCCTCGAGACTTTCCCCGGAACGATGACGACCGCAGAATCTGCCCGAATTCTGGAACAGGTCTCCTCAACTACAGCGACACTCAGAGTCACCTAACAGACTTGCATTGTATTCCATTCACAGACTGTTTAAGTGCTCTCTTCCTGGCTTATGTTGCCGCAATGATACCGTTGGCTCACTTCTGTTCAATGATCTTCTCTGAGAGTGGGTCAGCGGCGACAATGTTCATCAGCTTCAATATCGTCCCCGTATGCATTGCGGGAGCGGTGATTTCGTTTATTGAAATAGTGTCTTCAGCCGTCGGCCAAGATCCCTTGGACTACAAGCGCTACATCGACTATTTTTCTTGGCATCCAACATTTGCTGTCACTTGGGGAACGACAAGCATCATATTGAACGGCCTCACGAAAAAACTGTGTGTTTTTCTTAACACGACGAAGCATGCGGCTGAGTGCGAATCTAATTTCATACCATCATGCTGTCAAGGTGAGTTTGCACTTCCTCGTACAAAGATGCAGGAGTAGGACAATCATGGGCTTCCTGAGTGATATTGACGCGTATGCGATGCGACGACGATGATCTACGTTTTCCCATATATGGCTCAGTGGTTCCCGAACCAGGGTTCCAGCAAAAAGAGCGGTCGACTTCTTGATGGATACCCCAATCGTGACTTCGGGTCCACAGCCAGACCTTCATCTACCTCATCTGTCATCAGGAGTTCTGACTCATCATCATATGCATCTTTCCCAGTTTGCGGGCCGAATGCCACCGATCTTTGCTACGAATATCAATCGTCCTTCTCGGATGATCTGCGCTTCGGAGCTGGCTCCCAAATACCAAAACTTCTGATTGTGGGATTGATTTGTTCGATAATTGTGGTTTTACTCGACTGCCAATACGAATGCCTCCTCCGTCTGCTGGACGATTCACGTCAGATGGCGCAAGCGATTGAAGCCCAACAAGCGTGTGAGTTACCTTCGTCTGGTACCGATCTCCCTGATCCTCTGTCTATGGTTCAAACTGGTGAACAGAGATCAACCTAAATTCGCTTCATTCTTCTTCTCAGTCTTCGATGAGCTCCCCGAGGATGAAGATGTCGCGAAGGAACAGCTAGCTGTGGACAACATCGTGGCGGAAGACAGGACAGCGCTATATTCGCTGGTCGCACATAGGCTAGTCAAACGCTACGGATATATCACGGTAGTGGACCACGTTTCATTCCACGTGGCTGGGAACGAGTGTTTCGGTTTGCTGGGAGTCAATGGAGCGGGGAAAACTACCATATTCAGTATGCTCACCGGCGATATGGCGCTGTCAGAGGGTGAGGCTTTCATAGAGGGAATTTGTCTCGCGTCCAGCCCGCAGGACTATCAGCGCAAGATCGGTTATTGTCCTCAGTTCGATGCCTTGTCGGCCTCCGCGACGGGCAAAGAACAGCTTGAACTTTTCTGCGCGCTTCGGGGTGTACCGCGCGAGCAAACGCAAGCCATGATAAAATCGTTGACGAAAGCGTTCGACCTTGTGCCTCACATCGACAAACAGGTTCAGAAATGCAGCGGTGGGAACAAGCGGAAAATTTCTCTCGCGGCCGCGGTTGTTGGTTACCCGGTTATCTTGCTCCTCGACGAACCCACCGCTGGAGTGGATCCCGGCGCTCGGAGACGAATATATCGCACGCTCTCGCAGCTTCAGAAACAGTTAGACATGGCTATTGTTCTTACCTCGCATTCCATGGAGGTTTGCGAAGCGGTCTGCTCGAGAGTGGCCATCATGGTCAGCGGGAGCTTCCGATGCTTGGGTCCAACGCAACACCTCAAGTCAAAATACGGGAATGGATACACCGTGCAGATTAAGTTGAAGGAGGCCCTCGAAGAGTCCGAGGAATCCGACCTCTCCCGAGTCATGAACTCCATATTCGGCGACAAGTGCACGTTTAAGCAAAAACACATGGTTCGTTCCTGCGAGAGTTTGTCTGCAAATAATTCATGCTACTTGGCTGGTGGAATCTTCGAAGGCTGCCCTATTGATATTGTTCTCTCCGTTTCAGACCCAGTTCCAGTACTATGTGAATGATAAGTCTTTCAAATGGAGCGAAATCTTCGAGAAAGTCCAGGAATTACGAAAACACACTGAATTCAATTGCGAAGATATCCAAGTATCTGACGTGACTCTCGACGAAGTGTTTTTGAAGTTCGGGAAGCAGTAGAGCGAGTCGGATTTTTTTCGCGCACATCGCGATTGCAAGGTTTTCTGCTTTTTTCTTGTTCAAGTTATTTTACCCAGCGTCGCATCAGTTTCCGAAAATACAACGTGGTCTCTGAATCGATTGTTGATTGAATGATCGCGAATCGTGCAAAAGGCTCATTCCTTGGCTTCGAGTTCATTGCGTGACGATTGGCTAGAACGGTCGGATGCCGCAGGAAGCGTCCGAGATGACTCCAATCCTGAAGAGTATCAGCATGAATGAAGGCGAGTCTTCCACGTTTCCGGCGCACAGTGGGCCGGCGGCGGCCGAAATCCGCCGTCGAGTTCCATGGGTTATGCATTGACAATTTTGGCCGCCCCCGGCCCACTGTGCGGCGTTCCAGTTCGTCTCCCCAAATGTTTGAGCCTTCGTCTTGCTGATGGTACTCCGAGGCTCCTCGCCCGCCGCTCAAGGTGCTTGCTATGATGGTGATACCTCTCCCGGGGAGCGGTTGAGGGCAATTGATTAGTTTGATAACCGCTACGTCAGGGGTTCTCAAACTGTGCCGCCGGCACCAAACTGCCGCGGCACCATTGGTGCCGCGAGATAGGCTCCTTGGGCATGGGGCGGGGCTGCCGGTGACTCCGGATCGACGCGGGGTCAAACGACAGAGTCACGGGCGATTCCGAACTCGGTCTGACCAGAGTTTTTGAAGTCTATGGGAGAAATTTTCGGGTCGGTCTGACCATACTTTTGGGAGAGTTCGGGGTGCCGCGGGGTGCCGCCACCGGAAAAGTTTGAGAACCTCTGCGCTATGTGTTTCCCGCCCATAGTGTGTTACACAGCGAAGATATCCTGCACCGTTCCGCGATTCCAGGATCCCTCACATCTATGAAAGTTCCGCAAGTCTGTGCAACGATCCGCATCCACATTGATCCGGAGATGTTTGTGTCCGTTGCGATGGCAATCAGCCAACGTAAAAGTTTCGACTTCGCGTCCAGACTCATTGACACCCGTGATAATAGGAATTTCCCTGATCCAGAAACCGTCGTGGTTGAGCGCAGTTGGAACTACGCGTCCTGAGCGTAGTTGAAATAGTTGGTGGCGGCAGAACCATGGTCACTGATTTCGCGATGATTCCTTCGTACAAATGTTTGGGTCCTCATTCTTTAGAAAGTTCTTATTTTCTTGCTTACACTATGCGAGCGCGAAAACTCCGAGTCTTCGCTGAGCTCTTTCATCCAAACTCTCAGAATTGCTGCCTGCGGACCTCGGTATATATACTTCGGAAGAACACCGAGGAAAAAAGCAACTTTCCAGAAACACGAATGCAGCAACGCGAGTTGGACTACGGACCGATCTCGAACAATGCCACTTTGGTGAATTGACTCTTGCCGATGGGATCCTCCCCTTCATCCGAGGAAAATTGTGACTATTGTGACGATCAAGATGAGCCCACTGAGCTGCACCCAGAACCAGCCCATGAAAAAATTTCAATGATGGAGGAAGGAAGCCGTGCACCAGGAAAGCCAGATTTGTATTCCTCTGATCCCTGCGGTTGTGTGCGTGGGTTCCATCAGATTGAACGGGTTCATAATCAAACTTGTTTGCGCTCAACTTCATTTCGACTTGTCGATTATTCTTCCCGCTACTCCGATCAAACGTGATCAATCCTGCCTCATTCTTTGACTCCGCAGATCCACCTAGCGTTCCGCACCATGACGCGCCTCCGAAAACTCAATCAATCAACATCAATTCATCAAGTTCTTGTAGTGGTGCGCGAGTCGCCAAGGAAGCACACACGGCCGGGTCCGCCGACGCCGCCCGACATGTCTGCGAAGCGGACCGCGTTCGACTTCTGCTCTCAGGGGACGCATCTTATCTCCAGAGATTCCGCTTCTAGTGGCAAGCAAACTCATTGTTATCAATCAGTCCGACTATTCCTTCGAAAGATTATTCCGTGTTGTGGGGATCATCGCGTAACGTATGAACGGCTGAGATGGATTTGGTCGTCTTCCGCGGTTTGACGCGTCTCCCCGGTTCAGCCCCGCGTGGCATGACCTTCACACTTGAAGCCTTGCCAATAGAGTTCAGTATCAAGGATTGTTACAGAGAGGCTCCTGAGATCAGCTGTTCGGTGCGAGTTCGTCACCCGGTTGCATCACGCGTCTCGAGACGATGGGCGATTTTGTTCCTTCACTGAATCGGCACCATGCGGAAATCTACGGATCTTTTTGTACAATCAGGGGTTCCGCCGACGGAAAGAATGATCGAATGGTACGCGGCCGAAATCGTTCTGGCTAGACGCGTGCTGGAGTACGTACACGTACATGCGTGTGATATCGTGCTTGGTGCCAATACCCGTGGTGATTTCTAACGACGGGTCCCCAAATGATTCGGATTTCGGAACGGCAATGTTCGAACGAAGACTTTTCGAAGGACTCTTCCTCATCTTGCGCCCAGGATTTCCTAGCCAATGCTCTACAGAAAATGTATCGATTGGTGACCCAGGAGGATCGCCCTCCGCGAGATGCTGCTTCGTGAAGTCCCTTTTTCTGACGGTTTGGAGCGCGGGCCCAATATATTCAATGATCTGCCAGATAACGTCGACCCTGAGTCTAGAAGATGTTTGATTTCACCCGCTGTCTGCTGGAGAGAAGGCGTATCCAGTATATCGATTGCTGTGATATTATTTCCGACTTGATTATAGAGCTTCGTGGTTCAACGACATATCTTTCAAAGCTATCATCTATAGAGAACTTGATCATGCGCTGGCGGTCACTCGCAAAGCCGTCGAGCTGATCTCACCTTTCTTGAGGAATCCTGGTCCCTGATTGCAACGGCTCGACTTGTCTCGCATGACAACGCGAAATTACTGTGCCGCAAGTTCAACTCGTTGTATGACCAGTGGCGTGCGCAGAGCATGCGCCGCCCGGGGCGGAATGCATTTGGCCGCCCCGATCCTAACCAGTTAAATCTATTTCATCTATCAGCCCGCGTTCAGTCGAGAGAATCGCAAGGCTATTCAGACGCGAGGCAGTCATGATGGGCCGAAGGTGATTCTTGGTTTCTTGAGTTAAGGATGCTGCGCTACCAGCCAGCCACGGATATAGCGACCGAATTTGAGCGATTCGCGCGATCGAAACATCGATGTGGCTCTGCTTGCAGTCTCTTTCGTCTCGTGTTGGGGGCCCGATAGAGCAATCTTCCTGCGATGGGCTTGATTGCCCGGAACGCCACTGGGCCTTGCAGAGGTTTTAAACCGCGCGTAATAATCGCGGCTAACCGCACATTTTTTGCGGTTTTTAACCGCGGTTAGCCGCAATATGTGTGCGATTAACCGCAGAAAAATCCGCATGCGACAAAAAACAAACATTTTTGCTCCGACGAGCGGAATATTCGCCCCTCGCATACTGGCTCAATTGGTGATAGCGATGGGTGCTGCCGGCAAACTCCGGCGTAAACAGACTCATTCTGGGCCCCAGATATTTGTACGGTCGCCAAGAACATGGTCCTCCGTCATTTCCGAGCTTTGTATCGCTAATGGGGCGGCGTAGTTGGGTTCATGACCACATGACGCAATGCCAAGCTCTTCGGCTACATAGCTCAATGAGTACCTTACATGAGCCATTTCTTCGTCCTGAGCTTCAAGTGTTCTGCTTGAGATCAAATATCGAACACAAAATCGTGTTGACTCAAGGAAAACTCTTGGTCGTGGAAATGCGAAAGAGGAATCTTGGCTGTAAAGCTACGAGATTCTCAAGAACGTTCCTATTTTGAGATGCTCAGGAAGGGGCTGCTCGACTAATGTCGAGGCCAGACCTCGATGAATTGAATTGTAATTGAACTGTTCATTGTTTCATGAGCGAGAGTGAAAGACACGACAGGTGTAACATTCTTGTATACCTAGGTTCACATCAATCTCATACAAACAACACATACATACGTTCACTCGGGGGGAGCAGCAATAGGATACAAACACAAGGGGCGCAGCAGCGAGATCGGAAGGTTCAGCGACGGGGATGAGATTGCTGCACCGATTGTGATGATCAACGTCTTGACGAACCAACAAAGAAAGAACGATCTGAGGATGAGGTCCTCTCTCAAGCGTCCGCGTTGAATTGTCCCCATCTTCGGATAATAAGAATTAATCCCAGATATGCGCTATCGAGTTTCCGGAGACCAAAACTCGATTGAACCACAGAGGAAAAGGGTCAATGGTCTTCAAATATCGCCGATTTTGACAAGACATTTGTCGAATGGGGCATTAAACGAACTTTCATGATCATTATCATCGAATATGGGTGTGAATAATGTCTTCAAGAAGCAATTTCTTTGCATGATTTGATGGCGGTTTTTTTTGCGGTTATAACCGCGTTTATCTTTCGCGGTTTGCGGTGAACCGCAAACCGCGGTTTTTCAGAAATGCGGTTCTTTGCAAGGCCTAAAAGCCACACAGAGGTTCAGGCCGGGAAAAGGGACATTCCACGATTTTGACCACTCTGGAGATGACCCGAGCTTCAGTTCCATGTTTGCGCAATGGTAACGTATCTCAGTTTTGAGGAGTTACCACCCGCAAAACCGATTTAAGAGTTTTACGGATCGAAACACCTTGAAAACCCTAGATTCCAGGCTATTTCACTCACGTTCTGCGGGCATAACGCCACCAAACTGAGGTACGCTAGTATATGGGAAGACACGGAACTGATGTTCGGGTCATCTCAAGAGTGGTTGCGATATTTATTTCCTTTTCCAGGGCCATTTGAATTCCTCTGCGCCGGCCCGGGGAAACGCCGCCCCCCCCCCCCCCCCCCCCCCCAGTGCACGCCACTGTGTATGACCACCGGAGTTCGGAGCGCGAGGTAGCGAGCCATCACTGCATATGATTCCACAAGGTGGGTACCTCTCATTTCCGAACATCATCCATCCGCTCGCCTCGATCAGCTGAGAAAATCGTCCGTAGAATCCACCCCTTCACGGCTCACCGTATCATCGAGCGGGACTGCGATTGGCTAGCTAAGTGTGGTGATCAGGGGAACCACCGGACTCGAAGAATATCTAGCTTGCAATCAGAGCGCAGCAATAACGATGAGCCAACAGTGGCTCAAAATTCTTGGTGAGGGCCTGAGTTGTTCCCAAGAGCAAGGCCCATCCAAGACTGCAAAGGGTCGGAAACGAACTTTCGAAACGCGGCTCGACGGTGTGAAGGCCGACATGGAGGAACGTCTCAAAGAGAAGTTGTGTCCAAAAGAAGAGCTGGGAAATTTCGTAGCTGAGGGCATATATGGCCGAGGCGCGGATGGCTGGGTCATCCGAGCTAAGCGTCTCAAAGATGAGAAGCCCTTCGCATTGAAAATAGTGCAGAAATCCGCCAAAAAGGACATGCAGGTCGCTAATCACTTAATATTGGGGGAGAAGGAATTGACGAATGCCGTGCAGTTCAAATTCATAATCCACCTGTATTTCGTGTGTCAAGACATCCAGCGTTTCTATTTCTTTTTCGAACCGGCGCCATTTGGGAGCCTCCACGACCAATTTCTGCTGAATATCGGATTGAAGGAACACGAGGTAAAATGGTACGCGGCGCAGATCATTTTGGCTATCGAGTATCTACACGCATGCGATATCGCCCACCGAGACCTCAAGCCAGGTAATTGTCTGCTATACGAAGATCGATTCCTGAAAGTTTCCGACCTGGGTATGGCAAAAATAGTGCCGGCCCGAACTCAGACTTTTGTTGGAACGTATCTATTCATGGCGCCTGAAATAATCCGGAAAGTTCCCTATGGGAAATACGTCGACTGGTGGGCAATGGGGGTCAGCATCTACGTCCTGCTGTATTCTATGGTCCCCTTCCCTGATATCAAGGAGATAGGTTTCAAAGCGTACGGTCCCCTACTTCTAACTGAAGAGATGGACCCTAACTCTCCGGCGTTCGACTTCTGCCGTCAGCTACTCACGATCGAGTGTTCTCGCCGACTCGGGTGTTGTGAAGGCGGTGCGAAAGCAATCATGGAGCACCCGTGGTTTAGGGATATCTCCTTCCGCGCTGTTTTCTCGAAAGAGTTCCAGCTCAAGCCGGCACTCCAGCCGGTCAAGATCAAGCCAATCGAAGATAACTTCTTCCAGTCGTTGACGGAGAAGCCCACAAACCCTGATCCTAGATTTGAATGGTTCGACTCCTTCTGCAGCAAATGAGGCAGAAGCAGCTCCATCGGAAGTATGTGGCCTGAGCTAACGGATCGTCCTTGTTGAGTGTATCTCGGAACCTTTAACGTACCAACCTATATTTACAGTGTGTTCGTGACGAACAAAATTTGGGTGGTTGAATCAAGAACGACACTTATGTCTTCGGCTATTACTGATCCGATTCACATGGATTCAGAGTTGATCGCGTGACGTGCTTCCCTTTGGACTAGCCGCTAGGCGAGGGAGGCGGGAGAATCTTTGAATACGATATATATTTTCGTTGAAAGGGAGCGTTTTTGATTTGGGGAAGATCTATCCCATTATTATTTCTGCAAGCGTCCCGAACGACCAGCGGTCGGCAGCTAGAAATCATTCGCATGCCTTTGGTTACCCCAGAGTCGTGATTAAGCCGAAGAGGCGTCCCCGTACACATGAAATCCCCGTCTATAGATCGCGGCGGGTGCTAGCGCTTCCCTGCTGTTCCCACACCCGCACCTCTTGTGCCTCCGAAAGAGGCGAGCTCATCTGAGGGCACGCGATTCGAGGGTCGTTGATGTTCTTGTAGATCAGAACAAACCATCTCAACATGTTCGACTAGTGAGTTTCATAACGTTAAGAGGGTCCCTTCTGAGTAATTCTCAATCACACTCAGGAAAGTTTGGGGATTCAGTCGGAAGAATGCCGTGCAATATTCGATATCCAGGGGAAAATACCTTTTTGCGATGATTCAGTTGGAGAAGCGAGCTGGTCGTAGTTGATCCAACCCGTGTGTCCGAAAAAGGGACAATACGGCGGATCATCTTGTGATTACACGGCCAACCCCATGGCCATAAACTTCTCGGCAGACGTATGCGATTCGTCGAAAAATATCCCGGAAGGATAATGCAGAAAAGCGCTGCAGCACGGAATTTCGGATGTGTTATAATGGGCATTCCGAATCCTACCATTCGCGACAGGTTCTAATCCAATGTTCAATCCGTGATCATCCTGAAAATACGGCATCCGTCAAGCTCGCCGTCCTGAGACGGAAGGGCGGCACAGGCGAAACTTTGGAAGTATTGAAACCGATGCAAGCCGTATTCCGTAATCCTCGAAACAGGGTCTGGTTCCGGGTCGCGAAGGAGTCAGGAATCAAGGCTCCAAACGCATCGCAAGTTCAACTCGCTGGCTCCCTTCCGGCGGCCAGCGAGTTCTTCAGCTTCGCGATTGACTACCACCCTGTTGATATGCTTTCCGTTCGTCGCCCCACAGGCGCTCGGAAACTGCCACAACGTCTCAAAATCCTGGATCAGCTCTCCCCATTTACGGGCGGCGGTGCCCGTGGACACGGATAAAATCACTTCCTGAGCAATCATTTCTTGCAGATGTCCGAACCTTCCCTTGGTCCTCCTTGGAGGACAACGGGGAACAGGGTTGGACCTGAACATTGACGACGAGTCAGAGCCGACTGCGTGGCATGATGGTTAGCGTGCTTGGTACAAGCGCGTGCTGCAATGGTGGATGCCATAAGCGACCGGCTGCGTTGTTCGGGAGGTTCCAGGTTCGAATCCTAAAGCGTGCCAGAAGTATTTGGCGGCGAGTACGAAAGAGAACAGGGGCCGACTCCGCGTTGACTAAGCGATGATTTGTGTGTCAACCAAAGGAGGAAAGGGATGCATACCAAGGTGAAGTTTGCGGGAAAATTAGCGAACGCCACCAACATGTGCGGTGCGTGGTGTAAACATATGATCGGCTGCAGACACTGATCCTCGAATCTACACTGCGTACGTGAAGCACAGCATGCGCGTTGTAGTAAACACAGGATTGACATGGTCGCTCCGCCGAACTCAACGCTGCGTGCAGGCATGCATCGACCGGCACTTGACGTGTCTGTCAGAGTGGGTTCAACGGTGTCCACTCTCCTGAAAACTGTGACCGGCGTCCGCAGAGCTTGCTCGCCCCTGAAGTGGAAGGGTCATCTACGGATGAGACGTGAATGAAACCATAACCATAACCAAGAGGTGCCTCCCCGACCGCTTTCGCAGCCGTCCTCAAGTTCCCAGTCCGGTCCACGCAGCGCAAGAGAAAGCGTCCGTGCGCAACCCCTATCGTGGGACTTCGCGCCGCGCTCGACGAGCTGCGACAGCTCTCGGACGACACTAAGGTCAACCTCGAACAGAATTCGACGCTGATTGCGAAAGCCTCGCAATACAACTGAACAACATGTCCATAGAGCGAGCTCTAGACTGCAAGGAGAAACTTCAGAGCGTAATGTTGAGTGCACGGCGGGCTCGGATCATCGCTGACACCGTCGGCGTGAACCTCTCAGAGGCCTCCGATGACTAAGGCTTTTAATCCTCAATGTCGCCAGCCGCCCCAACATCTTTCTCAGACTCATCCCCTTTCAACATGTTATGCAGCCTATATTCATACACACCTGAATTAATTCCTCGAAACTTTAACAGGGCACTCAAGGTGCTGAGGTTGTCACCAGGAGCGATGAAGCGGGGCGTCATTTCAAGTTTGATCTTCGCCGGCCACGAAGTCGCTTTTTTGTCACGGATCGTCCCATGACGATTTTGGCGAAGAACCAGAGAGCAGCGCTTATGACAGCGTGAAGGTCGCGACTGAACTGCGAGTGACTCGGTTGGCCTTTCACGCCGAGCTTCCGCCTTACGACTGCCTTCGATGACGGTCTCTTCGCCGCAGACTCGCAGACTCAACCGTTGTCGTTTCCCACCATACAACCTGGTTGTGCAGCCATCCTCTCTGTGCGTTCGGGCTGTACAAGCAAGTTGCCGTGGTTTAATGCACCTCAAGCTCATCATGGCCTTTGACGACTTCGCTAGTTTCAAACCACTACAGCGCGGAATCGTTCTTTTCTGTTCCGCCGCTCCAATCCAACGGTTTTCGCGCCGTGCGTAAGATCTACTTCGTTCGCGGACACAGACAGTTCGGCCCCGTCGTTACGGCCCCGAGACGTTTCGGCCCCGAGACGTTTTGGCCCCGTCGTTTCGGCCCCGAGACGTTTTGGCCCCGGACATTTTTGGCCTTAACCCAAACAGCATGTAGCGTTCGTCCGCTTCTCCTGCGCGTATCTCTCATAGACGGCTCGGGAGCCGCTTCTGAGTGTCTGTTCGTCGAGTGTCTCACGCAGCCACCGTCAAAGGTGCCATCGTGCCCGCAGTTCGGTCTTCAAGTTTTTTGCTCCCTGTCCTTCTCGGCTCCTATTGATGCCACGGCTTCGCTCCCTGTGCTACAATTCAGCTCGTGCTTACAAGGACATTTCATGGACTCCAGTAGCAATGGCGGAAAACCACGAATCGAACCGCGATGGATCGAGCGCGGTCCCGCATGACAGATTCTGCTGCCCGGCGACCTCGGTTCCTTGGAACCCCTCAACAGTCCCTTGTCCCTCGGAACGGCCGTCGAAATTCGCCGAAGACTACTGTATAGGTCAAAGCTTGCCATCTTGGTCATTTCCTTCCCATGTGAGCTTTTCCCCAGCCTGATGTTCTGTCAAGTAAAAACCCCGACGATCCAAATGAGAGTGACACCTTGAGTTGTTACCGATTTCGAGGCCATTTCCACCTCTCTAGTCTAACTTTGTCCTATGATTTTCCATGAGAACAGCTAGTTTCTATCAGTGTTAACAGAGTCAACGGACACTCAACAGCGAGGAATGGTTTTCCAAGAATGGAACCCTCCCTTCCATCTTTCTCCGAGAAGCGACTTCCGAAGAAGTTCTGTATTGACACGATAAATTACGCTGCGGAAATGAACTCCGCAGCTACAGGGTAATTACAGTCCCCCAACGATACCCTCCGTTCCTCGTTTCAGTGTACAGGGGAGAGACTGTGATTTTTTTTATCGATTTCCCATACTGTATCGAGGTTCGTCCTCAACTTGGTCAGCAGTAGCGCAGCAGCGTACTGCGTTTCACAGTGGTTAGCGCTGCCCGCGGCGTTCCCTTGCTTCGTTGTCTTCATTTTGACGAGTGACCGCGTCTTTTCTCGGCAGGCTCGTTCTCTCTGCTGCCTTCCAGGCGTTCTGCCACTCCAGACGGTCTTCCGCATCTCGATTGCGGAACGCTTCTTGTAAAGCGAAGTTGTCCCGCTTTTCAACCGCGCGTTTGATAGCCTCATCCCGTTCGGCTTTCTTCCGCCGGTTTCGCTCTTCATCTGGCCAGCCTGCTGCCTTTTGCCGATCCCGATCCTCGGCTTCCGCATCTCGATTGCGGAACGCTTCTTGTAAAGAGAAGTTGTCCCGCTTCTCAACCGCGCGTTTGATAGCCGCAACCCGTTCGGCTTTCTTCCGCGAGGCTCGCTCTTCATCTGTCAAGCATGCTTCAATTTCCCGATTCCGGGCCATTTCTTGGAAGGCCAAGGCGTCTCGCTGTCTGATCTCGCGTTGGATAGCCGCATCCCGTTCGGCTTCCGTCCGACGGGCTCGCTCTCCATCTTGCCGGCTGGCTCGTTCTTTATCTGGCCGGGACTCATCTTGACCCATGTCGTTATCTTTCGTCAATCGATATGTTTCGAATGTTTGGCGACCGCCGAAGTCGTGGACGTAGACTCCAAAGGCGATTTTTAACGGGGGATCCCGTTTCATGGTTTGCTCAGGGGTGACGGACTTTCTATCGGGGTATCGATTCTGTTACCCGGGTAATGAGATCGCTACTCGGGTAACGGTTCAAAGCACGGCACAAATACAAAGTTCTCAATGATTACTTCACTCGGAAGTTCCTTTCTTTCAAGGTGCAACCAGTTGGTTCCATCGATTTGAAAATGAAATGATAGTCCACGGATGCAACGGAGCTAGAGAGGAGACGGTGTAATAACGATCCGAATCAATGGATGAATAGAGGAATATTATATTTTGAGTCAAATATCATGGGGATTGGCCGATGATAACTGTAGGAACTGATATGGCAAACAGAGTCGGAGATGAATTTGCCATGGCGAGAACAAGATCAATGCAGGTTCCGTAATTTGCGGTGGATTTCCTGGAATCGTTCATCAAGCTTAAGCCCGACTAGTGCATGGAATCGACAAGTTTTTGCTCTCAGCATCAATCGTCGTGTGGCGATTGAAGTCAACGCACAATTTACTGGCAAAGAGGTGCTATTGGGGGTGGACGCCAATAGTCCACTCTGTTTGCGGAAAAATGCTGCCATTGAGCTGAATGGTGTACACCGTAAATAATCTGGTTTGTTTTCCCTCAAGAGTAGCGAGCGCTTCCCATAAGTCTCCGGCGTCGCTGTCGCTCAAGAAAGGTTGACCTCATGTCTGAGTTGCGAGGGCTGCCACGGGGCCGGACCGAAGAGCACCGTAGCAAGCGTATCACTAGTGCTCTAATTTCGTTTTAGGTGCTCCGAAACAGGGGCGTACCCAGGATTTTTTTGTTCTGGGGGGCCAGAGCAAATTTTTCATCATCTTGGAGGGGGCCAAGACATGATCATCATCATCATTAAGATGGAGCTCTATGGGCCGGACGAGAATCTTGGGGGAAGGGGGGGCATGGCCCCCTGGGCCCCCCCCCCTCGGTACGCTACTGCTCCGAAATCGTTATATCCTGGCCACGGGGCGTGACCAAAGAGCACCGGAGCAAGGGTATCACTGGTGCTCCAAATTCGTTACGGGTGCTCCGAAATCATTGCATCCCGGCCATGAAGCCCGATCAGAAAGCACTGAAGCAAGGGTATCACTGGTGCTCCGAATTCGTTTTAGGTGCTCCGAAATCGTTACACCCCAACCACGGGGCCTGACCGAAGAGCACCGAACCGAGAGTATGAACGGAATCCCCCGTTAGAACGGAATCCTCCATTAAACGTCTGATAGAGTCATCAGTGGGAAGTCGCCGAGTCGAGGGTTCGCAAACTTCACGAGTGCTCCTAGAGAGGCAATTTTCTCCTCGGGATTTCTCAAGTACAAAAACGCACATACTCGGGGTATTCTATCAACGATTGGGGAAGCATGCACCGATACGAACGCGGGAACACAATGCCGTGATGTACGCACGAGCTAATTCGGAGGGCAGTTTAAAAATTCACCCAGTTCGTCCTCGTCGAAAGTGATCGAGTCTCTCAGTGCGATAGCGTTGACTTTCTTCATTTAATTCTTGACCTCTCATCGATCAGGCTTCTCAGCAAAGATTTGGGATATTCGTAGAAATTGCGCCCTGTGCCGATGGCATATGCCATTTGATCCAACCGCGTCGCAAGACCGCGTTATGAATAGGTCATAGCTTGACAGTACATGTAATCTCTGTGTCGCAGATCCACTAGCTTGAGTATGATGCATTGGAGCATGAAGTTGACGGCGTCGTTACTTGCGATCTTCCTCTCCACTGCGATGATATCTTCGAACGAATCGGAGGCATCCGGTGGTGAGAACAGACGCTCGATACCGTGCTCGTTTCGGAATTTCTGAGCCAAACGGATCACGCTGAGTTTTCTTCTTGAACGCAAACCGCTCGGCTTCCTGACATCGATATTGGAGTGGAGGTCGAACAGGGTCATCTGGAGATACTCGCAAGCTTGGGCCATTGCTTCCGGATGGGTGAATTTGGAACGGAAGACGTATGCAAAGAGCTGTGGTTTCAGGCCGAGGCTGCCAAAAACTCGATGATTTTCCTGTTCGGATACTTTTCTGTCAGCGGAGCGCCGCAATCGCGCTGAATTCTCGGGAATCTTGCGAGGGACCGAGCATGTCTCCAAAAATCATCAATATCGAATCTCGACTCCGATTCGAGATCTCGCTCGAACCGCTGGATGAACTAGACGAGAGCTGCATCGGAGGTACCAGTTCGGAGGTCGGCATTGATTCGCCTCAGCAGACTTCTTCGTTCCGTTGTGAACGGCTAAGAACCCCTCCATTCCTTCTCCGGTCTTCCTGAAGTAACTCTGCTTAAGGGCGGTCACAAATAGTAGCGGCTCCTCTGGAGTTTCCAGCGGCTCCAGGCACACGAGGGAACACAGAGGTTCCGAGCACTTGCTCCTTAGACATCTTGAGGATAGGTTGAATTCAGGGGGCATTGGTGCTCGCTCGAAGCTCGATAGCTCTTTTATACAGGCCGATAAAGTGGTGAGGACCGATTTTCAAGCCACCCTTCCCCTCGCTAATGATCTAGATAGCTTGTGGATTCTGTGGGGTTCTTGATGCCTTGAACGAGGTGGAACCTGCCTCGCTGTCGGTGATGCATGCCCGCGAGTAGAAATTCAATCGCTCAGAGCTAGGCATGCGTCATGCGTGGCGCTGATCCGGATTTCAAGTTTGCTCAGTGCGAGAAAATTCGACCTCGGCTTCTTCGCGCTCAGGACGAATCGTTCGGATGTGGATGGTTTGCTTCCATCTCTCGACCTTGTCGGACTTCTCATCGGTGGCGGAATATTCGATTGCAACCGCATCGGAGCTGACAGCGAACGGTTTCAGCTCATTCTTTGGGCGTCGGTTTCTACTCATTCCAGCAGGAGCCTCCTCAGGCTCAACCTTCCTCTGCGCCCGCTCGGTAGCCTCCCCTTGTTCCTCCGTTTGAGGGGGCTTTGGATATCAAGCGAAGGAATGGATTGCTCGGGAAATCGAGCTTCCTGGGCTTCTTATGCGGCGACGATGATTTGATCAGGGCGAAGAAACAAATCGATCAGCAGTATAATCGAATCTCTCCGACCAGGTGAAGATGGCTCGGTGACAGATTGTGAGGAGGAGCGTTCTTGATTATGAAATCCAGAGAAAAGCGAGATCGGCTTCTTCAATGGACTGCATCGTCACTTGTCGAGAGATTCAGATGTGGTGGAGAACAAGATGGATCCTTACTGTATGAGAGAGGAACACGAGATTCCATTCGAGCGCACTTGAACACTCAAATCGGGAACTTGACGATCTCAGACCGATTTCCATGGACTACATTATTTCTATGATCACGAGGCGGAAGTGTTCTCAAGAACTCGAGAAATACTGCTGAAAGATCATTCAGTCGGGGATATATGATGCCGTTGTGGACGAACGAACGAACGAAAGCCTTGAAAACCTCCCCTGAAAATGTGGTCGACCTTCCGTTATCAAGCTGTCCGGAAACGGGGTGATCGGAACGTGGTGGCGAACGAGCCACTATGCATCTGAGCCACGACCTGATACCTAAATCGGAGCGATGGACTGGAATGGAGACGATTCTCTCTCATGTTCGGTGATACAGCGTGAAGCTGCAATAAATCAATGCAGGTTTCGTAGTTTGTGGTGGATTTCCGAGGATAAGCGATAAGATTCCAAAGAGCACTGCAGCAAGGGTATCATTGGCGCTCCGAATTTGTTACGGGTGCTCCGGAATCGTTACATCCCGGCCATGGGGCCGGACCGAAGAGCACCGGCGCAAGCGTGTCACTGGTGCTCCGATTTCGTTACAGGTGCTCCGAAACCGGCACAACCGGGCCACAGGAGTCGAACTATCTCTAGCTTGCAATCAGAGAGCAGCAATAACGATGAGCCAACAGTGGTTCGAAATTTGGGCTAAGGGCCTAACTTGTTCTCAAGAGAATGCCCCACCCAAGACAGCAAAGGGTGGAAAACGAACTTTCGAAACGCGGCTCGATGGTGTGAAGGCCGACATGCAGGTGCGTCTCAAAGAAAATTTCTGCCCGAAAGAACATTTGAGAAATTTCGTGGCTGACAGCCTTTGCGGCGAAGGCGCATCTGCCACGGTCATCCGAGTTCGGCGTATCAAAGATGAGAAGCCCTTCGCGTTGAAAATAGTGAAGAAATACGCCCTCGAGGACCTGCAGTTTGTCAATCGCAAAATAGTGATGGAGAAGATGTTGACGAATGCCGTGAAGTCCGAATTCATAGTCAGCCTGCATTTCGTATGTCAAGACATTCAGCGTTTCTATCTCTTTTTTGAGATGGCGCCATTTGGCAGTCTTGACCAAGTAACTCTGAATGTCCGATTGCTGGGAAACGAAGTCAAATGGTATGCGGCTCAGATCATATTGGCTATCGAGTATCTACACGCTTGCGATATCGCGCACCGAGACGTCAAGCCGGCTAACTGTCTACTATTCGAAGACCGATTTCTGAAAGTTTCCGACCTCGGGATGGCAAAAATAGTGCCAAACCGAACTCATACTTTTTGTGGCACGCTTCCATACATGGCGCCTGAAATATCACAGGAAATTCCCTATGGGAAACACGTCGACTGGTGGGCAATGGGGGTCAGCATCTACGAGCTGCTATACTCCAGGCACCCCTTCGAAGATTTTAGATGGTCAGGATCCAAAGCCTACGGTCCCCTACCTCTGCCTGAAGAGGTCGACCCCGAATCTCCGGCGTTTGACTTCTGCCGTCGGTTACTCACGGTCGAGTGTTCTCATCGACTCGGGTGCCGTGAAGGTAGTGCAAAGGATATCATGAAGCACCCGTGGTTTAGGGATCTCTCCTTCCGCGCTGTTTTCACGAAAGAGTTCAAGCTCAAGCCCTCGTTCGAGCGGATGGAGACCGAGCCAATCGACAGTCACTTCCTTCGATCGTTGGCGGAAAACCCCACAAACCCTGATCCTGGATTGAAATGGTTCGACTCCTTCTGCAGCGAATGAGGGTGAAGCACCTCCAACGGAAGTATGTGGCCAGAGCTAGCAGATCGCCCTCGTTGACTGCATCTCGAAACCTGTAACGTAACAACCAATGTTCACAGTGTGTTTGTGAGAAACAACTTTTGGGTCGTTGAATCAAAAACGACACCGTTTTGTTCGGCTATTTCGGATCCGATTCACATGGATTCAGAGCTCAGAGCATGGACGTGGTTCCCTTCGGATTAGCCGCTTGGCGAGGGAGGCGGAGGAATCAAATTTGAATACGATCCATGTTCTAGTTGAAAGGAAGCGTCTTTGATAGGGGGAAGATCTACCCTGCAGTCATTTCTGCATGCGTCCCGATTGACAAGCAGTTGGCAGCTAGAAATCATTTGCATACCTCTGGTGATCCCATTGAGCCGCAGGAGCTCATCTGAGGGCATCAAATTCGAGGGTCGTTAATGTTCTCGTACATAAAAACAATCGATCTCGACCTGTTCGACTTGTGAGTTTGATAACGTTGGGAGAGTCCCTTCTGAGTAATTCTGAGCAACAATGAAAGATGTTTGGGGACTTAATGGGAACAATTACGACCAACCCGCTCTCGACTCATAAAATGTAACCTTTGAACGTTTGTTGCAATATTCCAGCCGCCAACCCCAATGGTGATCCCAGCCCCGTCTCCCAAATCCGAGACGATGGAAGTGCTCATTGGAGCAAAAACACATGGTTCGTTCCTGCGAGAGAGTTCGTCTGCAAGTAATTCAAGGTTTTCGGCGTTCTGGCTCGTCTCCGTATATGTTTGAGCCCTTGTCTTGCTGATGGCCATCTGAGGTTTCTAGCCAGCCGCTCAAGATGCCTGATTCAATGGTGATACCTTTCCCGCAGTAGTGCGTAGCTAGCCCTAAATTTTCACGAAGTTTGACTTCCGAGGACTTGAGACAAGGGTGCTACCTCCCAAGAAGAATTCCAACCTGTTTTTCTCCCGACATTTTTCCTTCCGGTCCGCTCCTCCCGAAGCCGATTTTGGCTACGCCTCTGCTTCCGACCGAGTTCTCGTCAATTTTCTGGAAGACCTATTGGCCAAGATTCCTAACGTCCTACCACATTTCTTCCTACGGAAGTCCGAGATTCTACGGAGCTAGCTCCGGGGATATTTAGAAATGCGGAGCTTCAGCTGATAAAGCTTCGTTCTAGCTACGTCACTGCCTTCCCGAGGAACGGTTGAAGACAACTGATGAGTTTGTCAATCGTTATGTGTTTCTCGCCCATGCTGTGTCACAAAGCGATGACCTTCCCTCCGAATCAGCTGCTTGGCGAGGCAAGCGGGAACATCAAATTAGAATACGATCCATGTCCCCGCTGACACGGAGCGTCTCCGATATGGGGAAGATCTATCCTATATAAATCGCGGGGGAATTTCGCGCTTCCCTGGGGTCCCCACACCCGCACCTCTCGTGCCCCCGGAAGAGTCGAGCTCATCTGAGGGCACGCAATTCGAGGGTTGTTGATGTTCTTGTAGATCGAAACAAACCATCTCAACCTGTTCGACTCGAGAGTTTCATAACGTTAGGAGAGTCCTTTCTGAGTAATCATCAACCACAATCAACAATGTTTGGACAAAAAGTCGGAAGAATTTCGACCAACCCGCTGTCGACCAATGAAGTGTGACCTTCAAATGTTGGTTTCAGTGTTCTAGCCACCATCTTGAATGGTGATCTCAGCCCCTACTCCCAGATCCGAGACGAAGGAAAATTATGCCAACGATACACATCAAGCACATTTAATTTTATTGGTGAATGTACACGAAGAAAACAACTTGCCATCGGGAATCAAACCCCATCACAAGATAATCTTAACGTTACAACATCAGCAGTCATCTCCCAGATGAGGCCTTTTGACGACACCTTGTCGAACTATCGGTGAGCCCAGCCGTTTCACTGTGTGACTGATGATCTGGACGGTGGAAGTCGTCTGACCCGGTGCCGGATGTTTCAAGACAAACCGCTGTCCTGGTTTCAACATATGTCGGGGCATCACCAAATTGTACCTCGCCGGCGCACTGGGATCCTGGAAATATAATGTAGCATTCTGTGATTAAGTTGATGGAACTTCAGGACACCCGAGGTCCCACGGTTTCCGCATGCTCGAGAAAAGGTTTCGAATGGTCTCCCCGGATCACGTCACGTCGCAACTCACGTTTGGATTTCGTAAAATCGAGACGTAGGGTCCCCGGGGCCGAGTAGTTACGTTTTTCACCACATGATCCACCATTGATCGCACCACTGCTCCTACTGCCCGGTCCACCGAGTTGTCTCTCATATGAGTCTGCAAATGAATACCTCAGAATTAGAGATCGGAAATCATACAACAAGAGCACTTACACCTTTTCATGGAGTATTCCACGGCCTCCGTCCGCCGCACTGCCGAGATGTGAAATCCGCACGGAGATCACAAAATCCCGCGGAAATCGCCTTGAATCAAGCACTTTTCTCCTTCTCTATAGAGCTAACCTCGCTGGCGTCTTCTAAAGGCTCCTCTTCCTCTTCCCCGGCTATTTCAGTTACTTCTGTGCTGGCGCTCGTGACGACGAGGCCGGCGTTCTGGGAGAGAGTCGATTCATTTGCCTTAGCCAGCCGTGATATCTTCTCTGCGTATCCTCGTTCCACCCTCCTGCGAAAAAAAAGATGAACATCAGCAACCGAATACAGCAACACATGACGTCGCGCCTCTGCGACGGCTCGTCTGCAGCAGGTCTATAAGTTCAATATCGTCCGTTCCGTGAATATCACTCACGTATCAGCGGGAGTCTTCGGCGTGACTACTTGTTTCTGGCGTTGAAGGTTTTTTCGCGCCACGGAAATCGAATACGTTACGTCGTTGGCAGTGAACGGATTGAATGTAGTGAGTTTTGGATTCAAGGGCTGAGATCGTCCTTTTTGAATGACACTGAAATTCAATGATTCGTCAACATTGCTCATCTCATTTCATCAAGGAACGCTCCTCGATAGGGATTGAATCTTTGCGGGAAAAAAATCGGGTCAGACTAACTTCTGGAGTGTGTGGCTGCTCGGTAGGGGCAATTTCAAGGAGAGAATCTCTTGATAGCCTTGAGGAGAACACAGGAAGTAGAGTTTTGCAGCCTTCTTCAACGTAGCGTCATCCCAACTGGATCCCTGTGAAAGACGACAAGGATGTTGCATAAGAGTTTCGGATCGACCGGGAACATCGATCTCAACATAAATCAAAGGATTGAACCAGAGCTGAATTGTACTAACACCGCGTCGTTTGAGGCAATGGCCGGTGAGTATACGAACGATCTGGTCTCCATTGAAGATCTTGCTGATGTTGTCCAAGAACGGTTTCTCTTTGAGGTGATATTCATCCAGCAATCGCTTTGAAAAATCCAGCTTTTTTTGATATATCTGCAGCATCATTTCTAGTTCCGTTTGTTTGAGATCCTGCAATGCCAAACTCGGATTAGCCTATCTGGATCTGGTGTCCGAATCAAAGTTCTGCACGGTAACCTCCTCTGGATTGTCGGAACTCGTGAAGGGCTATTCATTGAATGGAATGTTTTCAGTTGGAAGAAACTTGTCTCACCATTTCGTCTAGTTTCTGGAGTCTGGTGTGGCAGGACTCACAGTAGAGAGAGTCACAACCTCTCTGACTCTCACCCCGCGCTCTGGATGCAGCGACGCTCTGCAAAATGAAGTCGAAGCTCGTCAGTCGACGCCCGGAACGCTACACAAGAAGATTCAGCCCCACCGGGATAGGGTAAGGAAATGATGACCCCACGAGTGCCGGAGGATACTCACCACAACATTGCTGAGGAGGAGTTTTTGCGGTGTTCCCTTGAAATGTAGAAAAGATTTGATTCGTCGATTATGCCCGGATATCATCGGAGTCTGACCGCCGTCAATACGAACTACACCGTCGTAGGGGTTATCCTCTCGTGAACTAATCCGTCTCGGAGCATGCAATCGAATCAAAAGTCCCACGCAATACCAATTTTTTCTGAGGAATGGAATCTCTCCGTCGCATCATCAGAGTGAAGAGTCGAACATTCAATCGTTCATTGTTAGAAAATTTATTATTCACTATCTAATTTGTTTGTCGACTTGATCGAACTGATCATCAGCAACGGTACTCTTGGTACGTTCAATAGCATCAAGAGCGCTTTACATTTTATTCACATACTCGTCGGAGGACATTCATAACATTCGTTCACTTGTACTATTTACAGCAGAAACAGAAACCCAAGAGCGCGAGCCCGAAACACCTATACGATCGACTTCCCCTGATTGCCACCCAATTTGTCGACGACCGTACAGATAACTGGCAAGTTCAATAGGTTCCCGATGATCGGTATTCTCCGGAGGAAGTTGATCACAACGGGGAAGAAACCGGAGAATAGCAGAACAAATCCGTAAAGTTCGATGCACATGCCGATAAGGGGCCAGCCAATGATCACGACGAAAATTCCTCCAAAAAAGCACGACGTCGCCCGTATTTTGTGCCTCTGGAAGAAGAATGACATCGTCCTCTGGACACCGACTACCAGTGCTAGGCCCGTCACGAACATAATGTTACCTAAGGCCAGCAAGCCTTTATCGAACAAGAGTAGCATCCCGAGGACGAGGAACGTCAACCCAAGACCGGATAGGCCGACACCGATCTTCTGCATGTCTGTGATCTCGAACATGGCGGCAGCGTTTCCTGTCACTCGGCGTGGCCCTGGAATAAGAGAACTGTCAATGGAACATTTTTTCCCAATCGAACAAGAAGCAATGATTCCCGGACGTCACTCTGGTGCATCCTCCGCAAACCCTCTGCTCTCGAATCCGTGGGCGCAACGTTCGCATGCGTCCTGCCGCCACGGAGTCGATATTCCGCTCGAAATGCACGACTGACGAGGCGACTTCTGGATGTCGGTGCGGGAACTCACAAGCGAGTGCAATGAATCAGTTTGCCCTTAGAGAGTTTGGCCGCATAAAAATCCGAAGCACCAGCTGCTGAATTTCGGCTTCTAATTATGAATCGCACACTCTGTCAGTGATCTGACAATCCAACGGATTTATACGCTCCCGTTTCTCAAGATATGTGAACGTTGCAATCTTCGCAAATGTCGCTCCTGGGAGAGATCACCGACCAAGACATGCTCATGCCCGCGTTGCACTGGGACAAAGATCCTGATCCACATTCTCTATCATGTTTTCCACATCCAGGGCACTCGTTTGCGCTCCACGAAAATTCGACAGTGCACATAAGTGGCTCTACAGCCAAGACAGAGCGCAGAGCGCGGATTTCAACGTGCCCAGCAGAGGACGGCCAGGTGAAGATTATGATTCATAGGAGACTGATCTGATCAGGATTTACCCCTGAATTTTGAGACTGATCGACGTGACTTGACACCGATTCGAAAAACTTACGTCTCCTCCACGTCACCACGCTCGCGGAAATTCGAATCGTCTGGTCTAACCTCGAACACTCACCTTCTGTTTCAGGTCAAAAGAGTCCTCCTGCCTTCAGGACGGCCCGCGATGAAATCTCCTCGTCTTGATTCAGCACAATCTGCCCGCAATTCTGTTACCACAGCTTCTTTTCGAATTCAAAACACAACCTGACAATGATTGCCGGTAGAAGACGACGTTTACTTCGAGCATTAAGCGTCGGAACGTCGGCTTGCTCAGAATCGCGGGAAACTGTTCCCGACACACACAGCTTGCTCCATTGATGGACTTCGCCAGACATGGCATGTGGTTCAAGCCTGGACCACATGCTGCGATCTTCGGAGCTTTGCGTTGGGGTACTCTCACAGGTGAACTCCGACTACACACTCAAGCAACGCTGTTGGTAATGGGGGTGGAAGGATCCAAGTCAACTCACTTGCGGCGACTCAATCGCGAGTAGTTCTCCTCCAGCCTCACTTCCATCAGCTATTGTGTACACGACATTCCTGGGCGCGGATCCTGACGTAGAAGCGTACATCGTGAACCGATCGAGACGCACTGGAAACGAAAAGATTGGTTTCAAACGCGAGAATTTATCATCATCGGTCCTCCGCATCGAAGAAGCTTTACACCAGGCCACTTCAAAAAGGTCGCCGCGCGCTTCACTTGCCCTGAAGTGATCTTGGTCAACCTGTTGGACGGGTCTCCCATAGAGCGCAGAAATGATCGACCGTGAACAACAAAGCCGAATTATTTTTTTTCAACAGTTATGAACCTGTAGGATCGGTCTCAAGAGGCAGGGCAGTTCATGAGCCGATCTGTGACTTCAGAGTCGTGAATAGGTTGTCACTCATAGACAGGCCTGATCTCAGATTGAATCCTGGTCTCAAGCGAAACGGAGATGCCTCTTCCTCTGGAGACGACCAGAGATGCGTACTAATGTGAAAGCGAGGCAGTTCGTCGGAAATTATTTGGGTGCTGTCGCATGTGCGCATTCAGGAGGATCGGAGCAGTTCCTCTGTGAGGAAATCCCGAGTTTCAGCTCCCGTTAGACCAGTGTTTCTCAACCTTTTTCGTCCCGCGCCCCCCCTGACGCTTGGAGGAAATGCTCGTGCCCCCCCCCTTTCCCCCTCCCCCTAGTCCAAGCGATGAGCCTCCTGAGATCAAGACAAAATTGGACCCACAACTTGATCGCGTTCGTTCGGCTTACGACTAAACCTTAAAATTAGTTTGTTTGCAACTCTATAGGACGGTTGAGCTTGTTGTTGCGTACACAAATTGCCCATTCTGGGCTCGAGCTCAGTCAGCTCCAATCTCCGATCTCCTCTGAGGATGGTTTCCAGACGGCTACTTTCCTGTGACTGTAGATCAGTCACCACGCTGAATCCCGACTCTACCGAGTACGTCGGCGCAGAATGAGTCAGAATGGCGCGCGCATACGCAGTCGCTCTTGGGAACTTCTCGGATACATCATCACTGAGCCACACGAGGATACCCCGTTGTTTGAGCAGAGGCTGCAACTGGGCAATCTCGTCTTGGTACTCGATTCCAACGTCGAACAAATTAGTTTCAAACGGTTGGGTTAGCCAAGGGAAGAAAACCATTCCTTCCATGTCAGCAAACCTTGCTCAGGAATCGGCCGCTAATTGCACCAAGTGTTCCTGAAAATTTCAGAATTCTCTCGCGCCCCCCCGAAAATCTTCCACGCCCCCTAGGGGGGGCGTACGCCCCCCGTTGAGAATCACTGCGTTAGACACTGATTAACAAAATCTGCCGAAATCATTTTTTTTTTTGTTAAGATTGCATTTTATTTCTTAATCTCGGTATTATTAGTTGGTCCACTAGGGCAAGCCCTGTCAGTGGTATGCAAAAGGCAACCTTGGGGAGGAAGATATAGGAGGGGGGAGTGAACCGGATTTGAAACAACACATTGCCTCAGTTGTGTTCAAAAGTCACCCATAGACGCCAAATAGCTTTCACTCTTCACCAGGTTAGCGGTTAGCTTCGTTGTGCCGAGCTATTCATCAGCGATAGATCAGCTGAGACTTCAAGAGTGATCGAAGCGGGGTCTGCATGCGTTTGCCGGAATCGTAAGGGTTTCGCGATTATACCCATGGATACGATTAGAGCTTCTTGAGCCTCGTTGGATTTTCACATCCCGATCAAAACCGAGCCAACAGTCATGGTAAATTGATATTTCCAACACGAAAATACACAACGGCAGGAAACGGCGGCAGGTGTCACCAGGATTCCAGATCAACTCGCTCACATGAGAGAAAGAAGTGCGTTCTCGCTCAACCCTGAAACATTGTTGGCAATCGGACCTTCATGGGCGAGGCGGTATCGTGCACCGAAAACGGATAAAGAACAAGAAAAATCCGACTCCGGCAACAAAACTGCCCTGATGGGAATTCGCCTTCTCACTAGTTTTCTCGACTAGTCCTCAACAAAAAGTTTCCCCGAATCAAACATCCTTCTCGTCAGAAGTCGCAATTGAATATTATCGTTTCAGAAAAAAGCTCCTCATGAAATTCCAGTACAGACTTCACGACTGAGACAGCGAGCGAATCGGACGTTCGCGGTTCTACTTCGTTGAATACGAAGAGGCGCCAGTACTCAGTGGAACCGAAAAGATAGATCCCCAAAATCCAGCGGCCATCTTTGACGTTTGCGAATCTCTCTAAAGTGAGCTATGACTGGAGGACTGGGTTTGCCAGAATCTATTCTGCGGATCTTGTCGGTTCTACCTTGTCGAAGATTGCCTCCCCAAGCGCTTCCCGTAGCGGATCGGTGGGAACTTCTGGAGACACCAGGCTACCAAACCGTGAATTCACAACGACACAAGGAAACAGAAACACAAAATGGCGGCAGC
This sequence comes from Neoseiulus californicus, assembly GCA_028455905.1. NCBI lineage: Eukaryota > Metazoa > Arthropoda > Arachnida > Mesostigmata > Phytoseiidae > Neoseiulus > Neoseiulus californicus. The sequence continues at coordinate 5,420,440 of JAMQGS010000002.1, read as the reverse complement.
TTAAAAGTTGGAACTCGTTGATGCCCGATTTCTCATTCGACGTTGGGCCTCTCGGGTCTGATGGCTGAGGGGTACGAAGCCCGAGCAGAAGCGGTGATCCACCATCTGCCTCCTCACATGACTTACATGATCTCGAAAGGATGGTTGGATATCTCGATCAGGAAGAAGGATTGACGATGCGGCGGAACGGGTCGATGATGATTATGATCCATATTGACAGCGAACCCAACCTCCGGCAGGGCCACTGCTTGCTCCGTTAGTGAGAATCTCATTCTAACTAAGACCAAAAGCTCAAAACTCTCCAATCAGGTGAATTTGAAGGCGTGGGGAGAGCGTTTCACAGATGCGAGCTGATTACGATTTGCGCCGACGGTATAGATAATGGGTCCTGAGATACCAAGTTACGTATCCATGATGTTGGGGGAAATATTCTCTCGAGATGTGAAACCATACCCTTGGTAGAAAACCGGAGACGACTGATTTGTTCTGAGTTTTGGTGTTGACGTCCGCCATTACCGGCAAGAGGAGGCAAAGGCTAGCCAGGGTTACAGGACAGGGTCCAAGATACCGACTCGCAGCTCGTCGCGCCCCTCAGAAACTCTCTCGCGACCTCTCACTTTGGCGACTCGTTTCGAACGGATTCGCCGCAGCAGATGTACCCTCGACCCATCTTGGGGGCTACTTGACCTTTTGAAGGATAACTGTTGCAACGATACTGTAGATATCTGCTGGCCCTCCTGAGCCTTTCACGTAGCATCCTTGATTACATCAAACCATCTCGAGATCCGTTAGCTGCTGCCCTCGAGTTCCCAATCTACGTTTCGCAGTGAGCTTCCGAAGCGGAGCGGAAATCCCTTATCGCTCACTGAAGCGACTATCTGCTTAAGAATCCAGTTCAAGACTTCGCGGAATGATGAACCTTTTTCAGATTTTTCACTGCGGGAGACACTGATCAAGGAGATGACGTTGGATTGGCCCGCGCCGTCGAGAGTCAAAGCCCGGGCATGATGATTCATTATGCAGGGCAGGGTAACAATGAGGCTCCTAAGATCAATCTCCTGGCTTCTCGAGAAACGGGTCCTTGGAAGCCGAGCACTGCTTGCCGGAACGGAAAGCGCCTCCCGTATTCATGATGTACCAAAATGAGTATCAGTTCTATTTCAATATGACTTCTCGACCCTGTCGGGTGATGCCTAAACAGTCACGCTCGGGCGTCTCGTAGTGTCTTGTTCATTAACCCAGGGGGTCTCGAACTGTGTGCCGTCGGCACCCTTGGTGCCGCACCTGCATTTCCTACTGTATCCCAGGCTTGGGGTGCCTAGGGGTGCCGCCACCAAAAAAGTTCGCGAACCCCTGCATCAACCCTTTCGAAACCATAATCCTCATTCCCTCCGGAAATTCTAGGCTATCAGCTTCATCTTGAGGTCGACCTAATTTCCTAGAGATTTCCCATGAAAAAAACGCAGTTCGAGTAATCCGAACTCAATTGCGCACGGTGGTCCTGTGAAGGACTAGAGGAGACGCGGAGTCGCGGGTCCACGTGTGCGTCTCTTCCCGAAACATCGAAGTGAATCTGTGGAGAATCAGCCGCCTATTTTGAAACTCTGTTCAGCTTGGGATCATCTTAGTGATATTCGAAACGGCGTTCATAACGGTAGATCCATCAGAACATATCATTTTGATTTAGAACTCATGACTCCTTGATCCTCATACATCGCCGAGTTTCAACGTTCTCGGGCCCTTTCTTTCGCACGCGTGTTGTTAGCCTTCCTCCAACGTTGGAAAGTTCATGTGTGTTTCCGCTTGATTTACAGCCGCATACATCCGCTGACCATGGGCGAAGCTGTCGAGAAGATTTATCAGAAGAAATCTCAACTCGAGGTAAAGCCAGCTTCCATGTGACAGTTCGAAGTTTGATTGAGCTCCCGGCTCAATCCGATTAGGATTCAGCTCGGAAAACCAAGCTCTCACTCTTCTCTGAGTTTTTGATTTGCTTGCAGCACATACTTCTCCGTCCCGACACCTACATCGGCTCGGTAGAGCCTGAGACTCAGAAACTTTGGATTTACGATGGTCCTCAGAATGGAATGGTGTTCAGGGAGATCACGTTCGTTCCTGGTCTCTACAAAATTTTTGACGAGATCCTCGTGAACGCGGCAGACAATAAGCAGCGGGACAAATCACAGAATACTATCAAAGTAAGTTGATGCTGAGAATCAATGACTTTAGAGAAACTGGATTTCGATTGAATTTCAATCCTATCTGGAAGTCCGTGGGACGAGGATCCGAATGTGCGTACCGCTATCCTCCCGCAGGTGGAAATCGATCCGGAAAAAGGGATGATCTCGATCTTTAACAACGGCAAAGGAATACCTGTCGTTATGCACAAGGACGAGAAGTGCTACGTCCCGACTTTGATATTCGGCCACCTTCTAACTTCATCAAACTACAATGATGACGAGAAGAAAGTCACAGGAGGACGAAACGGTTACGGTGAGTGACATCCTCACCAACGGCCACACGGAATTGATCTGGTCTCACCCGAGACGCCATTGATAGGGATTCAACGATCCTGAGCTTTGACCGAAGAGGCGGTCCGAACGTGGATGACTCTTTTTCGGTCCGAGAAATCGAGGGCATGCATGTTGTCAGTTCTGATTCACCATGACTTCCACAGGCGCGAAATTGTGTAACATCTTCTCGACGAAATTCACGCTCGAAACGTCATCCAAGGCCGACAACAAGGCTTTCAAGCAAACGTGGACCGATAACATGACGAAAGCAGGGGAGCCGAAAATTGTTGCAAGCTCACAGGTATTCTAATTGAGTTCCGACTAATTAAACAACGTGAATCTACATTCTATATTGATGGTGGAGTAAGATGCATGCTCTTCCGCGTTACAGGACTATACTAAGGTGACGTTCTACCCAGATCTGAAAAAGTTCAACATGAAGGAGTTAGACAAGGATTTCGTCGCTCTTGTCAGTCGACGAGCCTATGATGTTGCCGGATGTACTACAGGTGTCAAAGTTTACCTGAATGGAGAGGCGTGAGTCCGCCATTAAATCTCACGGTTGAATGAATCACGAGTGGAAAGCATTTGACATCAAAAACGATGATGAACATCGGCAGATCGGAAACAGGACAGATCATTCTGAGGAGGTGAAATTGATTTCAGTCTGCCCGTGAAGAACTTCTTGGATTACGTGAACCTCTTCACCTCGAAATGCACATCCGAGGATGAGGACAAGCCACTGACTGTTGTCCACGAAATCGTCAGTCCGAGATGGGAAATCGCCTGTTGCCCGGCACCTGAGGGTGAATTCAAACAGATGTCGTTTGTGAACAAGTGAGCGTCTGAGTTCATTGCGTTGAGTTCTCCCCCAGGCTCGAGGACCCCCATACTTGATATACCGATTGTCATGGAGAGAGTTTCGCTGAAGTAAGTTAATCATTCTAGCATTGCGACAACAAAGGGAGGATCCCACGTCGAATATGTTGTTGACGCGATTTCCAAAAAACTCGCTGACCAGGTCAAGAAGAAAAACAAACAAGGGGTGAACATCACGAAGAAGCAAATCAGAGACCACATGTGGATCTTCGTGAACTGTCTCATCGAAAATCCAACCTTCGATTCGCAAACGAAAGAGAACATGACGCTTCAGGTTTATATCTTCAGCATTCCTTGCTTGGCCCCATTTCTCGGTCGGATTCGTGACTTTTACCTGGTCAAAAAGAGACCCTCGAGCTCAGGTCGAGTCCCTAAACCTCCGACCAACCTTCGCAGGCCAAGAAATTCGGCTCAACTTGCGAAATGTCAGACAAGTTCTTCAACGGAGTTCTCAAATCGGGTATCATTGACTCTATAATGATGTTCGTTCACTTCAAAGCTCAGAAGGAAATGAACAAAAAGTGCTCCAAAACGAAGCACGCAAAACTCAAAGGTTTGTCGACGATAACGGAAGATTTGAGAGGCTTCACGGCAATGCTCCATTATGCCCATTTGCGCTTCTCGCAAGAAGGATCTCCGATTATGACCTGCGACATTCGATAAAGGTATTCCGAAACTGGAGGATGCGAACGACGCTGGTACGAGTCGCTCAATAGACTGCACGCTTATCCTGACGGAGGGAGATTCAGCCAAAACTTTGGCTGTATCCGGCCTAGGGGTTATCGGAAGAGATCGTTACGGGGTGTTCCCGTTGCGTGGTAAGCTTCTCAATGTGCGAGAAGCCACGACCAAACAGATCCTCGAAAATGCAGAAATAAACAACGTCATCAAGGTGAATACGAATCGCATCCATAGCTCGAACACTCATACTCTCTTCCGATTGGGAGTTTGATCGTCTCAGCTCAGGGCAAGCTTCGAGAGACTCCGAGAGCAGCCACACTGTTAGGACGGATTCAATGAAGCTGCTCGATTTCAGATCGTCGGACTCCAATACAAGAAGAAATACGAGAGTCCGGAGGACATGAAGAGCTTGCGCTACGGAAAAATAATGATCATGACCGATCAGGTCAGTATCCTCGATGACGTCCACTCTGTCTTCCGACCGGATTTAATCTGCGTTGAGCCTTGAGTACGTTCCCGTTGCAGGATCAAGACGGATCTCACATCAAAGGCCTCTTGATCAACTTCATTCATCACAACTGGCCATCACTACTGCAAATGAATTTTCTCGAAGAGTTCATCACGCCCATCGTCAAAGTCTTCAAAGGATCAAATGAGCTATCCTTTTTCTCGCTTCCTGAATTCGAAGAGTGGAAACTCGTTACCCCGAATTGGGAATCTTGGAGAGTCAAGTATTACAAGGGTAAGTCGGCTACAATGCATAGCCGGGATGCAAACCCGAGGTCAGCGTTGTGGGATCCGTAGAGCTTCGCGGAGTCTCAACTCTCTTATCTTCAGAAGCTCCTAGTCTGGCGTGAATTCTTGCTATGCCAAGTCTTCTACCAGGTGAATGTTATCCCATCGGTTCCAGGTTTGGGTACGTCTACCGCAAAGGAAGCGAAAGAATATTTCTCGAACATGGGCAGACATCTCGTTAAGTTCAAGTACTCCGGCGCCGAAGACGACGGCTCTATCACGCTAGCTTTCTCGAAGAAGATGATTGAAGAGGTTCGTTCACGCTACACGAGCAAGATCTGAGCATTTCACGGAGTTGTGATCGACGAGTGATGTGAACGATTATCACGACCTTTCAGCGAAAAACATGGCTCACGAACGGCATGAAGGAACGCAAGGAGCGGCGTGAACTAGGAATGCCGGAAATCTATCTGTACAACAAGGACACCAAGGCCGTTTCATACTCCGATTTCGTACACAAAGAATTGATCTTATTCTCGAACATGGACAACGAACGGTCCATACCGTCATTGGTCGACGGTTTCAAACCGGGCCAGAGAAAAGTAAGTACTTTCTTCCCTCGGGGCACTCTTGTCGAGCATTAGCAATCTCCAAGGGATGTGCGAACTTGGAACTGGTGTTTTCAGGTGCTTTTCACGTGTCTGAAGCGGAACGACAAACGGGAGGTCAAAGTCGCGCAACTCGCAGGTTCAGTCGCTGAAATGTCAGCCTACCATCACGGAGAACAGTCACTCATGATGACTATCATAAACTTGGCTCAAGATTACGTCGGATCGAACAACCTCAACCTCCTGCAGCCCATCGGTCAGTTTGGAACCCGACTACAAGGAGGCAAAGATTCGGCATCCCCCAGGTCAGCATGAAGGCGCGATTCCTTTTCGGAAGCGACGCTGAGACTCCGGACCCTTTATCGCGTGAACATGATTCGACATGATTCGAGTCCAGCGTGCATCCTCCGTTCCAGATATATCTTCACCAAACTGTCACCCTTGGCGCGATCCCTCTTCCACGCGGATGACGATGCTATCCTCGAGTATATGTTCGACGATAATCAGAAAATCGAGCCCAAATACTACCTCCCGATCATACCCATGGTTCTAGTCAACGGTGCCGAAGGTAAGCTCGCGGCGAGATGATGTCACTAACCATTATTCGAAAGGCATCAACAAACTCCTTGGGACCATGCGCTCAGCCGGTGTAACGTCAATCTATCACATGAGAGTTCTCGTACAGGTATCGGCACAGGATGGAGTACGAAAATCCCGAATTACAACCCGAGAGATGTAGTTGCCAACGTCCGAAGGCTTCTCAAGGATGAGCCTTTGAAAAAAATGACGCCGTGGTATCGGGGCTTCGAAGGAGAGATCACCACCCTGGATTCAGGCTCGCGAATTGTCGTTCACGGAGAAATTTCGCTCCTTTCGAATAATCGGGTTCAGATAACCGAACTTCCCATCAAAGTTTGGACGCAGGCGTTCAAAGAGAACGTCCTCGAGTCTCTCCTGCACGGCTCGGACAAGGTCCGCTGAGTACTCGAAATTGTGGGATACAGATGAATGTACCCGGCCTCGCTCCCCAGTTTCAATTTCAGTTCCAAAGCTCACGTTTTCACTCTTTGAAGGTGCCTGGAATGATCACTGATTTCCGAGAGTACAATACGGACACCAAGGTCAACTTTGTAGTGCAGATGGACAGTGCTCAGATGCAGAAAGCGCAAGCCGAAGGGCTTCATCGGGTGTTCAAGCTCCAGACCACGTTGGCAACAACGTGCATGGTACTTTTCGATGCGGCTGGTGTCATTCGGTTCTACCAATCCCCGGAAGAGATACTTGAGGAATTCTACACCGTTCGCTTGAACGGGTACAAGCGTCGTAGGGATTATCTTTTGGGACTGTTGGGGGCGGAAGCATGCAAACTCACAAACCAGGTGAGGAATATTTCGAAAAAAAATTCTCACCAGATGTCGCTCGAGGATCTCGCAGAACAAGAACTGAATGAAGAGAGTGATGTCGAATGGCTTGTTCTCGATCATCTCATGCACTCGTTGGGAATATAACGCAGATCTCACAAAATTTCCCCTCCGAACCTCAGGCACGTTTCATTGTGGAGAAATGCGAGGACAAGATTCGGGTGGAAAACAAGAAAAGGAAAGTGATGATGCAGCTGCTCGTGGAACGTGGATACGATCCCGATCCTGTTCTGCGGTGGAGAGAGAGCCAAAGATCCGAGCAGGAAAAAGAAGCTGAGGCCGGGAACGATGACGAGGATTCCTCCGCAGAATCATCAGAAACTCCACAACGGTCAGAGAGCAGTCAAACAAAGGACTACGACTATCTCTTGAGTGAGTGGGTTGAGATGAAGTGATGGCATCTTCTACTCTAACTTTTTCTGTTGGTCATGTGAATTCTGACTCTTGGAAAAAGGGACGATTCATTCGCCTTGATTGAGGCGAGCCTTAACGCTTACTATCTACAGGCATGACGATGTGGAGTTTGACATTCGAGAGAAAAGAGGAACTCTTGAAGAAACGGGACAATAAGATAACCGAACTCAAGACGCTTGAAGGGAAAACTCCGAAAGACCTCTGGATCGAAGATCTAGATGCGTTCTCAGCGAAGCTCGACGACTACGAAGCCAAGCAGCGAGAGGAAAACAGCAAAGCTGCAAAAGTAGATCTATGTCTTGAGCTCATCATACCCTCCTTCCTGAAATCCCGATTGGGGCTCGATTAGATCACCAGAATCGAACGATAATTCGTTGCGATAGCTACTCATTTTTTAACCGCGGATTTTTTTCCAGAAACAAAAGCAGGTGGTTCCACAGAAAGGCTCGAAAGGCAAAATCGTCAAGGGAGAAGCCACCGAGAAGGGAGATCGCGTCAAACCAGAAATCGATCAGGCGCTTTTGGAGAAAATCGAGAAAGCGACTCTCAATGTGAGTCTCCAAAAGAATCAACGACACCGCATCATCCGACGCGCATCGGTGACGACCTTTGGTACGTTCACTGGTCCGGAATAAAATGTCGTTTACTTACCCAGGGTCAAAAACGCAAGGAACCCAAAGCCGAGAAGGTGCCCAAGCCTGAAAAGGTGAAGAAGGAGACCGTGAAGAAGGAGCCGAAGCAGCCCAAAGAGAGTAAAGAGGATCCAAAACAGAAGAAACTCGATTTCAAGAAAAAAGTCAAGAAAGAAGATAGTGGAACCGACGTGAGCGACGCCGCGTCGGGATCTGATTTCGACCTCAGTGACGGAGATATTCCGAAGCGCGATCTACCGCAGAGAAAGCGCGCGAAAGCAATCGTCGATGATTTCTCGGGAGAAGAGGACTCCGAAAACGATAAGGTGAAAGACGATCTTCGGCAGACAGCGCGGAAACGCAGATCTTCCCGCCCGGAGAAGACTCGCTCGGATTTTAACGTTCTTTGAATGTTTCTTGTTCTCCAGGAAAACCTCGGAGCGGCAACGAAGTCAGTTCCGGCCATCCAGGAGATTTTAAGTAGTGACGAAGAGCTTGTTGCTCTGTCCAAGCGAGCGCCAGTGAAGAAGCAGGCGCAGACATCTAAAGGTATGTGATTCTGATGCGAAGTGTATCGTTTGAGAGGTTGCTCTTATCTCATGCGATGTGTATTCGTTCCAGCTTCAGTCGCTTCGAAACGCAAGAAGCTTCACATCTCAGATTCAGATAGCGAAACGGGGAGCAAAACAAAGAAGTCGAACAAGAAGGCCCCCAAAGCCGCCATAATGTCCGATGATTCCGACTACTGAATCTAGGCAGCATTTCCTCAGGTCAAGCATCTCAGGGATTCCATCAGTTTTGACATCGCACCGGAAACTTGGTTCTTGTTTTTATCCACCCTGTAAGTAACTTAGACTCAGGCGGATCAGCTTAGAGTGCACCTCGTCGATGTTGTCGGGGTGAGTTGTCATAGGTTGTGTTCATAACAATATCAGGATGTTTGAATGGAATTCCAAATCAATGTTCTTATGAAACCTTCTGTAGAAATTAGGATTTGAAATAAAATATCCATGTTATTCTCGATTTGAGTCAGCCGCCGTAGTCCCTGGCGTGGATTCCCATGAATCTCATCGTCGTCGATGTTTTCAATCCAAATATTCGGCGCCGTATTCCTCCGAGTAGACTCTACCTCAAGCTTTCGCATTTTCGAATTGTATCTTCAAGGAGAACTTCCGGAAGACTAGGATTGGATCAAGACGGCAATTTCCGCTTCCGTATGGCATGGCTAAGGAGGCTTGCTAAACGAGGTTTCATTTAGGTTGAATCAGGGCATCTTGCTCAGTCGGGGCTCCGGCATAGACGAAACTTACGTAACAGTGTAGATGTATGAGGAGCTTGCAAAATACCCTAAAATCCCGCAGATAACGAACCCTTTTTTCCAGCAAAAAACGAGGTATGGCCGTATCAGATAACGAACTTGGCAGATAGCGAACTTTCCAGATAACGAACTTGGCAGATAGCGAACTTGGCAGATAACGAACTTGGCAGATAGCGAACTGTCCAGATAACGAACTTGGCAGATAGCGAACTGTCCAGATAACGAACTTGGCAGATAGCGAACTTCACAGATAACGAACTTGGCAGATAGCGAACTTCACAGATAACGAACTTGGCAGATAACGAACTGCTCAGATAACGAACTGCTCAGATAACGAACCTCTACGGATGCCGACCATTGCAGATGGTGAACCTGTTTTTCATCCATGAAAGCGTCTCGCAAGATACGCAGCTCTCTCCAAGCGTGCCCTGACTTCAGAGCCTGGAATTTCGGTCGGCTTATCGAGTCGAAAACGTAAACCGCTGGAGTTTCTGAGCAGAGCTATGTGGTGATGACAGTGACGTTCATGCTCAAGTGTCCAGCTGTTCATACAGGAACCACCTGTGGTGTGTTGCCCGGTGCTATCTGTTTCCCTCCTAGGATCAATCGTATCCAAAGAAGGTCTTGGTTCTCCTCTTCTCGAAATAGTTCACCTCTGACGACGAGATGAGGATTTCTCACACGACCAAGAAGAAACTCGAAGCAATAGAATACGACCGCTTGCATGGTATGTCGATGACTCTGATTAAGTATAGGTAATATCTCGAAGAGCATGTTGAGCGATTGGAAGAGAAAAGAAGGAGCTCTCAGGGTAAAATCTCATAACGGTCGCCGAACGTTGCGGAAAGGAGTACCGAAATATGCCGAGATAGAGTCCAAACTCAAGAGATGGGTATTGGAGAAGAGATCCAAGAAGCGAGCAGTTTCGCTGATGAGCATGCAGAAGAGAGCGCTTGAGGAAGCCCGAGAAATTGGAAACTTCGAGTTTAAGGCGTCATGCGAATGGGCAAGAATTTTGGGTGGAACATTGCTCGACAGCTTTCTTAGGCCTGGCGATCGGAAGTCATGACTCGTCCTACCTACTTTCAGGAATTCAACGTGTCGAGGTGTAGGGATCGGCAGGAGTCTTCTATGGGGAAATCATCTATGATTTAAAGGGCCAACGAGCCGAAATTCGCAAGTATGGCACGGATCACGAACTGTTCTTCCGCCAATCAGCTCATGTTAGTCGGAAAACAACAGCGTCTAAGCACCTATCAGGAGTCCGGTGTCAATGAAGTTCGGTTTTTGCCGGGTTCGTTATCTGAGCAGTTCGTTATCTGAACAGTTCGTTATCTGAGCAGTTCGTTATCTGCCAAGTTCGTTATCTGTTAAGTTCGTTATCTGCCAAGTTCGTTATCTGTTAAGTTCGTTATCTGCCAAGTTCGTTATCTGTCGAGTTCGTTATCTGCCAAGTTCGTTATCTGTTAAGTTCGTTATGTGCCGAGTTCGTTATGTGCCAAGTTCGTTATCTGTGAAGTTCGTTATCTGCCAAGTTCGTTGTGTGCGGGATTTTAGGGTAGTTGCTTCCTTGGAGGAAGCCTCGTGTAACAGCTCTCAGACGAGGGTTTTGGAAGATGAGATTTCGAAGTAGAGTCGAATATTCGATGGTACCGAATCCGCCAATCTGGCGTGCGTCTATCTATTTGAGTGAAACCTTGGTTCATTATGCTGACAGGATTTCTTCCCCAAGATGAAGGAATACGTATGAAAAAAAGGACGGTGTTTCCCACCCTTTTATTTCAGACAGACACACAAGCTCTCCTACTTTCAAATCATCAGCCAAATCTGTGCTTTGTTCTACAAAAATACTTCCGACGATAACAAGTGACCAAGAACTGAACTCCAATTCTTAACGAATATCAAACATCGGTTCGCTCTCTAGGGGGAATAGCTGTTAGGTTTTCCAATAGGCGATTGCATGGGACATCTTTGCTGACTACAATCATTGTCAACTAGGGTCTTAAAGTACAACAACGATCAATGTGAGTTAACTTCCCTCTTCTTTCCGCGAATCTCGTGTCTGCTGACCACCAGACGGTCGCCGTCGCGCTGTTCTCCTTGGATGACGCGTACCGTGTCACCGCAGTGTAGGTCCTCATCGGGATGTTTCAACTGGATCTCTTGGAGTGCCGTCTCCGGGTCGGCGAGTGCGACGGGACAGACGAACACTCTCGATGCGGAGCACACGCCATCTGGAAAAAATGCGGGCAGCCTCATATCGGGTAATGAACCTAGAACTGAATCAAACTGAGATCTCTGACAGCATTCGGAGCTAGGATGGACTCACGTTGATCCACTAGTCTCAGCTCGATCTTGTGCCGAGTGATTTCCACAACCCTGCCTCGGACTAGTCCCTGCATGTGCTCCAAAAGTACCAACTGATCAATCTTCAATCGGCGAAGAGGAATCTCTTGCAGCGAATCAACGCTCAACTCTGACAACAACCTCTCAATACTTTGCTTGCGAACTTTATGGACTCCAAGGAAGAATCCTCCTTTCTCCTCGAGGACACATTCAACCTGGAATTGAATTTGAAGTATTCGGTGATTTAGAAGACTCCGGAGGAATAGTGTCTGATTTAGAGGGCAGAGCTTTTGGATGAACTGAGAACCCACCGAGAAACTTGGCGGTGAAGCGACGTTTCCTTGCTCCAGAGGCTCCTTGTGTGTTGCAGTGGATTTCTCTCCGCCATTCTGCTCGACGTCCCGTGAACGCTCCGAAAACTCGGGTTTGGATCTCAGGTTGCGATTGAAGTCGGAAGTTTCGTCATTCGGTGATGGCACTGCTTCGCTGATTTCCGGAGCTTGGAAGGAGTCGGTTGACGGTTCCCGCGGAATTCGGCCGCTTCCAGGATATCGATTTCTAGGATGCGACATGGCCCTTCTATGGGAATTTCCGGAGTTTGCTTCATCTCCGCGCCAAGAATCCGCCTCTGGAGCCCTGGAAGACACCGAGCGACGGTCGTTTCTAGAAACTTGCACGCGATGAGGCTGATCGCTCTCACCCCGGGTCGGAATCGGATTATTCCGCTTCGGTGTCGATCTGCACCAATCCGACTGTGAATGACTCCGGTTGTCATCTCGACGTGGTTCTCTCCAAGATCTTTCCGGAGTCCTATAGTCTCTGGTTCTTACGGCCGCTCCCTGGCGCCAATCGGGCACTGGATCTTCGTTCCCATTCATCGGTTTCTCGGGTGCCTGTTCGAGCCCTGACGTTCCGCCATTGATGTCCAGTTCAGGATCGGGGACATCGGCATCTGTGACAACGTCCCTTTCAGGGAGCGGTTCTCCTTGCGGTTCCGCTTCACAAGACCCGTTCGATGTTAGTGTTTCGGTAACATAGCTTTCAGGCGGGATGTCGCACAGATTCGATATTGGGTCGAACTCGTTGCTGAGCTCGAGACCATTGCTGTTCTCGACATTCGAGCCATCCTCGAGCTCTGTTGTCGATAGGTACGATTGAACTGATTGATTCATGGTTGAATCCGTTGGGAATGCGGCGTCTGAATCGCTCATGGAGATCTCGGGTTCCGCTTGCTGTGAGGAGCTGAACGAGTCAACTGTCAGATTGTCCGTTAACGATTCGCTGGGAAGATTTTCAAGCGATGGAACAATGGCCTCTCCATGAGTAAGTGTTTCGTCGACAACGGTTTCGGGTTGCACCGATTCTTCGACACTATGTTCTTTTTCGGAAATTCGATTCTCTCCGCCAACGAGTGGTTCTGTGTCGAATCCGAGAGAATCGAGAACAAACGAGAAAAACTGTCAGAGGAGGTCCGTGCTCACAGAATAAACTTCGGAAGAATCTCAATAAACAACTTCGAACCATGCGGTTATATGGTTGGAAAAATTATTCCACCTAATATCTCACCAAGTGGGGAGACATCCGCGGTCACGATTCCTGTTTTGTTGTCGATCTCGATCGAGCTCAGCAGGAGGAGAGGATTTCCGACAGGTATTTCGGAAGCGCTGTTCCGAATTTGCACGCGAAGCTGCCGTAACATGGAGCAATCAATTCCCATCTCACGAGTTTATTATTCACCTTTATCCAACGAACCTCTTCACACCCATCTTACTGATCTTATCAAGTCGGTCAACTCACCCCGAAAGCTGGTAATCTGTCGGCAATGTCCAAGGGTAACTTTGAGAGGTTGGCAATGCGCCGGGGGACGGAAATTCCGTAGTCGACGAGATACACCTCCGCAGTCGTCATCCCGGAGCTCACAAGACGCCCTGGGAGGTTTCGATTGGATGAGAAATGTCAGCTCCACTCTCTGTATGGCTAGCCATCGTTAATGCATATGTAAGGCTCATGAATTCAAACAGGCATACCTCGCACAAATTTCTCGTCCCAAGCGACAGCGACGAGCTCGTTCTCTTGGGAAACGTCCGCAACGGGAAGAAGTTTATTTTCACCCAGAACGCTGAGCCCACACTCCAACCTTGCGAGTTCTTCGGTCGGGAACCTCGTCAATTGAGCTCCGAGGAAAGAGCCTTCGATTTGAACTACGAGAACCTCTTCGCTCGAATGCAATTCCACATCGGCCAGTAAAGCTGAGGAACAATCCCATGAGTATTTAGGTCGGCATCGACGTGTAAATTAGTTCCGGACCCCGCTCAGCGTCCTTTGAAACGATGAGTCACTTCAAACCGAATGAATTCGAGTGATGTTTTGATGGTTCGAGTCGCGCATAACTAGAGCATCTATTTAACTCACACACTGTACTTCGATGCGGCACTGTTATACCACCGAGGAGCGGCTCCAAGCGATCGGCGAAGCATTCGCGTTTGGCGTTATACAGCGCATTTAAAACTGAGAATTGCCAGTCAGTTCCTGGCACCAACTGGATCTTTTCCTCGTGTTCACGATCGAGTCCCTCTTCGACCCAAACGTTGGTGCTGATGCACTCTTTCACTTTCGGGCGGTTCAAGACCTCGGGATCAGGGATCTGATACCGAAGTGGGTGGAATCGATCGATGTAGAAAACCTCTGCTTCCGGACTGAAGGCGATCGTACGGCACAGGTTATCCGCATCGAGGAGCAGGCGAACAGGGACCTGAAACCATGGTATGAGTCTGTGATGGATGCGGAGCGTAGTGCATAGCGAAATCTGCAACGACTTGAAGGATCGCAGGGCCATTCTTTCGCGCGGGGCAAACCTTTTCCAAAAAACGTCCGACGTCGACGAGGGTCAGGGAAGCGTATTTTCCGTAGAGGCGTTCCACCCGTGCTCGATACCTGCAACACGTGAGGATGCGCATGAAGGCTGAACAAGGTGAGTAATGAGAGACTGTCTCGATACCAGAGGAGTATGGAATAAAGAACAATCCAAAAACGGTGAGGACACATCGACCCCACTCGACGAGATTCCGGTCAGGACGACATCCAGACGCGGAAACACGAGTAGAACGAGCAACGACCGCTCCGATTCGAGAATTGACTCACCAGTTCCCAAAAACTTTCACAATGACCATTCTCCCGATGTGAAGATTTCTCGCGGGTGCCGCCTCAAGTTCCACGTTTCCTAGCTGTGTTAGAGTTTGATGAACCAAAGTCAGTACTTGAAAATCGTGCACAAACACCGCGACGCTTCTGTTCCACCACACGGTCTTCGTAGTCACCACCAGGCGGTTTTGCCGCTTCACCTCTTCGGGCACGAGAACTGAATAAATGGGAGAGATGAGAAGCCTTCTTCCATGGGAAATCGCCATCAACAAGTATGAATCCTTTGAGTACGAGCGAAACGAACCGACACGGCACCTTTTTCGGGCATTTTACTGTCTTGCTCTCCTGAGCAGCTCGTTTCGAAACAGGGCCACTACGATTCCAAGCGTGGAGCACCGCTATCGATTCTTGATTCAACCGTTCCAAAGAGAAAAAGGAGTCACCTCTCTAAACACGAGCCGCTTCGTTTTTCTTGTTATGCTTCTCGGAAGAGGAGCGATATTGAACACGTGCGTCGGCTCGAGAAAGAGAGGTGGTGGAGACGTTCGAGATTCTGTTCGTGAGAGGAACCAATGATTGCGTCTGCGTCGATGAGTCCCGAGGCGGCATACGAGACTCGAATCCTCTCGAAAATTTAGCTAACGCTATATTTCTTCCACCTTTTTGTCAGCCAAAGACCGCAGATTCCCGTCGAGTTGAATCAGGTCGGACCAGACATCAATTCCCGAAGTTTGGAAATTCAGGTACTTCGGAGATCCGGGGATCAACCTGAACTTCGTTGTCGTATGTGAGTGATGAATGGACAGCAGGGAGTGGTATGACAAATTATGGTGCTTCGCTTTAGGGCCAGAACCAGCTGTTCGCATTGTTCTTTTCCTGTAAGAGAATGAAGTTTGGACCGGAATTCCGCAGACGGAGTCACTGCCCGACCTCCGTAATTCCCGAACTCTGAAGTTCGGGAACCGATGTCCAGGTCGGACGCCTGCGTCGGTATCGGAAAAGTGATGAGGTATGGCGACTGCAGGATCTTGTACCAAAAGGATAAGGAGGTAAAGGAATGGCCGTTCTCGCAGCGAACGGTTGAACCGGCATTTCCGGTGGTTTGCGGCAGAGGTGATGAGAGATTCTGCTCCCATAGGGCGCTGAGGATCTCAGGATCTTTCCCCGAGACAGCGGGGACCAGTGGCGTTTCTAGCCCAAAGCGCACCCGGGCTAAGCCGGTCGAAATGCGCTCACCCCCCTCCCCGCCCCACCCAATTCAGCTCACATACCCCACTTGGAGGGAATGGTTGCTTGAGAAACACTTCGATTCAGCTCAATCGGACGGCTCGATGGTATCGCAATACACCATATTTTTGGCAACGACTGAGAGAAGCCTCAACCGACACGATCTGAAATCCCACTGCAATCGCGACTATTCACAGAACTTCAGTCGTGGCTCCCCGTCTCCTCTTTTTTGCGCCCCCGATCTCTCCGGGACACGATTTCGTTTATCGAAGCTTCGATTCCTCTTGTAGCGAATGTAGGCTTCAACATACCTTTCGCGCCCCCGTGAACGTTGCGCGCCTCAAGTTCTGCGCCCGGAGCAAGTGCCCTCCCGATAGTAGGCATCGGCCTCTGGTCCCCTAATCTCGTAGGAGCGACGATCATCGAGTCCCGTAGTAATCAGCTTATGCCCCTCATACTGGAAACTTGTTTGGAATCGGCTGAATGCAAAGTAGGAATTATTTCATTCGCAGCCATTTCAGTCTCTTTAGCGTAGAAGTGCCCTGATTTCGTGTCGATTTTGGCCAACTTTGTATCGCCGTGGCGATTCCTTCTCACTTATTCGGCCGATTTTGACAACGTCCCTGATATCAGTGTACCCAACCCGTGTCTCTGTCCGAGTGTGGTCGCGAAACTCCAAGTTGAGAACTCCGACGGGATCGATTCCCGAATTTCGAAGCTAGGGGGGTCGGATGTTCGGGATAGATGCATCCCGAAAATAATTTCCCTATTACGGTTGAGTTGGCCTTTATATGAGTTTCTCAGTCCTCCGTGCATATCTCTTTCGGCTCAGCCGTAAGACAAATTTCTGTTCCGGGCCTCATCACATGGAGCCACGGAACTTCAATAGTAGTCAATGGAACATCACGCCATCTTGGACACATAATTCGGGGTAAATTTTATTCATCGTCAATGATCGGTAGGTATAAAACTTTGTCCCGTATCTGCAGCGACTCATGTTTGAAATTGTCACATGAAAATTGTCTAATCCGAAATCGACACTATTCCTGCTCTGCTAGACTCCGAAGCTTCAAGTTTTCCTGTTAATGTCCAGTGTACACTCTAGCAATGACTCGCTATGAAAATACGTCCTAAGCCACATAGAGCATCTGAACTATCTATGCGATTTATAGCCACAACATTGACAAAATCAATGAATCGATGGACGTGCATTCAAAACTCTCCCTTTTCCTCAAGACCAAAACCTCTTCTCCCATACTTTCTCTACTCATCACACTTCAAGGCTGAAACACTCTTCTGAGTCCATTCTCACCCTCACCAAACGATTCGAGCGCCATCAACTCAAAATCTGAAAGCTATTCTTGAAACCAAGTCGTCAATGGATTAGTGAGCGTTTATATGTTCATGACTGGATGTGCAAATGTAACTCGCGGGCCACCATAAGTTTGTAAGTGGGCAGTAAAAAAGGTTCAAAACAGGACATAAAAGACATAGATTGTATTGCAAACAATAAAAAACGACAGAATGCGATTTTTAGGAACAAATCCGATCGAGATTAAAATAAAAGCCCTCGTCGGAAATATCACGGCGACGCTCGCTCGTCCCGAACGGGAACGGGTTCCATAAGGGAATGAAAGCTTGACTTTTGACAACGGTTGCGGAAAGCCTTTGCGCTGGAGCGACATTCGAGGTGACCTCTATGATGATTCTCTATGTTCGTTCTCCCACCGACACCAGCAACCTATGTTCAACGTTCAACGGCAGTCAAATTATGATTTACTGATTTCACGATGGAATCGAATCATCTCCGGTGGAATACAATGACTTCTCCACCATTATCCGGGGTGGACGGCTGTGATATTTGATTTCCTCGGGCATTCAATTTGTCGCCACGTCCTCTGCTTCGGTTCTTTGCTTCGCAGCTTTCTTTGCCTCCTTAAAAAACGAAGTATGTAATCCTTTCAATTATTCATCGAGACTATATTTTCAAAATCAATCATCCCACTCAGACTTTCAAGCCCGTACCAGGAGTCTCTTCCGAGCTTCTTCGCGCTGCTTATCACTCCCACTGCCGTTCCTCGGCCGAAGGGGGTTCGGAAGCTTTTTCTTGGCCGGAGAAGCGGTGCTCTTGCTCGGAGATGGAGTCTCAGCGCTTCTTTCCGGCTCTTTCCAATTATTGGCACGCAATGCCTCGATCTCATCAAAAGTATCCAGCATCTTAAACGGAAAACACATTTAGGTCGATGATCAGATGGGAAAGACGAAAAAGTGTTCTAGAAGGATTTTGAGTCAACGTAAACCCGAAGTTTGAAGGAACTCCAAATTGAGGTCGCTGCTTGTACCTGATCAATTTGAATCGTTATCATATCCCAGAAGCCTTCAAGATCACCGCGAGTTGTCGGGAATTCTCCCTCTTTGGGCTCCCGTAGATTCTTCTCGCACAAGCCTCGGAACTGTGTACATTTTTGAGCAATCAGAAGATTGCCTTTGCCGATCGCAGCTCTGAGTCGTCCGTGAATCTGTAAGAAAAGGAGGAAAAAAACGTTCAACACTTGTGCTTGTGCTTCTGAAGTCGGACAAGGTTCCGGCATCTCTTAGACACCTCATGAAGCTACCGAAAGCCGGAATCGATTTCGAGCTTCCCGGTCGCCATGGACGAAGTGACCGCAGCCATACGCTTTTGGAAGGAGCGCGCTGCTACGTTGACAGCATGACAGGAAATAGGAACCATCAGGAGACTTACCTCTTCCGAATGCGTCTCTTTGACGTATTCCTCCGTTATTTTGACTCTCTTCCGGATCCGTTCCTCCGCATCATCAAGTTTAACAAGAAACTCTCTACCCGCCATAACTTCTTCAGTGTGTGTTCCAGGTGCTACCGTCTTGGAATCCCTCTCTGAAGATCGTGATTCCTTCTGAAAATCCAAACAATTACTTCTGAAAACCGGCGGTGAATCCAACTTGCAACTACCTAAGATAACCATCGACACATGGAGAATAGGGGCGAAACTAACCTCCTGGGTTTCGTGAGTCGCCTTCTCTTCGAGGGACTCCGCTTTGCTGACTTCTTCAACAGATTCCGGAACTAGAATAGTATTAGCAGTATTAGTATGATGATAATCAGCGCAGTCTGCTCGATCGATTCCTGTGGGGACTTCCCAATGATTTGCAACGTCCGAGATCTGTGGGAACGGCGATCGAAAAATCGCGTCGCGCCCGTTCAACGTTCGACATCGGTTCGCACTCACTGAAAACTTGTTCCACGACAGTGGATGTTGTCACGCTCGTCGTGGTAGTTGTATGTTGGGTTACGATGTTGTCACCGTGCGATTCGCTGGACTGAACAGTCGTGGTTATGATTTCTTTGACTTGTTGCTGTTGGTGCGAAGAAGTGTGGTCGATGCTCTCACGATTCACTTGCGACACGTCGGTTCTGTCCACCTCGTCAGCACCCTGTGAATGGGATAATTTGGTTTCAGTAGCTGAATTCGAACTGGATCTCTTTCCGTCCCCGATGCTCATGAACGATGTACGCACCACGCTATCGACCTGTTCCAATCTCTTGAAAGCTTCCTGCTGATCGGTCTCCGCTAGCGAGTCGTTGCTCCCAAAACTCGTGTTCACGATGACTGTCTCAACAATTTGAGGCTGCTCAGGTTCGACCTTGAAGAGAAAACTTATCGTGAATCATTCGCCTTCAGTAACATTGGAGGCGATGATCCCAAAAGTTTGATCTCGGGTACCAACCGTGATATACTGGGGAATAGTTTCAACGTGACTGGCGCGTTCTTCCTCTTCTCTCCGCCTCTGCTCCTCGTCGAGTCGTTTCTGCTCCTCTTCTCGGACTCGTCTCTGCTCCGCCTCGATCTTCTCCTGAGCTTTGCGCTTCTCCTCAGCCTCTTTCAACCTGGAAGGATACGGATTCCGTTCTGGTATCTGCATTTCATCCTAACAGCGAGGATATCCGAGGGAATGATTCAGGTGGAATCTGCAGAACTCACCGTTGACTGAATTGGAGAGCCTTCTGTTTCTCGATTTCTCTCTGCTCTTTGTAATACTCGTCTGACTTTTTCCTCGAAGGTATTTCAAATTTCGGGGGCTTTTTCAATTCTTCCAACGGCTTGACGCCCTCTTTAACATCCTTTTTCAAAAGTTTCTCGACAAACGCTGTTTTTTCTCGTACGCTGCCAGGAAAGTTTGAAGGTTTGAGCTCCTCTTTTTCGGGGTCGAATTTCTCCGCAAGCTCTAGAAGACCTTGTTTGAAACTTGAAAGAGAGAACTCTGTTAGTTTTATAACATCCATGGATCTCTCACAGCTTCGGCGTGCGACTCTATACGAATTGACAGCCAGCTGAAATCGTACACATCGATCCACACAGGAACTCACTTCGGTTCATAAGGGTTCCGCTGGAGTGGCCCCGCACTTTTTGATCTCTTCTTGAATTCTTCCTTAGTTTTCTCGCCGTATAGTGACTGGATCCGTTGAGCTATCATGGACGGTCGATCCGTTCCTGTGTAATGTGACCGAAAATTATTGCGAGTCTATGGGTGCCCTCAAGCCTTCCTTCATTTCGCGGAGAAGGAGTGAATTGACAACGCCCGAATAGGATGTGGAACAGTGAAGCCGTTCGGATGCACGTGAACACTTACCCCCATTTTGACGTTTTGACGCAGCTTCAAATACGCTCTCGATGCGGATCTCATTCGCCGGTGAGCAGATTGCGCTCTGTGGGGGAAGTTGGGATAATGAGGATCACATGACGAAGTCTCTGCACACCAGGCGACGTAAATCGAAGCTGGCACCATGAGTCTCAAGCCAGAAGGTATATCGATCTGACATCGTATCCGATATCGCAGTTTGATATTCCGGTCGAGAGAAACGCCATCCCGAGACGAGCGAAGCTCTCGTGATCATTTGCATGGCGGTAATTCTCTTGATCATAATCAACCGTCGACGCGTGGGACAACGTGACGATGACCGAACGGAAAATAGCACTTACCACACTGTGGTACGTGTTGTTTGTGAGAGCTGTCGCGAATGGCGCGCCTTCTGCTGGCGGATCCAACGCAACTCGGCTGACCGGACTGAAGTTCCGACTCTGTCTTGAATAATCTGTGTATCCGTAGTTAGTACAGCTGATGCCGACGTACGATGGATCCTTCCTGAGAACGAATAAACATGGTCTGAGCGATCGAATCATTTCTCCGCGGGAATCGCCAATACGGTTCTAACTATTCTCGATCCATCTCGGTCGCCTGATCGAGTTCCAGCATCGACTTTCAGGCCCTGGAGAGCGATAACTTGGATCATACATGAAGTTTTTCGGTGATTTTAGTATGAGGTTTTCCGCGGGAAAGAACTTCTTCAGTGGGAGGGAGGTTCCTGTGTTTCCTACACGCTCCAGAATGCCAAGCATTCGTCTGAAGGCCGGCTAAACTTGCTCGACACGGCAAGCAACGGCTTTCTCCTCGAAGAGAGATCACTACGCAGCCCTAAGATGCGCAGCGGTCAACAATCGACCACGAGGACAATAATTGGAACCATGGATCAAGCGATTCGAGACTGAGCTCCAAATGTCAACGGTCTGCGAGGTAAGCTCTCCATTCAGACGCGCATCGATCCCAAGGTTCATGCCCGGCTGTAATTCGATAGCCGGCTGGTTTCAAGGGTCTGCCCGGCTCAGGTCGCCGGTCATGGAAGCTAGCAGCAATGACTCCACCCAAAAGGCACTTGGCTCATAATTGAGCGCTGGCTCAGTGAACTTTCAACTAGAGCCTCCCTCAAAAGGGGACCATCTGGATGAGAGAAAGAAGAGAATGAATGTACTTCCATTTTTAGGGAGAAAAACGCTCAGGCAAGGTTGGAGAATGACTCGTGATTCTGAGCGTCGGATTTTGTGGCTCAAAGAATTCGGCGAATTCCTGTAATAACGCACCATTTTCCAGTTGGCTTCTCCCGCTAAGGAGGAGGTGGCAAACAGACAGAACAGCGTTTTCGGAGCTGCACCTAGTGACGTGTCTCTTCGAAATTTCCGTAGCTCGAAGAAGGCAAACACAACGAGTGAAATTTCTGTTACGACTAGAAACGAACAGAGTCTTCGCTGTTGTTCTAGACCCGACACTAACAGCTTCGCCGACCCGGTACTTCGTGAAGAGCCCGGTGCTGCGAACCAGCCCAGCTGCATCTCGTTTTTCACCTTCAATTTGCAAGAATTAACAAAAACGCGCTGATTGCCGCTTCAAGGTCGAAGCGAAAGTTCGTGACCCACACGATGGCGCTCGACGAACCACTTGTCGTGTTTGCGACCGGTTGTCGAACGATCAACACCAACGCCGGGCCGTAGAGCCCGTACACGTTTTCCAGATGAGCATGAATGGTTTCGAAGACATCTTGATCTATCGGTCGTTCACTCGTTTTTTTAATGCCAGGAAATGTATACAGAGCGAATGAAGTCAGCTCCTCGGATTCATCAATTGATCACCGCAAAGTGAACAGTTCACGTTTTCGCGTCCTTGTAACACAAACGCTCATGAAACACTTGTTCCGCAGCAAGCTGCAAGGATTGCTCTGGATGACATTGACTCAATTGAGTCTCGCGGCGTCTCCCTGTACGACGTCTACTAGTGTGACACTTCATTCTTCTAGTAACGAACGCGACGCATTTTTTGTTGAGACATTCCTAGCGTCGTCTGAGGTTTGCAGGGCGCTGGCGCGCAGTGATCTCACAATCCCTGCGAGCCGATGCTGATGCAGCTCTTCTGCATCGCCAGAAAATTTCATAAATCCAGTTACGGGTGTGCTTTGGATGAAATTCATGGCCGCCATAACAGCGGAGTCCATCGCATACCTCGTTTCTCTTGCATTCTCGCGAAACACGTCGTCTCCGATACACAGAAACATCCCCTGTGCCTAACCCTGGAAACCCGGTTTTTTACCTCCCGGCTGAATCCCGCAGCTGACTTCGACAGCTGATTCGCCGTTGACATCTCAACTGTGGCTAGATTCCCGGGAAGGAGCCAGGCGGAAGATGTCATTCATTCAACTGTTCGTCCCGATATGAAATTTCTCGCGGGGCAAAGGAATCGAAATGAAACGGAGTGGAGTGTTTATTTGGGATAATTATCCCAGCTCGTTCTGCTCGAAAGATTCGTCGCCTCGCCGTTCTTGTTCAAGTCGACTCAGAGTCCGGCTGCCAGCTAAGCGCTAGCTGTCATAGAGAGGCACCCAGGGTAGTATACCGCGCGCCAAATGATAACAAAACGGAATAGGATCGAGAAAGTCATCAAACAATGCGGTCTAGCATCGGCGGTGATCCTTGAAGTGAAAAGTGAAGAGATACGCCACACGCAAAGACAAACAGGAAGACAGGGCGTTTAGCAAGCACATAGCGGGAGCTCTGAACATTATTCGGTTTTCCCCGAGAACCGAGATAATTCGTATTTGAAACGATTGTTCCTACAGTCCTCTGTCCTTGGGGTTGTCCCCAACTCAGGTCGAGGTTCTCGGTCCCCTTCCATGATTTCGTTTCGAAACTCGACCAACATGCGCCGGCCCTCGTGCTGGTCAACAGGAAATGTCCCGCACAGGCTCAACTTCCCGTAGGAATCGGACGAGCCTTCCAAAGGAGCCTTTTTCATCGTACTTCGACGAAAAAGAAAGACAAGAGCAACCACACCGAAAGACAAATATTGTCAGTCAAACGAATTTCACTCTGTCCGAACATTGCTCGTGCTGGTTTGGAACAACGAAAACGGTCGACGAACCGCTAGCTTCACGTTCTGGCTACCGATTGCGAAACGGAGCAGCCAAGAGAGATGTGAGAACCCCGAAATTGAGTAACCACTACCACCACAGTGTGCAACTTAACACACTGTCCTCAATCGGCCCTTTGGGCGTTCTGACGTCAGCGGATCGTACTGCCTAGCATGTGATCGAGTTCTCGACCGGAGAACCACTCCATTCACCGGGTGACTGCAGGAAACACGAGATGACCAGAAATCACCGCACCTATTCCACTCGAACTCACAGGGTGGCAGCGAAGACAGAGAACACACTTGATATCAACCAGCACGGGGCTACGATGCATCTGACGTATAATGCTCCAGCTCTGACCACTATCAACGTATACGCGATGCTTCCATAGCGAATTGGCCTTACCTGTTCATGTGCGTGGGCTCCTTCGCCGGGCTCTGGCCCACGTCCGCCGAAGACATGCTGCTTGCCGTCTGGCAGTACTACGGCAACTACTGCTATTGCCGGTCGAGTACTTGACGGTCGATAGTACAACGACGACAGGCAGTACGGACGACGACGACGATGTCAGTTAGTTGGATGCTTGGACGGTCGGTTCGTCGTCAGATCGGCGCCGAAAACTACTCCCACATTAACGAGTGTCACCGCAGCACAAGCTGGCCAATTCGGGACGAATATGAGTCCGTTTATCCTCCCGAGTGGCTGTGTGTTGTTATTATAAAAAGTAGCACAGATCGCTCAGTCAGTCACTCAGTTGGTTACTCCCGCCTAGTGCTCCTGATGGTCGTCGTTGCAGCCGCTGCGGTTGCTCTATGGGGTGTTGGCCTTCTCTCCGTCTGTTGGTTGGTTAGCTCACTCTCGGTACTGCTTCTTTCTCGTCTGGATGTCTGTCTGCTCTGCGTGTGTGTGTGCGGGAGCGGCCTGGGAGTGAGTGCGAGTGCTATGTTGACATCAGTTGCTCACTCGTCGCCTGCTGCTACTGCTGCCGTGTGCTCGCTCGCTTTCCTGCCTCACTACCTGGCCGGCTGGCGTCAATACTGAGGCAATGGGCTGGTAGTGGACGTGAGCGCTCGCGCTGCTCGCGCTTACCCGCTGACTGCTCGGGCTCACGACGCGGAGGCCTTTAAGGGCTGTGGTGTGTGAACCATCAGGGACGAGACTCAGAAAACTCTCGCGAAATGTTTTCGACGATAGGTAAAGAAAAGATGGAAGTCGATTTTTCTATTAATGAATTTCAGTTCTCGACATGAGGCTCACCTTCGATTACATCACTGATAATACACACAGAATGAACCCAAAGATTCCGGGCACCTAGTAACGGCGGTACTATCGTGGGTTTGTGCGGGAAAACATTGTGGTCGCCTGAAGGTGGGGATGGACCGTGCGTGTGATGGACCGCTCGTTTTCGATGATATTGTCGTTATCCTCATTCATCGGAGAGGTTCCACTGGTCGATGCGCCAGCAGGACATATGGATGCTCCTGAAAAAGCGTTCCGCCGACGCACTGGTAATTTTTCCCCTGGCTGAACCTCTCGGCCAATTTTATTTAGCGTCGCCGGGACCACCGTTTAGGTACTGCTCCAGTCGACGGACCCCTGGGAAGTGCAAATGCCTCGGGCGACGATCGAACCCGAGACCTACATGTCTTGAGTCGGGCACGTTTGCACGACCGCCGACGCACTATGGGACGAAACGGCAATTTAGGTGGGAAAAATTATACCGGTAATTTTTGCAAGACTTTCGGCTCCCGAGGGCCGGAGTCCATGGCCCCCTTGAACTCCCCCCCCCCCCCTGTGTACGCCTTTGATGCAGATTGACCTCCTCCATGTCGAGCACAAATCTGATAAGAGCATCGACTTCTCTTCAGAAGTTTGCCGCTTCCCAGAATCTGGAATAATACGTCCGGGGGAGGCTGATCACTGCGCCAGCAGGAAATCGTATCTCAGTCCGCGCAGAAAAGCGCAGGAAAAGCGAACGTGCGTAGAGGTACACACCACGAGGCACATCTCAGCCAAATCTCTAGACCGGGAGAGCCGAGCGAAATTCGAGAACTCAACTCTGCAGAGATGTTCAAGAAAGCTCTGCTGGAAAGTCTACCAGTAGAACTCCCATGGTAATCCAACATTAATATTAATATTCCTTTAACCTAGGTACATTGGGGAGCTTAAGCGCCGGAAGGCAGCAGCTCCGTCAATAAACCGAGAACTGAATCTGAATCTGAAATCCTGGACAGGGTGCTTCACGAATCCTCTAAGAAGATACGATACGGTATGCTCGCATCTCGTTGGACAACTCCCAAATTGCTCGGTTCAACTTCAGACCGATCGTCCAACGTTTATACCAGCCGTAGTCAGGGGGCAGAGCATTGCGAACAGCCGAGGATGCTCGCCTCGGATGTTCTGGGGAGGAAAAATCAGATTCCGAGTCGGACGTTACGAATCATAGAGGGGAATCGGAAGTTCCGGCGTTTTTCGAAACTCACGGACGTTTCTGTGTCGCTTCCTATCAGTGAGACTGGGTACAGACTTGGGATCAAGCGCAGAGTCACCATGCGACGGATTACAGATCCTCGGGGGTGGGATTGTCCCCTGACGGGAATGAATATTGCACGAACGGTTTGATGTTAAACCGAGCGATTGAGAACTTGCCGCCGCGAGTCGGTGTTGCGCATGTCGGACTCCACAATCATCTCTACAGGAAAACGTTAGGTCGGCGTTGAATTTCAGGTGAGCACCGGCCCGATTCCGTCTGGGATCAGAATACCCTCAAATAGCGGATATAACGAATCCTCTTACGCGATGAGTGTCAATGTTGATCTGTATCAGACAGCAAACTTGGCTGATGACAAACTTCGTAGTGCACAGAACCCTCTCCATATATCTGCAGTGAGAAGGCACGTCCCTGCTTTTGGGAGGACACGACGCGGATGCTTCACGGCTCCTCGATGTAGGCGTAGAACAGCAGGCCTCATGAGGAATCGAGAGCATTGCAGGACCGAGACGCTACCCCATGATTTTCAGTCCTTAGTAGGGAATGGGAGACATCAAGAGGGACAAGTACTTGATTTCGGGAGGGGCGATATTCCAGATTGCGCTCGGTCTTCCATGACTCAGTGTGATCACTTCAGGGATTATGAGAAAAGATGGATGGCTGGGTAAAAACGGGATAGTCCTCGCTTGGTGCAGTTTTCAAGTTGAGTTCTCTGATTGCAGCGATGCCCTTTGGAGGGACACCCGGAATGCTAAACAACCAGGCACGACTGAAGTTGAGAGTTTGTTGACAATTCACATTAGAATTCAGTTGGTTCTGCCTTGCATGTTATTTACATAGGGTGAGCTTCAATTATTCGTCCGCGGAATTTCGGAATTTCTCTATTCAAGCGAACAAATCTCCTGATTACAGTGGTGATCTTGATGTCACTATAGAGCGAGATCCTGCCGCCAACCATTACAAGATGCACTGGAGGCTTCTGAGCATCGTTTCTATAATAATGTGTTATGGTCGGACGTCGGCTCAAGTGTCTCACAACATCTGTCGTGAGTATGCGATGAACGAAACTTGTTGGAAGAGTATGTACCTCGGCGCGGAGTTTCTATCCGTGTAACGAAGCAACGATGATCCGATTCGAGACCGTTTGCTATTTCAGTGCTGTCCCCACCTCAGGCCAAAACATTCATCGATTGCTCACTCACCGAACAGCAGCTTTCACCCGAGGTCTGATCTATAGCTAGATTCGAGTTCCCAGTGAATATGACCACGGACTCAAACTCTGGGTGCAAACTCCGGACTTAAATTGCAGCTCAGGAACGCAATAGACAGCCAGGTCACCCTGTTTCCCGGATTGGAGGTCGTTGATATTATGATGCTCATCTGCAAATCAGTCGGGGACGACGGTGAATCGGTGATGCGAGAGTTCGTGGACTTCCTCGACGAGGCTTTGAGACCCGAATTGATGGAGACATTCAACAAATGCATAGGCAGAGGCATCGCCGCGTGACTCTCACCGACCTTCTTTCGGTGGTGCCGATAGGTTTTAGTGAGCATGGCCCACACGGAGCTGGGGATCTTTGTTCAATAAAAGGAAAAACTTCGTTTCTACCTCGTCCAACAGACCGCTATCGTAACTATCATCATGTAGTGTAATATGCGAATCCACCTCTCTCCACGCTCTATCCGAGTCCGCATCTACATGATCATGAGAGACTTTTGAGGAGTCCCGGCCTTCGGGAGAGAAGACAAAAGATGCCTACCGGGGACGAGAGAACAATTGCGCTAGTTGCGGATCATAAAACCATCATGCCGGAAACCCATGAGCCCGAAAATGGAGTCGAGACCTCGCCTCGCTCTCATCGACTTGCCCTCTACATGTTTGCCTAGTGTCCCATCGCCCTTCCAGGGCGAAGCATGTTCAAAACTTATTGCAGATCGCTCCAAAACGCGAGCGCTTCAACGAAATCATATTCTATGACGGACCACTCGCTCAATTTCAACTTACTTATGCGGAGTTGGCGAAAATGGTCGTTTGCATGATTGGGTCAAGTTCATGAATTGGTCTGACAGCTGAAAACAGCTCGTTTTCAGCGGTGCGTGTCTCGGATCGTGGCTACAGACGTTGGGTAGTGGCCGAGAACGGGTAGCCTCAGGCGTTCACTCCCGAATGAAACGAAAACTTCGAAAAGCCCGGAGTGTTGCCTCTGTATCATCAGGGAGCTGTGAGAGAAAACGGGGTACGGTGGGGGAAGGAGGTAACTGTAGCGTCTTCGAGACAGCGTCAGAGGCGTTCCGTCGTCTGAAGGGAGAACGATACTCCGTCTTCCTTCAGAGGCCGCGCAGTAACAGAACGAGGCACCTTCGAGCACCTCTTGTCGCATTGTCGGACAGAAGCGCCTCAATTTTCCTTCCTTGCCGTACCTTCATCCTTAAAGACACAAAAACAGGCTCTGCGAAGCGTTAAGACATTTCGGGATCGACCAGGATTCTACGAGATCGCTAATAATGTCGGCCGCTGGCGCAACTGAAGATTATAGCTTGCCATGCGGTCTCATATTCAAGAGATCAGCAACGAATTCATCCAACTGTGTACTAAAACTGAGATGATTCGGCTGCCTGTACTGAACAGCATTGATGGAAGCGTTGAGCTCGTCCATCGACTCCAAGTTGGTGAGAGGTTGGCATCTAGTGGCATATCGTCACTCTCAATACCTACCTTCAAACGAGCGAAATTGTGATCTTCAAAAACGGATCGTCTCGAGAATTCTAGAGCGGAGAACACCGGTGAGCCCCGATTCAATGGACAGAACTCATTGGGGAACTACGTGCAGATGGTAGTTACAGCGCTTCTGAGGACGAAACGAAGGAACACTGTTGTCCGTGGGCGGGAGGATATTTATTCACAGCGAAACACTTGGCCTTCTGAAGCGGCAACGCAGCAAAAAAAAATGAGACACGTCTCCGAGCGGCTATGAACGCAAAATCAGACAGTTGTGCCAACAGATTTCTCCCTTGCAGTGCCCCGATCCTCGAGATTACAAAAACAAAAATTCCCTCAAAGGTCTTCAAAGCGGTAAGACATTTCGGTGTCTTCCATGCTTTCTACGGGATCTTTGATGATTTCTAACGTTGGCGCGTTTCCAGACTTGATCTCGGCAACAGCTCGAATAAAACCTGGTGAACAGTACGTGTAGATATTCGAGTGATCTGTTGTGTCCTGGGAGAAGAAGGCGATCATTAGTTAGACCCGGTATAAGATTACAAAGGCTGCAACGGGCTGGTCGCAGAGGGGTTGCTCTTCCGACAGACCATTATTTGGTGCGGGAAGAGCTTCATTCTCCGTTGTTCCGCTTGGGGAGAACCGACCGGAGAGAAACCCGTGGCCGTCCTCGTCATACATCTGTTGATATTGGGGAAGTCCTGAAACAAGCTCATGGGGTGTCAAGGTAGAGACCAAACGCTGCTCAACGTTGGTGCAAATCGTTCGACAGATCTGCGCGAGCGCATTTCCTGTAGGGAGCACTCACCTTCAAGAAATCCGCCGAACCCAACATCTGCCAGTCCAGGCCGACGAAGAAAGAATGGAGTCGAAAATCTGAATAATCTCTCGAGCAGAGGCGTTCTGTAGTATTAGAGAAGTCATTACCGCTGACACATTCGACACAGCAAGTACCGATTCGAAACTGCAGCTCCGCAGTTTCGATCCCTATTGCAGTCGATCCCTATAGCTTACCGTGTGGTCTTACAGTCAAGAGATCGGCAACAAACTGAATCAACGGTGCACTGAAATTGCGATCATTCGGCCACATGTACTGGCCAGAATTGATCAATGCTTTGAGCTCGTCCACCGATCTGAAGTTAGCGAACGGTAGGTGTCCAGTGGCTAGCTGGAATGTGGTGACTCCAACTGCCCACCTTCAAAGGAGCGAAATTGTCATCTTCGACAACGGCCGGTCTCAAAAACCGTGTCGTGAAGAAAAACTTTGAGCCTTAGGTTCTGGAGCAATTCCTCACCAATCCATCGCTCTACCGTAAAGGTTGTTTGCGTTCGGATTCAACGGGCAACACTCTGGGGGAAAATACGGCATCGTGCCAGCCACCTCTTTGTCAATGAACTCAAACGAGGTTCTCCAGTTGAATGTGCTTTGTGTCTTTCCAACGTATTTGCCGATGCATGCTTTCGCTGTGTCGAAATCGATCAGTTTGATACGGCATCCATTCATGACGATCAAGTTGGCCGGCTGAAAAATTGCGATGTTTGTTGTGATTCTCAGAGAATACACGTTTTGTCAAGCATCGCGATATTGCCAGCACGAGGGAACTCATATGAGTACTGTCAAGGAACCTCTGGCGTTCACCTTTATATCTCGATGGATGAAACCTTTCATGTGCATGTGAGCGATTGCGTCGCCGAGCTGGGCGATGATGATTCGGGTGATTTTTTCGGGAAAGAAGACTGCGTTTGTGAGCACCTTGTTCAAATCACAACCCTTGATATACTCCATCGAGGTAACGAAAGCCTGCTTCGTTGCGAAACACGCGTAATACTTCACGACGAATGGATGGTTCACCATACAGGCAACCAATTTGTCCATGCAGGCGTACTTCGGCTCGAAGAGAAGCTCACAAGGAACAAATTTCAGTGTGCAGGCCACACTTCCGAGGTAGGCTTTGTACACTGCACCAAAACCTCCAGCGCCTAGAAGTTTATCAATTCTGAAGTATTTCAATTTCGCCGGAGCGTACGGAACTGAGTGCTGACTCTGTGCGAAAGCTTCTTTCTGCAGCAACTCGGCCACTCTGAGCCAATTCGTTGGTTTCACGTTGCTGTAGTCCTCTAGCAGGGAAGCGATCTGCTCGATCGCCAAAACGAGCTTGTGCGTTTGGTAGGCCAGCATCTGTGAAACGAACGATGCCAATGAAGTCTAGTCCCCGCAGCCCCTCCCTCCGTACGACGGCTCCGAATAATTCTGACCCTCTCATACTTTGCCGGTCATGCATGCGGTCTAACGCGGGCTCAATTCAGCGGCTCTCTAAGATTTCACATCCCGTGCCCTATGGCATGCGCGATGGAGTGTGGGGCTAATAAGGCACGAAAGACCGTCTGGAGTGCGGACCTCAGGGTTCAGAGTTGGATGACGTGGAGATATCACGATGGAAAGAAAACCCTTGACTCACCCCCGCTGACCGAGGATCGTCTCGCTTTGAGAATTCTATCAGATACCAGAGATTCTCGATACCCTCTCTCACGACAACGTATGTCAAGTCGAGACTTTTGATGCCTCGACTCAGATCGATGGCCAGAAGTTGAACTTGTAGCCTACAATGATGCTCTCTGGGAAATCGGTTCAAATCAATGTGTCCGTTTTCTCTGGCGTACATGTGCAGCAGCTTTCGTGTGTGGACGGCCACCCTGTGGATGAGCTGTGGTTCTGAGCTCAGGGAGTTTCAGAGGGTATATGAACTGACCGATGAGCCCCCATCGCTTACCCAGGTAGCGCCATATCGACCGCCCGCATGAGAGGACCAGAATGCTTCCGTATCCTCGTTTTCTTCGTTGGACCCATGGTGGAGTCCTTACTCGTGAGGTCTGCTGCTGGCAAAAACAAGGAGTCAGTGCCGATGCACACCTCTAGGTGATTATCGAGAATAAGAAAATCATGATAGATTGAGCACTGACCTGTTGAGTCCATCGTCGTACTTTGGGTGATCCCTGAAAATAGTTCAAGAAGCTTACGAAACTCGGGAAGAATTGAGCGACAATAAAGTCATCATTCTCAGTCAACAGGAACATTTGTAAGAAGGTAGATCTCAGGATGAATATCATTCAAAGAATATTTGATTTAGATGATTTCTCACTGCTGGCTACCGAAGCTCTCGGATGCTCTGCAACGAAAACACGAGGATCATTGTTCGCGCGTTTACTTCTTCATTCAGAAGATCATCAGAATCATCATGAAGCGAACAGAGCTCATCTCATCACGGAAAACTTACTGGTGAGCATCAGGTCATTTTTCCTCGTGTCGGTAGACATTCCGGAGGTTCTTCTGACGTCGTCCTCCGGCATTGATCGATTGATTCCCAGCTCCGCTCGATACAATGACCGACAACGCCTAAACTGCACAGAAACTGCGCTTCGTTTCTATTCATTGAAGATGTAGGATATGAATATGGTATCTATATCAATCCCATCTACTCTTCACATAGCACGATATCCCATCTACATATACTTCACCGGGTTCGATATCGTCGATGAGGTTCAAAGTAGACGGGCCTCTGGCATTTGAATGGCCAGGTGCAAGGTTTCGGGACTTGGATGATTTGGTCGGGAATATCTCTCACGTCCACCCGAGTACTTTGGAGCAATGCCCCGGTTCGAGGTTAGGCAATAAGGGATTGCGAGCCGATATCGATCGGTGATCCAAACCTAACCGCATTGGACTTTCATGATCGGTGCATCGGATTTCAAGAATCTGGCGACCATACAAGATGGTCTGATCAGCCCAATCAGGAATCCAGAGGATCAAATAGGAACAGGAACGAATTACGTTGAATTTCCCCATTTCTCAGCGATGTATTGGATACTATCGAGGACCGTTCGAAGTGTTGTATTCCGCGATACCTTTGCGGCCGGGTACGGTTCCCATCACAGTCAACTCCCCGTGATACAGAATCGCAGTGTATCGATTTTTTCAGAAATGTCTGAGTTCTGAGATATCGGGATGTGTCAAAATTTAGTGCTGTCGTCGTTACATGGAAGCCGAACCCAATCCACGCGAATCAACACAATGATTCCGTTCTCGCGGATTCGGAAGAGTTGTAGCAGCATCGCATTTTAGAATTAAAGATTCAGATTGTGCTCACAACGAGCTCCTATGAAAGGATAAAGCTCTATTTAGCGGAATCTGTGTTACGATTGCTCCCCAAAATCCGACAATTGGATTTGAGACGCCCCTGATAAGTCAGACCGCTGTCACTCGCGCAAACTTGCTCCGAACGAATCGCTGATGCTTCCAAAAATCTCCACGGACGCAGCTCTCTCGAAGCCCACAACATTCAGCTAGGAAAAGCTCTCGAAAACAATTCTTTCTGCGACCGAATCGAGTCGGATCCGAGATGGCAAACTTGGAAATTTTTGTGGCGTTCCGAAGGAAAGGGGTCGAAAAAAGCGAAGAAGGCACTACATATGTATAGGCAGCGGAAGCCCGAAATAGGCAGAATTCAGGTGAACAGGGTGAAAAAGGCAAAAAAGGCGTTCCAGGCGAAATGCCACAACTCCGCAGCTCTATTCATGACTGTGTTAAGGTACCTAGTTATGTAGGAGTTGACTTGGTTTTGGCGTGTAGTTCTCTCGCTGACCACAATGTCGTATGAGTTTGCTCAAAGCCTGAATAGCTCCTTCGTGATTGCCGTCACATTGTTCAATCATTCCAAATATTTGAGAACTTTCAGCTTTGATTTCAAGGACAAACAGTTATTTTTGTGAAATCTCGTAACCGACATGGTTTTGAAAACCGGAGCAAATCGAGTCCAAGTCCCTTTGGAATCGAGTTAGGTTCCCATGCATCACGAATGTTACCCGATCATCGTGATTCCAGCACACTATGATGCCATCGCCCATACGCCATGTCTGGCGAGAGCTCGAACGAAAGGACGCGGTTGTACTCTGAACTGTTCTCAGTTACTTGCTCAAAGAGACTAACATGAGAATGAATCGGACATCGATCGCCTGTCCGTCATCACGGATCAAGCATGCCGGGCTCATGGAGAGGGAAGCGGCTCATCCTTCCACCGGCAGACTTGTGGCACCCTCATCGATTCCACCGTAGGAATGTTGGGGATGTGTCCCTCCAGCTTACGGTCGAAGATGATTGCGGGGGAATATTCCGCTCCTCGGGGTTGCGTGCGATCTTCTTGGTTTCTCTAATTCCACCATCTTTCGCCAAGAAGTCTTCCACCAGTCTCACTCCTGGTTAGTTCTGGCTGATAGCACAAGATAATCAGTCCGATGATTCTGATGATAAGAATTGATCGCAGCTCGCTTTTTCCGCGATACTCCAGTTATGGTAATCACGGAGCAAGTCTTTCAACGGGATTGAATCCTGAAGCAGCGGATATATGACGGACGGGATTCCCTGATTTCTCAGACGATCTCGACCGTCGAGAGCTTGGGATATTTGGGCTCCCATCCCACGCTCTGCGAAACCGGGCTCAGAAGGGTGTGGGAAGACGAACAAGATAATGAATGATTGAGTGGGTGAATGATTTCAGAATGAATAGAAAGAGGTAGAACAGAAACGCAAACTAGGATATAGAAGGCTGATATAGTACGAGTGACCGCGCTGAGCGTCAAGGCCCTCTCTACGAAGATCTCCTCTCAGAAACTCTTCCTCTCGAGTGGTCTCGTGTGTCGTAGGCACGTTCGCTTGCCAGCTCACTAGAACTGGAGGTTAGGATAGTGAGGGCGACGAGCCTGTCTTGCAGGGAATCTCAGACCGTTCCTTTGAAGCAGGAGAAGCAGGTTAGTTCACAGGTCCCGTAGAATTTGAGAATCGGATGTTTCCGGACCTAAGTTCCTCCGGCATTCTGGAAACCATCTGCCGCCCGATTCAATCGGTCACGAAGACGCTCTCGAGCTGTGGACAGACGACGTACCTCTTGAATTGCAAGTTTAACCCGGATAATCTCGAGATAACTTGTTACCCCAAAATCTGGCGTACGAGGGACCTTTCGTCCCCCATAGGCCCCATCTGATACGCACCGTATACGCCAGAGTTTGGGGTGAGTGATGTCAATAAACAATTGGCGGTATAGCGCTGTCGAGAACTCGCCATTCAGGTCATTTCTCCGGTGAAAAACGAAGCATGCCGAATGTATCTCTCGGTATCGAGCTTGAAAATGTTATTCTCGACCCCTCGAGAACGGTTGCTACAAAGTGAGTGAATAAGGGTATCGCAAAAGCCCACGCCATCCCCGATTTGCGAGAATAGCCGATTGGCCAATCCGCCGCCCATAATCACGGCCGTTGGACCCTCCTCGAAACTCGAGAAATGTATGGAACCTCGATTTGGAGCTCCCATCCCGCATCCCGCGGGAATGAAGGGCTATCCGCAGATCTCCGCGCTGTCATCCCAATAATTTCCACTGCTCTATGAGCATCAGATCGGTTTCGCAGCGGTTTCTGTCTGAGCTCCATAGACAACTTTATCATTCCCGATTCCGAATTAAGGGACGGGTTGGATAAGGAAAGCATTGAAGCGTCGGTGTGGCGGTCTTGAACTGAACACGCAGCCGCCGACGTGAAAAAGTCCCGAATTTTTAAGCTCGTGGTTTCCTCCTGATCCTTCTCGTCGATCGGGACAGTAGTTCATGTTGAGAATAGTTCAATAAATAGCGCTCCAGGTCAATCCGACCGCCT
The DNA here is from genome assembly GCA_028455905.1 of Neoseiulus californicus. Taxonomy (NCBI): domain Eukaryota; kingdom Metazoa; phylum Arthropoda; class Arachnida; order Mesostigmata; family Phytoseiidae; genus Neoseiulus; species Neoseiulus californicus. The sequence goes on along the minus strand of JAMQGS010000002.1, from coordinate 5,384,864 downwards.
GCCATCCTCGCCTGTCCACTTCAGTGACCGCGAGCGAAGGGTTACCGAACGCAGCCTCCATGCAGAGAGCTGGTCGACAGGCGATCTCTCCGGGGCCGCGCTGACAACACCATCCGAGACTTTATATTAGAAGCGACCTAACCTTTTCCGAAATCTTAATTTTCGGTTCTATCGCAGGATCACCAGCACCACCCTTCCAAGTGTATTAGACAAGGCGCCAGCAGCCGGTGGAATCATGGATAAGATCAGAATCAACAAACCATGGGCTCGAGAGCTCATCTCGGAATTTATGGGAACGTTTATTCTTATGGTGAGTATTCCCTACACCGGCTTTACAAACTTGAGGGTATGGACCCATCATCTCGGTGGATCAGATGCGCTCGTCGGAAAGATCGCTGACCACTCTGAGAGAACCGAACTCGATCCGATGTAGTTGGGCTTGAATGCCGAGAATGCGAAGGTGCGCGACGATTGAGGAGGAGGAGAGAAGCTTTCAAACTCAATTGGAGTCAATTTACGCCGTTGAAAGGAGTTCTCACGAATTTTTATTGCTCACGTTTCGCATGACACTCTTCACTCGTGACATTTGTGAGCGATTTGAGATGGCGTACTCCAATCACTCCGGGTTTAATAGACACACAAGGAAGCGATGGCTAGAGTGTTGCAGTAGCACAAAAGTAGCAATCAAGTTGTCCTTAGCAGCCTTGTGTTCTTCTTCATTGCATTCTTCGAAGGAACCCGTGGACGCCTCATCTGGCAAATGCGTCGAGCAGGCGAAATTGGACGCTCCGACCGTCGTTCAGCTTCCACCTACGGAGACGCAGGTCTCTCCGAGAATAACGAGGAACATCAAGCTTGCTTGTTGCTTCATCAAGATCCGCATTCATCTTTCTTACGAATGCTCAAGGTCACAATGCGCTCGGCAACTCGAACAGTTCGTAAACAGAGTAGAGTTGATTGATGTGGCTGTTTTATTCGGTCGCTTTAAGTTGGCGAAAATCTGTTCACGACAAGGAGTAATCCGACTCTCGGAAATATGACGTCGTCATCGAAGCAGTGAAAGGCGACCGCAAGACATCGATACAGACCGGCTCGAATCCGCCACGAAGCGGCACTTTTGGTCAGCCCATTAGAGTCTCCTTGAATTATTAGATAGATAAAGCGATGAGCATCAAGTGTGTTGGAATCTTGCGTCGGCCACCTTGATCTGGTTGGGCATTGCATTAACCGCATTTATCCACGAGCTTGTGGAGCGTGTAAACAAAATCTACGTCCGTTGGAGCACTTGAGTAACGGCGCTCGGTAGCTGTCCGCGGAACTGCTGAGCATCGGATGGAACTGAAGAGGAGCCGATTGCGAGAGTTCGAAAATGTCAAGCGATGACGAGCCGGTAGCCAGGCTGATGAGTTATCGCAGCATGGCTCTCTTGGGAATGCCGCTTGCTGAGCTTGCGGAAGATGGCAAGCTGGAAACGCTCTTTCGAGCCGCTTCCGCGAGCGTTATCATATCTCCATGAACAATGAACTCATCTGAGCTCGATAAGCGGTGAGGATAATAGTGTCGCCCACGAAATCACGCTTATTTAGGAAGCTGTTCGGAGATCCAAGGCTTTCTCGCATCAGTTTTCCACTCGATTTCCGCACGAATCCGCAACAGTTTGAGTGTGCAGACAATGACAAAGCTGTCCTCCGAGCTGCAAGTCAGCCTATCCCGATCGAAACAACAATCGAGGCTGTAGCTCAGAGCCGACGCTCTGAAGAGAAAAAAAAATAGGATAAAGAAAATATTCAATAGTCCGCGACTGAGCAGTTCGCTCATTGCGGACTGTCATTCTCGCTGGCGGCGAAATGACCTCAAGTGACACGTCACGACCTCATTCGTGCAGGGCAGAGCGATACTGATTCGTTCCTCTCCTTGAAGTCGGCAAAGACAGGTCCCGAACACTCACCAGAGCGGGCCGTCATCGCTGCCATAGTCGAAAGAGAGCGCGAGAATCTTGAGTTCGCTTGGGGAAGCCCTCGCGAAATAACGCAACTGCCGAGCTAGAAGACATCTATTGTCGCTCGAGTTCTTTCTCGCTGGCGAGAACGAATATGCCTGACCCTTCTCCAGAATACGGAACGGTTGAAAGACTTCCCCTATATGTATTTTGAAACTCATGGCCGAACCTCCGAATGAATTCTTCTTCATTTTCTTCTGAGCAATCGCTATCAGTCGCCTGGACTATCGAGATGGACACTCAAACGGTGCGGAACTGACGGTTATATGTCCTCGGCTTTCATAAAAGACTTCTCGGCTGTCCGACTTCTACATTTCTTAAATATTTCAATGTCTGACGTTATACATATTCCGATCGCGAATACATGCAAGGGGAATGCAGATCCGAGTTCATGCTTGTTGAAGCACCATGGATCAGGGATAAACCGCTGTTCTGCTCGTGATAATGATAGAGGAAGGTTTGTCCTACAGATGATTGGTCAAAGTGCGATGTCGCATTTCGTCTTGAAAAAGCAACATGACTTGTTCGCAGTCACATTTTGCTGGGGCGTTGGGGTCATGTTCGGCATGCTCACAGGCGCTGCGAATTCGGGTGAGTGTTTCTTTCAACTGCACCGGATGTTCAAGACCAGACTACTTCTACCAATCTCATTGATTGAATCATGTCCGTTTCTGTAGGCGGACATGTGAATCCCATGGTGACCGTGAGCTTCGCAGCCATTGGCAAATTATCTTGGACCAAAGTACCTCATTACCTAGCTGGGCAATTCCTCGGTGAGTTCAATATTCTCAGTCCTACAAAGCGTCACGACCGTCGGAAAAAATTGTAAGCCGATTTTTTCGAACCGCAGGTGCTTTCGTCGCCTGCCTGCCGCTCTACGCAAATAATCGGGAATTGATTAATCATTTTGATGGCGGCAACAGACAACTCCTGGAAGGCGACGCAACAGGGATTTTGTGGACCACTTTTCCAGACCCGAATGTTTCAATGGTAACCTGCGTGATTGACACGGTGAGTATGCTCGAATCAGCTAATATGTACAATCTAAAGGTGGTGCCGAGGGAAGGAATGCATCTAGAGCGAAGTGATCTCGTTGGGAAATCAAGACAGAGTCGGCGGAAAGATGTGAAACGTTTCTCGAAACTGACACCATGTCCTATGCCGAGGTCGCTCCAACCTCATTCCGCACTTTTCGGAAACAGAGTCTTCTATTCACAGATAATTTGTACATCCGTCATCATGTTTGGCATCCTCGCGATCCTTGACGAAAAGAACGCCAACGTTCCCGGATATCTACACAGGTGACTGACTCTGTCTTCGCGGCGCAACATCTAGCGCTTCCACGGAATGATGGAACAATAGACGAACGATACAACGTCCTAGGTCTCAGAGTCAGACCAGCATTGACTTCAGCTATTGCCGACGCTGTTGCACGAAAATCTGAAACTTTCTTTCCACAGTTTCTACGTCGCACTCCTCGTCGCGACCATTGCCTGGACAATGGGCTCCAACTGCATGTGTGCCATCAACCCTGCGAGAGATTTCTCTCCGCGTGTCTTTGCTTCATTGATCGGATATGACGGAGCTTTCAGGTAAGAAGCGCTCTCTCAAGGTCAGATAAAAACGAGGTCCATGATTTCGACGAAACGAATCCATGGAGCGACTCCGACAAATTCTATCTTCACAGCCATCGACAGTTCTGGTGGATCCCACTCGTTGTGCCGCTGATAGGTGGCCCGGCTGGATGCTTCGCTTATCAGGTCACCATTGGGAATAACATCGCAAAAGGTTCGGCTCCCCTTGCCGAGATCAGAGAACTAGACGAGTTTAAAGTAAACTTGAAGGGACTGCCAAAATCTAAGATTGACGAGAGCGCGTCAAATGCCTAGAATTTTTTTCTGAAGATTCCTCTCTCAACGCTTTCCGATTGAAGTGCGACCGACGGTCAATCCTACAGAGTTTTGTCCGCCGGCGGCTTGGTCCGACAAAGCAACACAATGACTAGCTGCCGACAAAAGACGGTTACCACCGTTACTACTGATTTTGAGAACGGGACAGATTCGAACAGGAGGGAAAAGCTGCCTGATTGAGCATGTTTCCAAAGTTCTACATGACGGTTAATATCATATAATGGACGCAGTGTTATTCGAAAGGAGTTTTGCAAAAACTTGCGCAACTGCCGAGTTCTCTGGTGTCAACTGAGCATTGACGGTTAGCCGATTCTATCGGTCTAGGAAAAGTATTCTGTGACATCGATGCGGGCGCGGCAACTAGCGAGGTCTATTTTTCATCGACGAGCTTGTACAGTGTCTTCGCGTGTATTGAGGATTGTTCAACAGGAAGCGAGACTTGGATGGGATGTTTTATTAAGTAGTAAATGACGCATGTGGAATTTTCATTCCAGCTGGTGGATGATTAAAGAAGACTTCAAGAACTGATTACGCGCTGATGGTATTATTTGCTGCAAATACAATCCGACGGCGTTCAATTTACTCATTTTCTCTAGAAATCCAACTCCGTGACGCGTGAGAAATAGCAGAGCATGAGCAGCAGCATCATCGCATATGCCACTGCGTGAGTCCCCGGAGAAACCCTGATTTCCAAGAGTGTCGTGAAGCGGTTCCATACAGCGGAACCGAAGTCTGAAATCGCGATCACGAGCGGCAGGCCCTGGGTGCAGGACGCAAACTACGACGATAATACACAATCCACATGTTTCAAGTTTTCCGTTGAAGTGCAGGTCTAGTTCCACCCTCTTCGGCCCCTTGGGTCAAAGTCTGCTGAGATCGCCGACCCTCGGATTTATCTCCGCGGACGTACTCTCTCGTCTTCTTACTTCAAAATAGGAGATCATTCCGAACACACATCCTCGACCGCGCTTTCCCAAGTCGTAATAATTCATCTCAGAATCACAATATTTCTCATCCATGTAGTTTATTTGACTTTCGGATCTGACCCCCAGGATGAGCTCTGAGCCTGCCGATGGACAAAATGTTTCGACCAGCAAGGCGGGTTTAGATGGTTGAGGGTGATATAGAGCTCTTTCGGAACGAGTCAACACAACCAAGTGAGCTGGAAAGTCTTGTTAGGAACGCTGCATTGTATCAGCCATGAGTGGATTAGCCCATGAAAACAGAGCAGCCGGGTTTCGCGACTCATATCATTACTCATGACTATCCGTGACCAGACGATGTGGCGGCTGTCTGTTCACTTACCACTCATTGTCAGTTACATGCTTTCGGAACCTAACTAACTTACTCGCTCTGTATGAAAAACCGTGGAGGACCTGTTTTGCCAATCGGGCCTGTGGGCTGTAGAAGGACCGGACAGCTGGGGGCACTTCCATACTCGCTGTGCGTCAGCAATTGGAATGTATGAACGGTATTCTTGGAATGTTGAAGTCAACAGCTAGTGTAGACGGAGAAGAATATGAACCGCATATGGATGGAACGGAGAAACGCAACTTTGCGGAAGTAGGGCTTTTCGGGATTGAAAAAATTCGATCGGTGAGATTCGTGCGAAAGTCATCATCATTATTTATGTTTGTCAACGCATGTTTTACACAAGAAACAGATGAGCTGAGCATCCAACATTGCTGGTCACCTCGCCTTCAGAACTTGTCGCTGACGTTGACTTGCACGGCCAGAGCGGGGCTCGATGTGCGAGAAGTCCGATATCATGGTGTTTCACGAAGAGACGAATTGCCAGGGAGAGCAAGTCCTGTCGGTTTCTCTATTGAGTATTCGGTGGCGCAATGAGGGATTGAGCTGCCATTTCAGCCAGCGCAGATATGATGGCCAGCATGTGGCCACTCGTAGGGTACGGGACAACTGAACCATCAGCGACCAAGAGGTTTTGAACTCCGATGACTTTGAAGTTCTCATCGACGACCGCTAGTGGGTCATTCGGTTGTCCTATGCGGCAGGTGCCAGCCATGTGCCAGGCCGTCCGGATGAAACGAATCGCTTGACAAGTTCCGAATTCGATGGAATCCCGGTCTTGGATGTTTTTGCACTCGGGGTAAAGCTCGTATGTGAATTTCCCACCCAGCGGAGCGAATGTCGTGTCCATTATCTTCTTCACGTACTGATATAACTCACCAAAGAGTCTCATGTCCCTCGCGCTCTTCGTGGGGTCTATGTCGATGATTGGATTGTCGAAGATGTTAGCCGAGGTGAGTGTGATTTGGCCTCTATGCTCTGGATGGAGCAAGGTCGGAACCAGGCCGAGACACTCTGGAAGTTTCGAGGTCGGGTTGACTTTCCCAATGCTCTGGAGAATCAGTTCGAAGTCGGGTTGGCAGTTTGCGACATCGCTAGGGTCGGGACACGTAGAAATGTTGGTAAGATGCGACCTGAAGAAACCCACGGATTCGACACCGAAAGAAGAGCCGTAGCCTCCTTTGCCGTTGCGAGGGAACGTGAAGTACTGTTCGGGGGCGTAAGCTTGGAAACCTTTGATTTCAGAGAAGCAAACTTCGGCAAACGAAATGTCGTAGTGATCGTGCAAGTTCTTGCTTACTCCTTCCCGCACGGCAACCGGCTGTACCTTGAACTTTTCCAACAAAGATTTCGGACCCACGCCGGAGAGTATGAGGAGCTGAGGCGATCGTATGGATCCAGCCGAGAGAATCACGGATTTCTTGGCTTTGGCGCTCAGTTTATTCTTTGGGTTGCTGTTCGGAACGAAATCAACCCCGATAGCCTTGGGTGGTTTGACAGATGTGTTGAAGAGGATCTTCGTTACCATATGCTCGGTGAGGATGTGGAGTTTTTTCGGCGTCTTGCCCTCAAAGAAAGCTCTGCTTGGCGTGCTGATATAGGAGGTGTTCTTCCGGAACTCGACGGCGCTGACTATTTTACCGAATCCGAGAGTGTTACTGTTCGGGTCTGGGACGACTTGAGTTCCGGTAATATTGGCTGCGCCTTTCTCGAAGATTCGTTGCACCCTCATGAACGGATCCCACGACGGTGTGTATCGGAGTTGAATTTCACCCCGATCTCCGTAACCGTAATCGGGTGCTTTGATGTCTGGGTCCGCGTCCTCGTGCAACTTCCCGAACTTCCGGATATTTTCGAAGTTGAATTTCGAACTGATATTGTACATTTTCGCCCATGACGAGTAATCCCCCGCCTTGCCGTAAGACCAAACCTGAGCGCTGAGAAGCTGGGAACCTCCCAAGTCTTTGCCTGAACTGTACGGAGCTCTATGATTTGGCCAGTGTATTTCCTCTATGTATGGCCCCTTATACTGGAAGTCGTATCTCGGGTTATTCTGGTTGACGGCGCTGAACAAGGGTGTTCTCAAGAACGCGTTGGGCAGCGTTCCGGGTCCGTGAACTAGGAGCGTTGTGTGCCCCGCGTCCGCGAGACGCTTTGACATCAGACATCCTGCGATTCCCCCGCCCACGACAATGTAGTCATAAGTCGGCAAAAGCTCCGATGAAGAAATGAGACGAACGTCCTGGTAGTAGAAGTCCAGAGCTCGACCGTTGAGGAAGCTCAAGAGCGCGATAATATAGTTAGCAGGGTGCGCCACGGCGGCAGTTACGGCCATGTTAAGGAAGGCTCGTATGAATACTGCACCTGGAGCTAGTACTTGTAGAGTTGGATGGTTACGTCAACGGGGACCTGGAAGTGTATGAAATACATCTGTATTTGTCTGCGTACTGAGGGCTGGAGCAGTGGGGAAACGGCCCATTCTCGCCATAAAACGAACTGCAGAAGGAAATATACCGCTCAAACCGTTTTTTCAGGGCGCTGATCTATTTCGTTCGCATTCTCAGTTATAGTCAAGTTAGCGCTGCTGACGGGCTAAACGGAGCATCTCGGTCGAGAAAGTCACAACTTGAGCTCAATCGTCTATTATGATCGCTCTCCTAAGGAATTTGTATGCTGTGTACTCGTCCATCAAAAGTCGAGCAAATGTTTCCCGGAATATATGGAATAATTTGAAATTGAAGTCGACTGAATTCAATACGATGGAGAAGACCCACATCCGTTCTAGTTATAGACTCCACTCTGGAAGCGATCTGAGGTCACAAAGAGGGAGCATCATTTTCGATCAGCGCCACCGTCTCCCTCTCTGGTAAACTCAATCGAGTTCGTAGGCCGCCATGCTCGAGCGGTCGTCGATTGGGATCGGGCAGTTTCTCCCCCGCCGATTAGGAGCGTGTTTCTGAAGTGTCCACACGAAAGGGCTGACTCGCTCACGAATGCAAAACCCAGTGCCGTCCATGTCGTGAACATATCGCTAACCGATAATCTCCGCGTGCATGACCAGGAATAAGACGATCATGGGCATGGACAGGGAACGGACCTTCGAACTATCGAGACGGCCTTACATGTAGGTGCGGCTTTCAACCGTGCACAGCACTGGCGCCTGGCACTGCACACGCTGAGAACTGGCGAGTTCAGGGATGAGTGGAGAAGTAATAAGAGCCCGTGGTCTCACTCTCGTAGTTCCCAACCACTGATGTCCGCAACTTCCGACTCGCGAGAAACAGGTCGATACTGTGAGCCCAATCCTGTCGAGAGTCATCTGTCTCTCTCAGAAAACAGCTGTTCGTTCCATCACCGACTCCAGACCCAACGCGCCGACGAGATGACCTTCACGGAAGTTCTGTTCGAGCGGATAAACATTCGGATTAGGTCACTCGAATTTCGCCGCGCCTCTGACATCGCATTGTCATCATATTCTTCTTCGACTGCGAGACAGGCGCGTGTTGAGACCCGATGAAATAATTTTTATTCATGAGTTCTGCAGTACATTGAGCCAAAGGCACAGGGCAGAGTCCTCTACAGGCGGGGAAAGTCTCGACGTAAGACTCCATGATCCCCTTTCACAACAAATCATCTTGCCTACAGCCAGGAATATACTTTAGATCAAGCTGGCAAGGTATATTCAAAACCTTCGCAGTTTTCGTAAATTCCAAATGGAACCGGGTCGAAGTTCAGTCGCCCGTGAGGTGGCGGTTTGCCGCCTTCTGGAAAACAACTCGAGAAAACACTTGAACAGGCTGTCATCTTTCCAAAAACGATGGAATCTTCATAGGATGCTGCAGCTGGTGGCAATGACCGTCAAGTCCCGAAGGTTAAGTACAACTATCACCCAATCAATCTGATGATGATGATGATGATGATACGTCGCAAAGTAGACATGGGATACGCTCGGCCGACCAATCAGCCACCTCGAGTATCAGAACATAGTTTCGGAAGGTCCCAATCTATTCCGAATCGGTTCGCTATAACACAGATCATTTTTCCGACGGCTATCAAGCTGAAACGGAGCTGAAATTCGCCTCAAGATATATATAATGGATCCGCCTGCTGTACCGCCGAATGCTGAGACCGCTGCTAAGATCGGACCGCCGTAACCCGATGAGGGCGACAGGCGCCGAGATATCTCCAAAACGCCGCTATGTGATGAAATCTGAGAATCCGGAGCTTGCATTGAACGTGATGAGTAGCTGCGTAGGATGTCAGTCCATGCGAGTTACCTTCCAAGCTCGGGAAAGACGGGCAGTTGTTCATCCTATAGACGCTAGGGAGCGGCTAGGGCTTCGGTGGAGCGAGCAAAGTCTGGACCGCCATCTCAGCCAGTGCAGTGATGGTGGCTATCATATGGCCACTCGTCGGGAACGGGATCACCGAGCCGTCCACGAGCTTTAGATTCTGAACTCCGATTACGTTGAAGTCTTCGTCAACGACTGCCAGGGGATCACTCGGTTGCCCTAAACGGCAGGAACCAGCCATGTGCCAAGCCGTCCTCATGAATGGAACCGCTTGGCAGGTCCCGAACTCCGCGGAATCCCGATCGCGGATTCTTTCACATTCGGGAAACGGGTCATCCACGAAGAATCCGTCGATCGCGTTGAAAGCCTCGTTGGTAATGTTCCTCACCATCTGCCATAGCTCACCGTAGAGCGTCATATCTCTAGCGCTAGCCGTCGGATCCAAGTCGATGATTGGGTTGTCGAAGACGTTAGCTGAGGTGAGGGTGATCTGGCCCCTGTACTCTGGATGCAGCAGCGTTGGTGTGACCAGGATACACTCGACCTGCTTCGTGTAGATGTCGAGTTTGGATCTAGGTCTTTTCTCCCTGCCCAATTGATAAAACATCTCGAGATCTTTCTGAGTTATGCCGTCAGCGTAGTAATGCTTAGCTGGTAGAGGAGTGTTCTGGCCAAGACTTTGCAGTATGAGCTCGAAGTCCGGTTGACAATGCTCAACATCAGCAGGGTCTGGACATGTGCTCAGATCAGTGCGTTCCGACCTGAAGAAACCCATCGATTCACATCCGAACGGAGCAGCGAGAGGACCTTCTCCGTTTCGGGTGAACTGAAGTAACTCCTTGATACTGAAGTCTACGTATCCTTTCGTCGGCTTTTTGAAGCAAATGCTAGCTTCCCCGATATCGTAATGATCGTGTAAGTTTTTGCTGACCCCTTCGCGTACGGCCACCGGTTTGATGTTGAATTGCTTCAGCACCGATCTGGGACCTACGCCGGAGAGTATGAGAACTTGGGGTGATCTAACCGCTCCGGCGCATAGGATTACGGCTTTCCTCGCCGATTTCCTCATTTTTCTTCTCGGATTCTTTACAGAGACGAACTCTACGCCAGTAGCTCTTGGTGGCTTGACCGAAGTGTCGAACAAGATTTTCTTGACCATGTGTCTAGTGAGAATGTGGAGCTTCTTCGGTACCTTCCGTTCGAAGAAAGCTCTGGTCGGCGAGCTGATGTAGGCGGTGTTCATACGATGCTCAACGGCGCTGACTATCTTACCGAATCCGAGAGTGTTGCTGTTCGGATCTCGGACGATCTGAGTCTGGGTGACCCTCGCTGCGCTCTCCTCGAATATTTGCTGCAGCTTATCGAAGGGGGACCACGTGGGCGAGTACCGAATCTGTATCTCACCGTTGTAACCGTAATCGTAATCAGCTCCTTCGATGTCCAGTGCCGCGTCCTCGTGCATCCGCCCGAATTTTCTGATATTGTCGAAATTGAATTTTGAACTGATGTTGTAAACCCTGTTCCATGATGAGAAATCTCCCCTCTTGCCATAGGACCACATGTTGGCGCTGAGAGGTGAGGAGCCGCCGAGATCTTTGCCAGAGGTGTATCTCGCCCTATGGCCCCTCCAATGCAGGGCTTGGATGAATGGCCCATGGTATTGGAAGTCGTGTTCGGGATTACCGTGATTGAGCACGTTGAACAGAGGAACCCGGTTCAAATCGTTGGGCAGGGAGGCAGGTCCGTGAATTAGGAGAGTTGTGTGACCCGCGTCCGCTAGACGTTTCGAAACCAGACATCCTGCGATTCCACCGCCCACGACAATGTAATCATATTTCCTCAGAAGCTGCGATGAATCAGTGAGTCGGACATCCTGAATATAGAAATCGAGAGCACGGCCGCTGAGCAGGCTCAACAATGCAATGATGACGTTCATGAGCTGTCCAAAGTAGGTGATTGAATATGTTCTGTCTATCGCAAGCAATATGGAGAAAATCGGCTTCACGGCGGCTTCGAAGATGGAGGAATCCAACAACGGAGGCCTAGACCTGAAACAAGATTATTTATGTCAGAGCGTCCACTTGCTCAAGTTTTTCGGTAAGTTTTCATGGGAAGTTACCCCTGAACCGTTGATTCCCACCGGGTCATCGATCCTCCTCTATCGACATCCTAGAATTCACCGCAAACTTCGAAGGAAGTAAATATGATCATCGAGACTATTTCTTCACCAGTAGCGTAGCCGTGGGGGGGAGGATGCGAGAGGGCCATGATCCCCCCCCCCCTTCCCCGACAACCATGCCGATGGTCAGCATCATCATTGCTCTTTTGCCCCATAAAACGGTCTTGCCTTCTCCCCCCCCCCCCCCACAGAAAATCCTGTATACGCGCCTGTTCTTCACTATCGTGAGGAGGCGATGGACGGGGATAACCACCCTGAAAATGCGGCCCCGCAGGCAAGAAAAAAGTTCGCCGAGAGAAGGTTTAGGTAAGGATTTTCACAGACATGTGGAGGTCAGCTATTAGTGGATTGTCAGCTCACGGAGCCACGGTTGCCTCGCAGCTTACATTTGTTATTCTCACTCAGCCACACGCGAAACTCAAATTATGGTCACTGGGCCCTATCCTGGTATCAGAGTGTGCTCGATCTTCATCGAAACGTGTGCTCGGTGATCCAAATGAGGAACCGCAAGGTAAAGCCGATCAATCGTTGTCAAGCAGAGAGAACACTGTTTAACCATCTGGACAGGATCATCATGTTTGTACTTGGGTAAACGGTTTTGGACAATCGCTTCTTTCGAGCCATAAGATCGAATCGAACCAAGAGCAATTGTTCAGATTCAAGACGACTTCTAAGCCCTGTGATTTGTATAGCCCCTTCCTCAATCCCGTCCCTTCCCCCCTGATTTTCAAATATGACTCCGGCAAAACCGACGTAGTTGAGAGCGACCGAACATCTTGAGAGCTCGATGATCGCGAGGAACCGATCCAGAGGGTCAGCTATCAGTTGCGGCTGCGAGGCAGCAGCTCAAGCCCGACGTCAGACTTCTCAATCATGAGCTTCTTGATTGATCGACTAGAGCAAAAGGACTCTGCCACGTGGATCCAGCAGATGAGAATCTACTCCTAGCGCGCCCTTGAAAATCGCTTAGCTGTTTCCCAATCTGAGCTCTGGTCAAAGTGGCCGTATCCAGAGGCCTAGTATGGGATGCGATCCATTATGATTCAAAAACGTCAGAGGCGTCGTCATTTCTGCGGACACACTCATTGCCCGGACACACATATGTTTCTGAGTATTCACTGTCATTTGTAAAAAATCCGGCGTCTTATACAATCCAAAATCCTCTCAAATTATAGAGTTGGAGCATCTAGTTTCGGCGAAGAGCCTCGAACAGCTGAAATATTATCTCCGAGAAGGATCATGGGAGGGTGAACTTTTTCACATGGGAAAGTCGCAGTTGGTATTCCAAAGTATTCTCACATTCTCGCTAAGAGTTGCCGCTCAGTTTGAGGCAGGAAGCGCTTCTGTAGGGGTATGAGAGGTCTCCCGGTGACTATACTCATGAATTCGCGAAAACGTCTCCGCTGTCTTCTCTCCAGCGACGGCGCGATCGTACCTCATGTTTCACGAAAACATTATATCAAACCTTAATTTCGATCTCGGAAGGGGGATACCTACGTCTTGAACCTTGTCCCAGCGATCAGTTGGCCGCTTCTTGTCGCGACTCGGACGGAGCAAATACCGGTAGCACGCGGAGATCCCTAGACCATGCTGGAAAAGGTCCCTGGAGGATTTGCCTTTCAGACTGGAATATCGACGACCAGTATCAATGATGTGTGAAAATGAGTCGCTATCAAGAAGGATGCGACGACAAGAACAATAACGGAATTTGGCCTCGTAAAAAAATTGGCCTGGCGCCGCCACTGGGTCCAACCCCCCGATGGCAGAGCCAAGGAGTGAATAACTTCACGTCTTCCGATCCCACCGCATTCTCTAGGCGAGTAAAGCCTGCGTTCGAGATCGCAGATTCCTTTCGATCAATCTTCCAGCAGAGTATTCAGGGAACGTTGCTCTCGGAACGGTGAATCATAATGCTCTTGCCTGGTTTCGTGTGGTCTGTTCCGCAACGGGACTCGCTGGGTTTGAGATATCGATAGACGGAACCAAGCAACGAGTTAGACTTGGGAAGTCCACCCGAAGTTCGAGCTGGCGCGGCGTGAAAGCCTAAGGACATTAAACGCAGGATTGCGCGTGAGCTGTTCCCCGAGTCATCAAAATCGATGGTCAATGCAATGAATCCTTCGAAGCCGGGCGGAATCAGTTCACTGAAAAAGAATCTTGTCCTAACAAGACTCGCTTGACGTCACAAACTCGTCGGACAGCCGAGCATAATTTGTTCATTCTATCGGGCGATCGGTGTTGGGTGCAACGAGCAATCACTGTAAGCTGGTATCGAACGACAGGAATGTGAAACGTTACGGAATCAGCGACCAGGATTTATGGATCGAAATTCATGAAGTTCGGTGTCTGGGGTCAGATTTCGGAGACTGATTTGGGCGTTGGATCTCGAACGGTGTGTGTACGCGGAAATTCCTGTTCACAGACTTCAACGCTCAACATCAACGCGCGAGAATCTTTGTCGCACTTGGAAGCTGACTCAGCTCGCTCGATGAATTGGCGCGGGCACTCCATGGGAGATTTGCGGGCGGAACAACAGATCAGCAATGGCTTAGCCACGGTGAATTTTGGTTGCTTCAGCTTCATGTTTCCCAAATTCAATGAGGCTAGCCTCATCCAGGTCCGGGAAATTATCATGATGGATGTCTCGGTGTATTCCGCCCATACGCTTGCAGTGTGCGACTCAAGCTGAACTGCTGATCTGGACGCGTTTGCAATCTCTGGGAGATGATCATCCCTAACGATTCGGGTCGAATCCTTCAAATGCTTTCCAACCCCGCATGCTCATAGTTTTGATGCTACCCCTTTTCTCATCTCTTTTCCTCTGAGCCTGACCTGAGAGTAGTGGCGTGAAACTACCCAGTGCCGCCCGAGGCGGAATCGCCCAACTTCGGAAATGCCGCCCCTCGACTGATCTTTCTTGAATTCTTTCGGCGCAAATTTGCTGGAAGTTCAACGGTTTGGGGGAGGGGTCTCAGGAAACTGAATGAAAATGTTGATGCGTAGGTTTCTCGCAACCGTTGTTTTTTCATTTATGCCGGAAATCGCGAAAGGGAAAGATGAAAATGCCGCCCGGGGCGGACCGCTCCCCTCTCATCCGCGGTCCTGCCTGAGAGGTCAGGTTTCTCAGGCTTGGGAGGGTCGAGCCAGGTGGATATAAAAGTAATAAGTCTGGGTGTGAATATTTCGAGAAAAAAAATCAATTCTAGCCCCAATAGCTTCATTAGCCTCATAAGCTTCATCGATTTCGGATCATATTCAGCTTCGTGAAAAAATAAAGCTGGCTACGCCACTGCAGATCAGCACCCTAAAATCCCGCTCATAAAGAACCCTTCAGATAGCGAACTTTTCACATAACGAACCCTTCGGATAACGAACCCGGCAGATAGCGAACCCTTCAGATAACGAACCGGGCAGATAGCGGACCCTTCAGATAACGAACCTGGCTGGCTATCTCAATGGTTCGCTATCTGCCGGGTTCGTTATCTGATGGAATCGCTATCTGGCAGGTTCGTTATCTGGAGGGCTCGCTATCTGAGGAGTTCGTTATCTTATGGGGGTTTCGGTCGATTGAGGGAAAAAAGGTTCGTTATCTGCGGGATTTTAGGGTACCACTAGATTCTTTGGGCCAAGAAACCGCCTAGAAAAATTCGACGATATACGTTGCTTTCACATTGTTGGTAAGTTTCTCTCGCGACGAATCCGCGGGGATTTCAGTGAATATCGATGGCTTACGATGACGGGGGAGGAAGGAGAACGGACATTCAAGCTCAGAACCTGGGCTTTGAAGCTCGAGGCCAAGGTTCGGAGAAGGCTCCGAAGGAGTTTAATGGAACCTGTCCAGCCCTCTGAACAGCAAGTAAGTACATCAAGCATTTTGAGTTTCAGGAGTCAATGAAATTCGATGGAATGACAGGTTTCTGCCTCACGGGTCAGTAACCTAACGACGTGGACAGAAAATGAACATGTTCACCTCACGGTAAATACCCTACTGGATTTCAAGTTGAATGACTCGAGAATCAGCAGCTGTTCCGGAAATGCTGCCGCCGCATTCTGTCAACTTTGTGTAGCTGTGGAGTAACCGAGTGCCATGCGTATGTGAAATCTGAGCCGTTAACCGACGAGAGAACCCCAAGGGGACAGATCAGGGATGGCTTCAGGGGTGAAAGACTTGCGAAAAATTAGCGCCGTAACACGTTAAATCAGTGGGACGTCGAACATCACGTTTGTGCTTTATTGGGTCCATCCATTCAACAGTCCGAGCTTTTCAAATGTCCAGCAGAGCTACTTGAACTCTTTTATCAATTCTTGCGCGGCCATCTCTGCTAGCGCTGCTATTGTGGGGAGCATATGGCCGCTCGTTGGACAAGGAATAATCGAGGCGTCGGCAATCATGAGATTCTGAACTCCTATTACGTGGAAATTCTCATCGACCACAGCCATTGGATCGTCACGTCGTCCTATCCGACAAGATCCACCCATGTGCCAGGCGGACTTCATGTACCGTTCAACTTGACACGTCCCGAAC
Source organism: Neoseiulus californicus (assembly GCA_028455905.1). NCBI lineage: Eukaryota > Metazoa > Arthropoda > Arachnida > Mesostigmata > Phytoseiidae > Neoseiulus > Neoseiulus californicus. The sequence continues at coordinate 5,368,648 of JAMQGS010000002.1, read as the reverse complement.
TCGATGGAATCTTTGTCTTTGAAGTTTTCGCATTCCGAAAATGTTGTATCATCAAACTTCCCACCGATATCCTTGAATGATTCGTTAATGATCTTCTTGATGAGCTGCCACAGCTCACCTATGAGTCTCATGTCTCTCGAGTTTGATATGGTCCTGAGATCCACAATCGGGTTATCGAGAGGGTTACCTGAGGTCAGAGTGATCTGACCTCGATATTCGGGATGTAGTAGAGTTGGTGTCATCATCAAACACGGGGCCTGATTGAATTCGATGTTCAAGATGCTTCGAGAGACGTTACGATTTCTGCCTTGCAAAAAATAGTCTTGTCGAAGGTTCTCATCCGAGATTCCGATCGAGTAATAGTGCTTGGCTGCAACCTGGGTGTTTTGACCGACGTTCTGCAGAATGAGTTCGAAGTCTGGTCTACAGGTTTCGGCGTTTTTCGGATTGGGACATGTGGTGAGGTTGGCCTGCTTGGATGTGAAGAAACCGTAGGACTGAGTTCCAAGTGGGGCCCTAAGCTGTCCTTCTCTTTTTGTGGAGAATTTGAACAATTGCCCGAGTGTGAAGTCTTCGTATCCTTTCACACCGGGCGGAAAGCAAACAGCCGCGTTCCCGATGTCGTAATGGTCGTGCAAGTTCTGACCGACGCCATTCCTTGTCACCACAGGCTTTATCTTCCATTTATTCAAATCAGCCTCTGAGCCCACGCCCGAAAGTGTGAGGAGTTGAGGAGTGCGGATCGCCCCTGCGGTAAGAATCACCCGCTTCGTGGCGTTGATTCTGTACTGGGGCGAACCTGTTACGTCTTGGGCTTGAACAAACTCCACTCCCGTAGCTCGAGGAGGCGATGACGACGTATCGAACAAAATTTTCTTCACCATGTGCCTGGTCACTATGTGCAGATTTTCCGAAACGCCACCGTTTTCGAAAAATGCTCTCACGGGAGTGCTGATGTACCCACTCTCAGGCTCAACAGCGTGGATGATTCTCCCGAAACCGAGAGCATCGCTGTTCTGGTCCTTGTTCACCTGAGTTCCCGTCACCCTCGCCCCGATTTTTTCGAAAACTGAGCCGAACTTCTCGTGATACGGCGACCATTCCGGGGAATAACTCAATTGAACCTCTCCGGAGTCTCCATAGGGGAAGTCCTTCCCTTCGATTTCAGAGCTTGCCTTTTCGTGGAGTTTGCCAGCCGCACGTAAGGTCTCCTGGTTGAACTTGTCACTGATGCCGAACTTGTCCCTCCAACACTGGAAGTCACCCGATTTTCCGTACGACCACATCTGAGCACTCAGAACTTGAGACCCACCGAGATCTTTACCAGAGTTGTAACGGAGAGTCTTATTCAGCCAACGAGAATTCAGCTGCGGACCGCTGTACAGGAAGTCATGGTCAGGGTTTCCTTGGTTGCCGAAGTTGAGCAGGGGCACTCTATCGAGGTCGTTAGGTAAAGATCCTGGTCCATGAATCAATAGCGTTTTATGTCCGGCATCCGAGAGTCTTTTCGCGACGAGGCAGCCGGATATGCCTCCACCAACCACGACGAAGTCGTATGACGGCCTCAAACCCGTCAGTGGTGAAGTCAACGGGATTTGTGGAGCGAAGAACTCGAAAGTGGATTTACCGGTGAAAATTCCGGTGATTCCTACGACTGCAGCGATGAGCTTGAAAAGCTCGGTTGGTAATCTCTTTTTGTCGAAGAGGTAAGCGACTGCGAACACTGGTTCGACGATGCGATAAAAGAAGAAGCGGTCGAAAGAGCTCCATAGGAAATTACTGGAATGAAGTGAGGTTTTGAAGGCTCAAAGATCAATTTGGAGTTTGCAATATGACTCCAAAATGAGACTGAGTACAACAGTCGAAGTTTGGGCACTTACATGGGCGTTAGAAAGGACATGGCCCAAGTCACCGTCTATTTACGCTCGTCGACTCACAAGGACTGTTCGTCCAAGCTGACATCACCTCTACTAAATGCAGATCCGTCGAAATTGGACTCCCCCTATGGCAGCTGTTTTTCTTTGGCTCACAGGTGTCATGGCAAAATAGTTCGACGGCCACGGGCAGTGTTCCTGTTACCAATGATGCGCCCTCTCGCGAGTGTGCAACAAACTGAGTTGATCCGCATTGCAACAGATAACGCAAATTTTTAACAGGCCGAATGTCAAGACTGTGGCGGCATGGCATATCAACTCTTACCCTGATATCCAACTCGAAATCGACAAATGAGTGTCTCTTTGGAACTGTCCTGATGAAGGGTCCAAGCTGACAGCTTGACCCCCGTCAAGATCAACAAATAGCGAGGAGTCTTTCGACGTCTAAAATCAATTCCCTATAAGGGAGGGATCAGTTCTAAGAGCTTTATGTGATCGAATGCAGACAGATTATCAACAATCAACAATACCCCAGAGCAAGGCGTGTTGTTGATGCGTTCGGTATCGAATCCCGACGCGTCAGCTCGTATTAGATATTCATATTTATATTGGTTCCCCCTCCTGGCTCTATGCGAATCCAGCCCGCGAAAAGCAATCTCTCGAGATGGAACCCTGAGATAACTTCCAACTGTACCGCGTGATTGGTCTACTGGGTCGCGCGCAATGAGCAGAATCAAAGTTTCAAGATAGTATTGCCGTAATACGGAACTCATCAGTCGCCTAGCCGGGAACGACAGCTGTTCTAGACAGTTTACAATCGAGCTCGACTGTGTTTGTCTCCAAACGAATCTCTCTGCTTCCAAGTAGTGTACTCAAACTCAAGCAAGAAAAAGCGAATCCTCATTTAGTGCCCTCGGAAACAGACAGGTGAACAATTTCATAGGGAATTCCCGATCGAATCTGGATCGACTTGCGCTAGCTCAGCACTCAAATATTTTTCAATCCGTATCAAGGTCCTTCGACCTAGAGTACACTGTCGTGCCAAAACGAGCTCCGTCTGCTGTGAACACATGTTTGACCCAGCCACTCCGAAATGTCGCAAGCAGCGTTGCCTTAGTTTCTTCAAACCACGCTCACAATTTGGACTGCTGTTTCCGACTCCAAGTCACCGCCGAATTCTCCATCTAGACGGAAACGTTCGGACGCGGATGGTTCTATCCGCGAACTTCTCGAGCAAGACGACCCAGCCGTTGCCTTTCATTTGGAAAGGGCTCACGATCCATCACATTTGAAAGAAGCTGTGGAACAGCGGAATCACAAATATGCGGGGTCTGAGGTTTTCCTTGCGTCTGTGCTGCAGGCTCTTCTTGGGAACTTCTTATTTGACCCCTCCGACCACTTCCTCCAATGATATCGTCTTCAATTTCTCTGATTTCATAGATCTTTGTCCGCTCACAACACCGGCATGTTTCGGTGACTTCGAGTCCGAGGTCAGTGGTTTCTCGGAGACTTTTGGGTTGTTTGACAGTGGTGTTCGCGTATTGCTGTGTGCTTCGTTCAGCAGACATAAACAACAGCACGCGTTAAATAGAAGGCAAATGGTCACAGCTAGGAAAGTTGAGCCAACCTCTCTGAATCCACACGAAGAGAACGTGGTTCTCTCAATGAGGGCGTAGCGGAGCGTGCACGAGCGGTTGTTCTTCTTTCTTCCTGACCATCACAGAAGACTTCCACAACGTCGATATCGAAGCCGAACGGCTTTCGACGAGACTCACGAAGAGCGTAACCTTGCTTCTGGAATTTCTTCACGAGCGGAATGCACGTGGCCTGCGGCTCATTCAAGCAAAACGATGACATACATTCAAGAGAGTCGTCGAGAAACTCTGTCTTGATGTCCGACTCTTCGCCGTCCAGTGAGCACAGAGAGACGTTGAAGGCTGCAAGTGTTGAAACTTGCAAGAGCACGATGGTGCGCCACAACCAAACCTCCAAACATCGTCATTCCTGAGCGATTACCACGGCATTCATTGTCAGTAGGACTTGGAACAACAAGATGGGTTCAGTCCATGGCTTGCCCGGCTTCGTCTCTGAGCAATACCCGTGCCTCGGACTTCGGGGCGTAGAATCGATTCTCGCGGACGCTCGTCTTCGTTCCGTACCTTTTCCCTCGAGAACAGTTTTGACGCGCCTCCAATGTGGTGGTTACTCTTCATTTGTCTTTCAACCTCTTCAAGGATTCAATTGGCGGGGAGATGCAGGCTCGAGATGACGTTATTCTGTTGTTCTCCGATTCGCTTCGATTCTGATGCGGATCGGCAACATATTCCCACCCCAGTTCTCTTCACCTCCGGAAGCCATTCGAAACAGAAAGAGACAGCACGCAGTCAAGTTCGCACATGCAACGACAGATGCGACGAGGAATGCGTTCACGAATTCCGAAACGCGACCCCAGCAGTTGCGACAACGAAATCACAAAATGCCGTTGTATGCCTCAAACAGGTGGAAGAAAAGCATTGCAACTGTCTTCCTTCTACATCCATGTTCTTGCGGAGTTGTGCGGAGGCACCATGCATGGAGCAAACTCCAGCAAGAAGAAATCCCAGCACGAAAACTACATGTCGACATCTACGCTTCGTAATTTCAGCAGTATGGGCAGCTGTTTTTCGGAAACTGCCTCCGACGATCCCGTTCTGATCCAAGCGTTGGATTCAGAAACGTTTCTAATGGCAAGTGGGATCTGAGCGGACTTTAGAGCAAACATCGTGGTCGTCCCGAGACCTTCGCGTCACGGGGCTTCGCACCGGTTTAGTTCGAGCTGTAATTGGTGTTATATTGGATTAGAATCCAACTTACATCATGTCCTTAGCGAAGGAATCCATTCTTTGGAGGATCGATGCACTCGCGCTCTGTGGTCAACCTTCAGAACAAGCGCAAAACGGCTTGACCTATCATTAAGACACTGAGATCGCCACTGAACGGCTCATTCTTGAAATCCGAGCACCTGAGTTGACGTGATAAACATCCATGTGTTTGATTCTTTGGTTCCCTTGTGGAAGAAGCAGAGCTCTGCATACCCGGACGGGATGGCTATGCAGCGGTACCGTAGTGAAGCCAAGGGCGCATTACGGCAGGCGGCTCGCGGTCAGCGCAATTCGATGATTTCATCATCGAAGGAATGGAAATCTCGACGTTACAGGCCGCTGCGGAATGCCTGCAAAATGTCGCATGATGAACCGGGTCCGGACCGAGATATAATAACATTTTGTATCGCACCGGATCGCGATTCTCTTGCCTTCTTGTCTTCCGAAGGATATTGCTACTCGAATAACCCTAGGGCGATTTTCAAAGGAGCTGGCGGCGAGCTTACCTCAAATTGTGAAGTTACAGTATTGTTCCAATGTTCCCTTACCCATTCGTTGTGTAGCCATTTTTAAAGAAGTCCATGGTTACACTCTACCCAGCGAGGAAGCAAACCATACAGATGCTACCTGACATGCACACTGAATCTGAAACTGACCGTCATTGAGCCATATCAGAGATCATGTGCCGTGCGTTCCGCATTTGTGATCAACTCTGTATTCGACCCACGTCGGAATGAGGTTATCTCACAAGAACATCGAGTTCTCGAAGCAATAGTGTTGGAAATCACGCGGCTGATGGCAGTGCAGTTCACAGGCTGCGTGAAATGTTTATATCCGAGCCTACGGAATTCTTCGCGGTCAAGAAGGCGGAACTTCCGGTGCACGTGGGAACTCGCTCATTGGAGAACGGATCTCAAGGTTTGTCGGACACCTACGCTTGCGATCCTCGCTTCTTAATGCGTTCCCTGAAGATACTGGAGGAGAATTCGCTGGAACTTCCAGAGTGCAACCGGACTCACCAGCCCCAGGGAAGAAATGGATACCAACATGCCACATGGGAGTTTTGAGGATTTTTTCCCCTGACGCTCTCCTTGGGGTATTTCCTCAAAAACGCTCAGCTCAAGCAGAGCCAGGATGGACTGGAACAAGTCTAACATAGGCTAACAATAACTTTTCTCTGGAGCGACGGCGACGCGTCAGCTCTAGGCAGCGATTCCGGACGGAGGCTCTGTAAGCACAAGAACCGCATCTTTCTTGTAGTTCTGAAGCGCAGATTTCTCGCACTCCGGGGCCGCGGTTCTCGGATGGGACAGAAGCGTAATGTTTCATGACACAGTTTTTATAGCATATAGAATCGTTTATGTTCCATAGCGCATTTTTTTCCGATTGAACTTGATTGCTCCTCTCTAGACATCTGTTAACATCCAATCATTCGTTGGCGACTGGCAGCTGTGCCGCTCAATTCGGCTCGGCCGGGGAGAGCCTGCCCTCTATCTTTTGCTCGGAGGAAATCGCGCAAACCCGACCCCTGAACTAGCATATCTTCTTACTCCGGAGAACCTTCGATCGTAGAATTCGATCGAGGTGCCAAAATCCCAAAAGGTCTATCCCAGTTTCAACTTTACCAGGAAAACCACCACCTGTCCGACAGGTTTGTTGGTGTCCTGGCTACTGCCCACGAGCCGGGAAACGGAATGGCCAGGGAAAAAACCTGAACTGGCTGAGGTCCGCTGAGGTCGGGTCTTTTCTCCGCGGGATGAGCAACTCGCTCGTGTTGCTCACCGATTCCTCCAGCCCAACTGATTCTCGTGAGAATCGGGTCAAATCGGAGTAACGAACGAGCTTGTGTGGAGCTCGATTCCCGTACACGGAGGCGAGGGATTCCAAGAATTTGAAATATAGGATGGGATCTCGGTGGGTATCATACCTGCTACGTTTATGCAATCTCTCTCAGTTTTCAGAGTTCACCTCTCGTTCCGACTCTCCGAGGGAACTCGGAAATGTGGGCTGCGGAGTACGCTTCATACAATACGAGCATGGAACGATGCGACATGAACAGGTTCTGGGAGTTGTGCATCATGTTTTCGTCTCAAACCTCTTACCTAGTTTGTTGCCTTTTGCATGAGAGGCTGGAGTCTGGAGAGGCAGGGATTCAGAGTCTCCGATCTCTGCTTCACCGTCATATTTACACTTGAATTGTTCCAGCCAGAGATGGATTCCGAGTGTGACGATCCCTCATAATCCGGATCGAAATTCTTTAATCGTAAGACCTTGATCGAGCCTTTCTCACCCACCGGATCGCATGAGTATCGATCAGCCCATCGGGAATTCAACCCGGATTGCAATCCAAAAAGCCGGGAGGATGAGAATCACAATTTCATTCAAAAGTATGACCAGCTGGGACGGAGAATGCTGGTGTATCTCTTTCACGCATTCCGAAACAGTGTCACTCATGTATCGATTGGAGCCGAATTTGAATACAGAGGAATCCACATTATTTGCCGCGCTCGGGGACGCGCAAGTCCCAGCCTATGAAACGGGCTGATCAGCGTTCCGGATGCACTCAACACGGTATCTTTTGCGTTAGCAATTTTTCCCGGAGCGAACAACACGGCTGTACAAGCGAGACCCAGTGGCTGATAAAGCGGATCCCACTGCCTGGAGACCAACGGGATCGAGGCAGTTTGCTCGATTGATGAGCCTGCCTTCTTTCAGCAGAAGTCGACTTCCCCGAGCCAGAAAGTATGCACGTTTGAGAGTGCAGCATCGCACGTTACGCGTTGGGACGCGCATAGCTTCCCTGAAGGCGCAAGACTCAGTCGGTTTCAAGTGCTCATAGGTGTCAGACGCAAGGAGATAATCATGGCGTTCCTGACTTTTGCGAAATTCCTTTTCGCTTTGAACCTCGTCGTAATGGCGATGGCAACCCCTTGTGCTCAAAGCGTGAACATTTTTTCAAATGAGGACTCGATTTCGGTGCAAAACCTTTCGCGTGAGTGATCCAAGATAGAACGCGCTTAGTCATCTTGCAACTTCAAACCGCGCTCTGTCCCGCTATTGCCTCTGTAAGAACGCCTCAATCCTCCGTACAACTAATTTCTTCTCCAATACAGCTTGCGCGACCAGTGTTGTCATGATAAACGGCGAAAACGTCGAGGTTCCCCCTCTCTCAAGTGAGTAATGTGCTCAGGGATTGATTGGATCGAGTTCGGGGTTGTTTAAGGGAAAGATGTTCTCTTCTCATGCGCAGTTCCAGCTCAGACCGAGTCGTCTTGAGTTTCGGCGAGCGACGGATCTTATAAGATGGCGGATGAAAAGTTCGGTGCCTGATTTTTAGGAGCACAGCGGTCCCTGCATCAAGCGGCGAAGACATCCGCGATCGCCGCGGACGACACTCAAGGCCGATCGGATAGCCCAACCGCGCTCCAAGAAACCGGGAAACTGTTACAGCTAGCCGCTCTGTTGCCGGCAGAAACTCTGCAAGTCCTCCGCAAGGTCACGGTGCCGATCCTGGACACGACCCTCGCAGTACCGGGTTCGTTTGTTTCTTCGACGTTCTCTCATCAATCCGAATTCCTTCCGCCATGCGGCTTTTTTCCTTGACATCGATCTCGGCAAGCTTTCCGAACTATTGACGGTTCGTCTAAGATTTCGACTGTTTGCTTCAGCAAACTTCTTGGAGAGTGCCGTCACAATGTCCATGGGTAAGAGTAATCAGGACACAAAAGGATCAGCAAACCTCCCGGAGGCAACTGCCACGATGTCAAGTGATAAGGAGTCTCAAGGGAACATGCCACAGGCGAGATCGGTCGGCGGTGGTCTGTCGGATACTTTGGCTCTCTTGAAGCTCAAATCCCAGAAGAGTTTCTCGTTGCACAAAGACATCGCGCTTGGACCATTCAGCTTGAAGAAGGTTCTGGAATTCGGATTGTGGAAGAAAGAGGCTGCCACTCCTCCTCCAAAGGTCGTCACCGAGGCGCCACCTCTCCCAGTCGTTCCGGTCACGACTCCTCCTCCGGTCGTGGAGACCACCACTCCAGCGATTCCCGCGGAGATGCCTCCAGCACCGGTCGTGCCCGCCGTTGTGGTGGTCGCTCCTCAGCCACCAATCGTCGACAGCGTAAAGCAGGTTGCTATCGTGCAGAACTCACCGCCGGCGGAAAACCTTTCCGTATAGGTCATTTATGACCATATCTGATTCTACCTCAACGAAACTTGACGATTCTTTGGTTTAAAAACAAATCCCCCGCAAATCATTATTGAGAGAGGAGGTTGATTGAGTCATATATTGGCTTCCATGCTCTCGTTTGGAGCCTTGGTCGACGATTGGAGAATTTGTGCCTTCCTCTCCGTGTCTGGGATCGTCCTTGGACGCAACATCATTTCGTTGAACAGGAGCGAAGTTGTCGTCGACCTCAGAGATATCATCAGTCTTTGGTGATATGACGAAATAATTTGAATAAAATTTCTACCCTCCAAATCTGCGGCTCCCAGAACTCCTTTCTTGATCCCGTTAGGGGCCGGCCAGCTCATCACTAATCATAATCATCGATCTTCGTTCCCCAGTACGCTCACGATCGGTATGAAGGTCGGAAGGAGCCGGTACTGCGTGGAATTATTGGCGGTTCCCCTCCATGAATGAAATGGACATGATTGAGAGATACAGTGAAGTTGTTTTTTATTACGTCAATTCTCTATCTTATCACTTGGTTCATTGTTGTCCGGACAATGATCATATTTCAAAATGCAGATGCTCAACTACTTTGGAGTGAAGCCTAAATAGAAAAGACGCGATGACGATCTTCGTGAGATTCAAGCGCGAGGCGATCATGGATCGCCAAGAAACTTCGATCCTGGACTGAGCAGCAGAGGGAGCAAGGGAGAGTCATCAGTCCAGGGAGCCGTCGTAGTCCTAAGTAGTGGAAAGCCACTTCGGTTCTGAAGAACGTGATAAATTGCGAATTTTCATCCAACACGATTTCTCCCGCTTTCGCTTTTTCTCAAGTTACAAAATGCTCTCGTTGAAATCATTGAGACATTTCCTTCATTACACACAGCGCCCTCCGATCATTTATTCACATAGCACGAGTTTTGTGCCCAGCTTGGGATACTCCAGGGTTCTAGGGCTTGCCAAGCTACTCCTCGAGTCGGGAACACCGACTCCCGTTGATTTTCGTACACCTAACGCGAGACTCTCAAGTCTCCCTAGGACGAACATTCCGGTTCCAACCTGAACTGAAGCGTGATCCTTCGCTTGTGATACGAATCGCTGACTACGGGGTGTTTGCGGATTAAAGTTATAATATCGATAATACAATTTTCATAATCATTTAACTACAGTTCGACGTCCGAATCATTTCATGTACAAAAGTCTACAAAAACGGACTCACGATAAGGGACATTCGACACACGCCTCACAATGAGCTTCTAGCATGTCGCTCTCGCCTGCTTCCACATGAAATAGATTACAATGCGAGTACCGCAGCCGTCTCCGAACCAAGAGACAACCACGACACGAAGTCTCAGAGAATCCAGCGAATAAAATCACAGGATGCTCATCAGTTCCGCATTCGCTGGAAAGTACCTACGACCCGTTGAAACTCATTGTGAGTCATAGAAATTCCGACCGCTCCGACAGAACAACTACATTCAAATCCATTGGAAGCTCGGGCAGCGAGTCACCCGATATCTCAGGGCCGCCACGATAATTCAATCAGAATTTGTAACGAAATTCATCGCCAAACGAAGTCTCCCAAGAGAGACTTCGGCTCGGGATTCCGATTCCGCCTCGATTTTGGAGGGAATAAGTTCCAAATCTGGAACTGTTCGCTGTGTCGACTGCAACAAACGAACTAACACAGGGGAGACATTTCCAGAAATTCGCGGGAAAATCAGTCATAAATTCCGGTTTAATCCCGTGAGGTCATTCGCTATCCTGGAACTACTGCGAAAGACGCGCGTCTCTATCACTGTGCCGGAAGCTTCCACGTGTTCTTCCTCGTTTCGCCGTTCATCATCGCTCCCCATCGTCACGATTCTCCTGGTTCCTGTGTCGGTTCTTCAACGGACCGGAGTCCTGGAGTTCTCTAGGAGTCGGATCACAGGTTCTACAGGCCGTGCGATTGAGGGTCGAAGGAGCGACGAAGCGAAATTCCAATGAACGAAGAGACGGACTGTCACAGACTACGGAATAGTTGCTCGAGATGAGAAAGTATCACTCAGACGGATTCGTCCCCTCCCTGATGCTATCGCCGCATGATTGTGTTGAGGTACCCGTAAGCGGATGTTCCGTACATAGTTTGTTGGGCAGGAGAGGGCGTGGGTGGGTACTGAGCCCCGGGGAAGTTGGGACCTGGGTGGTGATGATGATACCAGTAGGCTCCCTGAGGTGCCGAATTGCCAGGATGGTATACGTTTGCCGACGCGGGGTGAGGGCTTTGTCCTGAAGCTGCGTGACTCGAATGGAAGGCAGGGTGCTGGGCGCCCGGGTGGTCAAGACCCGCAGACATTTGATGCAGTTTTCCCAGCGAGGGAGCTCCTACTACGCTGGTTCCGTTCTGTAATGTTGGCAAACAGTCCATAAGATCGAGGAAGAGCGTGAAAATGCGAGGATGTCGCAGAAAAACGAACGAATCCCAATCGCGGGTTTACCGCTTGCGAAAGTTACTTAAGAACTCACCGTCTGTAAGTGTTGCTGCTGCTGCTGCTGTTGTTGCTGATGGTATGCGAGCCACTCACGATGTTGCTGATGCTGCAACTGCGTCAAGTGATGCGGCTCGTAGAGACCTTGATCCGATTGGGGCGTCGGCGTCGCATAGCTGTACGCTGACCCAAGTGGGGTCAAATGACTGCTCGCTGGAGGGTAAAGAGGGCCACTTTCCGCGGGGTACAGCTGCTGCGATTTGCTTCCACGGTCTTCCATGTTGAGAAGAGACGCGTCTGTGATGGTCAACATCGCCTCTTTGATTGACGAAGACACCGCTCCCGGAGCTGAGGTCACCATCATATCTTCAGAGGAACTCGTAGTGACGAGTGGGGTTGGATTCGCCAGTACCGGAGTGCACGTCGGTTCGGATTGAAGCGGCAGAACCTCGCTGACGTTTGGGGTGCGAGGAGGTGTAGGAACTATGTCGGCTGCCCGATGCTGCTCGAACGAGTCTTTGTTGAAATTGTTTTGTATAACGCTCCGTATAACCGAATTCTGCTTCGACTCGAGACGTTGGGCCTCACTCGTGGGAATTGTCTCTGCATGCTCGACTTTCGACTTTCGAGCGATTTCTTGAACCTCGGGGACTCGGTCGAGTTTTTGAACTTCTTCTGATTTGTGTTCTATCGTTTTCGAAGCAACAACTACTTGAGCCCCTGGAGCTGAATCATTTTGTGTGCCATCTTCGATGACTCCTGCCGATTTCTCCGTTTTGACCTCCGGTGGCTTTGTGCTCAACTCGATGGGCAGCTCTGGTGTTTGGACGGAGCTCAGACTCTCCCTGGAAGGACAGAAGCTGAATGTTAGATTCGCGTTTCATGACCGCAAACTTTTCCATCAGGAAATAGTGACAATCATGTCTGATCCAGTGGTTCTCGTACCTGTAGTCCTTCTTGGGCGGCCGACTTCTCTTGCGCTGGGGAGCCTCCTCAATTTCGTCGCTGACTTTCTTCAAAAGAAATTCCGTCGGGGTTTGAGCCTGATCCTCGTGATTGCTTTTCTCCCCAGCAGCACGAAAATCCTCCTCCTTCACATCGCCGCTCCGTGCACCGCAATCACTCCCCTCAACATGATCCTCCTGCCCGTTCGTCGTGATTCGATTGTTTAGCTCAGCTGTTTGATGTTCGTCCTGGCGTTCCAATTCGAGAGACTGTCGAGTTCTTCGGCCGATGCTGGCAGGACGCGCAACCTCAACATTATCCTGTGAATTAGCAAGAAAGTTTGTCACATGAACGTCGAGAGACCAACCGCCGAGGCCGAACGCTCGCACAACATGGACCGAGTAGAGAGGATTGGTCAACAAACCTTGCTATCCGTGCTTTTCCTCCGTAAAAGAGCATCCTCTAACAATCTCCGACGACTTTTCTTGGGTGGCAGACAAACCATCGTATTCGTCGAGGAGGTGGATGACGTCGTCGTCGTCGTCGTCGGATCTGTGGAGGACGCTTCAGGGTGACCATTGATGGTCTCCGTTTCCTCCGTGGGTTGAATCACAGCACCGCCTTGCGTTTTTTCGGCATCATCCTCATTAGCATCAGAAACAGGTCGATCCGTTCTTATAGGCGTCGACGAGAGAGGAGTCTCTAAGGGCGTTATCTTATGTTTCGGCGAAGGCACGACGAAAGAGGAAATCAGGGTCTGTCTGGCTGCACCACCGCCAGCTTTGCCTGGAACACGAACCCTCGTTGATAAGATGCACGCCGCAAAATCCCGAGCTTTCGGAATCTTCACTGGATGTGGTGATCTCATTTCATCTGACTTACCATTCAATTTGCCATGAACCGTTCTTTCTCCTACACTAGTGCAACCGCTCAACCCCTCGTGAGCGTTCCCGGTGCCAGCAGCAGAATTCGCCAGAGGCCTCTTCCGTCTTCTTTTCGCCGTGCGCATCATCACATGAACCTTCAGACAAGGGTTAGTTTTAGTTTTCGCTTCGACAAATACCGACATTTTCTCAGGAAGCAGAGAGCAGTGACTTGACCGACCTTTTTCTTCGCTTTTGATACTCCTACTGCTGATTTGCGCACAACCGGAGGTTTAGGCTCGACAGATGTCGACTCGTCGAAAGGTTCTGCCGTTCCTCCCTCTTCCGCGTCGATGTCGGTCTTATCCGCCTCCGATTGCTTCGATGAGTCCATAGTGATGTCTGTCGATGTTTCTAAAGCAGTGGATGCGTTTCTGCCTCCGCTGGTTCTCCCGTCGGCGCTCTCGTCGACATTATGGAAATGTCTGCGGGGAGAAACGGGCAGATCGTAATATAGCTCGAGCGGCTCGAAATTTCACATGGAGTCCGATGATGATCACCTGCTTCATGTGATACTTGATCTAACCAACACAGGGTAGAGACGGCACTCACGTTCTCCGTTTAGCGCTCCTAGGTGGGGACGTCCCGTCAACGAAAGCTTTCCGTTTCCTGTTGCCCCTGAGAGGAGTACTGAGTGCTCCTCCGCCATCTTTGTTTTCCGTGACGATTTCAGGACTGCTCGCATGCCCGTGTCTCTGCGTAACGTCGGCACAGAGTCTCGAAGCATCGGTAATCTCTATCGAATTGGAATCACCGTCAATAACATCTGAAACGTGAATAGGCGATTGCTTATCGGATCCAAAGGGAAGCTGCAAAACCCCGTCTTCATGGTTCTTGGTCGAATCAAAGAGTTTCCTCTCGGATGTCTTACCTTCACCCGGCTCACTGGTGGCTGTCGTCTTCCTCGTCCGTTTACGAGCACTCCGGCCTTCCGGAGAAGTTTTATTCATTAGGTTGAATGAATCATCCTCGCTAGTGGTTTCATCAGTAGCATTGATCAAACCTCTGACGGAATTCTTCTTTCGACGAGGAGCATGATCGGTATTTGCAGACTTTGAAGTTCGTGCCCGCGCTGTGAATGAAGCACATAGTTTCAGCACGTGAGGAAATCGTAGAGCTGGAGGATCGCTTTGATGACGACGAAAGTTATTCTCGATGAAAAGTTTACTCACAATGCTTGCTAGCTCGCGCCTCCTCCGGGTTTTCCACATTCTCATTTGCTGATGAAATTTCCTCCTTGATCTCTTTTCTGACACCAGCTCTTTTCTTGCCTTGGGTTTCCTTCGTTCTCTTGGACCGGCCGCTTGCAAGCTTCGAAGATCCGACCATCAGATCGTCTTCATCAGCAGGCACGTCCGTTTCCTGGAGAGAGAGGAAGGAGTTCCTCGGTGATTTGAACAGGGGAAAGCCTACGATCATGACCGAAAGCTCTGGCAAATAGACCAAGAAACAAACTATTACTCCGTCTTACCTCACAACTTGCAGGTTCTTCAGCTTTTGGATCTGGTTGATTTGCTCGGGTTTTCGTAGAACCGTTTCGCTTCTTCGTCTTCTTCCTTCTCAGGTCATCGCCACCGGCTTCCTCGTTGCCAGTCGTTTCCTGTGACAAAAGGTCCTCCTTGCCAACTATTTCCCATTTGTTGTTTGTATCGCATAAGTATAATTCAGATCCGATAGCGTCAGTATCGATTGTCCATCTTGAGGGATCGAAACAACTTGTAAGAGGATACTCACGCTTCTGGAGGTGTCCAGCAAGCTGTTCCCGAATGGCAGAGGAGTCCATCGAAGGGATTCCGGGTGTAAAGGGATGCGATACTTTCTCTTGAGCTCGACTCTGTGCAGAGAACATAAGAAATTCAGTTCCATTCGACTCCTTCGCTGTTAACCGCAGCCTACAGCTCGTTTCCCAGAGACTCACTTTTCCATATACGAAAGGATGAATTCAGCATCAATATCTAGAAAAAATCTCCTCCGGTCGTACGATGATCGATCTTCTTTGATCATGTTCAGGAGGACAAGCGTTGCCGCTATGTCGTGCACATTGAGACCGGTATCGTTCGAGATCTGGAACACCGCGAGCTCAGTTAACCAACCATCAATGGAAGACTCAATTTTCGAAAATGCTTTCGCCAGTTCAAGCCTGGCCTTCATGGAAGGAGACGGGTCCACAAAGTTAGCAGCACAAACCTTTGCGATTGTGATGCACCGGTTTTTTTTAACGAATATCTCCTCATGAAGATATTCCAAGAGACTACTCCTCCAATATGCTTGGTAGGACACTCGTCCAAGATCGGAGAGCGGTTTCTCCGGCGTGCCAGCGACACCTGTAATCATTAACAAGAAATGGTGAGTCAATCGATCCACCTTTCGAACCGGGAGTGTGCAACGGCCGAAATGGAAAATTGAAGCGAACCAATCGATATCGAGAGCAACTTACCTTCAGTCCGACTGAGCAGGTAACTAAAATCTATGAGAAATCGACCGTAGCCTCTCCGTTGATACTGAGGCATGGTCATGATGCAGGAGACGTTGTACCTGGAATGGCATCGCACATCAGTTACCGAAGCGTTGACTTAGTAGGCATAGTATCAAAGCCTGGGGTTCTCCCACGGAATGTCCAGTATCTCTTCGCAATCGGACACTACCTCTGTGCGCAGTGTTTCTCTTTCGAGAAATATCCAACTAAATGAGCTCCCTTCGAGTCCCAAGTCGTTAGGACATAAAACAAGAAGGGTTCAACGTCGTAGTAAAGTGTTTTATGGTCCAAGAAAAGCTTGGCGAGAAGACAGAGCTGAAATGAACAGAGCGTTGTTACTTCGTCTTCTTAAGGAGGAAGATATATTGCCCTCCCCCCTAAGTACCTTCCGCTTAGGCGGATTCTGAAAATTCTAGAGCAAGACTTCATGAGCTTTACCTGCTGACAGTAGATCTTGTTAGCCTGTCCGTCCACTTCGAATACCGAAATATCATCGTGCCGGTAGATCTCGGTTCCGGGTGGGTGCCGAAATAGACATTTTAGCTGCAAAGTCGCTGAGGTTAGTTGACCGTCTAGAGCAACGTTAAAGCGACTACCGTCGGACTTCATGTCTTGCCCGAATCCGGGGCGCTGGACAGAAAAAAATTACTCACCAGATGCCGTTTGAGAGTATCCTTACTTTTGCAGTACTTCAAACAGAACTCGCAAAGGTACAGTTTGGGTAGACGAGCATACTCCTGGGGATAAGGCGAGGAGTACCACGTCTCGATGGAGTAGGGTCCGAATTGAATTGACCCCGGACAGCTGAAAAGCACGAAACGAGGACTCCATCAATGCTTCGGAACTTGATACTTGGCGATGAAAGCGCTTCAACGATTCTTGCGAAAATTGGGACAGGCGAGCTATGAGGTTGATATCGGGTAAAATAGGAAAGCTACCGTTGTGAAGGGTCCAAGAGTTCGATGTTTTTCAAAGCAAGCGATTGAGCCAGTCGGAACAACTCCGCATCTCTTGCAACAGCTCCTGGGGGCAAGGTTGGAGGGTCCTGAAACCGAAAAATGTTAGTGACTTCAACAACTTCAGGCGATGGCGCAGTTTCTGGTCCATCCATAGCGACGAATCCGGCGCTTCAACGGCTGATTTCACCAACCTCGACGGATGGGGTTGCGACGTCGTCCGCATACGACGCGTCAGAGGGCTCGGAGACCGCAGAATCCGAGGAGACGGAAGCTGGAGGGAAAACAAGAAGAATTCTCAGCAAACACTGGTGATCTCTCATAACTCATGATGGCGGAAATTTGCGGCGGAAGTGATGAATGACTAAGCGTCAAATTCATGAGGAGCAGAAATTAAACTACGCATCCATTCGTTATGGAGATTGTTGCTCCCCATCCTGAAGCTAACATTCAACAAACACAGGTTTTCAAACTTTATTCAAAATTTTAGCGAATGCGTAGACTATCCACTACGACCCCTAGAGGAAAATGGCGGGTCGACGCGGAATCTTCCCTCACTCGGAAACAATGGCGCCCTGCGGCTGTGGGTTGGTTTGCAGTTGTGGATTCGTAGAAAGTGGCGTGGAGACTGCGATGGAATTTTCAGTCGGTTCTTTCGCTCTTTCGTTCTTTCGATCGCTCAATCATAACAAGCCGAGCTGGGAACAGCAGACCAGGTGCTCATCAGTGAAAGCAACAAAAGATCGTAAGGAAGGAAACTGAAAGCATTGCGGGACCTCGCATTCGGGGCAAGTGTGGGTGTGCAAGCTTGAGTCTCGAGAACGGGATGCCGCATAACAAGATACAGAGAGCATGAGAAACAGAGTGCCCGGCAAGTCCATTCACGTCGGCCCTATGATTATTTACCATTTCGAGCTCTTCGACTCTTCTTCTGACTGCCGCCTTGAAGTTTGGGGAGCAGCTGTTTGATACGTTGGACAACTTTATGCTCTCTCTTCAAGAGTCCCCTCTTCATGGTAGTAGAGTGTGATGATTTCCTCCTCGAGACCTTGACTAGCTGCAGTCCCGCGAGGAAATTGTCCGCTGTCTTGTTCGGTCTCGTCTTTTTGTTTCCCATGTGTGCACTCACGTGGCTGCGAGTTGCTATCACCTCAGCCGCTGCAGGGCCTAAGCTAGCATCTGTCGCCGAAGATGACATCGTTCGGTCATCGTCTTCGCAGTCTTCGAAAGAACTTTCCGCGGTCTCATAATGGCTGCTATCGTGAGCGTCATGCAGGACTCCGTTGCATTTAGTCTTGGTTGCTCCGTTCTTCGCCGTGCTCCCTCTAGCTGATGTCGCCGTCTTCTCCCGTGCCTCTTGATCGTTCTGCTCATCATCGTCTACTTTGTGTTTTTCTTCATGTACCTCTCGGAGTTTCGGTGGTTTACGCTTATCGCTAGGCGTAAAAAACCTCGATAGGCCGTCATTAAGTTCCACAGTGAGTTTGAGAGAGATCTTCGGCCTTTGAACCTCCGGCCTAGACCGATGTTCTGCTGAGAGCCATGATCGTTAGTTCTCAGGATCTTCAATCGCTATTCATGTGATGACTTGTCCAAGCAGTTCCCTCTCGAAAGTCGACAGCGAGACACGAATTTATATTATCGAATCGCAAGGGTAAACTCATAGCTCCAGGTTGAAAGCTGAGCCCAGCAATACACGAACGAGGCTTGAGAGTTTGGGATAACAAACAGTCGGGGTGCGCCCGTTCTCAGGTAGTCAGTCCTCGCGGGTGGACTCTCAGATGATTATTCCGGTGAAAGTATCTATTTCTACGAAATGAATCCCCACACACGGGCACCATGACGATTATAGCACCCATAAGTCAGTCGGTATCAATAGTATTCCACCGAGGTTATGCATAGTCCCGCTTACTTCGCCTTTTCTTTCTGCACCTCAAACAAGGGGAAAACTCGAAATTCTCGCAATCGGAGCCAAAATACTCCCCATAACCAGAGGCTTGCCGACCTAGTCCTCGGATACCTAGATATGTTGAACAAATTATCTTGGTATTCGTATGCTATCAACAAACTGACCTTTCGTCTTCTTCTTGACGGATTTGCGGGCGCTTGTATCCTTCATAGGAACCTGAAGAGTAGTTGGAAGTTATGAAATGTTTGGCTAGCTCTCAGATCCACTGATGATCGACTCAATCAATTCAAAACCGCGAATCAATCAAGCCGAGGCATCACAAGTGCTTCGTATCGATCACGGTAGAGCTCACCTTTGATCTAGCGTTGAGCTTGGAGACCTTCCGAACTGCGTTGCCCGCGTGTTGGTTTCGAGCGTTCTTCTGCTTTATTTTCATGGCCAGCGAGTTTACAATCGAGCGAGCTTTCTTCTTTGCGCTTGTCGCTGAACACCTGATCGGGGAGGGAAATTTCGCGTTAGGGACGCTGTATTGGGCCGTTTCCGTCATTATGCCCTCTTGATTTCCTGAGAATCTCGCAATCTTGCACCTTCATTGATTGTGCTTACTTGTTACATCTCCACGCTACCCGAGCCTGCTTCTTTAACGGTGAAGCAGTATCCAAGCAGTGTATATGACACATCGAGTCACAAACGTCACAGTAGAGTAGCTCCGAGGCCTGTTCGGATCCGAGCTGATTACATTTGAGGCAACGCTTGCATTGCGAACACTCCCAGCGGCGTCCAGCTACAGTTTGCTGAGCAATCTGTGGAAATGAAAGGATTGGAACCGACGTCGAACCATGAGGTTACCGGGGCGGCAGCATAACGTATCTTCCACTAAAGACATCGACGAAACGCTGTGCCTGCACATTTTATTTGAAGCAACCGGAGCGTCGAAGAGGGATGAACACACCTTGCCAAGCTTCAAACAAGCTCCGTGACCGGCGAACGAGCACTTGGAACATACACACATTTGAGCGCGTCGATCCGTTTCACCACAGACGGCACAGTCGGCTTCTCCGTTTGCCACCTCTGAAAGTGAAAGTTGCATTGATAACATCCGATTTTGCCAAGAAGTCATTTCGAACGTTGCCGGCTGGATTCTAATTGAGGGAGAATCCAATGTGGACCAGTGGAATGTGACACCGGCCATCCCGGCAGGAGCCTGATCGCGAAGAGCCGTGGGAATCTTCCACTACAGTTTGTGGAGCAACAGCTCAAAGGATGTAGATCTTATGTCTTCTTCCTTCAAGCTGGGAAGCGATCATTCAGGCCACCGATTTCGTTGTCTTCACCCGCGGCAGGGTAAACATCATTGTACCACACCAGCCACCGAGCTTACGAATCAATACCAACGACGGCGATTGAGACGACTATTCCAATTATTAGCGTATGCAGTCAAGATCAGGGCTGGAACTCTGACGCGGCGGATTTTTTTCGGAATCGTGGAGCTTTGTTGCTTCATTGAGATTCAATTGACCCCATGGTCCCCCGTCGTGCTCATGATTCCCCGTTTGCAACACCTGTGGCGCGTCATCCCTGCACCGTAAAGGAAGTCCTCAGTATCGCTTTCAATGGCTCGGAATGCCCGCTCATTTCCCAAACCGTCGTAGATCTCTGACCCTGATATCAGCTTCACCGTTCCACAGACTCCCATGGACTGGCCGCTCATTGGTAGAGCTCCGGAGGATCGGGAATGCCCAGTACATATCGAGTAGGAATACGAGTGCTTTCGACTCACCATTTTTGGTGGGCGAGAGATTCTTCGGTGGCGCCGTCGGTGAACCAAAAGGAGCGATCGCCTTCAAAGGTGATGCCGGATTCTGCGACTCTTGATGAATCGTTGGTAAACCATATGTTTGATTGGTGTACCTGGAAGATTGAGGCAAACTTCCTTGTGAAGTTGTTCGCGGCGGAGAACCTGCGATTGTTCACATGCATTCCTCCTCAAGCGAGGCCAATGTCGACAAAGCTCCCCCAGGCTCTCGGGTTGCAGAGGTCTACGAACCCCCGGTATGTTGCTACCGCAACGACGGTGCCGTAGCAGGGGATGAGAGGAACGGGACTATGCAGCAACAAGCAGCTTGGTGATCCCGACGAATTGCTCAAGACCTCTGACGCACTCACCTTACAAGTCGTTTCTTCACCACTCCTTTTTTCGCCGCGAGGCGCAGGCGATTTATCAACTGGTTACTACTGATCTCAACCAACGTATACTGTCGCTTGATAAACTTTTGCAATCCCACGATTGTGACGGCTTCGCCAAGGGACAACAAGACCTGTTGGTGAATTGATGCTTTCGTCAGTTTTCGCTCCTTAGGCAGCCGCGCTGCAAGTTGAAGTCATGGGATAAGCCCGCAGTGACAAACCTGCTCAATGACGTTTAGCAAGTTGGTTGATCTGTGGATGATGGCACTGTCGTCGTCTGCGTCCTTCTTGACATGCCCGCTCTTGATTTTTGCGCCAAGCTTGGAACTCGTCGACTTCCTTTTGATGGGCGGCAACGTATCGTCTTGGACACGATAGCACCAACCATTTGGTCCTTCAACCTGTTTCGAGAACAATTGGTCACTATGATAAGATGCTCCCTTCGAGATTCGGCGGACAGCTAAATTATCCTTAGTGTGGGGGAGAAAGGTGCTCGATCCCCTGTACAAAGGGACTAGGGACCCCATTCTCCCCATCACGAGAATTCCAGGTCACTCAACGGGGACATCTCATGAGATCTTTCGAACTTACCCTTATCAGAGTTCCATCAGCAGTGGCCTCCTCAAGGAATCCCAAGGTTTCAACCGGCGAGATCCCGTGGGATGTCTGGAAGATAAAGATACCACTTAGGGCTCCTCAGTCTTCGGTTCAACGATGCTAGTGGATAATTATATTCCTCCGGACTCCGGAACTGCTTCCTTGGTTCTCTCAACAGCCAGTTCAAGTTGTAGGGAAGCGAGTTCCGTGTTGAAATTCTCGTTCCAGATTCTAGGAACCTATTCTGTGAGAATACTTACTTCAAGGATGTGGCTGATTCTATCCTCTGAAGGCCTCTGCTTGTGGCCCTTTATTTTCCTTATGGCTGATGCAACCAGATCGTACATATCAACGCCCCCCATATCGGGGGGAAGTCTGAAAAAGTTGAGTGATGGTTCAGCGACGAAAATCGTTTGCAGGTGTACCCTCACATCGAACAACACGTAGACGCATCTTCCGTCGCATTCACGATACTCGATCGGTCATAACCCCGAACAAAGCCCAACTAAAAAGAACTCCGGTTCAATGGCCGTACATGCTCCAGAAAACTCCAGCTTATCCGTGGAGGACTCAAGGTTCCCGTCGAAGACGAGAACCCATGATTTGAGCAGTTTCCACAGCTTTGCTGATACGGAAAAGTATCGATCCCTTAGCATGGGAATAATTGATTAGCAATCCCATCGAGTGATCGGTGGTCCATAATTTCAGGAGCAGCCCAACGTTAAGATTCGAAATTGAGAGAATTTGTCGTTCCTGGTTTTCACAATTCACGAAACTGGAGCCGAAGAACTTCGTTCAGCAACATATTCCCGCAAAGATCCCTGATGATTTCTCCTTTGGAGCATCGGTCACTTATGACATTAGAGTCTCTTACATTAGAATCAGACTTCTTGGGTGTTCCAAGCAGCTCAGCTGAGCAGGGTCGATCGTTCACTCCCTCAAAACAATGTTCAGCATCGAGGAATTCCGAGAACTGGCCAGAAATGACTCAATGTGCACTTCAGATGCATAACGATATTTGACATCGATTCACCATTGCTCACCACCATCCCCTCGGGCTCGACTGAGCCCCAAACGAACACAGAATACGATTCACCACACAAACAGATCGGCAGAACGCCGTCGGAACTTCACAAACGCGGTCGAACACACGAAAGATCACGGCTAAAACATTGAGGACGGCTCATAAAAAAGCTCATTGTCGCATACAGTGGTTCCGTTCCGTTGAGTAGCCATATACGCTGCAGGCGTAATCACCGTTTCTCGTCGAGATTCGAGCGTGCCGGACGGTACTCCTGGTGTAAAACTCAAAGCTGACTTACAGTTAGCCCCCCTTCAGTGATCCAATGCAACGCAGCAAGGGCCAAATGTTCAGAGATTATCTCACAAATTTCAGCGTCGCCATTCGAAATGTTGATGTTGTGGACATGGCTCTAGCTACCGCCCTGGATGGATGAATTGGCGCCTTCGCTCCGGTTAGAGAGCCCGCCGCTCACTGCCATAACCCGACCCTACCAGATTACTGGCGAATCAGTGGCAGAGCGCGTTGCTCGGATTCAATCAAATGTTTCTACTTGAAAGAACTTCCGTCGCGAACGCGCTTTCAGAGTGATGAAATCGATCCACGAGTTGGTGCTGCGAATCATGGAAATAGATGAGTTTGATTCTGACTGGCAAAGAGGCTGTTGGAAGGGGGTGACGTTCCTAACGAAGTCCACTCATTTGAGGCACCAGGCACCACCACATTATCGACCTCACGAAACTGATATTTTGAAGCGGGTCGATCGGATTTTTTGTTTCCCCGTGCGAATGCCCAATATTTTCGTTTTCTATATCGGAAGACTCGTTCTAGCGGCCGCCTCGCTGCCTGGCAAATCCACCCCGAACCTTGATGGCGTGTGGCTCCTCTAGCTCTCTACTCACTGCACCGCTGCCTTGCTCTGCACGCTCAAAATCGCGAACTACGCGACTGAGCCTCCATGCAATCCAGAATCGACTTCGCCGCACCTGACCGCGACGGACACGCTGGAACCGATATGGAAAGAATGGTTGGTGGGATGGTCGGATTTCTGCAAAATCCATCGTGTCGTTATTCGCGGTCTGATCGCGGTCGTGATCGCGATGTAATAACGTTCTGGAAACGAACCTCGTCTGAGAACCGTGCAGAGCCTCATCTCGCCGGTCCGGAAAGGCCACCCTGCGCTCGGAGCCCCGTCTATTCAGACATTTAGGTCGAGGTCGCTCGATCCCGGGAGAGTTCATCGGTGGCGTAGCCAGGCTTTTTCTTCGAAGATGCTGAACCCCTCTCTCTCTGTCTCTCTTCATCTCTAGCTTCACGAAGCTCTTGTCTTATGATGGTTTCTCACAATAAGTGCCCATCATAATTTTCAACACTCAGTAGACATGATGTAGTCTTACAGAAGTAATCTTGGAATGATAATGATTACCCTAAAGTCCCGCGTATAACGGACCCTGTTTCTGACCATAAAAGGGTTCAGAACTCTTCCTGACTGATGGAATAGTGCGCTTAAAATTCTGCATCGTGAATCCGGAAGAGATCTACCATGACGAAGTCCCAGAACATACATTCTTCGTCGTCGAGCAGAGTTCTGAACCATTTTATGGTCAGAAAAACGCGGGACTTTAGGGTATATCATATTATAACGGTTGATATCTGTGAGCCCCACGCTGAAACTGGCGGTGATGTACTCTCGAAAATGGACGAAGCTAGCTTCGAAAATTCTGAGTCCGACGAAGCTATAGCATCGTTAGACTTCTAGCTGGATACGCCACTGGATTCATCCATGGACGAAGACGACTATTCCGTGAGCTCGTCATTATTTCCTCCTGCTTGAAACCCAGGGGCTAGTAATGGTCTGCGGAGCCCATCACTACATGAACTCTGAGGATAAGTTCACTTGGCTTGGCGAATTTCAGATGAGGTCTTGGGCAGAGGGATATTCTCCCAATGGTTGTGGGCGCGTGTCGATCCTGCTGCTGTGTTGACGATCGGAGTCAACGATTACCAGCTGTCTCGGTTGCGCTTTCGAGGCGGCAATCGGCAAACGTCCTCGAAGACAAATCAACGCTTCGCCTCAAGCCTGTGCCAGATATCCTGTCCTATCAACCGCTCTCGGTGAACGCGGCGTGAGCTGCTTTCGGAGCAGCGCTGGCGCCCGCGTCACAAAGCCCTGAATATGGTCATCTCATGTGCCATGCGTTCCGCGAGCATTGCAAACGACCTGGAGTCGACAAGTCCTTCGAGAAACTGGTCTCCCCGCCCGAATCGCCCAACCGTTAACTCGCGGAGCGCTGGGGAGTCTCTGGTGCGGAAAGTTACGGCTTGCGACTCGCTGGCACCATCCACCAGTACGCTTGCGACTCGCGGCGCAGGCGAGGTGGCGACGCTTGCAGCGGAGAAGACGAATATGCGAAATGAAGAGTGCCTGAGGGTCTAAGCATCGTTCAGCCGGCGCTGAAAGCCATAGGAGACTCCACGGAAACAGGAGTCTCCTATGGCTTTGGAAACGGGAGAGGGTTTCGGAGGACCGTCTCGTTCCGCGTTGACCTTCTTCGATCCTTCTAAAGCTTTCCTCGATCCGGTTGAGTGTTTCGTTGGAGTTTTTCCGATCCCCCAGAGCAGGGCCAGCCAACCGGTAGCTCCGGGCGCCATCTTGGAAGCGGTCTTTCTCTGGAATACGGAATGAAATGTGATCCTCTCTGCGTGAGTTTATGGAGGAGACTCATACGATTCAGATGCAGGAAGTAGAATCCGCCTAATCGATCCGTCGGATAACACAGCCCGACAAAAAAAAAAAGAAGTCATGACACAGAGAAAGTGGGATCAGTTTCGGGATATTTCGAGGTCGTAGATTCCGAATCTGGTCGCAGAAATGCTCTATCTGGTCGTATAAGCGAGTAATCTCGATTTTCGTGATTTTCGTGTTTTTTTGTTGATTGAATTTTTTTTTCTCCGTTCCACGACAAGCTAGATGCATGAAAATTTTATGGCAAGTAGACCACTAGGGGAACTATCTCTGGTGAAGTTTTCGTGAAGTTCGGTGCACGGGACCCCGAGATATGGGTCATCAAAGTACAATTTTGACGGAAAAATGACGGGAATCGGACTCTTCGTCGCCCAATAGCAGACCGAATTTTCCGTCAAAATTGTACTTTGATGACCCATATCTCGGAGACCCGTGCACCGAACTTCACGAAAATTTCACCAGAGATAGTTCCCCCAGTGGTCTACTTGCCATAAAAATTTCATGCATCTAGCTTGTCGTGGAGCGAAGAAAAAAAATCAATCGATAAAAAAAACACGAAAATCGGGATTACTCGCTTATACGACCAGATAGAGCATTTCTGCGACCAGATTCGGAATCTACGACCTCGAAATACCCCGAAACTGATCCCACCTTCTCCGTGTCATTTTTGCTGTCGGGCAGTGTAATTGGCCACTTGCACATCCGCCCCGAACATACATGTGTTGCTCCCGGACACCGACAGCTCGTCGCTGACAACTCGTCGCCGGACGAGTCACCGCCGCACTTTGGGCTAAGATAGCGTTTTAGGTGGAGGGAATTATTTTCTGCTGGTTTTGGTCTTGTTCTTCCCTTGAGCGCACGGAACACAGGTTCAGAACACGGAAAGATCATAATCAATGCTTTTCGACCCCTTTCTCCCGTGTCAGATGGGAGTTGTCTCAACGGATCGAACTCTGAAAACCGTGGTCTCTTCGCTCAGGAGATGGGTTTCGCCCGGACTGGTCCGGAGCATCAAATAGCTCACGCCATCTGATTTCCAGGGTGCCCTGCAAGGGGCTCCTGCCAGCGTCGAGAAGGACCCTTCGCTGAGGGGTGCGGCCAGATTCCCGGAGAAACCTTGGCTTTCGTATCCACTCAGCTGGGCGGCAATGCTCTGAAGCCATTTCACTTCATGGCTGTCCTCGACCAAACTCACCCCTGGAATCTGCATCATCCGGGACATTGCTTTGCATCGGATGCCATCCACTATCAGCCGAGTCTGGACGAGGGAAATCACGACGGCACGATCAGAACTTCTGGGTCTCGCCAGTAGCGTCTCGACGCATTACTGAGAGCGGGTTCGCGGCTCCCGCGCTTTCCTCACTACGCATTCCGCTGCTGCCGGCTCCCACTTCTCTCCTATGAAGAAGGTGGAATCCAACTTACAAGGGAGGTCCGCGAACTGTATAACGCCGATTCCAACCAGATAGGGTGCGATCAGTAGGCCTACTAGAGACATGAAAAACGGCTGATGAAACTTTTCCCAATGGGCCCTCGTTTGCGAGCTACACCGCCTTCAAAACCTGAAATTTAACGTTGGCTCCTATGGAAGCCCATTGGATTTGCGGGAGCTAAGGCCGAGCAAGCTCTGAAAATCGTTCTGCAAGGTTTCTGGTACCAAGCCCACTCTTGAAAATCGCGCCACGTGACCTTGTTGCCACTGGAGACCAACGAAAAAGAAAACCAACTGTCAGGTTTCGAATCAATGAAAATGATCTTGATCAACCCATCTCTCCGAGTTCCCATTTGTTCTCTGTACAGTCTGAACCTCGGAGTGTAGTTCGCTTGCCGTACCCGTGGGAAATTGTGTCGCTATTTGCGAACTTCTTCACCGTTGACACGATATCCCTCGCTAGTTTCTTCTTGATCTCCCGGGCGTCCTCTCGAGCACTTTCAGCGATGTTCAAGGATTCCAGCTGGATCAGCGACACCAGTGCATTGACTCTGATTGACATCACTTTGCCTGCTTCAACGACTTTGAAGTTTTGATGAGCGATCTCACCGAAGCACCACGGTCGCGTGGCGCGATTTTCAAGACTGGGCTCGGTACCAGAAACCTTTCACAACGATTTCCAGAGCTTGCTCGGCCTTGGCTCCCACAAATCCAATGGGGTCCCATAGGAGCCCATGTCAAATTTCAGGTTTTGAAGGCGGTGTAGCGCGCAAACGGGGGCCCATTGGGAAAAGTTTCATCAGCCGTTTTTCACGCCTCTAGTAGGCCTACTGGTCGCACCCTATCTGGTTGGAATCGGCGTTATACAGTTCGCGGACTTCCCTTGTTAGTCGACGCCCCACAGTGGGCCCACGGCGGACATGCATCTCGCATGCAGCGGACGAATTTTCGCATGTAAAACTCGGAAACCGAGGCGCGCAGCCTCCAGGTGAGTCTCCTGGGCTAACTTGACTCAAACGTGGGGCCGGAACTGACATCCGAGGTGTTCTAGCTTGCGGAAGTTGAATTTTGCGTTTATTACCCCTGTAATCGACTCAGATTTCCGCAAGCTACAACAACTCAGATATCAGTTCCGGCCCCACGTTTGAGTCAAGTTAGCCTAGGAGACTCACCTGGAGGCTGCGCGCCCCTGCGCGCCTCGGTTTTCGAGTTTTACATGCGAAAATTCGTCGAAGAGCGCGGTGAAATCCCGTTTAGAAAGGATAAAATTCCGTTTTGAACGATGAAATCTTCCGATTTCGTGTTCTGTGACCTCTTTCTATACTACAAGTTCAAAATTGAAGGAATCAGCCTCGAAAATGCGAAAAATAGATGCATGCCCGCCGTGGGCCCACTGTGCGCCCTCGGCGCAGTTTGGCTGTTTCTTGTGCGCCCAGTTGCGATGTCGAATGGCGAGTTAATATAATTTTTCCCTCGCTGAACCCCTCAGCCAATTTTATTTGAAGTCGCTGAGACCAATCTTCAGGTATCGCTCCAGTCGACGGGCCCTAGGGAGTGCAAATGCCTCGAGCGGGGATCGAACCTGAGACCTACATATCTTGAGTCGGGCACGTTTGCACGTCGCCACGACCGCCGACATGGCGACGACGGCGAGTATCGTGCAACTGCTCTAGCTAATGATACAGTAGCGCCATCAATCAGGACACTCTTGGCGATGGTGGCGACACTTCCGATGACGGTGGTGATCGCCGTTATGAAGATTGACTTGAGAACCCTCCGCACACTCTTCCTGTTGTCGCTTCTGCGGCAGTGCGGGAGGCGGGCCAGGATATAGGCTCTCTCATTGGATCGTTTGTTATTATACGATGCTTTCGATTCAACGATTCCTGGTGTTCGTTGTGGAATCCCTGCTTAAGGCGCTGCCGAAAACGGTTCTCGACGCCGATATGAAGACTGTCACGCTAGTTGTCCTTTGCCTCCTTGTTGTACGTGCCGCGGAGACCGGGTGGTGGTATGCCAAGATGTAGGTTCGTCCGCTTGCTTGTTTACTCGTTTCTAGTTTCGCTCGTTCAGTCATCGATTTACTACATATTCGAGCAGCAACTCACAATCAGCCGCATTCTAAAGGAACACTTCGGAGTTGCCTGACTACAATCCACACTTTCATCAACTGCATTTTGTTCATCTCCGTTTTGATCATCATCGTTTTCGTTTCGGTTTCAAGATTCTCATGATACAATACGAATTTCGAAGCTTTCGTTTCTGGATTTCATCATCCCGAGGGTGTACCATCAGCGAATTGAATTTTAGCTCCGATGCGCAGCGTTTTGGCAAGCGTTCCGCTGCGATCTTCGAAGTTGCTTGTTAGCCAATAGTTCAGGGGTGCGCGTCATCCCGGCCGCGGAGACAACCCGGCCACTACGACAGCTCGGCCACTACGTCGAGTCGGCCACCGCGTAGGTAGAAAAAACGTAGAAACGTAGAAAAGACTCAACCTCCATACCTTAGAAGTAGGAGAAACCCAAGCTCCATGAGCGTGGCAGAAAAAACGGAGGAAAAACCCAACCTCCATACCTACGCGGTGGCCTACTTGTCGCAGTGGCCGAGTTGTTGTAGTGGCCGGGTGGTCCCCGTGGTCGAGTTGACGCGTTCCGTAGTTGAGGACCTGAACGTGCAGGAATAGCCGGAGAAAGGAACTCTTCGAAAACTCGTCATTGTGTTCGTGATTCTCTTTATAATAATTTATGATATACATATACAGGGTTACACATGAATGAGTGGATCATAGTCATGACTGGTATGGTATCGAATACATATATGTACTACACATCGAGCTACCAAACCCATTGATTCAACGTAAAATCCCGTCTTCAGTTGTGGGTGCAATAAATATCACAATCTGACCAGAGATACCTAAATACAGTGCCTTGGGACATACGACAAATCCAATGTTTCCACATGCTACCGGGTTTGAGGTCACGGGGCCGACTAGTCCTCCACATATTATTATCACGAATATTATACACATAATGATTACACATAATACACAGCACATTGGCTGATGAAGTCGAGCAGGGCTTCCTGGGAATCTGCGACTCTTCCATCCACATATGGAGGCATTTCCCTTTCTAATGCTGCCTCGTCGGTTCCTGCCGTGTATGGCTTGTGAAACGACCGGAAGATAAGTCCCTCGACGCGATGTGGGACTTTCGACCGGAATTTCGGTGCGAGAATCTTCGGAGTCATATCGATCGGGAAATACTCTTTCTGACCTATCTCGAATGGCTCGCCGCGCAAGCTAATGACCCCCGCCTTCGCTGCGTCAAAGCGAGCGTCCAGGATACCCCTGTGTACCATGAACCTCCGCTGGTGGAAATCGTACAATCTGGTTTTGGCCAGACGGAAGTGAATAATATCCCGTATGAGGAAGCGGGGTATTATTCTGCCTTCCTTCGGGTCAAAAAAAACCATCTCGCCATCCAGCAGCGTTGTGAACAGGCAGGCTTCGAACCCATCTCCGTAGGGGAAGCTTAGACCGGAAACTTGGAAGGCCAAGTCCTGTTCTCCCAGGAGATAGGTTTCGCCTGGATTGGTCAATAGCATGGGCAAGCGCATGCCATCCGGCTTGTAGGATGCCCTGTAAGGGGCTTCGGCGAGCTTCTTGAAGGAGCTCTCGCTCAGGACTGCGGCCATGTTCCCGCAGAAGCCCTGTCCTTTGAATCCGCCAAGCTTGGCGGCGATTCCTTGGAGCCATTTTACTTCATGGCTGTTTTCGATAGTTCTCACCCCTGGCATCTGCGAGATGAGAGGCGCTGCCTTGCAGCGGATCCCATCCAACGCCGGCCGGACCTGGGTGAGAGAGATCACGGCGGCTCGATCAAAACTGCCGTGTCTGGCGTAGAGCGTATCTACGCATCGCTGGGGGCAGATTCCGGGCTCCCTGGCTTTTCTCACCGCGCTCGCCGCTGCTTCCGGTTCCCAGTTCCTCCTTTCGACCAGGAAGGTGGAGATGAAGTATCCCACCTGGTCGAAGCCTCGGGCACAGTTTGGTTGGATGCTGTGCGCCGATCTGGTCGCACGGAAATCAACGCAAAAGCCGATGAATTCTTCCATGGCCATCTGATTGAGGATGCCCTCGTGGAGCGGGCACCACCGTTCCTTCGGGATGATCATTTGTGTGCCGGGGACATCGCTCCGAGGACATGTTCCCGGAGCGGAGCTCGACCCCGGGCTGGGGTTCCTGTTGCCAGCGGGGCTCTGTGTGTGGTCCAGCGGCGAATTCGAGCTGGCGCTCCGGGATCCATCGCCGCTCCATCGCCGGCGCCGTCCGTAAGCATCTTCGGTGCTGACAGCCGTTGACACGGATATCTGGAAACAACAGTAGGAAAATTGAAGCTTCGAACTTTGTGAGAGGCAATGTTTCGAGGGAAACTGATACTATCCGAGATTCGAAGTATGGATCAGGTGTCGGCGCCTGATTCCACCAGCAACGTGTTCAGCGGCGCGACGTCGAAACGGTTTCTCGCCATGACCGAATAGGTCGCGCGACATTCTTCAGGTTCTCGAACGGCACCTTCTGAGGTG
Organism: Neoseiulus californicus; assembly: GCA_028455905.1. Classification (NCBI taxonomy): domain Eukaryota; kingdom Metazoa; phylum Arthropoda; class Arachnida; order Mesostigmata; family Phytoseiidae; genus Neoseiulus; species Neoseiulus californicus. The sequence continues at coordinate 5,337,495 of JAMQGS010000002.1, read as the reverse complement.
AGCGCTGAGGAATTCAAGCGACCGACGAGCCACCGATACTCCGGTCCGAAGTCTAGAGCGCGATTCGAGATCGTTTACCATCCGAAGAACAATACGACTGGAGTATCCAATCATTTCTCCTCACGATAATGTCGGGAAGAACCACAGCTCGATCTTGCAACGACGCGACGGCGGCGCATACACCAAGGAGTTGATTGAAGACCGCAAAGCGGGAGCTCGCGCTGCCTTCTTTGCTCGGCCAGCAGGCATGAAAAACCTCATCGCCAAGCACTTGAGCTAGCCCTAAACTACGTTGATCATTGACCCGTACTCCAAGCACCCATCGGACAACGTATTTCGATTCTTGATCTACCCGTCAGTCAGTGGCGCGGCGAGCATTTTTTTTCCATATCAGCTTCGTCACGCGAGTTGCGTCAAGCTGGCCGTCTCTGCGAAAACTGAACGGACTGACCTGGTGATACTCTCGGGCACTCGCGGAACGCCGGAGCTACTGTCGAGAACTTTTGAGTGTCACTTCACCACCGTCGGGCAGTCCTCTCTTATCGTGGGCTGCGAGGCCAAGTTCCACGAAAGACGCACGATAGGGGGGACCTTTCGGCGCTACCCATCTAGGCGCAAGCGTTTCGGCGCGGACTTCGTGCCTACCTCCAGGGGTCGAGGACAAAATGAAATAGAGAAGCGGCCATGCGGATCTCCATCGTAGTGCTTACCAGGCAGATCCTCGAATGGGAAGCATCTCATCCCTCGGGAGCAGCCGAAACGATTCTCTTCAGCTCGGGCAAGTTGCGTTGCGCGTGCAGGCACATGTGGCACGCACGGGCGTGCCGTTGACGCACGTTGTTTCGTCGCTGAGCGGGATTGAATCCAAAGTTGTGTGCTGCCTCGGACATCCGAGAAGCTATCTGACTGAAGATTTCCACTTCTTTCCTGGGTGAATCCCGGTTTTAGAACTCGAAAAACATTCAATTAAGAAGGAATGCGAGATCTAAGTCTGGGACGTTGTCTAAAACGCATGCATCGCTCATTGCTATCTTTCGCATCTTTCATCCTCCTTTGTTGCGCTCCGTCTTGTTTTTTTTGAATTCTCTCGAAGTATCATGGATGGACGACCAACAGAAGCGGCATTCACTGGAGCCAGAGGAAGAGGCTTCATAATCTACGACGAAGGCATGCGACATCCACCCCTTCCATGGCCACTTTAATCGCACGAGCTTCCGCCGTGAGGGTGATGACTCAGGTGCGAAGCCAGGACCTAGCCGCAACCACAGAATTCCAGCCACTTTTCTGCAGCAAAACTACGGAGTTGCGTGTACCGTCTGTGATAGGCTCTGGTTCGCGCGCGATCTCCGAGACGCATGATGCATGTGCCAACTTTGGACCCGATCGGCATTTCAATTTGCTTTTGCCGCAGTTTTGCTTGCGGTTTGCTCAATTCCACGGGACAGTCGCCTGTACTCGATCCTCGATTTCTACTGCTTGCCCATCGCTCCAAATACACCATTTCGAGCTCTGACTCGCCGTTTGGGTACGGCATTGCAATCCATACCATTGCATTTACCATCGACTACAAACGTGGTCTACGCGTTAAGCTGGACCCTACGAGCTTTGGATACATTCCGCGACGTACCTCAAGGCGTGTTTACGTCCACAAGTCTTCAGTCTCCGACCGGAAGGGCCCGATTTTTTCCAATTTAACGGTCTTCCGTTTCATTGCGTCCTGATATCAATGGAAGAGGTCTTAAATCCTATTTCCATTTCCCCCAGTCAAGCCTTCATTCTAGAGAAGAGTTGACGTACCTATCCTGGTCGTGTGCATAGCTACAGGATCAAGCTCCATGTAGAGCAGTGGTTCTCAAACTCGCCAAACCCGTCGACCCCTGGGAGATTAATAGCGACCCCGAGGGGCCGATATTGAGCGATTTGATAACTGTCGCGGTCAGAAAAACTTGAGAGAAACCTCATCATTCCCGAGGCTGGGTCTGAACGAGACTCCCACAGGATCGCACGCAAGATCATCGCCATGCGGGGTCCATATCGACCACTTTGAGAACCACTGATGTAGACGAATGCAGACACTTTTGAGAGTCGGCTCTCGGACTCCCCTCTCGGGAACCTCATAGAACGACCTTCGTATATCGTGAGGAGACTGGCTCAAGATTGACTCAGAAATAAAGCTCGTTTATTTCTTTTATTCGACATCTGACCGCCAAACTAGCGGAGGCCGCTAGAACCACGGCGTCTCGCGGCGTCTCCGCATCTATCCCGGCTGGAACGTGTTGTTTTGTGAGAACACTCCCTGGGAACAGACAATTCTGAATGACTGTCGCCTCCCTCCTGAATCATCGTCATTCCTAGAAAATCGAAATCATAACCCTCCAGCTGCATAGTAGCCCCTACCGAGCTTCGTTGGTTCTGAACCGTTCTTCGGCCGTTTTCGCGGCCGCTCTTCTTGATGGTAGACTCCTTCCCTGGCCACGAACCACTTTTGATACGAGACTCAGACTCAAGCTGGAACTGAAGTCCAGATTACTGGGATGTATTTCTTATATGCTCGAGCCCCTTGCGCGGATTGGGAGTCTCATTGTTGTCTTGGATCTCCTTGAGGCGCCTCTGATTCAATTCCGGACCGCTTTCCGAACAGTTTCCCCGGTTGTGATGATCACGAAGAGACGCATGACACAAATAACACTGCCCGACAGCAAAAATGACACAGAGAAGGTGAGATCAGTTTCGGGGTATTTCGAGGTCGTAGATTCCGAATCTGGTCGCAGAAATGCTCTATCTGGTCGTATAAGCGAGTAATTTCGATTTTCGTGATTTTCGTGGTTTATTATTGATTGAATTTTTTTTCTCCGCTCTACGACGAGCTAGCTGCATGAAAATTTTATGGCAAGTAGACCACTAGGGGAACTATCTTTGGTGAAATTTTCGTGAAGTTCGGTGCTCTGGTCTCCGAGATATAGGTCATCAAAGTTCGATTTCGACGGAAAAATGACGGGAACCCGGCTCTTCTCCGGCCGATAGCAGGGGAACTATAACCCATACAGCCGATTCCCCATGGTGTCTTCTAGGTCTCGAAATGACGAACATTTTGAGACAGAGTTGAGCCCAATCGGACCAGCCGTTCACTTTTTATCGGCAAAAAACCGAAGCCCATCGGCGAAAAACAGCCCGAAAAAGGAGCCGGAATGCCCCCTAAAACTCGGATCTATGGTGTTCCGAGCTTTAGAGCGCCACCCCGCGCGGCACTTCGGCTCCTTTGTCGGGCTCTTTTTCGCCCATGGGCTTCGGTTTTTTGACGATAAAAAGTGAACGGCTGGTCCGATCGGGCTCAATTTCGTCTCAAAATGTTCGTAATTTCGGGACCTACAAGACACCCAAGGGAATCGGCTGTGCGGGTTATAGTTTTCCTGCTATCAGCCGGAGAAGAACCGGGTTTCTGTCATTTTTCCGTCAAAATTGAACTTTGATGACCTATATCTCAGAGACCGGAGCACCGAACTTCACGAAAATTTCACCAGAGATAGTGCCCCTATTGGTCTACTTGCCATGAAATTTTCATGCATCTAGCTTGTCGTGGGGCGGAGCCAAAAAATTCAATCAATAATATAACACGGAATTCACGAAAATCGAAATTACTCGCTTATACGACCAGATAGAGCATTTCTGCGACCAGATTCGGAATCTACGACCTCGAAATACCCCGAAACTGATCTCACCTTCTCTGTGTCATAACTTTGTTTTTTTTTTGTCGGGCTGTGTAATCGATCACTCATCCAGTTAAGATAACCAAACGTGAGTCTCATGATCCAAAACGAATTTCAAAGCTTTCGCTTCTGGATTTCACCGTCCCGAAGATGTATCTACCATCACCGAATTGAATTCTAGCTCCGATGCGCAGCGTGTTGGCAAACGTTCCGCTGCGATCTTCGAAGTTGCTTGTCAGCCAATAGTTCAGGACCTGAGCATGCAGGGATAGCCGGAGAAAGGAACTCCTCGAAGAATCGTCATAGTGTTCGTCAGTCTCTTTATAATAACGTATAATATACATATATAGGGTTAAATACGGATGAGTGAATCATTGTCATGACTCTTATGGTAGCGAATATATATATGTACTGTACATAGAGCTACCAAACCCATTGATTCCACGTAAAATACCGTTTTCAGTTGTGGGTGCAGTAAATATCACAATCTGACCAGAGATACCTAAATACAGTGTCTTCGGAACATACGACAAATCTACTGTTTCCAAATGCTACCGGGTTTGAGGTCACGGGACCGAGTAGTCCCCCACATATCATTATCACGAATATTATACATATACAGTCGAACCCGCTTATAAGAGAACCGGATATAAGAGAAAACCGGATATAAGAGACCGATCCAGATTCTCCGATTTTTCTTCCATAGAGCTCCATGTTGAAATCCCCGCTTATAAGAAACGGATATAAGAGAAAACCGGATAAAAGAGACTTTTTTCAGATCCCGGCTTCATAGGATCCCATGTTATAAGAACCGTTTATAAGAGACACCTGCCTGAGAGACGATTTCAGTCACTAAGTTTCTTGGCCATTGTGATACAGATCGTGAAAAACGAGAAGTCGTTTTGAAAATGACGGTCTCTTCATAGAATGAAGATGTATGCAACCGAATTTCTTGCGAATCCGATGTTTTGATCTGTTTTCGAGCTTAGAAATCATTCACCGGATATAGGAGAAAACCGGATATAAGAGACTATTACCGATTCCCCGAGGAGTCTCTTATAAGCGGGTTCGACTGTAATGATTACACACAATATTAAGCTTCCATATCATTGCCGATCTACCTATTACCTATAATAAATAGTACTCATTATCTAATTCCGATCGTTATGACTACCTAGATTCTCGCGCAGCACATTGGCTGATGAAGTCCAGCAGGGCTTCCTGGGAATCTGCGACTCTTCCATCCACATATGGAGGCATTTCCCACTCGAATGCTGCATCGTCGGTTCCTGCCGTGTATGGCTTGTGAACCGACTGGAAGATAAGTCCCTCGACGCGATGTGGGACTTCCGACCGAAATTTCGGTGCGAGAATCTTCGGAGTCATATCGATCGGGAAGAAATCTTTCCTACCTATCTCGAATGGCTCGCCGCGCAAGCTAATGACCCCCGCCTTCGCTGCTTCAAAGCGAGCGCCCAGGATACCCCTCTTTACGATTGACGTCCGCTGGTGGAAATCGTACAATCTGGTTTTGACCAGACGGAAGTGAATAATATCCCGTATGAGGAAGCGGGGTATAATTCTGCCTTCCTTCGGGTCAAAAACCATCTCGCCATCCAGCAGCGTTGTGAACAGGCGGGCTTCGAACCCATCTCCGTAGGGGAAGCTTAGACCGGAAACTTGGAAGGCCAAGTCCTGTTCTCCCAGGAGATAGGTTTCGCCTGGATTGGTCAATAGCATGAGCAAGCGCATGCCATCCGACTTGTAGCTCGCCCTGTAAGGGGCTTCGGCGAGCTTCTTGAAGGAGCTCTCGCTCAGGACCGCGGCCATGTTCCCGCAGAAGCCCTGTCCCTCGAATCCGCCAAGCTGGGCGGCGATTCCCTGGAGCCATTTTACTTCATGGCTGTTTTCGATAGTTCTCACCCCTGGCATCTGCGAGATGAGGGACGCTACCTTGCAGCGGATCCCATCTAACGCCGGCCGGACCTGGGTGAGAGAGATCACGGCGGCTCGATCAAAACTGCCGTGTCTGGCGTAGAGCGTATCTACGCATCGCTGGGGGCAGATCCCAGGCTCCCTGGCTTTTCTCACCGCGCTCGCCGCTGCTTCTGGCTCCCAGTTCCGCCTTTCGACCAGGAAGGTGGAGATGAAGTATCCCACCTGGTCGAAGCCTCTGGCACAGTTTGATGGAATCCTGTGCGTCGATGTGGTCGCGCGGAAATCAGCGCAAAAGCCGATGAATTCTTCCATGGCCATATGATTGAGGATGCCCTCGTGGAGCGGGCACCGCCATTCCTTCGGGATGATCATTTGTGTGCCGGGAACATCGCTCCGAGGACATGTTCCCGGAGCGGAACTTGACCCCGGGCTGGGGTTCCCGTTGCCAGTGGGGCTCTGGGTGTAGGCTAGCGGCGAGCTTGAGCTGGCGCTCCAGGCTGAATCAAAGCCCTCGTCAGGCGACAGCCTGGGAGACCCCAAGAGTCGCTGGATGGCCGGATCGATATCCGAGCGCTCACTGCCCCGGTACGGTGGGTCAGGGAAGAGATCTTGGGCGTCCATGTCTGTAATCGGAGTCTGAAAAGGAAGAATCAGCGGTCAGCTCACCGTAGCATGTCAATCTGGGGAGCCCCACCATAGCTTCAACGGTAGTTGAAGCTATGGAGGGGCTACTGAAGTAATCGATGACCACTCGCGAGAAATCCGGCTCGCAGGCCTGGTCGACCGGTTGCCGGATTTCGGCCTCAGGAGCAGGCCTAAAGCAGAGCTTTGTTTGGTCGAAGGAATTCTCGTTCGTGGCATTGGTTTGCGCAGTTTTTAGTGCAGAGCAAACTCCGTTGGTGCCATTTCGTTTTTGAAGAGGGGATTTTTAGTCAGACGCCGTGCCCACTTGCGCGAAAAAAAGCCATCCGAGAAAGATGAAATCTCATGCCAAAGTTTTACTACGTGTATGCGGACAGTTCTCCCTGAGTTACAATTTTCGCTGATTTCAAGTCATCCCATCAGTGGTTTTCCGTGTCAGTGCTCAAGGGAGCCGCCGCGCCCTCCATTTCCCACAACTTCGGAAGATCGAAGCGCCAGGAGAGGCTACGATTCCGAAATCATTGTCGGCATTGCCTTTGCTGCTCGAGTGCAAACTTGTAGCTTCACATTATACCCCTCTGTGCAATCATGACGGATGCGATCGAAATGGTTGTCGGCATCATGAGGCGACACGGTCTTGAACAGGGGTGTTCGACAGACCGTTTGACCAGACTTGGCACTTCGTCGCGAAACTCACGCTAATCATGGTTCCTAGCACGGAAAATCTCCCGTCGGCTACACTCCACTGCGGTGTGATGCAACATGTTGATGAGAACAGGTCTGATCACGAGCGCCAGAATCTGTTGGGATCTATCTTATCATCGGCTCGAAGACGACAACCAGGCACCGCTCAAAACGATTCCCGAGGAGCGTAGAACAAATCCTGATGAACGATACGAAAAGTTGATGGACTCCATCAATGCGTCTGCAACGAGCGCGGATCTACAACGCCGTGAGGCTCAGAAACTATCGCCCCATCGGGTCCGAGCAATGGAAGGGTTTCCAGAGCTCATTTCGATCAAGATGGCCACTTGCTGCGTCTGGCTCTGCTTCCGTGGATTTCGTTGTATCCGAGATTTTGCTTCTTTTTGAAACTCCTTCATTGACGGAAATCTTCTAAATACTCCTCGCAACACGCGGATATCATCTCACAATCAGTCCCCGAATTTCCCCTTCAAGGAAGCTCTTAGAGCCGGCGAGTAGAAATCTGAGGTAACGAATGGCTCACTCACCTGGGTACTTGGAGCGGTCGAAGATTGTTCTTCAGGGGTTTTCGGATGAAACCATGAGGAAATACTCTGCTGGGGTAGGCCAACTGTGCACCTCAGACAAGGAACCTAACGGGACCTCGAACGGAATATGCTGGCGCAAGGTGCAGATTCACCGAATCGTTCAGAGCCTACAGAGAGTCTTGCCGTGAACTGAGAATTTTGCAGCTATCCCGCAATACTCAATCGATCCGCCACCTTCAAGCAGACCAGGAGAGGGTGAATCGGGTGCGAAAACCACCCCAGGTCAAGTCGACTCGGGAGTTGATGACCAGTATTGTTAAAGTTGAGCAAACAACTCTTCTTTATGTTGGCACGAACTTTGAAGACTATCCCCGAGACCACGGAACAGCTGGCGCAATTAGAGGGGCTGCACTGAATCTGCTTTCCTGGCTTCGACAGGGTTCGGACAGAATCTTCTAGTGCCCTCGGCATCAGCAGTATTCCTGACTCGTCTCTGGGAGCGGTGCTCGGTGCAAATATCACATCGGGATCCGGTTATCTCCTTCCAATATTTTTTATAGGATCTCCTTGTTGACCACGAAATCCATCCATGGGAGGAAAACGAGATCCCTCCTCATCCCGTCAGCCTCCGTTCCGGACGGTCCTTCCGAAAACAGGACGAGCCTGAGGAATCATGTGGAAGAATAGATTCGACAATAAGAGATGCTGCTCAGGGTACCGCATCCATCGATTCGGGTTCATCGAAGCTATTCGGCCCAAGATACATGGTCGATCAGAATTCGTGTCATCACTCGAGCTGAAAAATATGCTCGGAGTAAAAAGAACAATACATCCAGGGTCCATGATTGGAAGGCGTCAATACGTGGTACATGCGGTACGAATGACCAACTAGGTCACGATATCAATAGATTGCTCGAATCTTCACAGTTCTGGAGAGGAACCCTGGAAAGCGATGATGAGGCGAACCTCAATAGAGTGTTGTGTTCCACATCCCCTCCGATCAGAGCTGGTCGTATGCTGCATCAACGCTTCTCAGGTCATCGTTGCCATCAATCGGGGCTCTCATTCCTCTCAGTCGATGACTGGCAAAAAAAATCCTGCTCGTTCATGATCCTGATGTTTCAGTCGCGTCGTTTTACCCGCTTTCCGAAGATTCTCAACCTTGTCTGCATCGCGGAAATATCCGAAGCTGGAGAAACAGGACCGAGGTTCGCATCCAATGACTGTGCCAAAAAAAAGCGCCAACTAATTCGATGAATCCGAATCATATCAGACGCTTTGAGTTCGAGCACGAGAACAAAGTTCGTAAATCAAGTCCCGCGTACCCCTTTGGCCGCATCCTGGCCAAAGGGGTGCGCGTTGTCACCCCTTTGGCCGCGCATTCAATGCGCGTTGTCATCGATCGAAAAACTCTCGTCATCTCGAGACTCCAGACGCAATATGCAACTCTGCGGTACTTTTCCGAGACAATCGGAAATTCCCTCGCGTACCCCCAGGAATCGCTCCGCGTACCCTTGGTGGTCCGAGTACCCCAGTTTGGAACCACTGTTCCAGCCCTCCGGGATTCTCATCGAGTGGTGCATGAAATGATCTGCACACACCGTCCCTCATCGTCCCGCTCGAAATCTTTGCGATACATGGAACCGATCTCGTTGGATCAATCGGCTCAGAGCTCTCATGATCCAAATCTTTGGCGAGAGGCTCGCGTGGGTCTTTGGAGATGGGATCCGTGGTTTCGTAAGATGTGATCAGTGAACCATAGTCTAGCTTCAGTTTTTCTTGAACGCAGGTGGTCTGATTGATGAACGCGCTCAATATTTCAGCTCAGACTGAACCTATCTTGCGCATGAGGTTCCATCGAGTCCGGCGCGTCTCATTGGCACCCAGCAGGTTTAACATCTCCCGCACTATGATTCTTTCTCTCGTGATATTTGTAGGGGTTACGTTGTGGTCGAGGATGCAACACCTGATGCGCACTGATTGATATTTGATGAGACCTGATGGGCTCGATGCGGAATCCGCGGAACGCCACAGTACCCTGAGGCACCATCTCGTCATCCGTTCGTTTTGGTGCTCGAGAAACAATCAGACCTTCTTCGCGTCAGCGCCACTAAATACGAAGCTGTCCCCTCCGAACAAATCTCATCATATTCTCGAAGAGGCGTCTGGCTCACTGTTCCTTTGCCGCGACATATTCGGTCGGTCTCGTCCCGTTTTCTGAGACTTCAGTCTTAGGTTAGATGTTTTCCTAGCGGCTTGAGCCGGATGCAGAACATGGGTTAGAGCTGAATCAAACTCTGTATAACTCGAGCCACTCCCAATCTCGACCTTCATTCCAACGGCCGGAATTCGCCATTCTAGCGAACGATAATTCTCGGGAGGAACGGGTATCAAAGCCATGGACTTAGGGAAACAATATAGCTGAGCGTCGTCTTTGGTTCATTCCTGATCAATTCGGTGATTTTCCATTGGATCTATTTGCGAACCTCGATGTGAATCTCTTGTGACCTATCGGAATACCATGATTATGTGTTGAGAATGAGGTCATCCAGGTAGGTACTGATCTCAGCGTGGACGGCTCCTGATTTTGAAACATGAAGGCCAACCACTCCGACGGCCGTATGTTTGTCGAAAGTTCAAAGTTGAGATCAGTGGTGGTTTTACCCTCCAAAATCGTATCCTTCGTTCCATTCTGTGTCACGATTCCCAGAATGGCAACGAGGTCGCCCACGGCCCGAGCGATGCTCATGAGCGGCCTCAGCCTATCCTGCAACGCAATCCGAATCAGGATCACTCTGATGAGGCACGCTCTGAGCGCGTATCCCTCAAAAGATTATTCTGGAAAGTCATTTCACCAGCGGATACATCAACGTTAGCGATTCGGCCGGCGAAAATGATGATCATGTGATATCTAAAGCAGACCTTCTTATTGCCATATATCTTGAATCTCACAGAGGGGAACTTCACTAGAGATTCGATTCTAACGGTTCCCGAGCTGTGCGTCATGCTGCAGTCTTCCTGTGTCGTCAGAATCTGAGGTCCTGGGATGAAAGCTCGGAAGGAATGGTCTGAGATATTTTTTTTGATCTGCGAGCTGAGAGTGTGAGGTTGAAGGCCTCATTTTGGCACTCGGAATATCGAATATGGCCAACGATACAGGTAGATACTAGAGTTCCGTGGAGACACGATCGCTTCTCAAGGAAAAATGACCGACCCCCTCTCGATAAACTGAAACGATGGGAATGAAATTAGTTTTACTCTCCAATCCGGGAAAGGGGGTCGCGTCAACTCGGCCACGGGGTCAACTCGGCCACTGCGACAACTCGGCCACCGCGACCCTATGGAGGTTGGGTTTTTTTCTATATGTTCGCGGCGGCCGACTCGTCGCAGTGGCCGAGTTGACCCCATGGCCGAGTTGTCGTGGACCCCCGGGAAAGAAGTCTCATCATGGGGAGGGTCCACATACCTGATTTTTAAAGAATATTTCTTTCCACTATCACTCTTTGCCCACATTCCCACATAACCGCTCGCAACATGTCAGTCCAAGACGGCCACAAATTGCTTCGCGAACGCGGATCTTCATCTCAAGGCTCGACGACAAATCACGAGAAAAATCGCCGCATCACTGTGAAGCTGTAAACCATCCATATCTCCGTCACATTTTGCTTCAACTATCAACATTGTTCAGCCAGTTGCTGTCGAGGCGCTGAGAGTTATGGGAGAGTACACGGAAACACGTCTTCGTGCATCGGGCAAGCGAATCTGGTGAAAGGAAGCTGGGAACTTCCCGCTGCGAAGGCGTCCAGTCCAACATCAGGAGGGCAATGCTGCGGCCGTTGCTGTGTCCCTATCAGGTGAAGGCTGTCTTGCTGGCATCGGCTAGGGCTCAATCAATGCGTGGGGAATCAATTGGGCTACTGCGGCAAAATGAGCAGAGTAACAAAAGCAGGAAGGGGGACTGACGAAAACGATCGGATAAAGATTCTCATCCGGACAATTTATTTGCAATCGTTTCGGGAGTTGAGTTGTCAAGGATTAACGGGTGGCGGTGGTCCTGCGTTTGGCTCTTCAGCCGCTTTTTGGGGCTCTTCCGCTGCTTTTGGGGGCTCCTCAACGTCCTGGGGAGGGGGTTTCGGAGAAGCTTCGGGTTCCGTATTCACCTTCTTTGATCCGGTTGATGTTTTTTTCAGAGCTTTCTTCGATCCCTTAGAGGGCCTCGACGAACTTTTTTTAGAAGCTTTTTTCGATCCTTTCTTAGATTTTTTCGACTTCTCGGACTTTTTCGACCTGCTTGACTTTTTGTCAGATTTCTTGGATTTTTTCGAATTCTTGGACTTTTTGGATTTTTTCGAATTCTTGGACTTTTTGGATTTTTTCGAGTTCTTGGACTTTTTGGATTTTTTTGATTTCTTTGATTTTTTTGACCTCTCTGATTTCTTGGATCTCTGGCTTTTCTCAGATTTCCTCGATTTTTTAGACCCCTTGGCTTTTTCCGATTTTTTAGACTTGGATTTCTTGGACTTCTTTGACTTCTTCGAACCGTCCTTTGCCCCCTTGGACTTCTTTGATGATTTCTTCGATTTGTCCTTACTTCTCTTGGACCTCTTCGACGATCTTTTCGATTTGTCCTTCCCTTTCTTCGATTTTTTGGATTTTTTTGACTTCGATTTCTTGGATTTCCTCGACTTCGATTCCGGCGACTTCTCGCCCTTCTTCTTTTTCGAGCTTTTCGACTTGGAGGATTTTCCGGACTTCCCGGATTTCTTTTTCGACTTTTTCCCCGGCTTCCTGGATCCTTCTTTGGCGCCCTTAGATTTGCCTGATTTTTTAGACCCGTGTTTCTTCTTCTTGGACTTTTTTGACGCCGTTTGATCCTTCACTTCGCCGGTCTGTTTCGATTTCGGGGCCTCATTCGGAGAATCAAGCTTACCGGAACGAGCGTCACCCTTGCCGCAAGCAGAGCACATACCGGCAGATGCCGCAGCTGGCGCTGCAGCCATTGCCGCGGCTGCCGCAAGCTTGCCAGTTTTCCTCTCGGTGGGCTTCCTACTGCCAGGTTTCTTCGAATCAGTTTTTGGTCGCTTCGAGTGCAGTCTCGAATGTTTCCTGGACCTGGCGCTCTTTTTGGGCTTTTCAGATTTTCCCGAGCGACCTTCACCTCCAGGTCCTGCTTTCGGCGGATTGCATGAGAAACAACTCCTCGGTGTCTTGAGCTTCTCCTGGAGCGTGCCTAGTTTACCCTTCTTTTTGCGACCCTTTTTGCCGACGGGATGTTTGATCATTTTGTCAATGGCTCCGCTGAAGAGCTTCGACGGTTCGCGTTTCGAGCCCTTGGCCCGGCAGGTTTCGATGTATTCTTCGAGCCTGTTAGCGAGCTCTTTTATGTAGCTCGGACTATCACATTCGAAGGCGATCTCTTCCTTCTTCACGACAGTTTTCACGTGTCTGCCGAGATCCTTCGATACAGCCATCTAGACGAAGACGTTCTGTGAATACGAAGTCCCCCAAGACTGCAGCAGCGATGCTTCAAAGTCCGCATATGAAGTTGCCAGATCGAGTCACAAGTTAGCAGGAGGGACCAAGATGTCGAATACTCACCGCTTTTGAGGGATCAGATGCTTGAGTGGTTTCGATTGACTGCAACCAAGCAATACAGCTCATTCAGTTAGTCCGCTACAGTTATTGAGGAACGAAAACACGAATCTTAATCCTCAAAGGTCATAGGTGCACAAGTGTGAAATAGAAACACAACTAACCTGAATATCGCCGGCAATGTCTATCGTCGAAATTTTCGTGTCCTGTAAGAGTGGGGGAACCATCAACGCCGGAGAAGTAGCATCTATCTACATCAATTTGAGGCTCGAGATCCTATTGAATTGGAATTGAAAGCTGCGGATATTCTGTGTGGGACGGGTTCGATCCTCGACTAACTGTTGCTGTTCCGCTGGAGGGTTCCGCCTTGGCCGAATCAGACTTGGGTCCGGCTTCTGCTGCCGCCGCGGCATCTGCCGCCTTGACGGCCAAAGCCGCATCTGGTGCTGCTACCTTCGCTTGCGGCTGCTCAGGGGCTTGCTCCTGAGGGCTCGGCACCTTCGGCTTAGGTGACGGCTCCTTGGCTGCTCCTCCGGCGAGCTGAAACATATCGAAACGATTAGCGACTGATAAATGATGATCACTCACTGATCACGGCCCACTGATCGGCAATGGCCGATTCAGTGGGATTACTGATATCGGGAAGTCAAACCCACCGGACTCCCCTCCTCATCGTTGCCCGCGCCCTAGAATATAGATATCAATTAGTCAGACCGCTCATGCCTCGTCTTCCACGCATTTCCGGGCGTTATCTGATCCCGAATCATCACCGACAACGACAAATATAGACTTCGGTCAGAATGGCTGGCGCGAAAAAGACGAGCTTTTGAACTGCCTAGAAGACAGGCAGAGGAGGCCGAGCGGAGGGAATCATGCAGCCGAGACCCCCGCGTAAATGAAAGACGTAGGAAGGACCCGGGCGTTGCCAGGATCGTTCCTGGGGGAGGGCTGATCTTCTCCCTCAAGGTGGTACCCTTGTGGAATCCTCTGAAGAACGGTTGCTCGACCAGAAACCTCAACTTGGATAGTATGAACCAAGGGGTCCTGGGGGGAGGGAAATGAAGCCCCCTGCGCCGACCCCTGGCAACGCGCCTTAGAAGGGCTAGAGGAGACTGCATGAGTTGGTCGTGAACTCTCCAGCCGTGCAAGTTCAAGATGCTCAAACTATTGGAGTCTATCACTGGTTCCCGGAGGGAAAAGGCTGCCTTCGAACTTTTCAACGCTCAGTCTTGTGACAGCGGAATCCCGAGGCGTGAACTCTCGCGAAGGGAGAAGGGTGTCCACTCCTTTCGCCAGCTGGGCACTCAGGAGAACGAACACAGTTTTAATCACTCTTACCTGGTTCTGTTGCTCTCGGAATTTTTCAGGTCCCATCGAGGGAAATTTTGCTTCGTTATCAACGACTCACCACTCAAATGGAAGTTAACTTAGGAATGACCTGTGTTTTTATGAATGCGTCGTTGTCGCAAATCACGTTTTGGATATTTTGATCTTGCAAATCCCACCGGAAATAAACCTTTTCGAGCCTGAAAATGTGCGCCTAGAGTCTCCGCCTCGGATCAGCAGCACGATTCGTTCGATCCGGCGACCAAGATTATGGTATCACCGAAAACGGAGGAGTCGTACGGAGGAAATCTATTTTTTTTTCGAATGAATGGCTCAGCGGGACGAAGCCGGGACACACAGTTTGGGATGGCTTGACGAGAGTCTGGCTGCGACTACTTCTCCGAGTTAGCATTCCTCATGTAGTTACTGTGTGTCCACTCCAACAAAGAGCCTTCGGAGATGAATCTGCGCCATCGAGAGCTCTAGCGAGGAGATTTCACGATGCGTGGATATCACCCCTTTGTATCGTCGAATCATGTAAGGTATCTCGGATTCAACTTCGGAGGGATCTTTTTCGGTTCATAGCGGATCCTTCTAACCACTCCAAACAACGGAGGTATCAGACGAGACAATTTTGTTTTATTTCACACACCATAAGCCTCGAAAGTTGCGACCGGCTCATCGTCTCAAGATGACCTCTTTTGAAGCATACAATCAGAGAAAAAGTCGAAACTCTTCCGGAAGGAACAGGAAGGGGTGGCAGTGGAGCTGTAAAAAACGCTTCTGGAAACGGCTTGAAACAAACAGGGCTAGATTCAATGGGCACGGTCCTTGAGCTTCATTCCCTCTCCGACGTTTGCACGTCGACCATGCGGGTTCTGAACGGGAGATGCTTCTTCGGCGAGGATTCTCTGTAAAGCGAATCGAAATGACCAAAGTTGTAATTTCCCGAATCCAGTCAATCACGTTAAGAGATAACACTTGGTACGCGGCTGAACTAGCCTGAACTTTCTAGAAGACCGACCAGAACATACTTTTCTTCCCAAATGCCGTTCTTCGGTTGGTTGAATAGTTGAATTCCCAAGTCGCCTGGGATTCTCCATAGAATCTTGGACGCTGAGTCCTGTCACTTCCGGGGGAGCGATCGTCCGATCTCCTCCCGACCCGGATTCGCGTGATCTAACGGAGTATCCCTACTCGAAGGCTTCATCGAACAATACTTCGACTAGATCCGCCGCCGACTCTCCGACCGTTCTGGAGAGCTTACATCCGAACTCGTCGAACGTTCACGTTCGTGATACCAGTTCCTCCCCGATGTTTTGAATTCCTTGTGAGTCGAGTATCTCCTGCCTCTGTGTCTCGCTCTCCTGAACTTCTCGCGCCACCTTCTCACACCCTTCGCTCTTTCGGATCTTTCAGGAACGTCAATGACGGCGGAGCGATCTGTAATTTTCAAACCTTTCGGGCCCGCATCGCGGAGCATCGTCAAACTTTTTGATAACTTCTTGAGCGCATTTGACGTTCGCAGCTTACTTGAAAGCTCAGTCTTCATCACGTCCTTCGGCTTCCCCGAAACTCCGAGACTTTTCGCCCTTGATCCCATAGAATTGTCGGATTCCTCCTGATGCACGAGTTTGAATCGGACAACCTTTACCACTTCAATTCTCTTGAAATCCTTCGTTTGAACCCCAGCGTGTCTCATCGAAACGCCCGATGTGTCACCAGCTTCACCTGAATCCTTGCGGTCCCGTTCCGAAGCAGTATCGACTGACGTTTCTCCAGGATCCCGAACGTCATTCGCAGGAAGTTGAGCACGGGTTTGAATCTGCTGCTCCATTTTTTCGACGTTTTCCAAAAGATCGCTCGATAACTCTTTCGGCTCAGCTTGATTGTGTCCCAGGTTTGCTCTGCGCGGCGGCATTCCAGCTTCCGCGACGGTGTTCGGAGGTGCTGCGCTAGATACTGGAACTTGCTCTTGCTGAGCGATCAAGAACTGTGTCGCTTCCAGGATTTGTGCGACTGCTGGATCTGTGCAAGGAGCCAGTTGTAAGAATTCCAGAATAGTTGCCAGATTCCAGCCGCCGCTCTTAGAGTCTTTGGGTCTCTGGTGGTCGTTTTTCGCCCGGTACGATTCGCTCTGCGCAGCAGCGGACTGAGTTCTTCTCGAGAGCGCATTCTCTCCGAGAGGAACTTGGGACTTGCCAATAAAGTTTTCCCCTAGAAACCCCACCTCTTCCCCTTCTTCAATCGGAGATCTGAATGCGAGAGTTTCGGCGGGGTGACTCCCTGTGGCGCTTTTCAGATCTACTCCAGGTGTGGGACTCCTCGCGATTTCCTCTGACATTTTTCTCGAACGCCTCTGGGAGCTTTTCCGTGATGCTCTTATCGACATGAGCTTTGAAGGCTTCTGACTTCGATCTGGGTTCCTAGCAGCTGCGGACTTGCCCCACGAGCGTTCGTCATACTTTTTCTGTACCCACGCCTTGAAAGCCACTATTGATTTCTTGATCAACTCCATCTTCAACTGTGCTCTGTCCATCAAGCATTCCATCGTGAGCCCCAAGCCAGCCTTGGGTGAATCCCCGGTCGGAGCCAATGCAACCTTCGAGAGGGGCTTTATGCACGCTGCGTGAATCTCTTTACAGCAGGGGTATTGATTACAGAAACAAGCTGGATGCGCACAGGCTTTCGGAATGTAAGCAACTAGTTCATCTAGTTTACGGAGCAACATCGGTCTATCATCGTCCACGGGTTCTTGAGCTGGGAACATAACGTCATTTGCAACATCGTCCACTAGAACGGGTCCAGATGATTGTTGCACTTCGGGTGTGGCAATTTTCGAGGGTTTCGAAAATTTCTGCCAGCGTTCTTTTGCCAGCGCTTGTATCTTGCAGAGGAAGCAAGGGGGCGGGTAGAATGGCCGAGGATTGATCTCTTCGCCTAACTCCCGATGTTGCTTCGGCCTTCGACTGGTCCACCCGTTCGTTTTATCGATCGTACCCGACGTCATTTTGTCGAGGGCACGGTCGAAGAAATGTTCAGGTGGACTCTTCCGCCCTGGTTCGGCGCTGACCTCGCCCCCAGCTCGGTCCTTGGCGATGTACGCCTCGAGACGATCGGCGAGATCCTTTATGTCGCTGGAGTCGTCGCATTCGACGGAGACCGCCTCCGATTTCCGTATTCTCCGCTTTTTTTTGACCTCCGTAGAGATCTTCACTTTTCCGTGATCTCCTTTGTCCTGGAACGATTCGATCTCTTACACGATTTCTTCGCTTGGAACGCAAACCATATGGGGAGTAGTATTTCGCGACTTTCAAAAGCTCGGGAAACTCGAGACCTTCCTTAATCATGCAACTGACCTCCTCCCCCAGTTTCGCCGTTTTCTCAGCTGCGACAGGTGCTGCCTGAAAGTCATTCGATTGTATTCCAGAGTTTCCTTCGAAGATGGAGTCGCCGGGAGCTGCCATCGATAGGAGTGGATATTCTTCTCAAGCGTTTCATTGACAGGCTCACTTTATCCGGACTTCCATCGTCTCGACGGCTTTCCTGAAGTTTCCGTGATGGAATTACTAGAGGCTATTTTCGATCGACTGCGCTTCCACGACGCTCTCCGAATTCAGAAATGGAAACAACGATTTGCCGAATTAGCGCCATAGAAATCATTCTTCATTCCAGCACAATAAACTAACCGACTTTTGGCGCTCCACGCTTCCACCTCCGACAGGGGCGCGGAAATCCTGTAAAATTGAGAAACGAATAGAACGAAGCTTTCTCGTCGTTTCGAGATCAACGAGAACTGTAGTGAGACGAGGCGAACACCATGAGCTTCCAGTTGAAGCTCGAAACGGACACCGGCGAAAAGCGAGTTTCGCGTCACTCGAAAGCCATCGATATCTGTTCTTTCTCTATCATTCTGATCATCCCTCCCTATGGGTTCGATACCGGTAGCGGGGTCAGGGTAGGGAGCAGACGGGGATAAAGGTCGATAATCCCATACGTCGGCTTCCCTGCCAAAATGGATACTGACCGTTCTGTTGGCTGCAGCCATGTATGCCAGCTCTCGGAGCGGAAGTCAGAGAAACGAAGCGTCTCGATTGACGTAAACAGAAGTATCTTTGGAATCCATTTTCAGAAGCATAGGAAGAACTATTCGTGTAGAATGACAAAAAAACTGTATTCAATGGCAATCTGAATAGCTGCGATAGCAGACGACTTCAACCACAATCGTGATTTTGATGATCACTGCTTCAGTTGCGAAGCACCCAAATTTCCTTTCGCTGTGTTTTTCCTGGCGAGGAAGATTGACTGATCAAGGAGGAAGGCCCTATGTTGATCTCGTAAACCCAGCAATATCGTCCGTAGGACTCCCCTACTCATTTCCTGAAAATTTTCGGGAGACGAAACTGAGTTGACGTAGTGTATCTCCGGTTCCTCGGAACCTCCCGGATACGTTCTCGGGCTACATGCTTCGCTTTTGAATTCCATCGAATACCAGTCGGCAAGTAAAGATTGTCTTCAACTCTTCCGTTATCGTTCCCCTACCGTGAACATCCCAGAGCTACTCTCAAAGCCACTGATTCAAGCCTTGTTCTTGAGAGCAATCCCATAACAAGAGCGGATCATGATTCCCCGATTTCATTCCGCCTGGCTGTCATTCTGTGAAGCACGCTTGCAGGCCAGCAGGCTACACTAAGCCATAGCCTAGGGCGGCGAATTCTGCAGGGATGGCAGGTTTTTTAGGGTTGGCGGACCTTCCAGAAATTCCGCGATTTCCCACGTCTTGAAATACTATGAACGGATCGCGTCCTCATCGGCGAAGGGCGCGTTACCCTGGGTCTCATTTCTGGTCTGGCTCATAATCTGGTCGGACTATTGAGAGAAAGTACAAATAAAGCCGCCCCGCCCCCTCCTAGAAGAAGCCCGCTTAAGGTCCCCCTATTCGCTTGCCGACAAGTCTCTTGCAAGCGGGTCTGAATCTTCCGGACTGGGGATCATCACCCTAGGAACTCTACGAAGAACGGCGGCGGTCGAGGTCATCTCCTTTCTCCTGATCGCTAGAATCATCGTCGTAATGCCTCACCTAGGATCGTGGCGGAATCGCTCGATGATGAAACGGGATTCCTGTTGTTTAGAGGCACCAAAGATTCGCATCGACAAGAGCAACTTCAAGGCTGATCCGAGGTCGAACTTCATTCGGCTTCTAGGAATCGCAATCGGCAAGGATCATGAAGAAAAGAAACGCGGGGCCATCGATCATATCCTGGATTTGGTGAGGGGGGACTCGGTTTCAACCCTCGGTGATCAGGAGAAACTCGGGAAGCTCCTGGATGGTTCGCCCATCCAATTTGGTGTCCGAGCTAAGGACGTCTGTGCTACCGTCTACCTCGTGAA
Organism: Neoseiulus californicus; assembly: GCA_028455905.1. Taxonomy (NCBI): domain Eukaryota; kingdom Metazoa; phylum Arthropoda; class Arachnida; order Mesostigmata; family Phytoseiidae; genus Neoseiulus; species Neoseiulus californicus. The sequence continues at coordinate 5,317,667 of JAMQGS010000002.1, read as the reverse complement.
GAAGATGGCTGCCAAAAGTTACTCCGTCGCAGCAATAGGTAATAGCCCACGACAGCTCGCCGCATGATCATTGATTACATTCAACTCGCTACGCGATCTCTCACCACTGGTTATGGAGATAGCGATGGGAAGCAGAGTCTACAGCGCTATGCGATGGTCAGGGTTTGGGAATATGCTCTAATCACCGTACTCAATTTCAATTTTCAATTCTCCTTTATTTCCGAAGAAATAGTGACGGGTAATTTACATAACAGTAGTTTTCTGAGCTGGGGTCGTCCCGAATGCGACGCGCTGAGCGCCACGCGGAAGAGTGATCGACGACGTAGTATTTCGCAAGCTCGGTTGGAGGAACAATAACCTAGTTACGAGAGTTTGAGCGGTGATATGTACAATAGCGATTTAACTGGCTCTCATTGATGGGACGTCGGATGACCCGATCGTCTGTTTCCCGGTGGATTTCGGAGACGTCCGGCGGAGGCAAGGCTTCTCTATCAATATGACATCGATAACACTGCTCTACAGCAAAAATGCAACAGAGAAGGTGGGATCAGTTTCGGGGTATTTCGAGGTCGTAGATTCCGAATCTGGTCGCAGAAATTCTCTATCTGATCGTATAAGCGAGTTGCATCGATTTTTGTGATTTTCGGATTTTTTCATCGATAGAATTTTTTTTCTCAGCTCCACGACAAGCTAGATCCTTGAAATTCATATGGCAAGTAGACTAATAGGGGAACTATCCCCGCTGAAATTTTCGAGAAGTTTGGTGCACTGGTCTCCGAGATATAGGTCATCGAAGTTGAATTTCGACAGAAAAATGACGGGAGCCTGGCTCTTCTGCGGCTGATAGCAGAAGAACCATGAGCCACAGAGCCAATTCCCTTGCGTGATCTGTTGGTCCCGAAATTACAAACATTTTGAGACAAAGTTGAGCCCGATCGGACCAACCGTTCACTTTTTATCGGCGGAAAACCGAGGCCCATCGGCGAAAAACAGCCCGAAAAAGGAGCCGAAACGCTCCCTAAAACTCGGATCTATGGTGTTCCGAGCTTTAGAGCGCCACCCCGCGCGGCATTTCGGCTCCTTTTTCGGGCTGTTTTTCGCCGATGGGCTTCGGTTTTTTGCCGATAAAAAGTGAACGGCTTGTCGGATCGGGCTCAACTTTGTCTCAAAATGTTCGTAATATCGAGACCTACAAGCCACGGAAGGGAATCCGCTGTGTGGCTTATGGTTTTTCTGCTATCAGCCGCAGAAGAGCCAGGTTCCCGTCATTTTTCCGTCAAAATTCAACTTTGATGACCTATATCTCGGAGAGCAGTGCACCGAACTTCACGAAAATTTCAGCGGAGATAGTTCCCCTATTGGTCTACTTGCCATAAATATTTCAAGGATCTAGCTTGTCGTGGAGCTGAGGAAAAAAATTCAATCGATGAAAAAACCCGAAAATCACAAAAATCGATGCAACTCGCTTATACGATCAGATAGAGAATTTCTGCGACCAGATTCGGAATCTACGACCTCGAAATACCCCGAAACTGATCTCACCTTCTTTGTTGCATCAATTTTTTTTCATTTTGTCGGGCTGTGTAAGCTACTCGACGGTAAAAACGATTCATCACAGTTTGGATGAGCCGGATGTCCTTGGAATACGTGGGCCTCCAGATTTCACTACAGTAAATGAGGTGGGGGGCGACTAGAGATCTGAACAAGTTTACATAAAAAGCTGGTTTGGCTACTATGAATGAGCGGAGGATAAGGTTGCAGATTCGTCCGCATTGCAGGGCTATCTCAGAGGCGTGCGAACGGTACTTGAGGTCAGCGTCGAAACTTGCTCCGAGGTCCTTGAATGATGAAACGTTCATTATGCGGGTGGACCCGAGTGTGTAGTAGGCTGGTGGTCCGGAGGTGCTGATAACCGCACATTTGTGTTCGACAATTTGGAGATTTTCCTCTCGGGCCCACGTGGAGATTTTATTGATCGTAATTTGCAGCACTGTGCAATCGTCTGGCGTATCAATTTCGGCAAATATCTTGAGATCGTCCGCGAATAGCCTGTAGTGGGTGCGGCTATCAGACAGGACCAGTGATAAGTCCTGCACGTAGATTGAAAATAGATACGGCGAGATTCGTGATCCTTGTACTACGCCTGAGGAGCTTGAACCGGGTGTTGATAGGGCATTTTGTACCGCAACCCGAAAGGATCTGTTTGAGAGGTACGCTTTGAGCCATGATGTCATACGGCATCCAAAACCCAGAGCGGACATTTTGGTTAGTAGGAGGCCAAAATCCATCTTATCGAATCCGCGAGAAAAGTCGAAGTAGACACAGTGAAGAGGTATGTCTTTGTTTTTGGTGAAAGACCAGTACTGCGAAACTTCTAGCAGTTGAGTTGCAGTTGACCGCTTTCAAGCAAAGCCTGGTGCGGGTCTGCGAGGTTCTACTTGTCTATGTGCTGAAGGAGATGGTCAGCAATTAGGCTTTCCATAATCAGACAAGGGACGGAGATCTGGCCTACTGGCCGATAGATCAAGATGGTGTGTCTCGGTGCTACTATATGATGTTTTTCCGCTGAACCACTCAGCGGGCGGGGATGGGAACTGGGCCTTGTGGCTATTACTTCCACCTTGATCCCCGACTTTACCTAACCCTGACTCGGGTAGGCTGCCTTGCGGCCACGAGGGGTGCCATCGGGCCCCTATGGGCCCTGGGGCTGATGAGGACGGAGGTCTCTGTATCACAACAGAGTCGGCCCGGCTCAGATTCGAACCTGCGAGCTCCCAGTCGACGTAGCATCCTGGTCGCCTAGACCCCTCGTCTACGCCGGCGCCGCCGGTTCATCACCGTTCTGGAACTGCGAGAAGCTTACATACCTCGTCTCATTCTACCGCTGGTGGGGAATAGTTGCTTGAGAAACTCTTTGGTTCAGTTGAATCCCAGTGCTCGATCATATCGCAAAACACCTTATTTTCGGCAACGACTGGAGAAAAGCCTGAACTGACTCTCGGCGCGATGCAGGAATTTGAGACGATCTGAATTTCTTCTACAATCACGAATATTCACAGAACCTCCGTCGCGGCCCCCCGTCTCCTCTGATTTGCGCCCCTGACCTCTCCGGGACACGATTCATTTTTCGAGACGAATCAAATTTCTTTGCCTCGGATATCGGCTCCAACTTACCTCTTCGCCCCTGAACTTTGCGCCCCCGTGAATGTTGCGTGTTGGAAATATGTTAAATTTTTCATTGCGCCCTGCCAGTCTTGCGCCCGGGGCAAGTGCTCCCTTTGCCCCCCCCCCCCCGAGGTACGCCACTGCGTAGAGATGATGAAGGACTGAGAAGTATCACACAAACTGACTCCCCCAAAGTGAAAAGAGTTATCGCTGAGCCCTAGCCCTCATGGAAGCATCCGGAGATGATTTCACTGCTTGCTGAAAATAGGAGGGAACTCAGTCGAAGAGGGCCGGGAACGCCGGACATCTCGTTCCAGATGACGACCCGAGTTGTGCCACTCAAGTTTCTCCCACCGATTGGCATAGATGAGCGGGAGATGTGTCACGAGAAGAGGTTCATGCTTTCATTGTGACAGAGCTGCAAGTCGAACCTCTCAAGCTTAAACTCAAACGGAGGACGATCGCCAGAAATTTGCGAAGAGAGTATCGCGAGTATTTTCCGTATTGCCACTCCGTGCTCCACCCCAGTTGCGCTACCCCAGTACTGCTACCCCAGTAGCGATCCCGTAGAGCTCTATCTGTTCTTCGGTACGTATGAGGTTATCGATAACCGACGCTAACCGAAATGGAGTTTCCTTCATTAAAAAATTAAATTTTGTCCCAAGCAACAAGACAAATTGGGGACAGATTTTATAAAAGCATTTATGAGACTCCTGGAGGAATCTTCCCCCCGGCAGCGTTTTAGAGCTCCCAGTCACGGAATGCGACATGACCGAGGAAGTCCCGGCGTCACAGGAAACTCGATTGTGTCTTTTGGGAGTTTTCCACGTCGAGCCAGTCGATCGTTCCGATAGAGTCAATGAAACTGTTCCTCCCTCTGGAAGTTCTTCCGAGGGAGAGCGCGGGCGGCTAGTTCGCGTTGATTGAACGGGTTGATGAGGAAATCATGAAATGGCCGCGCTAGGTGCCGCTCGGGGCGGTCCTCACATTTTTGTCGCCCTTTGATCTTGATCCTGAGGTTGTTTGACAATATGCGGGAGGAAACACTCGCAAGCATAGAACCTTGAATCACTCATAAAATCTGAAACCAACTATGATGATTCGACGGACTCTTATGATGATCGGGAATCTCGCTCAGGGTGACTCGGGAGTAAAATCGTTGCCAGAAAGGCTTTCTCAGCCAGAGAGGGCATCTCATCCAGAGGGGAATCTTCCAATTCCCGGAAACATTATTTACATGGTTGCGAGATCCGTGATGCAACTCGAACGAAAATAGTTTCATGTATTGCCGGAGAGTCCCATAGTAGTTGTATGCAAATTTCTGCTCTCGTCTTCCAATTCTGTATACTTATCGTGCCCCGACTCCAATAAATTACCGCTGACAACAAGTTGGACGGGGAAGAAAAACAAAAGTGATACGAATGCACGAGTGCTTGACACGAGCGAAGCGCTAGAATCGACATCCGATGTCGTTGACTCTCCGTTCGACCAAATGACAATTCTATAGACAAAAGTGCCAGACAATTCTGTTCACATTGTCTGCTGTGAGCTCTGGTACTCTCATCTTTATCCTCGACGTTCTGTATCGATCTTCTCTCGTCCAGTGGAATTATCGGAGCGCCGCTCGGGTTTGCCCGACTCTCCCACGGTGTTAACACTTCATCGTGTACGATGTGGGTGCTTGACTGGGGTTCTAGCGCATAGTCGACGTACCGCTTTTCGTGTTTTCGCTTCCGATAACGGCAGATAAAGATTGAACACTCGAAAGCTCACAATCGGGTGTGAACAGAGCATTTTCTTGGTGTTCCATCGCCGCTACCGCCGCGTCGTGTACAAGCGACACCCACTTGAAACATCATGTTATCGAGCGGCTTATCACTGGAGCGAATTGTCTGTTCGATGTTTTCATCTCGCCGTTCGGACAGTTTGACACGCAGAAAGTGATACTTCACCCTGGGCACGATCACTGGGAGACAATGTCAAGCACTCGTCGATAAATACCTGTACTCAAGCATCCGCTAAGTAAGTGTAGAACGTAGAAGAAGATGAAGTTCGCACGCTCTGAGGCGACGAGAAGCATAACTCACGCGCTCGGAGCGACCCCTGAGCGCTCGTGGCCGACGGTGCGGAAATCCGTCGTCGGAAGGCAACGCGTCCTCGATTTCCAGAGTAACAGAGGCCTTCATTGCCTCAGATGTTTCATCTGCGCTTGCTGCGATCCTGTTATCAATCGTATCGTATCCGAAAACAGGACCCCGCAGATATGATGGGATCGCAGGTTTTGGCTTGGACATAATCACGCCATATTCATCATGCTCATATCTCTTCATTCCGTTATGATAATACTGATGAAAAAGTGCCCATATTTTTGTTCGCAATCATTCTCACTCTTTTTCTCCACGAACATTTTTGCCCTATTTGAGGGAGGGGGGGGGGCAACCGAAGATGATTATAAGCTTTAACAGGGAGCTCTATGGGCCAAACGAAAATTTTGGGGGGGACCGGCCCCTGGCCATCTCTGAATACGCCACTGGAGACTAGACAATGGTCCGCTGGAACTAGGTTCCAGAGAGATTGATGAGTTCCTGCGTTTGTTTCGGACTTGACAGAAAACTTTGAAACTCTGTATCTGATCGTACGATGATAACAAGCGGACTATCACACGATACGTCACGATCGAAAAGGAGCGAGATTCGAGTGTTTTCTCGCTTTGCCTTCGTCCAACGTTTTCCGCTCCACCGGATTCCAGGGAGAACGGCTGAAAACGGGCCGTACCCGACCCCTCGAAACACTGCCCCGAATGCCTCGAGACTTTTGGCGACGTCTGTCGTTGGACGCAAAGTTGAACCGTCAGAATAAGAGAACCTCCAGATGGATTGATAAAGGAATGGATACTCCGATACACACATGGACAGACATCGATTGAAAGAGACATTCCTGCATCCCTTGTCGTGTTGTCCGATGGAATGTCACTACTTAACGCTTATCGTTGATGAAGCCATAGAGCACCCTGGGTGTATTTAGACCTGATAAGAGCGGGGCTCGTTCTTCGTTCGATGGATCGACAGCTCTTGTCCCTTTATCGCGCTCCCTTGCTTCTTTGAATTTGAAAAGAAAACTTGATACTTCTTCCGTCACCGCACTCTCTCGAAATTGGGGCCAGGCGCGGCCGACGGCCAATATTTTCGCCAAAGATTCGAATTTGATTCTCGATCAGATCGCGGAAAAATAGAAATCGGCGTCCTGTAGTCAACTTCCCTCATCCCGGAAAGATTTTCCCCGGAATAGGTTTCAACACGATCAGCTGTACACCCATTGGCACTATTCGTCTGATTAGTCTCCCCTCCGAAATTCCAGCCGACGTTTCCTCCTTGTTGAGCAGCTCTTCATTTCTGTTTCCGATGATGGTGCGGGAAAATTCGATACCCGCATCGTTCCTAGTCGGCCAATACGATCGTCGATGGGGAACGATCGTTTCGATAAGTTCTTCTGCTTGAACAATGAATGATGAACATTTCCTGGCCGGCCTGCTTTCTTGCGTCTTTAGGTGATCTGTTTTAATCGCATGCTCGCGATAATCGGTCGGAACGCATTGTCGAATGTTGACAAGGTCCGCATGAATCGATCGAGCCTTCCACGTTAATCGGCCGAACCCTTCAGAAATCGTTTCTGTCGCGCAGACGCATTTCGATGCTTTCCTAACGGTCCGTGGTCGAGCTGGGTTTCCCGGTTCGCACAAGATTCGCGGTGCTCAGGCCGAACTACCGACCGGAAGTTCTACTTCGAAACAGGCGCGGGACTCTCAAAACCTTCGATCCAGGCCTCGAGGATCATAATCTGAGGTTCCGTGTTCAGGTTCGTGTTCAACTCACGGGGACAGTAAGACCGCGGCAAGGTATGTCCCTTTGGGAAGAAGGCCGACTCAAAAGACACATTTTATTGATTTCATTTAGGGGTTGTAATTACATCGCAGCGTCGTGTAACCGGAGCAGCGGTGGGTAACGAATCTTTGAAAACGGGTTTCAAGTACTAGCGAGGAAACAGGGTCATTGAAATGATTTTCTTTTCTCACTCCCGACGCGTGCCTGTCGTTTGTTCGCCGTGATTTACCGTTTTCCAGTTTCGGAACTTTCGAGCAAGTCAAACTCGTTGGTTTGAGTGAAGGTCAGCCGCCTTCGTTGCAGTGCCCTCAATCGGGTACGGGTATTAGAGCAGGCATTGAATCTCGGAGTCATCAGAGTCGTCTTCAGAAAACGGGGTGGATCCTCGTCGTTGCGGAGAGAATTCGCCGTATCGATCGGACACCGCGCGGACCTTTCTTTGCCGCTGTCGTAGACGTCGCGAAAGAAGTCGCTGCTGTCGAAGCTGCTGCCGCCGCCGCGACGGCCGGTCCTTAAATGTAACGACGGCTTGGAGAAGTGAGCCGGATTCTCGCTCCAAGTTTATCCGACTTTTTTTTCTTTCTCTTGGGTATTTAAGAACATCACAGTGGGGCCTCCGGCACTGAGACGGCCGCCCGATAGAGCAACCCTCCGAACGACAGACAGACGGTTGGACGGACCGACCGACCGACTGACGGACTAACCGTCTGATACCATAAGACACTCACTGAAGGACAACCACCTCGTCCAACGGCAGCGACGGCTACGGCGGCTTCAGCGCGGCGGTGGCAATAGGAGCAGCGGCAGCAGTAGCGAGCAAATTTCTCCGTTGGCTTCATGAAGCGAGCTCAAGCTCTCTTTTACACTCGTCGTTAATCGCCGCTGATGCAATTAAATATTGAGCTAACTTTACGGCATGTCGAAAGCAACCCGTGCGACGACAGCAACGGCAACAATGACAACGGTGAGCTCAAGAAAAGCAAGAGGATCATCAACAGCATCGAGGCAAGACAAACCACCCAGCGGAGGAAGCGAAGCGGTGCGCTCATGTCGAGGTTGAACCCGACACAGATGGAGTGGAGGAGTATTCCGGAAGTTTCCAACGGCAAGTTCCGGACTTTTTTGCCCTTTAATATGCATTCGAAGACGCAAGAAGATCCTACGGAGCCTTGGTCCTCCAGCGACGAAGTTTCACAATCGCACCCAGACAGCGTATCATTGTCGAAGAGGGAGCAGAGTTGCTTTGAAGTTCAGCTGCTTCACTACTGCCGACTCATGGTACTCGGTGACAGACCTGGCTGACTGGCTCACTGCTCGGCTAGGGTTTCAGGGACAAACATCTGCGCGAGACGTGTGTCGAGAGCCGTCCAGGCTGCAGTCATAGTGGTCGCTGGCGTGGCTGATGTCGTAGCTCAGACTTACGCCAATCTCGAGACCAAGCTGTACAGTATGCTAATCACTCGGGCCGGGTGTTTTTCTTTCAGTGAACGATTCTGGTGCGTTATGGAAAAGGTGGTCCCACTTTAACTCCCGTTTAGCTCTTGTTTCGCCCTCGTTCCCCGCCATGCTTCCTACTCACGTTCGTGTCGTGGCGGCAAATGTCACCCCACAAAGTGCTGTGTCATATCTAGACCCCCTTGTCCCCGGACCAGCTGTCCCACTGGTGGATTTCATGACACGACCACATTCGCTCTGAAAGAGAACCATGAGCTCCAACAGCATTACCCCATTGGGAGATGATTACATGAACAAGGATTTTTCCCTGCCGGATTCCCGTCCGGTCTCCCAGAAATCTCAAAACATGCCGAAATGTGTTGAGCTCGAGCCGGGAGTCGCCGGTGTTGACCACCCGGAAATCAGGCCGAGCTCACAGTTCATTTTCCACCGTTTTCGGAGGGATGGAAGATGCCGTTCTGGTACGCGAAAGGCAGAAACGATTCTTTCAACGAGTATGGAGTATAAAAAATAAAATGAACTTCTTAAAGTGTGTGGTCCAAATATAGCGGCGCGTACAATGGCCTACAGAACACATACATCACTAATTCTGTGTGATGCGAGTGACGCCCTCCTGACAACGTCGAAGCCATTGAAGCCAACAGCGAGAGGCACGGGCGTATCCGAACACACGCTTGCTTGCTCGCTGGTTGGTTGGTTGGCTTGCCTGCCTGCCCGCCGAAACACACTGCCATTCGACTCGACACAAAAGCCATGCAACATGCTGGTAAGCATCTTTTCGAGCACATTGTTACACATTGTTGACAAAATTTGCTTTACATCCTTGCTTGCCTCGTAGATATCCTTCATCTCCGCCCTCCGTCCGTACGTCTTCTTCTATTTCGCGTCATCACCGTCTACGTCGTCGTTTACGTAGTTGTCATGAGTTTTCTGTAGGGAACGGGCGTTTTCCATGACGTGGGATGCGATGAGCGCGAGGAGGCGCCGTAATAACGTGTGACACCTGCTGCTGCTGTTGCCAGCAGCCACCTCTTCGATCAACAAACACTGCGTGCTGCCCACTGTGTGTCTCGTTTGATTTGCCCTGCCGATTCGCCCAACTCACCCGCTCGCCTAGCTAGCCATCGAAACAGACCCTGTGGGAAATGTAAAGATCCGAGCGAGGTTCTCAATGGCGTTCAGAACTTGATTCAGTTCAAGAGTCATCAGCGTTGTTGAGATCTCATCGTCATCACCACCGGCAACATCTTCAACTTCTTCAGCTTCACTATCATCAAGATCTTGGTCCTCATCATAGTCGTCAGACTGAAGAACAGAGAATGGAAGAGTCGAAGAAAGTTGGTGGTTGGCCGCGTTGGGAGCACTGAGGCGTCTACTCCGTCCCCCTTGTCGGCAAGTCTGGCCGGCACGAGGTAGTGGACGCGATTCATACCAATGCAGGTTCAATAGAAACAGTTGACCTGGAAGCACTAGACCCGATGAGCCTCGGCGAGAAACGAAAAGCTCTGCCAGAGGTTAGGCTCAAAACCGGAACAGGAATCTCGGCGCTTTCCGCTGTGAGCTCCAAACATGGTGAGCGAAGATTACCGGGAAGATTCAGCTGATAGCACTTTGTCCGAGTAAGTGCTGATTCAGAGCATGTTAGTTACTTCCGCAATGAGGAAGATAATGACTTTTCTCCTCGCAGTTTCTTGTGACTCAAATTCCCTTTCGAACATCTCCCCCATAACACCAACCAGAGATCCGAGAACATCTTTGAGCACAGCGAGGGAAGTCCAATCTATGTTTATATCAATCTCGGGGAATGACAAGATAGGAGGATAGAGGAAGTTCGACAGACCAAGCTCTCCTCGCAAGCTTTATATCATGGATAGTTTCTCCAGAATATCATCAGACTGCAGAGCGGTATCTTCGTCATGAAATCTTCATGGATACTAGCTCAAGTAATGGACTCCGGAGCTGATTGCGCAGACCACCCTGGCTACAAGTGAGAGTGAGAGTTTCCACCACGGCAATCTTCATGGACCCGAGGAGACTTCCAATCAGATTTGAGTTCGTCGCCTCGGGTGTGCAGGACCAAATTGCACGCGAAACATTCACCTTGTTCACATGCCTGCTCGTTGTTGATCCCAACGCGTAATATCCAGTCCTGCCACACGGGAGCTAGTTTCAGTGGAACTTACAGTTTCGAGACTATGTGTCCCCGCGGTATTCCTCCGTCATCTCTCGGTTCGCTCTCCCGTTGAGCTCTCCTCTTGAAATCGTACCATTTTCGAAGTTAACATTCAAGGGAATGGGGAAGCTCGTCAATTCCCCTAAAGAGCGATGATGGAAGCAGAATGAAGACGTTGTAGGTGCCGGGAACGGGAGAGGAGCGAGAAGAACAAGCCGAAAATCTTTCAAGTTGTCGCTGCCACCCACTTAGCATGTTCAGTGTCGTCTGTCTGCCGCTTGGATCGACTGTCTGGCCGCGGACGCCGCCACCCGCTCGGTCGATGCCGCTATAAAGCTGTTTCGTTCGTCTCGTTGTTGTTGTTGTTGTTGTTCGACGTTTTCTGTCGAAGTTTATGAAGCAAGTCAACAAGCGGTGGCAGAAAACCGGGTAGAAAAAGAATCAGAAGAAGATGCACAAGCAGAAATGGCCGTGGCATCCACTCGCATGGACTCGGAACACAGCAGCATACGCACACGCACGCTAGACTAGAGTTAAGAGGAGAAGACGAGGAGCAGCTTGTCAAAGACAGAAGGCCAAATAATTCTTCAGTTCGCTTCCATCTTCAGTCTTCGCTGCCGCTCCAACGTCGTGTCGTTTCACGAGCGGATTTACATTTTACGCACGACGCGGTTCATCTTCGGTTCATTCTGTGTTTGCCTCTCGGCATGGGTAGAGGTAACTCACGTGATGTCATCGGATTAGAATTTCCCTCCAGGCTGCATTGCCGAATGGGGAGAAATGCACGCAAGTCTCATGAGGACGATTCCGTCGATATGAAAGTGCGCAGAAGCGATGTTGTAGTGTCGCCATTGAGCTTTTCTAGGTCGGAGGGGTGCTTTTCGAGTCGCGAAAATTTCAGTGAGCATGACGATCGTGGTCTGACATTTGGGTCCATCCGAATGCTCTCCGGTTTGCTGGAATTGGCGACCACAGTCCCTAGTTCCCGGACATCCCAAAATCTCGGCCTCCAAACCGTGTCAGAGAGGGGGACTTGGGTCGGGGAATCAGGATCCTGACCCAAATCAAATGAGCCTCCAGCGTTTGAGATGAATGATCGAAGCATAAGAGATTCCGCGCTCAGCAGGGTAAATCGTCGCGCATCGTATGCGGCTTAAACTCTCGACAATCGACCGCTCGTCCAATGGAACACACGACAGAATGGCCGGGCGTCGATCCGTGTGCGACTTGTTACTTGTTGTCCGATGTCTTCGACGGTGACCTCATCGACCTCAGTTGTTCGGTTCCACGAAAGCAGCGGTCTTGATCGAGTGTGTTACCGGGAGACAACGCCCACTCTGGAGGCCTTCTTCATTGGTTGCTTTGCAAGCAAGCAAGCGAGCATCTGTCTGGCGGTGACTGAAATTCCTCCAATAAACGGAATCCTGTTTCACATCATTACTACCCAACGACGGTAAATGGAAGAAAACGATATTGGCATTTAATTATAGTATTGAACAACCACACAGACAATATTTTTAGACATCATAGGACGTGTAATTGAATACGAACAACCGGTGGCTTCCTGATAATCGCTGCGACGCCCGGCATTGCAGCGAGAGTGCAGCGCGAGCAAAACCAGTGTTCGGCAGCTTTTCGGATGCGTTGACAGCGCGGTTTGGAGAACTGGAAGTCATCGAAGACGGATTTCGACGAGATCTCGGCAATCACTACATCTTGATGTCACAACTTCAAGTAACGGTACATTCGATTCTACTCCTGGATAGACGTAGCGTTTGAGAGTTTCTCTATGTTCCATTTCCATCTCTTCCCCTGGTGTATTCCTTGCGCTATCAACGGAAGAATAACGTCCAGTCTACGCCCGAAATGTCGGGAGTCGAAGAGCCGCGTTGGCAGCCGACGCTGCAGGAGCTGCTAAAGGTGGTACTGTGATTAACAATTGCGCTCTACGGAGCCGCGCGTCTACCGTCGAATGCACGGAAGACGCCGCTCCTTCAGCTCACGATCATGCAGGTGCTCGGGTCCCGCATCGAGCATAATTACGAGCGTTCGTATGAGCTTGAGCTTTGACAACTCTAATTGGGTCTGTCAAAATGGCGTCGACAGTACGACGACGACTACACCAACAACGACAACATTGACAACGTCCACGACGGCTAAGTTGGTCCAAAGAAACCGCGCGGCAAATACTGCTCCTCCCGTGACCCGGCTAGCCGTAGGTTCCCGCTCCAGTATCTTGAGGGGGTTTCTCGCCGGTACCATAAACGCGAACGAGCGTTCTTCGAGGAGTTTCGCCTACGGTTCAAGCTCCTGTGCATGCTTCTCGCCTGAAGAAACGCATTTGGGAGGGTTCCGAATTGGAACTAGAGTCCAAGAGTTCTTCCCTACCGAAATCCGTTCCGATGGCGGTATCTCGCCGAAATTCAACGTCGTGGCGTCTTCAATGATTTTCCATCAGGCGGTTGGTGCGCCTAAGAAGCACACAACCGACACCGTGTCATTAGTCCTGTCACGTACGTCGTGCTAATCGGTAGTGCCTGAAGAACGGATGAGGAAAAGCAGAGGAAGAAGAAAAGGAGCCGTCAGTAGATGATGAACAGGCGTTAACTGTAGTAGATGTCACGGAAGACACGGTACCCGCCATTCAGATCGACTGAATGACTAACTGGCTGACTGAGTGACTGACTGCTTGAGTAACAGGGTGACTCGGCGGGAAAGCAACGGACGAAGTAGCGAAGAAGATAAAAGAGGAGGAATTGAACGAAAGAACGAACGATTCTTAAGGAATGGATCGATGCCTCGATTGATCGCTTTGACTGTCGGAGGGTCGTTCGGTTCAAGTTGGACTGGTGCGTGCTGTGTCGCGTCGGGAGCTGCATGAGATCGAGGTGCCTCTCCAGCGAGACCTCGAGCATTTAATAAGCGGTGTTAACTTATGTTGTTTGGTATTCTGCCCTGCTGGGAAGGTTAGCTAACCATGATCCCGCGGGGCGGAAAGGTCGTCCGGCGAAACGGAGACAGACAACGTACCCCGCCCCTGGTGATCTGGACGCGATCTTCGACATCGGAGTTGCCGACGGTAACGTTCGTAATTGGCCGCACTGCGACTGCCTTGGCTTCCTCGAAAACTTTCCCTTGAGATGCCGACGACGCGCCGCGGGAGTCCCCGGAGGTCCCTTCCTGCATATTCGTTAAGTTCCCAGATTCGGAGACCGGTTGTGGAGGTAAGCTGGACTTCCCTCGGACGATTCAGGGGGAAATCGTGGCGAAAACGTATCTTTTTCTCTCTGACCAACGGATGGGCGCGGCGCGCAGGAGCGAACGTCAGTAACCTCAGTTGGCAATCGATCAGCACCTTGTGCATCTATTTGCGCTCATTACGGGAAGGTAATTCATGGACACCGATTGCCCGCAACTTCCAATTGGGCAACGTGATCAGTTTGCAGACACACTGCCAATGAGTCAATGATCTCTAATAACTTCTAATCAATCAATGCCATCCGCTTGTTCCGAGTCTTCAGGAGACACCGTAAAACAACGAGCATCTCAATCGACAAACCGGCATCACGCATCCGAAATAGACACCATCATGTTTTTGCATGACGCAAGGGTGATTCACGATCACATAAAATTACAGCTTTACGAGTGGAAAGCTCTAATGAAGCCATAAAATTGATATGTATTTCTGTTGGACGCACGTGATGTCAGACATGTTTGAAAACGACTTTCTGTTTTGGAGCCGGTGGCGGCGCGACGCGTCAAACCGTCCGACCTGAACTGTACGGGACAGTTGCATTGAAGCTTTCTTGGAATTTGTTGCTGTGTATGTTGGCTCGTTGTCGGTCGGTTCGTCCGCCCGTTCGTCTGAGTTGCTGCCTCTTCACATACAACGTCTACATCGCCGCGCCGCCGCGTTGTTCTTCGCTCTTCTTCGTAAACGGTGAAGTACTGGTGGTCAATCGAATCGAAACGGCGACGTCGACGAAACCAGAAGGCAGTTGGATGAAGTCGGCGAACGCGGGGGAACTGAGAGAAAAATGAGGTCTCGACGTCGGCAACAACAACAACAACAACGACGACGACGACGGTGTGGATCGATGCGGGTACCAAGCGCCAGCAACAGCAGCAAGTAAGCCGACCAAAGGGACGACGACGTCGTACATGAAGTCGACTGAAGTACCAAACGACGACCCAAGCGGACGTTCAGCCGGAGTCAGTTTCGTTTGTGTCGAGACGAATAGTCGCTCTCATTGGAACTCAGGGGCTGGCTGGCTGGCTCGCTCGGACCCACATAAACGGGAACCACCGAGGAAAGGAACCAGAAGAAAACACAAACTGAAAGAAGGAAGTTCCCTAGGGGAAAAGTCCCGTTATTTTGATGCCAACTTCCACCGCTCCCGGAAGAGTGCCTTAGTGCTCACGGATTTCCATCTTTCGAGCCCCACTTCCTCGTTCGAAGCCGAATCTGGTTCTCGAACCCTCTTTACCCAACTTTCGGTAAGGACCTCGATGAACCAGAAGGAGGAGTTTCTCCCGCGCTTCCTTTCTTGGACATAGCTTATGTACTCTCCTACATATATACCCTCATACCTACATTGAAGCACCTATTTCCGGATGGGAAACAGGGGCCGGCTTACACCGGGTTACACCGGAACTCCCTGGCTTCACGGATCCTTCGATTGGTTACACTTCTCGATGTAGAAATTGTTTGGGAGCCGGCGGGTGGAGCGATGAAGAGAATCAAGTTATGATTGCTCACTTCGGAGCAGGTTCTGATCGACACGTGACTGACTCATCGTCTGGTGGGTCTGTCTATTTGTCGGTCCGTCTCTCGGGGCGTCTATCGCCTTCGCCGCCCCGGTTGGTTGATCACGACGATCTACTGAAAGCATTCACTTCAGTTTCATCGTGTGCATGAGTCACGTGACCAAGTAGCAGTCGTCGCCGCCACCGAAAATTTGTCTAAAACATACATAGGTCAGCCGCGTCGAGCATTGATCCTCGTTTGTTTGTATCAAACGACCGTGCTCCTGGAAATCCGACGCCGAAAGGTCAAGAACGATGCTGGCAGACCCCGATCCCGTGGAATCGGAAAGCTGGGTGCGGCGTCGATTTCCGTTGCTTCGTTCCGAAGCTGAACTTAGCCGAAAGGGACCAGATGTGGCGGATTAGCTAGCTATACACATGAGGAGGGAAGTTGGTCTTGAATGAGCGGAGAACACAAGAGAGCTGTCGTGTCGCTGAGAGAAGATTCGGGCGTGTCTTTCCTCCCTCGTTTCTGTTTCTCTACGACGTAAGTAAGAGATACTCAGGTTTTTATCTGTGAAGAACAGTTGGGACTGTTGCTCGCCGTGTGTCTTGAACTGTCGTTATGTCTGAGCGTTCGTGTTTATCTGTGCTTGTACATTCAAAAGCGGAATCGTCTGCCGCGCAATTCATTGTTGTTTTCTTTGGTCTTTTATCAAATTTACGAGCCAATCCCTCGTTTCCAATTCCCGCTCGTCTCCCCCTCAATCCGTCCAAAAGACCGACGGCTTCAAGAGATCCTCCCTCTTCGAATCTTCAGCTCTAAGCTCGATGGGAAACTTTTGCGAAGCATGACCTACAAAACCGCTGATGCCCGTAGATTCGGATTCCGCTCCGGAACCGTAATGTACGTTCAAGTTCAAAGTCAACGGCCCCGAAGCCGACGTTCGAGGGGAGAATCTACATGAATAAAAAAAATCGAAAAAAAAAATAAAGAACTTTGCAATCCTTATCGACCCACTTCTTTGTTGGCTTCAGACGATGGGGTCATTTTGATAAAAATCAATTAAATGCGCTTCGCCGGATCTTTAGCGAGCGGAGACGCGACGTTTATGGCGGTCCGAGCGTGAGTGAAGAACGTTTCGATTGCAGCGCACCGTGGAGCGCTCTCTCCCGCTCTGCTCTTCTTTTTCCTTCCCTTCTAGCCTGTTATCGGGTCTTTGTAAATCACATACGAGCGTGTCATGCCGTAAATGCTACCTACCGCTTGGTATCATCAGCGAACCCATCGTGGACCCTTTACCAGTGCGGCCCAGAGCAGGAGGGCATGGACGAACTTGTGGTCCGCGAACACATCTGCCAGGGTCGAGGAGGGCTTGATAGCTCCATGAATGTTCCATGCAACCCGACCTGCTCCTTACCGTGGGATATCTCTGTGTTCGGCTCGGGTTGGCTTGCTCAAATCTCCACGATCTAACGTAAGCCCCTCTCAGCGCTGGAGAGGTGTTAAATGGCGAATCGCCAAATTTGGAGGTGCTTGCTGCCTTCTCCGGCTTTCCCGTTCTGGCTTGGCGGAGGATTTTTGTTTTCAATTAAAGTTTCTCCACGCGGCGCCGCGCCACACCACGCCACGCTTCCGTTAGATCTCGATCGATTATTCGACGAACTCGCCAAGATTGAAGAAGTATCCATCGTATCCTTGTCGAACGAGTGCTCTGCGCGTTCGACGAGGCTTCATTTTCGCTGCGTTCAGTCGAGGCTCGAGGCTCGTCAGCGACGGACGGTGTTCACAGCAGCTGACTAACGGAAACACCGGACGAGAAAGCCAGCGAATGACTGACCGGAGGACCGAATGGACGACGTATTTACGTCAAAGTTCGGGAGCTACCTGAAGAGGACGCGGCGTAACCCGTTTCTCATTTGTCGTACGGCCGGCGATAATTGCTTTCCTAAGAGCTTTATATGATCCCGGAGAAACCAATTGAATTTCTCGATTATCTTCAAAACCCGATCGGAATGCCTCTTCCCGTTGCTGTTGAGTCGCCTGCATGACGTGCGACTTTCTTAACCGATTCTAGCGACGGCTTGAGGAACAGACAAGGAAGATGAGAAAAGCATGGCACCTCAATCGAGAATTCAAAAGCCGTAATGGAAAGTGAGACAAAATTCAACTGACTTCGGAAGTTTGTCGCTTCTCGCTTCGTAGGTATCTCAAGTTGAGATCTCAATTGTTCCTTGCACTTTTCGTTGAAGACCCACCTCGGTGAGCGGAGAACACGTTGTGAGCGACCGAGGGAAGAATCATTGAAGGGGAGCGCAATAAATACTGATAATAGTCGAATGAACAGCTTGGAAATAAGTTGAAAATGAGCATGGACACAAGCATACAGTCACACGGGGAGAAGCACGCGCTACAATTACACCATAAATTACGGGGGAAAACAAAACTTCGAACGAATGTGCCATTGTCCACAGAAAATTACGTCTGTTTGAAGATCGTATCTCTCCTCGAGCGTTCCGCACGCGGGACACTGGAGTCGCATTCGCTGGAGTCGTGGAACTTTCCGGGGAAGAAAGCGTCCCCGAGAAACCTATACTATGATTGCGCTGCCCGGAAGTTTCTTCTCTGAAGTTCTAGGCCGCGACCCGAAGGTTTTCTGTGGGTTATTCACACGAGTCGACCAAATTCCTCTATCCCCCTTACTTCTTCTCTTCAGAGATTATCCAACCCCTTCTTTTTTTTTTCTTGATTGGGTGGAATTGGAGTAAAAGTGACGAAGACGCTCTTGACCGGCGCTCTACGAGGTGTTGGGTTTGCGTTCGAGGGGAGAGGAACGCGTTCCGCTGTTGAGAATTTTGAATTTCTGTCGCCGTGGGGGTCCCGTGTGATCCCTCAACGTCAACGTAGATTAAGCACAAAACGACTCTTGCTCGAGCAGGGGCAGGATACGAAGCGAGCCCAGTTTGGTGCCAGCCATTTTGATTAGCATTTTGAACATTCTGGTGCTGGCAGAGCTCTCTTTTTCTTCTGTTGTCCTCTTTGCTATGCATCGACAGGATCAAGAGAATACGATAATCATGATGCCAAAGGCGCTCGCCCGCTGTCAAGAAATGACGAATTCAAGCAGAGGATTCCATCGTTTGAGTGACCGATGGCTCCTGTGTCGGACGGACATCACGTGCGCGCCACGTGAGCCTTCGGAATCCTTCCTCCGTCCGGACGTCTCTCGAGAGTGGATTCAAGGACATTGATAGCGTTTCCAAGAGGTTTGGCCGGAATTTCTGGGAAGACCTCTCGATTTCCTCGAACTTTAGAATATACGACTAGATGAGAAACAGAAACTCTGAATTCTGCTGGATCTCACATCACAGTCACCGCATTTGACCATGGAGCTTCTCGTTCGGAATCTTCGATTGGTAGGAGAAGGTCACAAGTCGCCGTACAGTGGGGAGGGAGGAGTAGCAACCTCGTTTCTAGAGGAGTTCCAGCATTCCCCCGAGTACATTTTTTCCGCCGATCTCGTGCCAGCAATGAGAAATGTTCGTTGAGTTGTCTTCAGCACTGCCTGAGATGTCGGCGAATCTGAATGAAAGTTATAATTCCGGAAACAATCGAAATTCCCTGCGCCAATTCCAATCATCGGGTAACTTGTGTGGTCAAAATAGACTCGCGCGAGTCAGTGATGCAGTGAAACGAGAATAAACTGATTGTGAGTGAGTGAACACGCTCCATGGGCGGACAGCGGACACGATCGCCTGCTGAAACGGGGAATGCGTGAAGAGACAACTTCGCGAGTCGACCCTCCCTGACAATGACAACAAGCCAGTTGTTACCCAGGCCAGTGTAGCAGAACGTCGCGTCGACAGTACCGAGCGAACGGGCTCTTGGTGAGAATTCCGCTTCGTCCAGAAGCTCAGCTGGCTGGGTCCACACAGGTTTCGGTTTTCTGGCAGCGCATAGAGATCGTTACCGAAGCAAAGGATAATCCCATGGATCTTTCAAAATCATGCGCGGCCTGTATATGCTTTTCAGAAAAGTGACGTAAAGACGACAATATCCGCCGTGGCCACGGCTAAACTTCCCCGGTTTGTGCCGGGCTGTCTTCGCCGGTCATCTCAGGATCCTCTGCGAAATCCCCTTCGCTAGCTTCTTCGGGCCCGTTGGTTACTTTGGATCTTATCCCCGCCCGGTTCAGTGTCGGCTTTCATCGGCGACCTCATAACAACAATCCTTACCGAGAGATGGAGGATCTTCTACTGTTGGTCAATAATGTTCTTTTCGACTGTAAGACTCCTCTACCCAAACAGATGCTCACGAACAAAGCTTCGTAACAAAAGGAAGCTCCTCGACCATTCGACCGGTGCGCAGGATACCTACGGTGCGGTGCAATGCTTCGCGCGGGGTAGGCGGATGAACGCTCAAGAAACGAGGAGAGAAGACATGCCGCGCGGGACGGGAATTAAAAGCCGAACGAACGCGAAGACGATGAGGAGATAGATGATCTCACTAGGAAGCCGAAACATACGACTCGAATCGACTTCGCGGATTCGTCGACTTTCTCCCCGTGAACTGCTTGACTGACTGACTGCCTGCCTGCCTGACTGGTCGTTGCCGGGCTTCCTCCCTTCCTCGCAGATTGTTGCTCGCCCTGTCCGCTGGCTGGCTGGCTGACAGTCGGGCGGATGACAAATCGATATCTTCACAGCGCCAGAAGCGTCGTACCGGCTCGAAGTCATCCACAATCACTTGAAACAACGTTTTTTCTTCTTTCCGTTTGCTTCTCCCTCCGTTTTATTCTCTCTTTTCTTCTGTGTTCAACTGCCGCCCGTCGAGGGTGTAACATTCGCACGTAGAACATCGCCCGAAATCGACTGCAAGTCACAGTCGCGTCACACGCTTTGCTCGCAACGTACGCGCCGCTTGCCGCTCATGGCAGATCGTCTGATAGATTTCCGATCACAACATGAACGGACCCTCCACAGCACGTTCGGAGCTGAACTTCAGAGGGACACTTCCAGAATTTTACCGCGGAGCCGAATGATCTTTCTAAAGTGAAATCTTTCAAAATCTTCCAAAATTCCCGAAAAGGGATTTCATCCTGGAAACGCATTGTGAAGTGTCCTAGTTGGTCAGATTCGAGGTTTTCTCATTGAAAGTCAGAGTCGGGAGGAGGAATTCAGGGCCTTTTCGCGATTCGACGCCGAGACGCTCTATTTCTGGTGAGACTCGAGAAATATCTCCAAAGGATGCAAGTCTCGGGCGTATCTGGACCGGCAGCTGTGACCGTTTCAGAACCAAGATTCGGAAACCGGAATGAGCCTCCACGTAATCAATGACGGGGCCAAAAACAACGGCTCGGCCATTCCATTCTCGACACTGTAGGAAACGGAATGAAATGACATTCGATTTGATGTATGATCAGCGCTGGATGCCTTGATAATAATAAATGGATACACAGACAGATTGTAAAAACGAGAGGGAAATACCGACAGGAGAGCTAGAGAGGAAAATACGGCTTCGGAGATCGAACTGATACTGAATGGAGACATTGAGCCCGCGAGACGTCAACCGAATCGACCGAGAAGACTAGCCGCTCCGAAACGTACCGTTGCTACGGTGCCCGATGTCCCTGTCGCTTTGAACGGTGGTCTCATTCTGCGACCGTTCTGCCGTTTTTCTCCACCTCTGATGTTTTTCTTCGCCCACGAGCTCCCAAATGTGTTCAAATCACGTGTTTCTCGTTCGACCATTGCCCAGGGCTGGTTATCTGGTGCAATGATTGTGGGGTGAAAGTGGGAAATAAAAATGAGACGCAACGCAAAGCTTTCGGCGAAGGGTTCCTCGATCGCGGTGCATCGAGGTAGCGTCATCGTCCGATGTGGATATTATCGCAGGTTCTGGATTTGACGTTCAAGTTCAGAGATAAGTTTTGATGCAGGCAAAACCTCTGTTTTCCGTCGGTGACGTTGACGTCGTCTCAAATTTGAGCGCAGCGAGCGACGAGCTGGTCGGGCGTCGCGTCCGCGAATGTCATTTTGTTTGAGGCTCAAACGAATGACCTCCCAGGTCGCATGGTGTCGTATCCGCTGATTTCTTGTGACTATCTCGTCTAAAGAGAAGCATTTTTCGTCGCCAGAAATACGTGTCTTCTCCATGTCCGGGGTGGTCCGAAAACTTACGCATGGACGGACGGACGCTCTAGCGGCTCGGATTCACTATGCAGAGCTATTTTTGAGCTTCAGACCAGCTACGTTAAATAAACATCGTAACATGGAGCGAAATGCGAAGAATGCGTCGCCGAGTCGTTCATTTTTTGTGTGATCCGTACCCGCGACGACGCGTTTTTTCCGTTCCGTCTTCTGTCCCGTCCTCCTTCTCGGGTTCTCGTTTAATTCCGTCCGCTGCTAGTCATCCTATGCGACGTGTATACTAGATTATAAACTTGAGAAACCGTTACGTCTAGAACAATGACGCGATTTTCGCATCATAGTCGGATGGGAGGTTCGCGAAGGTTCGAAATATCGCGAAAATAGGGCATGAATCGTTAGAAACGGCGCTTGATGAATATCAAAGAAGAGATCAGTGCCCAAACGGGTAACTATTCCGGAATGTTTCCATTTTTGGAAATCCGATACGAACTACATAACGATACAGACTACATTCTCAAATGACAGGGATGGAAATTCGCGAGACGAAGCGTTTCCGAAAGCAAACACAGAGCCCATGAACACACGATGCCGTATAGAAAAGAAAATTGGAAGAAAGTTCCCGCTCAATCAATGCTGAACTCGGAAGCGAATGTCCGATTCGAGCAAATGACATGCAGTAGTTGTCCGGCTCGCGAACAGGGTCGCGCTCGCCAGACGTCCGGCAGCAGACTGAATGACAGCAGACATCGTTCGGAGTGATTGCCGTGAAGGGAGGAGACGAG
Source organism: Neoseiulus californicus (assembly GCA_028455905.1). Lineage (NCBI taxonomy): Eukaryota > Metazoa > Arthropoda > Arachnida > Mesostigmata > Phytoseiidae > Neoseiulus > Neoseiulus californicus. Next base: position 5,295,315 of record JAMQGS010000002.1, on the reverse strand, counting down.
AAAGCAGTGAAAACTTCTGAGCGGGGCTGATTCGCTACAAATCGGCCGAAATTCAATCAAACTGAGTTTTTCGGTTGGCGACCGTTATTTGAAAAGTACACGGCCGTACGAAGAGCAACATGAGGTAGGGACAGTGTGTGCGATGTTTGTGACGAAACACATTAGTTCCACAAAGCTCAAGAGAGTCATTTGTGTTTGCTGATGCTGCGACTGGTGGCAACCAGTTTGCCTCCGGTGTGAAGGTAGGAGGGATTCAGACGAATGAACGAACGAACCAACAAACGAACAGAAAAACGAACAAACAAAGATCTCAATTCAATCTAGGGCCCCATCGCAGTTCATGCGTAGAGACGTACTGAACACCTTCACGATATCCCAAAACGGCGGCGGCGGCGGTGGTGGCGATGGCTACCAAAGACTGCTGCTACGCTCCAAGTCGAGCCGCGTCCGAACGTTCTTTTCACGGACCAAAACGTGTGCATGAATACAAGCCCCAGCATACGCCTCACCAGGGGTTACGTACGCTTTTCGCGCGTCACGGAGGTCTCACTCGAGTTTCCTTTGTGGCATTCGAAAGACATTCGGTACACCATTTTTTCTCCGGGATCATAGGATACAGCGCGTTCCGCCTAATTGGACCACATTTGGACCCCACGTTTCAGTCCAATGTACGGACATGACGAGCTGTGCATCACTATCAGCTCTCGAGCCTATTTCGACGATTTCCAAAAGTGTCGGAAATGATGGAATCAATCCGTTTCAGGGTTTCGGTTGTCATTCCTGAAATGTGCGATATACCGATCCTGCAAGAGCCTTTTCCCGACCGGCTCGTTGTTTCTATGAGTCTACTATCCATCTTTCTCTCACTTGTCCCATCCGACTTTTTAGGGTTCAGTGAAATAAATGAGAACGGCTTTTGAAGGGATAATAGTTTTTTGTGTTGTTAACTACTTGCTAATGATACTACAGGGTTATAAATGGGTTTTTTCACGCATACACCTTCGACCGGTGACGCCGACAGCGGAGCCGTGTCCGGAGGAAAAGCGAAAGAAAAAAAGGAGCATGTTATTAAAAAAAATTCAAACCACCCTGAGGTGCTGAGGTGATGTATGGCAACTTTAATATGTATCATAAACATAATGAAACGAGTTTCGGTCCTCGTGAGACACTGCACCGATTGGAACACAGAACGTTGTGTTTAAAGCGGACTTTTTCTCCCTACTGGATAATGGAACAGTGCGAAACACGGTGTTTGAGCGACCGAAAGAACGGAACATTTTGTCAGTGACAAGACGCACAACGAACGACTCGCAATGACAGCGGGAAAACTCTCCTCCTTGCTCGGCTGTGGAAGCCGAACGAAAACCAGCCGTGCCGTAGATAACAATTAACAATAACACAGAAATGATCGATCCCTGCGAAGAGGAACGGACAAGTAAAAACGGAAGAAGGGAAATAAGCGTCACCGCCAAGCCGCTACCACCGGCAGGAAATGAATGTAGCCGTGATTTTTTTTTCAACATTTTCGGCAGATGTTGGCAACTTTTGAGAGTAATGAATGTCTTTTCGCCCCGCCGCAGTGGAATCGATGTGACACCGAATGGATGTGAACGCTGATCGAAACGAACACCGATAAAGAACTTCCCTCACAGCTTTACTTGTGAGAATCCGGTGATTTTCCTTGGTTTATTTCCTTGATTCCAACATCTCGTGAGGCTCGCCCGAGGATTGCACAGAGATCAGACATCAGACTCATGCGAGATCGAGATTTCTTCCGATCGGAAATATCACGTCCCATCTCCCGAAAAATGCTTTCCGGAATGACCCGTCTTAGAAGTTCAGAGTCTATGCCGACTACAGCTGCCGGTCTATGATCCCGGATCGAGAAGTCTATGATTCCGAAAACGTTTGATGATCTATGGATACGCTAGACGCTAGACAGTGTCGAGGTGCATCATGGAAATCGGGTATGTTCACGAAGATCAAAGAAAAATCGCAACGTTGAATTCGAATAAGGCCGAAAATGATTCGCGGATCGTTTGCAAACGATAATCTCGCTTAATCCCGTTCCACCGGAACGCTGAACCGTCGCGGCGACATCTCAAAAAAGCCATATCTCTATCGCTCATTCGACGAACTTGGTTCCTTCTTCGGATAATGAGCGCGGTAGGATGTTATACTTCTAGCAGAGATAAATAAGATAGCTCAAATGAAACTATTTGGCATCGTTACCGCGGAAGACGGGGCCGGACAGAGTATCACTTTCGTCCACAAACATCGGACCGATTTTCGACCGATCCGCACAGCAAACTTCCAGAAACGAGCGTCCGAGAGATCGCAAGCTTTCGAAAACCTGTCTTTCATGGAGTCCCACTCCCTCCAAAGTCCAGGTATCGTTGACCGCTTGGGGCCATCGCGTATTGTGCAGACCTCGAGCTAACGTGTCACGTATCTTGCAAGGTTTGACCCCCCGAGAAAGTAAGCATTCTTTGCGGCCCAACCATTTCGAATATTTGAGAATTCGTTGTCAGCCTGAATGTCGTCTTTCTCATGTTTTCTCCTCTTGTTCTATTTCCCGGTCTGAAAACGATTCCTCTTATCGAGATCAGTTGAAGTTCTAGCGTGTGGTTCATGAACTGATTGGAGGGAAACGCTGGGGTTGATTAGGTCGGCGTCGTGGATCGAGCCAACCGCGACGGCGGATGACGGATCGTGAATAAAAGATAAGAAATTGTCTTCTGAGATTCCCTCCGCTTCTTTGAATTCGCTGTATGGTCCCGTCAAGGACCAAAAAGCTGTCGTCGGCAAAAATCGATCGCTGGAACCCAAATAATATTTCTATTTTTCTTGCTTCATCTCCCCTCGCTCTTTTCCATATCTTGGATGAGTAGTCGAAAGCTATGATGATTTTCGGCGAATCTTCCCGTTCTCAGAGAATTCCAAATTTTCCATCAATCAATTCCGATGGTTTGTCTGTCGATTCCGCGCGGTTCCATGGAAGCCAGATAAGAGTTTTTGACATATTTTGCTCCTCACCCAACGGAAAACCTATGTATGTCGTTCGATTGGAGAAAATCATAGGAAATAGACGTTTGTGATCCTCGGCATCGGAATAACGGCTATCGAATAACTATTTACTGAATCGGACGCATGTGTCGGAGATGAAGAAAATTATATAATCGATATCAACAGCGATTATTTCAGACGACAGCTCAACAACGAGGAGAAAAACCTCCGGAATCTGATCTTTTTATTCACGATAATCAGGCAGAAAACTGGAAACATTCATCAAAAGCCAAGCCCTTGAATGTTTTCTCCCGATGAACTGTAATTCGGCTTTATAATGTTTCAGGTAGCCCAAACAATCCAACGAATGATTTCGAACATGACCGGACTACCGTCATGGAAACATCGAGCGAATGTCGAGAGGGAAACCTTTGCAGATTCCTCTCTAGCCTCTAGTCGAGAAATTTCAAACGCGATATTTACGCATGTAGGGAGGAGATAATTCAATTGGATTGATCGAGAACATTCCAAGATTTTCGGGAGGAACATCAATGAAGTTCTCCGGCAATATCAAAAGCCGCTAAAAACTCTTGAACATTCGAAGGAATTAAGGTGGGAATGATCGGGAACTTGACAAGCTCAACGAAACGCATACACCAGGAACTACTTCTACTAGGAAGAGCTCTAGAACGACGTTCGGAGATTACGGTGTCGTCGACGAAACATACTCGTACTCCGATCGACGTTCGACTCCAGTCCGGAATTTCGCACACGCATCGGCCAGCACTACCAGCGATTTGCTAGAAATCTAATCAGAAGATGTGACAACATTCAAATTGATTGGGAGCGGTCAGATGAATGCTCGGTCGCTCGCTCGCTCGCTTGCTCAGAGGAGTCGGACTTTCAATCGATACACATACATATACTCGCCACTCTGGACGTGGTTCCGTTGATTTGCCCCGCCCGAGTTCAGAAACTCGACGAATATTCTGATAGGAAGGATGAAATCATCCGCGCCCAGGTACTCGCGAATTAGGTTGTGGACATTCAGTGAATCGAGAAAATTTCGTAAATTTTGGATCATGCGCTCTTCGTCGTCAGTTTCATCGTAGAATGAAAAATATGTCCATTGGCAATTTCGAGTAAAACGACCAAACGCCAGCAATGATGGTCAAACGCGGCAGATGAAGACATTGAGATGCGGCTGACGAAATTTCGCCAGCTTCGCAGCAAATGATTCCGCTTACGAAAACTCGAGTCGAAGATAAATCCGATTTTTCATAGGACGCATCTTTCTTTTTTTCATTCCATTGAGGTTAGATACTTTCTGCTGGGGATGATCGTCAAGCTAAATGCGGCTCGGTGGACACCACGGGGAGCTCTTCGAAGAAAGCTACGGACAAAGTGTTGAAGTATTGATTCCTCATTTCCAGAATCATCATCCGTTCCCTGATTCTCCGACGAAACCTCACGAGAGAACAAAGACACAAAAGTTATTCCTCGGAACGAACACGAAAACCGTATTGGGGGACCTTCCAGGATGTTTCCACGTCCTGTGTTTCATTGTCCAAGTTCCAAGTCTTCCTCGGTGAGAACAAAAAGAGAAGGAGAGACGAAAGTCACGGCAAGACATTCTGAAACAAAACTCTCCCGACTGTGATTACAGCAAGCACCTGAAAATAAGACATTTACCCTCGACCACTTTGCGGACAACACCGTTCCTCGTTCGCGGCATATTTCCATTTGCACCATTCCGTCGTTTGAACCAATTCAACAACTTTCTGCGCTCACGTCGTCGGTTGCGTTCTGCCGTTCACACTTTCTTGGCGAGAGTTGGCCGTTCTTGCTGTCAGAAATAATGAACCCGAAGAGCAGAAGTCGCGTTCGAAAGCACCACAAAAGGAAGGCCGCCTTCTGTGTTCTCTCTTAATGAAAAATATCTCTCATGTTCTTCCCCACCTCCTCCTCGAGTCTGCATTTCCCTTTTTCTGTTTCGATTCCATGATAAATTGACCCGCAGATTTGCTTTGGTGCTAGGAGACGATACCCACGCAGATTCCTTGTTTGACTTTTCCAACGCATCGCGTTCTCCCATCATTGGGAATGACTGAAACAAATTTCCGCATTCAGTTCACTACGCATTCCAAACTGACAGTGATTCCCTGCCAGAATGAGCCATGCAATCCTCATCAGCGATAGTTTCTTATCGATGTCACGTTGATTTTAGTGAAATTCTCGTTCTCGCCATTCTTCCTTCTTGATTTCTGATAGCTCCTCACCCCATCGGAATCACCAGTCCAGGAAAGTATCCCTGGCGACCACGTTCCTCCGCAGAGTCGTTTGTTTGAAGTTGGAGAGGTTTTCCGTGTGGTTGTCGCATCGTAATGGCTCAACCGTTTTGCATAAGCTTTCATGCCTCAACCGTGAAGCGTTTTCTCGTGTTCGTCCCCTTTCAGCGTCCCGAAAATCATCAGCTATTCACAGTATGGAATTTCATTTGAAGAGCGTTTCAAAAGTTCTTGGTAGGACTCTCTTCGGGGCAAGTTATGCTGCACTGTGGCGCCGCTCGCTTCATCCATCATGCTGTTAGCATGTGGAATACGTGGCGTGCACGCTTGATGAGTCCGAAATTCTACACAGTAAGTTTTTAAATCGTCGTAAGCGAGAATTTGACTGGGAGAAATTAGCGAAGTTTGATTCGCGATTTGCATAGCGGCGGTCCTCCTGGAAACGAATCGCTAGGGAATTTTCCTCAAGCGTTATGCCGACTGTTGACAAGTGGATCTTCTCGGGCGGCTTGTTCGGACTCCGCTCGCTCCGGTTTCTCGATTTTTCTCTCGGTTATATAATTGGCCGAACCATTAGTATGTCGAGCCAGTCGGCAGTCGGTCAAACAGCGTTCACGAAGTTGGCGAGTTCTTTTCTCTTCTCTCAGTCAGTGTGAACCACCACCACCACCACTGCACCAAGCCGAAAAACAGTCGAGCTCCCTTTCTGATGCAAATCTCATTATTAATGTTACGATGTGAAAATTGCCGCCACTAAGAGATTCAAATGAGTTCGTCGTTCGGGCTGGCGACATTCTCGCCAAGGAAGAAGACCCTTTCTGACTTCCCACCTCAAACTTCTCAAACCGTCGCACAGCGACGGACCTTTGCGAGAAGTTCCAGCTGCTTACAGAAACGGCGAAGCATAAAGCACAGTTTAGTCTGGAGCTAATTTTGAACGGAGCAAGAAATGTCCTTTTCGTGGTTCACAGCTTACCGACCAACAGATATTTGGGACACTGCAACGCGTCGAGCACGTACGCGTCGCGAAGCTTTAGCGAAACCAGAAAGGAAAAACTTTCTTCGCAGATTACTCCGAATTTGAAACACTATCTCGATGAACCGAATCCCTTCCGCTGGAAACGACATCCGGTCTATGTCACCGTTTTGGGGGCGATTTCAGCTGTTGGAGCTCGACATCGACCTAAATAGCCGCTAACTTGGCGGGGAAAAAGTCTCCTTGTTCTCCTCATCCTGTTTCTTCATCATTCTGTTTGCGACGACAGCGAAAAAGAGTTGAAGGCGGACGAGCACGCGAGGGTCCTTATGCTCGAGAGGATCACCAGTCCGAACGTTGGTTACAAACGCGTCCGAAAAAGAAACACTCGTCTCCGAAACGGTCTCCGGCTGTCATGAGACAGAGGCTTCCGAAAAATCATTGATTTGATATAACTCAAAAAGCCTCAAGCCTACGGATATCGGGACAATGCATGCACTCCGCCAGGTTCTGAGGGTGTGCCCCTTCTCTGTATCACGAAGTTTTCATCTCCTCGGTCTCTCGTTGCTTTTCACCGGGCCAGCTAGGAGCTCTGGGAATAGTCGAACTTGAAATGAGCACACTCTTTCGGCCGATGTTTTGTTATGTCGAATGTATTGTATATGCCCTCGGCCGCGAGACGCTCTTCCCGATCGACCGACTCACCGACCGACCGATCGGGCGAGCGAAGGTCCTAACGACTCTGGCCCACCGAAGCCGACCATGAAAGCTTGAAAACCCGCTCAAGCAGTCGGTCGGACAGCCGGCTATCTGCGATCTCGAACTGATTGGAAGATAAACACATCCTTAGCCTCTTGGACATTTTCTGCGTTGGCTGCTAATACTGCTTCGAGCCTTGGTTCTCTTGGTGCGACATTCGCAGCAACAACGGAGGAACTCCACTGAAGAGGGGTGCTGTATCGGATTTCAAACTGTATCTACCTGCCCGCCGGCCTTGCTCTCGTCCTTCTGCATGCACCTCTTATTCTCTCTCTGATTTCTGTGGGCACAGCTTCAAGCTCTCTCGATGCGGCGGCTGTTTTCTGACAGATTCCCCATCCGAGTCCATTCTTTCGGTATTGCTGATAGCCATATGAAATGACATGCGAGGAATTCAGTTTTTATGACTTTTTCTCTCGACGCAGAAGGCCTTCGAACACACCAGATCAGGGGATTGCACATTTGATTGGATTTTCACGACTGAACCTGGAACCCATACTACCTCGCACCTTTTCCGAACTGACAATGAGCTTTGCATTTAACGAGAACTCTTTGCTTCTGAAACGAAATCTCGAATTTTTTTTGGCGCCGAGGGCATTCCGCTGAATTGTCAGTCACTGCGCTGAGCTGGTGCATTGAACTCGATTTGTCGCCGGTCACCAAACTTATTCTTCCTTTGGTTTTCGTTCGGGCCGAAAGCCCCTACGTTTATGGACACATGGCTGTCAGATTAGGCGGCGCGCCGGACAGGACGTCAATTGAAACAAACTATTGTCGCCGTTTGTCGCTCCGTTCGGCCGTCCACAGATTGCTCATGTGAACATCTGTGAAAGACCGTTCAAGCCCCCTTCTTTTCAAAGGCCTATTCAATCCAGTCGTGTTTGCGTTTCGTTTAAACAGTTTTATGACTCTTTCTATTTTCTGTCTCGTACTCTCGCGCCCATGCTGTCCCTCTTATCCCACCGTCGATCTCCACGTTTCATGTTGAGCGGATCGGCGACAGCAGATCCAGCGGGAGAAATGAACGATAGGCTCCGTTTCTCGTTGCTCTCGGACGACATTTGCCATGTGAAGTTCACGACGAGGGAGATTCGTTGATGAGATAGTCAGCGCTTTAGTGAAATTTAACTGTAGTGTAGTGTAGTGTAGAGCAAACGAACAGGAAAACACAAGCTCTGCTCTTGTATCTCAACGCTTGTCGACATCAGCGATTTCGCACCAGACTTCATGAAAGTAGTCTTCTAAACAAATGTTTTATTCGTGTTCTCCGCTCCGAAGAAGAAGAAGCAGAAGCGCATACGTCTTCACCCGGACATCACGGGGAATTCCGGGCCAACCAAGAGACAATGAGTTATAGTTGGCTCGTGGGCTGGAAATTTAAACGAACGTGACGAGAACCCCAGAGAAGAGTCAAGGAGAGGTTTTGGCCTGCAATCATGCGCGTGCCGAGCTCTGAAAATTGTTTTATGGTCGCACCCTATTTTGAAAACCATCATGGAGGAATGAATGATTGAATCAGTCGAGGGAACGTGATACTCACGCTAGTTTGCTCGAATTTTCTACTATCTAGGCTACGGCGCCTTTCTCCAAGAAAGATGAATGCAACAATCTTTCCTACTCCCTCATGGTCTCAGCCGCTCGGTACTATGATCACCAAGTGCTGAAAGAAAACTATTTCCATCGGAAAACCTTCCTGAATCAATGGTTTCTTTGCTTGCAACGAGCGCTTTCGGTTGCTTGGTAGCCAATAAAGCTGATTGACGAGGATTCGAAATCGAACTCTGCGGAATCCGAGATTCGACAAGCTTGCAGTCTCATGAGAGGGGCAAAACTCGTACGTAAACGAATTCCAGAACAGTGGGAAGTCGCAACGTTGTCACAGGATCAGGCTATAGCAAAAGATTTCAATTTCATTCCCTTCGGGAAGTCGGGGTCTGAGTGAGATTACGTTAGCTCATTCGATTGATCAGGTGCGGGTTCGTCCAACCGCAATGCGGAATCCGTGACTCTCATCGTTGTTGCAAGAGGAGGAACAGGAAGCGCTTGCTGACGCGGAGGCGGACAGATTTGGAGTCCTCAATGACCCCTGTTGCCTTCGGTACACGGCGCCACATGTGTCGAAAGAAGCAGCGACGACGACGACGACGACGGCTGAGACAAGGGAAGAGAGAGACAGAAAGAAAGACCGACGCTAGATTGACCATGGACTCGGGTTGAAACGGGGTGATTGTGTGCATGGCCCAACGAGTGTGCATTCCTCAGCTTCTTAGCCGGGCGAGCAAGGAGAGGAGAATCTGAGCAGTTTCAAACACCGTGGGAAGACGAAGCGGCCTTCGCTGTTGTTACCGATGCTACCGCGGCCTCCGAATCTCAGGTGCAAGCTCGTTCTGCGAGGAACACCTCCATCCTTCGCCACGCCGCGACTGAAAATGATTCACGTGCTGCGTTCCATTCATCTCATTCAAACAACGTACCTCGGTCGGAATCTCCGTCAGACCCATTTTCCGGATTGGAGGATGGGGAAAAAACGGAATATCATCCTGAACGCATTCAATTGAAAGGATATCCTTGTCCGTGGCTGGGATCTGAGCGCCGGAGGCCAGAACTCGCTTCTCGAGGTCGATGGGCCCACCTGATTTTGGTTGTGAACTTCCGTTCGAGTAGAGTTTCGGGGGATTTTGTTGAGAATGCCTCAGATTCTTTCACGAGCTACGAGATCGGAGCGATAAAGGTCCGGGCAGGGACACCCAAACGACCGACCGACCGACCGACCGACCAGCCCATCGACCGACTACGTGATTATAGGGTGGCTGTACTGGACTTTCACAATGCTTGTGGGTTTTGATTTTGAACGAGTTTGGATTTTCCGAAGGTGATATGTTTGGAGCACAGAAGTGTGAACCGAAACCTCGGAAATATTCCCGTCCCGCCAATAGCCCGGATTCCTGCCCGGGCAATCCGAAACATCGGACCGCGTGCCCCATTAATCTAAAAGGGCCGGGCGTCGGTATCGTTTTATTGAGGCGGATTCGGTGTTGGAAGTTTGGTTTCTTATGCTCGTCGCCCGACCTGTTTTCGGAATACCTGTCTCCGAGCCAGCAGAAACGTCGGTTGGCTCGTCTGTTGGCCGTTCGTCAGTTCCCTAGGTTCTGCTCTCGATGGAAAGGTCAGCGTCTCTCGAAATCCACACATGTGCGGTGGGGGCCGCGAACATGTGGGTGCCAACGACGGAGAAGAACACGTGCTGCTTGTCTTTTCGGTCATTCGTTCGTTCGTTCGTTTGGAAAGAAATGGACGACCATAACGACGCCTGTGATGAGTCTCCGCAGGGGGGACAACAAGCATGGAAAATGGAGAAACGTGGAGAGCGATGGCAAAGGGAAGAACAACCGGCAGAAACAGTAGCCCCTCTCCTAGACCATGGTGCTGTCGTTCACCCAGTACTTGAACATCCACCTGAACTCGAGGTTTCCTGATTCTCGATACATCCTAACAGTATTCTGTTTGGACAGAAGAGCATGAAGTTCCGTGTTGTAGTACGGAACCCCGGCGAAAATTGTGATGGTCTGATGTTCTTCATGCTGCTCACTAGCTAACGGGCGAGCAGGCGGATGCGCCGACGCTAGAATAGACACCACACCTTCCCACAATATTTTATCTTCGCCGAGCAAACTCAGATCCTGGTCCATATCGCCTTAGTTGCTTTATTCTTTTCAGGCGATGCCAGTCTTCAAACTGGCCTACCCGCTCCATTTTTAAGTGGTCCCCTTCCTCAGAGCCTTGCGTCTAATTTACCTCAATCGTCCGGGGAGACACAGCGTAAGCATCGCGGATCACGCCTTCAAGAGCTTACGAAAGAACCGCGGAGAATCTTGACGCAGAAGTATTTTTTGTGATCCTCCGATGTTCAAGTGATGATTGATTCCAACTGAAATTCATTTCTGGAAGAGAAACCGTTGGGGACTCGAGCGGTCAGCTTGTATGGAAAGTTGGAATTGGTCGTTCCGAAACTCCTGAGTTCCGGAACCGCTACAAGGTATAAGAAGCTGATGAACTGAACGAAGAGGGAATCTAAGGACCCGACGCACCTCAGGTCTTAGGCTACCCAATCCTAGTGGTAGTCAAAAGCTAGAGGAGCCTGGTCCTGAACATTCGATAGTTGGCCCTGGAAATTGCGGGGTCCATGTGTTCTGATCGGGTGGTCAATGTACTTGGCAAGGTAACGCCGAAAACAAGCTATTCGGAAACGAGGAGTTCGTACGCGTGTGAGCGAGCAAACGAAAAAGTTGGATCACTGACTGACTACCTGGCTCACTGACTGACAGACGAACGGATGGCTCGCTGGCTGACTGACTGACTGGCTGGCTCTATTAGAACACGGAGAAGAAAGGCCCAACCCTACTGCCGTGGGGTGATGGCGGCCAATTTGTCTGATCACTCCGTCTCTTCAGCTCCGAAGTGAACTTTTTCTTCAGTCCTTCGTTTCGCGACTACGTTCGAAAAGACGACGACGACGAAGGGCATGACGGCGACGTCTTCGTCGCGCTCGTCGTCCACTTTGAACAAGATGAAGAAACAGGAAAAGGCAACAGAATATAGAGACTTTACTGCTTGTTTGACTGGTCATCATCGCGCATGCAAGAGATGTTCGCGAGACAACGAACGGGCGGACGTGAATTCTGCTCTTCTGCATCATCCATATTCATGAGTCAGGCACATTAATACCATTATTTCCCTTCATCGCTTCATTCTGCTTCATCAGCTCTCATTACCTGCCTACGGTCGACTTGGAAGCTAGATCTCATACCGCGACGGAAACGATAAGCGATCGTCATCAATGTACATGAGCAAGAACTCCGAAACGAGACGTTCATGTAGAGATCTTGGGGAGACAAGTGCGGGGCTTCAGGATCGTAGGGAAGGAAGGCGAGGAAGAGAGACCGCAGACACTCACAATCAGGCCGATTTTGGAGCGAATCAACGTCGCGCGGTGTGGCTAACAATAAGACCTGGACAGTCGTCTCCTGAAGCATCTCGAGCGCAATCATCTTCAATCACGACCATCATCGTTTAAATCAATCCTGGACTCTAACTGGTCGCCGAAACGATTGCGGAACAAACTAGGTCCGTCCTGGACTCACCCCTCAGAACACGGACGAAAAAATTACTCAAACTGACGGAACCTGTCTTTGATTGTTGTAGCGGCTGTTGCCATCGCTGTAGATGAAGCTCTCGGTGCTGGCGTAAAGGGAGGCGTCATCTGGATAGTGGTGCATTCTGCGAACGGATTAATCTCAGAAGGCGGACTGGGAGTGCCGATGGCTGGACGAACGGACACAAACGGGCAGGCAGGCATGCAGCGAGCCGTCCGGCCGGATCGGCGGCCGACAAGTGAACAACAAGTAAGGCAATGATGTTATTCATCCATCTACGCGAACGAGAAGAAATTGCCAAATATTAGTCAGTCGCAGACAAAATGCTCCTCGCAGCCTATTAACTATTCTGAGGGTCTCAAACTGAGCCAGGAAGCGCAGCAGAAAAGAGGAAGGGATCCCAAAAGTGAGGCTCCATGAAACTTGTGAAAGCTTCAATCGCTCGTCTCGAACGGCGGCGGTGCGCCGTTTCAAAAACCGTCTGTTCAATGGATGACGTCAGCAGACAGGGCGACCGGCAAACAGGTCGAGATGGACGAGTGGAAGCCCACGATGAGCGTTGCCGAACCTGGAACTTCCTCGAACACTTCTCCGCAGCAGAAGGAGTTCAACATGGCCTCTTGACACAGCCGAGGCTCCTGCACATGGTCTACTATCTCAATGATGTGGATGCAAATACGAGTCGATTTTCATTTGTGTCAAGGAAATCTGAAATTTCATATTGATATCCATGAATATGAGATTGCCTATTTCTGGTCGTGATCTCCGCCCCAGGTCCGATTCAACAAATCATCGTTGCTGCATTCGGGACGCGCCTTCATCCGGGGAAATCGGCATCCACCACAACTGATATCCAGCGATGACGCATTCAGAAGCGTGGCTGGGGAGCCATCGCGACATCATGCGACAAGCCGACAAGGTCTTCAAGTGCATGTTACAGTTTGCGGCTCTCCCGCCGCGGACAAGTTGTTGACCGAATTTTCTGAATACCTTTGTCGCCGTCTATTTTACAACAACGTTGTGTTCCCAGCCTCCACCCAAAATGAATGCACTCACTTCAGTCAGGTCCAATGAGACTTTTAATAATTTTTCTCTCGCTGCTGCCTCTACTTGTTCTTCTTCGTCTTCACCTCCAAGACGACAAGGCGGCCTCTAAATTGGATCCACACTTTGTTTTTCGTATGCTCACACCTCGCCTATGTCGATCGAAATTTCACCGGGCCCGACATCGGACGAGAGCCCGACTTCTCGAAACGATTACCACCCGTCTTACGATTTTAATTATCGTTATCTTTATTATCGGTTTTCCTTTCCCTCGACAAGGAACATATGATTTTACTGTGCCGCCTACTTCAGCGGCGGCGCGGCGCCGCCAACTCCGTTTTCGCTTCCGTCCATTTTACACTCGCGTCTCCGTCGTCTTCGTCCTTAATGGTGTCTTATGATTCCATTATCATCGGAGGATGAGCGCCAGCTCTCCCAGGAATTGGGCGGAATTCGGTAGGGTTCGGGTTCAGCTCAGGTCGGCTCGATGTTCGCTCCGCGCGTCGAGTCGCCGGCCGGCAGCTAAAGTGCCGGACGGCATCCAAAGCGGGTGGCAGCTTGCTGCCGATTCTATTCTGTCTCGGATTCGTTTGGGTCTCGTTTCGGCATTTGGATCGCGACCGAACAGGGGAGTTCTGAAGGAATTCCCGGGGTCATAACGGATTAGATTGCTGAGAAGAAGATGATATCAAAAACTCAACGAAAGCGAATAGTTCAGATATCGGACAGCAGACCAGCTTATGTAGACTACGTATCACGCACGATCTCAGCCAGCGAACGAATTTCAAAACCAGCGCTCAGTGAAGCGTCGTGGCGACGGGATCGAGGACCGTAGAGCATTTCTAGATTGAATCATCCGAAGGGAAGCGGAGTCTGACGGAGTTTTTCGGAAAGTATTCTCACTCATCGAGAATCTGAGTCCCGAACGGAGCCGGACATCAAAAGATCTCTACGTGCTGCGAGAACGCCACGGCTCCTCGCCCGAAACTAGGAGATGGTCCACATAAAGTGGTCATGTGACCAGGTAGAGGACATCGAACAGCGCGGAGGACATTTCCTAATGTGACCCGAGAGTGGTAGACATATGCCGTATTCGTACGCGGCCAGGGTTGGAATCCGATGTTTGAACGATAGATGGGCTGGGAGCGGATAGAGTCGCGGCAATCCACGTAATGTATCGTTAGGTAGCCCGGGAAGCAATTTGGGCAAATTGTTGAACAAGTGCGATCTTCCTCAGTCAGCCTCCCCCGCTTCGTGACTTCGGTAGGCAGGAGGGTCTTCTCTCGTTGTTCGCTCACACACGCTCGGACGCGCACACAGTGCCGCCGGTACTGAGCGGGAACGAATCGAAGCCAAATTACTTCAAAACTGCCTCAGCAACAACGGCACAGATTGGCTACTCACGATCTCCCACTATGGATCCCGTTTTAGAGCCACGAACGAAAAACGTACGGACGAACGATACGAGTCAGTGAAGAACTAACGCGATGGACGAGACCAGTCTCAATCTCAATCGGTGTAATCTACGTTACTGGCGTAAACATGGCCGCAGACCACAGATGGTGAACTCAATGGAGGAACAAAAACGTGGATCAATAGGTGGACGGATGGATGAATATCGAATGAATGAACGTAGGGATAGATGGAAAACGTGCGTTCATTCACTAAGCGATCGACCACACTCGATCACCGCGGCGACAACGAACACGACGAATGCCAGTCGAAACGAGTGCTCAACAAGCGGAGTCTGATCTGTACAAATGACTCACAGACCCGGTCCTTTGTCAGAGCAGCTTTCGTGACAAAGTAGGTTTTACGACAAAACTTTCGGCTCTGGCTTCAGGTGCCCCACACGACAACTAAGACGACTTCTACGGCGGCGGCAAGGTCCCAGCTCGTTCACTCACTCACTCACTCAGTGGGAGAAAGTGAGAGCTCCAACAAGCCTCGCTATTCTAGCACGATACGGCGAACGGAAAAACGATCCAATGAACTAACAGGCAATCATCGATAAGAGATCCACAGATTTGAGACCTCGTTCTCATGCTACGACAACGGAAACAAGATGAACAGATCTACTTCATTGATCACCTTACGCCGTCATCCGATTCTGTCCGAAGGAACGTTTTTGCCTACACGACAGGTGATTTGTAGAGTTTTTGCGCGGTGGGCTGCGAGGAACCCGCTGATCTTCATTTTTTTTTGTGTAGTGCCAATTTTCGGCGTCGACGCGTGCTGCCGCCGGGAACGTTATTCGCATTTTCACACAGAGCCTCGAAGAGACGGCGAAATCCATTCAAATCCTCCATCATGTCCGATTCGTGCGTTTGTTCTAGAACCGGGCCGTTGGCTTGTATCATAGGTTGCGATCGCTGGAAACGTGTTTTCGGCGTTCGGCAGCATGGTTTTACCACAACCGCTTCTCCTGCACCACGTGTAACGATTTGCACAATTTGATGGCTGGAACCCCCCCTCCCCCCTTCAAGTCCACCTGCGGACCCCCACAACTTCTTCATCCCTATCCCGCACATAACCGGAGAACGAGAATGGAGACGTCTGCAAATTTCCTCGGAGTGAAGATGAAAAATGAAATACACAAGGTTTATAGTTTCGCTACTGCTGTAGCAACGTCGTTCATTCTTTTTGTTCAAGTTTTATTTCATTTTCACTATAATTTACATGTTTTCATTACACAAGTCTCAGGCAATGTTGACCATCATTGTCATCACCGTTGTCTCATCAGAAGCAAGAGACCAAACTTCCTAGCTAGTTGAGTTGTAGATACATATTTGTGCTTGTAGCGCGTCCCACATGGGAGGATGACTAGCGACATATATTAAGGCGAGCTACGGGTTCATACCACCCGCTTTCATGGCCATATCTTCTCTCATGCTCATTCTTCTGTTTTCCCCTTTCTTTCGTTGCTACTTTTTCTTCCCCTACTTCGACTTCTGCGACGATCGCTGTGAGTGTGTACGAACCACCGCTGCGCAGGAATTCAACTCGGAGCGATTTTTGAGAACATGAGCTGAAGCTTCTCTCCTTCCCGACTCTTCTCCGGGGGCGAAGTTTCTCTTCGGCGAAGGTCTTCGTCGTCGTCGCCATCGCCGCCACCACCACCGCCACCGTAGTTTAGAGAGGAATGCACCTGCGATCAGATGCGGGCGTTCGGATAGCAGCGGGCCCAGCAGCCGGGCAGCTCAGATCCCAGTCGAGTAACTGAGACAGACACGACAGGGTAGTCAACTAGAAGCAGCCGGACACGTACCGGATGCCGGGGGTGCGTATCCCCGACCAGGGGACATTGTCTGGGCGAGGGTCTCTTTCGGACCACCGAGGCCGGAGATGGCTATTCCGAGTCGGTGTGGATCGAGGGAAGAGGGAACTATTCCCAGCGGGGAAGGATTACAGACGAGGAATGGGAGGAACAGTCTAAACTCCAGCTTGTAAACTCCGTCTGCGAATCTAGAGCTATGTACATATTTCACAGAGGCCCACAGCCTTAACAATGTGACCTAATCCTCTCGGCTCACTCACTCACTCACTCGCTCTCTCCCTGTCTGTCTTCTTTCTACATTCGTCGTGGGAGCCGAACTCTTCTCTTTTCTCGAAAGCTTGCAATTCACATCATTCTAACGAAACACGGTATATTATAATAAATACATATCTATGCACAACCCGAAGCCGTTTACAAGGGAGTGTATTGGGCTTCACACTTCTCCACCTGTTCCTCAACGTGCCGCAATCGCTGTCTGAGGATGTCGATGGATTTGTGGGGCAGGAAAGGCAGGTAGCCGTCCATGTTCGGAGAGTTCGCCTGGAACGACCTCTGCAGGAGCTGAGCCAAATCTTCCGGAGAAAGATTCACGAGACGCCTTATGGAGGCGATGGTCTGCTTGCGGAACACGCACAAAGCTTGCAGGAGGCTCTTGTGGTAGACGTTGTACTTCTCGAGCAGTCTGTAGCCGTGAACCAACCCGGACTCGTTGTCGACGAACACCAGAAGTCCGGTTTTCGGGTTGCGCAAGAGGTTGTGGGCGGGCGACAACATCATGTCAGGGTTCCACTGGAGGTTGTACAGGTTGTTGACGACTCGATCGAGGTTGGCGGTGATGTAGTCGAACAGGATCAGGTCCGACCACTGGACCAGCTCCTGAATTTGAGATCTCGTCATGTTCTTCACGTCGGAGGGATGCAGATGACGATTCTTGTCGCGAAGCATCTCGGGAATGAAAGCCGGCTCAAGACCGTCGATGTAGCGCGATAGGAGCACAGGTCGGCTGGGTTGCCAGCGAGCTTGCTGGATCTTCGGGGTGACGTCCGACCACTGTTTGCCAACAGCGCGGGTCGCCACCACCGGCACTACGTTCGGGATGCCGAGCAGCTGAGCGAGGTAGAACGAGAATAGCTCGCCCTGCATTTGGTCGTTGTTCTGGCGATAGCGAGCACACGAGAGCACTTGGTCGTTGAGCTCGACGAGACGGTTCTGCATTCGGCCGCAACCTTCGCGGATGTCAACAATCGTGGCCGCCTTGACAGCCGCTTTCCAATGCGACGCCTGGCGAGAATGAAAACCGGCGGGCACCGAAGATTCGGCAGCATCGCTCCAGAAGATCCCGTTCACAGCAGGAAGCTGCGACACGGGCTCGGCTGTCGTTGGCACCGGCGTTTCGACCGTGCTGCTCATGCGGTTGTATCGCAGTTGACGAAGCGCTATCGGTTTTCGGGGCTGAGGTTGCTTGCTCACGACGACGTAGCTGTTTACCCGAGGTAACGGCACTTGGGTAGATTCGATCAGTTGTTCAGCACGGCCTAAAACAGGCTCCGGTTGAGTTTGGTTGAAGGCACCGGACAGGATCAGCAACGTCAGCGCTACCGAGGCGACGACGAGCAACAGTGCAGCTACAGCAGCTACAATGTATTTCTTGTTCGATGAGGATTTCGCCGGTTCGATCACTTCGGCGTAGATGGACTCCACTCGCTGGTCGGGGTAGACCATGGTGTTGGGTTGGTAGGTCGGCATTCTATCGACGTAGTACGACATTTTGTCCAAAGTGGATGTTTGATGAACTCACGATCTCAAACGAGAGTTACGGCATCCAATCAATCAATCAATCACGCACGCAAACACTCTTCCCTTCGTTTCCACTGGCACTAGAAGACTGGGTTCACACAAAACTCCTTCATCGAGCACTGGTTCACGTCAGGTATCCGGTCGTGCATCGACTTCAATGTGGAGAAAGTTTCTCGAGCGAGTCGGGAACAGTGTCAGGAAAATTCACGGGTTGTCACTCAACTCTCTGACGGGCTCACTGTCTAAAATTTTAGCTACGAAGCGACTACGTTCGTCTTGGGGCGATCGGCAGGAATGTCGCTCCGAAGCACCGGCTTCTGCTTTTAAGAGGTCTGAGAAGAAAGGGAGGAGCAGGAATGCGCATCGAGCGCCTCCCATCGGTGAGATACCGAAACGCCGGTGTCGTAGATGTTCGTCGTATGTGAGTTGGTGTCGGAAATAAACAGCGTACGAGACGACGGGCAAGTGAAGTTCGGCACAGCTGGAACTTCAGGCTGTCCCGAGGCTAGTATAGGTTGGTATTTCGTCCTCATTCCATCGCTGTGGACGCCGCGCTCGGTGAAAATAAGGCGCAGAGCTAACCTTTAACCTCGGTCATTCGCTATCTCCGAAAGATACGGCTTTATTCTGTACCGCGGGCGAGCACCATCGGAAACGACGAAGGAGGTGTGTTCCCTGGTGACACGGGAATTGTCCTTTCAACCACAGTCCGGCGTGTTATTGGAGGGAAATTGATACGGAAGGAATCTCAGTTCGTCTCGAATACCTGAGAACGATGCCCGAGCATAGAAATTCGGGAGCTTTTCGACCAAATCGAAACTTTTCTTCCTTTTGCGACGAGTAATGCGCGAAAGAGGAACTTCCCATTCATACTCGGAATCGTCGTTCCATTGGAAAATGACCTGTGGAATCTGCATGCTCGTTTGCCAGTTTAGGGGACTGCCCGGGGCTCGGAATCAGTTCAGCAGGCACTAGGAAGGATCAAGGTGAAAGTTTCCTGGTATCATTTGATGTAGTAGTAGCCCATTTTTGTACCTTACCGACTCACTTAAGTAGCTTCGCGCTTTCGTAACCTGCAATTAACGAGGCCCGAACAACGAAGACGACGACGACGACGATGACTGGAAGCCCAAGTATGCCGAGCTCATCGTCATCTTGGTCGTTGTCTCAGAGCCGGCCCGATCTTAGTTAGCCATCGTCAATCGGTGCTGTCCGACCGAGTGTGCGTCATCAAATTCGCCGAACATGCAGTGAGTCTGGCGCATATCGTCTGCGAGCCATTCTCTAGCCGCCGGTCCGACTTCTTCTATATAGGTAGTCCACCGTTTCCGTCCCGAGTTAAGCTCGATCCATATGGTACGAAGACTATCACCTACCGTATGTCGTTGCCGCCACCGCCGATCCTGCTGTGGCCTCATGGCCCGAACACGCGCTCGAGTAAATTCTCTGAATCGCCCCCTCATTCAGTGAGAAACAACAAAATGGGCTCTTTGAAGCTCACTTTTTCCTACTGTTTTTCACCCAGGTCGAGTGTCTGGACTCGAGCAATCTATTCGAGTCGCGTTCCGCCGTTTTTCATCGTTTCGGAAGAACGGATTCTGGAATCAGGAATGAGCGGAGACTTGCCAGCGAGGATCAAAACACATGGAAATGCGCGGTCCACTATTTTGCATGAGAATCTGGATGGAAATGAGCCGCGTGTGGATTTGCCCAAGAAAGAGCCCTGGAATCTTCTCCAAAAAAACAGGGCTTCCATTTGCGAATACCAAATCCACAGAAGCATTCGTAAGTTTGACTTCTCGCTAAGGGAATTCTCTGAAGACACGCCACAAAACCACAACTTCGCCTCCCTCCAGTCCTAAAAGAACCGTTTAGTTTCCGAATCGATAGGTCAGTCCAGACAGTGCAAACTGTCGCAGGGCAATGTCTTGTGCTTTGAGTGAATCCCATCGGGTTCAGGGCGCGGAGTAATCTGTCGCAGAGAGCTCGAATGGCGCGAACCGCTTAGACACCTACGATACTTCCCTTGAACGATGCCGAGTTCAGCTCAGTTCACTTCTGAATAAGGGAAATAAATGTATTTTAGAGCGTTTTCGGCCTCACTGCACGTCTTCTGCCACGCAGAAACACCACAGCACAACCACCGCCGCCACCACCTCCTCATCGACCATTACCGAAGCACATCCACAACGCCGACTAAGCAGCCAATGAAGTCGAGAAGAGGCGCGCATTTATCTAATCTACTTCCACAGCTATCGCTTGAGTGGCAACTCCGTAACTCTGCGCCGAAACTGAGCCAACAGAACAGCCAATTAGAACAATGCGGATCCGGGCCTTCGCCCGAAATCTCATCCACCCTCTGGACTGTTCTCCGTCTATTTCTGGTCGTCCCCTGGTCCGCGTGAGATTTGTGACATGACATCTCTCCGGAGTAATTTCCCTTCGGAAAACATGCCTGGTCCTGTTCGGGCATGATTGACAAAGGACGAACACCCGTGGTCGGCTGTTTGGCTCCGCGACAGGTCCAACATTCCTCCTGTCGAGGCCGGTTAGCTTTCTCAGGTGTGCAAAACTCCGCGTCCCGGGTCACACAGCCGTGCTCAAGACCTCTGCGCCCGGGGGTGGCTGGTCAACAACGACCTCACACGAAACAACGAATCTCGGCTTCCCCACAATTCGACGCTGTCTCAGATGATTGTTGTGTGCTCGCGGTCGGAGCGAACGACTTGCCTGGATTTGCCCGCACATGAGCGCGCGGTGGCGAACACTGAAACGCGAAACAGATGGGGCTGAATCGATAAGTCGAAGATCAAACCGAATTCTCGAGGGAGACAAAGGGCTCGAAATCGAGTCATATGGATGAGTCAGCGCAGCGGACCAGGAACTTGGCTTTGTTCTTGCGGTGCTACGATTTCTTGGGACTCGAGCGAGCGCGTTAATCATGGCTTGATCCATTCGATTTTGATTGATCACCAGGCTGACAACCTTCCCAAAGCCGTTCTCAGATTCTCACCCTGGTTAGGCAAATCGGAAATCGGAGGTTCTCATGTAGAAGCCGCCGTGCGTCGGAGAACTATTTCAAAATTGACGCCAAAGCTATGGAATACTCCCATCGGATGTTCCGTCCCGGTGCTCGAGCAGAAGTTTCAAGACGTGGTTGAGAGTCAGACGGGCACTCTTCCACGGTTTGAAGATCTGATGCGAGAAGTGGCTACAAATCCAGACAGCAGACACCATTACGTCGCGCCTAAGAATCTCAGAACGTCTCGACAAAACGTGTTGATACACTCATGACGCCTTTCCTCTGCTTTTCGCTCAGTTCCTCTAGCTTTTGTTTTCCTCATGCACTTTTCTCTCTACTTTTCGTGTGTGAATCCACCTTGGCGAGAGACGAAATTATCTGACAGTGGGCGGCCCGTCAAATGTTCTGCTTATGCTGAAAGTAGACAAAGAGTTCATGAGTTTTGACTTTCGAAACTCTCCGCGATCTTGAGACTTATACTCTGGTTCCAACCTTCTTGCTCCAGGGTTGCCGTCTACTCCGAAAGGGTCCTCAGATAGAGGAACCGATGCTGCTTTCTCTCTACTTTCTGTTGTAGTCGGGAACGCTGGGTTCTACTTCTGCTTTTCTTCAACTCCAGTCTTTGACCCGCAACTCCGGGAAGCAAACTTCCGGAGGCGAACTTCAGCAGGAAAGTTCCGGGGTGAAGGAAGTTCTCCACGAAAATCTTTCTCAACGTGGCGTGACCACAACCTATCGCCTGGAGCATCGGCGAGAACCTGAATCGGCGCGTACGACAAAAGTCGACCAAAAGCAAAGCTGACGACCCCCCGCGGACCAGAAACCGTAGGACTTGTACACTCTGCCTGGCCTAGAAGGCTCCACGGGCCATACGGGCTCGAGGAATTCCACACGAACGCACTGCGCGAATATTGACTCTCGGCAAACGAGCGTTCGAAAGGATGGATGGTAGACGAGAAAAGCAGCAAACAGGGGAGCGAGCGAACGGGCGGTCGGGCGGGCAGCCCTCATAAGAAAAAGGAAAAGAAAATACCACTTTTCAGCGGAGATTTACGTTCGTGCAAGATAGAGTCGTTCTGTCCGAGCGACTCCTGTGTCTGTATGCGTGTGTTTCTGTCCATTTACGTTTCCCGTATAAGTGACGGTACCGACGCCGCGCCGCCGCCGCCGCCGCCACCGCCAGCACAACCACTGCCGCCGTCAAGGCATTTAACGTTCCTGCTCCCGCCGACTTCTTTTTCCATGGTGCCATTGTTCGTAGTCCGTTGTAAATCTTTCCCTATTGAACGCTACGAACGATTGTATTCGAGGGAGGGAAGGATGGAAGGCAGGCAGGAGCGGGTCAGCTAGACACTTCTGCAACGGGAGGGATAATGCCGCGAAATCTGGATTCGAAGACGTTCTTCTGCATAATGCACCGCCGCCGATGCATTGTTTCAGCTGACGCGGACGATCCGAGATGAGTCACCCCACCCAGACGCGGAAAAAAAACAGATCCGACCACCCGCCTCATCCGATCCATCCTTCTTCGATTCTGGAATTGATTCTGCACCTTTTGATTTCGGGAAAGTTTGGACACCCGGCTTTTGGCAAAGCTTTCCTACGGCCGTTATCTGATGACTGTCTCGATGGTTTCCCGAATTCAGAGCCGAAGCCAAGATCGATTTCTGGGAAGGTGAAAATTTGAAGGAATCCGCATCGAAAGAATATCTCGCTGCTTTCAGCACGGTGCTCTTGGAAGCAAAGCAGCAAAACGAGCTCTCCCAGCTGATACGAAAGACACGACTTAGTAAGCATGGATCGGATGAGAGAGTCCAATGTTGTCAATGTGGATTTTTCGTCTATCTTCGTTTCTTCTAAAGGATTTTAAGCTCAAAAGGCCTCTTCTTCTTTTCCTTGGTCTTCTCGTTCATCGTCGAGGCAGCAGCGACGACGGCAGCGGCGGCAGCAGTCGTCGTCGTCGTCGCTGTTGTCGTCTTCTGCCGCTTCCAT
Organism: Neoseiulus californicus; assembly: GCA_028455905.1. NCBI lineage: Eukaryota > Metazoa > Arthropoda > Arachnida > Mesostigmata > Phytoseiidae > Neoseiulus > Neoseiulus californicus. The sequence continues at coordinate 5,272,001 of JAMQGS010000002.1, read as the reverse complement.
CTGTTGCCGGGATCAGATCTGGGATTAGCGGCTCTGTAGGAATAAGGCACCGCGCAGTGACATTTACAACTGCCGTCTTGAGTGACGGACGAGCTCTGGCTCCGTTTTCCTCGGGATGACCCTGGCTCTCCCTCGTGGACCGACATCAGGCTTTGGGGCACGGAATCCCCTCGGAGGGTTCTCATCGCCTCGAGGGAGGTGTTCGTGAATGTCAATCGCCACGCAATCCAAAGGGAGAAGAGGGAGGGAACAGTGTCGGGTTATGAGATGTCCGACAAGAGACCGTCCTAGAGGTACTCGAGCTCCGTCCCTTACATTGATGGTAACCCTCGGTTGCTCCATCATTCTATTGCTTCGAAGTTTCCTCAGATGTTGGATATTTTTGAAATTCTCGAGTTTGGAGTCTTGTCGAGCTTTCCGTATTCGATCAAGAAGTCCGCAATGACCGGCTAGACGAGTCTAATGTGAAACTCGGTCTCAGCAAGCACATGTATTGAAGAAGATATGTTGAGAACGGTGCAATACTAGTCTCCGGACAGCAGTCTTGTGCATGAGACAGTAGGATCTACCATATTTTCCGGAAGTCTCATTCTGAATCCTTGCCTCCGGACTGACAAAGACATCTGGTTGGCTCACTTGAGAGGCGCTAACCATAAACACGGCATCACAGCTAATCCTCGAACAAATGCTGCTCATGACCGTCTGCTCTCAGAATAGAGCACTGATTCTCTTTCTCGACAAAGCACATATCGTCGATCGTTGGCAGGACCTCTAGGCTGGGAGTGGAAAAGCAGGAAACGGAATAGAAAAACACAGAAGATGGTTATCTTCCAAGCTGTCGAAATATTCTCAACACATGACAGGACACATAAACGTTCGCCCAATGCTTCCTGTTGACTATCAGCTAAACACCTCTAGCAGGTGAGCCGAACTCGATGGTCGGCTTAGAAACCTGTGCTGTTCTCGTTCCAAACTCTTGACAAAGGACTTTATTTCGTAGCGATGATTCCCATGGCCAATGTGCAGGACACACCTTCCTTCCAATTATTAGTTTCTTTAGATGTCCTTTGTTTTCTCGACTGGGAAGAGGTTCCGAAACGCAAGCGAAGACGTTGTCTAATCGGTGGTTTGCTATCCCGTCAACCGAAATCTCGTCGAATCCGCGAATCATCGAACAAGCCGCGACTGAGTTAGTCAGGCTGGCTGGCTGGACGTTTGGCGTTATTGATGAGAGTCGGTGAGAATTTGAAGAATTCTCCGTCCGTTCCAACTTTGGGTAACAACCATTCGAACCATTGCCGCCGCCGTCTCCTCTTTAACGCCGATGATCCATTCAGTTGCGAGACATTTAAGTGGGTGGTGGTGGTGCTAGAGCAGCGGGAGCTCGAGAAACAAAAAAAAAATCTCCGGCTGAAAGCATTACAAATTCGTCTCCGAATTCTCGCATCAGCGCACGTCCTCTCCGATTTTCTCCAGGATCTCATTGAAGAATCGCGGGGGTTGCAAAATCTCGTTCATAATGAATGTCACTGATTGTGAGTCTTGCGACCTGCAAACAACATTCTCGAGAAAATACTCCGGTGACGGACCTTTGGCATTTGTACTCTAATGTTTAGCAAACTACTCTGTTTTGTTTAGCGATCCGATCGTCGTTGTTCACGGTGCACGAGGCGACTTCCTCATCTCTTGTTTGAGAAAGCTTTTGTTGCCTCCAAACTTTTAAGCTCAGCAAACATTCGTGGGGGTTATCCCGCGGTGCGACCATGTCTCGAATATTCGAATCGTGCGTCGCGGACCCGTGCCGGATGCGCTGAAACGTGTTGATTTCCAGGCAATGTGTTCACCTTTCTCACGTTGACGAACTCCAAATACTCGAAAGTCTCCTGAAGAAATCATTCTGTTGCCATTTTGTTACCAAACGTGTCTTACCTTTCCCATGGGACTTGAACGTCGAACCCGATCCTCGAAGGAAACGGACGTCGAACCATCACCGAAGAACCGGCGGACGCCCCCAGACCGAAATTTAGTCACCCAGCAGGGGGACAAAGCTCGGCAACCCCCGCCATTTGTGACATTTGGACCTTTGCCTCCCTTCGGGCCTGCTCGATCGGTGCGCTGACTGAGATGAACAGATCGCTCCCACTCGGTCAGCGAGCCGCCAATCGATGGATCGGTCGTCGGCATCGTTTACATGCTTGTTACAAGCTCGCCGTTGTTGTCGTGGTTGTTACACGTTGATTTACATGACTCCCCGCAGTCTCGACCACGACTGTTTCGCGATCCAACTCAGTGCCCGACCTCAGTATCTTTTCCGACGACCTGCCGGCCAGCCGACGGTTTGGTCGCTGGTGCGCTCGCTCCTCTGACTGACTGGCTAATGACTTCCCCGGTGGCAAGTTCAGAATGTCGGCGTCGGCGGTTGCTGCTGCTGCTTCTGCTGTGGCGACGTAGACCACGACGCCGACGACGACGACGAAAACGTCTCCGACAGTTGTCGTCGACGTCGGCGGAGCCGAATCCCCGGCGGTTGTCAGCGTGTGAATGATTGTCGGATAATTTTATCATGCGATTAACCATCGCAACCAAATACCGCACAGGATTTTCCTCATTAAAGAGAAATACACCGAGAAATAGCGGCCCTCTCAATCTTTCTTCGAGGCTTCGCACAATCCCTTCGGCGTTCTCGCTGCTCCGGCTCGGTTTCTGTGAAAACTCCTTCAATTCGTAAAGTGAAACGTCTCACGAGGATTTCTTCAATTATTTCCAGAGGGAACAACCGAGGAAATCCTGCGCTAACGAGAGCACCGCTTCGGGGTGCTCGTTTGCTCGTCGGTGGCCTTTTCTGCTCGTGCGTGCTCACTCGTCTTTAGAAAACGAGCGCTACGAAGGGATCCATCTTCGAAATGCGAATGAATCCAGGCTCGTTATTGGTATTATTCGGTGGAATCTCTGAAGAGATCTAAATGCAGTGGAATTTGCTTCGTTGGAAACGATCACTGCGGCGGACGGTAGATCCCATGATCCGTTTGAAAATATCGGCTACATTGTTCGCGAAACGAGTTCTCATGGAAATCCCAGAAAATGAGAATCGACGTTGTATCACTGAGAAAACCCGCTCCCCACGAAAAGTTTGAACTTCGGAAGTGTAGCTGGGACTATGTCTCCATTTTCTGCGTTTCTCTCTTTTCTGTTCTGATTTTGGCTCGACTACGACCACGGGCAACGGGGGCGACACCTCTCGGAATCCTACATTTCCGGAAGAGTCCTTTCCGCGGCGGCGCAAGAATCTAACGGAACCCCTGATCCTCCATCTTGCCTCATCTTTCAAATCCCAATCCGACCCTGGAGCAGTAGTCAGCCGATCGATAGCTGAAGTTTCTTCATGATATCGACGAGCGGCTACCTCCCGCATATTTTTCTTTCTCTGTATTCTTTCAGTTAGCAATCTTTCCGTCTCTTGTATGACGCGCTTTGCGTAGAATGGCATTTAACGAATGTGCACCTCACATAGCTTCAAGCGTCCGGAGTCGACTCCTCGAGGAGTCGACTTCACTTCACTTGACTCAAGACTTCGGACACACCGATCGAAGGACGCTCGTCAGACTGACTGAGAAAGAACGGCTCTGCGAACCAACGGAGACCAACGACACCTTAAGAGAAAATCTTCAATGAACGACAACCTATGAAATGTCGACCAGTAGCCTCTCATAGACGTTGGCCATCGTCATTCGCAGACGCCGCCACCGTTAAGCCCCGCTGTCCTAATTGCTGAGTAGTGGACGAAATGGCGATCCCGAATGGATTTTCCTCTACGTATCTCTTTCTATAATTCTGCTTGCCTGGTCGCTCGGTCCTGGTCGGCGGGCCGGCGAGCAGCCAAGCAACCAGACTCACTCAACAACAGCCACCGCCTCATCAAGCGACGAGAAACCGAGCGAGCGGCTGTTAATGCCTACCGACGAATTATGTGACATTAAGTATTGAGGAATTTGTTCTTTCTGCCATTCGATGTCAACACTAGGTCTAGAGACGCTATCCCACCGTGGCATCTCCGGTATGTGCACATGACCTATTGTTGCCTTCTTCCACCACCACCACCGCCGCCGTCTTGGTCTTCATCATGAGTGAGAAGTCTCTTATCGAATGCTGGAAATCAGCAATTTGCGAGTTGTTGGAGCCATATAAGTCGACCATATGTCGCCTACATTGTCCACGGCTTTCCTGTTCTTAAGCCTCCGCTATCGGCTATGGCCCGTGTTTGTTCAAATGTGTGAGGCCGTTATCTACCTCTATCTCTAGAAGCTCGAGTGCTGGCCCGAGGTGACAATGCAACACGATAGATCGATCGCGTTCGAGATAAGATACTGCGCAGTCGTTGAGTCGTTCACTCGGTCCGGCTCTCTCGCGCCCTCGATCTTCGCACATAGTGTGAGACTGCATACAATGAAGTTCCAGGATGCCGTCGGCGGCGCGGCGTTGTCGCCGTCACTTGGCCCGATGCGGTGTTGGCCGATGGCCCCCATAGGCAACGACGATGTCGCACTTTTTCCGACGGTTTGAAGAATGCAAAGAAATGTGTGGCCAACTTCGTGGGAGTGAGTGCTCGCTCTATTGTGGTTCCTGTGGCCTGCTTAGGTAGAGCGCGCATTAAATACTCGAGATCAAGGGTGGTCTCGACGCTGCTGTAGGCCCGTGTTGAACATTTTCGGTTTATTATTCTTCTCCGCCGGTTTGGCTTCGTAACTCACGCATGGTTCATTTTCCGTCTTGTATGTCGCCGATGTTTCCAAACGACAGAGGCTCACTTGTAGTCCGACCACTCACGTTGTCGGAGAGTGTTCATGAGCTTGAGCCGCCAAGCATTCGATCCCCACATGTTCGCGGCGTTTACCACCAACGCAGAAAGACACTGGATTTCAATGCAAGTATCGCAAATCTCAGCGGACCAAGAACCGAGTACAACACGCGTGTGTCCTGCAGAGCAGAGTGGAAGTCCCGGAAGATTCATGAGGGCAACTTCGAGGTCCATTGATGAAAAGGTCGGAAATCGGTCTCAGAGTTGATTTCCAGGGTCAACTGGATCACGAGGCCAACGAATTGTCAAGCTTCCTCCCGGACTCTCGACCAGAGAATCTTGACTTTTCGAGAAAAGTTGCAACAAACCGGCGGAAGGTCCAGAATTCTCGGCGTTTGGTTCGAGATTGGTCCCTATCAGATCTTTCAACGTATGCCGCACTTCATCAGATGACGCGCTTTGTCGTCCTGTTTTCGAGAGACTCGCGTTCGACTTCGGACAATATTTCGAATTGCGAATGAGTGAGTCCGAAAGAATTGCTGACACAGTGACCGGCTTGCAGCGGTTGACGGCTCTATCGAACAAGTCTCTAATGTATTGGCTACACACATTGGCTTTTCTGTCGCTCTCGCCATCGAACTCCTATTTGGCGCACATCTCTCGCTCCGGTTTTATCCCATCGTTGCCCATCGTGTATGGTGTCGTATCGAATAAACGATCGTGTTCAGGAATTCGTGTTGATACAATACGCACGGCCAACAGGTCGCTCACAAAAGCTTAACTGCGCTCTGATGATCTCCTCCGGCTTTGTGACACCGAGAAAGAACTCGGCTTCCGATCTCAAGTCTTGCAAATCAACGGTCCGGACCGAACCTAGTTCAGCACCGCAGTGCAGCGGAGCGTTACGTCTCTTCTTTGTAGTCGTGCTCGAATTGGAGATCTCGCCTGTTAGGAAGTCTCTTCATTTCTTTTCGAACCTTGGTAGAAGTATCGGAGAAATTGCCGAATCGTGTAGCTGTCGCGCGGTTAACAGCTCAAAGACTCGACGGGGTTTCGGCGACCGAGACGGCCACGGAGAAAAAAAGACGACGACGACGACCAGGGCGACGGGTTAGCTATAGAGAAAGATTGTTCACGAGAGAAGTTAGCTCTGAAGTTTGATTTCCACGAATACGCGAAGCACATTTGGGTCTCGGTCACTTGGGCTTTCAAAAATGGGCGGTCGAGGGTGGTCCACATTCTAATAGACCACGATTACTTTGTGAGCTCAACTGAACACGGTGCCCAGCGTTGCAGCCACTTCAACCACAGTGTTCCAGGTTGCCATTCCAACCTGCGACTCGAGCTTCCGAGACTCTGAATCGCGAGAAACTTCAGTACGAGAGACTCCGGGAAGCATGTGCTCACGGAAACTACAGCGGAGAACCACTTCAAAAAACACAAAATCTAGAAACTCAGAAAAGAACCCCTCCAAAACTGATTCAGAATCTTAGGGGTTCGAAATCGTGGTAACTCGCGAGCTCATCATCGAGACTATGTATCGTCAACATTGGCGGATTTCCACAGTCGAACAGATCCGTAAACGATTCTCGAACGCTGGTCGCGGTTTCGTGTCATTTCGTTAAAGCGGGGGAGTGAGTCTGCCGGGTTGAACGGCCAAGTTCACTGACGCTCGGTCATCTAATAGGACGCTGACGTTCTTTCGAGCAACCGTAGCCACCCAAGTAATTCTGGCTATTTTGGATCTCTATCAAAGTGGAAATCTCTCAATCAGAACCGAGTTTCGCGTCGGGCCGCAGTTCAATTCATTCAGACGACGTTACATCGGCGGAATCTGGTGCTTCCCTGAGCTCGGTAGATATAGAGATCCTCAATCGAGAAGCCGCTCGCTTGCCCCACACGATCTCGACATCTCGGTTCAAGTCCTCTTTCCTCGGAAATCGGGATCAAAGTTCTGTTCCCTCGAAAATCTGACCGATAAATAACTTCGGATGTCTTCACCCTTTTGATGACCCTCCGTTAGGGAGGCCTTATTTTAGAACGCGCGGGCCTGATTGCAGATTGGGGTTTCCAGCGACTCCGGTGCTAGCTCTGTTCTCGTCTCGAATTTCTTCCCGTCAATCGGGTACGGATGCACAGTAGTCAGCTGTCGCGGATCAAGAGTCACGAGGGCTTCATTGATCGAATCGCATCGCATCGGAAACACGAGCGGACATATTTGAGAAAGCGCGTCAAAGCTAGTTCAACTTTCGGAGACCTATAATTACGGCCGTTTTAGAATGGGTGCCGTTTTCTCCTTCTTTCTCTTTCCTATCTCGTTCCCTCTTCATTTTTAGGATCTTCTCTTTTCTCGGCTGCCTCCTTGGTATTCAAAGTATGCGCGTCGGCGACGTCGGCAGCTCGTTTCAAAAACTAGCGAATTTCTACAAACAGTTATAAACTTTGGGTGAGCATGCCTCTGAATGTATCAACAAACTCAGGCAAATAATGGAAGGAACAAGAGAAAGAAAAAAAGGAAAGAACGGAACAGAACAGGCCGAAGAGAGAATCGCCTGGAATTCCGCCGTTTTCGACGGACGATTGACGGTGTGCACGAAAAACAGCGACTGCTCATTCCAAAGTACACGGATTCATTCGATTCGGATCCGATGAAATGCTGAGGATGGAGAATCAGAATGAATGAAGAAGGCCGTGAAAGTACCTGAACGGCCTGAGAACCCGTCGAAATGAGAGTTCTCCGTCGCTGTGTTCATTGTCTTCGACAATGAGTGATTCGTATCGCGAGAGATCGCTGACTCTCTTGTGAGAGACTCGCCCAAACCCGAAAAACCCGCTCCAGCCGACCGCCGCGCCGTAGATTGGCCGTCAATCGAGCGGTGACGAGGCATTATTTATGTAGGGTTTTCCTCTCTCGAGTGTTTCATAAAGTAGAAAAAAGAAAAAAAGTGTTTCTTGTGAAAGCGTGTGTACTCTTTGACGGGATCTGGCGGGCGATTTTTCGATAGAAACATCAGATTCTGAATCAAGGCGCCCCAGCCTTGATGAATTTATTACTCAATTTATTTTTAGTGTTCGCGGTTGCATGTACTCGTCGGATCGGATCGGATCCGAGCGTTTGACGTCCTAGCGTTGATGGACGCCAGTAGAATGAGTCTAGCAAACTGTGATCGGAGTCCACGTTTACGAAAAGCTTGGATTCGAAATCCCCGGAATCCCGCGGACCTTCCGAGACCTTGAGTTTACCCGACTGATTGTGAGTCACTCATGAATCGGAACCGTCGGCGTGATTGCTTGGAGGTCGATCTCGGCTCACTGAGCGTACAGGGAGAATTATGAGCTTGCCCCACGGCGAGGAATGGAAGAAATGAAGAGAGGAACAGAAGGAGAGAACGTTCCCCTCTCGTTTTGTCAGACGTGCACGTTCAGTTAGTGGGGCAGTTAATCTTCAGCTGCGGGAGACTTCCCACGCTGGTCATGCAACACGTCGAGACAGTAGACTGGTGAACCACGACATGAGCTGCGCATCCATTCTGTCAGAGAGAGTCACCGAGTGTCGGACGCATTCTGTGCGGATAGCAAACTTTAACCGAACACAGAATATCTCTTCTCCTACCCCCTTGTCTCTTGTGGAGGTTTTCGCAATGCTTTCCGGGGTCAAAAACAAGAGGTCTTCTTCTATGCAAAAACTGACAAGAGGTCGTGCTAGAATTTTTCGGTATTTATTCGATGAGACTGAAGCGAGGCCTTGTTTTCCCCTCGCGCGTCGCTTCGTTTGGATCTCCGTGAAGCGTGCCCCGAAGAACGCTTTCTCGCCTGCGGAGAACCCGGCTGACTGGGCGTCATTCAGAGGCGGGCGCAAATGGTGAAGATGTCGAATTTGACAAAGTTGACAACGCGCTGCCGCTACAAAACGGGAGAAGCGACAAGAGACAAATTCAACAGTTTCTGCGAACGCCTCCTTATGAGGCTCACTCAGCCATTCCAACTGATTCCGACGACATAACACGACGCAGCGTACAACACATTCAGTTGCGGACTCACCAACGCGCGTGGGTAAGCAGAAAGCTCACGAGGCAACAAGAACGCCGTAGCGTACTCGAGGCTGTACGCTGCGGCTGGAAACAAGCTAATGCAAAAATTGTGTTTTCGGATCCTTTTCTGGAGTTTCTGGATAGTTCCACACAATGAGCCTCCGGTCGAACCATGTTCTTGTGGAGAAAAGTACGACTCCCACTTTGGAAGTGGTTCAACCGTGCCAAGCCCTCGCAGCGTGACCCCTGTTTGGTCTCCCTAGTGGACTTCCATCCGTCGACACTCGAGGTTCAGAATACCTAAGACTCTATCACATGTACCGCAGAGTCAGCCGATTTGCGGAAACGAAGAGCCTGGGCCAAGTCAGCGTAGACGGAATAAATACTCGGTTCGTCAAGTTAGTCCAGTGAGGAACTTCCGTGATTAGGAAATCTTTCGCGTATTGATTCTCCCGTACAGTCCACCGGCGGATTCTCTATTCTGGGTGTATTTTCGGTTCGCGATCTGCGCCTTGAGTTTCGTTCCGTTTCTCGCTCGTGACAACTGGGATGAATCCCTTGCCGGTCCCCTTGGCATGGGACTGTAACCGTGCTCCGGCGGGGCTGAGATTTGGGGTCGAGGAGCACAGATGACTATCTCGGATCGTTCCCTCTGGTGTCGGGTTGTGTCCGCAAGGACCTTCCCCTCACCTAGGCACCGTTGGTTGGAGTTGATTCAACCCGTGTGTCCGAAAAAGGGATCAGACGACCGAATGTCAGTGCATATCCCGTAACCAAAAACTCGATGGCGGCGGTTCGAATCTCGGCTGCTGCCGGGATGCATCACATGTGACGTGCATCAGGTGCATGAGCGCGTCCAAGGTGTGCATCGACTGACACGATTAGGCGTCAGTCGAGAGTGGGTTCAACGGTGTCCACTTTCCCAAAAACTGTGACCGGCGTCCGCAGAGCTTGCTCGCCCCTGAAGTGGAAGGGTCATCTTCGGATGAGACGCACTATAAACCATAACCAAGATGTTCACGACATCTGCACCGAATTATGATATCAACCGTCTAATGGATCCAAGCAAAATTGCTGCGGAATCACAGTGGAGGAAAAATTTAGCCAAACACAGACAAACAACGACGGAACGGAACAGAATTAAGGAAACGAAACAGCATCGTCTCCACCTGGATTGTGTAATTTCGTGTCGAGAATTATAACACGATCTCGACGATACTAATTCCTCGAGCTGACACAATGAGGGAACGAGCTTGTCCGACAAGAACGGCATTTACGGCCGACTGAGTAGAGAGACAAAAAACTTGGTGACATAATTTGAGTGTCCCATGAGCCAGTATGGAATCCTTCACACGGAGTGCGAAGAATTTTCCTCGCATTGTCTTTTCGAAAGCATTCCAGATACCGTGCTCGAGTCAATTCTCGGTTTGGTCTTAGGTCAGTCGAACATGAGCCCTTCTCAAGTAAAACTCTCCGACTCCCTGAAGGGACCGTGTCGATACGGCGGGCGGTCGAAAACGAGCTGGAGAACTTGCAGGAGGAAACTCGTTTTCGAGACTGGACGCCTGAACGACAGTTTTTGCGTTGGTTCAGATGTTCACAAGAGCGTCGCTGGAACAGCGATTATAAATGCTAATAACTACAAAAGTTTTTAGCATTATAATGCTCAAAATCCGTCGGCGAGCGCTGATGTTCACGGGAGCGTAACCGACCCTGTGCAGTGTCGGACTGTCAGCCAGCGAAGTCGGTTGAGAGCTGCGACGGCAGACAGGCAGCAGTCTTGGAACGAGGCAGGCATATACCACCACTACCACACTAGTAGGTAGTTGAAGTACCGTGACATCCGTTAACCAAACTAAATACTGAGCTTTTATTTTCTGCGCTCGCTTCGCGAAATCTGAGGCTCCGGCATCATCCGATCCAGTCAGCTCGTCACATCCACCGGCCAGCCAGCCGACCAAGCTTGAGATAACGTTTCTGCTCGAGCGTGTGTGTGTTCCCTTTTGTTCTCATTTTCCTTCCTAACTCCTCCTGTATAATGAGTTGGATGGACACAGGGAGCAGTTGACAGGGTGTCCGCCAACAGAGTTTGAGACTATTATGCATGAGAAAGTTCCAGACATAATTATCCGCCTAACAATGACTGCCTTTGTTTGTTGTAGTCGGACAATTTAATCATTCCGCAAAGATTTCCCAGTTTTGAGACGAATCCCCAATCGGTCTGTCGATGTTGTCAACGCCGGTGGAGCGGGAGAGATTTCTGGTGTCCGCCGTCTATCGAGGCTTGCCATTGATCTCCTCGAGACTCGTATGTTAGAGACGGAAACTTTGACTTTGTTTTTTCGAAAACTCCGGTGGGTATATGGCTCGTAGTCCCGCAATGCATGCTGCGAGCCTGGGAAGGAAGATCGGAATTTCGCGATTCAGTGAATCTTGATGAAGAATATATTCACGGTACGATCATTCATTGAGACCATGTTCGTGGTTACATCGCTTCCCTCGCAATGTTTGGAGCGATGTATCCCGTAGAACGAAATCGCCGAGACGCAGCGGAGTAAGACCGAAACGATTCGGGGATCGAACCCGGATCGGAATCATGTTTTTTTTTCAAGATGATTCCGATCTGTGGCAAATCAAAGTGTCCATTAGATGTCCACGACATTCCCATAGGCCACCACCGCGTATTCTGTGCGCAGTGGGATATCGACGACGACGGCGGTGGCGGCGACGGCGGTGACGCACAACGCCGTCGTGGGATAAATAGATCCGATGTGTTCCAAGTCGTATGAATGTCGGTCCGAGCGACCAATCGGACAAACAGCCATCGGACAAGTAAGCCCGTCAAAGCAACGAACGAACAGATTTCGGCTAAGGCTGAGTTGAAAGACCCGCTGATAAGAAGAGCAAGCAAGGAGCGCAGACCTCCAGTAAGTCGCAACCAGAGATAGCATCTCGGTGTTTCTGCTGTTGTTGCTGTTCGCCTGAACAACTTAAACTTCTTAAAACCTCGCCACGGGTGGCACCGAATTAACTAACAGACAGTTGTTACCGTACGTTAAACACGGCGACGACCGATACTTCTCCGGAGAGCTTTCTGTTTTCAGTTCGGTGGCTTCTCATGCTTCTGTCGACGATGGCGGTTGACAATAATTTGTTCGAGATGGCTTGTTACGATCCTGCGTTTCTTCGGATCCGAAGTAAAGTCATTAAGGGAGCGGTGTCGAGGTCTCTGAAATTCGGGCACACAGTTCCCCCGCTGAGCCCGAGTGGGAAACTGAAAATTCCACGGTCATCTTTTGGAATCATGATTGAGCCAAGAGGAAGGAAAAGTAAGGAAGATGGGGAAATTCGGCTTAACTTTGTACATTGTCGTGGAACTTGCGGGGCTGAAGGGCCCCGAGGGCACTTCGAGGGGCGGACGATCGTTCCTCTCATTGGTTCTCGATGCTCTGGAATTGCGCGGCGTTCGAATAGCGTTTTGGAAGAGGGAGAGCGAGTTCATCCGCAGATGAAGAATCTAACCGAAGGTTGGCGAACGTTTCACAACGCTTCAACAAAATGTCGATTTCGTCCTCAGAACTTCGGGAACATTCTATGAAACCAGCGGCCTCCTTGACGAAAATGATCAGGCTCCAAGAAGGTTCAAGGTGCCTTCCAAGGTGGCTTGAGCCCAGTTGTCCAGACTGAGCGCACCCCCCACGCTCCTCGTTCGAAATACGGCCGCGTTCTCCACTCATTTTTCGTCTGATTCCCGTGGCGGGATCCATGCTCTCGACGTCGCTCTCATTTTTCCGGCATCTTGCGGCCGATAGGCAGGAACTCTGCGGTGAGCCTCATCAGACCTCACAGTCCCCAACCGCTTGCCCGGCTTTATCTCGAGGCAACTTGATGAGAAGCTTCCCTTCTCGTGGTTTCAATTCCTTCCGTTGTGCTGTCAGGCATGCGGGCTCCTCAAACTGGCCTTATCTCTGTAATCCACAAGGGAGAAATAATATTGGAGAAGAAAAGTAGACTTCCGAGCCGAACGTCCGCTCAATCCACCACTGTGCCGCTGCTGGCCGTTGTTTCGGCGCGAAGATAGCGCTGACATAATCCGCGGGGCTGGTTGAGTACACAGCGTAGTGGACTGTCGAGCGTCGAACGAGGTTTTTGTTGTTTCAGGGTACATCATTCATTCGATTAACACGGATAGAAGACTTCGTTTCATGGGAAAGCCGGCGATTCAGGATCGTTCTCTCGTCAAAGATCTTCTCAACGTCCCTAGTAGGTTCCATCAAGTGAATCGCGACACCACAAGCTAGGAAGGAACTTTTCCTCTCTTGTTGTGGGTGTCCTCGGACCTCAAAGTTGGCAGTATCGCATCTCCTTCCTAACTTCCTCCGCTCTCCGTCAATCAAAAATGGTTCGGAATCCATCCAGAGTTACGAAAGCACCTGTCCTCAATTCTGGATGTGCTATTGAGAGATTCCAGTTCAGAACTACTTCGAACAGGATCGATTTTGACCCGATCCAGTAAGAGTCTTTCTACAGCAACAGTTTCAGTCCCGTTCGGTTATAAGTTTGTATATACCAGAATAATCTTGAGAGAAGCAGAAAAAGCTTGGAATGACTCTGATATGATCGAGTGTTGCTCTGCGGGGGAGGGTCGCCCTCAAGTTCCCCATTTCAAGTTCTCGTTTCGCTCGGATTTCGTTTTCCTCACATTCGTCCAATCGTTCTTTGCAATTGGAAAAGAAAAACAATTTCGATTCGTTCGGCCAAACGATGAACGTGGCCGACCGTCCGCGGCGCTCCAGCTTCCTTCGCTTAACGCAAACTGTTGGAAGTCTGATCGATGTTCTGTGTGACCCGATTTCCACTTTCCGAGCGAACCGAATCGGATGCATGGTGCATCAGAGACGCTTGTTGGGTTCGGACGACAAGTGCGTCCTTGCCTGTGAACACACTTTCTGTCGCAGTCCCACAGCCAGACAGACACCGACGGAGACAGTATGACAGACGCGAGAGAGAGAGATGGAGAGAGAGAGTGAGCAAGAGTACCCACCGGAGACAAACCGAAGAGACCGATTCCAGAGAAGTCGTAAAATTTCTCGGTTCCCCGTTCTGGCACCCAGCTTCGAAAGCAGCTGTCATTTAGGCTAAACTACCAAAAGAAGATCTCGACATTCATTCGGCGACTACTTTTATTGATTTTCCTCTCTTCTGTATTCAACGGAAGGAGCGTTTCGTTTCTCTGAGATTACTATTTTTTCTTTGCTCAGACCACTAGGAGGATATCGATAACTCCGGAATCACGAATTTTAGAACTCTGGAAATCGTGATATCAAGCGATTTTGAAGAAACTGAACGGAGAGGATCAAAAACCTTGGACCCCGAGCTCATACTCTATTATTTTGCGCTACTTCGGGGATTCCCTGGACACCCGACACTCCGGGGACCAGTGGAACCCTGCGGAATGCTGTGACGATAAAGCTGGGGGTTCGGAACTAGCGATTGGAATTCGTGGTCGATGTTTGCTCTGTCCGTGCGGAGACGAGCTCGTCGCTAACGAGAGGGGAACGGTCACACATGACAGAGGTGCCTGGGGTGCCGACGCCTACTCTGATGTAGCGGACGCTCAACTGATTGAGTGACTACCGAGAGAAAGTTCGCGTTCGGTTTCCCTTTGAAGGGGGAGTCTGTAACAGAAGTTTCACTCCGGTCACTCGGGATCGTTGTTGTCGCCGCTTTCGGCGAAAAGGCCTGAGCCGTCCGGGAGCGGCACCTGCACGGCCCTCTTATGAACTTCCAGCGCACACACGGGACAAGTATTCACTCAACGTGTTTGCTATGGATACTGCCGGTTAGGAGGACTGGACCATACGGAGTTCAGTCGCCGCAAGTGCACTATTTGCTCTCAAGTCGGATGAGGATGCGAGATCTGCGGAAATCATGCTTCTAATCCTGGTTCACAACTGATATTTTCCTGGTATTCAATCGTTTTTTTACCTTTTTGACCAGTTGAAATTTGCCATAGTTGCCTTAGACTTACGGGAAGTATTACCGCGGATATATTATCCTGGAAATCCCGAAGTTACAGGAAGTTTTGTGCTGGAAATCCCTCATCACCCGGAAATTTGTGGATTTTGTTTTGAGAGCGTCCGGCGTCAGGCTCAGAGTCTTCGAGTTCAGACGGGGCGGCACCGTCTGAGCAATCCGTTCTCACCGAGAAGAAGTTTTCACCAACGGTTCACGGAGAACAGTTGGTTTGTTTAATGTTTCTGTTATCATCGAGGCGCTAGTTCGTCTGGTGGTGCTGGAGCGATTCCACGCACGATTACAGCGGCGTTTACGGATTCGGCGGCGGCGGAGGCAGAGTGAAACCACGAATTCGTCAACCTGATCGGTTTCTCATGCCCACTGTCAGAGGAGACGGGAGCTCCTGAAACGAAGCGCGTTCCCAAAACACGTCAAACGTCGTGTCATAACGGACTGTGGGAAAAAAGATCTGAAACAGTTGTCGTACAACTTCCGACGAACCCGCGTCGAGCAATATGGAATATGGAACTTGAAATGAGGAGCGATTCCACAGAGTCAATCGCTCGAGAAAAGGGTTCCGAGCGGAACATCGGCCTCAACTCTTCCGTGGGGGAAACACAGGATTGTAGAAGCCTAGCATGTCAGTGAAATGAAGTCGTTACTTTTTCATTGAGAGACAATGGGCCCAATAATCAATCAGCTAACGCAAAACATCGAGAATTCTGAACGATCTCATTCGGCCTTGGATGATTCCTCTGATAAGGAGCTCGAAGGTGCCCCTGACACCGAACGACGCAACCCTTCCATGCTCGCTTCATTCTGACTGAGAATCAAGGCAGAATCAGCTCCAGAGCCGGTCGCGAATCGATCGTAGCCATTGAGGCCGGCGTCGGACGGAACAAGGAACAAATAGGTTCTAAGCAAAAACCGGTTATAATTCAACGACACCGACGGTAACAACGTCGTATCGATCGTCCGGTTCCTCAATAGATAGACCGGCCAAGCGGCCGACCAAGCGGCCGGCTGCTGAGCCAATCGACCGCCATATAATGACTGTTACAATAATAATACAGACATAAATTTAGGACGAGACGATGCCGCACAGCGTTGGAGGCGCGTACCTTGTTCGCTATTCTCCATCCCCAGCGCGCTCGCTGTCTGGCCAACCATGGCTATCCTCCGTAACAGACGGTAGGCGCACTTGACAAAAGCTTACCTCGATATCGCTTCTCCGCGAGAGATGAGGAGAGTATTGAAGCATAATCCATCGGTACGAAAGACCGATCGATCGATTGATTGATTGACGGATCGCCCAAATCTTTGAGGATTCGACCTCGGATCCGAGATCCCCAGCAAGAGACGCGATGTGGCTTCCGCATATTCGCCGAGGCGCCATGAGATCGACATCACATCCAGTCGCATGAGGTCGTGGAGGTCGGCCATTTTCCGGGAGTGAACAGTAGCTCACAAATCCTGAGACCTGGCGGGGTTACGGCCGTCGTCGCGGCTCTCAACCGGCGGCGGCCATCCAGAGGACTTCTACTTCGATACTCTCAACGAAACGTTCAGAGAGAAGAATGGGCTTCGAAAACCATCTGATCCGGTGTTATATATAGTAAGCACACAGTCTCCTAGCGAGTGACTAGAATGTCACTTCTTTATTGGTTGGCAATGACCTCTTATTCATTGCCGCCACTGCTACCGCTACTCTCCCCGGGAAAAGAGCTATCCGTCCGCGGATAGTATTTGACAACGTTCTTAAGAGCAGCGGACTTCCTCGCCCGTCCGTCGGTATACGTGATTCTTTTTGGAATGGACTGGAAACTCTCGATATCCACAACCCGAAACGGTCCTGAATATTCGATATTTTGCTTGGTGGGTGTCTCATCTGCGAGCCTGAACGGTACTTTGAAAAACTTCACTGGAGGAGGGTACTCCGAGTCGCAAACGATGTTCGGATATCGTTTCCCGATTTCGTCCAAGGACCGGATCATTCCAACAACCTCTGGTTCGCTTTCTCGTGACTTCCTTCCGAAAGTTATCCTGTCATCGAAATTGAGGTTCAGTTCCATCTTCTGCATCAATGGTCTCGATATGAGCATGCCGTAAGGTGAATGGTCTACGGCGAGGCACGCCACCTTGTCTCTGAAAGGCCCCAGCTGCAATTCTACCATCGCCCACTCACTCAACTTCGTCGCCTCGTTCTTCCAGTCGACAACCTGAACCTCTTTGCCGTTGAATATTTTCCCAGGCTGCACGACACTCTTATTGACCATTGGTATAGAAGCGCCACTATCAAGGACGGCCACGATTTCTCTTCCATTCACGAACGCTTTGGTTTTAGCAATTTTCGAAGAGATGAAGAAAACAACTTCTTTGATTGACTGCGGGGTCGGAAGTGTAACACCCCTCTTTATTAGTTTAAATCTTCCGGTGACAGTGTTTCCTCTTCACCCGACAGCTCTTCTTGCACCAGAGTGGCGTGTTTTTTCCCTTTGGGAAAATGATTCTTCTTGAAAATCATTCCTTTCTTCGCGTTCTCAGTCTTAAGGCTCGGAAATTCACTTTTTGATCTCTTCTTTTCCGCGGTGAATGGGTGTGTGGTCTTAGGACACGCCTCCCAAGATTTCCGTTGCACTTTGCATTCTCGATGTAGAAAGCTCAGCAGCCCTTCTAGACTGGAATCGTTCTCATTGTCTTGGAAGTACTTCACACGGAGATCATGAGGTAGAGATTCCTTCAGACCGAGAACTGCCAGCGCTTCGTACGAGCTGGGTTCAGCACCTAGACTCTTCAAAGCGTTTACTCGGCTTTGCACGGCTTGATGAAGGTCTTCCAGTTGACGGAACTTCCTCGCATCACCGACTCTGAACTTTTTCTGGAGGTCTCTCGAAGCGAGCATATGCACTGCCTTCAAATCTGACTTCGACTCGTAGTGGTCCAAAATGTCTTTCCACGATAGTTCGAAGGCACCTTTCATACCAGCGTATGTTGCAGCAAGTTTGTAGACAGCGATGCCTTTTTTCAAACTCGACATCAGATACGCGAATTTCTGCTCACTTGTGAGGTTAGAATTCATCACCTCGTTTTCGAAGATTGTTTTCCATAGCGGCCAGGATGATCCTCGGCCATCGAAAACTTCGAGCTTGAGTTTGGCCAAGACCTTGCTCTTGTCCGCGTGGGCTCGATCTCCCTGATCACCTCCTTCGGGACATGAAGCCTCCAAATGGAGGGCTTGGGATGTTTTCTTCAGAGGGTGATCAGTCGGGATATGATTGAAGAGTTCTTCTATGGTCTCCAGGATTTCCCGGTCAAAGTTTTCTATATCTATGAAGTCTTTTGGGAAATCGGTCGACGCTTGTAAGATATCTTGATCTATCTCTGCCAGTTGATCACGATATTGAGACAGCTTCACATATAGCGCTGTCGCTCTGTGTGATTCTTCGGCTAAGTCAATCGTTCTGGCTTTCTGGATGACTGTGACACAAAGATTTCGGATGGCTGTTTGCATAGCCTTCCCTTTAGCAGTCATCTTGCGAGTTGTCATTGTCCTTTGCGACATGGGCAACTCAGATTACCCTGCCGGCTGCGCCAGTAAGCACACAGTCTCCTAGCGAGTGACTAGAATGTCACTTCTTTATTGGTTGGCAATGACCTCTTATTCATTGCCGCCACTGCTACCGCTACTTATATGTATATATATTTCTTCTATCCTTCCTTCATTTTGCTTCTTCAGCCGCGGCGACTGTCGAGTAATCGCTGCATTCGGCTGCACTTCTGGCAGGACCAGTCGTGAACTGCAGCGTTTTTGATAAATGGATTTAAAGACTCCGACCGAAGTGATCTATGGCCCGACCGTCGGCGTAGATAGATGATTCTCTCGCTGCTGTTACTGGCCGGGGAACTCAAACTGCTGCCGCTATCTTTTTATTCCGCAGCATAATTACGCATTATCTGTCCATTGACGTCCCTCCATAGACGGGCCATAACATCCGCCAGTATCGTACAACGTCGAATGGTCGTCGTCGTCGTCGGCGGCGGCGACGGTGTCGACGACGACCATTCGGCTTCATTATGAGCAATCGGCATTCGGCTGTCATTGTGGAGTTTCTGTTCGTGTTCATTTCTCTCGGCGCTGCTTGTAACAAGGGAGTGCCCTGGGACAGTTTGGCGGTCATTCGTTCCCGCGTGCTCCCTTTCGAAGTTCCTCCATTTTCGTTCGTTCATCCGCTCGTCCGCTCTGTCCGTTCATTCGATCTGTTTGTTTGATTCTACGGTTGGCTGCTTGCTTGCTTGCTCGACCGATTGACTCCTCGAGTGGCTGGTGATCAGGCAAAAACCGAACCCAAGAGACGTCGAGGAGAAGAAAATCATATGCGGGATTGAGTCGTGAAGTGGTAAATTGAGCCAAAGATCGGATTTAGGTTGCAACACAAGCTTTAAACTCGCTTGATTATACCAACTGATTTCGCTAGGGAATCATGATTGCGTTTTCCCGCCATAGACATAGACCGGAGTTGCGCGTTTGACTTGAGTCAGTGTTGAGTGGCGCTGAGCACAAATGCTACTGACGAAACGATACTCCGTTGATGCTCCCGTTCGCGTACCGGATATTTCGCGCTGAAGGTTCCCAATTGATGATCAAAGCGTGCTCGTCAGTTGATTTTCAGAAACGTGCCGTGACCACTAAATTAGAATATTTTCGCGTTGCTGCGATCGGATCCAGTTGACTGACAAGCAGACACTTCTGCTTTGCATTTCTAAAAACAACTAGCCCTCCTCATCATCGCTGGCTTTTCTAAGAAGTTCAAATCATTGTCTTGGGTGTCGTTGAGAGCTTCATCCGCCATCCGACAACAGGTCCAACGGAGAGCTCTCGTCTAGATTTTTCAAACCCTCCGAGAGTGCTCGTCGATACACTGATGAATATCTGACTGACTGAGTGTGACCAATGCGAGTTGGGTAAAGGATGCCGGCCACTAATCCACGAGTCGCCTCGGAGACTGAAACTCTCTCAACGCACTTTGTTTACCGGACTGCGGACGAGCTCCGCAAACCAGCCACCATCATTAGCTATTTCGAGAACCTGATGAAGTTCGCGATAACGAATTTTGGCGGCGCTTTTTACAAGGTGTCAGCTTCTGCTCGAGATTCTCTTCGTTCGTCATCTGAACAACGATTGAGTTCACATCTCCTGTTTTCCGTTGCGATGCCCGGTTTTGAAGCGGCGAACTCCACTTCATCCTTGGTTAAGTCTCGCTATCTTACATCATGAGCTCGCGGTTTCTCGTTTCAACAAGCTTTGAGGACAAGCTATGCCAGAAGATACGAAGAATTCCACGAACTGCCCGCTGCCAAATTTAAGACTGCCGAGCCTACAAGAGAGTGCATGAGAAGATCATTCGATACTGATTCTGTGTTGAGTTAAGGACTTCTTTGAGATATCTTCGTTATTCCATCTCTTCATTTTTCCATATTCTCAAGATTCGGTTGGACTTTGTCGATCCGCTGACTCCAGAGATGTTGCATCATTCGTATTGTCTGCTTCCCGTGGACTCGTTCTGTCTTGGCCCGTGAAAAACTTTGAGACCTCAGCTGCACAGTCATGCCTCCGCAACGCAGACCTGTCTCGGATCTCGGGTGTTAATCGAAATTTCCCACAGGCTACCTGTTCAACCTCAGCTCAGACAGGTTCAGACAGGGCCTCAAGAATGAACTCCGCCATTGTGTCACTGGCTTGCCCGAATCAACTATTCAAGACGGTTAGTGCACGACCGGACTCGAACGCTGTGGAATGTCGCCGCATTACACAAGCGCTCAGGATCCTCCTCAGAGGTCAAAACTACACCGCAACGGAAGGGCCATAGTAGAGCGATGAATGAAGAGGCTCACCAAGAAAAACAGCGAGAATGCCGGCAGTAGAGCCGCCGTTCGATATAAAGGAATTCCTCGCCACTCTAGGAAATTATTGAAGAGAAGACATATCATGGGAACGGGTGTTTTGATTTGGATCTCAAACAAGCGGCTACTCTCAGAAGCCCTGGTCTATGCACACATTCGTGAGAAGATTTTGAAACAGCACAATGAGTTGTCGGTATCCGCCGAGCTCATCGAGATCGTTAGAGGACGTGGCTCGTCCTCTGAGAAATGATCACCCTTGTGCATAGTTTTCGAAAACATTCGGACACTCGCCGTCCCTCTACGGGTTCCAGTCGGCTGGAGACTCAGATTCGTTTCCCTTTGCCCAGATCCGGGAAATTCTGAGGGAAGAGTCTGGAAAAATTTTCATTCAACGAAAGTGTCAACTTGGCATTTCGAAGTCGAGATTTCGGAACGAGGATCAATTCAACGATCGGGGAACGTGGGATTACGGTGCGCGTAAGAAATCTTCCGCTTTGGCGGTAGCCATCGGCTTGCTCGGTTGCGAGTAGATCAGTCACGAATCTGTTCGTGCTTCATTAAGATAAATGCCCCCTTACGTTCATTCATTTGGGGTCACGAGCTGGGTGGAGCTTTTTTTCTGTTCGAAGTGTTGCCCTAACAGCAACTACAGGTGCCCAACTTTGAAGATTCTGTGCGGAGACGGTGAATGCTGTTCCGGCTGATCTGTAGCAGCGGCTCCTGACACGCTAACGTGATATCCCATCCAGTTTTGCCATAGGTCGCATATCGATCAGGATCCAGTCCCATATGAAGGCACTCCTGTCGGTAGGAGTTTGCGTTCCGGCCACCGGCCGGATTCTTGGTTTCCCATCTCCAGCCTGCCGCAAGAACCTCACCGGGTACGGGTTGGGTGGAACGGGGATTCATCTCGCGATCGATTTCGACGCGTGCTTCCGTTCTTCTTTGAAATTCGACGAAAACGGCGGAGGAAGGAAGCTAGCTGAGTGAACGGAGAAAGTCCAGAATTGAGAAGAGAAAGAGGGACTCACGAACCCTTACGGATGGATGAGCGGATGGATCCATTCAGTTAACGCGTACTTCCTGCGGAAACCTTGTAGAAACCTCTGGGGAACCGTGCGGACTCTCTGACGAAACCACTTTGTCGATTTCTTACCACCTGTTGATTCGGAATGGTGTTTTCAAATTGTCGGGAACCTCACTCGGACGCATTCTCCTCAATTTCCTCGATTCACGCTGTTTTCAAGACCAACGAGGAACCCTCAAAACTGTTTTCTCATTGTTGTTGAAGAAGAACAATCATCCAAGGAAAACTCTCATTGTAAGCTTCGGTGGGCTCTTGAGCTCGGAGATTCGCGAAGGCTTCAGAGTTTGGAGTCAGCTGCTCGGTGCTCGTGAAGTTCGCGTCTTCTCCCCTTATCCAAATCACGGCTCAAACGATCGCGAATGAGAATACCTTCGGCATGTGCTCACATATTCGGCATTTGGGGGAAAAACCTTGGAAAATGTGTCGGAATCCTCGACGCCCCGCCGTCGCCCATCCCTATCATTCACGACTATGTATACAATGTGTCAGACCGCCACTTACTTAGTAGCGCGGCGGGCTGATCGTCAAACGTTTTTTTTTCACGTTGAGAACGTAGCGGAATACAGACAAGTAAAAAAAGAAGAAGCACAAAAAGGCTCCTTCTTGATTTACGGCTTGACATCTGTCTCGTGTTTTGATAAACGCAAACATTACACAGAGCAGAAAACGTCGCGCGGTTCGTTGAAGAAGACGACAACGACGACGGAGAAGAAGAAGAAGAAGATGGAGGAAAAAGATTCTACGGAAGACAGCGGACTACGTAGACACTATTAGCACCAAAGCGAGCCGTATCTGTCGCCGCTTATCACAAATTCGGTCGTATGTTTTTATGGCAGTCGAGTTGTTGATGAAGACTGCCATAAACTCGCTCATCTGGTCGCCTATACGTGCTCCTTTCTTCCCTCCTTCGCTCCCTCGAGCTCAATAGGCACCCACTACTGTCGAATTAGCACCATCTATACGACGCGGCGCTGATTATCGGAACCGTTTAAATGGTCATTTACGAAGTGTGTCTTCCAACGCTCACACGTACGTGAGTTTTATATGGAAGACGCGGGTGCATAAATGGTCAATGTAAAGACTTTGTGAATTCTCAAAGCTCCGCTGTATCGGCTTCGGGCCAATATTCTCTGCTCGATGATCGTTAACGATTGAAACTCCAAAATGGAACGATATTTTTCATGTTTCCAGGGCGATCCAACGAGAGTTCCGTTTGAGACGTGAACCAGGGCGCCGTGAGGCTATCCGCTCATTTTTCCCTGATTTCCAGATTTAGCCTACAATCGGTGGAATCGGAACCCGGTGGAAGCCATGAGATTTCGGGCAACAATTTTGGCAGATTTACGCCATATGTGCCGCGACGTGTGCAGGTCCGGAAAGCTCCAGAGATCAACATTCCTTTGCAAGCGAGTAAGAGGTCCTTCGAAGATTTTTGTTTCTGGTACCGTATTGGGTTGGGATCGAAGCGCAATGACTGCCGTGAAATCTTCGCGGTGTTTTCATCTTCGGATTGAGGTTCTCCAATCGGATCCGTTCGGGCCCACCGTTCCTCCGAAGCTTTACGCCGATCTTCTGAGCCAGCCGCCCGTCTGCTTACCATTGGAATTCTGAATGAGACGAATCGGAATCCTCGCTTCGGAAAATCTCCGAACAGCTTATGGGAAGCCTACGGGAAGCTTCATCGATCAACACTGCGAAAGCTTTACAATCACAAGCGGAATAATTCACATCGTCCCATCAACCACCGACCGCGTCTTAGGTTAGACCCCATTCGTCCCGGATTCCCGCTCTGGTTGTGGCAAGTGCACGGCGAGGTTGTTTTGAAGCTGGGCGCGGATCGTTTCGACGCCTCGTCGAGATTTCCGAGGAATCCTCACGGCCATCACAATCTCGGTTCTCGATCGTGCGGCCTATGCTAATCCTCAAACAAAAGCTCGGAGGCGCTAATCTCCCTCTGTCATTTCGGGAGGTTGTTTTTCGCTTCAGAGGTATCGGATTGCAGCCTATGCTGATGCTGTTGCAGTTGTTGTTGTTGTTGTGATGATCATGAATCAGAAGCTGTTTAGTTTTGGAGATCCCAGATCGGTTCCCCGAACCCGGTAACGTATCGATACGCGTCGAGAGAAAACGATCAGAGGAATTCTTCTCAATGGATTTCGCGCACTCGTTCGACGGTGATTCGAGCGCATTGTGTCGAGTTGACTCAAGGGCAAACGCTGAATACAACAAGCGCACACAACGGATCGCCTCATGAGCAACAAACGCATGAAAGACATGCCGAAAGACACCGATAGCCGCTCTCGAGCTTCAGCCGCAGTCAGTCGAGCAGACTCACGTAGGGTTCTCTGAAAACGAACACCGTTTGAGCGAGCGAGCGAGAGCTCAAGCGTTAGATCTGACCCACGGATCTCTCTCGTTTGCTCGCCTGCTCGCACACCTTGAAGCATGCCGTTAAGACACCGTTGACAATTGGAAAATTTTTCACATTTCTCGTCTCACCTTTCTCTTTGTTCTTCCCGCTCGAATTCCCCTGATAGCATCTCATTCATGCAGATTAAGGAATTCGTTCCTCCCGCCCTCTAGAGCTCGAGCAGCGCCGGGGAACAGATTTCGGCGGTCTTGCGATCTTCGAGCGAGCGCGATAAAAGATCGAAATGTTAGAAAACAAACTATCGATGTGGGTTCGTTGTATTTCGATCTGTGCAACAGCTTGGGAATGGCGCGCAGAAGGACGAAACCAGCAGAGACCGAGTTTGAAATGGCAAATTCCATGCGAGATTTAGCTCTTTCGTTTACTCAACTGTTCTGGCCAATCAAGCCGAGTGAGAGCCTATGATCAGGCTGCGCAGGCGGTGTCATTCAGCGGATGCTCGTTTGGTGGACGGACACTCAGTTGCCGGCCGGGCAGAAAGCTGCGCAAACAAGTGTTGAGCTTGCAGTCGAAAACGTCCACGGTGAACAATGAATCGATTCGAAACCTCCCACAAACTCTGGCTGAGTTGCTGGCCCGCTTCTTTTTCTTCTTGTTTTCTCGTCCGCTGCCCTTCTCGGTCAACACACCTGAAATTTCGAGTGATTTTTTTTCACCTGTGCAGATCATTTTAAAGTCAGGTGGTAAAATTCCGAAATGTTTCGCTGCGGGTGTTTGTTCGCGCTCAACTGATCGATGGCTCGTCGTGCTTCGACAACAACAACGACAACCGCGACAACTGCTGCCGCTACTTCAGCACCACAAACGACATGTCAAGCCTCAAGATCCGAGAGCGAACAAGGATCGGAACAGTTCTCATGATGGTCGAGCATATCTGGCGGAGTTTCGAAGGACAGCGTTTTTTGGATTTCGTCGAGAGTTCGAGGCTTGAGTCGAAAATCAGATGGAATTCAGTACGACTTCAGTTGCTTGACAGCGCCATCTGCTCGAAACTGATTCCATCGGGAGGGCGGGCTGGGGAATAACGGCGAACCGATTTCCACCGGGGCTTTCCGCTTTGGCAAATCGATTCATGCCCATCGATCTCAGAATTTTCATTGCAGATTGATTGAGATTCGAATTTCGGAGGCCAGCCTCGAATCTATCGCTGTTCGATTTGGTTTTGTTTGTTGGTTGTGTTAACGGGTGAGAGACTGCGTCGCGTCGCTAAATCGCCCGGTCACGAGCGTCCGACGCCTCGACGACGAAGAACAGCGTCTGTATTCACGTGAGGTATTTGTTCGTGGGTTTGTTTGCAGCGTTCTCCTGGAAGAGCGTGGAGCGCTTCGGATCCGCTTTCAGCAAAACGGCATCAAATTGACAAGACCAATCCCTGATTCGACTCGAAACGCTTTGCATTTGTTTTCCACTGGCTCTTCCAGAGTTCGACAAATTCGATCTGTTCCGTCGTGACTCTCACGATGCAAAGGAGATTTTCCAAAGAAGCAATCGACTACATTCGATAGAATGATTTCTGAGCAGCCTTGTTTATCGGGGAAGATCGAGGAGTGTTGCACTGGGTCAAGGTTGCGGCGTGGCGAGAAACTTCGGAAGAGTTTCACAGGCCGAGACCGATCCCGACCTTACGTGCAGGACCCGGACACCACCAGTGAAGGAGCGATAACCCTACTTCACTCTTCGCTGTTTCTGTTGTGCTAATGTAATTTATTCCAATGCCACAGAAACGGCGACAGAAACTTGAGAGGCTAATTGTAAGACAATCAGGAGGAGGTTGTGGAAACTCTCTCCGTCCAATCTCGACACTGGTCTTCTCCGAGGGAACAGTGCAGTCAGTCTTATGATGGCAAACATAGGTTCGCTCTCCGTTCTCAGTTCAACATCCGGATTTCCTGAAGGGTAATCCGCCGAAGAATCCAGGGTGCTCGCCAGCGTCTGGAATTCGAGAAACTCGCCCTGGCCCGCCAGGGCAGACGCGCCGCCGCTCTCACACTCGTGTGAGCGGCGATTCATTGAGTTTTTGAGCGAAGGTATGCGGCGAGTACCCGGTGCCAGGCAGGAAACTGAACGGACGGAGAGAGTGATGCTCCGATTGAGAAAAGCGAGCTCGCTGACAAAAACACACGTGGGAATGGAATTCCAGACTGCTCATGATATGCCGAGAGTTGTAGGAATAAAAACCCAGCTATTCAAACCATTCAACCTACTCGATGCACCTGCAGCTGGGATGCCCTCGGAGGTCTTGGGTCAGCCTCCGTCGCAACGACGCGACGCGCGGGACGGTCGACGGCATCAATGGAGACATCCCTCAATCGGACTGTGTTGCGGGAAGAAATTCACTCTTCAGGCAGCTTTTCGGTGTAAACTGACCGTAGGTGCCGTATGAAATAAAACGAGTTCTGTTTTTTAAAACAACAAATCTAATTACATTTTCACATCTCGACGATGTGAGCGGAACGAAAGGTTTGGAGGCGACGGTAGCTTCGCGGACGTCTCCGCTCCGCTTTGGTTCCATCTTCACGGTCCGCGTGGTTTTTTGTTTTTTGTGATAGTTTGCTGGCGCATCGTCCGCTCCTGGTCAACGCGACAACTAAGCGATAATGGTTCTTGGCACCATCGAACTGTCAAGAGTGCATGATAAACGAGCGATTTATTCTAATGAAAAGCAGCATTTGAACATTTTGGCGGCTTACGCGTTCGCAAAAACACACACTCCGGCTTTACAGAAACGAGAGCCCACAACGAACAGCGTAAGCCTCTGGTGTTGTCGCCGACAGTGTTAGGGATCAGCGAACGGTCCAATATGAGAAACGCCTCCACCACCTGATCTCGGTCAGCTTTTGCGGAACACTACACCGGAGAACCATCTTCTGACGTCAACGTTTCCCTTCGATCATCTCTTTTTGGGAGCCTCAAGATACGATGAATTCGGTGAGTTCAGATACGATCCACATGAAGATTCAAGCTTCCTGATCAGACGGGAAACTAGTCTCTGTCTGCGATACAGTGATACGCGATAGAACCAAATGTGCAGCAGACCAGGTTTTCGGATTCAGTTCTGTGTTGGTGTGGTTTTCACGAAAAAATATGAGATCGGAATCTTCGGAGGGTGAGAACCTCAGAAAAACTCAAAAATCGAGGCACGTGCTGATATCGAACTTTTTTTTGCAACAATGAAGGCGAACTTTTTTGGGCCCGTCCGTGGCTTGCCCTAAGGATCTTCACATCACGGGAGGCTCGGTATATGGGCGGATGTTTTTTTAGTCAGGTGGGCAGGCGTATAGAAGGCCCGTTTTAGAAGAGCGACCAACAAGAATGGAACATTAATCGAAGTCAGGAGGAAGAAACAAAACGACGGCTCCAGCCAACGGTAGAGGGTAGGAATTAGCATAAAATCGTAATTAATAACCGGAGGGTATTCCGAAGGGAACTTCGTAAACAGCAAGTTCAGAGGAGTGGACGAGATAAACCCTACCGTGGCCGCCACGACCATCACCACCAACCATCAGAAGTAGGATAGCATTATACAAAGACGAAGTCCGCCAACTGCCGGATCTTCTGCAACGCCACCCGAAACCGTGAACTACCCCTTCGGAAGAGAACCAGACGTTATCTCCAAAGGAAATATTTTCTTAATGAATCGAGATTCTCGGGCACGCGAAGAACAGCTCATGATGCTCATGGTACTGAACCAAGAAACAACAACAAACAGAAACGAGTACAACATTCTGGAAAGACGAGATAGCTGGAAAGATTGTACGATAGTGATGTTTGCAGGCAGTGGAGAAGTGATTCTCGGGCTCGTTACTCTTGAATGGTGAGACCGGGGTATCAAAATGATGATCAGCATTCATGGGACGGAAACCCTCGCAAATATTTCGAGGAGAATAATTTTTTGTTCAACAGGTTCGACAACATCCAGGACCTCAGCTGAAAGAGTTCTGATAAACTATCTCAGCCTTCTGCGTGGAGCGAACTGGAGGGATATTGAATGTTGATCCAGTTGATGTCTTTGATGATGACTGCGGAACCTCCAGGTTTCCCAGGAGATGGTGCAAGAGCCCACGTTCTAAATCTGATCCGGGGATCAGCCGCAGGGTCGCGCCGAGAGAAGTCAGACGGTTAAACGTCATCATCGAGAAGAAGCGCGGAAACTTCGTTTATCTTGAAGCGTTTTGCATATTCGGCCGGGCGTTCGGCCGGCTCATATTTTCATCATCTCTGATGAGCTAGCTAGCAAGCAAGTCAGCGATTCAGCCAGAAACGACCGTTTTCAGGTTATCTCCGGCTAGCCCCAGCAAGGCAGGCAGTCAGTCTGTCAGTCAGTCCGCTTGAACTTCAGATTT
Organism: Neoseiulus californicus; assembly: GCA_028455905.1. NCBI lineage: Eukaryota > Metazoa > Arthropoda > Arachnida > Mesostigmata > Phytoseiidae > Neoseiulus > Neoseiulus californicus. The sequence continues at coordinate 5,243,395 of JAMQGS010000002.1, read as the reverse complement.
CAGCTCGAGACGCCACGTCACAGACGTAACAGCAGAAGCTGCAGCAGCTCATTACAGCGTTGAAGGATCGCTGCTCGTTCTTTTTCGCCCGTTTTTCGATAAAACAGTGCCGCCCGACGAAAAGATGATAAGAGCATGTGTGTACAATGCTCCGTCGTCGTCAACAGACTACGACTTCCAGAAGAGCTTCAAGTGACCGTCTCGTGGCGAAAACGGGGCTAGAGCGGCGAAGTTCAGTGTAACTCGTGCGGCCCGAGACAACTTCTTCGGGTTTTGAATCTCCAGAAATCATGTTGAGGAACCTTGCGCAGTGTCTAATATCGACTACCTCGATATCATAAATTGGAACGGGACTATAAGGATCCTCTTGACCACTATTGGTCATCAATCAGTGGACCAAACTGCAACTGCGTGCGTTGTGAAGGTTCTGTCCGGATAGTCCATGCCAGAATTGGTTCCATGCACCACTCATCGCCTCTGACGACGGTGATTTTCCCTCTCTGTCGATCATTATGATGTAGATCAGTGGTTCCCAAACTTTTTTTCTCGTGGAACCCCTGGAGGGGTTCCGCCATGTTATCTCTATGGGAAGCCTGGCACCTCATGGAACCCAAGGGTTCCATGGAACCCAGTTTGAAAACCACTGATGTAGATAATGATAGTCTCAACAATCTGGAACGATGTGACAATGAACGAAATAATAAACATCAATGCCTCAATTGCACGCAAGTCTTTGATCCATCCAACAATGTCCATGACATTGTAACAGCTTTTAGAATTTGCATGTTCGGAACGAGAGTGGGTCGCAAGCCCGAGTCGAAAGCGTTGATGGTTGACCCACCAGCATCTCCGGTTTTCGCTGATCCCGTTGAGTTCGAGACTTCGGTATTCCGATCGCATGACGCCACCTCGTCGATCGAGATGTGCTGTAGAAGCGTGTCCGTCAGGAATCGAAGCCCACCTTGCGTTCAATGGAACCCCTCTAAGAGCTGGAAAATGATCGAGCCGTGTTCCAGAAATGGTAGCTTCGATGGTTCTCGAACCTCTCAATGCAGGAAGCCTGAAGATAAAGACACCCAAGCGGCGCTGATCGCGTGTTTTCCCTCCCGTCATTTGCAGCCCTTGAATGTCCGTTAACAGGAGTTAATTTCAATATGACCGATATCAATCAAGCCGGAATTTCGGTCAAGTCAACGCTGCGGACGCGAAACAACTACATCCATTGAATCACCATTGAGGGAATTGCCTGATCAGTCTGCCGGGCGGCCAGCCGATGAAGCGATCGACAATCAGGGTGGATAGATGACCAACGGTCTCAGTGTTACGCGTCGTCGCACGTCACCCGTGAAAGAGAAATCTTCGACCTCGGTCGTGCTGGATGTGTTTGTTTGATCAAGATCCAGCGGCCAACGAGAAAGGATAGATTCGTGTGGCCAACTAATGCTCGTCGACACGCAAGACGTCTCCGACGCTGACCATTAGAAACGAGGCCGATTAAGTTCTCTGCCTCCCAAGTCGATAATCATATGCTGAATTGGCATTTATCATTTTAAACATGGCGACCACCATCATGATCGATAGATCTATTTATCCATCCATCCTGACCGGCGCTTCTTGAGGGTAGTCGTCCGAAGTCACTCACTTAAGTTTGTTTCCTTACGCTACTCTCAAGCGAACGGCTACAGAGAATGGAGGAAGGCAAATACTTGGTCTCCGCTTTACACCGTTAGAGCGCTAGTTCTACGGACATGCCTAACATCAGTACCTTGAGGCCGATCGTGTAGTTAGAGACCTAGAGACTGAAGAGTCGAGGGTACTTCAAGAAAGTACGATCCCAAGTCGTTTACATGGGAGAAACTTGAGAGTAGTGAGCTGATTGGGAACGCGAATTATTGATCCATTCATTGAATTCGGATCTCTTCCTTAGTGTTGCGTCTTCGTCTCTGGACTTTTTCCTCATTCAGCTTCAAAAGTCGTTTCAGCTTGTTCGGCTGCGCGGCCATTGCCGACGTGCGCGCAGCAAAACGCAGCGAGAAAATGTTCGGTCTTCGTCTCTGATCACTGAGGAAGCAGTTTGAAATGTACGTGTGAGAATGAAATATTTTCTATCAAATAGTTATTAGTCAAAACTCTCAAATGCTCTGTTCGCAGCAGCGGGCCGCGTCGCCGTGCGCCGTTTGAAGCGTACATTCACACACCCATGTTCTCAAGCGAGCCCGAAAAATGGGAATCGACTTCAAAACACAAGTTCTGTGCGAAGACCGTGCGACATCTGCACGTCAGCTCAGAATGCAGTGATTCGAAGGTGGGAAGTTGCTGAAAACTCGAAAACCATAGATCCTATCCGGAGGAATCCCAAGAGATCAATCCAGAATGCAACGTCCGGATTCCATTTCGATGAAACTGAGCCGCTTTCTTCAATCCGCGGATCGAGCCCCTCCTCAGTTCGCGCTTTTCATTCAATGTTCTACCTTTTTTATAATTTCGGGCCAAACTTCCCTTGCGTGGAAGAGTTTGTCGAGCAGAATGGGCGACTGTGAAGTTGAGGATTTTGAACTATGTGAAAAGACACGTTTTTTCTCAGGCTCACACCGAGCCGGACTCGCTCACGATGGACTTAGAGTCCTGAGAGATCCTTGTTTGCCTTGGTGACACCTTGAGTGACAGTCCTTCCTTGATCTCCTTTTGCGCATGAGGGTACGGTATTAGCAAGCCCTGATTTAGGATAAGCAGGTACCTTGTCTCCTTAAGAGAATGCAATGTGGATTTGATGGTCAGCGAGCAGAACCTGAACAACCGTGCTTGACAACTGTTGGCACTGTGGGACACCAATTCGGAATTCGTATTCGGATGCTAGACGTAGCCGCGAAGACGAAAAAGAAGAAGCCGCACTAAAAGGGGCGCTTCGAACTCTCTTACGATGATCAGTGCAGCGAGCGCGCGCGGATTCGATCAATTCACACGGGCCGAAATCTTGACTGAAAATTTTCACGAACGCTCCGACAAGTGAATCTCCTCTTTTTGTCAGCTCAAAATTGATCTCCGACCGCCTGCTAGCAGAACTCGGCTTGAGAGCCGGACTTTATGCCTCCCCCGGTCTTTTACCCTTCGCTTTCTCCTCGCTATTGGATAGTTGTGTTCCTCTCTGTGTCCGAGCTCAGAGCAAACCTCTTTTGTCCGAGGGGCATTCCTCATCGGTGCGGGTTTCGCGATGGATACTTCGCGGTCTCTGAGCTGCATGAACGGAATGATGTGCCATAACTTGGGACCGAGCTTTACAACTTTCAGGCCTCTTTGTTTCAGGCCTTCAATCGGAGAACCTCGAGTACTTTGAGAGCCACAGCCGTCGTCATCGCGTAATGCTCAACTATGAGCGACTGCAGCGTCGTGGTTGTTGTCGTTGTCGCTGATGTTATTGTACCCCTGGATTATCGTCTCAACCTGAGAGCCACTCCTCGTATCCGCCTTCTCGACTTGGCTTCAGCTTGGTGATCCCTTACGCAATAACTACATAATTGCTCGTCTCGTACGAATGTTGTTGCTGCTGCTGCTGCTACCACTGTGGTGACTGCTTGAGGAATTGCCCAGCTCTGTCATTACCAACAGTCTTCGATGATCGAGTCTCCGTTAATCATATCATACAACCTCAGATTTGCCCCGGGACGATAACTTACCCACAAATAACGCCAAGAATTCATTCAATGCTTCTTGCTCATTGGGCTTCGGCTACGAGATCTGATATTTGTGTTGACGTTGTTGGACCTTGTGGACATCGGCCTACATAACCCGAGAGCCCGGGGATTTGATCACCGCCGGGGGTCCACGGAACTATGTTTGAGCCTGAGCTACAACATTCCCGTTAGTTTCCGCCCGAGGCCAGATTTTAAAATCTGGTACTCCCAGGTACTCATCTAGTGGCGCCAAAATTCTCGTCATTTGCTCATCCTAACATTTTCGTACTCCACCCCCGTGCTACCAGTGCAGAAGTTTCTGACTCAGGGATTTCAGCACAGCACCTTGCAAATCATCACCATGCAAGCAGATATGCGGAACACTTTTCGGATAAAAGACGCGTCATCAAAAAAAAGGGTTGGAAACATGAACGGGCTTCATGAGGTATTGACATCATGCGGAATGATTGAGTGAGGCAAACAGCGGCGAATCGACCGACCGATGGGCATTGTTCAGAGCCCGCGCACCATTCCGGTGACTCAACCTCGTCCAGAGTCCCCTTTTTTGGAATTCGGATGGTTGTCATGGATCTAAATAAGAATCCCGACGTCTTCTCGGAGAATCCGCGTATCTGAAGAATTCTCTGTTTTAGGGCCATGAGCCATGAGTAATACGGGCTCGACTCCGCTAATGACGCAGAACCTTTCCGAATTCCAGATAATCATTGAATTCAGCCACGGGCACCGTGGTTACCGACGTACGGCCCGGTCTGGGGAACGATACGGGGAGGGAAAAAGGTGGGCGGCCTTGCGCCCACCCGAGTTCGCGGCGCTAGTGGTTCGATGCAAATTCATTAGACTGGCTGAAGACATTCATATGCGTTCGATGAATCTCTGACGAAGGAAGAGGAAGATTGCGAACTGTTTATCAAAACGCATTTTGCGTCGTCTGTCAGCTCCGTCGAATCCGTGAATTGTTGGACTCGGGAAAGATGAAGAGCCTCAATGAGAGGAGAATTAGAGTTCCTCCCCAGCTCTGGAGGCGATCCAGAATGATCCCGAAATTGGAAGCCCCAAGTTGTAAACGCTTCGAGTGAAGTATTTTCAGCGCGTACAGTAATTATCATGAAGTCGATGATAATGATTGGTAAGTCTCGCCTGGGAACCAACCGTGAGACCCCGTTGGTTAATATTTCGTTCGAACGGAACCCGGACAGACGGACAGATGGATGAACGAAGGAGCGAACGGCCGCTCGGTCGGTCAGAGTCTGTTAAGCGGGCATTTGTGTCCGCCCTGATAAGTCGGTCGGTTGAATCGGCGAATGGTAAATCCGGCAAATTCGGCAAATCGACAAGCTCTGTTTCGGCATAGACCACCACACCCTATCCTGCTTCTGGGGCACCGAGTCGAGCATAACTCGCGACTCAACTGACTCGCCTCACTTCAGTTCGGCGCATCTCACCGAGCCACGGCAGCTAGCAGGCCGACCGTCCAGCCATCGTCCATAGCGTCCACCCTGAACATACGGGTTGTTCGAAAAAAATGCCGCTTCTTGTTCAAATGCATTTCAATGACTTCGACTGTCTCTTCCTCCCGCTAAGCCGCCCGGCCGGCTGCGTCGAGGATCTCTCATCCGTCTTTTTCTGATTCCTCATGTGTCTACCTCCTGTCCCTCATTCCCACCTAACTGACTTCACAGGTGCAGAAATACTGCATCACACCAAATGTGACCCATCTTCAAAAGCTCGAGGACCCGATCACGATCACCGTACTTCGTGGTCCTGAAAGGTCACCGGGAGCTGAGGGCTTCTCTGGAGTGCGGTGGACTAGAGGCCAAAAGTTTTTCGACTACATTTCTGATTGCACTGCCCCTCGATGGTACCTCATCTTGCGATCTCCTATTAGGGCCAGCATCATCAAGTACGCGGGGACTCGGTTTGCGGTGACTACTAGGCCATCTCTAGCGGAGTCTTCTTTCTCCCTCCGGCCCTCGTGAGAGGCTCGCGGCCCCTGTTTCGAAAATCAGCGAATCTCTACGCGACGTGTAGACCGCTCGAACCACTCGCCCATCGCTCCAAGAGCAAACAAACGAGGGACTACTCTCGGATCGAAGCCAAAAGAGGAGGGAATACGATTTTTGACGAACACGGTTTCAGCTTTCCGTTGATTGGGAACAGGTGTCTTCCCTCGACTCAGACTAACGTTTCCGTTCGTCTCTCTGAACCGGCTATAGCTCAAGATCACTTTTACGATGGCTCGAATGCTCCCGCCAAGAATCTGTTTCTTAATAGCTCAACTTTTGATGAGCTGAGACGATGAGCAACAGTGGCGGCTGCAATCTGAGAGGCGAACCCGAGGAAGCTGGCTCAAGGATTTTACGGTGGAGTTGAAAAAGCGAAAATTGAAACGCTAAGAATCGCCGACAAGGGCTTGCCTGGCTTATATGTTTTCTCTGAACGTTATGATGGTCGAATCCCGAGTTCAAGCCGTTAAGATTTCCGTAGCATCGAGACAAAACTCGATGAGTTTAAGGCAAATCTGTTCTGAGTGAAACCTTTGATCCCCTCGGGGGTGAGTGTCAGACCCCGCGGGGAGAGATTTCTCCGTGGGGTTTTCTGTGTGCTTGGCTTTTTCAGCCTGCGATTTCACCACCAGACGGCCATTAAGGAACCTCCAGGCTCCATACGGCTCAAACTCAATCAAGTCATCTCATCCGCTGACATCGGACGCCAGTGTAGCCAAATACATCAGTAGCGGAGGAAGGTGCAGATACGCAGTGATTCCCGGAGTGAAAGAAGAGTGTTTCTGTTTCGAATCACCAAATGTCACCAACCTTAGCTATTCGACGGCAAGACTTCTCAAAGCCCTGCTTTACTAATCTCATACTTATATCTTATATCATATATATATACTTTTATACAATACTACTTATATCGAAGTGAAGAAAAGCCCCATAAATGATCCACCCCGATCCGCAGTTCATTGAATGACTGTTCCGTATCACAAACATGAATATTCGGAAGTGATAAGGCGAGTGGTTCTGTCCAGACCTCATTCCATTTTATTACAGCGTCTTGACATGAAAAGAAAATATCGAAATGCGCAACTCACACTATGGCGTTTAAAATCATTTCACTATCCATTCCACTGTCGATGGCTTGTTCGGAACTATATCAATTTAACTTAGGATGATCTCCCCGCTCGAACTTGGCCCATCGAGCAACGGCTCTAAGGATGCTGTTCTTGGAAAATGGAATTCTGCGATCGATACTTGGAATCAACTTGACAGCGGCCCTGTGTATCAGGTTCGGGTGAAGGTTCGACCGCTGATGGTCTTCTTCTCCACGTTCTTCGATTCCGGCCGAGCGCGATTCAGCACCTGAAACGAGTTCGTCAATACTCCAGTCGCTTCGGACTATTATGAGGCTTGGAAACAGGCTCTCCGTGAGAGATGAACTTCTCTCATGAATTTGTCAAAAGCTCACCTTGAGGAGGTCCGAAGTCTTTGCCCTCATCCTGGAGTGAATGTATGCTTTCGAGCACTTGATATGATAGTGCAAGTAGTCCCTAGGGATGAAGGCATCGTTTATCGAGGGGAGCAGACCGCCCATTATATCTTTCTCCTCAAGTTCAAATCAACATTCCCAAGACGAAGCGTTGCATCGAATGAAAAATGTATCACCTGAACATGTGAATTAGATTGATCGTGTTGTCTCGGGCCTGAGCTGAGGTGTGTCTCGGGAAAAGTACGAATGTGATGTACCCTGTTGACGATGGGGAACGAAATTAGACTCGCGATCAGAACGTTCGGTGCCGAACCGCGCAGGCAAAAATGCAATCTCCACCACGCCAAATCGTCTCGGTCGTCGCCCGCAAGAGATACCCCCCGCAACCCATCGGTCCTCAGGAAGAGGGAGGCGCTCAATAGTCCTCTCTCTATCCCTGTTCCGTCACCTCCGAAGGAGGGAGACAAGTGGATTGACGTCTTGTGGAGGTTTGCATCGGAATTTTCGATTACGACGCAAACACCGAAGAACCCAAGGGTGAGCAAAGGGTGAAACACTACCACACGTCTTCTTGGTAGCGATCACGATTGCAGTCGTCACATGCCTATATCCCCCAAAAACTGAGGATTCGTAATATGAAACTCCCGCGAGCAGTTAGTGAACTCCAAACAAAGCCAAAACTCCAGGGATTATTCATTCTCGATTTGATATCATGGACGGGGAAACACAGCACTCTTTGGTGCTTACCGCCAAAATGGGACATATCTGCAAGTATTCCCAAAACTTCAATTACAAAAGCTCAAAACTCCCTATTCATATCGTTCAGGATCTAAGCTGTATCTCGCTTCTGTCGGATCATCGATCTCGTTTGGATCAGTACACCCGTAGGGACGATAGGAACAGAAAAGTTCGATGAATGGATTGAGGTGAAATATCTTTTGAGTCCACCAGGCGACGGTAATTTACTCGACGGAGCAGTTCATGCCTGCTATCCCGCGAACCACGGAGAGTTGAATGAATCAATGTCGAGCTTCCCTATGGAGGAGACCTCCAATGCTGGAGTGCATTCTCACATACAGGCGTCTTCAACTCGTTTGAAGTTTGGGCAAGGATCAGAGCATAATTCCAAACAGAGGAAAACCGGCTGGTCCCGAAATGCCTATGGTAAATAGGTCGAATCGCTGTGGGATGAGGGGTGAATACGCCTATGGGAGTTCCCAGGAAAATATTCAAGAATGAGGGGCCCCGTGGGACGTGGCAAGGGTGCCGTCTCCAAATCTGCCACCCAGTACCTCCCTCAACAACAACCTATGTGAGAACTCGACAGGGAGACTCGATGTAGCACTCCCGAGAATCCAGCCGATGTTTTGCCGAGAAGTTCGGGTACTAGCATCGTCGCTAAAACTCACCAATATTATCACCGGTCATTGCATCCGTGTTCTGCAGCTCTCGCGGAGGTTCTCTATGACTAAACAAAACTTGTGGAGCTGTGTGGGAAGCTTTGCGGCCTTCCTTGAATTCTTGCATGAAGACCTGGAAGATCGTTCTTTGAGTATTCCCCGTTTTCACGAGGAAAAATCCAAACGCAGTCGATTGAGTAATCTGTTATGTACACGAATTCGACGAGTGCCCTACCTTGCCGATAACAACGTCGTCCTCGTCTTTGAAAATTGTAGAGAAGATCACCGTCACGCGATCATGACTAGCTTCGACGTACATGGTCTCGTCATCTCTGCAGAAGTGATAAGTGAGAAAACTTTAGAATCGAGACTCATGCGATGGAATTAATCGATACCCATAACGGCGTCTCACTATCACCTGTAGTGAATCACGGCGCGTTTGAAATCTCCGCCGTCGGGATTCTCGGCCAATTTGGCTTGGTACTCGAAGTATTTTTCAAAGACTGAAGCGAAGCAGTTCCGCTTAAGCTGGCCCGCCTGGGGATCGAATCAAGACTCTCTATTAGTATGCTTCGCAATATCCGACTTGACAAACATAAGTTTCGTGGTTTGACGACTTCCAATCACCCACTTTTTTCACGAGGGGTTCGAAGTCGTCCGGAAGCGCGTCCATGTCGAATAAGATGGAAACATTGTACATCTCTTCGGGTGTGTCTTCTAGGAGTTCTCCTGAGAACATGAAGAATAGAAGATGAGATGGATGCGCTATGTTATCAACTTTCGGAACGATATTTTCGGTTCGCTGCTCACTCGTCTGGGCGGGGCGACGAAACTGCTGAGCCCAGGAAACCACAATTACTCACCGTATTCGCGTTTCAAAAGCTCATCGGCTCCATGCTCTTGGAGATCTCTGCGGAAGAGGGGGAGGAGAATTTTTTTTAGGAAAATGTTCCGGAAAGTTGCTATCAGGACATCTGAGGTCAAATGCTGTATATTTTCGATGGGATTCGGGGCTCGGGAGAAGCAGAGTTCGGTGGAATTCAAGATGGGGCTCACTTGTAGAATTTCAAAGCAATCGACAACAAGATCTTGCTCTTGTCGCCTCCAGGGCTGGAAAGGTGGAACAGGACGCCATCGAAATCGGCCACGGTCGCGTCCACATAATCTGGCTGCAATTTGGAAGAAGTTGGAAAATGGAAAAAGTCGATCCCTTCTCCGTTGACATTTGGTCTATGTATACAAGATGAGGAATCAAGAGTGGAGCATAGTTACCTTGGAGCCTGCTTTGTGATTACTGAACTTCACCCTCAAGATATCTTCGACGATCTTGTTGTTCGTCTCAAGGAGGATCATCTCGAGCGTTTAATTCCAGACGCCTCTTGGAATGCGAGCTCTGGAAAGAAAGTCAAATGTCAGGTCTCGGTCCATGTCATCGTTTTATGCCCGAAGCTCAGTTATAGAAGCGAATAACCAACAACCATGATTTCTCTGTAAACATCTTGCTGATTCACATTTTTCTGAACGACGTCATCACGATCCTCCCGCTTCTACTACGCTGTACTCAGGTCGATGTGCTGGCCTCGATGTAGAGGACTCTTGATTCCGAAGTTCGGATATCAACGTGAGTAATTTTCGGAAGTTCTCCCGTGGTGTTCGGGGTAGATTTTGTCCCGGGGGGCTTCTTCGTTCAGAGAATAGGCTCACCCCAATCACAAACACTTGCCAGGACCTCTGAGGCGTGTTGCAGTTAGAAACTATGCCATCAAAAGGTTCACTCCCCGAAGGGCAAGTGACCGCTGGAGTTTGACAGCTCTCGTTCTGCGATGTCTGGTCGAGTTCCGAGAGCATGTCTCGAACAAAAGGTTGGGAATGTACACCGGTTTTCGCGGATTCCAGCCTTCCGTTGAAGCCTCACCTGAGATGTTTCGCGTATTAATGTGACAGAGGCAGCAGAGTGAATTAGTCGAAACACAATGACTCTATATGGAAGTTTCGCTCCGTTAGTCACCACCACAGTGCCGCTGCTGACGACTTCCACCCCTCTTCAAAATGAATGCATCGACTAACTCAAGTGTGTGTCTGAGAGCTCTCATCAAGCAGCAGCGAAATGGGCTGTGTCTGGGTTTTTTGGCCCCGAGTTGTGTTTTGCTCCGCCAATCACCCTCCAGTTCAATCCTGATTCCAGAAGAACCGTCTCGGTGACTCGGCTCAGTTGGAAACGGGAAAGTCACACGAGCATTCAGCAGGCTGGGCATCCGCACGGATGGATGATGAGACACTTCGAGACAGCTGTCACGAAGTTGAAGAACCGCTGCGGATGCATACCGCGCTTTTATCGAGAATCCCACACAGGCGCTGAATCTGACACCTTGCCGGGCTTCGGCCTACATCCGCGCGATTTCATCTGTCAACTCATCTCCAAAAAGAATTTAGCGACTTGAATCGCAAGAAATAGTCTCCTGCTTTGACAAATTGGTGGAATAGATGTGTCGCGTCCTTGATCGCCTCATCGAGAGCCGACTGCTTGCGACTGACTGGAATCACTTCGCCTCGACGTTTGTCTCAACTTTCGAAGCCTGAGGCATTGGTGAGCTCACCGGCACAGAAAAACTTCGAGTTGGTTTCGTGACAATGGCAGACAGAGAAACCAACCCCCTACGGGAATTAGTACGTCCCTCGACAGGAAAAAGGAGACACGTGCGGCCCGAAATTTTAGAAGATCTCTACCTCAATGGGCATAACGATGACGTTCGTCATCAACTCTCAACCGTTGCGAGAGCCTGTGTGAGCACATCACGAACAGTTTCAACTCTGGCTTCTCGGAGGAACAGAATATTGTTTGAGAGCGTAGCGAAAATCAAGAAGATGCGCGGAACTATTCACCGTATGGAGACTATGGTTGCAACAGGCGAACTGCCTAGGGCTCCCGAACCTGAGGACTCCGACGACGAACAAGAAGAGAAGGAAGAGGAGCCGGTCTCGGTCGCTCAGATAGAGGAGTTCATCGAATCATTTTACAAATCATTGGAGACTACTGAAGAGAGCATCCCAACTCTGGACGACGACGTCAAGGAGTCCCGAAGACTAGAGGAGGAGATTATGGGTATGATTTCAGAGGGACGGAAGATCAAACGAACTCTTGACAAGGATAGCGAATCATACGCGTTCGATCTAATGAATCCCCGCATCGATGGCAACGAGGCGTGCTTCAAGACAATCGAGGAATTGACAAAGTCGTTTCTGGATCTGCAGAGGAGGCTCTTGGATTTCTCGGAGGGCGTGTTGCATATCGAGCGAAGTGAACCTGTCCAGAAGGTGAACGAACTCTTGGACGATCTGCGAGCGGCGACCGTGAGATTTGGCTGTCCTCGTGAATAATCTGTCCCCTTCCAGACGTCCGAAGCGGGATTCACAGACGTAGAAGTCGTTCATGAAACTTTGAATCCACCTCGAACGACCATCGTGAATTGAGATCGGAGTCATGCGTCGAGGATATCGCGCGACATGAATGTGATATATTGATTATTATTGTTACTGTTATTGCATTACCCATACAGCGGTGAATAAATGAGTTGAAGCGGAAGGAATACGGCTTCCGTTACGTGCATGCGACGGAGTTTCAATCTACCCGACTCCGACATTGAGCCAGAATGAGTTTGGAGTAATCATCTCTCTCTCCCCTGTGAAACTTTCAGAGGCTAAATCTGAGGTTTCGAAGCTCGAACCTGATAATGACACCGATTCTTGAGGAAACCAAGCTTCGTGGCAATTGTCTGGTGGCATCTGAAAAACTTTAGAGTCATCTGTGGTTTCCTGTTCCGTTGTGAGTCGCTGCAAGCATCACGAACTACAGCGTTCGACGCTGCGAATTCCGCGCCCCGATGACGATCCCAGACAGACAGCGAAATGGCTTTGGTGTGTCGAGAACGGATTCGTTGACGACCGGCTGGAAGTTATCTCGGCTTGACGGCTTTTTAAATCATCCGAAAGTAACTCGTCTCGGAATTGCCTCGCTGTCATCGGTAGGTTCGCAGCATTTTCCGCGTCATCGATGCAGAACTCCCTATATTCCGCAGTGTTTGATCGTTCAGTGAAGAATAGTTGTTCGTGGAACCGAACGCCGAAATCGGAATCATGAGATGACGTGTCTACGGTTTGATACGTGTGAACCAATTTCACGCTCTTGGTGGTTCGCGTAAGCGCGAAAAGCGAGCCTTTAGCTTAAGAACTAACCATTCGTTCACCCCGAAACATATCAGGAGAATACCATCTTCAAAGGATGTCAAGCGATAAACCCGATTCCCTAGCCGGAAAGCTCGTGATAAAGGTTCGTTCCTACTGTTTTGCCTTGCATCGTCCAGATAAGATGTGTCAATAAGATCAGCGTTAGTGCTTCGAAGTTCCCTGGAATGATCTCCGAGTACATGCTGATTCCCGAATTCGATGTATGTGCTCCCGATTGGCAGCCGACAGGGGAACTTCGCGAAACATCGATGCGAACGTCTACCTGGAACGGTTTAAATGGGGGCTTTCCCTAAAGAAGCCAAAGTCTCGTGAATTTGGTTCAGAAGTGCCTATCAAGGAGTTCGCAAGCATTCAGCTTCATAGTCAGAGCCCCGCTGTGATCAGAGAGAGATCCCGTTGATAATCGCACATATGGTGTGCTCTGAATCAGATGAAAGGGGTCCATGCTCCGAATGTGAAAACGAACATGAACCTTTGAAAATTGGAACTGAAGATCCTAAGGTGTATATCAATAGAATTAAATGTTCCAATCATGGTTTCCAGGCTCAGCTCGGCCAAGACATCCGCCGAATCGCGATCCATAATGAGGACATCACCTTCGATGAGCTCATCTTGATGATGCAGCGGGTGTTTCGAGGCAGTCTGTCAACACAGGACCAAATAACGTGAGTGACGTTGACGCTCGTTACCATTTTCCTCCGTTCTCGGGCCTCTTGCCGTATTCGTGATCTCGATTCCATGTGTTGAGCATCGTATCGCCCGGGAGAGTTTCTGATGTTTTCCAGCTCTGGATTGTTCGGTCGATTATACCAATCCTCATGAATTCTTGAGCTTGATATCTTCTCGCTCCTAAACTGAATTTTCTCTCCTGCAGACTCAAATACAAGGATGAAGAAGGCGACTTGATCACAATTGTTGACAACTGCGATGTAGCTCAAGCCATACTGTGCTCCCGAGTTCTACGTCTCAAAGTCATTGTTCAAGGTGATTTTTTGCGCAAGCGACTGCTTGAACTGAATAGAGCTGAGAGCAGAAAACATTTATGATACCCTCATATTTTTTCGAGATTAGAGAGGATCTTCGAATCTTGATGGATTCCATTTCGTATTCGCGAGGATCGCATCAATGCAGCCCTCGACGGGAAGATATGCTCATGACTTGATGCTTCTCGCAGGTGACGAAGAATCAAATTCTGTGAGCGACTTGCGTGCCGACCTTTTGAAGGTTCGCGAGAAGGTTGAGCAGCTGATCGAGAAAACTTTCCTCCTGAGTCTGGAACGTGGTGCGGGCGATGTTCAAGCTCCAACGCCCAAGGGTGAGTGCCCTATTCGGAAGCCGTCTTCTATCTCTCGCTCGAGCCGTCATCAAGGAATCCAACTTCGATGAAGAGCTCAATAAAAGTCGTTGTATCTTTGTTAACTCCTCTGTCCGTCCGTCCTGATTTCAATCTGATTGATCAAAGTTATCTCTTGTGAGGAGTGAGCTCGACAAGCTCGTGCATTCGAGATCGCCCCTAAATCATGAACCTCGGAGTGCACCGAACTAATTTCTTTGTCTGATTCCGTATGTTCAGTCAACGGAGACCTCGCATCCTCGTCTTCGTCTCCAGCGAACGACAAGTCCTCGAAGACCACGCCACCGAAGCGGGAGTCCATTCCGCCGTTTTCGCCGACCACCCTTCCCGACAACAGACCTTCACCGATTCCTGCCCCGACTGCATTTGCACCCGTAAGCCGAGAGCCGAAGTCGAGTCCTTCCCCAGCCGAAAGTAACTCCTCTCAAACCTTCAAACTTCTTGAACAGTACAGACAAGAGCAGCCTGGACAACACGGGCTCGGACTCCAAGGACCTCCTGAGGCCAGACAAACTCCGCAGCCTATGCAGCAGCCACAACAACAAGGGCCAGTTCCTCATATGATGCCTCAGCCGATTCCGCAACAGGTTCCTCAAGGACCTCCACAGGTGCCGCAAGGTCCGCCTCTTCAAGGTCAACCGTTGCAACCGATAGGCCCGCCTCAGGATACAAACCCGCGGCCGATGCAGGCTCAGCAACCGATTCCGCAAATGCCCCAGCATCAGCAGCAACAACAACAGCAACAACTTCAATCCCAGCAGATACCCCAGCAACAAATACCGCCGCAACCTTCGCAACAACAACAGCAAATGCCTCCCCAAGGGATCCCTCCTCAACAAATGCTGCAGCAACAACCACCAACTCAACAACCCCCAACCCATACCCAAGGAACCCCAGGAGCACCCGTGAACCAAGGTGAGCCCTTGCGCCGATCCTCGGATCCCTCACCTGATCGAGGGAATTCCGAATGAAAAGAAGGATCGCGCTCCGGAAAACCTAAAGGAGTTTCGTTTTCAGGAGTGGCTTCTCTGTTCACGCAAAATCAGGGTAACGCGAGAATGGCTCAAGTGGCTCCTCAGAATTATCCTCTGAATCAAGGAGTCCCCGGTCAGGCGCCATTCGCTGGTTACAGTCCATCTCCTTCCCCTCTTGGGCCCGGTCAACAACAAGGTCAGATTCCCGGGCAACCCCAGGCCCAACAGCCGCCGCAGAACAGACCTGTGGCAAACATGAGTCCAGCGCCAAGCCAACAAGGGGTAAGAACCTTACTTCTGTCGCAACGAACTGAAAACAGAGAAACCGTTCTTACGATCGCTCGTTCTCCCGAGAACGCCTGCCGAGGTTCACCGGTTGGCCGTATCGGCAGCCTTCAAAGTATTTGAAGATGACAACCGACTCAAACTTTCTCTTTCTTCCCAGTGGCCTCCAGGTCCCCCGCCGACATTCCCCGGAACGATGTCGCCCGGAGGTGCAGGGAACCCATACTCCCGAGGCCCGAACCAGTACCGATACGCAAGCCCACCATCAGGCAACACCTATTAGTGAAGAGAACAAATGTCCACACACGTAAACGAAGACACTTACATGCAGACACTTATTTGACAGCAGCCGCCATTAGGGAATATTCGGCCATGTTAGCTTTTTGTTCATTTTACCAACGATGGCG
This sequence comes from Neoseiulus californicus, assembly GCA_028455905.1. Taxonomy (NCBI): domain Eukaryota; kingdom Metazoa; phylum Arthropoda; class Arachnida; order Mesostigmata; family Phytoseiidae; genus Neoseiulus; species Neoseiulus californicus. Next base: position 5,227,552 of record JAMQGS010000002.1, on the reverse strand, counting down.
GAGATTCGACGGACCCGGACTCCGACACGAGGATCGAGGGCCGTCGAAATGGAGTGACACTGGGAATTCATATCGCTGTCAATCAGCCAGCTATCGAGTATGAAAATAAAGACGGTGATAATTCAGAACGAGGAGAATTCCCCTCAAGACCCCCGCAGATTCCTTTCTGCATCCGTCATCTCAAGTCGGAATTACTCCTGATTAGTAGCAAAGAAAACAAGTTCCATGTATTTTGAATTCTACCTTCCCCCACCCTTAGGTGAGCGATATCGAGTCGGAGTCGAAATTTTTTCTGATATAAACACCCTTCAAGTGCATGTACTTGAACTGGCGCGCTCGGGGATGGTTCATTTTCGATTGCAGTGAATTTTCCATGTTCGGAAAATGGGGAACGTGCCCGACATCCGAAGCAAACAAGCGCGAACATGGCAAGAGAGGTGGCCACGTGTCAAAACCAAATCAAAGAAAATATATTCGCTGAATAAACTATATTATGAAATACGATACTGTGCTTACTTACACTTCCTAGAGATACTCTGCGGAATTTCTCGCAATCTTGTAAACGCGCAGAGCACAACTTCGAAGCAGAAAATGTTCAGGGCTTCTCGTACCACAGCGAATCAAAAGAAGGAATCGAATTATGCCGTTCCCAATGAGAAGTTTCTATTATTTGCATTTTATATACATCATTTTTTACACATCGGTCCGAGCGAGTATGCGTGGCACCGAAACCACAGCCAACGGCATCTGCGACAACCGAGGAGTCCTTCGGTGGACAAAACGCCTCCTCCGTCGCCGATACTCGACATCCTGCCATTACTTCAGGAAGAAATATCGCTCCCGGACATTTTGACAGATAAAACACGAAATCAGATCCGGAAGTCTGAATAACTCACAAACCGGTCCACGAATCTTTGATCTAGGTCGAGAGAATGCAACGCGGATGCATACTTGGTGCAAATCTTGTACAACGTGTTTTGAATTCTGTCCTGCAGAATCGTCGGACCATGACCCTGAGCGGCCAACTCCAAACCGAAGAGGATGTCCATCACTTGGCGGAAGTGCACTTGGACCACGCCGTTCTTGTTCTCCCGATACGCGTGGTATACGAGGATCCCGATCGTGTCTAGGCACCACAAAACCTGCTCGAGTTCCTGCGAAAATTCGGTGATTCTCAGTCTAAACGAAACTTCTATACGCGACCGATGTTCAAAAGCTCCCTTATTTGGGAACAAATCTTTTATTTAAGAAGCTCACCGGAATCTCGATGACAGCGGGCTTTTTCCAGCTGTACTTGTTATTCTTCTTCGGTCGATTGTTCTCCAAGTAGGCAGTGGCATCTTTGAGGCACTTCAGCGCCGGTTCGACCATGGTGCCCCAGTTGAGGATTCTGCCGCCGATCGGACTGAGCTCCCAGACGTATTCACGACTTCCGCGGCCTGAGGCAACAAACAAACTAGCCTCCCAGAATGCAACCTTCTCCCTTTTCGCAAGCCCTGGAAGATACCACCACCTCGTATATCCCTCTAGAACTCTCCGATTCTCAAACATGAGGGCATTTTCACTATTAAGGGGTCCAAAATCAGGCGCATCGTAGGAGTGTCGAACGTACCTTCGCAAATTCGTCGCCCGTTGAGTCTCAAGGGTGGCAAAGTCATGAAAAGTCTTGTGGTAGCCAGGCACGTGTTGTAGAAGACGCTCATCATGACCGCCACACTGATGACGTCCTTGAAGAAGCTCGTTACTGAGGTTTCGTTCATGGCTCCTGTGAGCGGAATCGATATCGCAGCTGCCATCACCAACAGGAACATGAAAACGTTGAACTTTGTGGAGAACTTGGGGAAGATTCTCGATGATATGACGTGAGCTATGCGACGCCTTGTTGACACGCACATTTGAGGGACCTTCAAAGGAATGAGAATATAGTTATGTTGGAACTTCAGTCTTCATCGTGGCCCGCCGCGGGGATCCGGTGAACGAGGCATCGTCCGCGTTTCTCACCTTCAGCGGAGCGCGGGACACTGACACCAAAATTTGGAGCCCGACGAAGAATCCGAAGATCACAGTGGTTACAACGCCGTACTTCCATTCGAGGGGTGACGGATTCAGAAGCAGCGACAACGCCAGGCAAAGCGGGATCAAAAGAGGATATGTGAAAGCCAACTTGTCACCTCGCAGCGAGGAAATTATGAAAGCACAGGTGGGCACTGAAACGAACAGTTCTTTAGTCTGAGATTCTCTTCAAGAATCGGAGGGCTCAAATCGGGGCCACTCCAAAATAAACTCTATCCAAATCGTAGTTCATCATGAGCATGAGCCTCCGTGCGCAATCGGAACGTCTTCCTCAGAATCTCAGCGAGGAATTCCCCTCCTCGCCAAATGTTCGGAAGCACTGCTAGCCGGGATTCGGCTCGTGATTGAGCAAGCCGTTAAGGGACAACGGATGAAAGCTCAGATTTTAGACGTTCTCGGATCATCTTTTTCCGATTCCCGATATTTTCGACGGTGTTCACGCATGGAATCCAGGGACTCACCTGTTAAGAAGCACGCACAAATGCTCAGGAGTATGCTCCACGTTCCTCCCACAACATAGGCGTAAGGAAATATCACGGGACATGCTGTCAAGGCAGCATACAACACAGTTTCGCTCATTGCTCGTATCCCGTCCACTCCTTATGACAAATATGATGATCCGCCGTGAATACCGGCTAATCACGAATTTCGAGCGCCCTTTTAAGCTTCCATAGAAGCTCGCGGCATGTGGCGAGCGAAGCTTCTATGAGCAAACCGCCGATGGCGCGAAAATCCCACCCTATTCTCAACAATGGGGTATCGAAATGATGCCGGAGTATCATATATCGTAAGCTGATAATGGAAGGTTCCCGATCAATAATATTCTGGGGATGTGGGGGCAGAAACTCAAATCTGTCTTGCCACCTCGCATCCCGGTCAAAAATATTCATGACTTGCACTCCAAACTGTTCGCTATCGAAAGTAATTCGGAAGGGCTGATTCCTAACTTCCGACGACAGGTCCTCCATATCCCTTCACTCGAATACGATGGCTCTAATCTAATGGTTCGGGAGGAAATGGCTTATCGGAACTTCTTCCACCGTCCTTCCTAGAGGACTATACAGTCTGCTCTATGTTTAACAGTGTTCGGAGTTATCCCGTTGTGATATCGCCGGCATCTTTCTCGAAGAGCCCATCCTCAAACCTCACGGAATTTCGCTCTCATCCGCAGAGGCAGCAAACTCTCGTCTGTTCTCAACGGGTGCTGGACAGAAGTTTCGTGCAGTCACCGATGTCGAGAACGAGAACAAAGGACGCTTTATGGGGATGTAGAACGCTTAGCCTGGCGGGTCATCCCCGCGACGAATGACGATTCTCCTGTCTCACCCCTGATATGAGATATGAAGAGGTGGAGTCCGATCGAAAAAGCCGCTTCCTTTCGAGCGCAGAGGAAAAACTCTCCACTCTTGCACTTGATAGCTGTGAGATAACGTTGTGAAATACTCAAGACATCGATGTTTTCCACGAAAACCGATCAGAACCACTTGAGTCAGAAATTCGTTCTCACAGCCAGCGAGAAAAGGAAGTATCGAGGATGCAATCCGCTGCCACGTGTCCCCTTCATCCCCCCGCCACTTCCAGAAGACGCGAAAAAAATCCTCCTCGTCCTCGATCTAGACGAAACACTCATACATGGAACCTATTGTGAGCCACCGAGGTACGATTTCTCATTTGAGCTGCGGCTTCCACTCAGCAAACGAGTGATGGGGGTGTTCGTTCTCGTCAGACCCTTCTTGCAGGAGTTCCTCGAGTTCGCGCACCGATGGTTCGAAGTGATGGCATACACGGCGTCGCTTCCGATCTACGCGGACAGAATTCTCGATGAAATCGACCCAAAAAAATACATCAAACACCGGCTCTACCGGCAGCACTGCGGCTTCTTCAAGGAGTACTACATCAAGGACTTGGAGTTTCTCGGACGGCCACTAAGCAGAATTCTGTTGGTTGACAATCATCCAGCAAGTTACATGATTCAGCGAGACAACGGCATCCCTATCTACTCGTACCTCGGACAGCCCAAAGATACAGGACTGAAGAACTTGATTTCATTTCTGGACGACATCCGTGACGACGTGTCACCTGTACCAAAAGCGAAGCAGTACGCTATTATTTGGAGGCAGAAACTGCAAACATTCTTGGAAAATATGCGTGAAACTGAAGACAGTTTAACCTGAAGATGGCGACCGCGCAAATTAATGTGACAATTTTGCTTGCTTGGCAATAAATTCTTGGGACTTCTTGTGATTTTGAGTGGATGATTATGATTTATGTTTTCGGATCCTTTCCCTGCAATCTGATTCTCCGGGCACGACGAACCTGTTCTAGATTCTTCATCCGATAGGAAACCTATGGAGCCCCACTTTCGAGTTCTGGAATATGTCTGCAACTTACGCACTGCTAGGTGTTCGATGCTTAATCTAAATCTCGTCGTACGATTTGAAACTCAAGATTTATTGCAATGTACAAAATTATTGTAACCAACCGCGAAATGATCATCAATACACATGTATCATCCACATCTTTTCATTATTCATTATGAAGCACTCATCGATTCAAGTCAGGTTTCCTGTCGATGAAATGGTCTGTGGTTGAGTTTGACAAATGATCGTTCTTGTCGTCTGCCATCCACGGTTGATCCTCGCGAGGATACGGATCCTCGAACCATGTTCTCTCACGTGCTGCTCGTCTCCGCTGTAGGCGGCAAACTATTAGAAAAAACCCCAAGCCGGTGAACAGCGCCGCACAAGCCGAAATTTCGGCCCACGAGAGAGCGAATCGGGAAGGTTCCTCCACGTCCACGTTAAAGTTGAATTTTCTCTCCCCCATGAAACTAGTGCCGCGTGGTTTCGCACAATAGGTTATTTCTTCGTCGATGAGCTCGATAGACTTAGCATGGATCAGCTTCTTCAGCCATTCCAACCCTTCGCAGTCGAGCGGATTCCCTAGAAAATTAGGTCTGAATCGAAAACTCCGTCATATCCAAAGCTCTCCTGAGAGAATCTCGAGGTCTACGTCCTTGAGCCGAATCCTGACGTTTGCAACATTGGTTCCATACCGGAGTTAAAGTGTAATCCTTACCGGCGATATTCAAACTGAGACGTTGATTCTCCAACAAGGTTCTGGGAAGATCTTCGATGCGGTTATTCGAGAGGTCCAGCTCGTTCAAACGTGGTAGATTCTCCAACAGGTCAGGATTCACGGATGTGATGTTGCACGACCTAATCGGAGGTGAAAGATTTCATTCAGAACGCACGAGCCGATACCGAACACGTCGCAAGACCGGGCCAGCATTCCTCGGATCATCGCAAAACGTACGACAGCAGATCACATAATTCGGGAGTTGCACTTCACGGGTGAGTCGAGAGTCGGAAATTCGTCGCGTCGGATAAACTCACCGGCATTTGAACTTCTTAATGTTTGAACTTCCTTTCGGTAGAGTTTCCGCCTTCAGCTCCGGCGAATTGATATCAGTCAGATATATCTCTATAGAGGACAGTTCACTCGAGCCCTGGATTTTTCTGACTGAAAGAATGATCGAGCATTATTCCAATCGCTGTACTTTGAGGTCACGGGGTCATTCAGCGGCTCTCGACCACCCTATCTGATGGTCACCCTCAAGGCATTCTTTCTTACGGGGTGCCTGTGGTAGCTCCAGAACCGGAGGATTCTCACAGTAAAAAGAATTACTCGACATGATCCTCTTCTTGTGTTGGAGCAAACACGACGGAAGTTTCCCGTTTCATGACAGAATCAGTTGTAACGGGTTTCGACTGTACCGGAGAGTTTGATCAACGCAAGAGGTTCTTACCATCAAATGAGCTGCAGTTATAGATGAAGATGGTCTTCAGTGAACGGAGATGTTCGAGGCCAGTGATATCCCTCTGATTTATGAAGTGTATCTGTGCGCTCCTACTTTACCGCGTTGGAAATGGAACAATCTCTCATTAGGTAAGGTTTGCGAACCGGGATTCCGGATCGAGCTCTCATCATAAAGAAATTATTCAGAGTATATCGCTGAACCACAGATCTTTTCTCTGTCTCCATCCCTTTACCTCATCCCAGATAGGAACAACGGGAAATCAATTCTCACGTTGTCGAAACCGGAGGAATGAAATGTACATTCTGGTGCCTTGCCCCCATAGGTGAAATTTTTGAGTTCAAAGTTGGCGATTTGGGAATCGCACAAACGGGAGAAAGGCGAGAACCCCCTCGTTAAGCTCGTGCTGGCCCGACTATCTTCCCAATTCGGTCTGCCGTAGAACTGGAATACCTGCGGAATCGAGAAGGTAGACTTCAGACTTCTGATGAAATCTCCGAGCCAGAGCTGTAGCGAAACGCGTGAGCGGAGCTCGAGGGGAAGAAGTCATGACTGCTCCATTCCGAAAACCAGTGGAACGGAGAGGTATCAGAGTAAACTCCTTTTGCGACGATTGCGGCTCAATTGCTCGGAAAAGAGTTAAAACATACCCAGATTTTGGATCCGTTAAAGGTTTCCACGAACTTGAGGGAAGTCTCCGCGTTCCATTGCTCGGCATCGCACCGGACGATCAGGCGATTTTTTTGGTCTCCTTTACACACGCATCCCAGCGATTGTAGGACGTTTTGGCTCGGACAATCGGCTATTTTTCTCGCTAGTGACATCGACGCCAGCAGAGTCACCACCCACGCCAAACGAATCCTGGGAAAATTGTCGAGAGTAGTTACAAAACTGCGAACTGACGCGTCGCTCACAAAATCGTCTGTGAGTGTCCCCGCAACACCTCGGAGCATAATTCCGATGTCAGTGGACGAAACTCACGAAATAAGAAACGGAGACGGCGCTGTGCTACACTTCTATCACGGAAAATCGGTCGATGCAGAGGACAACAAATGCCCCATTGAGATCGGATCAGAAGAAGTCGGAAGACAGTAAAAGCTCGACACAACGAATCGCGTTGTGTCGAATTTTCAATATAACGAACAAAAACTAAATTTTTGTTTGTCCGGTCTGCCATGAGGCCCAATGTTGAGGGACTCTCGGTACAACGAATTCTCGTTGCAGCGAACTGATTTCGCCGGTCCCGCAGAGTTCGTTGTAACGAGCTTCCACTGTAGTTGATGTCAGGATGAAAATTATCTGCTAATCGCGCCATTAACTCGAAATCTCTCTCTTTTCACGGTATGTGCTGTTGATGAGCTCCCTTTTCGCGAGAGGTGAGCCCAATGATTGCAAAGCAGAGCCATGATTTCCCAACAGATTTCCGGCAGACTTCCGGCAAGCTAGTGTCCGGAAGCCCTCCTGAGAGATGCTCATCCGGGATTCCACAGCGGAATCAAACGAATTCTGAGGCTGGCTCCCAAATCGTTCCCGTTCTCGTTTCGATCGTGTTCGATGAGGAGCTATCCGATCCCCCTGGAGATGCTGTCCCTCGTCACTGTCTGCTTCCCATCTCCCAACCTCGCGCACAACCACATCTCCGACCACAAAACTGGGCTTCGTGTCTACCCGAGCAATAACGAGAATTAAATCCAGCCCCTTCCGAGTGCCTCGCTGGCTGTACTCTGAATTCGGGAACCCATGGTCACCTCTCTTATAGTTTGTCGAAAGCTCAGGGATACGATAGAGGGTATCATCAGAATATTGAACGCTTCAACTAGAATGATCTCCATTCCGTCTCTGATTTCTTTCAAACTCCTGCAGTGGAACTCATTCCTGTTTCTTTCGAGAATTTCGCACCGCCCAAGACTTCGGTAACCATGCCTGGAGCGTCTAGAGATCAATCTCACGTTTGAGGAAGTTTCTGCAACAACGCCGGTCGATAAGCCGTACGCGCTTAACGATGATTGATGATTCAGTAATATGAGGCATGGAGGGTTTGTCACTTGAATTTCCTAATCTCTCCATCAGAAAATAGCTCATTTTCGCGTTTTCGGCGTTTTCCACCCTTCCGGCGGGCAACGAATCAGAAAAACTGACGGCATAAAGTGAAGTTTTAAAAAACGGAACTCTGGAGGAATCACAGCATTTCTCAGTCGGGTGTCCTCGTACGCAAAGAGCTCGGGCCGCGATCGATACGTTCGGAAACGGATGTTTCCGGAAGAGGATTTGGAATTCGGCGTCGCGGGTGGCGTTGAAGACCACGGTCACTATCACGAATCATCAGAAGTGAAAGTAGGGCAACCGCTTGCTTTCCTGAGGGATACTCAATCGCAAGTTCGATTCCGTTCTCCTTCTGCGAGACGGCTTCTAGTGCCTTCTCTGTCGTTGCAGGCACTGAATACACTTGAGCTATATTTATATCGACGTACGTCGTCTAACACTTACATTTCTGTCTGTTGTTTTCCTTTCTGTTTTATATTCTGAGAAGACGTCGCTCAGACTTTGACGCTCCAGTGGTCACTCACGCCTTCCACTCACGGAACGCTTCGTCAAGAGCGTTTTCTGTCGCTCACTTTCCTCAGATTCGCTCAAGTTTAGCACCGCCTGTGGACACCAACGATTCAGCGACGTCGAACCGGAACTTCACTCACAAGCGGAACTCCAGCGCTCGCTAAAACAATTCGCTGGAAGGTCTCTAAAATCTCGCTGCATCGTTCGCTTACAGCGCCTCTCGAAAAAACCAAGTCCGCTTCGAAGGCGGAGTAGAAGACTTTTGGAATTGGGTCTTCTTTGGCACAGCGAACCGACGGACCGACAAGTCAGTCAGCTGTTCGTATTACAATCGCAAGAGAGTGAGACACGAAGAGAGGGCCCGGCCGGCCCGCTTCGGCACTGCTTTCTTCGGTGGCTGTCGGTGTCAGGGCCCTACGAGGCCGAAAAGGATCTTGCACTGATGGAGAGGGCCCAAAGGGAAAGGGAGAAGAGTCCGCGCACCCCGGCTCCACATCATCCGGGCCAAAAAGAGCGCGCAGGACCCGAACCAGCAATGGCTCAACGCTCATCGACTCGAAGAATCGAGTGAATCTGAGTGGCTGCGCCACGCGTCGCGCTAGCCGTCAGGACTCAGGAGCGCACCGACTCACCTATTCACCGATATCCTTTCCAGCCGGGTTCGCGACAGGAGTCGAGGAAACCGCGGAACGAGCGGGATTTTCGTTCCGTTTTTCGGCGTGCAGCCAATGCGGGGACTTCTGTACACTTCGCCGACGAGAGAACTTACTGAAGTTGGAAACATCTCCCGGAACGCAATCAGCAAGTCTTCAGCACTCGTCAGAAGAAAAAATGATAGAACGCTTTTTTTGCGGCAAGGACAAATGCCTTTATTTCGCCAATGTTGATCGCCGACAAAGCAGCGATCATTCCACCGGCGATGCTGAAGTTCTCCAGAAGAACTGCGCAGAAACTCCCCAGCTACAACTTGTGACTACAGACGCTCATTTACATGTGCTCATTCTTGTGCTGAAACCCTAACTCGCAGCTGGTACGTTGTTTTCGCGTGACTCTAGTGCCGCACCCGACCACTGCCAACCGTTGATAATTAGCGCACACGACCGGATCGAATGCCAAAACGGAATGGCGAATCTACTGAATTTCGGGGATGACTTTCATGTTACATATCGTACATACAACTCGTGGCAGGATTGCAAACCGTTAGCGGGTCCAACGGTTCCGCCTGCACTCACAATCAGACGAGGTGATCGAGAGGAATACTGAGGACTTCTGACGCGCCTCGAGATTCTATATACAAGTTCTGGTTCACAGTTTCTGAATCCATTGCGGCGACGAATTCGCCATCGAACAATGACTGCTCGAATCGTATGGAACTAAGGTCGCCAAGCTACTCACACGGCCTGGCGGTAACTACGGTACATGATCGGCGGCAACAATCGCTCGCTGATTTCCGCTTAACGAAGGCACCAAACGTTGTAATCGAAGCTCCATGCTGGCATCAGACAGACAGTCAGCACAGTGCTCATTGGGTTGATCCACTTCCATGACATTCGCTGTGAACAAGCTTCGATCAGGACGTTCTATTAGCAAGCCAGCTGATGAGAGTCCGCGGCTCGCCCGGTTGCGGACAATCGATCTGGCGTAGCATTTGATGCCTGGGGTCGGGAACCGGCGTTTCATGTCATCGTTTTCCCGCAGAGTCAATTGCTAAGTTTTGCGGTGAGAGGATAAAATCATGATATGATCGATTGAGGTGAGATAGATTCGGATTTCCGACTGGCGGGCCGCCATTTGTTCTACGGATGTGAGCGCAGTGGACAAATCGGCGAACGAATCTTTCTCGTCTTCGGAACGAAATCGGCTCCGGAAATATGGAAACGACTTGTTTTGAATGAGCATAGCCGGCTCCGTCGACCGTCTGTAAGTCTAGAAATCATCGATGACATCCCTTATGATGAGAGCCAAATGCCAAAGTTTTGAATACTGACATAAGTTTGATGTTGGAAGAAACTCGTATACGACGAATTTCCTCTCACATCAGGAATTTTTCTCGACGCCATCGTTTTCTGGGGATCTTCGTCCAGCCGTCAGCCAACATAGTTGGCACAGAAACGTTCGAAGAGTCGACTTACAGGACGATTGACGCATCACCCGTCGCCGTCCATTCAACTTCCATACTAGTTTGATACGGTGGTCCAGCGTAGTCCTGGTATATCAGAACAAGAGATTCCAAACCGTTTGAGGGTAGGGACCCGTTTCAGGTGGCGGTCGTCCGGACTTCTTCTCTGCTTCATTAGTTCAGACAGGACCCCATAGCTCTCGATGGTTTGTGCAGACCATCCTTCGGATCATATCTGACCGAGCCTCCCCACTCCGATCCACCCGACAACCAAGAGTGAGTATCTCATACACCGCAAGAAATCGCCCGTACAGACGTGCCGCTCGCTGCGGTCTACCTCGATCTCACCACGTCACGCGTCCCAGCGGGGAATGCACAGATCCCAGCTCCACTGAAACCCCATCATGAAAATCACCATCGCTTCGCTGGTTATCCCGGGATTTCTCAACCTATACACTAACTCTGGATTCAGGACGAATGATATAGATAGTATGGGGAATATTTTATTCGAGGCTCCTTTGCGTTTGCGCTCCGGTTGTCCCGCATTCCGATCGATATGCCGATTCCTATCGTTCTACAGTGTCTCGGGAATCTCGGGAAAAATCCCGTGGTTGCGTTCCCTCGCTTCACTGTAACGAATCTCGCATCACAATATTCACATTGCAGGTCCATGTGCTCATGAGGTCGACATTGTGATGATGGAGTGAATTGATGAGGTTTTGGCCTGAAATCGGAATAAAGGTAAAGGTCAGAACCTGAGTTCGGGATGACGGCGGCTACACCTATGACTTGTTTTCAGTGTGCCGGTTTTATGAATGGATTGTGGCAGGTTGTTATTTCATGATTTCTCAATGAGATTCACCAGATCATCATCGTCGAAAGTCCAGGACATTTCCTGGGAACCGACGTGAAACTCGCACACACCTGTCATGGTCTTCCGGAGTCGAGACCTCAGCGAAGTTGAAGTTCTATCCTGCCATCACAGAAAACGTTCATCCGGTACACTCTTGTTCCGCCAAAAGAAGCTTTCAGGTACTTTAGTATAGATCCGACCGCTAATAGGGCAACGAACGTTGACTATCTTCCCGGCCTAAAATCATCGAAAAGGATTGCGTGAGAATTCATATTCGGTAAAACTAGACGATCTTAGTGTTGAGTGGTCATCAGAGTTGTGAAATTCTCATCTGTACTCAGAGTAGCAAGTACTATAGTGTCATCAGAAGAATAACTGAAGGTACTAGAAGGGGATTTCTCTCGCGCTTACTTTCAGTTGAGGTGAGAGATGAGCGCTCAGGGAGTGGAGGAGATAGCAGATACCAAGGTCTTTCTCGTCCAAGTGCGGGGCCTGAAAGTAGGAACATGATGTTCTAGCTCTTCGTGGCGCTCGCTCAGAATTTCGCCGAGGGAATCAATCAGAATGTAGTTATCATCTGTGCTCAGATAGCAAGTACTCAAAGTTTGGATTATCATCAATTTCAACCCTTTCAACTACAGAATCGAAGGTTCCTCGCGACTCACCGAGTGTAATACTTCATTTCTGGTCAGCGGCGTCGCCCGGGATCTCATCCGTGTTGTAGCTCGCCTGTTCCCACCTGTAGAGGAAGGATCGTTTTTTTGAGAACGCGATAGAGAGATCTTCAAGCTCAACTCCGACTCAACTCGAGGTTGTGTCAGATTAGTTCCAAGCTTCAAATCATAGGATTTGTCATATGTCCCTATCTTGAAAAATCATCACGTCATCAACTCCCACTTCTTTCGATTCCTAGAATCTGCACTACGAGGCGGAGTTCTCACCTCTACTGTGGTCGAGATGAGCTGAAGTTGCAAGCAAGGCTGTTTGCAACTTCCATGGCCGAAATCCATAGCGGCGACGGAATGCCAAGAAGTTTACGGCAGCGTCGGTGTTTCGGCGCGTTGCAGAACCTTCGTCAGCGTCCGGTGGCGGGCTCCGAGACGCGGCGCATAGCCCTGGTTGCAAAGCTTGGGGAGTCTCGACGGCGCACAGCGGGCAGCTGGCAGAGGCAAAAAGTCAACATGGCGTTTTGCCTGAACCTCACGGCGAATCGTGGCAACCAGTGGCATGATGTGCGGTGCCCGACGCCGCCGAGGATCCGCAAAGGATCGTTGCGTACATCATATTTTCTCGTCTCCGTTGAATTATCTAGTAGGAGGAAATCGAAGGAAAGTTAGAGCGATGCAAAGATTGACGCTTCGATCGGCGTCGATTTCGAATCAGTAAAGGTTTGTCATCCTGCATCAGTAGTAGCAAGTAGTTGGTCATCATGAAAACCAGAGCACGTGCCTTCCCCAGATCTACGCCTAGGACGACCACGTGCTCGGCGACGCGCGAAGAGGAGATCTCACCTCAAGAGAATCCGCTGGCGAGGCTTCATCGTCTTCGGAAACTCATGGAGGCCGAAACTTCCAAGACTTTCCACTGAATCTTGAGCAAAATGTAGCAGAAGAGGAGATCGATCGAGGCACGAACATTTCGCCAACGCACACTACGGTCGCTTGAACAGAAAAGGATTGTTGTGGAAGCCAACCGTGCTTATATATTCCCGACCAAATGGGCGAGGATAACGGTTTGGCGCGAAATTCGAAAGAAAAAAGAGTGGAACATGCAGCCGCCACTTGGGCGCCAAATGCGTGGCGCGCCTTCCCCTTTGTTCGTGTCAGTCAGATTCAGAACGCAACGAAAATTCACATTTGGAGTGGCTTTGACATCATGTGTCTCTGTCGTTTGAGAATCGTGAGTCGCAACGTCAAGTTTTTTGTGGGAGACATATTCAGAACGTGAACTGTGCTCGAAGAACTCGGACGACCGGAGTGCTAAATCAGCTGACAAAGTCCGCGGGTCGGCGTTCGAAACTGTCAAACGATGTCCTGAAGCGCTGTCCATGATCTTGAAAGCCGGATCTCCCGTCGAACTGACCCACGCCGTGTTGCAAACTCTCCACGCTAATGGAATAACGACTGCCGAACAATTTCTGAAGAGGGATCCCCATTCGGTGCCGCTGGAACCATCGCTTGTGCTCAGCCTCCAAAAGAAAATTTACTCGAAGTTCGTGCTTGAACCTCGAACGTTATCGTCTCTCTACGACAGGGCCGCCAAAAACCAATCGATCATCTCGACAGGGAGTCGGAGAGTCGACGAAGTCCTTGGAGGCGGGTTCTACACTGAGGAGCATGTTGACATCTGCGGTGATCCCGACGTGCGCTCAGACTTCTGTTTGCAGTGCATCAGTAACATGATACGCAAAGATTCGTCCGCTTCAATCATTTACATTGATAGTGGTTCGAATTTCTACCCGGAGAAGTTGCTAAGTGCGTTCGGTTGCGAGCAGGAACAACTCAAGAGGATACAGGTTTTCTTCCTGACTGATATTGCAGAAGTGCTTACGTTCCTCGACCAGTTACAGAAAGGTCGCTTCCGGCCAAGATTGATTGTGATAAATGCTTTTGTAGATATAGTGAAGCCGTTCATGATCAGCAACGATCCTCTGGCAGCGCTAGGGCTGCTGAATCACATCGCTGTCACCATCCGCAGCATCGCGGCGCATCTGAAACTCGCTCTTTTGACGACGAATGATTTGATACAGAATGAACCTTCTCTGGGGAAAATGTGGTTGGGCTCGCCCCACATGAGGATCGCAGTAAGGAGCCTGGAGGATATTGATGTGATGAAGAGCACCCGCAAACTCTAACGCTTCTAGTCGGATGTCGATTCCTGATTGTCGACCCATATTTTATCGAGATTCTTGAGAGCCTTTTGTTCAGATTGAATTGTTTATATATTTTGATTGTTTCGCATTGTTAACCCCTCCTAGGAATGGGATGATAATAAATCCGAGTAGCTTGTTGGCACGAACCTTGTTATTCCGAGATCGCAGGCGCTTATGAAAATCGTACCCCTGACAGGATGTGCAACATCAGGATTCGATGATACGGCGAATGCGCTTGATATTGCTTTATTCGAGAACGATTTCGACTGTTCTATCATGCTTTGCGCCTAAGAGGGCAATACTCAATTTCACCGTTAGCTCGAAGCTCCAGATTCCACAAGCTACCACAACAGACTTCAGACTACGAAGGTTTCAAGCCTGTGCCGTTTTCATTCAGTTGAGACCTCCTGTCATGTTGGGACAGTTCGTTTGTCTCACAGTCAAGAACGGGAATGTTATCTCGTTCTTCTTGATCGCGGCATCCAGTTTTTCGCGTAGATTTTCCATCATCTGGGGTTTCCGACCGCCGAAATAGTATACTCCTGGAAGATCCGACTTTAGTTTTCTCCGAGTGTCTTCCTGGGCGAGTTTGAGTCTAATCTTTTGAGGGGAGCTCACTCGACTCTACTCTTTCGAGCCTCCGATGATTCAGAGTTCTAGTTTCCCGGAATATAAGGTGGGACGAGATGGAGGCCGTGATTCCTCACCTTCAGTTTTTGAACCCAGGAGAGCGTAGAACATCAGGTAGTTCTCGTAATCCGTGTCCAAAATAGTCATAGCTACCGTATGAACTGAAATCAAGGGGTGTTACCGTCATTCACCATTGAGAATGAAGTCTTCCTCAGAGAAGACTCACGTCCGGTCACGGTCAGACCTGATATCGAAATTCGGTATCATACCGTCATTCTCAAACACGAATTTCGCTTTCTCTGCGGCGTTATCCGTGATGTCCATCACGTGCGCCTGGATTTTGTTGCTGAAATCGGAAATATTCGAAGGTGAGAAGGCGAGTTCTCCCACGATAGCACTACCGATCCAGATTCAGGCAGAGAGCTCACTTGTTTGGCAGGTAGAAGAACGTTGTCCGGTAAGAGTCTCCACTTTTATGGAGGTAATGGGCAACGGTGCAAGCTGAATCCTTGTCGAAAAGACCCGCAGTTCTGGTCCATCCGTACCAAAGACCTGATATCTGTATGGAGACCGTTTCAATGCCTCAAAAGGTGAAGCCGTAGGCAAACGCTCGATGTCTAAACACGAATAATATCCTCACCCTATCCGGCTCAAAATCCTTCATCGGGATCATCATGTTGGCGGTCTTCACAAACACGAACAGAGAAGTCATCACGACGAAAGCAGTTATCCTCTGGTAGGTCATTTTAAAGCGTCTTTGTTCCGTTACTGAGAGCCCGGATTTCTATCTGGATCGGATGTTCGACGTGGTTTCTCGGAGCTGTTCCCGCTGCAAGTCCCTGCAAGCGAGTGAAACATTACATCGGATCAGATTTTTGCAGTCCTTCGAGCCCCTGTTGGTTCAGAACTTCTCTTTTCTGGAGTATTCGATATGAATCTCCACAACAAACATTCGTCAGTGCGTTGATGCTATCGGAGCGTGTCGAATAGACCTCAGGCTTTGTGGAACGAGCAAACAACTACCCTGTGACAAATCGTGACTTGCGAAGGTATTGCCTGTCGAGTTGACCTCAACTCCTCGGTAATGACTCCATAACGGATCGGAGAGGCGAAGATTGCCTGGAGAATTGGATGTGATAACGTCGTTTGCACACTTTCAACCACGTGAAAGCTGAAATCGTTTTCATCTATTCTGGCTCCTGATCCTGTATGCGATGTCCTTCCCTTGCACGTGTTCCTGCGAGCGATAAGTAGCGGAGAAGGATTGACTCCTATTGTAATGCGCTTCAAACGCTCGAAGAAGTGAACGTTGCCCTAACTGTGCCGACACGAGTCAGGGAGACCGAACCAGGTCGAGAGTCTTCCGAGAGCTTGATCTATGGAATCGCCATTTATGTGCATGAATAAAGACCGATACGCGTGAACAATGCAGTTCTATCGTTTTATTGAAGATCATTCGCGAATATCCGAAAACCATCGACCCGATGTTGACGAGTTGGCCCTGTGGCTTTCTCGCGAACATCATTGAGGAATCTATATTCTCCCACTCAACGTCTTCTCACGACGTGTATCGATCTGTCTCTGATGGAAGCCTACGCCATGCTCGACAGGTCGACGCCCGCTGTCATGTTCGGGCAATTCTCCTGCCTTACATCGATGAACGGGAATGTTATTTCGTTCTTCTTGATCGCAGCGGAAAGTCTCTCTCGAAGAGCTTCCACCAGCTCGGGTTTCCTACCGGCGAAATAGAACGTGCCTGAAAAATAGAGAAACGGTCGATTCAACGATCATTTCTCTCATGACTCGTGTCCTCACTCGACAATGATTCGATCCGTTGTGAGAGCTGCGCTCGAGTATCTTTCGTCTCTGCTTCCTCTAATATCGGGAATGCTCTAACCTTGGGTTTTTGAACCCAGAAGTGCATAGAATATCATGTAGTTCTCATAGTCGGTGTCCAGTATGGTCATGGCAACTGTGTGAACTGAGATCAAAAGGTTCCAAGTCAAAAATCTCGTATTGCATCTAAAAACGTGGATTCAATTTTGTCCTGACTGTAATTTGTCACTTTGTTGTCATACCGTCATTTTCAAACACGAATCTCGCTTTCTCCGCCGCATTATCGGTTATGTCCATAACATGTCTGAGGACCTCGTCGCTGGAATCAAACTGCGTCTTGTATTCGAGGCCGCGATCACAGGAAATATTTCTGTACTGGAGTGTGAAACATGCAGCACGAAACCCACTCATCGGTTGTATAGAAGAACGTTGTTCGGTACGAGTCCCCAACTTTGTGTTGGAAGTGAACCAGACCACATGCCGCAGCCTTTTCGAATATGGCCGCGGTTCTAGCCCATCCGTACCAAGTCCCGTACATCTGAATGTGAAAAGATTCATAACTCTAATGTGTGAGGCGGTATGCCAATGGAAGGATTCGTTTGTGGTATGATGGGGCTCGCTCACCTTTCCCGGCTCGAAGTCCTTCATCGGAATCATCAAGTTCGCACTTCTCACAAAGTCAAACAGAAGAGCGAAAGTCACAAAGCTCGTGGTCAGCCTGAGACCGATCATCTTTCCGCAGCTTTCTCCAGTTCTTAACGCGTAGATCTCGACCAGGGTGGGACTTTCTACGGTATTTTCTGATGCCGAATCGATATCCGCTGGAACTGCAGCCAAAATGGTTCCAGCAAAGGACTAACGAAGCTCTTCGCGGGGATTATCTGCTCCTCCGCGACTCCCTGCAACCTCGAGAACTAACGCAAAACGGACTATTTTCCTTGTTCGAGGCACTCTTGACTAGTTGGACTATAAATCTTAGCATTCAGAGCCCTGCGCTATTTGCCGATGCATTGATGATATCAGGACTCTACGAATAGATTCCACGCTTGAAAGACCGAGCAAACAGCAACGGACAGAAAAATTTCGGATTCACGTGGCTTCAGCTTGCTGAACTCGATCGGTATCACTGATGTGGCGATGTTTAAATCCCCCGCGAGGGAATACGTCTTCCCTGATCCTTGAGCTCCTGGCAAGCGAAACCACAATTCTAGTCACCGGAGTGTACTTGGGTGCTGATGAGGGGTCGATAGTTCATGATCATTGAGCTCCGACGATCTCGACGTCACCGATTCCGCCGGAAAACAAGTTGCAATAAATCCCTCCCCGGTAACGACAATGCTGCTGGTGGCGGTAGAAAAGAGTTCTCTTAGTTTATTGAGTATTTTCTCACTAGGACAATTCATAAATAGTATAATCATCGTAGAAAAGTTAAATGCTCTTATGACCAGTTTTTTGACCAAAGGGCCACAACGTTTGAGATTCATGCGTTTAGTGCCGAAGACGGCTCATGGCACTTAAAGAGTATCTTGGAGTTATAGTTCATGACTCCCGGTCGGGAATCTCTTAGGTTCGATATGTTGTGTGTTTCTAACGAGTGGAGGAACGGAGATGAACATCTTTGGATTCACGAAACATAAGGATCGATCCTATCTAGTGTTCCTGGGATAGTGATGTGCTTCACGGATCCACGAAAGAGACCATGATGTAGCGGGTGCCGCTTGTGGTTGTGAGACCTTCATGATAATGAGTCAATCTTCCCGGATGCAAGATTCCCCATCCAGCGGGCGAACCAGTCACAGAGCAATTCTGTCGAATGAAGTGGCTGCCTCCCCCGGTGTAGTCTTGTCCTGCTTGATTTAGGGCGAGATTCAATGTATACGTGGATGCGTCATGATGAGGTCTCAGCGAAGGCTGCTCGTCGGGACGGTAGCGAACGACGAAGTTCATTATTGCTTTAGGAGGGTCATGATGGTATCCTGTGAACACCCGCTCTTGTACGGGTCTCACATATTCGCGGAGGAAGAAAAGCCATTGGGGTTCGAATCCGACTTGCTTCATGTGGATATCACGGGTTGGCACGTTCTCGTATCCGCCAGCCAGTCGAGGGTCCTTGAAAAAGAACCATTTTCACGTAAACTTCATCACAGAGCTCTTGCGAAAATAATTCAACAATCACTCTCTCGGGGAGCAGAGTCCGAGTGCGAGCGTCGAGAATTGAGCGACTGCTAAAAATCCCTACCTCGCTAGTGCCGTCGGACCATCCGCCGTGGTTCTCCATGATCCCGATAAGATGTTCGCAAAACTTCGGACTAACGAGCGGGAACCAAAAGACATCATGGCAGGGCTGGAAAAGCAAAATAATCGGCAGTAAGTTCTTGAGCTCTGTTTCGTGCTGTCAGAGAAGCTCGGAAACCCTCTCAGATTTTCACGCGCAGCACGGTATGTTTTTCGGAAGAATTAAACAGCTCAATACTTTGGAACCCGACTTTCCGACTTACTTCGCGAAGGACGCCGGTTTTGTTCTCGAAAATTTCTTTGTATTCTTCATGAATATACCGCAGACTCCATGGGAGTTGATTGTTGTAGATTTCGTAGAAGTCAGGGTGTTTCTTCGTGGTGTCGAAGTGTTCGGCGTTGATCAAGAAACCGAATTCCTCGAGATTATCGACATACATGAATATTCCCTGAAATGAGCCCAGGAGGTTAGAAACGTGATTCATCTAATTGTAAGCCAATCGATGGCGATCGTCGGCTTTCAAGAGCATTCAGAGAGAATGAAGATGCTATGGGGGAACACTCACTCGTTCTCGAAGGTTCTTGCAGAAAGCCATGTCGGGATCCAAGCCTCCGTTAACGTAGCTCAAGGGTTGGCTACTGAATACGGAAGACTTCATGAGATAAACCTCCCCAATATACGGGACGTTCCAAATACCCCTGCAACCGAATTTCATCATTAGCATACGTGACATGGTCCTCGATGCCGCGAGAAAGGATTTAACTAGAGGAAAAAAGAGCTAAATCAATGAGCAAGTATTTTGCTTCCCCGGGAGGACACACTGTGGAGAAACCGTCACTGTATTTCGAATTGATCTCCCAACTCAACTGACCTCTTTTCGCCCTTGACAATCTCCATGTAATCGTGACTACGCGCGTAGAAACCCTCTGAAGTAAGAGCTCCCCAGAAATTCGACCATGCCTGACCGCTTCTCACAACCAGGGGAGCGATGAAGTTCCGGCCCTTGGCAATCAAATGTTGCAAAACCTGGCACACGAAAAAAAAATTAATTCCAGCGTGACTTGAGGGCTCATTCGAGCGGGATCGATCGTAAGCATCGACATTCAATAGGCATAAGGCATAAGGAATACCTTGCGGTTGGTCAGGTGAACTCTGGCGTCCAGGTTGAGATAATATTCACAGCCGTTCGCGATGCATATTTCCCTGAAAGTACGGGGAGTCACTCTCCGTTCACGAAGGATATGCTCAGATCAGAGGTAACTCGGCTCTCCGCAGTTTTTTTTTTGCGCAAAATCCCATGATTACTTACAGCGCCCGTTCCCTTGCCTTCCACTCGAGCAGGTCATCAATTGAAGTCACTTCGACTTTGGCGTAGTCTCCGACTTCATTTTCAACGAACTGCTTCAATCTGTCATTGTGATAGTCTACCCCCCTATGGAGGAAAATTGAGATCTTGTTCTTGGGATACTCGAGTTTGAGGAGACTCTCGAGGAACTCGTCGAAAAATGGCATGGCTTCCTCGAGGAATACCCCGATCGTAACCGCCGGCATCTGTAACGGAAGGAATATTTCACTTCTTGTACATTGGGGAAGTAACATTTCATCTATCGTTCCCGAATTCGGAGCCGGGATCGATCTGAACAGTAAATTAAGCTCTTACGTTGTCTGGGTCGAGTGTTACCCTGTCCTCACATAAGAGACACCCTTCGCCGGTCTTCCAAGCGCCTGCCAAGTAGTTCGCCAGCGAGTTCAGCGCAACCTTCAAGAAAATAAAGTCTCATTCCAGATATGACGAAATCGAATCTTCAAGCAAATCTTTCTATCGTTTTTATGCTCTTGGAAGGCTTGTACGTTCTTGCATAATTGCGGCCGAGAGTCCGGAAAACTGGAACTCACTTTTGACGGACCATTGCCATGGATTACGATCGGTTCAGTACCGAACGCAGTGTTTTTCACTTTCGGGTAGACGTCCTCAGATAAACTGACGTCGCCTACGGCCCCGTTCAGGTTTTGGAATATTGTCGACGTGTTGTCAAGACGAATACGGAGTGATTCCTGCAAAGACAGACAAGTTTGAACTCTACGAAGCTCGCTCGTATGTATAGCAATCCCGATGATGACGCAATTTATCGAAATACCCTATGGAGTGTTTGGCGGTCTCTCCGGACCGTATTCTCGGATGCATGTCTTACCCTTAGGGCCGGGTCGAGGTATATTTTGGTGTAGAACAGCTGGTCGTCGTCTCCGTCCTCTATTGCAGTGTGCGTTACAATCTTGTGGAGAATCGGGGCCCAGCCGATGAAGCCACCTTATTGGAGAAGGAATGAATCCGATATATGATGAATGAGGGAAGGGAGACCAGCTCCAAAGCTCCAGATAGGGAACGTGTGTGGAAATAGATGAGTTTCGGGGGAAATGAGATATTTTAGTCTGCCAGAGTACAAGACGCTCGAGTCCGCGATTTCCTCACCGGAATTGAGATATTTCTTTCCATCAGTCGTCGGGTACTGATCTTTCAGCGAAGCATCTGGCCAGCAGAAACCCTCGGCTGAGAAAACCGCATCCGCGTCCAGGGAGTAGAACTTCTTCAGGATCTGCTCTTTGCCACCGGTGAAGATGACGTCGTAACTATCCACGAACATGATGAGGAGATTCTCTCGATCTTCGAAAGGGTGGAAAAAAGTTGGAGCTAGCAGTGAAATTATTGAAAAATATTCCAGGTTTATTTGAGTGAACAACAACTCGGGACTTGTAGAAGCTGTGGCTGAAAGATCAACGAAGAATTTCCACCGTACGTTCCGAGCAAGACAAGGTTTCTTGACTCCGCTCCTGAGATTCCTACCCTTGTAGTTTTCAAGCGAGGCCCGGAGAAGATTGACCTTGTGCCCTCCGCCCGTCGAGTGAACGACGTTTCCACCGCGCCATTCCTCATCGAGACCCAGAGTTTCAACCTTCAGGCCTTGTAGCTCAGCAGAAGCCAGGAATCTTTCATAACCCTCGGTGCGTTCCGTGGCAACTGTTATGACCAGGAGATCAGCTGAAAGAGTTTGCAGGGTCACCAAGAGTGCGATTTGGCACCCGAGGATGCTTGCAGCGAAACTTGGTAGTGGAGTGTGCCGAAAAATTCCGTTCACTCGAAGCTCGTTCTCTTGTTTCCTCGGGAAAGCCACTCACGATTATAGACGGATTGGACACCATCCTGTTCGGATTCCGAGCAGTTTTCCTCGCATTGCTTCACATCTGGAATTCAAAGAAGGTATAATTTTGATCCTGGGCATTCCGTACAGCAGTCATGCCCTCGAGCTGAGAATATGTGCAAGAAAGTTCCAGCCACGTCCGATAACGTTTCAGACGGATAGGCGGCCGAGAAAGCCACATGACATTCGTAGAATCTCAGTTTTCCACCGAAACCCACGCTCATCGCGCCCTCAGGCTGTTCACCTCTCGATCAAACGGTTCAATGTGTTGGACACGAGGATGTAATCGATTCCGAGACTGAACTCTGGGAAATAGATTATTTTCAAGAGAATGGACATATAGCTTAGCCCATAGAATTCTCCGATTGTTCGTGGACTCGAAATAGATGCTCCCGTATCTCAAGAAGAATTCTCGCGAGAAAGTGAACTCTATTCTGATATTATGTAACTGTTCTAACGCATCGCCCACTGGAAACCAGATGCATAGAAAGAAGATAACGGAGAAGAGGCCTCGCGCTGCTTGGAAGATACGGATCATTCAGAGATAGCGTCCTCTTCGTTTGAATCCCTTCAACCCAAACTAACCTCCAACAAGAAGGACTAAATATTCAGTAGATTTCCCAATCAAAAAAATATGGTGACGCTTTCCTCTTTTCTGGGAATTAGAGATTCGTGAAACTTTGTGCCTTGGACTAGGAAGGCCACTGTGCTCTATTGAATCGAACCGTCGTTCAGTCGATGAATCAGAAGAGCTGATCACAATTTTCCGGTTCCTGAACTTCCTGATCACGGAACGCGAACGTCTCATGGGCAAACGCCGAGGGACACTGCGAAATAGTCGTCATCTTCCTCTGGGTCGAGAGAAAACCTCGAGAGTAGAAAAACGCCGACCACTGTGGGGCCATAGCGGAAGCTCCGCGCTGTCATTCGAACCTCGGCGGCCGATTCAAACTTTCGGTTCAAGAGTCCGTGCGAATGATAATGACTGGTTACCTAACGGTGTTTCATACCTTCATTGTGGGCGAAAATGTGGGCGGCAAGCGCAAATAGACAGACAACCACGAACTTGTGTCGAACAGTGGACATGGTTCGAGTCAGCCGGTTAGGAGGACTGTGGGCAGCCATCTTGGTCGCTCAATAACGGAGAGTCTTCACCGAGCGAGCCCGACTGGGAGAGAGACATTCAGCTGAACGCTTTCTCCTGGCTGTCAGTCGCAGAGCTGGCTGCGCGAACAGGTTGTACTCGGCTGTAGAGCAGCGTTCCCTTGTTCGAATTCTGCTTAGAAGTAGCACAGGCTCCTTTCTCGATATATGGGCCACGATCGAGTTCGACCAAGTTGTGAATTATCCACTACAGATTTCGAATCCGGTTCATCTTTTCATGGCACTGGTCTTTGACGATCTAGAAGCTCCGAATCCGATCTCCGAATTCACCACATATTCGGCAAGAGGAACAAAAAAGTTGCAATCGAAGTCTCGTCGATTCGTGAAAAATACGAGCGCTCGAAACGCAGAATGGATCTACTCCCCTCAGAAGCTCTTGAATTCAAGAAGTGCCGGCACCGTCCGTGACTCTGGAGACCTATGCCCATTTATCCGGGAGATACCGTATTTCTACCGATTTCTTCCGATGAAAAGGCACCCTCCCATAGACGGACACTTCTTGAGGGCGTTTGAAAAAAAATGGAAGGGCATCCCCTGCTAAACGGTTACCCACAGAGCACGGATATCGGGAAGCCTATGGGAAGCGGGACTTCAGAAGATGTCTCAGTTGTCGACGCTTGGGGAGAAGATTGGATTCTGTACAACTCCGCCGAGAACTTCATCATGGACGCTCTTTGGAGCGTAAATCAATCGTATAAGATAGGATACAGTGAAGTTCCGGCACAACGTACGTCGTGGGTCCTTATGTCAGTCCTGCGATGGTCATTGGGAAAATAAACGGGCCCCTTCCGATGGGCGGGCGCCTCACGAGAGTGTTGAAAACGAAGGGACATGCTTTTCAATCGGGAGAAATACTGTACCTCCGTTCTCGATATTTTCGCCGCTTCTTGATCCCGGATCGCATGCAATCAGAGAAAAGTTCCTCCAGTGGGGACAGTCTCCAGTTCTGACTGAGACGTAGGGCGACACACCAAGCGGACGAACTAACCCAAAGCCTTGCTCGAGTAGGGTTGAGTGTCCCGCAGCGATACGTTCTCGCACGCCGCAAGATCCAAGCTGGTCATTCAAATGATGGATCAGATCAAGATCAACGAGTTTTGTCTCAAAACCGAAACTGTGGCTGCTCCCGATTTGATAGCTGAGTGAAGCTCGTGCAATTGTTAAACAACAGCTTCAAACAGCATAACCGGCGTGAGCTGAGGTCAAGGCGATGAAATAACGACGATCCGTCCGAAACAGAACGAGAAAGCGAAGAAAAAATTCACGAACATTTTCACTGATTCTTATCATTTCCGAATGCTCTAACGAACAAGCATGCGAAAACAAACAGCACTGATAGAACACGACCTGGAATGGCGAGCTCCAAACAGCACTGACCCCTTTGAGCTATCGACTTTCATCCGGTACGCTGCCGATTTCGCATTCTCTGTCATCCCGTCGCGCAATGGTGGAGTGGCTTGGGCATCGTGGAACCATATCGAACCAGCTCGAAAACGCAGTGATTATCTCTTTGACACACTTTACTTGCGATTGCAAAGAATGAGATTCCATCGTTGCCCGGGCTGATAATACAGTCGGTAGAACTCGGAGGTTCGAAGATCCGGTGCAGACCAAGGGGCTTAGCTAGAGCGTGGAGCGACGATAGACATACGCGAATGTTAAAGCCAAGGTCGCATTCCCCGGTCACCGGGAGCATCCGCGACATTCGTGGCGTTCTAACCATCCAGAGAGCCCAGAGGTGTACATCGTGCAGTACGCAAACGTTTTCCAAGTCCAACTCCGGCCAAGTCCTGTCGACTGCACCCCCCACAACCATAGCTCGAACAACCTGAGCGTACCCGGGGTGGTCGACCTCTGGTGCCATACTGCCCGACTGTGCGGCTTCCATTATGAAACTTGATGCCCGAAATCCCAGGGATGCCATCCACGGTTTGCGAGGAAACTCGGAAAGCGATCATTTGGACCACTCCGAAATAATCAGTACAGATGAAGCTAAGCCTATGTAGTTGCTTGTTTTCCGTAGCAATTTCAACAAGGCAAAGCTCCGTGATGTCAATGGGCGCGGGCGCCTCCGAACGTTCTTAACATCAAGGGAAGGTTTGATGAAGAGGGAAATCATAGGAAGACACGGAATTACTTCGCTGTTTACGTTGTGGAGTCAAAGCCTCGATATGCTCTTCTTAGCCGTTGGTAATAGCCCTGATATCGGAATCGGAACGCTTATTAATAACCACAAACACAGCCGAAATGTATGCGGGCGAGGCTCCTTGTTACGAATATTTGACACAAAACCGTATCGCTCCCTTGATCCTAGTTTTGTTTGAAGATAGCTGGGCGATCGTATCGAAAACAAATCGATGACGATAACATCTCACGCAGATGGAGCTATGAAAGTGAATACATCCGGTGGCTTGCCGGCATTGTATTCAAGATGTCAGAAATCGCTGCCTTTCTTCCGGGGATGGGCCTGAGGCGTGTATGCTTCGCTTGATCGTAGCTGTCTTCAGAGGGACACTCGTAGGTAGATTCTTGACGGTGCGAGAAGACGCTCGTTCCGAAAATTGGTCCGTCATGAGGGAGATCATCGTTTTCAGGACATTATGATCTTTTGCTCGGTTCGACCTGGAAGTCCGAAGTGGTTCTGATCGCGACAGTCCTTGATCCGTTCGTTCATTCAATCTCACCTCCTGTCCGGCGAAGAAGTCCCCATCGCAAGGTACCGGGCCTTTTTGGCGCCATCTTGGCACTTGAATGCTAACCCCCCCCCCCCCCCCTTCCCGAGCCGGGTTCCTCAGCGTGCGACCTATGTTCACCTCCGCGATAGTTGAGTGGTTTGAGCGATCTGTGCGTCAAGACAAGCCCGCTCTGTGGTGTGGTACCACATTCTATAACAACATCGCATGCCACGAAGAAGCGTTACGAGCGGCGCGAATCGCGTTCTCTGGAATCAGAGGGCCGGCTCCGATGGAGTTGGTTTCCATGATTCCATTCTCTTTCTTCCGCACCCGAGAAGCTTTGATACCAAACTCCAGGCCTCCTCCTGCAACAGATCTTTTGACCCGAGAAAGCATCCGATACTCAGGAAATGACTCGCTTCCTGAGGGTCAGAGCGTGCGAGATGGGAGAGTTTCTCGAATGATCGAAACTCTAGGACCCGAAACTGTCAGTAGTCCTGATGGATTTTCCTAGTTGCCTTCGGGAAGCTCACGATGTCCTCTCTCGGAGTCTCAACTACATCTGGATGCCACATGACGGCATTTCCGAGAGTATGCAGATCATGTATTCGATCTAGTTCTGATGTTAATCACATCGCCTTCTGAGGGCTCTCTGCATTCACATGGGAGACGAAGTACTATAAGATAAAGGTTAGATTCAGGTCGCGATGTCTCCTGATCGAAGCGCTCTTCCTCTAGACTAGCGGCGCGCGAAGTGGGGATCGGAACTCCACATGGCTGGGGAGTTGAATGTTTGGGAACTTTTGTTCGTGGTCATTGTCCAAATGATTGTTGGTGCTAATTGAATTCCTGGTGGTAGGCGATGGCGGAAGCATCAGCAATTCCTCGAGAATAAATTCCACCAGAATGATATATTAGAACACATTTTCGTCGTAATTGCTCTGGAGAAGTGGCTTGAACGCGGACAGAAATTGAGAACATTGGTGTAGTGAGAAATAGCCAACGTCTTGATCCAGATCAACCGGTATGTAGTCAGATTTTTCTGAAAACACTTCCCTGTCCCAAATCTCCTTAGGAACGCGAATCACATGAGTTTCGACGAGTGCTCAATCGGAACTGGGTTGTTCGCTCCACCTGGAACTTTGTTAAGACTCATCTCGGGCTGATAGTGGATGGGCCACGTTCAAAGGAGAGAACCTCTGCAGATTAGTTGCACTGCTATTTCACTCCAGAACCTCAGAGTTGAGTAATGGGACTCTCATGTGAATTCCCTGCCCGAGTTGGCTACGTCGATCCTGAGGTGTTCCGTTCTCTGAGACTCGGGCGAACTCATCAGCAGCTCATAAGATTATCTACAGACGCAAAAGATAGCCTTTTCCGATCTACGGTTAATGGTCGAACCGAAAGTGGCCGACATCGCAGTGATACGGTTTCAGTGATACGGCGCGCCCATGTGCTTCGGTCTACGATTTACGCCGAGCGGTCTCATTGTCGGTAACGTCGCCGTCGTATACGTACCGCTGCGGTCGCCCGTTGTAACGGACGAGCTTGCAGACCAGCGAAGAAGAGTCCGACGGCCGAAGACTTTAACGAATGGCTCTTTCTGGTCTTTCCACTTCCGCAAGACGACCTCCTTTCTTGCAGCGACCAACAATGCTTGTCTTGCCGGAGCCGGCAGTACCGCGCTAAACACGCTGAACCCGACTCGGTGGTCGGTCAAGTCGTGGGCCTGTCAGTCAGTGTCTGTTGTCGAAGTTGCGTTCGCTGTCCAAAGGATATCTCGTTCCAGTCTGTGATCCTGAAACTTGTGGTGCTGAACTGTGCGTCGGATATTGTGGTCTGTAGTTCTCAGGGCAGACATTCACGTCACAGGATACTCTACTCTTCAAGGATCAGAAAGTGAGTAGAGAACAAAATTGGGAACGGCATCCAAGTTTCATCTTGGGGGGCCAAAACATGATCCGACCCTGATGAGTTCAGCAATCGAAGCTGAAGAATCGATACTTTGATGATTCGCATTATCGGCGTCATGGCTCGAATTTCCCGTTGCTTCCGAGAGTTCTGGAACTAGGTATTCGAATCTCCCAACATGATCAATTCAGGGGATCGAGCTTCAAGACCTGACTAGCTTCTGATTCGTGGACGATTATGGTGGACAAGAATGAAATCCGATACTTGGAACGATTTCCAAAGCGTCATCGAAGCTTCGCCCGAACATCAGATGCGACAAAGTAAACAAAACCATCCGCGGGATTTCAGACGCAAAAAAATTTCGCGTATTTTTTTCGCGCGATGAATCTGTAATCATCCACTAAAAATTGATGCGAGAAGGTGCAAGAATCTCGGTAGATCGTCAACCATCATTACCAGCATGAGATCCTTCACCACGGCAAGATGGAATGTTGTATCGATTCGGACAAAATCTAACGGAACTCGTGCCCTCTCACCGGGTGATTGGAACTTCCGAAGTACCTTATCGAGTCGTTGTCACAACAGAAATATTTCTCGCAAAACGTTTCGTTCTGCCTCTCCCAGTTCATAAAGCTCACCGCGCTGCGGCCGCCCTCACGCGACAAAACACGATCAAAGCAAAACTAGGAATCGAAATACGCGTAGTGCATTCGGATCGGTAGTTGAACGTCACAAAATCGGAAAAATCTGCTTTTGTGAAAGAAACGGCGATTTCTGAGGAGGAAGAAGTTCTCGAAACGAAGAATGCGAGTAGAGAAAAGAGAAAAATCAATCGAGCCCAGCTCACAACGGCCATTTCGATTCGCTTGCGCAGCATCGAATGGCGTTCGTTGCGGTTTGGATTCCTCTGATTCGGAGGCACCCAAATGGGTGCTTCCATTTTGCGGAGAGAATCACTCCTCCATGACTGTGATGAACGAGAGCTCTTCTACCCTGTGGAAGCTGTCTTGAGCCGAGCATTTGTGGCTCTTCGCAAAGTTCTCAAGCATTAAATTCATCCCATGATCAACCGAGCAATGAAAAAATGGAAAAGTAATGAATTGTATTCCGTTTTATATGTTTATGACCCGCTTCTGGACCGTGCCTGAAGCGCGGGTGTCTGGAAGCAGAATTTCTGTCATTACCCGCTTGAGCGCTGGGAAAGTTTACAACATGTTTCAGCGACATGAAAACCATCATCAGAGTTGATTGCATCGTTTTTTTGCATCGCTTGAATGCTACAAAAATCTCAGTTTTCTGTTCGATTCTTCTCCATTTCGTGTGAACCGAAAATTCTGAGGGTTTTCCTTGCGATGAGGTACTCCTCTTCCGCGAAAGGCGTGATTTCATTTCATTTCCTCTCGATGGAAACAGCTTGAACCTGAAAATCTGGAGAAATGTAACGCTGGTACGAAGATCTCGCCGAGGAATCTCGGATTCGTCTCTTCAGAACTCTCTCAGACTGGTTATGAACATGTTCGTGAGATTCCAGTATGTCTTCTAAACGTGAAGTAAAAGATGTCAGAGGCTGAGCTGTCCGGCACCTGGAAGCCAATAGATGGTGCTGTCGCACTGTTTCCTATCACCGGAAGATCTGATGGCCGAATAATAATTATCACCATTATCATTATAATGGCGATGTTCTGATCTTATCGCGGATTTGTCAAGCCCTCGCTTTGATGTCAATGACGTGTCGATCAGGAAAATAAACTGCTTTGCGACCCGGCGTTAAAGTAAACCCGTCGATGGGGTTTTCCGGAAGAAGCGTCAATCAGTTACTTTGCCCACTAACGATGAACAGAAGCCGCTGTCCGTCGGGCCGGTGCCTCTCGTGGAAAGTTTCGGTCGCGTCATGTTCAGTTAAACCGTTGAATAACCGTCAAAATACTGGATCTGAGTCGATTTCCGGAAAACCTCCTGCCGGGTTTAGCTTGACGGAGATCCCGTCGATTCTGCGTCGTTTTGTTGATTGCGGAGACAGAACAATGCAATCGACAAAGAATCGTCCAAAGCTCCAATCAGTATTCTAAGGCCAGAATCGTGTAATTACTGAAGACGGATACCTAGGAGGGCTATAGATAGGCTCTGTTCATCCAAGTCGATGAAAAACCAATAATTAACATTGGTCGTGATCGAAGACGGCATTTGTATACTTCCTCCATAGCCTTGAGTGTCGAAAGGTCTCGTGGGAATCGACCTGGAGTGTTCGGAGCGTACTTACGTATGCTCGTGTGTATACATGGGTTTAACGAGGACACGCGCACGTCGTATGTCATGGTCAACAGAATAGAAACCACGAAATCCACCGTGATGCGACGGCAGCTCAGCGTCATGGAGTCTGGTGCATCAGCACGAAATCCCATACTCCTCGTTCACGAATTCACGACCAACTCGCATTGCATCAACACATTCCCCCCGTAGGATCAATATTCCCTACTACGATACTGGCGAATTTCATTGTTGCGTTCGCTGCCGTTGTTGCCCTTGTTTATTGCTGAGGCACGGTCCACATGCCGGCATCGAGTGGCCACAATAATATCGTATCGCTCATTCATCAACACCGTATGGAAACAGTATCTGAAAGCGGCTATCATGCAATGAAAGATCAGACTGTTTGACGTGGGCGTCACTCGGAATCGGTCGCGTTTTGCTTGCCCCATTGTTTACTTGTTGTGTCTGCTGCCAATGGCACAGTAACTACTGCCTGCCCCTCGCGCGTAGGCGTCCGCCGAACATGCGGAGGTAGGTACCTTCCGCGTTGGCCCCAGTCACAAGTCGGTCGAGGACTCCAGGTCCATGCGGTTTTTGATTCTGACTGAGCATTCATCAGGAAGCCCGGCTAATGAACCAAGGTTCTGCCATGCTATTTCATCGTGGCGATCCAAGCGGGGCGACGCGGCGCGGTGATGTCTGTGGGACTCTTTCCGTACAGCTGATGGGACATGGAGGGTCCCTATGAGGGCCTTGGAAAGTAGAGAAGGGCAAGCTGGACATCATCCCATTCAAGTTCCCGAGAATTCGATGTAAGACTCGAAACAAGGGCAGGAGGGCTTGGCAAGAGGAGTTTTCGAGAGAGACAGAGAGAGTTTTTCAAGGATTCAAGTCGAGGAGGCACAAGCGTCCTGAGGCGGATGATCTATCGAATATTCCGATCGATGCGGTGTGAACAATCGAATACAAGTCAGATAGCCATCAGTCAAACCAATCTTAGTGAGAACTCCGTCCTATCGATCAAGTCGTCAATGCACGACCAAGTCCAGCCACCTGTCAAACGATCGACTGATTGATCGGTCGGATGGCAAATCTTACAAAACGTGAATGAACAACGATTCTTTTACACAAACATTTATTTTTATATCGCTCGTTTGACCGTCCGCTCGTTATCTCGTTGCAAGTCCACATGCTTTTATTATCAACAGACTACGACGATGAACACAGCAACAACTGAGGCATCACCAATCGACGATTATCTTTCTGCTTTTGTTGTAGTTTCACCCATTGACTCGCCGTACGCGGCGTTGATCGATTCATTGATTGCGATGGCTTGATTGATTGATTGGTCGCTCCATCAATTCATGGCGAAAAATCAATATCGTCGGCTCGCTCGGTGTCGTAGTTAGCTTCATCAGCGACAAGCTTGCGATTGCAGCACGCCACCGAGTGAGAAACAAATGCCTACTGAGCTAGGTTGATTGGTGTTTGCTTGACTGGCTACGCCTTGTGCCTTCGCTTGAGGGTCGCATGGGTCACTGCGTCTTGGATCGACTAGGATCGGCTTAGCCAACTCGGATCAGCTCATGCTATCATTGAAATTGCTGTTCATCCCTTCTCTCGTCCCGCGGCTGCGGTGTTGTCACATTCGTCTTTTGTTGTTGTTGTGACTGGCTAGTGACTTATCACTTGGCTGATCATCAGCGCGCTTATGGAGTCGTTCCCCGATCAAAATCATGTGTTGAAACTATGCCTCGAGGAATAATTCACGCTGGATGAATCGAAACTTATCGGAACCGAATCGGAGAAATCGGGGTAGACAATTTGGAATCCCCCCCTCCCCCCACACATCCCGTGTTTCTCGTTTGTTTTGGCGCAAGATAAACGAGGCAACCAAGCGATCGCCAAGACATCCCGTCATTATCGAGTTTTTGGGTTTTCGGGCTTTGCGAGCAGAGATCCTAATACCTTCAGCCCATGGGATGAAAGCGTGGCTTTGATAAACATTCGGGTAGGTGTCGAAACCGCGTGTCGAGTTACATGTTTTTTTTCTCTAATATTCGAACGACGTTCTTTTTGCCGGTCGATAGATCGATTGCCCACCGTGAAATCCGCGCGAAAAAAAAAACCGTTCACCAATTCGCATGAGCGTCAACAAGACATTCGAAACGTCATTCCGATCGTCGGAAACGGCCATAGTACAGCATTCCTCGCGTCACGATCGTACAATGAAGCTCAAGAGACAATGTCACAACCGCAACCACCCATATCACTTCGCCATGCCGCGAACGAACGAGAAGGAAAATCGAGAAAATTATTCTTGTGCAAACCCAGAGCAAAATGCTTTTTTTTTCTTTCTTTTTGGCGCCTGGCGAATTCGCGGCCAGCGTCGCGACGACGACGGAGTCCATTATTATAGTAATAACAATGACCTCTCCAATTACGTGATTGCTGTTAACTGGTTGAGCCGAAGGGTGCATCGCCCGATCGGAAATCCTGAATGGCACATTGTTCGAGAGTTAAAGTTCGCAAGAAGTGAATTAGAGCCATACGGGGGCATGAGATTGCCGAAATAGTCCTGATCGGAAGAAACGGGGTTAATCAGAGAAATTCAACGAAAAGCAGAAAGATCAGACGAAGAATGAGCCGAAGATGGGGTTCGGAGAAAAATGAATTGGGAGGGATCGGAAAGATTCTGAGACGAGCACAAGGAATGCTCCAACCGATCTGATGTATCCGAGCATTTGAAACTTGAGCAAAATCCCGACTTGACCATGATGGTCGCGGACATTGGCGTCAGACGACGGAGATACCTATTCCTTTCGGACAAGTTCTCGACTATTTTTGTGCTAGCTGCCTCACGCGGCTATCGTCTCATGCAATTCAACGAGGTTTTCAAGGAACAAGATCCTTCCGTATCCGCAGCAAGCGCTCCTAGATCCTCACTTGAACATTCGAGGAATTCGATCGGTACGTCATCTGTGTGCGGATAAGCTTGATCATCGATCTTCAAGATCCATCGAGATCTAGTTCCTCCGGAAGGGATCCCCTATGGGGGCCAATCGAGAACTCTGTCGCATGAATAAAATGGATCGGACCCGCGGGGAGTTGAAGTCACTTTGTTGAATGAGAGCGGGCTTTTTGCTCGCATAACTCGTTCAGAACGTCACGCATGTGCTTCTCACGCACCGTTATCCGCACCGTAACCGGAGGAAGAAATCCGAATTTCTTTCTCTTTTTCTTTCATTTCTCCTTTTCTTCTACCTGGAATGGCTCATCTGTTTAATTCATGAGTTCGGATTTGCATATATTCGAAGAGTAACACGCTAAACCGAAGCGCTAAACTCCGACACTTGCCGGCTTTATGAAACAAAGTCTTGTAACCGTTATGCTGTTTGTCACCAAGCGCAGGAAAAACGCGTCCAGTGGTGAAACTTCTCTAAAATGACGGAAAGTGCCAACCGTGAACAAGATTGAAGACCTGCCCCACCGAGAAGGTGAAAAACTGAGAAAATGCTCCGCGCGCTGGGTCGTCAGTGAAGAGAGGTTTTGTAGTTTAAATGTTCGCGCACGGACATCACTGTTGTCAACCTAGCTGTCGGCGATTCTCCGGAAGAAGCTCTCCCTCCTAAGAACGGGACACTCGCTCGTGCGCGCGACACACGAAATTAAGGGACCTCACATTGTTAATAATGAAAATAACCAAATTACAACTTGCTGCCGCTCCCTACTGTCAACTCTCGTCGTCATAGTGGTTGTTGTTGTCGTCAGCTGTCGGGTGACCCTCTTCGTCGGCGGTAGCGTCTTCTCCCTCGGTTTTGAGGCATGCAAAGCAGACAAAAAGGCACCCTTTGTTCGTCACTGTCCATCTGTGCCTTCCTTGCTTACTTCTCGTCCATAGCGAATTTCACCGAAAAGACTTCCTAAATGGCAGCCGAAAACCAAAGGAAAATGGGCGACTTAAACGAATCATTCCGGACAGCTGCTTTTAGCTCCAAAGTAGTTTCGGAAACTCTGAGCCGGGTGCTGACAAATCGGCTGACGTGAATGTCAACAAGCGGAGATAAAATAAACGCGCTATGCTGTCGCTGGCTCACTGGCGCAGCCTATCGAAAGCAGATGCGGATTATCCAAACGACGTGTTCAGTCTCTCTTCATACTACCCGAGCATTCCGCCGGACGCACAGCGAAGCTCAGCAATTGTCTCACAGACGAAACCTTATTAGCTGCTTCCTATAATTTCGTCCTGCGTTCTTTTCTCCTCCTTCGTCTTCGTCTTTTGGTTAAGATTGGTAAGGCGTAGCCGGTCGAAAACGTACCTTCCATTCTCGTTCTATGCCGAAAAGGAATGCCATTGTTGAAACACTACGCTCACGAGTTCGAAAACCGGGCTTATCTTTCCCCTCTTTTGATCGAACACATCCACAACGAACTGGAATCAATTGCGGTGGATGAGAATTAATGCAACGTTTCGAAACAGTATCAAACTTCATGGTGGAAACAAAGGCAAACATCTTTCGGTCCGACTCAAAGCAAGGCTGAATATCAGCATTTGATACGAATTTGTATGCAGTCGAATCGGCATCGGTTGCGATGCAGATGAGATGAGGGAATCCGTTTAGGATTTCTAGATGCGGTCGAGCCACGCCGAAGTGAGCAGACCCGGCGTGCCGGGCAGTCAACTCATCCGGGTGGGTCGGACCGGATCCACCGGCTAACTCAGACCGGGAGCCACCGGGTACTGAAACGAATGCTGTGGACTTTGTGTTGGGTACCGTTCAGAATCGATGAGTTTGTTTAATTGTTATCCCTCCCAGAGGTACGTGAAATCCCATTCTTGCGACGGAACGAGGAGACATTCGAAATGTGGGCAAGATAGTCGAGCGTTTCAGTGAAAACAGATGACGTCCATCATCTCCCAGAGAAGCAGCTCATCATGAACAAGAACAACGACAACAACGGCCGTAAATAAGTCCAAGTGAAAAGTCGCGACTGCGGAGCAGTCCACGATATTTATATTGTGCCGCTTTCTCCTCGTTAAGCGATGCCTTATGCTAGTCGGTTTCGGTTTCCCTGTGACTGGCGGTAGGGATTCCGCATTCGTATTCTGTGAAAACAAAAGGATTGCTCGCTCGGAAATATCGCAAGCTGAGCCGTTTTGTGACCCACTTCTGCAACAATTATTGCTCTCATGCTTCATATGGCTCCGTCGCCTTCGTGAAAGTGAACGAAACGACTGAATCAGGTTGGAACCTCGCCGCCATTGACCACTTGAATCGGCTCGGCTTCAGTCACTTGGCATATGGAGCGCCCCTGCGGAAACTTTCGCTTCAAAGCAGAGATCAACGAACCTGAGATCCCCAACTCGCGAGAAGAGCACTGCGAAAATAGAGAAAAATACCGCTCGTCCACTTCGAGCATTCGGTAGCGAATCCAATAGACTAATAATAAACGATCCAATCCGAGGTCTTTGTTACTTCCGAAACGTGAACTACTGAATTGGATTCCAAAATAGTTGAGCGGCTCCTGGTTTGCTGCAGAAACGTGACCGCATGATTACTCTTTCGAAGAACAATGCCATTTGATTCAAACCAAGTTCAGCGCGCTAAACTCAGAAGCACTGTACGAGAGAAAAACAAAGTGTACTATATACGTCTTGCTGCATATAGCTTCACTCGATCAGCTGTGATGAAATCAATGCTCACGACCGTCGAGTTTTTACAACTTCCATCAAGCTGTAACAACGGTCGCGGTTCCAACTTAAAAAAAATAACCGGAACGGGAGACTACGTAGAGACAAAAACAGGTGATGATGATACGATATGATAACCACGCCAGCAGTGACCCACGTAAAACTGAGAAGTCGTCAAACTTTGATGAAGAGGAAGCTCGGAAATGCTATAATCAGGCACTAGCCGTTGGTATCTATATCTACCGACTTGCCGAGGAACTATTTTTTCCGTCAGTTGTGTCAAACCGTAACTTCAAAGACGCCCCGCCGAAGGACATCCTAATGAGGCTCTTCAATGAGAAACAATGCCGCTTTCTTCGTTTTGTCGAAGCGTAAGTTCACTCGACTTCAGCCGCTTTGCTGACTTCGACCGCGAAATTTTTCCACAAAGAATTCCCGCTCAGTTTGATATCGTGACTGAAACCACGGGATTCTTCCGCCACTTCCGAGACCCGAAGATCACAAACTTGAACTTTCCAGAGTTTTTAGGGGAAGTTCAAAGTTTCCAAACTTATGCATTCCGATTAGTTGATGTTTGCGATGCGTGGACCTTTTAAATCTTGCCTGGTGAGCTGCTCAAGCTTGCGGTTCCTTGATTTTGATCATCATCAG
Source organism: Neoseiulus californicus (assembly GCA_028455905.1). Classification (NCBI taxonomy): domain Eukaryota; kingdom Metazoa; phylum Arthropoda; class Arachnida; order Mesostigmata; family Phytoseiidae; genus Neoseiulus; species Neoseiulus californicus. The sequence continues at coordinate 5,191,023 of JAMQGS010000002.1, read as the reverse complement.
CTGGGTTTCGGCTAGCGACAAAAATTCTAGAAGATATCCGAGCTCGGTCACCGGCCGGGTCACCATGAAACATGAAGCACGGTTCCTTTGTGTGACATCTGGAACCCCTTGGAAACCGGCGGAGCGACGATGGTGGAACCGTTCGTCCGCCAGGTCTGCAGAGAAAACAGTACCGGCTAGCGCCTTGATTCCCCCGTCTTATATAACTTTTCAGATGCGTCCCTAAGCACTTCTGCTGTTCGGAACGCTTCTGCTCGTTTTCGGCCACTTCTGCTACGATGATCGTTGCCGCCGCCACCGTCTGGTTATATAACGGCTTCTGAAGCCGTGGCCCGGCGGAAATCGTTGAACGAACACCCGTTTGGCAGGTCTGTCTCTGCGCGATCGACGTCGTCGTCTGTTGACATTAAGAAGCATTAACCGGACGTTTATTTTATTTTTTCTCGTCCCTCGTCTATCGCCTCTCGTGTCAGAATCTGAGCCCGCGGGCTCAGGAAGCAGGAGCGCGATCGGTTTTCTAGAAATCCTCGTTTCCGTTAGATCCGATGATGAGGATCGCATGATGACCAAAGGATTTCGAATCGATCAACAGAATTCCACCCGAGGCGTTTTCAATGCTCGTTGGTTCCATTGAGTGTTCCGGATAAACTCATCATTAAATAACACGCGGCTAAATAATTACATCGGAGTCAAAGATGTTGCACGCGAAGTTTCCGGAACGGCCCCGAATTTCCGGAACGCCGTCTTCGGTGACACTTGGCACCGTGTTTGCCCAAATGGGCCGGCGCCGCACCTGCTGGAAAAGACCAGCACTGAACGACGCTGGAAGGATTGTTGCACACCTCATTCATCGAACCTAAATCTCGCCAAACTTCAACCTTTCTTGGATCGAAATTCCGCGGGATGCAATCGGTGGAACCTCATAGAGGTGGATCCTCTGAGTGCATCCTCCTCCGCAAACTTAGACTCTGAGCCGTAGGGGCGAAGTATCAGGGAAAATACAATTTTTTCACGTCGTCTGTGAACTTCTCCTTCCACAGAGCATCGTCAGAGTCCTTGGGGTGCAAGCTTAGGGTCGGTGAATGAGTTTTTGTTGACTTGTTGACCGCTGTCGACATTCCTAAGCCCTGCTGATTGATCGACAGGTGACTTTACCGCCGAGCCGATGTCCGGTCTCTTTCTCGCGGAAGTCAGCATCCGTGTGCTGCCCGCATGAACTTAAGCTGCCGAAGTCTTCTGACTCAAGGGACTCTCCTCAGCTTCTTCCGCGATTCCACGTTCAATTTTAACGTATGAATCCGATGTAAGATGTTCCTTTGAACAGATGCAGTGATATGTCTCATACGTCCCGTTTCTAGTCACACCTCCGCAAATGCTTCAGCCAGGTTTCCCCTGCTTCATCAAATCTCCGATTTTCTCCTGAAAAAGATCATAGTTCGATGGTATTGAGAGATGAATCAAGAGGAAACTCAATCCTTCGGTTTTCTCCCATGCACCGATGATCGTTCTTTGACGTTCATGCGAGGCTTTCGCGAAATCCAAACACAGCTCTCGTCTTTCGATTCCCACTCGAATGGCTTGTTATCTGCCCGCGCGTCCCGAACTTCATGAATGTTGACAATCGGACCGGTGCGGCGGCAGAAGGTTGTTGACTTTCCAGAAACACAATGCGAAATAGAGTTAATCATGAGAGTCGATCTGATTGAGGATTCTATCTCTGAGCTTCGAACGTAGGGCGGTCGCCAATCCAACAATCGTGGGAAGTCGTAGTGGGCTGATGACGGTCAGCGCAGCGCGGCGCGGCGTAACGGTCCGCTGTTCGGGGATTATCAAGTATGCTCGCGTGCTTTATTCATCGTCAATTCGCTCACATCCTTGCATAACTCCTCCTTCACAGAGATTGATGGGTCTCAGCTAGATCCAAAACAGCGGTTCTGTGGTGATTTGCGTGGAGCCATTCCACGAATAAATGAACGCATTCCACAGCAACACATCTACGTACGGTGTCGATTCGTCGCGGATTACCATGGAACTCCATGTTGGATCTGGAACTATCCTTCCGGCGCTCGTTCCGGGATCAGACGTTTCCCCAGGTCTAAAGAAGCGAGCTCAGCCGGATCAAGGAAACCGGTGCAAGCGCGAGAATCCCTTTTGTAGACTGGTCCCGGGAGCAGATCAGGACCCCTTAGGTACCTTACTTGGGCCCTTGCGTCCCCTCCTGAAGTTGGGGTTGGTTACAGACTTTGAACAACCTCTTTCTCCAGCTTTTAATTACATACATCACTGATTTGTCAACAACCGTGGGCAACGGAGCCCCCGGAGGCGCGAGCATTGTCCCAAGAAGCAGGACGAAAGTCTCGCTCGATCCCTCTCGCTCCAGACGGTGACTTGTTCGCACCGATGCGCCGACAGTTCGTTCGACTCGAGGTCGATGATTTGCGAGATTTATACTGGTCATTACCAGAATCAATGCCCATTTACCTCTTTCCGGAGGGTTGGCACTGGTCCATCTCAGACATTTCATCCACCCGGTGCGCTGGATCTATTTGGGGTGTGTTCTTGGAGGACTTCGAGCAATATTCCGGACAGCGTTACGTTAGACGACTGTGGACGGATCGATGAGAGGACCGAATATACATGTATTGAGAAAGGAACCGAAAAACGAACGAGAAGCTCGTGTACGAAAGAAGAACACAGAAACAAGTACTGTGATTCGCACTGTATCAGAGCTCAACCGGTTGGCTGGCTGTTTCGTTTGCGTGCGTGTTTCCGAAGTACTTCTGAGTGCCTGAGATTCTCTCTTCCCAGTTCTCGTTTCAGTCTAGCACAACAGCGACCATGCCGTTTATTTGGCAACAACAACGACAATTCACCACCAACAGCGGCGCGCAAGGACCCCAAACTCGATATGGCCTATAATCAAGCTCGGTGGACACATCAGATCACGCTTGAGGTCGATGAATTAGGGGGCCGATTGTCGCCAAGAAGGGAGAGGGACGCCCCGTAATCGCTCGTCCACCCGGCTGCGGTTTCCTCCTTCCATTCATCGCCTCATTCATTGAACCGAACTTGGAGTTCATTGTTTCCGCAAAAACTTGAGATCGATGTTGAACTTTCCTCGGAATGCTTTCTGTGCGTTTGTGTTTTCTCGCACCATTACATCCACGCGGTCGAGGTTCGTTCAATCCCCTTCTTAGGAGAAGCCGACAGCCAGAAGTCGGGCGAATAAACGGCTGGTTAGCGGCTCCCTCGGGTTATTGGCAGACAGCACAACCGCAGCGAGCGGAGCCACCAGGCATCGAGAACAACGTTCACGAACGTTGTTGGCAGCGAGTGTTTATCCGTGGGTTCCGAGCGACGGCGACGGCGACGTCCAACGCATTCTGACCCTTAGTCCAAAGCTGGACGTCAAGTGGAGCTGAACGCCATCAAGTCCTCTTCGTAACGGTTTAGCGGCTGGCAACGGTGATTCCTCGACTTGCGCGTAGTTTTTGTATTGTCATCGGCGGCGCTTTACCATGGGATCGCCGTTAGTTCGATCGTTCGTCTTCCGCTCGTTCATTCATTGGATCTTTTCATCTCCCGCCGGTCCTTCCGACCATCCATCATTATATCACCTCTTCTTCGGGCGATGATTCGACTTATTTGCATACTTGCGCGCTCGTTCGTTTCCCTTTTTAGTTCGATCTTCAATTTTGATTCGCTCATCACCTATTCCGAGCTTGTTGAATCCTCCGAGCTGCAACCTCGAGTTCACGGAATGTTTCGGTGAATTTCCCGACTTATCTCATGGCATTCCGAGCGCATTCCACAAACTCCATGTAACGAGCGAGCGACACCAAATACTTCCCTGAAGTAAAACTTCCGTTTGGCGCGCGCGACTGGATTCCATCGCATTGAATACGCTGGTGAGCTCAAGATCATTCAGCCCATCAAACACCAAAGTCCGTCGTTCGTATCCAATGCTTAAGGATGCGTCTCCGACCCATTCATCGTGTGCTCGTTTTTCTGCTCGCGGTGATCTTGAAATCAAGGATCGATACTCATGATTTATCCCCTGATCACCCTTTGGCCAATCAATCAGCCACGCAGCCCTCCAATACAGTCGGCCGCTTTTGTCTATTTCAGACCCTTCAGTGCCAACTCTTGGTGGATCCTCTCACACGATAATACTCTTTCTAAGAAAAATAGAAAATCCACAGCGACCCCGAACGCCCAGGGGCCGACACGGGTATCTTCGTCCGAAAATTCACCTCGTGCACGCCGAAAATACTTTTCTTAATGCGAGTTGATCGATTGTCTTCACCTCAGATCAGGCGGAAATTCATTCCGTCAAGTGTCCGAACATCTTGAGTGATGAGTGCTCGAGTCATGTCAACTTATTTTAATCGCACTGAGTGACTCTTGAGTGAAGCGTGGAAGATTTCCATCTTGAGCTCGACAAGTGACAAGTGCTGGAGAGCAAGTAGAAGGCTGGTGGTGCAGTGGAGGGTAAAATCACCGAAAAACGGACCTATGCAATGAATCGCGATAGAGTTCTCGTTGACGTCTCTTTCACGAAATTCTCGAAGCTCTTCATTCAATTTCCGTCCTACTGCAAATTCAAAGGAGTCCGAGCTCGTCGATGGCGCAATCGCGGCTTGGCTGGCCCACCAGGATTCCGGTATGGTTCCCGATACGGTCTTGATACAAAACTTGAGGGAGTCCCGAAACCGGCTCGAGGAAGAGCCGAACCGGTAGTGATGACATTTGTTTTTCGACATCGGCATTATTCTAAGGGATGTCATTCCATTTTGATGGACAGGAAGCCCGATAAAAAATAAGTGCCAGCCTTCGGTATCGACCGCAGCTCATCCATCTACAAGGGCTCTAGATGAGTTACACCTGAAGTGAGAAAGGTTTTATTCTCTACGCATTTTTGTCTTTCCCTTCCTGGACATAAGGAAGACTACTAGTACCCGCCGCTGCCCACATTGCTGCATGAATCGGTCGAACAGGGTGTTTGCTTTCCCTTGTTTCGCCTTTGCGCCACACGAAAAAAGTCGTCAATGAGATGGGCCATCGCATCCGACGACATGGGACGCACATTTTCGAAGGCATCGAATAATTCCATCAGACTTGAACATCTGCCTGGATTGTCCGCTTAGGTGTGCGTAGCCAAGACCAAGAACGGCATAACCATGACGTCGATTTCAGAGGGGCTGATCAAACATCGACAAGAGAATCGACACTTTCCATTTCAACAAACACGAACTGTGCACTTTCAGCGAGGGCTCAAGTTTGAGAGCTGGAAGTTCCTCGCCATGTTTCTGGTTGAGGGACAGGATGATCTGGGACAAGAGGATCTCGCAAGTTTTTCCGCAAAGTATTCTGAGGTTTCTGACAGCATTTTCCGCATGACGTTTGGGATGATGCATGCATGCGGATCGATTCAAGGCATCCGCTGTCCGCGGCTTGACGAATCCTTCTTCTGATTCTGAATAACAATCGCCAAGTCTCTCACAAACCCGAGTGTTTGTGCATTCGTCGGCGCGTTTTGGTGACTCTTCATTTCCTCCCTAAAATTTTATCGGTTTATTCTTCAGCCGTTTTCCTTTTCTTCCACTATTCTACCATCTTCTATTTTCTTTATCTTCTTTCTTCCTCCTAAACTGTCCGCTGCGTCGTCCCCGTAATAACTTCGGACGTTCTGAAATTTACACAAATTCAGTTCCCAGATGTTATCTCACTCTTGCGTCTGTTGCGATTCAGATCTGGACTTTTCAGTCGCATCTCCGTGTCTTCTGCCTCTTTCACTTCAGTTAGAATTTGATCATTTCCTTTCTTTTCCTTCTCTTCTTCTTTCTTTTTCTTCTTCTTCTTCTGAATTTCACGCCAGTCCGAGTGAGTAGTGCCCCAAAGAAGGTTTGCGGCGCTTTTTCAATTCATGAAGAATCTTTTGATCAAACTACCAACACTTCGCCCCTACGTTTCTATTTTTCTGGACATTTGGTCTGTCATCCGACTACCTCTTCCCCTCCGAGTTCTGATCTTCTTCTTCTTCTTCTTCTTCTGCTTCTCTGCCTTTCTCAAACAGACGCGTCAAAAATTCCTCGAGAAGGAACAATGAACTCTCACATTCTGTGCGTGGCAGACCGTGTTCCGCCAGCTGCGTTTCCGTGTCTATGCGTGTACGCGCTCCGAAATTTTCCTTCGCTGCTCTCATCTTTCGCTGAAACTTCGACAAATGCTCAAGCACAAGCTTCGTTTCCTTACCGGAGGAGCTGTTTTGACCAGAAATAGGATATCCATAAAAAAAAGGGGAAATTCCATTACCCAGAAAACTCATTAGGGGTCGTCCAACAAGACTGGATGAAACATCTGGAAAATGCGGATCGCGCTTCCGAACGGTCAAAAGATGAGAATTTAACAACATGTGACCAGATAAGTGCTCAACCAGCCGACTGTTGAGGCGCTGAACCAGCGAATAAGATCCAGAAGCCTAAAAAATCAGTGAGCCCACACTTTATTCGTATTATTCGCTCCATGTCCCTGTAACGCGCAGAGGTAGTCGTATGCGGGGTGGGAGTAACATCAACCGTTGCGCAACGTCCGAAACGTTGCGGACGCGACGACCACAGCAGCGGCACTAGCGACAACGTCTGCCTCTGCCAAGTGAGCGAAAAATCGAACAAACAGACCTCCACTCGGCAGACAATTGGGTTTCCGATCTATTTGGGTGGGCTTCGGCCCACAGCGCCGAACAACCAAAGTCAGACGTGTTCACTCGCTGATATCTGTCGGAACTCCAATGATTCCTCCGGATCTACTGGGCTCGAGTGAGCGACGAATGAATTACAAAGGAATCGCATATCGAATCTTTCAATACGAGACGCAGAGCGGATTCCGAGGTTTCGGGGCAATATGAGGCTTAGCTTGGGGAAGTTCAGCTAGCTCAGTTCCATGGAATACAAAACTCTAGATCCATCATGGATCTCTCATGAACTTGGAGGATATGATGTTGGTTTTCGCATAAATGATGGGTAGTCCACGTGTTTGTTGAAAGTCCGGTGCGCTACAGGCAAGTCTACCGTTTTTTTTTGCGCTCGAGCTGTGTTGGTGCTTATGGAGCACAGGAGCGATCGAGACTCTTCTTGTTTGGAAGGTTTCAATCGCTGACCGGAATGTTGTCCGACGCGTGAACAGAAGAGGCGATTGGAACAGCTACAGAAAAAATAACGGAACTGGCGAGCTTTAAGGTATGAGGAGGCAATTCACTGAACAACAATGTATCGACAGCTACTCCAAAGCGGGAAAAGGTAGTTGGATGCAGGAATGTTTTACCTCTTAGGGGTCTCGCTGCTCATGCGATTGAACAAAATGGTGTCAAAGATTGTCACCTACTCACGCGATGCCGCTTTCCCCCGTAGAACACAGCAGGTGTCATTTGCAGTCAGAAATATTTAATGCCCGTCAGCGATTCTGGGACGATTTGAGAAAGTTTCTACAAATCCCACGATTTTGAGTCTCGGAAGATTTGAGTGCATTGCGATTAGGACCCGGGAGGAATGTTCTTTCAACTCGCGGTGAGAGCCTTCGAAACTAAAGCAACTGACCGCATACAGGAGAAGGAACATGTTTCGCAGGGTGAAACAAACCTAGCAAATCATGAACAATCGCGGAATGAGCTGAAGCGATCAATCCTCCATTCCTGCAGTGCTGGGGTTCTCAAACGAGACGAATCATGTCTCGCAGTGTGGCCCGAAGACCTGGCATGCCGAGGAATCACACCTTCACGCGATCAGCAGGCACAGCAGAATGCTGTATTCGCCCGCTGTCCGGAGATCCAGCTGTCTTCCGGTTTTCGTGTCATTGATCATAAAATTGAATAAAGCTGATCAAGCCGTTGAAGCACTAAACGAGACCGAGGCGCTCGCATGCCTTGATGGTGTTATGCTGAAAGCAGGTAGCACGGCAGTGCTCCAAATCCTCTGCTACCGTCTCACAAAACGTTGAGATCAGCACTTGGAGAATCCCGTATGCCCTGATATCTGGGGCATAGGCGTCGTGGGCAGACTCGTTTCAAGAAGAGCTCTTCCCTGGAGTGTTCGTTCCAGACAAGAAGAAGTTTCGCTTCGCCCCACTTCTGCTTTGTTCTGCGGACTTGAAAATCGATTTTCTGCTCCTTTTTTAACGACTTCGGAAGATGTTCTATGGTTCCAAGACGTGAACGACCCAACCCCAAAGCCGTGGGTGTCTGTCAAGTCTTCAGACTTACTGAAAAGATAGAGCGGTGTCTCCGTTTCCTTGCGGTTCAGTTACTAGGCGGGCTCATTCCATTGTCGGGCCATTTACACACACAGAGACATGGCACTGCAACGGAAACCTTCCCTTCGAACCCAAAATCGACCCAAACACAAGGAGAGAGGGTATAGCCGCAGGGAGGCAAAGGAACCGTACACCAGAGAAAAAAACTCCACGGAAGTATCTCCTACCGAACAGGATCCATTCGAACCCTGTCGATCTCCTCGGAACTGCTCGATTGCCACCCGTTCTCACGCAGGAGCGGAGAATCCGTGTTGTTGTCAAACCAACAAGACCCATACAAGTTGTCCATTTCGCGGTCGCTCCCAAGAGAGCGCACCGTCGGAAGCGATTCAGTGGAAATCGCGAAACGGACACGGACCGGATGTGAGAAAGCGGTCTATGAACGGGTGTGAAATGTCCTTTAATGGTGACGGTTCTTAACGGTCCGGATGGACGTTATACGCACGTAACAGCGACTCGCGGCGCAGAATCAAAGAACGGAAAGGAGTGTCAACAGTGAAGAGCGTTGCCATTGAAAGTATAAGGACCGAAAAAGATCCCGATGCAGGATGGAGCTCACGAACTCAGAAGATGCAAGTCAGAAAGAGTACTACGGGGAAAGAGCCTGGGCCTTGTCACCGCTCGGGCAATATAAGCTAAACTTGAAGACAACGTGGCACCAACAAGCCCGACCACCAGCGCCAAGAAGTCTTCAAGATGACTTTAGGAAGAAAAATAAGAGTGAGACCCCGCCCGGCACCCAGGAAGAAGAAGTCAGAGGGTTAATTGTTGCCTGTAGGATACGTGAGCGGGGCTGCTGACATTCGGATGGCATCAAAATCTTCGTCGTCGTCTTCGTCTGTGTACGTATCTCCTAACGGCTCACCGACAGCGGCAACTGAAGCGGCGAACGCTCCCTTTCGACAGTAACTGGCTGTGTGGATGAAGCAGGCGGAGAAGTTTCTTGGCTGTTTGTGGGATCTTTTCATGTTGTTTCCAACATATCGCTTTTGGTAAATCTCGCGCCCATCCCGTCCGCCCCTCTTACCGTCCCTTTTCGTTCTTAAATCGCACGCAGGGGGCTACTGTCGAAACTGATCACTGATCACTGCAACAGCCACGACTACAAAACGGACGCCAACAGACCATCAAAATACGATAACAGGTGGAACGGCGAGCTAAACTGAGAATACTACCGATAAGGAGAACGATTTGCCATCAAACGTGATCCGTGTGGTTGGCAGACCGTCGATGCTCGCAGTCCTGGCCGAGAGAGTCTACTCGAGCTTCGAAATTCAACAACCTCAGATGAGGATAGGATCAAGATCGACGAGATCAATGTAGCTACATAGGTACGCGACATGCATCTGCCAGGCGCACGGTGACAACAATGTTAGCAGCGTACGTGGCGGAGAGGGCAACGGATGTAGCAACAAAGGTAAAAGCCACGACAACAAGTGAATCAATCAAAGCTGTCACAACAACAAACTCTCAAACCGAAAACAACGATAACAACAACCCCGATCGAAACCGTCACAACAATGAGATCAGCAACGGTAACGACCACAGGATCAACAGCAACAACAACAACAACGACGAACGCGGTCAGAGTGACCACAAAAATCACGACGGTCATCGTGCGACCCCACCCTATGAGGAAGTGGCGGCAAAAGCGACGGAGAGCTTCTCTCACTCCATCCGGGACAGCTTCGATTGTGATGATCTACGACCACCACAAACATCGGGAAGGATCTCCTTTTCCAGCGATCGCTCCATAACAGAAGCGTCATGGTAGGAACTATGTCAGTTTGGTGGATGAATGGACAGACAGATCGACATTCGGACAGACGAGACGTCAGGTGGAGGGACGACCGAAGGACGACAACACGCCTGCCTTTCACAACGACAAACATTGTTGGCTTCCCAGCCATGTTAGCTGCTTGGAAGCTCTTGATGCAAACGTGTAGCACAGAAAGCGCGCACGCACTCCTCTCACTCCTGGTCGAATGAGCGGTCAAGGAGCACATCACGAAGTCCCGTTGAGCGGATTCGGCAGACGGATCGTTCGACAATGGTGTAGGTAGGACTCATCATCGATGCGATTCCTTTGTCGTTCGATGCAGGACCGCAAAGATTCATCGAACAATTGGCTCGGGTCGATATGATTTGATTTGATTGATCCGCCGTACTGCTAGTTGAGCAAGAAAGTAACGATTAAGGATGCGAAAAGACGACAGTTGGTTCCTGATCCCATTCTCCTGATCCTGGGTCGTTCTTTGGCCCTCTAGACTCCACGCCTGCAACATTGGTAACGAGACGTTCTCCTTGGAACGAGACTTCACAGAGAGCTTGACTTCTTCTGGAAATGATCTCAGCAATAATGGTACGGTACATGTGTACCATGCGCTTCGAATCGGATGTCACGCGATGCATTGTTGTTCACGTGGCTGCGTCGCACCGAGAATTCAATGTCGATCTCAAGCCGGGTTTGAGAAAGGCGCAACAAATCACAAAGAGAGCCTTCCGAACGACTTTCCGACCGACGCGACATTGAAGCAAGCGACGGGTAATTGTTAGGATGGCAACCGTCCGGCCCGCGGAAAAGAATTCCACAATGGACTGCAGTTGTTCAAGTGTCACAAATTCTGAAAAACCCAAAAGCTAGAGGCGTCTCCACAACCATCACGGCTTTCGTGGCTTTCACCGCAGCCTAGCGTTGGGACTGCAACACATTCGGGGGCTGGACGAGATCCATCAGATTTTCTTCCCGCGAAGAATTTCGGATCGTAGGAAACTGGTTCCGATGCCCATTCTTATTGCACGGCTGAAAAAAACATGCAGAAAACTTTTCGTACGAATCAAAGATCATTTTTTCCTCTCTGTTTGTTTATTGAGAACCCGCGCACTGGTTCATGGACACGAGCGCAAGGGATCGTGATTTTCTGACTTCAAGAAAGACTCGTTCAGCCTCGATCCAGGATTACGTCGTTCAAGTGCGAAGGCGACAATCTTCGGTTTCTCGGTTTTTGTTCTTCAACTTTCACCAACTTTCGAGCCGTTGTGTCCCTGCGGCGCAGCTCATGTCAACATAACCCATCTTCGATGAATCGAGGATCGCGATTGTCTTCGCCGTCGGGACATCAGGTGTACCTGCCCCCAGCACCCGCTCATTGTGGAGCCCCACGAGCACTGACCTCGTTGCTCCAACCGGCACCCATCTCGGGCGGCAGAACGAAGAAAGAAAGCAAAACACAACATTTTTTCCTGTTTCCTCAGCCCAAGATCTCCAAGTCGCCCGAACAGCCCTCGAACTCAAACTCTGAGCCGTTTCGAAGCCTTTTTCAACGCGATTTCATTGGAAACAATCCGTCGAGACTCCAAGACCAGTTTCAAGCTTGGGTGAAATCGTCGAACTCATCATCATGAAGATTAGACTTCGGCATGACGGTAGCGAGTAATGATAATTCAACCAGAATTCACGAGGCCTTCAAACCCTTGGAGTGTGTGGGAACTGAGCAGGCCGCTCGCGTGCGGAGGCTGTCGCCTCGTCGACGTTTCTATTGAAGCAATGTTATTATCACAGTCTGGAATGAACCTTCTGGTTCTCGTTCTTCTTTCGCTCGTAGACACGTTCCGACTTTCGTTCACCGTCAATACGTCCACGACTTCACATTCCGTCATGATTCCATAGCTGGGTCCGTCTGGCGCTTCGCACAGTGACTCAATTACGACAAGAGACCTTCTCGACTGCACAATGCGAGAGGATGAAGATGAGAGGAATTCACTCATGCAAGCAACGGTCTACTTCTGATGGAGATGATCCCTAAGTACGAATTCGTGACAACTTCGCGCCTACGACTCGATCATCCGATTTCGACATGACGCGAGTCTCCTGCCTCGAGTGCAGAAAATCTTCGTTTCGGAAAATTTACGAGAATAAGCGCTGGAACACACACGACGTCAACGTCAACAGAAGAACCACTATGAAAATAGTGGCGGCAAAACAGGATTAGAAGGTGTTTGCTTGCGCATCATCTGTTGTTGACTTTCTGGAGAAAGCATTCCGCGGAGAACAAAAACAAAATCCGGCATCGGTGCGGGAGGATTATTTCCCGAAATATTATCCAACGTTCCTGGGAATTGTGATCGTCGTGGTCACTACCGTCACCGACATAGTGTCGACTGACCGTTCGATGAGACTGACAGCCGCGAGGCGCTGTGTTTGAGCCGTGGATTTCGCTCGAGGTACGAAGCGATACCAGTTCATGGTGCAGCTGGTGTCATACCTAACCGGTGTTCCACATGATTAACAATACATGAGCGTTCACTCCTATCCATTCGATTTTGCTGTCGAGGAAGAATAATATGTTGGAAATTCACGAGCTCTGGAAAAATGGAACAGCATTATCGATAGGTGTTATTATACGGTAAAATGGGAGCTCTGAAGTGAGCGTAGCGAGCTCCCAGAAAAGAAAATCGTCGGTGAATAGGTAATCGGGACGTCTTACAGGAAAACAGTTCCCTGGAAGTATCGAAAGAGTTTGGCCGAATAACAGAACGTCCGATCAACATTTTTGGTTGTTCGTGGCCGGTATAATTGGTTCGTGACGTCCTTTGTTAGAGTGAATGCGCCCCTCACATGTATTGAGCTATCGCGCGCCCTGTAGTCTCTGACCAACATGCGGCCTATCGACGTCCTGGGCGGACAGACAGACAGACAGCTAGGCCATGGGCCAACATTTGGGTGAAGAATAAGTCACGGGCATGAATCGGGAAAAGAACGTCGCTTAGAAACGCAGGTGCGGTCAAGCGGTTCCGGGTGATTCAAGACAACGGTTGGAGCTTTCACTGACAAACAACGAGTCGAGGAACAACGATGAACACAGAACGCTGGAGGGAAACCGCGCGAGAAGTTGGTGCCGGTGTCGTTCCTCATCTGGCATCGTTCATGAACAATGTCCTCGTGGGCGTCGCACAACAACCGCGACTTCCTCTGCCAGAAGCTTCACTGTCCCATCCTGCTCGCGGTCGCGGACTTATGAGGAAAACAAACACCACAGCAAAGAAACATAGCCGGTCATATCCCGTTTCTTGATCGGCAGCGCGAGGCGAGCCGAGGTTGGAATGGACGTCCTCGCCGGAAGGAATCGCAGAAGACGCTGACCTTTGATTCTCATGGAACATTCATTTATATCCGGAGAGATGTGCATATGGATAAGCCCAGAGATGAGAACTAATTGGTGGATCCGTGAATCCGGTGAACATTCGAGAATCACGGATCATGATCCATGAGAAGAAAACATCCCAACTGCTTCTCTTCTCCATCAAGTCGCGTGCAAGGATGGGGAAATGGGAGGGGAAAGATTCCTCGTCTAGAAAATCAAAGTTGGCCAAAATTCGAGGAGAGACCGCGTCTAAAGCATTACGCTCATGCGGTCTCAAGCGAATGTCCTTTCCGTCTTCCGCGCTGACGTTCCGATGCATGAGTGCCCCGAAACGCGAAGGGCCATTCGCTTGGAGTAGAAAGTTCCGACAGCTTAGGAACAATGGTGGTTTCAATGTGGATAAGCCGGTTTCACACTTCACCCACTATGCACACTGAACGTCCTAGCCCTAGAGACGACGAGAACAACTGCGACGACAACGACCACAATAAGCCGAGCGATAACAACAACGACAGCGTCGGCAACGACAACAACAAGTTCAGAGAAAAACTCTCGGAAAGACAAACCCCAAGTCGCCGGAGGAGTTCCGTCGCCGTCGTCGTCTAAAAAAAAACCTGTCTCGACTTGATTGGTCTAAGAACGTATTTCCGTAAGTTAGTTCCAGTCTCAGGTTCTCACCATTATTCGACAGAATTCCGCGGCAGGAGTTGTTTTTATGCATTCGGAAGGGGCGCTTTGCATTGTTTGCCTTCGAGGAAGCTCACAATGGACCGCACATTCAAACGCATCAGACAATATGAAGGTGTCTAAACATCTGTTTCGTGTTCACTCACTCAGTGAAAGCGAGAGTTGACATCTGTGTCAGCTGAGTCGGTTTCTTCCCGCCTCCTGAGGAACAATGTTTGTAGAAAACTCAGTCTTCAGTGTGTCGTTGGAAGAATGATATCTGGGGCACTTTGACGGATGCATGAGTTGCGAAGTCTCAGTTCAACGACAGTTTTCCAAGCCGGAACTCTGACACCGAGTGTCATTCCGAAATCCCACACTTTGTTTGCAGGGATTCGGATTTCTCGAGAGGCAGAGACGGAAAAGACGAGCAACCAAGTTCTGCAGAAAGTTGAATGCGAAATCTTTGCGAATCCACTTTTCTTTCGCCGGCAATTTCATGACGAGCAGGGTAACGATCCGCCAGCCCAAGCACCAGAATAAGAAAGATATGAGCGAACAATCGGGAAAACTCGCGAGAAATTTCACGCCAGATCACGACTCGATGGGCGGCTAGGCCTGTGAGCCAGAAATGAGGTGGTCGCAGATCGAGCGGGGTAAATCACTCGCCAAATATCCTGTCTTACATCATCATGGGAATAAGGAGAGCTCGCATCGCTAATGGTGTGTAACGGAATTCAGACGTGTGCCGCCTACAGAAACAGTTTTCCTTCCATGAGATGACTCCAAACGGTGCACCCTTCAGCTTCAAGTGGTCTACTGGTTTCTGACGGAGTCTGGTCGAATGAACGAGTATTCGATAACTTCCATTTGTACCCAACCCTTTCTAACAGCAGCCCGTGGAATGACACCCATTCTCGGGAGAAAAAGAGTTTTCGGTCGCGTTCGGTGACGCACTGGTGTTGTTCTCGTTCATATCGACTCGGTGTAATCGATTCGTGCTGTTGAAGAACTGGGTGGAAGCCGGTGTGAACTAAAGTTCGGACAAATCTGTACAAACCACGATATTCCCGATATTCTCACCGTGGGTATCAAAGGTCTCCCACCAATCAACGACCTTGGTTTGAAAATCCACCGCGCAAGGCTAGTGAGAGAAAGCATGCCACAATAATGATAGCAATAACGAAGCGTTTGACGTACGGCTTCGACGAACGCAACTCTTTCCAGCGTTCGGGGTGGTGGGACGTCAGATGTTGGATAACGTCTTCTCCCCTTTACTTTGTCTCACTTCTATGCGGCCCCCGCGTTCCGGCTTAGCTCGCCCATGAATGTCTGTTGTTATCTCCGCTAGATTGTCGGAGACGCATTAGACTTCGGATGATAACTCAAAATTCATGGCTCGCGATCCGATTCTCCGAGAAGAGTGGAAACGAGATAAGCTGAAGAACGTCAAAGAAAATCGGTCACCTGATCATACACCGAACAATCGGATATTGGTCGGATTGGTACAGCAACTTCAGAGGCCAAAAGAAGTTTCTCTTGGTAGCCTGAGCCATGAGCCGATGGTTTTCTGTATATTGTCCTCCCTCCTCCTTTCTTTCCTCCGTATGCATCCAAACTCCTTCAGGACGACGGTGAGGTTCTCCCACGGCCCGAACGCCGATCGTTCGATTCTGAATGAAGCCGAGGGCGAGAGTCGATCTATCAATCAATCAAGTCTTGGAGTAATTGAGCTGAAGTTGGGATTGATACGCGATTGCAAGAGCGGTTAGATCAGGAAGACGTCGACTGGCTTGGAAGAAGCGATAGATCAATCCAAAGCTCACTCAGCGAAAGTCAATTAGTGTACATCGGGAAATTATCGGCGCCTCGATGACACGGAAGCTTGTGTCGTTTCATAACTGAAGTAAGCGGGACTATAACTACAGTGAAAGATGTACCAATAATCATTACAAGTCACAATGTCACTTCAATTACCATCGCCGAACAATAAAGCACTCCAGCTATCCAAATCGAGCCGGGCCAACCTGAATAGAGAGTCTTCTTCAACGAGAACGAGAGGAATTCCGATGAAGTACCATCCAAGATCCAAAGAGTTTCATGTTGGCTTGTGTTCTCCTATCTGAACCTTGTAACCGAATAAGTTTTATTCAATTTATCTGGAAGGCGAGGCCAACCCGGCAGATTCTCTGTTTGGGCTCGTCGAGCGGGATACGTTGCCTCACAATTTCACTTTCTCTTGTTCTGGCGTCTGCTTACGTCTGGCTTCTCGTGTCTCACGGGTCACCGGCTTCAGTGGGTCACACAGGTACACAGACACACACGCTCACTAACTCACCGGCATGTCTTTGGCGAGTCCTTCCTTTCCTTAGTTTGGCGGCCTAATTGGGTCACGAGTCGGAGCCGACAGAATATGAGTGGACGATGATTGGCACAGAATTCGTCGCGCGTTGTCTTCTCTGATTGAGTTCGTCTTCGGGGGTGGGTCGAGTCGCTTTTGTCTCCCCGCGTCTTTTGTCATCCGATATCCGTCCTTACTTTGCTTGCATTATTTTTCTCGTATGCTTACGCTGCCTTCTTCGTCCCTCGCTTTCTTATCGCTCGGTTTCACCTGACAGTCTCATTCCCGATTACTTCGAAAGCGGACAAAACATACGACAGTTCCAATCACGGTGACTTCTGAATAGCATTGAACCGGAGTTTTTATTTTTTCTTCTGCGCGGAACGCAATTCAACAAATCGACAGTGAGACCTTTTTAGATTCGAAGTTTGACCACCTTGAGGCACGCTAACGAAAATACGCTTGACAAGCGAAAGAACGAATTACCTGCCCATCAAACCGACGTTCTTTGTTGTTGGTTCCGATTTTCCTTCCGAAAATGTCTTCTGATTCAAGATCAAGAGCGAGAAAAAGATCCAAATCTTCCGATCGGGAACTAGCATCGATGAGGTCCGACTCTTACCATGAAGATGCTGACTTTTTTTTCTTGGTTAAAAGCAAGTGGGAGATGAAATTCATAACCTGCGACAAAAGATGCGGTTTGTTCTGATGGAAGGCATGGACGGCGGCGCGGCGACGGAAACCGCGAGACCTCAAAAAAACAGCTACAACGAAATTGTGGGAACAAAACACCGTGGCGCTTGCGGTTCATGCTGTTGGACATAATCGCTTCTTGAGTACCTAGATTTGACACTCATTCTCCCAGTTTCTTTTTCTCAGTTTTTCTCCGAGCATATTCGGTGGATTATGACACAAGTGCGGGTGTCATCCTTGACCCGAAGCCGGTTCTCAATTATTTCTGCGGCTAACAGCCCAGGCGGACTGGCCAACGGGCTCAGTGGTCGTCGACTCGGCTCGGTTACGGATCGCATAACAGTGGCACTGAGCGAGCGAGCTTTTGAAAAGCCACTGGGCATTGTGAGACTGTGCGATACAGTCAGGCTTTCATTTGTCTCTCTTCATCTTATTACAGAGTGCCATAAATTCGAGCATTCACGGTCTAATCTGGCTTTCAATTCAGTTGTAATTATCCAGAATCAGCTTAGTACCCTGTTAAGTCACCACGCCAACGGTTTCGTAATCATTCCCGAGCGCGTTGGTTGACAAGGAGTTTTTCGCCGGTCATAGTTCCACATTCCGAACTTACATGCATGTTCATATCTTCGACATATGGATGTGTATGGAGTTTTGATTTGCGGCATTGTTCGCTCGACAACATTACCCCTCACACGAACAGCTAACTTTTGCCGCTCTTCGAAAAAATTCCCGAAAACCCTCAATGAATTCCGATGCGAATCTTCTACCATTCCCAAGGGCGAGAGAAGAAAAGCTCAGAAAACCGTTCCCCGATGAGGTATTCATCCATTTCTTTAACGACCGTTCAGGATTCGTTGCTCAGTCAGAAAACTTCTGAAGCTTCCCTTGCAATGTCGCAACCGATTCTGTCTTTTTGTCCGAAGTTTTCCCGCAACGCTTCACACCACAGTGGGAGCGCTTCCAACGCCGCACCGTTTTAGATGTCGAAAGTCATCTGTTTCGGATATCGAGCCGCGACGAATCAGATCGAATCGAATCGGATTGCACGGCTTGTCGTTGTAAGCAGAGAGGAAGCTTTCCTTCCGAATGTACATCTGAGATATCGACTTCCTGATTCGGTTGATTCCAACAGAAACTATATAGCACGAATGACTTTGATGGTAAAGCTCACAAAGAATAATAATGATAATGAGTCACAATAATTTGCGACAGATCTCTTCGGAATGAGCCCTCGGGTCAGCGGTCATACTTTTCAATGGCCCGTCGTGTCTACGATCACTGGTTGAGGAACTTGCCGCTGACCTGTTGCTTCAAAGCGCTGAGTTCCGAAGCCCGCCAACAGACGAACAGTTGACGTTGTTTACACTGTTTTCTATTTGACTCACTGTTCCTCATTTCGCATGCTCACTCACTCAGTTTGGCCACGTGGATCTTCTTGACCGACATGCTTGAATTCGTCTCGGCGTTCGAAGGGGACTCGAGCTACGCAGTTCGCTCGAGTTACGGTGGGAGATCGGGGACGATGGCCTGATGAAAGTTCATTCAAACTAAGTTCATCAGAAGTTTCCCTCTCTTCCTCCCTCTGGAAATCCTCGTCTAGCGATAAGCGAAAGCGAGAGTGTAGATGTCAATCAAGGAAGAAACGTCTGGATGTCGAGGGATAACTCGACGTGCATCTACTCACATCCATCTGTCTATATTCTTGTCCCGAGAAGAGGCTCATCGAGGTGTTATGAGGGGTGGAGAGGGTCCCTGGGAGATTGTTCGCTTCCCACTAACCATCTGACTTTATTTTCCAGGTGGATGATGTCTTACAAGTGAGCTGAACCCCAGCTTAGCAGACGCAGAATGCCTTCTTCATTGATATGCGACACTTTCGTTGAAAACAGTTGGCGCCGAGATCTATGTTCCAACTGTTTCCGCTGCGAAGCCGAACACGAGGTCACGTAAGTATGCTGTCGTCTTTCCGGGAAGTTTGAGAACAGAGTGGGATCGCAATCGTTCCTGTATTTTCAATCAAGCTTCCATGTAGTTGCCATATTCACGCTCGCCATGTTGACCGGAGAATCAATTCGATTTGTCGATACATTGTTGCTGCAAACGGAAGAACACTTTCGGTTTCATTAGAGTTGCGCTTTCTTCCCGTGGTGAAATCTTGCTCAGTCCTGGAACAGTTGACCAACCAACCTCCTCGCGTGTGGCTGTTCAATACGGCGGCGTCGGCGTCGCGTCGTACGATTTTGCCGCATCTCGAGCGAAAACATTCCGATGACGCTGTTCTTTTTTTTGTTTATTTATCATCGGTTTTGAAAGGCGTCATATTGCGAACACTGAAGCCGAGGGATTGGCTTGGCTGGACAGTAATCGATCAATTGAATCACCGGTGAAGCTGTGAAGGACGCTGGAATTTTGAAGCGTAAACTATTAAGCGCTTGATCAGTGAATTTTCGAAATACCGTGGCGGAATATTGAATTTGCGCCTCTTTCGAAACAAGCGTGTCATTCCTCGGAAATCATTTTGTCGCTATTTTTTCCAGCATGATACGAACGACAAACCCTCGGACCACATCCAGCCTGGCCTCGACGAAAATCAGCGGGAGTACCAGAGATCTTAGGGGTGATCTTCATCTGTCTCTGATGAGCTCCAGCTTGACTCTCGCCAGCAGCAAGTTATCGGCGCAGACGACTCCGAAACAGAGTTCGACCGTCAAAAGTATTCTCAAAGGAGGACCAGATCCGAACAAGAAAAAAGGAGTCGTTTTCAAGGACGAGGAACAAGTTATCGGCTTCGGGGGCTTGGACAGTGTGCCTGAAGACGAAGACGACGACGATGGTTGGGATGTATCGGAAGAGGACTTCGATGAGGCTCTTCTAGACTCACTCGACACAACTGAACAAGACAAGATGTTCACCAGGCTAACCAAGAAGAACACCGATTTCAACTCAATCAACGCCAATCTTGTCAAGGACACTAAGCCTCCACAGAAGGGCGAAACGAAAGTCGATAACTCGATGAAAATATCCTCACCGACAAGCTCGGATCAGATTCGGACTGATCATCGAATCGATCTCGACTTGACGAGGAGCGTCACCGAGGAGCTTGACAAACGCTTGCAGTTGATGCAGAGGAACAAGAGCGTTCCCAAGGATGATTTCAATTATCTGGAAGTTCCGTGTAAGGACGTTCTCACCGCGGATGACCTCAGCTTGACAAGAGATTTGCTCATCGAGGACACGAAAGGTGATTCTATCGACAGCGGAGCACCGTCGTCTCGCGAAAGCTCATCGTCACCCGACAGTTTCTCTCTGAAAGGTAAGAATCTCGAATCGCTGTAAAGTCTCCGAGTTTTCCACAGCGAACCCATCGCCGGAACTGCTCTGCTGAAGATTTGCTCTTGGACATTTTCTGAGTTTCTGAATTGGTTCCGAAGCAACGGAGCCGTTCGACCGATTCACCTCCCTTCCCTTCGATCTAGGATCAGAGCGAGGATCTTCATCCCCGGATTCCACCAGATCCTCCAAGTCGTCTGCTTACGAATCGATATACGACACTGTCGAATCGAGCAAACACCAAACAACTCATATCTCCACTGTCATGGTTAACAACAACGCTTCGTTAAATAACGAGGTCAACGAGAAGAACAGCAAGGAAAGCGGCAGGAACAACAGCAGCGGCAACACAAACAGTGGCCATCAGAAAGAAGTGACAGAGATTTCGATCTGCGAGAGAGGTCAGTATCATAATCGAAACCGTTTTATCCGAGAGTCGGTCCGGTTTCCGAAGACGTCATTGCACGAAAGCTGGCTGTGAAAGTCGAAAAGAGTCTAAAAACCTTCTCCTCCTCGCCCGCGTTGTCAGGTCCGGGTCGTCAGCCTGTTAGAAGAGCCAGCCATCGAGTGGTGCTTAGGACCGACTCCGATGCTGTGATCGCTTCAAACAACGCGACCACGATTCAGATTGAAGGTCAGCCTAGAGGAATTCAGCTGAAATCCAGCGCTCAAAGCAAGGTACTTTCCCCATCATAGAGCGGTAGACAACCAAAAACTTGCTCCTACGAAAACAGGGGTTGCATCGTTTGTCGAACAGCTGTTGAGAGAGGCCTGCGAGACACAAAGCTTGGTACTCTAACCGACAGACACCATTCCGGAACTCGACTATTTGAGGCGAATCGGTGTCAAATTCTATTCTCCGAGGAACGATGGGTGTCAACTCGGAATCGTCGCTGGGAGAGACAGTTTTACCTACGGACAAACATTATACACGAAAGCTGAGTGGCCAGCAACTTTCTCGCAGGGTTGAGTGAAGCTTGTCACTATACAACTCGTTACGGAAGCCGTATACGGCATGATCGTGCCGAGCTTCTTACCCTCGGAGAAAACAATTCGTGTTCACCGGCGTTGGAATGAAACTTGGCTCAAATGCTGTCAAGCCCAGTCAAAGCTCGCAGGGTCTCACTATCAGACAGTACACAGTGCGCTACGTAGCACAATCCGAAAGACACTGAGTTCTGATCCTAAGAAGAGTTACCAAGTCTGGATCTCTTAGTTATCATAAGCTAGTTCGCCACTTCGTGACTCGTTTCGATGATGTTTAAGACTTTGATTACGTTTTTCGAAAAGGTTTCTGCGCAAACGTTGAAAATCAGCGAGTTCGCGTTAGGAGGCCAGGGACTGCAACCCGCACGGAGTGATCCGAATCTTCTGGAGGGGAAGACCGCACTAAAGGTAGCTAGATCCACAATCAGATCCAGGACGCCCCGTTCGCCCCATCCGATTCTTAAGTCTCCAAACAGGCCAAAGTCGATCCTTGACTCGCCAGGCTGTCTCAGTGACTAACCCAGCAGACGGCAAACGACGAGTCCCCGAAAGCATAATCAAGTGTTCATCATTTTCCACCCAGGCCGTACCATCGTCGATTCCGCCTTTCAACGCTCCCATCTGTAGATCAGCTGTTAGCGAACTCCACCTGGATCGAGTTTCTCAGAAAAACGTTCCGGCAACCAACAGCCGTCAGGTCAAATGTCTCAGTGCGGCAAACATCGAAC
This sequence comes from Neoseiulus californicus, assembly GCA_028455905.1. NCBI lineage: Eukaryota > Metazoa > Arthropoda > Arachnida > Mesostigmata > Phytoseiidae > Neoseiulus > Neoseiulus californicus. The sequence goes on along the minus strand of JAMQGS010000002.1, from coordinate 5,168,824 downwards.
AAAGGTGAGCGACACCCTAGGCCCGTCCAGTGGTATTGTTCAGTCTTTCGTACGTGGGCCTGATACAAATGACGTGTGAGTTATACGTGCCCAGAGTAGCGGAGATACCCTTATGTTTCCTTCACGCTGAAAACGCGTAATCTGTGAACAAAAGCGCATAGTACGTGACTGCCGCCATGTTGCTGCAGGGGACAAGTATCACGGGACATCTATATGACTTTCTAGTTTGGTTTCCAGCTATGCTGATCAACGCTCGGCCGAGAAGTATGGAACTCTGAGACGTACTTCGAGACTATACGAAGATCCGAAATATCTGGCGTTCGCCTCGAAAGCTAAGCCGGTACGTAAAGCTCAGAGCTCAGTAGAACGACCGCCTACGTCCAAGATCGGCGTTTACTCGTCTTCTCCCAAGATCGAAGATTTCTCACTGATGCGGCTCACTCATTGATGCGGTGTTCATCGACTCGAAGATTTTGAGATCTAGCTTCTAGGGACAAGGCATTATGGTGCCCGGTCCAGTTGATTCGTGATCGATGAGAGAAAGATGGACTTCCAGTCCAGAAAGTTTGACGTTTCCGCTGAAGCAAGAGGAACCATTCCTCCACGCGTGAACACCATCGATCTAAACCATGGGCTATCTTTTCCCAGGTCCAACCGCCTGTCGTTCCGTCGATCCGTAAAGATATCTATGGAACGTATCGCGCAGCGAAAAAATACACCGCTCCTAAGATTCCGGTCGAGCTTGAGCAAGAACCGATTTACGCAGAACCAATTGAACACGTAGCGAAATCCCAGCAGCAACAGCAAAGCAATATGGACCGCGAGAAGAAGTCTGCGCAAACCGAAAACATTTACCAGGTTTGGTCAAATCTCTTTTTCCTCTCTTCTTTCTGTTTTCTTTTTCCTCTTCGTTTTGGATGCTTATCAGTCCAACGTAGTAGCATTGATTTATTGAGGTGACGCCTCGGGAGAAACTGAGGCTTCCGGGATAAAACTCGACCGTCGTTATTTGGAGTTATTGTGTTTCGTTAATGAACAGCTCCGCGGGAAGTTAGAATTGGAATCTTGTCTGGATGCTTTAATAGGGATCCCTGTGGTTTAGTTTCCGCTGGGGTGTCGTAACTAATCGAATCCGATGCTCCACACCCCATCTTGATGTGTGTTATGTTTCATTTCTCTCTTGTTGTTTTTTCTTTTGCTTAAGTCGCAAGAACTTCGACGTTCAACACCCCGATTCGAACTGGCTTTTCAAAAAAATTGTTGGAAAAACCTTCAGGAAATTCGAGGAACATCCACCCTGTCTCGGAAGGAGCGGCAACTCGCTGAGCTAGCCCTAGAGCTGGAAAAAGCTCGATACAACTCAGTGCCGAACCGACGCTCGGCACCTGTTTTGTCGGAGTACTCCGGTCAATGGGACCCCGTTGGACGACAGTTCCAGAAGCCCGCACCGCCCGGTGCCCAGGCCGGGGGGTCCCGAAAGACGCGACAGGCCCCCGCGATCCCGAGAGCGGCCAGCACCGGGGGAGGCTCCATTTCGAGAGCGGGACTGTTCAATCTGAAGAAACTCCTGAAGCGAGGAAATAGTGGCAAAGAAGAAGAGAGGAAAACCTGGAAAGCAGAGCTCCAAATCAGTCAGCCCAGGTTCGTGCAGAAATTTCATTCCAGAATTCCTCCACCAAACAACGCGTCTTGGAGCTTTTGCAAGATATTGAGCGATTTGTGGAAAACTTGTGTTCAGTGATGTGTTCCCAACGACAGCTTTTGAAACAAAGATCTAGGAACCCTGGAATTTTTTGAAAACGAGTCGGAACCTTGAGAATTAGGGGCGGCTCGTATCGGAAACACGAGATTTGGATGCCAGGATTCCAACTGAGTTCATGTTTCCTCGCAGACCTATGCACCGTCCTGAGATCCTCCATCCGTCCGATTTGGAGCGTCTCGGAGAGTCCGTCATCTATCAAACACCGAGGATGAACTCGACGAAAGTCGAACGTTTCGGATCGATTCTCCACGGCACCTCTGAAGCTCAGTTCCAGGTGAGTGCTAGGAAGGTCGTCCTCGTTTTCGCAGCATCTTACAAACAATCATCCCCAGCCTGGGATCAGATCTGATCAGACTTCTGGCCTCAAGCCAAGCCACCGTTTACGTTTCGGATTGAATTCAGATCCTTGTGATACGATCGGGCTCAGAATATCGCCTCGTTGCCCGAGACCCCAAAGAGGTGGAGACAACTCGACGCGATAGGCAAACAAATCGAAAGGGAGATTAGAGCGGATAGGAATGGAGGCGAAAAGCGTGCGCTGACATAATCGCGCGGATCTGTTGGAGTAGAAACTCGATCGAATGTCAGAACAGACATCCGTTTGTTGAAGAATGCGGTCCCTTTTTTTTCTCTTCCCTTCTATTTCCATTCTTTCGGACTCGGTCGGCCGTCCACGCCCCGTGGCATCACGCATCGCGATTACGTAAAAGCTCCGAACGCTTTTTAAAGATATAGTATTTGAATGAAATTTGAGTTTTCTTTGTTGATTGCGTTCCGTTCGATGGCGTCGATCGTTGTGTGTGCGCGTGAATGACGGTTTAGCACAAACAATGTCGCCGTCGCCGCCGGAGACGACGAAGCAGAAGAAGGAGGAGGCGAAAATCGCCGCTTTGAAGTTTTTATTTTTCCAACGAGCCGAAAACCGCAATCCATTAAACTGGAATGAAAGAAGATGTAGCAGCTAGACGTGCGATATTCTCCACATTTTACGGTGCCTCGACGTCTTTGCACGCCACGGAAATGTACGCTCCCGCACTTCGACCCTTCGGCATCTCGGTGTGAAGTTTTCTTCCTGTAAATAAGACGAAGTTCCGGCCCTGTCGGGGACCTTTGACAAAGTGTCCGACTTCGACAGCGCCAAGCCCATCCGACCCGATCGATGATGGGGCCGAACAGCAGGAAAAGCATATGCCCGTACTTTCTTCGGACGATAAGATAACTATGGCAATCAGACGAGAAAGAGATAAGAACTCAATGAAAGTATCGGAACCAATGGTAAAGATAGCAGATCAGAAAACTCAGGTTCGCCGAGAGTTTTCTGATTCGACCGACCAAACGACGCTGCTTGAATTCACTAGGAAGTGTTCGTCATGGTTCCTATCAGAAGATCCACGGCAATTAAACAGGGGGCAAGGGTTCGCCGGTGGAAGATTGCTTGGGAAGTCGATGAAAGTGAACGCTGGCTCCGGACCGGCCGTGTCTGACGATCCACTAGGTCGTGTTTTCTTGCATTGACAGAAGAAAATAATCCGGGGGTCATTGGGTAGAGTTCAGCCGGAAGACAAGCCAGCGCAGTAGATTAATTCTCGCATCGTCTGACATACATTCGACGCGAGACAGAAATTGATCGTGATCAATGATGACGGCCGGCCAGCCGGCACCATGGAAAAAATGAAATCACCGGCTGAACGAACGAAAATTGGAGGAAAACTACCTCATTCGGCAGATGTTCTCCACGAGTGTGGAGCCGACACGCTATTGGAGCTCTCTTCTTATTCCTAGGGATTCCTGCGCCTTGCTGCACTTTGATTGATCGATTGATTGATTGATTCATTCTCGAAACTCAGTGGAATTCGAGGCTTCCTTCAAGTCCTGTTGTTCGATCTCACCCAACTTTGAAACCATCGAAGCTTTTCACGATGATACGAACGGAAAAGCCGCAAAGCCTGGTTAGGTGACGGGTTGCCGAAGAAGCAAGACTGCTGTTTTTTCATATTTTGATTCCGATTTAAACAGCAGCTTCGGAGATTTCCTTCTACGTCACTCAGATTCAGCATACCATAGCCCTCTGAAAGGAAACCTCGAGCACCAAAACAGAATTTGAGTTCTCCGGTTGTAGCGGAATATCCTCAACAAATCTGGGCTGATTCCAGTGGCGTACCGTGCCTGAGTGCCGCCAGGGGCGGATCTCGAAAAATCCCCTCGGAAGTGCCGCCCGGGGCGGACCGCCTGTGGTTCAGCCGCCGGGAAAGTCATCCAGGTTCTCAATGATAGCGCGAGACATTCGGAACACAATGGAATAGATTCGCATGCTGTCGTGATCTCGATGTTCATATATTTCATGACAAACGAGATATGAATTTTCGGGAGGAGGGGATCCCATCAGAACTCGCTGAAGATCTCCGCATCCTCTGGGCTTTCCGGTTCCGGGTTTTTGAATAGGTCCGGGGACACTGGGGTCCCTTGCCAGATATCCATTTTGAAGTCGGGATTTTTATAGTCCGCTGAGGTCCATTCTGCACTGAGGTTCTCTTTGAACCAGGGGTGGTTTCTGATGGCGTCTGATTTATTATTGACATCGAAACCCAACCGTTCGGAAGGCTCCTTTTTGAGTAGTTTCTCTATGAAATCTGATAATTTGGTAGTTATTTCTGGCGCCAAGAGATTCTTCGGCCGCTCCGACAGGACTGCTGTCTTCAGGGCGTCCGCATTGTCCCCGGGAAACGGATAATGGTCGAGGAACAACCTGTACACCAGCACTCCGAGCGCCCACCAGTCGACGCTAAATCCGTGAGTTCGACCGTCGAACATCTCTGGCGGAGAGTATTTGGGATTTCCAATCCTTCCGACTTGATCCTGAAGAGTCGTTGCACACGTGAACTCGAACAATTTCACCCGGCCGTGCGCGAAAATCAAACAGTGGTCCAGGCACACACAGCGATGAATGATACCGATGTTGTGAATATATTCCAGGGCGTAGTACAACTGATGTAGATATGGTTTAGCTTCGTCTTCACCTATTCTCTGACCGTTCCGGTTCTCCTGTAACAATCGATTGAAGCACCCGAAGGGAATCTCCGTTGTAACTATGAACAGGTTCGCTGCATCCTTCAATCGCTTCACATAGTAAGGGAGTAGATGATACTTGAAGGGGGTCACCAACATTCTTTCCATAAAAGGCTCAACCGGGTCGTTGATTCTCGTTTTGTCGAATCTCCTGATGAGAAGTGGAGGGCAATTTTCGACGTCTGGATCCTGACAAGCGTAAACTTCGCCGAACCGCCAGTCAGCAAACTTGTAGTATAGAGTGATCCGATTTATGTCACCTGGGGCACCGACATCCCTGAGCGCAACCCGCTCCTCATGATCTATCAATAAATGAGTCCTGATGTATTCGAAGTAATTGTCCTGCAGTTGCTTGGCTCTCTCTCGGGTCAGCGGCGGCATCGTTGTTTCTTCAAATTGGTACTTTCGCTGCGTCTGGTGAATTGCCTCATTTTATTCCAAGACGAGAACTGCCTCATTCTATCCCGAGACGATCACGGCTCTTTCGCTCGTGAGTCTGGCATTTGCTTCGAGACCGTCAGATCTAGCTCTTCGCTCAAGAGTCGTCCTCATACCCCTCCCGGACAGGAAATATCGCCGATGGCACTCATTATTGAAGACCGAAAGTGGCCGACTTTGAACTCTAATAATTCCACGACAGAAAATGGGAATCGGAGCAGAGTTGTCCTGACACGGAACGGATCCGAAGAACGCCGTTTCGGAACATAAATCGGCCAGAGGTTCCGATCTCGGATTTGCTTGGAATAACTCCGGTTTTCAGCTGAGGATTCATCCACTTCTGTCATTTGCCGCAAAATGTGCTCTTTGACTTCTGCATGAGATCCCGTGTGAGCTTCTCGATCCAAGTCCATGGATAGCGATCCCTTTCGATGGCTCGTGGTTGACTTTCGTTTGGGTTTTCAGCGTTTGCATTCAACACCATAACTGATGTTGTAAATGCTCGCAGTGCCGGAAACTCCGCAAGGTTAGCCGAATATACGCAAGTTCCTATTTTATCCACTTCGATCCAACTTCGAAGTTCGGGTTCGGGAACTGCAATCTTACAGAGCCTTGCGTCGAGCAGGACTCGGTGGTGGATTGATGAAAAGAAGTCGCCATCCGCAATCACTCGTTGTCAGTTCAGCGGATGTCGTTTGTCATTTGTCACTGGGACAAGCGTATCACAATTTTTTTTTATCGCTCGCAACATATCGATTCCTACTGGCGTGGTGGATCGGTAACAATATCTCGACGACATTCGAATACTTCCTCCCGCAATCCAGCAAGTCATGATGAGGGGCATCTCTCACCTGCTTGCTCGTGGACAAACTGCTTCGAGCTGCGACGCTCAAACCGATCATTGAAGAATCGCATCACGATTTCAGAGTCAGTGGTGAAATATCAACAAAATCTTATCTGAGCCATGTACCCCTTTGAAGCAAGATGATGCACGGGCGCGACAAATTGTTGCTCAAATTAAGCCTGAATCCATCGCCGTGATACTTGTAGTTGCTCAACTTAAATCGATATGGGACGCTCTACGTGTCCTGGAAAGTACCTTACATTATTTGACACATGTCGTGAACGTTCCAACATCAATGCAGCAATCTTATCGGAGATGAGTTGCTCCCGGGCAGAAACACGTGTGTGTCTTGTGATCCTCATGCAGCATCACAGACTGCGATCTGCCCTGCAGTACCATGATATTCTTGGATTTTCGAAAAGGGTCACACTAACTTTGATCTGTCAACGCGCGATTCTACGAGCCGCTAATCTGGGCACCTGTCTCCCGGCTTACGGGTGCTTAGACACAATTTCAGAATCCTGCTCGCTATAGATGACATCGTGAGCCTTGATCGCTGTTTCGGAAGATAATTTCCGCATACAGCGATCATTGCACGCATGATGCGTCGCATTGCTCGGTGTGTTGGCGCGGAGTGGATGACAATCGTCTACAAGCCGTCTATCGGCAACTTTCAACTTTTTATAGAATAAGGGTGTGTGCTCCCTTGATGTGATCCTGCAGATTCAACTTTTTCCCGAACGTACTCATAGGATGCCAACTTGCCTTCTGCTGATGCTTCGTTCAGGGTCTTGGTTTCTCGCGGAACATGAGGTGGGCTGGTAACATATGTAGTGGGGTTAGTAACGGTCGAGTCGTTCGATCAAGAAACAAGCTCGTGTTGGAATTCGAAGAACGTGTTCGATGCGATGAGCGATTCGCTTAACGGACGTAAGAATTACGCGAGACAGCCGTAGTAAGAACGAGCGGATCCATAATCGACCAATCGTGTCAATTGGTGTCGGCCGGCCGGTCAGTGACAGTTGACAACACTTTATACGAGCGAACATCAGCGAACATCGAAAATCAAATACACGTAGTCACTCACTCACTCACCCGCTCGCTTGCTCGCTGGCCCCACCAGGCAACAAGCTGGCCGAGCGGGCGTCCGGATACTTCCTCAATCACGCGATCCCGTTGTCGTTGTCGCTATGTCGTTGAAGCCCATCGCAGAAAAAAACAGCATTCAGCCGAGCCACGGGTCTCCTCGCCATGCGTCCGGTGATCAGATGTGCGGAAGCCGCCGAAGTCGCTGCTCCTGCTTTCCAAGCTGGAAGGCAAGCGGGCAAGCACTCGATTGATGTTTCCGCGACCTTTGACCATTGAATTTTATTCCGTTCCTCATCTCACTCTATCTAAGCGAACTAATCAGAGTTGTGATTGGCTCTCCGCATCACCGGCCGTGTCCACGTCGACGGAACGTCATTCCCTCTGCGTTCCTTCGACGCATGACAACTCAAGGCCCGAAAACCGATCCGAGGGGAAAAATCAATTTCGATTCGAATTTCAAAGAAATCTTCATTTTACCAAAAAGTCGAACGATCGAAACTCAGAATGTTCGTGGAGGACGTAGATTGCTACGTCCTCACAACGCGACAGGGCGCAACACTGGCAGATAGTGCGCGGGTTCGTCCACAAGATGTCGTAGGCATACTGGCTCAGAACCGGACCGGATCAAGATACCTATGTTTCGTTTGGTGCTACCTATATTGTTCTGATTCGTTAGATTCCCATCTCGTTGTGGTCAGTCAAAGTCTATCAAGATGCATCTCCTCCAAAAGTTCCGTCAAAACTATTCATCCGAAGCACTGCTCGTACGTCCGTCGTCGTTGCTTTTGGAAGAGCGTTTTGTTGTTTCTCTCGCAGTGCCGTAGTTGTCAGTGAAGATTTGAAAGGCGACCGCTCTGAGCCACGAGCCTGGTTGGTGGCGATTGTTTAGCGCCGTATGACCGTCTTGTGAAATGACGTCAACTTACCTGAACCATTTTTCTCTTCGACTTTTCGGCGCTCGCGGTAGTCATCATTGCTTCGCGCTGACATGAAACGTTTTTACGTAATGACAAGGAGGAGTTGCAACCGATCATTGGTCACAATCCGTGAGATGCGTAATCGTGCCTCTTTCTAAGTCGCATGAAGAGTTCCCATGCAAAACGGAGCATGGTTTTCAGCAGCCGCAGAAGAAATCCGTCCATGAATAACATCTAACTAGCGATAACGAGTCGTTGAGAATTACTTCATGTAAATTCGTATGGCCGTGTCGCAATCGATTGTCGAAACGATCACTCCAGGCAGGAACACGAACACAGCTGTTGATCGGTGCTTCCCAAAGAATCTTCGATGAATGCAACATAATGAACACAAACAGAGCCGAATTTTGTTGCAGCCGTTGATGAGCATGGAAACTGCTCCTCCGCCCCCGCCGATTAGACAGCGACCCGTCCGCGACAACGAACCTGAGCTTTCGAGATCTCCGTCCGATGTTGTGGTCCGACAGCAGCCGAAGGTCCCGAAAAGACGGATCCGTCTTGACTACGCCAACATGGGTAAGTCTTGATACCGATTTGATGGCGGTCGAAGCGTCTCGGTGTAAATGATTTCCCTGCCAGCATCTCTCTTCAGAATTCCACAGCGGAGTTCGTTTTGCCGACGATCTCGTGAGAGTCTTCGATAATCTCCGATTCGACTCTGATGACAGTTTTGACAATATTGATGATGAGTTCGACGACGATAACATCTACTGTGGTTTCGATGATCCTGAAGTCGAGTTCGCGACAGGGACTGATTCCCCAGTCGAGGGTTTGTAACGGGAGGAGACGGTGTGTCGTGTCCAGATTCCGAGATTAACATACAGTCCGGCTCGGTAGCTTAACCTATCGACAGAGAACCTTCACCCTGTTTGATTGAACGTGCCTGACCACCTGGAGTATTCGGCGAAACTGAAGCTTCACTTGCTCGTTGTTGGTTGGGTAGAATGGCAGGTCCATTTTGAGTAATGTCAGGGTAACCTTTGGGTGGGTTTGTTGTTTGGTCACGAGAGGTTAATTGGTCACAAATTTCGGTGTTCCTTACCCGCTTTTTGGTCGGGCAATAGACATCCCTTGTCTCGACGTTTTCGGCATGCTCTCCCAGACAAATGGGAGTGATAATGCAGTGAAACGCAACGGTATTACGCGGGGATAACAATGCGATGGCTTAACAATCGTCTGTGTTCCTCCTCGCACTCGATCCGAGGCTCTGCTTGATAGGATTGACGTTCGCAACGGAAAATCTCATCGCTTGTCTACCAATTTTGTCCGAATGTAGTTCTGAACCACATGCCTAGCCTGTTTCGTACTGTTGTCACTGTGTCTGTGTCCGTCTGCATGCTAAAGCCGCTTCCTGTACCGATTCAGGCAAATCCGAAGAAAGTGATTCAACGACGTCAGCCTTGCAGCCTCTAGCGTCCAATCTGTGGTCGAGTCCAGCGAAGCTCCTCGAGTCTCTTCAGGAGATCAATCACCAGGAGCTTGTCGGACTCCTGAATCATGTAATGACGATTTCAAAGTTTTTTTTCTCGATAAGTCTGATTAAAGTGACGCTCGATGAACGTTCACGATCTCGGCTCTGTCGATGTGTGCTAATGCCGTTCTGACAGAAAAAAAATCTCTCAAAAAGGTCTCAACATGCAGCCACGGGCTGCCTGTCCCCGAGAATAATGGTTCAAATCAAGGATCCGGCACGCTGACCTCAGCGTCCTGCAACGGCGGAATTTCCTGGTCAGACCTCAGACTTACTTCGGAGAGAGTCCCGAAAGGCGAAGATCTACAGATTTGCAAGGCAGTTCATGTTCACACCAATGCAAAGCTTACATTACTCGTGAGTTACCCAGAGTTGAGCATTTCATGTTTCGAACCCATATTTCGTCATATCATGGGATGGACGCCTCCTCCACCACAATACATCATCTGATGATTGGTTCGGAAATCATCTTTCACGATGGCATTTGGAAATATGGCTAAAACTTGCGATATTCTCAATCATTCTCTAGTTTACGCCTCCGAAGTCCCTCCCGCTTTCGCATTTCTTGCTCGAACGAACAGTGGTAGCATCCAACGGACTTCAATCGGGGCACACGGTCCTCATCCTGCCTCAGTCACAGGTTCGTTGATTTGCACTGTTTTGAAACTAAGCCTCTCATGAAATCGAATCTGGCTCCAGTGGACACGGACTGCCAGAATATATTTTCAAAACACTAGTTTGAATAGCTTGAACTCAACGCTTGAACAAAAATTCAACGATTGAAAAAAAGCCTCGGATGCTCTCCCTGGAGTTACCGATAAACTACGAATTTCGGCACCTGGTCGATCGAGTTCATCTCGCTCTGACTGACCTTCTGCGTGACAAATATTCGCACCGACTTCCGGGATTCACTTCGGTTCGGTCAGCAGCCATCTTAAGAGATAAACCGACAAGTGTCTGTGCCTAAGCCCGTTCTTCTCCGTTACAGATCCGCACTTTACAAGAATTTTCTTCGCACTGTGATGAACGCAGTGCTATGTATATAATGCTCCAGCTCTGCAGAGATCTTCAGAGCCTGCAGGCTCAAGGGGTAGGTTCTAACTCCGCGAAGCGAACATCATCTCCCTTTTTCCCAAAAAGCGATCGATCGAATCCCTCGGAGCACGAATCAAGATATATTCTGACTTACCGCAACCGCCTCGAGCTCGGCCAACATCTGGAACAGCAAGAAAGATCAAGGATTGCAATTGAGCAGGGCGGCGCTGGTTAGAGGCATTTCACTGACCTATAATTTCTTCAGGTGGCGAGTCTCGTTCCGTCAGAACAGCAAGTCCTCGTCGCATCTTGGGATCAACTGGCCTACCTCCTGCTGATGTATAAAAAATCTCCGAAAAACGCTTCTGTTCAACAACAGCCACTGAACATGTACGTGATTTGATCTCAAAATGCGATTCCTCCCAACCGGGGTTCTCCGACACCTTCGGGCTTGCCGAGTCTCAGAACGTCGCGATTCCCTCACGACTGAATCTTCCTTATCAATATAATCACTGAGTATCGAGTAATCCTTGCCGATTGTGGAGAGCTACTGCGCGCGAAGCGGAGTTTCAGGAGTTGGAACTGACAAACTTATTTCTATTTTCAGGTTCGCGTTGTCCATCCTCTCCGAGCTTCAGGCACCTGAGAAACGAGACCCGCTACTCAACTTGATCGCCGACCTTCTCAAGCGCAACGATTTTGACATGTGCAAACGAGTCATCGAGTTCGAGCTGTGGCAAGCGCCAAGGGACCCCATGGCGAACAGTGTTCCCGGAGAGGGGATCCGCGATGCGTTCAGCAGGTGGCTGGCGCTTCAGAAAGCTCTCGCGGTTCAGAGGAACTGTTCATCGCAGTCGAGGCACTCGCCCGCCGGCCACAAGCAAGCGATACCCTGCAGTGTGTTCCTCGAATACCAATTGCAGTTCCTTGCAAACTCCACGGCCGATGGTCTCGCAGCTACGCTTGACGTCATCAAGAACATTCCCGCAGCACCGACACAAGAATCGATTCCGAGTGAAGATGTCGACGGTGAAGAACTCTACGCAGATTATCGCTATTGCTGATGAATCAGCTGCGTGCGGTTTAATATTTCTCGGAGTCGAGCAGGCCGGTGTCTCGTGGCTACGAATCGACCCTCTGCATCGTTGGAATCGTGTCTGAAAGTTTCATATCCTCACCGACAAGAAGGAACGAGACGAGAATTTTTTCCGCAGAAAGAAGTTTCACGATTCTCGGCTTGGGGTTTCGGTAACGGCGGATCGATTGGATGACGCAGTTTTTGGGCTCTGTTGCGTTTGATCTGTTTTCATTCCATTACAGATTTCTCTTTTCCCACTTCTCGCATTGGTACTTGGTTGTTATTAATTGTTAGAGTCTAGCCGTTTGTTCCGCGATTAACGACTCGAGTGGTGATGTACATATTTTGTACAGTGCGAAGAGTGGCAAGTCAGACCGAGGAGCGTTCCCCTAAATAAAAAGCAATATTGTTCCCGGAAAAAAGATGGCGTTTTTCGTGATTGACGAACACTCTGAACAGATGCCCGCGGGGGGGGGGGGGGGGGGGGGGGGGGGGGCCCCCCGGGGGGGGGGGGGGGGGGGGGGGGGGGGGGGGGGGGGGGGGGGGGGGGGGGGGGGGGGGGGGGGGGGGGGGGGGGGGGGGGTTTTTTTTTGGGTTTTTTTTTTTTTTTGGGGGGGGGGGGTTTTTTTTTTTTTTTTTTTTTTTTTTTTTTGGGGGGGGTTTTTTTTTTTTTTTTTTGGGTTTTTTTTTTTTTTTTTTTTTTTTTTTTTTTTTTCCCCGGGGGGGGGGGGGTTTGGGTGGGGGGGGGGGTTTTCGGGTTTCCCTTCTTTCCCTGGATCCGCCACTGACGTCGACTGCTTATTGGTCCATGTTTTACGATTAGAGGAATTTCGGATGCTGCACATAACGCAATGGGGGCAGGGAGTACGACAAGTCTCCGAAACCCTTCGAGTACGGGGGAAGCAAGAGCTTTCGCCAATTTATCGGTTCTTAATCTTAAACCGATTATTTGAGAAATCACTCACATTCTCACCGTTAACAAGGGCCGCTTCAACAGTCCGCGAGCTCGCCGAATCGCGCAATAAAACTCACTCCAAGTGTGTGCAAAGGCCTGCCAACGGAGGCTCTCGAGGTATGAAAAGGCTTTTTCCAGCATTCGAGCATCACGGCATCGAAGATCAGTGTCAAATATCTCGCTCATCATGGACTATCGCATGCTTCTGAACCAGGATGCAAGTGAACTTTCATCGTATCCAGCATCTAAACATGCCTGACTAGTTTCAATTACCCCGTTCTCAGCGGGTGAACTTTACTTTCCGGGAAAACAGGAAAAACAAACGAATCGACCTTCCGTTGTAGTTAGTCTTGTGTTCAGACATGACGTAGATGTCGTCAACCGAAATGTCTCCACGATTCCGCCCTCGCCTCGACCCACGCAGCCATTTCCAGAAGTCCTCCCCGAAATGCAGTCCAACACTCGTTTGTGATCCTGTCGCTGAGTTACGAAATTCTCGGCGCAGACAACCTGAACGTGGATATGGAGACCAGGCTTGCAGTTTTCTGGCTGATCGCAACCTGCGGTATTATTCTCAACTGCCACATCGTGGATGCGGAGCGCTCCTACGAAGATCGGAGATTTACGGCTCGTTATGACACCTGTAACGACCGAGCGCGCTTCGTGCTTTCTCAAATCGACGACGGAGATTGTCAAGTGAGTTTCTTACATTTTCTGCCCGGTTCGCTGAGCTGATTGAGATCGATGTCATCACTCCCTATCTCATACGTTCCTTCGTTATTCATTGGTTTGTATCTTCGGGAGGAGAGTTTGAGTGTTCATGGAAAGACTCCCATCGTCAGTCTTCGACGAGAATCCTATTGACCTCAGGTATTGTGCGGTCCCTCCGGCGACAGTAAGCTTCTGAGACTCGAAAACGGACAAGTTTGTAAAACCAACGAGGGAAATGCTCAAGGTCAGTACTTTGTAGTTCTGGCGGTTGGAGTGCCACCCATTGCGGAGGGAGGAGGCGCGTTTTGGTGGAATAATGTACTGAAATGCTTGAGATTCCTTCTTGAGATTGATTTCCGTGGTAGGAATCTGTATGTTCGGACGCTGTGTCGCGGCGCCGAAAGTCGCGGAGAAAGAAGTCACCACACGTCGACCGATTGGGCTGCCACGAAGCACGACTAAATTTGTTCCCTCGACTTTCGCCCCCATCACGTCTGGTTTCACGTATTCATGGCAGAAATGGAGAACATTTCCACCGTCGACTAAACCCCCATCACCTCAAGTAAGAGAGTTACCTAATGCCGGAGGTTTGCGGCCTGGTCACGAGTCACCTTTTTGTCGAGTTCCGCCTTCTCCATGGCCTTCCCTTTTGTTACAGGTCGACTCCTCAGCACCGAAGCTGACGACACCACCAAGGAGAGCGGATCCATAGAGAGCCATGTGAAGAATCTCTCCTCGTGGAAACAGAACCGAGGGTCTTCGAGGAACACTTCCTCGAGAGTTTCCTTGCTGTGGTTTGTAGATTCTCCGTGCGTGGGTCCTCTCAGCCCGAGGAGAGACTGACGTCGGTCATTATCGGATTCGTATCGCATTATTGCCTTGTTTAAAGAGTTTAGTATGTTTCGAGGCAGTCCAGCTTTTTATCGAAGGGATTGCATGTTGTCACATCGATTCATCAATGTTGCGAAGATAAAAGCTCCCCACGAGCAACGAAACTGTATCGTGTCTTGCCCACCCTCTGCAATGATGTATACCTCACCTCGCAGGTAATCCATTCTCGTTGGAAAGCAGCAGGTCATATCGTTTCCTTCATGATTCGTTCCGTGCGGGAAGCCTGCTCTCCTGACCCATTGTGCAATAATTTTGAAAATTCTGGCATCAGAGAGGCTTTAGGTTCGAGTAATTTCGGGTCCCATTGCCATATTTGAATCCTCCCGGACCCACTGGCCAGCGGACTTGGCCCCGATGATGAGCTTTCCCCTCGGCAGAGGGGGGGGGGGGGCGCGTTCAGGACGAGCGACTCAATCGAAGGGTACCCAAGTCGGACGCCTGCGGTTTAAAGGACGAAGCGAGGAATCATCTTCAAAACGAGAAGAAATCGGAACGATTTTTATTGCGTGGGGAAGGAAAGATGTGTAGATCGGGTACTATTGATACCCTGGAATCTGGCGTATGAGGAACTCATCAGATAAGCGACCTTTGCATTCGAGTCTATGAGGAAGAAGTTTTCCCTGGAGATTGGGCCTATGGGGAGCGAGAAGTCCCTTATACGCCGGATTCTAGGTAACAAACCGGGGAGGGGGGGGGTACACCCCCGGGGGGGGGGGCGAGGGGACAACGGGGGGGGGAACCCCTCTGGGGAGCTGACCGCTGAAGCATTCGGTGAACTTGAGTTTCAGGGAATCCTCTGCACAAGGAACTCTGTTGCCGATTTTGACTGCTGAATCGAACAGAAATGCTCTCAAGATCATTGGTCATCGGATTTGACATTTCGGACAACCATCTTGCCAGCGACGGTTAAAATGAAAAGTGGCGACTTCGGCAAACTTCAGCACTCGGAGAACGTGGCCCGTTTCCCAACTGACTCGACCCATCCCTAAATTCCAATGCATTTTCTCCCACTCCCTCAACCGGGGTTTGATCGTGCGGTGGAACTGGTTCATCGTGTGCGCAAAAGCGTATTCTGAGTTGGCCTTCATGAGATTTCTGTCCTATTTCTGGTTATTCAATGATTCTAGTCAGAACTAAAAAGCCCAATCAGAGTTCGAAACAATTCGCAGATATTCAAGCATCAGCCTTTTGAAAGGTTATCACTAGCTAGTCGACGTGCTCAAACCCTCGTTTGAAAAGCCTCTCTTCAAGTGATCTCACCTCTCTCGTCTTACTTCGGGAGAATTAGAGTCGTAAGTGGAGTTTGACAACAATCGAGGATCATTCGCGGACACGTCCGATGGGCGGGATCTGTCGCAGAGTGTTTCGCGTTGTTGCAATGCTGGATTCTCAAGTTTTTCCTGCTTCACGTTCGGTCTCGTTTCGCAAGCATGTCGTGCTCATTGGTCGCGAGAGCCCGTTCGCCCCTCCCTCGGCATACGGCGTGAACGTAACGAGCACGTATTCTTGGGCGGTTCCTCATAATAGACTCTCGTGGTAGAAGGGCCACTTTTGCGCTGGTTTTGAATCCACGAAACATCGTCATCTCAAACTCAAATCCATCGTTGTCGAGAGCGCCGACTCGATTGTTCCTTGACGAGCGACAAGAGCTGAGTGAGTGCGGTCTCATATCTCGACTGAGCCGACTACCTACGTACTTCGGATTCGCTGAGAGTTGAAGCCTACTGCGAGATGCTTTTCGCCAGTGCGAACTGTAATGTCGTACCTAATAACGGTGAGTTATAAATTGATGATCAAGTGCTCGACAATGAATGAAGATATAGGGTGAGTTGCCGGTTCACTCCGAAGCGGAACTTGTTAAGAGTGTTACGAAATCCGTGATTTTCTGCTCTGTATTCCCATCTGATCGAGAGCGACCAGCTTACGATTGCAACCGTTTTTGCAGTCGACAGAGAGCTTGGTTGTCAGCTTCCATCCATGATACGCCCGACTGGACAGTTTTCTCCAACACTGGAGATATATTCAGCTTCTGGTGAGGGATGCTTCCCCGTGTCTTTTCGCCTCCGGTTCTTTTCTCGAGACGTCGTTATCCGATAGTCTTCTACATTTCCCAATCGCTCGATGTCCACTGCGTTCCACCTCCTGACGTCACTGTTGACCCGGCTTCGTTGAATCGCGGCAAAAGGATAGAATGTTATTTTCGTCGGTTAGGTTCCGTTCAGAGTTCTCTTAGAGATCACGAGGAAAGCGCAACTTCGTTGGCCAACCTCCGATCGGAATTTTCCTCTATTCAGGCGTTCGGAGGTATCCGCGACAGTTGTCAGCGATCCTTGCTGGTGGCTCGGGATACAACCTTTTCTACGGACCTGCCTCAACAGCTAACCAGTCACCAAGCTCGTCGGATCAGAGATTGTCCCGTGAGTTCGATTGAGAACTGACTCACGCTCGATTCAATCACAGCCGTTTCAGAGTCATTCAATGTTTCAGTGGCATCTCGTCTAGTTCCATCGGCTTCTTCCAATGTTTCGGTCGCGGGCACCTCGAACGCTCGACAGCGGAAACGTCGGGTGCTCTTCAGTCAAGCTCAGGTTGGTCCGTCAATACTTTCGTCTCGAAATCGAAACAAGAGATAAGCTCTGCTAGGAGAAAAGGCAGCTTTTCTAGAAGGGAGATAACGCAGATCTTTTCGCCTACTTGTAGGTGATGGAGCTCGAGCGGAGGTTTCGTCAGCAGCGATACCTGTCTGCTCAAGAGAGGGAACAACTGGCGCACCTCATCCATCTGACGCCAACGCAGGTCAGAAACGACTCGCTAGAATTTCTCACGACCGTTTTGGACTGTAGGCTTCTAGAATCATTATTCCATCGCAGCGACCTGTAAATCAGATTTGAATGCAGTGAGAGTTATCGTTCTGGATGTGTCAATTTTGGCTCAATCTGGTCTCGCAGGTGAAAATCTGGTTCCAGAACCATCGCTACAAATGCAAACGACACGCGCGGGAACGCTTGACAATGGCCGCAACCTCTGACCAGATAGCGAGAGCATCGAGTCATGCGGATGACTTTCTAGAAGAGAAAAAGTCGATACTCATGCCGATGCTCATTAAGGATATGAACAGCAACAAAATCTACGCCAGAACCGTCACGACAGACCTTGGAGAGCGTGAAGATCTAGCGAGTGAGCTGCTCGGATGCTTTTTTATTTCCGTGTATCAGAATCAACCTTGGTGATATCTTTTCATTTGTGTCGGGCAACTTCCGATAGGTAGGAGATTGATGATTGAGGGAAAGCGGGGTTACCGATGAACTTCATGGGAATGTCGTCTTATGGGATGCGCCTTTTGCGCGTGATTTTCGCCCCAAAGCATGTATCGAACCTCTAGTTTTTCGATTTCAGATGGTGTCGATTCGATGCACATCTATTCCGGACGGCCAACGTTCACGAGCTGCGCATCGACTCTGCATCCGACAAAAGAGATCTCGCACAATGGAGTTTCTTCGTCAAGCTTCGTCCATCATAAGCACTGGTGATCCGTTCGGCGAGATGATGAATTAATCGAATCCCACCCAGATGTCTTGAGCCCCCATAAGAACCGGTTTTCGGATGCTGAGGCTTGGGCGTGGAATCAAGGATACAAATTCCAGTTCCCTCCCCAGGAGGTGACAAGATTGACCCATCTAGACCGTAGTCGCTGAGGATGCTATGCAAAAGCAGAGAAACAGTCTGGCCGCCGTCGACGGAGGAGTTTCCATAGCCGAGATTCTGGAAAAATTAAGGACTCGCCACTGAGATAAAGGGAAAGGACAGTGTCTGTAAATGATAATAAAGGTTCCAATTCGAGGAAGTATTGGCAATCATTCCCTGTCGCAGGAAGCTACATGCTGTGAGGAGCAACAACTCAACTTCTGAATCACACTGAACGAGAAGTTCCGCGCAGAATAGAAAAGAATAATCGACAAAGCAGACCAAGTTTCGAGAATGGAACATCTCCGTTCGGAGATATTCGGACCTGAGGTATTCTGCCTCCTTACACTGACTAGCTTGCGAATCGTTTCGTCGGTTGGACGACCGAGTCTATCTTAACTAAGCTAATCTTTCAAATCTTTGAATCCATGGAACTTGATGTATCTTCTTCGTAGAAATGTTGTTCGGTTTATTCAACAGTCAAGCGTTAAGAAGTTCATTTTACATCACGCGCAAATAAGATCCATATGCTCTGTATTCAATTCAATAGCGTTAATACTCTCACCTATGTATCTTCAAATGTACACACTTTTTTACAAAACGGACAGGGGCATTCAGAACAACACGGGTATCGATCGTTAAAGACTTTTTCTTCCAGAATTCACGACACTCAGGACTGCGTATGACAAACGACGGTGTCATATCAGAGTCACAAATCATATGGCACGTCGGGAAGAGTATGAAGAATAGAACTTGAAGTCATCAGATTAGAGAAAGTAGCTGAGAGGATTGGGACATGAGCTCGAGAAGGCTCCAGATGGCTGCGACGCAAACGATAGGCTAATCAGGGGGGAAATCTCAGAGCAGGAGTAGCAGTCTCGAAAAAAAAGGGGAGACAAACGAGAGGGAGGATATTTGTTGTTCCTCTGTCGGGAATGTCACTAAACGAGGTTGGCGATCGCTGATTGCGTCGGTTCAAAGTTAACAGTGGATATTATAAACACGCACATCAAAACAGGCCACCTGCCATTCTGCTCTCTACGGGAGAGTCCACGTTGCCGGGTGAATCACAAAAGTTCTAAATGCTCTCTGGACCTTTGAATCAGCAGACCCTATAATTTCAGTATCGTCACCGGACTCGACGTGACGCGGACCCCCTGTTGGAACTCTTGACTAGACGCATCCGCTCGCGACCCTCCAGTCCCGGATCCCAGGACTTGGGGAAGACGTTTGTTTTCGAATGCTTGATGGTTCACAACGCGCCGCGTCGTCTTTTGATGGCTCCATTCTCAAATATAGCTATCCAGGTGGTTATAGAACGACGCCAACGTTCTCAAGATCTGCGGGAGCGTCAGTCGTTCGCCAGGGGAGGCGCTCCAACATCGATCCATAACTTCATACCTGGTGAGGGAGAGAAATCGCGTTAGGCTCCATGTGCATCACGAGCATATCGACACCACGAGAAACCAGGAAATCCAGGATATCGAAACCATCAGAATGAGGCCAAGTATGCCCGATATTCGGGTCGAATGATTCACTCACAATTCATCTGGGCAGTTGGCTGGCTGTGCGAGTCTGTATCCACTAGTTAGGCAGACGCCCATATCGAAGGGATCGATTTCAGGATACGGTTGCTGTCCGAGCGTGACGAGCTCCCACAAGGTGACCCCGAACATCCAAAGATCCGATGCAAATGTGAACTCTCTGTTCTGCAACGACTCGATGGCCATCCATTTCACCGGACGGTTTTCATTGTCTCCCAAGCAGTTGTAATCATCCGGGAAGATATCACGAGATAACGCGTTGTCGGTTATCTTGACGTGCAATCGTTCGTCCACCCTAGAAAAGAAGACCAGCAAATCATCAAAGATGTCCCCAACAACGAGGCGGGAAGTTTTGACTATTTCACATAGAATTCTGCTGCCCAATCCGGGACAATGATCGATCGAGGGTCAGCAGTAGATGGGAGGGGATGAAAACGCGGTGTATAAATGAAACTTACACGCAGTTCCTGGTCGCGATGTCTTTGTGCAGGAAGAACCGCCGGTGCAGGAACTTGATCCCTTCGGCGATTTGGACGCCCATGTCAACGAGATCGCGTGTCGTCAAGCAATGATGCCCGCATTCGGTCTGCGAGAACTTGCTTCGACGCAAGAACTGTTTGAGATTCCCTTCACTCATGAACGGGTACATAAGTACCGGCTGTCCGGTTGGTGTATCCACACAGCTCCGCACAACCGGAAGGATATTGGCGTGGTCCATACCGAACAGCATCATGCCCTCCTGGAGGAAGAGCTGAGTCTGGCACACGCTGGCTTGCTCGGTGACGGTTTTCACCATGACCGACTGGGAAATGGCAGTGTTCGAGCCTTCGTTGAGCAAGGCATGGTACACTCGGCCGAACGCGCCCTCGTTCAAAAGTTTCACAAAGGTGAAACATCTTGGATCAAC
Source organism: Neoseiulus californicus (assembly GCA_028455905.1). Taxonomy (NCBI): domain Eukaryota; kingdom Metazoa; phylum Arthropoda; class Arachnida; order Mesostigmata; family Phytoseiidae; genus Neoseiulus; species Neoseiulus californicus. The sequence goes on along the minus strand of JAMQGS010000002.1, from coordinate 5,148,372 downwards.
GGCGAGTTCAGCGATTTGCTCTGAGAGCAGAGAACTACTCGAAGTATCGTTGATTGTCGAGTACTGTCCTAGGGAGCTGTTGATCCCTTGGGACGACTGGAGTGTGTTGTAGTAGTTGATGAAAGGCATCGGGCTAGGCGCCAACGGAGGACTGGCTTTTCTGAACGAAGAATACGAAGCCACGGTGGAAGCTACCGGGCTTCCAACCCGAATGATTCGTTGACCGTGGATCGGTTCAAGATTCGAAGATGTTATGATCCCATAACCTCCGTTTTGGGTTTTAATGGTGGAACTGACAGCAGACCACTCTTGGAAATATTTATCGGCACCAGCTTGCGCCATTATGTTCGTCTGGGCTTGGCGGAGCTTCTTGTTCTTGAGGTAGCAGAACGCGCTCAGGGTCATGAACGCTGCGGCGACTAGGAACGCGATGCCGCCGACGGCCAGCAGCATCGGTCCATGGTCGACCTGGACGGAATCTGAAAGCGAAAACACCTCATGGTTACCTCGCAGGATCAGATTTTTAGTTTTGGATGGTCAAAATACGGGCTGAGGCCAGGAGGAACGTGGAAGGAACAGAAACGAACCTATCGTCATTGTGGAATTGACCGAGTGTTTCCGAACGCGATCTGCGTGCAGGGCGTTGTCATCGACGTAGGTGTCTTCGGACTCCTCTTCTTCCTGGATGTCATCCTCGTCAGGAATGTCCGTCGGAGAGTCTGTCGTCGTCGTTGTCGTCGAGTCGACCGCGTGGGCATCTGCGGACAGAGAGAAATAACGTTAGAAAACATGAAACGGAAGCGTCTTATGGGGCACCCTTATCATCAAGAGAAAAGCGGAGATGCAAATACAAAGCTCGTGTCTTGTTGGCGGGAGCCAGGTTCGAAGAAGAACCATATTGAAAATTCTCAGATTCCGGAGCATGGGTGGACAAGAAGTTGCACTCTGAGAACTCAGACTTACTTTTGAAGCAGACGTTCTTCCTGTATATTTTCACAACGGTGCTCCCGTTATCATCGAACGCTTCAGTGTATGAAACACTGACGCTAATTGTGATGCGGACCTCCGCAGTTTTCCTGCCTGTGCACGAGAGTTTTGCGGAAAACTCTTGGACGGACGTCGGCAACGTGCCTGTGGAATTCAAACTTGAATTAGGCAAAACAAGACAGCCCCGTACTCATCGTAATGAGGTGGTATCAGACTGTCATTGATCTGAGCAAGCTCTGTTGCCCACGATCCTCATTTACGAAGACTTCATATGGTGTTCACGATCACTTTTACCGTCGTTCCACTCACCTCGAGTTGGGATGTCCAGTTTCGGCAGGTGCATCGCTTCTAAGTCATCTACGCTGGTCTCCAAGCGATAACTCAAGGGAATTTGAGGTCTTGTGTTCTGCCAATTTAAAACAACTTGGTGCGTATTGGCTGGCACCGGGACCGGGAACCGGAGAGCGTAGTCATTTATAAAACCTTCCTTGACGTAGAACAGCTCGATACTTAGACCTGCAAGAACAAACAACAACGCGAATTTAGATATCATCATAAGAACCTCGTGCTCTTGGACTTGTGCCACTCATGCCCGGTGGCCCCCTCCAACACCTGAAAGCGGTTTTTGATGCGCTTCCTTCCGACCCATCTTGACTTCCACTTCATCGACTTGGGTAACAACAAGGAGGTACCAGGGGCGTTCATTGGCAAGGCCATATTTCATTCGAGCTCGGGTGACCCCCGGCTTTGTTGTCGATGGGACACCCGGCGCTGACGTGGGTGTGTGGTGGGGTGGTTGCGAGGTGCTATGTCGGCTTTCTCCTCCTTCCGACCTCCCTTGTATCTCCCAGATCAGAGTGTTGACGCGTCCAAGTGTAAAATTGAGCCCTTCGAGAGGAAACCCGAAGGAACATCCCTCAGCCGGCTCTTGCAAAGGTTCCAATTTTGTTCTCATGTCCGCATCCCTCCAAGATAACTTCAAAACAGATCAGATTCACATTTTCTGAGTCTGTGCAAGCGACGATCCGAGAGATGAGAAATCCGAAACATCTGCGTCGCTACCGGCTGATTAGGGATATCGGGGTCCAAGATGTATAATTACATAGGGAACTACGGGTGTCAAGTTTCGGTGACCGATCCCTGTCTTGACACGGAAACAAGTGTTCTGCAGCTCCTTCCAGGGGAATTCCCTGTCGACGAGCCTGACTTTCGAAACGTTGCAACGAGGCTGGACTCATTCAATGCACTCGAGTGACATCGTGGCGCTCATGTCGACAATGACGCAATTTCATTCAGGCTCATGGAGGACATTTTTCTTGTCCCCTCTAACGGTCCCTCTTGCGGGATCTCTTCCCAAGAGTCTCCCAGCCTTGCTGGATAACAATCGCCTCTATTGGCGACAGCCTCATTGTGGTTCGTGCGCTCGCCACCCATTACGAACGGGAGTTCATAGCGGACAATTTTGTCTCCGCAACTATGAGGTCCCAGAGAATTGCGTCACAAGCGAGGCTCGGTACAAATGAAACGAAAAGAAAGTGCTGCCACTCCGGAGCAGTCTCCGAGGCGTTTCCCCGAGAATATTCGCGAGTTCGGAGAGGATCCAACTTGACACGCGTGCCGATTTTTGAGGACAGAGAAAGCTGTAGCTACCTGGTCTCAAATTGGGACATTAAAAATACGACGCCGTCGACCCAGGACGATATTCTCATTCTAAAGCCCCGTAGACATGGTGTCGGTTCGCTATTTCAAAACGCCTGCGGAGCTCACAACGGTTCGTGGTGTCCTACCAGCGAGCCAGGTACACACTCAGTCAGTCAGACGACTCAAGTAGACCTGAGTGCTCTTGAGATTGAGAGGCTCTTGAAGCTCTCTTTTGACAACTTCCAGCTCCATCCTCCATCTCATTTCTCTTCTTGCGCCCCTTTTCCTTTCATGCCCCATTTCGGGATAATCACCGCGTTGTATGTGGATGATGATCTCCAAAGATCGGAAGCTTTGAATTTTCCCACGAGAATCCCACATTCCGATTTTTCAATTGGTATCATTTTGACATGAAAGCGGAATGGTGGGCTTCTGTGTGTGTCGAGCTGCAGAGTAAAACTAATTTGCAGTGTCGGAAGCGTGCTTAATGTTCACTACAGACTCATCTTTCTGGTCCGAGAACGAACAATTAGAGACGCGGGCAAACTCCCATACTCGTAACGGGACCGAATTGGTTCAGACGGAATCAGCGAATGTTATCTAAGTAAGATAAACTTCATCCAATATCTTTCCTCTTTCCTCGTTCCGTATATGTCATTGCATTCCACTTTCGTACCCTCAATTGGATGGGTGGAAGTTTTCTCGGCTTTACACACTCCCTACAAGCAGCGGTGAGCAGCCATGGGCAATGATAACAATATTTGGGCCAGTCGTACATCACTCTATTTAGCTTCGTTCCGGCGTAGCTAGAAGAAGTCTTTGTGTTTTCAAACGCTTCGTAGACAAGCGAGAGCGCTTTTGAGCTTGACTCCAAAGGATCCGGTCCGATGAAAAGCTCGTTCTTACATCTTCCCTATGCTCAACTTGTGAACATGACAATGACCCCGACATGGAAACTAATGCCCAAACCAACACAACATATCACGATGGTCGAAGATCTGGTCCCGAACTTCGATGCGGGTGATAAAGTTCCTCTACGAATACGGAAATCAATTGAGATGGAGAAGGTGGTGGCCTCTTTACAGGCATCGACAACAGTCCGACTATGGTGGAACCAGTCCGTGAAAAGTTTCTGCTAATCTTCCTCTGGGCCGTTTCTGTTTTCGCTGCTGCTACTGACAAGTCGAACGAAGTTGTTGTCGGGGAGCTTGAGATAAAGCTTAGATTTACGACAAACAGAGATTGTTTTTGCCGGGGACGCATAACAAGTCATTGTTCCAGCGTTAGTTGGCGTTTGCGTCGATTGCCACACTCTCGGAGATCTTCAAGATTCGGTAGCCTGGGAAACTTGCGTTGGCAAGAATTATTCCGGGGAAACCGTAGGGATCCCGTCCCGAATGAGTTTTATGTGAGCACAAGAGACCCTTCCGGGAACTTTCTCGGCTGGAAACAGAAACGAGCGCTGAAGGGTTCCAGACAGGATGACCATGAGCGCGTGAACTTTTCCGAGCAGGTCCGTGTTCCGAGGAGAACGCCTTCCGATTGTGTCTCTCAGAATCGGAATCGACGAACTGGTCATTTCCGTTCAGCCGAACGGTATCCGTGGAAAAAGCGTATCATCGGTTTGGCATTTCACCAAATGAATAACAATGTCCCGTCATTTTATTGTGAAATGAGACCCCGACCCACTCCGTGCGCTCGGATCGGACATTGCCCGACCGGATTACGGAAGATTCCAGGTTTTGGAGCAGTCGTCGGGATCACCACGGCTCGGATTTCGCGATGCTCGACAATGAAGCGATGCGCGATACCGGGGAGTATCGTCAACGATACTCCCCGGTCAGAGCCAGAAACAGACTACTGGACTCGAGTTATTCGTCGTCTTCGAATATCGAGACGCCATAAGAGACGTGTGCGAGATCACGGCCGAATGTTTCATCTATAGCAGTGAAAACTACTACTTGAGACCTTTTGGACATTGGAAATCTGCAGCCGGTCTCACGGGAACATTCTGGTCGAGAACCTGTGAGATCAAAAACTTGAGAAACGATCCCGAACCCCGGGGCCAATGTTGTTCTGAGGAGGTTTTCCACCGCTCGGCGCCTCCCGAGCCCCGTAGTTGAGTGGAATGGGGCGAACGCTGGAGTGGAAGAAAGCTAGCGAGCGAGCGAGCGGGCGATGAAAGTGTCGGATGACACATCGGAACATCGGTTAAGATCAGCCTGCACCGTGAGCCCCTGACGATCGAGGAAGCCAAGAACTCGTCCCACTTCTTTGAGCGTCAGAGCTGTTTCTTGTCCAAGAGTCTAGTCTGGATTATTCCCCGGGAGAATCACAGCTGATTGCGAGCCCTCCCAATCGGAGGTTCACAATCCTCCCATCCTGCTGATCATAGAAATTCTGATGACTCTCAAGTTTTTGTTACCAAGAACGTTGCAAGTACGTTATTGTCTGTACTGACGACGATTCATCGATTCAAGCAGATGTGGTCGGAAATGACCCAGAGGGTGAAGAAGTTTGAGGAACGTTATCGACACATGATCTTGAAACAGATCTTCATGACAACGCGATACGCGAGTGTTCTCCGAAACTAGCGCTTGGATTTCGTTCACAGAGTGAGATCGTAAAGGAATTTTTTCTTTCTACGGATTTCTCCGAAGAGCTCGTTGATGTCGATCACGGCGAGCGAGGGTGCACAAGTGGACGTTGGTGCGCTGGACGGACAACTGGATGTGGCAGAAGAGCGTAGAGTGAAGAAGTGGACGGGGAAGAGAAACGACGACGATGCCGTCGAGAAACAAGACGAAGAGCAAAGAGGCTTTTGGTATCCCGCTGCTCGGAGTGAACCTTGTTCAAACAACCAACAAGTGGGTGGGCGTTTGATGCGAGAGAACGTTCCATTTCTTCCATCCATTCTCTCGCTCGTATTGTCTTCTTCGTTTTCTAACTGACTCTGCTGCCAAAGGGGCACACGTTGCGTTTCAGTCCGCCCGTCACTGGGGTGATCCTGAACCCATGATTGTAGACTCGATTTCTAGAGTCTTGAAAATATGGCGAGTTCAAACCTGGCTGAGCGGTCAGTGGCACGAGAATCGAGAAGCTTGGACGAATCTCACCGGCTGGAAGGTCCAAGCCATGGTTCGCAACATTCACAAAGAGTTCCATTGATCAACAGTTGGAAGTCTGGCGGAAACACAGCTCATGAGCAGAGTTCGTCGAAGTCACACCTTCTTCATGGACTCGAGTTTCCATCAACGGACGCTAACCGCGAATGGACTCTAAGCAGCATGACGACATGAAGGACGGCGGTAAACTTCCAAAGGACTCGACCTGACAGAGGAAAACACGCGATACAGAGTATGGAGAAGTTCCCACATGTTGCCAACCCGCACAGATCAGCGAGTCGGATCGCGACGACCAAAACTCTTGCTTATTTCCACATGAGTGCACCTCTTACATATGAAGTGCATTTACGAATATGATCTCCTCCGAAAGGGATAAACCCTCCCAGCTTTCTTGAGAATGTTTGGAATATTTTCGGAGTTCGACTAAATCGAGAGGTTCTCGAACACTGTGACCTTACTCCTTGGCAAAAGTGGAATTTGTCTCGGATCCGATGATTCTGCGCTGTCCCACGGTCTCGGAACGTCAAACACCACTGACGGACGCTTGAAGAGTGACTCGTCCAAATTTCGTCTTTTTTTTTCGTCGATAAAATCCTATCTCGAGAATCAGTTCCAAATGAGCGATGTCATCTGACCGGGCACCGGCGTTGCTTCGAGCGCACAGCACCTTGTGGTCGTTAAAAAATTCAGTCGCACTGATATAAGGAGGCGATAGCAGCCAATTGTCGCCTGTGTCAGTCAAGATAGGGGCAAGAAAAGTAAAACAGGTTTCTGCGCGCTCCTCATCCCGTTCGACGAAGACTTCACTCACGCGAGTCGATATCATAGAGCATCATCTAGAATTTTCGCCTCCGATAGTGATTCGGATTTGTTCGCGTGAAGATTCCTTGGAATTCCAGTTTTCCGACCGGGGGACCTCAGATAGAAGGGATCAGAAATCCTCGACGGATCCCGTGGTGTCGATTCGTGAAAACCCGCGTGATTCTTCATCTGACAAAGATTCCGAACTGCACGATGTGGTTCTGGAGACCCATGCTCCGAAACTTCCCGAAGCCATAAACCTGGAGCACGGTAGCTATGGAAGAGACGAAGATCGTCGACGGTTCGTTTGCTTGTTTGTTTGTTTTTGTGTGTTTTGTTTCCGCGTGTGCGTGCGTGTTTGTCCGTTTATTTGTGAAGGCAGCTCTTTAACTGTGTCCACATCTGTACGTCCATCCATTGGTGAGCAGGTGAAAGAGTGTTCTGTGGTTATTCCGTTTCTACGGCAGACGACAAGCACAGTTCATGGGCCCCTAGCTCGTCTTCGTTAAACGAACGAACGAACCGACGGACTCACAGACGTACGAGCCGACGAATAGAGAGAAGATAGCTGCCAGTCAACCCCGCATCCATTTCTCACAGCCGTTTGGAGCAACAGCACCAGCAGCGAAGAGAAGACGATGCAGAAGTATCGTCAGCTACACCACCGAGTCTGACCGGTACCACGGCCACGGCTACGGCTATGACGACGACGACGACGACAGGGAGGAGGAGCTTGGCCTGCAGCAGCAGCAGTTTTTCGCCTTCTGCTTCGTTTTTCTCGTTCTTCTGTTCTCTTCTCCTCCGTCGTTGTTGCCGATTTCTCTTCTGTACAAATAAATGGCTGCGCGCGCTCCTCGTTATCGAATCAACACCAAGGGGCGACCTGACCGAGCCAGTCAGGAGTTAGCAGCCAGCGCTCACATGCGAACGTACGGATGGAGCAGCGATACAGCCAAAGATCCGTTCAGTCAGCCAGCCAGCCAGCCGAAGCTGAAGTCGAAGACGAGCCCGTCATGGCTGTCGTCGACTGGGTCTCGGGACGACAAGCGTTTTCGCCACCGATAGAAAGCGTTAAACAATTTTGGTTCGAGCTGCGTGCCAGAGCCAGTGTATATACTATGTACAGGAGACGCCAGAACCCATCGAGAGTGAATATGTGCCATGGCTCTCAACGACTCCTCTCCTCGGATCTAGTCGATCTCAGGGTTTTGGAAAATTCTACCTCGTATTTCGGAGGTCTACCAACACGTTTTTGCTTTCCTACATCGACGTCTGGTGCCTGGCTCATGAATCGGTTAGAGAGGTTTTGTCTTCGAGGTTTCTGGCGTTCCGATGACAGAAGTGGGGACCATCTGCTCGTAAGAAGGCGCAGGGCGAGCAGAGGATGAGGAATTGTTACAGGTCTTTCGGGCGTTCTCGTTGTTGATGTTAAACTCATGCCTGGGATTGTCCAAACGCTCGTTCGTTTTTTCATTGTCGTTCTGCACTGTGCCATACACCGTCGCGGAGCCCTTCACGAATCCTGCGTGGCACACAAAACACACCCTGATCGAAGTCTAATGAATAATGAGCTCTCGTCAGAAATCCGCGATGGACGAACCCTCGGCTAAGCACAACCAACGCATCGGAACAAGTGGTAGTGCCAGCCATTGATGGGTTCGGCGATCCTTGGTGAATTTCCGACTGATCCTCTTTTGCGGAGAATTTCCAAGAGATTTTCCACGACTTGGAAATCGTTCTCGCAGACCACACGATTGGGTTCAGAACAGCGACGACCGATAAATATGTGAGGTGATTTTTCTTCTTTCAACGCTCGATTTCTCCTTCATGAGAATTCGTCACGATAACGCTTTCGACGAAAATGGATTTCATCAATGCTTCAATGTCGACGCGAACGACTACATCGATAACGACGATTCTCTTTGAACGCCGATAAAATCCGTGTTATCACCATTTCGCTTATCTTCTGGAGTTTCTCGATGCTGTCTTCATCGGTATCCCTATTAGTTCTTACATTTTCGGCCCGCGTTCTTGATTCGATTTTAGCGGATTTTAGCCTTTCTGTCGCATCTGATTGAAAACTGACCAATCCATCGGATGAAACAGAGACACGGTCGGGAGATATCCAATTCTAATCAATTAATCGAGCGGAGCTTTCAATCAATCCATCACTCGATGCATCAATCAACTGATCAATGTTTTGCCGCGCGTATTCAATAAGGCTCTTTGTCTGTTTTGCCGCCACTTTTTGTATCTCCCATCAGTCAAATTTGTCCGCAGAGTAGCTCATGAATCAATGTCGCCAAGCCGAGTCCAATGTAGCGGCCCCCAATTGGTCAGACAATCATCGGATTTTCGGATCCCACGGCCTCGACGCATCGAAGAGCACCACGGCGATCGTAGACGAGCCCGCTCCCCGCCGGCGGCGACAAACATTCGGGTAATCATCATAATAATGACAATAATAACAATCGACTCAGACATGTTGTTGCTAGTTGTGCAACCTGCCGTCTTCCTATTCGCTCCCATCTTTACTTTTCCCTCTTTATCTCTTTGTTTCGTACCCAAATTATCCAGCTATTAAGGGTATTTCCCTCCAGGTCCCCGGGGTCGTTCGGTCGACTATCGATCGATTCGATCAAACGCTACGAACTCTCCGAGAAGATCCATCGGCGAGCCTGGCCGCCAGGTCTGATTTGAAGATCGGCTGACCGGCCAACAATCCAGACGGGCGGGCACCGAAGGCTCAAGTGGACGTTCTTCCTTAGAAACAAACTGAGGAAGGCCTCTCGTGACTTAAACAAACATCTGCTGACAACAACGTTTCCCACGCTAGACGCAATTATTAAACACGAACGTGCGAGGACACACTCTCTCCGAATCTGTCACTCAACCATCAAGGAATCGTAAATAAATTAAAACTAATCCACGAGATCTAAGTGGATGCTGGATGAAGTTTCCAGAAGGATGGCATTTCGGACCTTGCTGAGCTTTTCCGCTGTTGGTTCTTTTCAATGAACGAGTGTCGTTCACAGCCGGGAGCATCAAGGTTCGATGGCACAAAATGAAACACATGGATTGTCCCCAAAGTGCGACAAATTTCTCAGTGTCTGACGAATCTATAAGATTTGTGTCACAATGTTAAACGCTGTTCTCAAATACATCCCCCAGCTGTGATCGGAATTGATTGTTCCGAAGAGCGAACGCGACTTTTTAATCTCGGATCCATCCGTTCAAAATGCGGAATCCCAGCGGGCGATTCTCGACTTCGTTTTCGCTCCAAAAGCACAAGTGACATCCAACCGATCGGAGAAATGTATTTCTGAAGTGAATCTGCGATCGGGCCCTGCATTCGAAGGTTTCCGCCAGCCGGCGCAGCGATCCAATGGCTCTGCTTTTTCGGAGCGAGAAATCCCTTTCGATTCTCCGCTCGGTTTCGACTGTGGCGATTTTTTCAAGGAACTTGTGAATTACTGACAACGATTTCAATACATCAGTTTTTGTTCATTCCCTTCATAGACAGCTTGAAATCATCTCAAAATCATAGAGACAATTTCGAATGTTGCCTCGGTGTTTCATCAAATAATCTCAGGAAGAGGAGTTTGATGTTCTCGAATCTATCCCTCGCCCAGTCGTTCCTTACGAAACCCCCGAAGAAGCTCACTCCGCCAAGCTTCGCATGGTGCGTCAGTTTCCGGCCCTGGATTCCAGATCCCAAACTCACCGCCCCACCTCGATTGAGTGTCTGGCTGCCGCTACCCTCGGTGGGTCTGTTTGACCATCGTTCACAACAAAGCGAATCGCTCTGCCGAACAACATTAGTCGTGTCTCTGAGTGCTGCGAAGAGCAAAACCAGCCGCTCAAGTCCGATCTGGTGGGGTGATAACTGGCTCTGGCATCGGAACCTTACACGGCATGCGAAACGAACGAACGGGATGAAAAGGCGGAGGAGGGTTAGGGTGCAGGGTAATACGGGCGGAATGCGGAAAAACGCTCCATTCTTATTTCCAAGTAACAACTTGCGCCGGCAGTGTTGAGTTCCTTGAGGGAATACGACACGCAAATGGTCCAAAAAAGTTTTCCTCTCTTCAAAATGGGCTGCTCAAAGTGCTCGAGTTGGCTATTTTTCATTGCGGTCCCAGTGGGCTATCCACTACGGCCTTAGGTTGAAGCTGAACTCGTCGACCGAGTCGTCGGGCTGTTCGACGACATCGGCGAACAAGCTGCTCATTTGAAAGATGAAACTAATTCCTGCACGCACCCATAGTTGTAGCTTAATTAACGAGCGCCTCAGGCATCGAGTCCATTGAGACCGTTGAGACACAAAGTGGTCTTTCAGCGGACGAGTTGTCATCGACCTCAGATCCGCTTCTGACGGTCCATAACTTTCGAGCCGTCCCATTCTAATGAGCCCTCAAGAAAGTCTACGGGTTTCCCTCGGGCTTCCCTGGATTTCTGAATCAACTTTTCCAAACTTCCGATTATGATGGTCATAGTTCCGACCCGTGAAGCTTCCTACATCAAATTGTTAAGGTGCCCGTTCTCACACACGGCGTTCGTAGTTCTCTTATGAGATAAGATATTCAGGTCTTTCAGCAGACACCACCGCACTTACACACAGGAGCCATACAGCAGGTGGTACACAGTCGTTCTCTTTTCTATCACTTCGCAGCAATTCACTCTTCGACTTCCGTAGTGAATACATACATTACGTGTGTACGGCCGTACTGACACGTCGGACGAACGTTCGGTAGACCTCTCAAAGAGTGCAAAGAGGGAGAACGGCAGACGCAAATCTAATTTTAGGTTTCGTACGCTATTGTACTGCGTCAGTGGGGATCGTAATAGATTCGTGTTCCACAGTCAACTTTGGAGAAACTTCTCACCACGGAAGTACCTGGTCGGTCGACCGGCCCCGTGGCTACTCCGGGCACCATCCGCTCTCCGAGCTACCCTGCCTCCTCCGTGGGTGGATGGGGATAATTGAATTTTGAGCGTTCAAAACATTCCATGGGCCTGGGTTGGATCGTAACGCTTCTTGCTTCTTTACCGGAGAGATGTTCCATAGTTAGCCGCTATCGTGCGGGGAACTCGGTGAAAATGAAAACCAACAAAACCATTAACCACCACTGCAGCAAGCTCCGACCGAACTCGGTCGCAAACTCAGCCACGGCCGATGTCAAACTGAAAGGTTTGCCAGCTTGAGACCCGGCTGTGGTGGTATCCCTCATATCTGATATCAATTCCAACATATTTCTTGCGGGTGTTCCACCGACGAGCTCGACTCCAAACGATTTGCGCGCGTCTGTGTACGCTCTTGCGGCGAACTGCATGGAGTATGGTGTGTAGGTTCCGTATGAATGGTACGTACCGTCAACGCACGTTTCTTTGAAATTCGTCGTACTGTTTACCCAGCGTCTCTGCAAATGGTGTCCGACTCCTCGAGACGAGAGCGAGAGTCTTGGACCCTTTCGACTGAAACTCAAATAGCCCCGGGAGATCTCGAGAATCCATCCGAGCATCTCGGCGGCTCGGAGGAACACGCAGAGTGGGAGAACTGGGTTGATACTCCACATACTCTGGAAGACCGACTCGATCCCTGTCGTCCCTTGGACGAAGATCCACTATCTGGATGGGGCTTCGAGCAGTATTTGGTCAGGATCATCCTTCAGGGTTCATTCTGGACGATATTCGACATTCGCTCTGGTTTGGAAAGCTGGTGCTGGAGTGGAGATGCCGCTCTGGTGTTTCCTCTAAAACAGGATTCGGCGCTGAGCGTAACAGCAGCAGCAGCTGGTCGAGAGAACGCGAAACATGAGAAAATTTATTAGGAGCTAGCTTCTTTTTTTCTCCTCGCCCTGGCATAAATATTATTCACAAGTGAGCACATTTTATCGCTCGCCATCGCTTAGGTCCACTCACTTACACGCGTGCCTGGTCGTTCTCTCTCGCGCACAGCTTTCCGCGCGATTTCTCTCTGTCTTTTTCTTCTTCCAACTCCCCGGTTGAACCGATCGCTGTGCTTCTCACCCAACTCTTCGCCTACATGTGTATGACCACTATGGAATGAAAGTCCTACTCACTCACTCACTCACTCGCTCAGCGTTAGGAGTCGAGGAAGGCCCCCCGTAGGCGATCCGCGCTTTCAGCAAGGAGAGTGGTCAGCGGGTAGAAATAACGTTCGCTCGACTCAATCGTCAGAAGTGAATTTCTTCAGTTCCTTCTTTTTCGTTCGTCTTTCTCTCAGCTTTCTCACCCCTGGACCTGAGAAGCACTGGCTGACAAATACCGGGAGTTCTCGGCGGAGACTGTCAGACGGAGAAAACGAGACTTGAGAGCGTTGCCCAGCGAGAGAGGTAAGAAGAGGAACCACGCCAAAGTTAAGAGAAATTAATGTTCTTGGCTTCACTATTTACACAGCGGTCGTCCCGGTCGTGGTGAGCAACAACGCCTGGCACGGACGTCATGCTGATCAAGTGGGCGACTCGTTTCGCCTGGCTATTCGATAATAAAACTCACTGAGTTCGACTGCGGACGAGAGGATGACAGATCGATGATTACGATCGAGTGTTCGCTTGACGAAGACCTTCCAGCAATGTTCCCGACCGCGAGAGCGTCTCAACGACCCCGCCTGAAGTTCAGCTCACCTTGCAACTTAGGTTCCGGGCCTGAATCCAAATGGGCGGCCTGAATAGGTCGCGAAGATCGAGGAACTGAATTTAGGAATGCGAAGGAAATGCCACCGGTCGAGCATTGCTGTCGTTTTGCCGTCCTGGCGGGGGTCTTTGTGGACATGGCTTCCTTTCTTTGGTCGATCGCCCGGTCGACTCTCGGTCTCACAAAATATAAATTCTTCTTTACACTTCGAATCAGATCCTCTTTGAGCCGGGGGCAAGGTAAGAAGCGAGCGTCGAACGAGCGGTTGATCAACAACAGCGATCCGTCTTCGTCGAACAAGAAACAAGGCCACCTCACACATCCCACAACATTCGACGATCGTTTTTTCCTTAAACAGATTGTTATTGATTATAATTGTTGTGTGTTCGCCATGATCAGGGGGAATGCTCCTGAAATCCTCGGTCCAGCCGCCCACGCACATAGTGACTCGAGGAGTTTTGATTCGGTCGGAAATGTTCCGGAGAAGTCATCGATGTCAGCCTTCGACGGATATGGCCGTCGTGGCGAACGACGTCGTTTTCAACGGAGGCTTCACTTATGTACCCGCCGCCATGTGTGAGATGAGGTATCGATAAGTCTTGGGATCGTTACAGAAGAGGGCCGGCAAACAGATGGAGAGGACTTTGTGGCAACAGGTCGTCTTCATTCGAACACTTGAATCGTTGATTGAAGAGCCACACAGCTCCGATGCAGGCAACGAGCGAAGGTTTCGAGTGCAACTCGACACACTGCGGTCGATGGGCCGATATCGTTTTGGCAAAACGCAGCCCCAGCATCCACCACGACGACGTTAGTGGCGACGCGACGTGGCCGTCTTTATGGTTGCTGGCATGACATGGTGAACGCAGCTAGGCTTCAGATTAGCAGATCTTAGCTCACTGACAGCGTCCTGTCAAAACTGTCATGAGGCCCGTGGGGGAGGAAGAGGATCCCGAAGACAACGACGATGACGACGCCGCGAGCCGCGACGTCTGACAACCGCACGAGCGATTTGTGATGAGCTCAAGTTTTCCGATGATATCAACTCGATATTCTCATCCTTAGGCGAGGAAAATCGAATCTCAGATTTTCGATCAGTTAACGCTGTTTTGAGTCAGTATCAAAAATGTTGTGGAGGGCGTCTTCCCTCCGAGATTAAGGCAAATTCCCTAATTATCGAGTCTCTTGAAGGGAGTTTCTGGAACGAGTTTCTCGCCAAGGATGATTTTCACATTCTCCCGACGAACCTGCGTCGATTCAACTGGTTTTGTCATTGAAGGTTGTTCTCACCGGTACCTCTGTTGTCTTTTCAGCTCTTTCTGACTCTAGCTACCAGTGTCGACCAGGGCTGTATTTCAGCGAGATCTTTTGCGTTCGCTGCCTCGATAACGTGGCAAATGAATTATTTTCCTTAGGTTTCGTGACGAGTTTTACGAGTTTCGTCAGCAGATGCTGCCACTTATCAGAAGCTCGTAAATCGCCTCCGAGATCGATGCGACTGACTAACTGATGCACTGACTGACTCCGCGCAGGTCTATAGACAGGCTGTTTTCGCTGCATGAAACGAATTCCGAGCGTTTTTTTAATTTACCACTTTCGGTTACGGAGTCGAGAAAATCGAAGAACCACAGAGGAGCCGGAAGATTTACGCGCTAGCAAATTATTGAGGTCGAACGTAAATCGTATCGTTCACATCTTTCGTTCAGCCCTGCTCCCTCTTTCCCCGAATCCAAATTCAAACATAGTCTCGTCGTTGCATCTCGGTTCCTTAACAATGTTTGGTCATCGACTCCGCAAGCTTCGACTGCACGAATAATGGAACTCGTGGGCTGTGTTCTCGGTACGAGGGAGTTCCACGCAAAAAAGACGTAAAATTTGATAAAGTTTTCATGATCATATGAAGTACCGGTAGAGCTGATGCCGCAAAAGAAGATGGCGAGATCTTTATTTCTCAGCCGATCTATCTGACGTTCCATCGATGTTATTCTCGCTGTTCATCAACGCTCTAATCTCAGCACATTAATCAGCTGACATGCGTGGGGTTGAAGTCGAAGTCAAGGGAGGATTCTTCGAACTTTCAGAGATAAACTTCAGCTCTGAACGGATCGGGGCTCAGGCTCCACGACGTCTGGCTGGCGGCTCTCAGTCTCGAGTCTGCGCTTACTGCTCGCGATGGTGAGAACCTTTTTTTTCTCGGCTGTCTGGCGAATTTCTTCCTCATTCTCTTGTTGGTAGTTTACGTGCCTGCTAATGAAAGAATTCTCGGGTCAACTCAGGACGACCTGACCTCCCAGTGAGCTCCGGAATGGGAATTCCGAAGTCGAAATCAACAACGGGGCACGGACTCTGAATGAGACCGGGAAAACGAAGCTGAATGAAGCATCAGAAGGAAAATCAAGACGTTTCTTCGTTTCTCAAGAGAATTTCTTCGGGAGCGGGATTGTCGAATTCAAGCCCAAGTTTTCTCCTTTCCGAAGTTAGCGCCTTAACAGATGATTGCATAGTCAGGGTTTTAGGTTTTCGAAAGTTGTTTCCTGGTTGGTTTCAATCGTAACCGTAGCGCAGGTCGCCGTGCAAAACGAAACCTACGGTCGAGGGCTGAGCATGGATATCCCCAATGCACGCCCTCATCAAGCTTTCCGAGCCTCATTCGGATCGTCGAGCGTGGACGTAGAGGAATCATCGATTGTGGACAGCGAGTAGCCGTAACGAGGAGGCAGTCTGACAAGCGAGACGAGACGGAAGATCGGCCGACCGGCTGCGTGCTTGCCTGGCTGGCTATTCAGCAGCGAGCCTGCATGCTTCTCACAATTTTCTCGGTAGGGGAACGATTTTGTTTGTTTAGGCATCCAAAGCGAGAGCTGCAGACAGACAGAACAACGTTTAGGAACGCCAACCAAACCCCCATTCCTGCTGGAGGCTGGCGAGACACACGTATCCAGCGAAACTATGGGCGGGCGGGCGGGAAGGCGTTCGAGCAGGTGGCAGTCAGCTTAAGCCCTTCAATATTTTCAAGTGCTTGGAACGAAGATATCGGAACCAGAGGGTGGTCGTTAAGTTGCGATGCTTTCTCGACGTGGATTTTTAATTGGTTCGGCGCAGGTTTTTTTTCTCGTTCAAAAAATGGCGCGAGCCATCTTTACCGTAACGGAGTCCGCTCGGATGCCGTTAGGGATGCATTGGCGTGCGGGCGGCAAAGCAGTTGCTTCCCTGTTGGACACGCGACGTCCCAGAGCAATTAAAAAATTAGGGTTCGAGAGGTTACGCCAGTTTTAGAGCGAGCGGAAGTGGGACCTTGGCTGCGTTCACGAGTTTTCATGCTACTGAAATAACCACCCACGTTGGCACTAGCAATGAGAACTTTCTGTTCACGACATCAGGAACGGTGTCATCCGTAGAATCATTTGCGTGAGAATCGTGCAAACCGTAACAACTTCTACTGATGTGAGAGCCGTCCGAAAATGGGACGTTTCGCTTGAATCGCAGCATTGTTCCTCGTCACCGACGACTTCGATGCAGGCGTCCGTCATCGATTCTTTGAAGTGGCATCGAGAGCAAAAGTGTGACAGTCTCCGCGGCGGTTGGTCTTCGAGCTTTCACGCGATCCACCAATCGTTGGTGGCTTCTTCCAATCGAGAGCTCCGCCTGGTATACAAAGACAACATGTCAACGGTCTCTGAGAATTTTCTCGTAAATTCGCAAGGAACTGATCTTCGTTGGCGAGTCGTTATCGCTCCTAAAGTAAGTCGCCGCTCCGAAAGCCCTGATTCTTCCGACCGGCTGCTTATGTCCTTATTTATCACTTGGTTTCTAATGCTCTCGGTTTTCTTTTTCGTTCATCCCTTTCAAGCCAACGATACCGGTTCTGGATGACGGACCGAATGGAGACGACGGGTTCTAGAGCTTCAAAGATGCTACAGCCGACCGATAGATTCTGACCTAAATCTTGGGGATCGAACTGCTTTCTTTTTGATCCCCCGAGCTCCGGTCCCAACTCGGTTCTCATCTCTGAGGAACTCGAAATTGTTCCTTCCTGTTGGATTCCGGATCGAATTGAATTTTTTCGATAAACAATTGATACAGCGTGAAGTCATTCCTAGCGTTGCTGTGTTCTCTCGAGCAGCCAGCACTGTTCTGTGAAACTAAGCTCTGAAACAAACCCCAAGCGTGATGTTTTCTGAGACACACCGAGCGGAGAGAAAGCGGGCTCGAGGAACTTGATGGGCTACAATCGATGAACTGCAGTTTCGGTTCCGCTGCGATCGGCTGCGCACATCAGGACAGACGCTCGACGGGGTTTGGAGTTCGGAGAGCTTGTCTCGCGACTCGTACTGCCTGACTTCACAGGAACCTCACTCGAAGAAAGCAGGTGATTTTTGAAGACTCGCTTTCTTTCTTTTTTGCGAGCCTCTCCCTGCCTTGCGTTCATTCTAGTTGATTCTGCGCTCGTTTTTTTCTTCTGTCGCTTTCCCCCACGAGAAGATGGTGGCTAGTCTGATCAAAATATTTCGCAGGCGGATTGATTTTTCATCGTACTGCCAAACCATACGGAATCGACACGCCACAGTCGAGTTGTTTTAACATCGTTTCAATCGGGAATCAGTCGAGTTGCTCCATGGAGAAAAACTCGCCATGGAATCTTTGGACGGAAACAACTTTCCGAACAAGGAGCCTTCCGAGGGTCTCTGCTCAGGTTGACATTCTTTCACAGTCCTGGAAAACGCTTCATGGGACTGCATGGATTTCTTGCCAATTGAACTCAACTCTCTAATCCACTCATACAGGACGTTGTTCGTTACGAGAGCTTGCCGACCATCGTCGACTTGATCAACTCAATCCATAAATTCCGATCAATAGAGACGTTTGACAAGGAATTTATCTCAATTAAGCTGAATCAACATGCTCTATCCAAACCGTCCCGACTCCTCATTGTGGCGGGCTACAACGTCAATAAACGTGTGCCGATTTAATATCTCATCATTTCCTCAATGGAACGAGACATACACGAACGAATAAATACAGATCGATGTGAACTCGAGTCCAAACTCTGTTCCTCTGCCGTTTAGTCGGCCAAAGTTGAAGCCAACTATTTGCCAGAACATATCGGACGTTATTCCACGACTTTGTCCAACTAAGCTGATGTTCCGAACCGCTCGAAGGATTACGACAGGTTTTTCTCCCAGATCTCTCCAACCTATGTACTTGGATTTCGCGCCTTCTCTGACAAGCCATCTGGTTCGCGCTCGAAGTTTGCGCGTTTAGAGATGGGGGTTTCCATGACGTTGAAGATATCTGCACTGACTTCAGGGTGTAAGAAACTCACCAAGAAATGTCCGGCTCTGTTCTTGGTTTAGGAACAGGTTAAACTGCGGTTTGTTGATCGGGGCAGCCGTTGTCAAAACCCCGGTCACAACTAGGAGCGCACTGAGTCGGCTCGTCATTTCGACGGACGATGAACTAGCATAAATCCCCGATGATTCGCTCTATCCTCTGGCCTCTATCCTTCGAAATCCACTTGAAAACACACCATGCCGGCGAGTGGTCGGCAACGGGACACACAGCAACCGCTCACTTCGAAATACGAACCACTTCTGCGTTAGGCAGTCGGCGCCTCCAGCCTCTCCAAGGTTCCCTCTCCGAGCATGTGGTCGGGTTCTGTGCGAATCGCTGGACACGAAGCTGCGAAAGGCGATGATTCGCGGTCACAGTTCTCGTGAAATCTCTCGAGAGGGCAGCAATGTGTTAATTAGCACTTCGGTTGAACACAAACACGTCGAATTCGTCACGAGACACTGCCAATGTGGCTCAAGGTATGATCGATGTTTCTTCCTTGAGTCCATCGACCCGATTGATAAATTCCATGACAGCGTACGCGGGTGCGAAATTCTCGTAACACTTTTTTTTTTTCGAGCAGAGGATGCGACCAAGGTGGAGCTCTGAAGACCAAGAACCTCTGCAATGCGGAGGCGAGACGCGAGATGTAGCTGATCCAGGGCACAGAACGCGGTCTACGAGAAATTACGTGATCGATCGATGCAGATAGTGAGACAGTTGCTAACTAGATGAACTCCTGAATAAATGGATTGAAGAAGAGATTAGACAAGGCCGATAAATTTTTGAATTGAAGATAAATGGGACAGTAGCCACATGGTGATATTGAAATGTACGACACATTCGCTGCCCCAAATAGCAAAATCACCACCATCTGCGAGTATGACATTGTATTTAAAGAGTATTCAGCTCGGCGACTTCTGCATTTGGGAACAACGCATCTGCTCGGCACACTTCATTTCCAGCGGACCCGTTGAAATTATGAAACACGACTGCGACGACGCCGACGTTGTCATTCATGATGCCCCAAAAGCATGACGGCCTCTGAGAGCCTGCTCGCGAACGGCGTTTCATCCATGATGCCTGTGCATCAACTCCCTCGAATCGAAGTCGGAAGGAACTCATCTAGTTATGAAACTTTGCGTCCGCAGCCAGTCATGTATGTCGATTGGATGGGCGATGAAGACTTCAGATGAGATCCATCGCGGTATCTGACCTCAAAACAAGCTCTCGGCGGAAGGATACAGGATATCCATGACCTTGTCCAAGGCTCGAACTTGGATTGAAGTTCGATCGGATTTGAGAGTCTCAACCTTGGGGAGATCCGGCGGACGGAATTCGGAAATTGAGATCCCCGAAGATCCCGATCTAGCTACTGGGGCTTGTCGGCTGATTCCGAGATACTCTTGACACGCATAGCTGATTGTTTCGGAGCTTGCGGAAGTTTTCAGGACCTGATGAAGTTTCCATCGATCTGACCGACTGTCTCCAAATGCGATTGTGACTATTGTAGTTGACGATTGTGAATTTCAAGGAACATTGCACTTTACGAGGACGATCGGAATCGCGGGGGGATTCCAAATTTCATTTCCGTAGTGGTTGACCCTCAGGTTTCTCGAAAAGGCGGGGGAAACTCAGGCTTGACTCGTTTGAAGTCGTGGAAAGTTTTTAGAGTTCTGAATAACATCAGCTGGCCGCTATGATCAATACCGCCGAGAAGAGCTTGCTCACGATCCCATTTCCTGTTTCTGGCCGCAGGCAACGCGAAGATCTTTCAGGGATTTTGAGTTGTTTCCACTGATGACGGAGAAGTAGTTCTTCTTGTTTCTCTCGATCTTACACGTGTCGTACACGACATCGTGAGTTGTCAGCGGCCATCAGAAGCCGCCGGTCGGCCAGAACCAGCAGCCGATGAGCCTTGCCCAGCAGCGTGACAGCCGGCACTCAGTCGCTTGGGATTGGCTAACTGGGTTCGGAGGAACGCCGGTTTTGAGGGAAATTTCTTAGAGGGATTCTCGTTAGCATGATTGATTCTGTTTGCTTTGCGTCGAGGATTAGCCATCGCACAGGGCTGACGGGTTACTTAAATGTTTGGCCTCTTCCGTGACGGCTCTCCCAACGCTCAAAACCACGAAACGGGCGAAGTCAGCATCAAGGGAAGCTTTCAAAGTTCCGTGCTCACCTTTTGAACTTCGAGGTTTCCCTAAGAAGTCAAACTGGACGATCACTTGCCGACAGGGTATCAATCAGCGCAGCAGAGATAAAACTGAGAAAACTTTGAAGAATAGAGATCAAGTTTTTTCCGAGACTCTTACTTCCTCACGCTTCCCGAGACTCCCTCACGGGCTACTGTAGATAATTTTTCCCTGGCTGGGCCTCACAGCCAATTTTATTCAACGTCGCCGGGACCACCGTTTGAGTATTGTTTCAGTCGACGGACCCCTGGGAAGTGCGAATGCGTCGGGCGGGGATCGAACTCGAGACCTACATGACATGAGTCGGACACGTTTGCACGTCGCCAGGACCGCCGACTCATCGCGGGCTTCTGCATCTGTTCTTTGCTCTATCCACGGCGGAATGTGTTTGGTCGTCGTTTGCATACGTGATGCGTATCCGTCTTAAGGTTGCTTATCTGCGCGTAGCTGAGCGGTAAATTGCCGCGTTACCGTCCAGGTACGGCGAATCTCGGGAGCGGACTCTTGAAACGCCTGCAACGATCCTCTCGTTACGCCGCGCTCTAGTTCAAGCTCTCTGATAAGATGAGCGTAAGAAGTCTTTCCGAGAATCATCACGTGAATGAAATTGCTCAACGGCATCCGTAGTAGATGTCCTCGACGGGTAACTTCTATCCTTCCGGAAACTCACAATCAGTTTCCACGGTGTCGATCACTGTTCACCAGAAAGATGCCATCAAGCTTTTCCTAGCAATCCGTGACCGCCGATTAGCAACTTACACTGTCAGAGGGATATGAAAAAAATATTTCGGCTGATCGGTCACGGCTGCTGAACTTCGGCCGAAATATCATGTGTTTCCTGCTTCTCTGTATCGAACTAGAATTCGAGATATCTGAAGCTTGCAGACGTTTTCGGACGAAACACATGGGATTTGGGTTCCGTGATGCCAGCGAGATTTAAATCCCTTGAGTATCAGTCCGAGCGTAGAACTCATCGTCGTGTTTTGCTCGATCCATGCGACCCGGTTCCGTTCTGAGTTCTGAGCTCAGTTTTCGCCCTCGCTTCGACGGTTAAAGAGAACTGCGATCATCGGTGCCCTCTTCGTTGGCGCCGGAGCCCTCATCGTGAGCTAATCATGCACACTCAGGTGCGAAAATGTTGGATTCCCAACCATTCCGTTGACGGTCATCAATCCCTTCATCTCGTGGAATTTGATGATATTTTCCTATTACAATCTTTTGGCGAAGAATCTGCGACTACATTTCCACTTTCGATGCTAGCACAGTCTTCTGCGACGACCTGAAATCTTCTGAGAGTTGTTAACGGTGGAAACTTTGCCGAAGTCCCCGCAAACGACTAAGCGAAGTTACTAAACCCGTGCCGACAGCATCTTCTGTGCGACGTCGGAGTTCGGCTTGGTGAGCGCTGAGTCTGGGAATCGCTCGTAGATTCAACAGAGATTTCTGCAAGAGTCTCCGTCTTGGAGGCCCACACCTCAAGCATGGCACAATTCGCGTTCCGAGGCTCTCTTTGTTGGTGGCGTTTTTGTTGTTGGTCTCGTCGTCGTCGTCGCCGATAACAGGCGAATCCTTCGAAGCACGTTGAACAATTGCACAATGAAGTGAGCACACATCAACATCGCGCCTCGAGACGCTCGGATCTCCTACGACGACTCGACCAGGTTTTCTTTTCTCTCAACTAGGCTTTCGCACCTGAGACCCAAGCACCGGTTCTACTGAATTTGAGTTCCTCTAGAGCCCGATTTGGAACACAAATAAAAATATGTCATCTTAGATTCGGATCTACTCGGATTGCTGCGCACCGACCGAAATTGTTGTCATTTGATCCCTAGACGAGAGATGTCCTAAACATCCCGATGACAAATGAGCGTTTCGACGCGAAATAGCTATTCATCCTGGAAGAAGATTCGAGGTTAAGGACACCGAATCCGAATAACCTGAGACAAATGCACCTAGATGTGCTCAAACAACCTGGATGTTCTCCTGCGCGATGAATGTTGGGAACAGTAACGGGAAAGCCAAACCCCGTATTTCAAGTTCCCTCCGGATGCCGGTGATTTCGATTCGGGGGGTTTGTTTGGTTACCTACATGCGCGACTGAGGAATTGGGGCAAGAGAGAAAGCAGCGACTAGTGAGGGGGACAGAGAAAGCCGTATTCGCACATGGGACAGAGAGAGAGAACTGAAGAGTGTCTATTGGTTCGTTTCGACATTCACTTGGATCTCTCATTCACGCTTAGTATGGCCATATGGTGTCCGGCTGTCCGATCTGACAGCAATCTTCAAGCTGCTTAGAAGCCGTGAGCTCCGAGTCCGCCACATGCTTAGGAACTCGCGTCCCCTCTCACGCCACTCTCGCGAATGCCTACTTTTATCTCTATTTATTTTCTTTCATGACGCGCAAGTGCTCGATTGGTCATGGTGGAACTGATCAAGAAATCCGCTGTCAAAACTGATCATTACGGGTCGAGATTCTGATCCGTGCGTTTTTGACAGCTATGTGCAGCTATCCCATGGCTTTACATGTCTTTACGTCAATGCTTCTTCGAATTATTATTCATGGATGATAAGTCAAGCAAGTCTATGAAGCCATAATCATTCGAGGTCGCGAAACTCGAAGACGCTCGCCACGTGTACTGGCTAGCCTTACGAACCGTGCGGGCAATTCGGAGGTGGAAAGTAGAGGAGAGTACCAACTGCGCAGGTAACCTGTTTGATAACCTCATGACTCATGACATGTGGGTCTGAACGCGAGCGAAACTTCTGAAAAGTATCGGTCACCGAATCGGCATCAATATCCAACTGAAGATTGCGGAGGAAAACCATGAAATATGTACCAGGGATGCATACTGCACCGTGGTTCATAACCAGAAGATCATGATAAGCTTCAACCTGGAGCGCTATGGGCCAAACCAAAATCCTGGTGGTGGGGAAGGGGGAGGGCCAAGGCAGGGAATCGATATGCGAGAGCGTGTTCTCATCGAGTCGCTCGTCGTAGGTAACTTTTTCGGGATCACTGAGTCCCATTTGAATGAGTTCGGGGAACAGATTCTTCAACTTTTGAGACGTGGAGGGCTCCCAAACCTATCTTGGAATAGACGCCTCTTCATTGATTTATAGAGTTAGAAGCGCAAGCCGTGCTCTGCTAAATAATTCACCGTCGGGATGGACGATACCTACATTTTACGGCTTCAGGACGAAACTTTCTCCAAGAATCTATGGACGAGTTCCTCAGAGACGGTTCCGAAGTGTCTCCTGTC
The DNA here is from genome assembly GCA_028455905.1 of Neoseiulus californicus. NCBI lineage: Eukaryota > Metazoa > Arthropoda > Arachnida > Mesostigmata > Phytoseiidae > Neoseiulus > Neoseiulus californicus. Next base: position 5,124,375 of record JAMQGS010000002.1, on the reverse strand, counting down.
TAATATGACGTTTCAATCCGACTCGAGGACGAGTCCGATGGAAAGACCGAGTTAGCGGCGAGCTGCTCGTCATGCTAGCAGATATGTATTGCCGCTTTAGGGTCACCCCGCGAGTGTTCACAGATAAGGATGAAAAGGATGTTTGTGAGTTTCCTGAAATGCGCCGTGAGATCATAGACGTCTTCAATTTCGGAACGAGTCACGCGCATAGGTGCGGAGACTCAAAGAACGGACATAAAATTCAGCTATTCTTGACATCGAATCCGAGGTCAGCGGTAGGGTTTCTCGAAGACTCACTCACTGCGATCAGATGTCATCTCAAAGAAGTCGTTGCTCGTTACTTTCTCCAGAGTCGGTCAGCGGTTCGCTCCACTCTCTGCAACAGCTTGAATCATCAGTTGTTACGATCTCGTCCACCAGTTTGGAAACATTCTGCGGTCAACTCTGGTTGTCGCGGGCGCGACAAGTTGTGCTTCCCGAGTGACAATCGACGGAGGTGCGGGAAGGGAGACATTGAAGTTTTGAAGAGTATGGTCTCGGCATTCCCTGAACAGATTCACTTTCCTTTCTCTTGCTCCAGAGAAGCCAAAGCTACATGAATGAGTATGCACGACAAGCAGGCTATTTCAGTGCGTTTCAACATTCAAATCAACATAGAGTCAAAAGAGCAATTTTCACGTTTATTTCCATGTCGCGTCCACAGCAACGAGCACATGAAATGAATTCCGGATGGAACGCGAACTCCGCGGCGCAACCGACCGAATACTTTCAGAATGTCATGATTATGAAATGTATAAATGAACTTTCCGCCAATAATTCTCATTCGAAATCCCCGATTGAATAGGGCCCGATGGAGCACAGGGCAAGCAAAACAAAGAAAGAAAATTATCAGTGGACACGAATTTTTCGGTTACGTGTGCAGCCAACTCGCCACGTACGGTTCGAAAATCTTCACGGACCGCGGTATTTAACCGTGGTGCAGCATGGTCATTCGTCACTGTGAGATATGTGTTTCTCTCATTTAAATTCCATGACGCGTCGTCTTTTCGGCCTTTTTGAAGTTCGCCGCAATTCATCAGCCACTGTGCGTTTTCGTGCACATGCATTCAAAGACGAGTGCCGGAATCTTTCAGATGCTGAACTCACGAAAAGAACTGCGCAGAAGTTGACGAAAAATGAACCAAGTCATTCTATGCATGGATACGAAAGTCGTCGTTGCTCGTAGACGGAGGACGGCTGAGATCGGCTCTCAGGTAATATCCCCAAATCGGCTCAGAATTTCCGAATATAAGATTCCTAAGATCCTCAGACAAGGAGTGCGAAATGGCACTGAAGCACTGATATAGCTGGGACACTAAATTCGCGGTCGAACTCTGATACCTGCGATTGTGGTAAATGCAGAGCGATTGAGCGGAGCTCGTGGCACCAATTTTGGTGGATGAAGGTAGTGCCGTTGATCGTCAACTTCCGAAAAAGTTCCATCTGATTTCACGCACGAGTCGGGCGTCCCCGCGTTTTCTTCGTCAAACTCGAAAAAGCAGTGAAGCGTCTCCTCTGGACAAAATAGAGCCGAGTAGATCAGAAGAACTCCCCGGTCGAAGACCGGAATGGTCCGTGTAGTGAAGTGATGTCACGCCGGTTGGAATATCAGCGGCGCTTCATCCTTATCGAGAGTCGCCATCGGATCAGTGAAGATTGCGTCATTTAAAGCTGACCGAGGAAAGGGTTCAATTATTTTTTCAGTGAATTCTTCCGTTCTTGAGCGTCATCAACATCGAAAGCCATGATAATTCCGCGGACACTATATCCAATCGAATCATCAATGACAATCGCTTAGCATGAGCATGAAGAAAATATTGAAGACATATAGTCGCGGTGTTGTGTAAACTGAACACAAAAAGAACAGCGAGATGGAATTTTCCGAAAAAAGGGAGGGTCTCGTGAGCAGCTTGTTCCGAGAGGGGAACGAGAAACCAGGAAGATTCATGATAGGAATTGAAATCGTTTTTCTTCCCTCTGGAAACCAATTGAGATCGGCCATCGTTCCGTCGATTTTCTCCGATTCTTTTCTATGTGTGCCGCTAATGTGTTAAACAGTCCGGAAAATCGCGATGATTTATCGCACACGCGGAGGAATTGATGGAGTCCATGAGAAGCATTGATTACTCCGACTTACTTTGTCATCCGTTCTGCTTCTTTGAGAAAATATTCGCCGCCGCCATCGCGCTGCCCACGTTTCCAGAAAATAAATGATTTCGACTGAATCCACGCGGAGCGCAGTTGAACATGGAAAATGTTTTCCGGAAATGGGACCTTAGTTTGAGAGATGCTTCGACACCTTGGAATCTCTAGATCCGGGATCATTCCCAAATTCTCTTGGGATGCACTGAAAATCGGCGCCAGAGAGGTTCGTGTTGAGCTTTGCACCACGGCAGTTGTCTCTTCTCGACGACGCAACGACCCCTAATGCAGTCGCGAGCCTGAGTCACAAGTAGGCGGTAGCAAGCATAAATGTGGCTTATCTAACAGTTCTCACTCGAGCGAAAATACATTTGACGAGTACGAGGAGACGACTAAACGGTGGGCTCGGAGAGAGCGAGAACGGGAGCGGCGGCGAGGGGATTATCGCGTTTCGTAATCTCCCACTTAAAGCTTGAGCGTGGCTAAGCTATAGTGTGAGCTTTGCTACTTAGGCACGAACCACCTCGCGGCGATTGGGCGTTCAGAGCAACCACGACCACCCACCGGAGCGTATGCTCTCATTCGCTCTCCTCTGGACGTAAAACGGCGAACGGAGCGAGCGTTCTCTCACGGCTTATATCAGGGGTTTCAGGCAGGTATGGTGTCGTACCATGACTCCAGACCTATTTCGAAACTCAACATCCTTCGATCAAAATTGGGGTCGTATGACGGAGTTCAAAGCCCAGAGTTTGTATTTCGCGGCATGCTAATTCTACACCACAGCCTCGTCGAGCCGTCGGGGCTTTGGTGGCGGAGACGGAGGCCACCTGGAATTCGGTTATAATTTGTCCGAATGGTGAGGAAACAGAGCGCTATCTACGTCCCTGATACACCACACCGTGTCCCAATATATGATCCAGATTCTAGATCTTCGCATTCCAGTAGGATCTTGTTGTTATCGGCAATCAATTGAATCCGCCTGGAGCCGGGAAATGAGATTAAAATGAAGTGTGCTCCTCACAATGAGAGTGTACGGCATCAACCCGGAATTCCCAGGGCCAAACTCGAACAGATCAACGAAATCAGCTGGATGAGTGAGAAATTGCAAGTTGGGCAAACTGGACGATTCAGAGCAGTTTCACGTTGGGGACGCCGACAAGAGTCCACAAACGATCGGATTTTCAGCAAGCCCGTAGCCGATCCTTGAAACCTTGCAAATATGAGCTACGAAAACCCTGGATCTCGTCAAGTTTGGTCGGGAAATTCAAGGATGAGGTCAGTGACCAGAATCGATTCACTTCCCCATCACTCACCTTCTCCAGTAAACTCCCGGTCAACGGAGCTAATTTTTGTCTTTATTTCTTGATGAGGAAATCGAGAGTTTTACATCGGAATGATTTTCCGTCACCATCTTGTCAGAGCTGAGGAGACCGAAGATCGTGGAGTTCTGCGCTCAGCCACTCATTCCGGGACCGAGAGCATCCTTGAAGGACCGGGAGTCGCATCAGCATGATGTGCGAGTCGCGAAGAGAGAACCACTTGTGGCGTTAGAGACTCGGCGTCACTCTTTGGACGCGATTCCGTGTTGAGTACCGTGAGTGAGTATCACAACCGTTTTCGTCTGAATCAATAACCGCGATATTGAGACCTGTGCCAATAATAACAATGATAACGTGAGAAGGACTTCAATGCAGCGCTTTCCCGCTGAATATTTGTATCCAATGAGCCATACGCAGACAGCTCAGAGAGTGTGGGAGGAAGAAAGAGTGCTTCTATCACGAGATTGACCCTGGTCTGTCTCTCCAGTATGCAGAGCCCACTAATATTTGATTGAGTGGGGAGGGAGGCGATGCTGGAGGTGGAAAAGTAATCTTCGGCGCCCTCGTTTCGAAGAGCTGGCTGCTGGTGTCAACTCGAGTGGAAGTCCATGGAATAATGAGCTTGCCAGCTCCAAAAACGCGTCTACTAGAGTTCGGGGTGGGCGACTCTCGGCCTGTCAGGTAGGTAGGCATGCAGACGGGATCGCTTCGATAGACTTCATCCATCCGTTGTATGCCTGTTTCCCCAGCATGCAGGCAGGTCGTGCCTTATTTCATCGAATTTCTCATACGGAATTGAGTTACATCCGGCGAGTATTCCGCTCCAGTTCATCTATTCACCGCGACAGCCAACAAAGCATAAGCTGTTGGCGCTTCGACTGAGGCTGATGAAAAGCACGCGTGAAATTGCACTGGGTGCTCCGACAGCTCTTCGTCATAGAGTGAGTGATTTAGCCCTACAACAACGAAGAGGAATGTAAACACCGCTACCGGTCGTATATTGTTACGGCTGGGACAAATAAATGACTCGCGGATAGAAACGGCCTGCTTCCGTTCAGAGGAACTCCGTACATGATCGGTTGTTCATGGATACGAGTCCATGCAGCGAAATTATGGTTTTTTTTTCGACCAAAACATTGAGAGAAGCTCCGGGGTCTTCTCGAACTGCGGAGTTCCAGTGAATAGGGAGCACACTGTTAGGATTGGGTCTATGGTCACTTTCCGTTACTTGTCGGGTTTTCAGACTTGTAGGTCGCGTCGGCTGGCCGAGCTGACGATGACTAGTGGGTGACTCATTGCTCAGTAGGACTCCGAGTGGTGTGAGCGGAATGATGATTTCTTTTTATCATCAAGAGTAAGAAACGTTTCCAAATCACCCGAACAGCATGCTCATTGTCAGGGTAGCTCGGTATAGGTTCGATGGTATAGGAATGCATCCAAGCTGTCAGCTACAGATGCCTGGAGAGTGAAGCACCACAGTGTGACACAAGCACTTGGATCATAGACGAGTTGTCACAAAGCCAATCCATCACATTTCGTTGCGGTTTCCCTATACACTGCTGACACACGGGGTTTCTCTCCGCCGGTGGTCCACCAGTCCAGCATCTTGACAGCGGAAAAGCTTCTGAGAAACGTCACATTTGTCTCTTGACGCCATTTCTGGAAAAAATCCCAACTTTGCTACCTCATATGATTGTGGAGCGCTGTCAGAGAGAGTCTAATGCCGGGTTCTCCAGAAGGACACTTCGGTAGGACGATCGAGAAACCCCGCTTGAGTTTTGTAACTTTCGCAACATTTTGGGCTGAGCTGATTCCAGGGGATTTGGGCGGCTCACGGCCACAGGTTTGCCAGGTTCAAGACACGCGACTAGGACAGGCTCTGACAACAAAAGGAGTGTGTCTCGACCGGGTTTTTGTCCTTCTTCTGCTGCGAGGAGTGAGGGGAAAGCAAGCAAGCGGGAAAACTCAGTCGCTCAAGGCGCCAATCTAGGCCGATTACGGTCCGACTATTGCCAAGAGTCCTGGATTAAAGTGACTCATCGAGAGCCTATATGCCCCTGTGTGCTACAAGAGAACGATGTAGGAGGGAGAGAAGGAGACGCTGTGACTGGCGACGATCATCTTTTGAAGGCGACCTCAGACCAATTCGCATACTACTCAACGAGGGCAGAGACCACCAGGGAGACTGCCGAGTCCAATACGCGGTTGTATCACACGTCAGGACGTCACGTACATTTGCCTGTACACATCAGCATAATCTCCGGCGAAATGTCTCAGCGTGAGCTTTTCGTAGAGGTTGCTGAATATCTTGTATTTGAGAGAGAAGAGCTTCTGAACGAGTTCTCTCGCCCTGATTGGACTAACAGAAAAATTGTGGTAGCAGTCGGTTGTGAGGGACGAAGGAGAAGCACTGCCTGATCGTGCTTCCTCATTAGACCTACCTGGGACTCACGTCTCGTACCGCGCGCATATAATATCCCGCGAATGATTTCTCAGGAGAATGACAGCAAGTTTCTGTTCAAAACTTTGACACTTTCATGAAGACGCGTTGTGGTAAAGATCCCGCGTGCCTCGTTCGCTCTAATCAGGACGGACCTACAGCGACCGCTTTCGTCACCGGAAGGATTTCCGTTGAAGAGCTCGTTGCCATCTCTCCGAATCATATCCCCTCTCCGCGGAAAACCTCTATTAGTGGGGGTTAGGTGACGTTGTGCCCGAGGATCCGTGGCATCAGCAGACACACAGCATCAAGCGGGTGCTACAGGAGTTACTGATGCGATTCGGGCTAGCGTATCGGCCTCCACTGCGAACGCTGGCATGCTGAGCTCACTCGAGGAATAAGCTCCTGTTGACGTTTTCGGGGTTGCATACGGATATTGTGAATAGGGAGCTCGCCCTAGGCTTGGGACAACTCGGTGAGATTTGCAGTCGCCCTCTGAACTACCATCATTGTTGTTGCTAGACTCCAGACGTCTGCTCGTTGCAGCTGGATGTCGTTTCACCAGTACTCGATAGGCTCGAGAGAAGACCGCTGGAGAATCGCAGAGACAAACTTGTCAGTTCACGAAGACGAGGGTCTTCTGTTCGTCGGAAGATGCACAGTCTGATTATTATGAGTAGCGGGGTATAGAGGGTCTCACCTTCCATTCGATCCTAGGCTCATCGAGGCAATGCGGACAGCTGTCGGGAGTTGCGTGACGTCCCTCATAAAACAAATTCACGGGTCCCTGATTCTGTGCTCTATAGTAGGTTTTGTCTATCCTATTCCACCTCCGTCCACTTCACTGTGAATGGAGACATAAAATCAATCTGTCAGCTCCCGATTGTCTCATCGAGCACTTGATTTTCCGCGAATCCCTCACGATCTTATTACTTTCCGCGAATTCACGCCTTTCAGACCGCGATTCGGACGATTTTCGCGGCGATAGAGCTCTATCCGTATCCATGGTCACCAGGCGATTTTTGAATTTCGAGATTCTCGTGTGTATATTGCTTGATAATCCGCACCGCTTGGTGTCGGAATCGAACTCCTAGAGAGCTTGGCAGCGGTATCGATAGAAGTAACTCACCTAAACATGGAGCTGAGCCTCACGGATCAGAGCGCCAATCGTGCGCCCCTTTCCAGGAACCTCACGAAAAATAGTTCGAGTATCCGATCTTGGTGGACTGTGTCAAGAGCCAGGGCCTCATGGGGCCCTTGAGCGGCCCTCGATGCCGGGGAGAGTCAACTTTTTAGAGACCGGTACTCAAAATCGGGCTCAAGCCCGCGATCCTGTCGACGGTTTCCAGGGAGCGACTCGGATCGACAACGGACCTCGCATTCTGTGGCTGTCCGAAGAGAGCGTTCAGGTGGTTGAGAGAGCTGGAAACCAGTGCGCAGGAGGCGTTCGGGTTACGGGGTGCTCACATGGCGTCATGGACGTTATCCATTTCCCGGACCCTTCACCGGGAAGTTAGTATGGAGCCTGGAGGAGCTTCCTAGAGTTATCAGCGACGGGCTCTATGCCCCGTTTCTTTGCGACAGGGAATCGATCCATATAGCTCGATGGGATCAGAAAAACAGGATCTTCTCAGATATACGCGATTGCTTTTATTCATAGATAATCCTCCCAACAATCAACGGATCTTGGTTGGAGTCATCTGCGCCTCACATTGAACATGTTAACGAGCATGCGCAAGCTCGCAAATACGCGGATCATTCACATAACGGCTTCCGGAACAAGGAATGTAAGTCACGAGATTTCGGCTCCAGCGGTGCCATCAGGCTTTATTTTCTCCCTCACTTTTGCTTTTTTCGAGTTTCTTAGCCCTCTTCTCGGCCAATTCAATGATGTAGGCTTCTTTCTCCTCTCGGGACATCACTTTCATTCGCATCTTCTCATAGAAAGTCAACTTCAAGTCCTTGATTTGTTTTTCAATCGGGTCATTCCCCATCTCTGTACGTGATGATAATCAGGATAGTGCTCCCAGCCTGTAATTGTCCTGAGTTAAGCTGTTAAGCTTTGAGATATCGGATTCTTGCCCATGGAGGAATTCTGGACACTTGGAAAACCTTCAGAATTTCCCTGACTGAGGATTTCCGATTGAAAAAAGCCGAGAACATGCTCGATGGGCTGCATCGTGAACTACCACTATCCCTCGAATTCGGGGACATTGGGTTTACTCACGCGTCAGACACGATTTAGCTTTCCCATCTGTTTGGGGGATTTGTTTCTACCGGACGCTGTCAGGTCCCGAGGTGGAGCAACGCTTCCGAACAGTCATATTCCAACCTGTCTTCGGTTACACAATGCCTGCTGGACCATTCCTCGAGATGCCCAAACCTCGAAAAGAGAGCGCATGCGCAGATGCACCCGCGAGGTTTGACCTCCCTGAAGCCGAAGTGGTGGAATGATCCCGCTATTCAATCCTGTTTCCGCAGCGAAAGGAATTAACTCATTCAATACTCCACACACCTGTCTACAGATTTCGACTGAACTTCGTCTTCCCCCAGCTTGTGCATCTTAGCCTCTGTTGTTCGCACGCCGCCGTCTAGCGGTTGTCATTTATCGAAGGCGGAAGACCCCTCGATATGCCTTTATATATTGTAAAGCAACACTTGTTTCTGCTGCAGGAAATGAGGGGCGGCAAGATCTCTGCAGGGAGGTATGCTGAGAATGCCTGTTTTCTGTGGATGCCGTTTCTACGATGACGCACGATTCGTGCTGCGGGCCGCTCTTAGAACCTCAAGCCTGCGGCTCATGCGGAATTCTGTTCCCGTTTAAGGATCTGAGTAGCTTCGCAGTCCTCGAGCTTTCCTTGGCCCTAAAGAGATCTTCAGTGGATATCATGGTCCCCCCAAGAGACCTTCCTGCACACGCCTGATTAGATCGCTGAAGAACTTTCTACGGATATCTAGGGCTCATGGGCTGCAGGCTTTTTTGGAATAACGGACGACGGAACGCAATTCCCCGACTTTTCGATAAGTCTCTTTGAGCCAGAATAAAAACACTCGCAGTCGGTTGTCATATCAGATTTACTGTTATGTAAATTCCCATTGTGCACAAGTCGTCCTCATTTGTAACTATCACAGCTCATTTCAGCCAAAGTCAGTTGACGACTAATCTTATACGTTTCTTTTGAGCGAAAGCTGAGAGGAAACATTGAATCCAGAGGATCACGAAAACAGTTAATGTATGCGAATGTTCACATGAATGACGAGAACTGTTGCGCCCTGTTAGGTAAGCGGCTTACGCAAACGCGTTGATCCCAGCCGCAATCGACAAACTCGCCTTGCGTTCTCAAACTCCAATCGAAACCGTAGACGAATTCCGTGTGGTTTTCGAAACGGAATGTTGAGCTCGTCATAAGGTTGTACACTTGGGTTGTGAAGTCGTAGGAGACCGAGGCTAGCATGTGCCCGGCGAATGGATTGAAACGAACTTTCTTCACTGCCATTCTGTGCGGGAACCTGTGCAGGGGTGTGGATGGTTTCCTCATATCCCACGTTGACACGAGGTTGTCAACAGACCCCGTGGTCAGGAGCGTCGGATCGTACGCTGACCAGTCAGCTGAGAGAACTTCCGTTGGAGAAATCTTCATAACAAGCTGAGGCTGATCCGTTCTGAGATCCCAGACCCCGAGCGCGCCATCGCCTGATGCTGAGCAGAATGCGTTCGGGTTGCGGGGTGCCCACACGGCGTCATAGACGTAATTCGTGTGGAACTTGTATGAGCGCAGCACCGTCTGACGTGACGGGTCCACGAGATTGACGACACCGTCCCACGATGACGACAGAACATGTTGACTGGACCGGGTTGGATTCCACTGTACCGATGAAATCTGAAACAAAGGAACCGTCCTCAGCTTTCTCCTTGATTCAATCGAATTCTAATAAGGCATGGCGGGAAGTCGGTAGCATTCAGAAGAGGAGAACTGCCTTACCTCTCTCGAATGCGCTTTGATGACGGCCACTGAATGTGAGTGTAGCAGATGGAATAATATCAGATGACCATCTGCTGAGGCTGCACAAACAACATTGGGATCCACTTCACTGAAGGTAAAGTCGAAAAGGGCATCGTGATGAGTGATTGTGTTCAGGACTCTGAAGTGGCGATCTCTGCCTCGAACGAGGACCAGCAGCGCTCCTCGGCCTTGAATCCCTGCAACGAGAAAATGTCAAAGCTTTCCAGAGCGAAAGGAATCGTTCTCTGTTTCTCATCTTATGATTGGAAACCTGGATTCCACCATCTCTCCGAATATGGTACAAAGAGAATTCGCCCGATGACTATTGCGCACGCTAGATACCCTCCGTGTTATTCAGATCAATGTTTCAAGAGAGTCGTCTACCGCTGAATCGTCATGAGAACGTTCGGGACGGAATTCCCAGGAGCCCAAGAATAGCTATCATCGTCAATTTCGTTTTTTGAGCCACTTCCCAGATGAACTATCGTAGCTGTTTCTTTGCCTCTCGACCTTTTCCACAGTGATCAGTGCGACACTGGCTCGCGCAGTTCATTGATGTCGACTACAATCTGTTCATGCGCGTGGACGCTCCCCTGACTCCTACGTCACTGGATCATTCGCTCCGTCTTCGCATCTTGATGATATCTCGAAATAGATCGAGATGATGCAGCCAGGGTGTTTTCGCCGTAACTCACCGTAATTCTGATTCCCGGCACAGACGACGAGGTCGGCGTTGAACGGTGAAAACTTGACAGCGAATCCATGCCAGCCCGGTGTGTTGCATACAGAAGGTGGTATGGCCTCATCTGAAGATTTTGTTTCAAGATTCGAAAACATTCTACAACTATGTAATTGCTCTTTCCTCTGCGTAACAACATTAAGAGTTCAGCGGCGTAATCCTGTATGATAAATTTGATAGGAGTAAGAGGAGATCACTTTGCCGGGGGCTAGGCCGGAAGACTCGCAGTCCGCTCGTAAGAAACTATTTAGCCGCCTTGAGGGTTGCGAAACTGGTACGGTCGTTATTTCTTCATCAGGAGAAGTCAGCGCTGACATGGGCCAGCTCTTCAGGAGCATGACGTCTCCAGTTCATGCGCCGTTATCTAGTTCCGTTGTCGTCACCAACCTGTCATATCAGATAGAGGACGTCGGGTTTCCTCCGCGAACTTCCGCTCCAGTGATTCCCCTCACATCGGTTTGGGGGTCGGAATCATCGATTCCGACAACGCGAGCCCGCCAAGAAAGCTCAGATATCACAGAAATTTCTTCATATCACAGAGAACATTGGGTTCCTAGGAAATCAAGTCATCGAGCGGTGTGTCGTCGAACAGCTGAGAGCCTAAATAGGAACACATGCGAGCAACGCTGTCACAGTGCCACAGTGCGGACAACTGAAACGTGAGCTGCTCCGGGGGATGGTAGTACGCAATTTTTCTCAGAGACATCATCGAGACCTCCCGATTGGAGATAACCGCGCGGATAGATCATTGTTCATTACGGGAGTATGTTTGCCCCGGAGGATGATGCCACACAAGCTCTTCAGGTCAACAAATCTCAAATGTCAGCTGATGAAGTGATGACATTTCGTAGCAGACGACGTGACCCCGATTGTCTGCGCAACGTACTGATACTCACAGACATTAATCGATTACGTTGTGGTAATCATACCAAGGTGATCGATTCACCGAAAATAGAAGATGCAAACTGACGCAAATAAAAGCGATACGTCGTGCGAACGCTTCCGTAGTATCATCCGGAGCGGCTTGTTTTGATGCTTAGCTTCGTTGTCGTCTTCGTCGTTGTTTCTCGCGCTCGCACACAACAACACGCACTTTCTCATTCTCTATCTGCTCCCAGTATTGGTGGTGCCGCTGCTGTTTCAATGATGTTGGTCGTGGTGCTTGTGTGGTGTTGGTAGAATTTTCCCTCGCACAGCACCTGAGAGGGAATACACGGGCACACTGTTCTCTGTGCGTCGTGTGAGTTGGACTCGATGCCGAAATTGTTGTCAATTTATTCCTACTATAAATGTTCTGAGTGAAGGAAAACAACAACAATTTCAGGATCAGCCACCAAACCAAAGCAAACGCCTCGAGGTAAGAAATCTCAAACTCATTCCTCGCCTTGCGTTCAAGATACATTCCCAACGTACTCATAGGTGTATATGCCTCCGCTCACGAGAAAAGTTCATGTTCCAACTCTGAAACGTAATTATTCATTCCGGTCTGCACGTTGGAGATCAGCCTGTGCACATTTGTCCCGAGGCACATATTCTGAGTTATCTCGTGATCGCTTGGAGTGCTGCTCTTTATTTTGATCGCCGTCTGTCTCCGGACACCTTGAGAAGCTCTGCGCACGAATTTCCGGTGGAGGAATCGGCGAAATACCACACTTGAGTGAATGACGCAATATTCGTGTCACGCCGCCGATGTGCGTTGTTGTATTTATTGTGCGTGCCGTTGCGCTGAACGAATACGCAGTTAGACTAGACTAGGCTGAAATGCGGAGAGGCCCGGTGGTATTTGTGTCCTACTGCGATAGACAATCGGGCGAGAACACATTCGATTCAAAGATAGATGATGTCTTGGCGGACTGGATGGCGGGACATTCCTAACCAGAAACCAGACGAAAACCAAGAAAGAGAAAGGGGTCCGCTTCTCTGGGGGTGACGAGCTAGCACGCGGGTTCGGCTGGTATAAGCCTCGTGGCGCGTGATCGTTTCGGCAGAAAACCACCGCTTAACAGAGTTCAACCCTCGAACTCCGACCGAATTGCCTTCGGCAGTTGTCGTAACCGTCGAATCGGATGCTTATCCGTTGGAAATCAACAGAAGGCAATCGTTTTCGTTCCGGCGGCCTCTATACTTGGCGACTTGTTTATCGGGCCCAGTGCCGCCCAAGCATTCTTTGCCATCGAGAACCGCTTCAGCCGGAAACGTGAGTGTGATCTTCATCGTTTATGAGTCAGAAGTCAAACGCTGGAAATCCCATTCACGGAAACGACCTCTTTCAAAAGGAGTTTCCGATGCGTCATGACTTATTCGACACTAACAATACAACTTGCGCCATCGCGACTGTATAGAAGGCCGCGGTAGAACCAACGGGCAGAGCTCGGACCATGCGGTGCTAGTGAAGGTTGTTTCGAATCATCCCGGTGATTTTGGGTACGGTTTCAATCCGGTTGTTTGCTGTATTATTGGTGGAAGGTTCCGAGCACTCAATCATACAGGCTTCGATCAGCTGTGTTTTGCGATATTGACCGCCCCCGACCCATAGCTTTTCAATTCATGCCTCGTTCTAGACGGTTGTTGTTGTTTGTTCCCCGCCCAATATCTCTGATGAATGATGAATCTAGACGGGGATGCTTCTCAGTTCTTGTTGTGTATGTGGTTCAAGCATTAGAACGTGCTAGCTCGGTACGCGGTCCGCGCGAGCTCCACGCCGGACCCTCATCCACAGCTGACGGGGTGCGCTTCTTCAGGTACCCTCGCCGTCGACGGGAATCTAACCCGAGGATCCGTTTTCACTTTCAGATGAGTTTGGAGCAGCTAGCCTCGGCCTACGACAGCCACACGTCGTCGGAAGGATCGAACTCGTCGAATTCCCTGCAGTCGTCGGTGGTCTCGACCACTATTTTCCCACAATACCCACCGTGCAAGAAGGGCAAACTGGACGTTCCCAAAGAAATCAGCGAAATGTTCCCCTCAACCGGAAGATGGGTCGACGAGCCCGAAAAACACGATGGCCGTAAACGAAACTACGAGCACGAGCAGGGAGTTTGGACATCGTACTTCTTCATTCAAACCTGCGACGAGGAGTACATACTAGACATCCAGAAGATCGCTTGCGTGGTTGTACCATTCCTGAGGAAGTTCGATGCCTCCCAATCGCACATATCTGTTTCGAAAACCCTGAAGTGTCGCTTCCACTGGATCAAACCGCTGTATGCCCACGTTCGTCAGGGGCTGCAGTCGAAAAGACCGTTCCTGGTTTCTTTCAGCCGATTCTCGGTCTACGAGAACGACGAAAAAACCACCTGCTTCCTTGCGCTCGATGCGGACGTCGGTGCCAATGACGTCTTGGACATCTGCGAACGTGTGAACATCGCCATCGCTCATTTCCGATTGCCCCGGTTCTACCTTCAACCGAGATTCCACCTCAGCATCGGCTGGGTACCGATTCAGAGGAAAAACGACCTCTTGCGCGAGCTGGCCAACCTGCAGCGAGAACTCGACGAATATTGCATGGCCACAGAGCTCGCTGGAGTAGTAGATCGTTTGTGCTTCCGTGCGGGAAACAAGCTGTTCGAGGTTCCACTCGGAGTCGAAATTCCAAACATGCAGTACAAGACCGTGGACGGCCACCTGAAAAACAATGCCCGATAAAAATGTTCTGCACGAAGACTATTTAAAGAGTGGCGTGAATCGTATGAGTTGTGCAAGGGCACAATGCCTGTTGAAAGTGTTGTGGAGTCTCTATTTGAGTGAGGAGCTCTGAGTGAGTCCGGATCGGTGTTGTTGTTGTGTCTTCTTGTGGAAGACCAGTGTGGATAGGATTCATCAATAGGACAATTTCATCAATTTAATGAACGGCTGGATTATACTTCCATTATATCATGTGCGGAGAAGCAGAGCCGTCAGAAGGATGTATGGATGGATCGATTGATACCCATGATCTCAGTGTCTGATTAAATCAGAACGACTGGCAATCAGTCAGGCAGTTTATGTAGGAGTTGTATCGAAACGATTTGTTTTCTCGGTTCCGATTGGTTACGTCGGAAGATGCCGGAAGCCTATTCCCGGATCACATCGAACCAGCATGATAAGATGAATAAGTAAGATGATTGAGGAAAATAAATTAGGCGAATATTTAGCTATTTATTCCGTCGTTGGAATGTATGATGTACATATGATGTACCTTACTAAGGATAACAAATGATAACAAATGTCGTCGGAGAGTATCAATAAACCGAGTATACCGAAAAATTCTGGAGTATTTCACATTCGTTGCTGATGTTTCGAATGTCCGCCGCGACATCGGCGTTCCCTTGACACAAACAACGAAGACTTATTTGAACATATGATCATTCTGTCCATTTGGTGGATGCGAACTCTACACTACTTTAGTAGGTCATGGCCAAACGGCGGAATCGGAGGCTATCTTTCGCTCGCTTGCCGCCACACTCGTTCGCTGACGAGTTTCCTGGGTAGCGCGCAGTAGCCCCCGCTCGCACGGATATCGACGATTCGAAGTTGACAAGGTTCGCACAAAACTCCTGTCGACGTTGATCTGCGTTCCGGGATATTTTGAGCGTCTTGTTGACACCGTGCTGTCGAGCACTAGTTGAGACGCAAAACACCGCAGAGTTGGAGTGTAGAATGATGCGACTAGGATACTGCGCGCTTGAGAAGAATCCGAAGCGTCTCGATTTTTATGGGATTACGTTGTGATCAATCTCTGAGCTTGTAGCCTGTATCCGGGACAGAGAAGAAACCTTGGTCCGGTCTGTTGCCCCATCATATGATCGGTCGATACTTCGGAATCAGAATCGCAGCCTCCGGTGCCGAACTGTTGAGGATGCTGATAAGGCATTGGAATGCTACCGATTCCGTCAGATGGGCCGAGCGGCTCTCAAGCAGGGATGACGGCCTTTCTGGGAAAGGGCAGTGCAAGCCAGCGCGGCGCGGCTATTGAAACTCCGAGAATTGTCGGAGTTCTATCCACAGCGTCAGAGAATCAAGTCCGAGGATCTGTCATCGCCTTGTCTTCGCACGGACAAGTTTACGCCCCTTTCTCGAAATAAGGGTACTGGTTTGTACCAGTACGGGGATGGGATCTTGCTCCCGATTTGATCGATAATTAATATTCCACAGGAATCACTTGATTCGCCCGGCATGACGGCAAGAGCGGCGGCGGGCTCGAGAAGAAGAGCGAGAATGTTTCGGAGTTCCAGCCAGTGAGGGGAAACACCATGCGTTCCTGGCGACTAGCAAGCAACGAGGTTTTCTGGGGTGGGGGGAGACCATCAACCCGGTGTTGGGACAAACTTAGATATAGGACTTTTCCTCACGATGTCATACAGGTGACATTGTACCACGTGGGTTGTGTGGGAGGACTGGAGCTTCCGCCAATGCGCTGGACGAAAAGCTTCGGGTCAGCTTTTCCATGGTTTTACTGGCTATCTTGCAGAACTCAGTAAAACATGAGCATCGATCCAACGCTTGATCCAATCAATGCTTCTTCGATCTAATATCAATTTCCATCCACCGGAAGAAAGCGCATACACAGCGTTCGTACACTTTAGTACTCATTATTAGCATATAAATGTCAAGATAGGCTGACGTCATTGTGAGATCGATCGGGAGCTCATTCTGCTCAACACCTCCATCGAGGAGACGGAGAAAAGATCCTATGGGAAACTCACCGATGAAAACTTCGTGACCGACGCTACGAGGAGTTCTCGGCAGCGATAGAAATCGTTCGTGAAATACAGAAACGTGGCACCAAACAATCATGGTGAGGACCGAGAGAGGAGTGGTGCGATCCATGGGTTTCAGCCTTTCAACGAACAAGACCGTGGATGCGAGCGCGAATCCCGTTAATCTTCCTCTCAGGCTTTCTACAACGAGCCTGAGAGGCGACGAAACAAGGCCTAAAATTTCTATCACGTAGATCGTTGGTCAGGAAGGATGTGGTGAGAGCTAGAGTGACGAGATAAAAACTCAGAAGTTCATGGCCGGGAAGAACGGATCGATGGTAGTCGTTGAGTTCCAGATCTCCGTGGACAGGATGTCTTACTCGCACTGGAAGCTTATCTGAAAAACTGCCCGTGTAGTTTGTGGTGCGAAGCTTCCCGAAGACATTCTGTACTGGAAGTCGTGCTCTTGAATTCCTTATGACACATTCATGTCATGAGTGAGCACAGTCAGAAATCAGGTCTCAATGGTCAGAGAAGATGTATCGGAAGTCCACAATGTACTCACGGCAAACGACTCTTCTAGATTTTTTTTCAGGAAGTAGCCGATCTCTCGATCGATGAAGTCAATTTCGATGTCAATCGGAGATCCATCAGTGTCGCTGTTGTTGGAAAGTCGGGCCCGCAGCTCCGCTGAGAAGTTGTGTCCTATCCTTATGATCCCGACAACTTTTTTCTGTTCCATGTTGGCCAACGCTTCATCCAAATCGCTGTGGGGTAACTTGGCGATCGCGTGTATTGGGAGGGATTCGAGCAATGACTCTGATAAATCAGGATGCGTGTCAGAGTTGACAACTGCCACAACTAATCCAAAAGGACGCACTGATGCCCTAATGCCTCCACATAGGAATGGAATCATCAACAATAACATGCAAATTAGAACTCTGCAGTCATTGGGGTCTCTTTCATATCGACCTATGAGCAGAATGATTCGACGAGTTGAACTCGAGATTTTTCGAAGCCAACCCGATCGCTCACAAGGATCGCTATGCACGACTTCATGGGCGACGAAGGTGTTCAATCCTGATGGTGCTTCTGAGTCCCTCTCAGGTCCTCCTTCATAGTTCTCCTCGGGTTCTCCTTCAAAGTCTTTCTCGGAGCTCTGAATCTCCGAGACACGGAATTCCATGGTGTCATTGGCCTCGGCTTTCTGGGAGGAATTTTTCGTTCGCTCCTCCGTATCCGCGAGGCACAGCTTATGGAAGCTTTCCTCGAGTGTTTCGCATCGGAAAACCTCGGGGAGCCGCTGAGGCGAGTCCTGGGTCAGCATTCGACCTCCTCGCATATAGCCGACTATGTCGGCCCTCTCCGCGGTGCCTATGTCCTCCGTCATGACCAGGATACTGGTCCCTTCAGTGCGGTCAAGTTCGGCCAGGAACACCCATATCCTGAAATGGCAAAAATAGATAGCAGTTTGGATCGGAGTGCACTTGAATCCGTGCGAATGAATCAATGCGGCGGCAATTGATACTCGATATGCATCTCCGCAAAGAGGCCGAAGATGTCCGTCAGATAAGCCCAGCTTTCCAATAAGGATTTCGATACGCTCTGCGGTCGAAAACGATAAATGTGAGACCACGTTGGTGTCCATGGTTTCTGAGCATGTGCATCTCGGGAGTTAGGAGACACGCAGACAGGCGTCCGTGGAGCCTCTGGCATCCCATGGATCCTCCCAGAGAAGCGGAGCTTGTCATCGATCGTCGAATGGTCATAACAAACGTCCCCACTTGAAGCTGCAAATTCTGTAATTCTGGAGAGAAGCTTCCGACCATCCTTCAATACATAATGAGTTTGATGACTGAAATTCCAAGTTGATTACCATAGCTGACGCTGGGTTTGAGAACGCTCGGTCCCGGTTTTCCTATAACCTGACCGAAAACACGAACCTCTCCTTCATAGGGTCGATCCAGGCCCAAGATACATTCAAGCAGAGCTTCCGTCCCCTTCCAGGCTGGGTCGAGGAGCGCAAAGCTAGAATATGGCTAGTTGCATCGAGCTGCTGCCAATCCCTCGCGGTGCGACACTCCAAAATGGCACATCCTCCCGGGGCTTTGAGGATCATTTCTGAATAATTGAAGCCAGGGAGCCGCAATATACGACGCGAAAATATGTTTCGCCCCCAAAAAGACTGAATTCATCGATGTCACTCCCAATGAATCCGAGCGCCAATATTCACCAACGTCGACTCGGACGTCTCAACGCAGAAACATCTCCTTGAGCCTCAGATCGAGCCATCGATTCTCACAACCCCGTCGAGATCGACCTATTCATGGACACTGTGTTGATGGCGTTCTCTCGCATTCCTCGTTTCAGGATCTCCCGACTAGGGGTGACTTCCCGTATGACGGATTACGGGAAAATTCCGTAATACGGAATTACGGAAAATCTTCGGAGGGGCTCATTGACGGGTATGACCGTATGACGCTAAAACCTGATTTGGAGAACGTCTAAACCAAGGAACCGCCTCCCACCGTGGGATAGAGGAACACTCGCCTTGGATTCTTTTCCGTAATTCCGTATTACGGAAAGTCGCCAAATGTCATCGAATCCTTGCGCAGATGCGCAATGACGCGTCCGACGTGATGCCCAATCGGCGTCCCTTGCCGTAATTGTCATTACGGAAAGTTTAGACGTTCTCCAAATCAGGTTCGATGACCCTCATCGCCGACCTGCCGGCCCGGATCACGGAACGGCATAGCTTCGTAAAGATCCTGCTTTTCGCAGACGACCTCGTCCTGTACAGTTCCAGTCGCTTCCACATTCAGCAAGCACTCGCAACACTGAACGCGTACGTACGAGAGGTCGGACTTTCGATTAACTCTCAGAAAACAGAGGCTGTCAAATTCCGGCGAGGAGGAAGGATCGCCGCTGACGACAAACTGTTCCTGGACGGTGTCGCGTTGAACTACGTGAACTCCTTTACCTACCTTGGAGTCACGCTCACGGCGACCGGCAACTCGTTTAGCAAACACATCTCCGACCGCTGTCGGCGAGCTGTTATCGCGGCGTCATCAATCAAAAACCCCCGCCAACTATCTCTGAAAACCGCCTTGAGACTCTTTGATATTAAAGTGGCGCCGACCGCCCAGTACGGAATCCAGCTCGTGTGGAACAACCTCAGTCCGAGAGACCTGGAGAAATTGGACAGCGTCAAGCCAACCTATCTCAAACGTGTTCTCGGCCTGCACTCTTCCACGAGAAACCGACTGGTATACCTCCTCGCGGCTACACCGACGCTGGTGGAAGACATCCAACTTCGTTTCGCCTTGGACAAAACCGACTCGTTCCGAATATTCACGGAAACCCAAGAGCAGAAGATGGCGGAGATCGACCCTGACTTCTTCACGACACCTGCAATGATATCAGAGGGGTGGAAGAGACTGGGCTTCAACAAAAGGCATCTCTGGACACGCTATTCGTCTCACGGTTTCCACCACGCCTTGTGCCGCCGCAGAGATTTCCACGACCCCGACGAGCAATGTATCTGCGTAGCATGCGGGCGGGTACATGACAACTCAACGCCGACAACTCAACGCCAACAACTTAACGCCGCCATCTGAACGCCGAATGACTTGACGCCAAGACAACTCAGCGCCAGGACAGCTCTACGCCGTATAACTCTACGCCGTATAACTCTACGCCGGATAACTCTACGCCGGATAACTCTACGCCGGATGAAACCACGCGGGACCTATCGAGGCTCGAATCGTCGTCTCCCTCAATTCTCACGACGTTTTGTTAGAGAGTGTATCAAGAGAAAACAGATTTCAGCTCTTCCGTTGGCATCTTACACGGTCGCCAAAAGCTCAACAATTTCTGCTCGAGTTAGGGGGATTGCCGGTGGTCTCACTGCCGCCTTCCTGGCACGATTGACAATGCGTGACAGCGTTTCACAATTGGGAAGGGATAATTTCGCAGCCTGTGTTGAATCTTCGAAAACGCTTTCAATCAGTTGAAGCGGTCGTTCCTGACTAACAATCGCACGACGTTTCAACTCGTTCGTTCTCCTTGCCACTTCGATTTGGGATGGACTGGGCTCATCGCTGTGCTTGTTGATGACCCTCACAACTTCACCTGTCATAATTGATGTATGAAGTCGAGCCTTGCAAGCTCCGACCGCATGACAACGCCAAAACTGAGTTGAACCATCCTTGCTCCGCTTGTCTTGAACATATAGATGGCCCTCGTACACTTTTTTTGGATTCCCTCGTTGAGAAACTAAAGTGCTAGAAGACGAAGCCATTTTACAGAAATCAACGTTAAAATTCAGGTGAATCGGATCGCGTGTGACCGCCTCTGTAACACAACACGGCGTCGAAGGAAATTTGTTTACCCTAAAATCCCGCAGATAACGAACCTTTTTTCCCCTAAAATTCGACCGAAACCCCATCAGATAACGAACCCCTCAGATAGAGAACCCTCCAGATAACGAACCTGGCAGATAGCGAACCCATCAGATAACGAACCCGGCAGATAGCGAACCATTGAGATAGCCAGCCAGGTTCGTTATCTGAAGGGTTCGCTATCTGCCCGATTCGTTATCTGAAGGGTTCGCTATCTGTCGGGTTCGTTATCTGAAGGGTTCGTTATGTGAAAAGTTCGCTATCTGAAGGGTTCGTTATGCGCGGGATTTTAGGGTACGCTGTGTACTCGATTCCTCGAACTCCTCTCCACACTCGGTGCCCGCGGAAGAATCGAATTTATTGAAACGCGATGTGTATCCATCTCCTCGATAACTCCGGCGTAGAGTTATCCGGCGTAGAGTTATCCGGCGTAGAGTTATCCGGCGTAGAGTTATCCGGCGTAGAGCTGTCCTGGCGCTGAGTTGTCTTGGCGTTAAGTCATTCGGCGTTCAGATGGCGGCGTTAAGTTGTTGGCGTTGAGTTGTCGGCGTTGAGTTGTCATGTACCCCATGCGGGCAGCCCGCCTCGCGCTACCACCTGCAGAACTGCGCATCGAGCCGGCCACTCACAATCCTCGGAGAAGGAATCATGTGATACATACATATCTTATATACCCTTATTTATTCTCTTTGCACTGTAGTGTGCGTAAATAAATGAAATGATAAATCAGGTTCGAGCCTCATGCCCGTCAATGAGCCCCTCTGAAGATTCTCCGTAATTCCGTATTACGGAATTTTCCCGTAATCCGTAATACGGGAAGTCACCCCTACTCCCGACCGTCAAAGCCTATGTGCACAGATCGAGCGTGGCGTTCAAGACAGATTGCAACTATCTGAGCGCGATGATTCAGCAAAGTGGAACTTTCGCGACCGCCAAAAACTTCCGGCAAACGTATTTTGCGGCACATGACGTGTTTCCAAGACTTGAGACTTTTCCTATCTCGTCGCAGCAATCAAGCAAGAAAATCTGAGGAAACGTGCAATTTCGGACGAGCCGATCGATCCCTCTGCTGCAGACGCCACGGAAACCGTACCTTAAATACCTCCAGGCCAGTATCGATCGATGATTGATCGACATGAGGTACTCAGGAGCTACGAAGCTCCGCAGCGGAATTCCTATCATGGATCCTTAACCGAACGATCATTCCTTGTGCCGCTCGTAACCTTTCTGTAGACGAACCAGTTATAACCGATGTACATATTCAAACATAAGTTCTCTTAATCCACGAAACTTCAGATCGTGCGGTAGTATTCAACGTGAACGGATGACAATACAGTCATAATGACTCATCATACCAAAATCTGCGTCATGAATTCCATTGCGATGCAATCTTCACGGAGTTTGCAGAGCCTACTGATTGTAAGTTCCCGATTCGATTTCCAAAATGCCCTTGTAATCTCTCTCTCGAGGATCTGAGGATAGGTTCTGATCCTACCGATCTTACAATATCTATTCATGTACGATTCAGACAGGGTGGAGCGATGAGTGTGAGGGAGCCGATGGCTTCAAGAGGCTGCTGAGTCTCGTGGACTCTCCTGAAAGTGTTACCATTCAAAGGCTCTTACGGGACAGTTGCGTTTGATCAATCCGGCATGCGGGAATTTCCTCGAAGTAATCGGAACGCGAACGCAGCAGCTATTCTCCGAGAACTATGTTGGCGGAAAATTTTGTGAAGAGCTGTTCGATACATTTCCCTGGTGGTGTGTTTCTTCCGCCGCTCGTTCTCTCCCGAAGGTAGAAATCTCAACCGATTCACTCGCCTTTATTGAAGCACCTCAACTGCGTTGCTTCTTAGAAGCTTGATTGACATTACATGAATCAGGATCGCATACGATCGCTCAAAGAAGCTTTCGGACATATCTAGAACCACTCTCTCCTGAGATCGCGGCGCGGCATGCGTTGGGCGGTCGTATCGGTGGCGAACAATTACAAGTTTATTCGGTTTCCCAGGCCTCGCCGATCTATGGCGAAATCCGATGGCCGATCAACGGCGCGTTTCGTACTACTTGGAACGTTCTCGAATGCGCGGAAGTATGAACCGGCCTAGCAATCTAGGATTGTGGGTCTCGGAGTTGGATGGATCTCGTGTCAGCGGCTCACGAATTCCGCCTCTCCCCCGGATCTCTGCTTTAGGAAGGCAGGTATGTCGAGTTTTCGTCTTCTCAACTTGGACCAAACTGGGAGTCGGAGTGAGGATTGAAGAGAGTCGTCATGTGCCCTGCAATTCCGAATCCGAACTCTGTCGCTGAAATTCTTCTGGAACGAGACTCTGTGCAGGTCCAACAGCCCGAGGTTACAAAAGCATTCTCTGTGAGAGGAACGGAATTCGAGATCTTGTCGGGTTGACAATCTCACCTCTACGCCGAAGGAGCCGCATTCATTCAAGGTACTGATTGACAGTACGGAACATCTGATAGTTGACGAGATGGTCTACCGGTAGGTTGCCAACGTGACGCGTGTGAGTTGTTGGGAAGACCGAGTTCGACTCACGGAAGTTTTGCGATCGGTTACCTGAGAGAACAACGACTGAGATTTTCCTCAGGTCGAGTTTCTTCACCAGCGATTCAATTTGGCAGCTCCCGACGGAGACGCAAACAGTCTTCTTGCGTTAGGCCAAGTAGGTGTGACAGAATGTTCGCAGCGGGTCGATAAGCATCGTTTCTCCCAGAAACTCTGCCGTGCTCAAAATAATTCC
The DNA here is from genome assembly GCA_028455905.1 of Neoseiulus californicus. Taxonomy (NCBI): domain Eukaryota; kingdom Metazoa; phylum Arthropoda; class Arachnida; order Mesostigmata; family Phytoseiidae; genus Neoseiulus; species Neoseiulus californicus. The sequence continues at coordinate 5,100,859 of JAMQGS010000002.1, read as the reverse complement.
TTGGGGTCCAGGCGATGAATGTGCCACAGGATTGGTTCAACGACAAAGTCGGACTTGCTTTGTCGAACACGGAGCGTTGTCTCTGCGTAGGAAGGGGTTCTCACATCGAAGAGGCTCTCGATCCAGCTCTGATTTCCGACAATTACCAAGAATCGGCATGTTTTAAATCTGGGGAGAATCTCCTGAAGACGTGGCGCTCACGACCTGGACCGTACCTGACACACTCGTTCGGCGCGTACTTTTCTCGGTCTCCAATCAGATCGACAGCGCTCCCCGGCTCGAGCTATATCTGATCCGCCGGTCGAAATCCCGCGGGAGAACAGAGCATGGAACTGGCTCCAAATGGGCTGGTGCCTGACAACAACGGCGGAATCCCCTCCTTGTCTCGGCTTCCGAGCTGAAGATACGAAACCGGTGAAATGAAGTCTCTGATCTTGAGGCGGGACACGAAGCAGGTGTAGCGACCTTCTCGGAAATCGGAAATCGAATAATCGAGCAGAAGAAGAGGTTCGTCCGATTGAGCTTCCTTTCGCGCACCTTTAAGTGATTGGATAGGCACCCGCCAAACCCGAACATAACTAACTCACCACTCCCCGTATTTGAACTGAAGGCCCGCCTCTGTGCACCTGTCTCTCTCTCTCTCTGTGCACCTGTAAATAATATTCATCCTGTATGAAGCAACAGAAACATACATTACATCGTTTATAGGTTCCGCTCGCGTGAGGGATCCTGGTCCTGGCGAGTTCTTGAGGGGAAGAAGCAGACAATTCCGCCAAATATGACCCGAATGGTTCCCTGAAGGATATAACGCGGCCACTTGTTACTCCCTCGAACTATTCTGTCCCATGTAGTCGTCAGTCTGGTGTTTGCCGTTGTTATTTCCCCTGTCGGTGTTTGAAACGCCGAGGCTGCTGTCGCCGCTGCTATGATTCAGTGCGCTGGGACGCGTTGTTCCTGTCGTATATATTTGTTTAGCGACTCGCCAGGAAACCAACCAGGACAGCCAAGGACCTGGAAACTTGCCAGTAATCGCAGGGCAATATCAGAAAATCTGTACAGAATGCTGGTGATTCTTGAGGAAACGGGTTTCAGTTCCAATGACCTTGAGCCCAGAGCTTCCAGTAACCGATGGAACTCCTGGAGTATGAAATCTGGACTCTTGAGTAGCTTCGGGTTGATCTCTCCTACAAGCCAGGCTTCCTTAGGAGCAGCAAATCAGGAAAATTCCAAGGTTTGATGCGTGTTCTCTGCGTCTACCTGGATCACTCAGAGTCTTTGGTAGGGATTCATTCTTCCAGTCCGGTCCTCTGTATCCAGTCTCGTTTGGAGATTACTTGGAGAGTACCAGCTGAGACGACAATAACATTCGGCATGTCTCCGGACCCTACAACATATAAGAACCGATCGCTCGATTTGATTTGAAATGTACTTCATACATAATCTCTGAGGAAGCGGACCGAAAATCCTAAGAAATGAACTCGGTTCTCATGTCCCACGAGTTCCATAAGTGATTCACGGTGTTATGTAGCGCTGCACGCCACATCATCCCAGGGCATTCATTGGAGAATGCCGCAAACTTCGATCTAGAATCCCCCGAAATCTTCGATCTTTAAGGAGAATTCCTGCACAGTGGGTCGATTCCCTTCCCATGTCTCGTTTGTTGCATCGAGCATGGGCCGGAAATCTGAATCGGGCTGGAAGACTGCATGGCTCTCCATGTTATGATATCCTGTTCCTTGAAAGGATCGACCGCACTCTAGAGTGGAAAAATGCGCCGTTGACACCGTACTGTTGAGCTACAATTGAGACTCAAAACACCACCGAGTTGGAGTGCAGACTGATGGGAATAGTATACTGGACTTATGAAACAATCCGTAGCGTCTAAATTTTCATGGGAATACGTTGTGACCAATCTCTTAGCCTGTAGAACGCATCCGGCACAGAGGAGAAACATTGGTCGGGCCCGTTGCCCCATTATATGATTGGTCAATACTTCGGAATCAGAATCGCAGCTTCTGGTGCCGAATTGTTGCGGATGCTGATGCTAGCGAAGCGAGATCATCCAACTCACAGACACACCGCAAGCGAGCTTGGTCGGTCCTGAGCTACGTCATCGGACTCACGACGGCGCACAGTGGTTCAGAGGCGGAAAAAATAGGTTTTTTCGAGCTGATGAATCGCGGTATTCCGAGTTGTTTGGTGGGTTCCTAGATGACTGAAGGGGTCCGGAATGCATTGGGATCGCATTTCCCTCAATCCGTCTCCCCACACGGCGAGCCAGAAGTTCGAACTCCGTGGAGTCGCCGAAACCGTGCGCCGAGCAACTCCAACGGAAAATCAAATTTTTACCGCAGCGAAGTTTGTATTATGGATGAAATCTCATCCTACGCGAGAGTATCAAAGACTTCGGCCACATAGATGCGCAAGAAAATATTTTTCTGTGCAGTTTCCGGCCCAGTTTCGGAGAAGGAAAGTTTTGCCATGGTAACTTACCAATAAGTTCCGAGCGCCACGCAGCGCCAAGATCGGATTTGTGGAATTTGATTCGGACCCTTTTCGGGAGCGTCTCAGAACAGATATCAGCTGCTCTTTTCTGCTCTTTTGCGTTTTATCGTCGAAAAATGGTTCTCGGAGACCCCGTTTGGCGCTCCAATGCAAACTCGGGAGCGGTATCTGCTCTTCACAAATACAAGTTTTCGCATCCTCTCAATCTTTGGAAGTTGTATTATGGGTGAAACCTCATTCTACACAGAAGTTTCGAGGACGTCTGCCACATAGATGTGCAACCAAAAAAAAATTCCCGAGTTTCCAACCTGAATCCGGAGAAGTAAAATTCGCTATGGTAACTTGCCAATAAATGCCGAGCGCCACGGAGCGCCAAAATCGGGTTGAAGGCATTCGATTGCCACCCATCTCGGGAGCGTCTCAGAACAAAAATTAGCTGCTCATTTCTGCTTGTTTGCGTTTTATCGTCGAAAAAGGGTTCTCGGGGGCCCCGTCTGGCCCTCCAGTGCAAACTCCGAAGCAGTATTCGTCTCCACCAATACAATTCTTCGCCTTCTCTCATTTCTCGGATCCTAGTATTCCTTGGAAGTCCATGTTCAACAGATAATCGGAGAAGCTCTCTCACCAATTGGAGCGCTCACTCAGCAGAGAAGCCCAGGAGGCAAGCAACAAAAGCTATAAGGAATATCGCCCCCAGAATGCACGGAAACACGCTAGGTATTCGACCAACACTGACGTGATGCACATGATGTTGGCATCATAAGATCCATAGATGAACGATATCTTTGTCCGACCGAAAAAAATGTCGGAGAACAAAAATGATGTCAACGCGTTGTTCTCCCTTGATTGGTCCAACGCTCTCGCGCGCCGGTTCCAAACCGGGACTGCGTGTTTTCACAAACTTTCACAATTTTATCGCCGAGGGGGTGACAGAACAATCAAAACGGCGGATATCCGGCCTGAGCGATCGATTTTCGTGAAAATTTTGAGTTTTTTCCGCTTTTCGCCCTTTCTGAACCACTGTGCGGCGCTTGGCGCGCTTTTGAACCGTCTCTGGTTACGTATACGTTGAGCTGACGATCGTCGCCATGACGTCGGAAAACGTCAATGTTGGGCCAAGTTCACTCCGTCCCGCTCAATAGTGCTCTCCTGGAGGCTACTCCCTCAGATGTTGCTTCCTGATCGAGATTTTCTAATTATCCAAAACGAGGAAGATTCATGGTATCCGAAGATTTTCCGTGATCACGGGTTCCGTAGCTAGGCCGTCTCAAGTACTGTCCAAGTGCAATCTTCCTCGCATGCAGCTGAGACAGCTGCCGTCTTGAAAATTGTGGCCCTGTCAATCTCCACAATATGGAAAAGTCGAAACAACCGCTTCCGGAACACAGGATTTCATGACTCAGCTGAGCATTCCTTTTGTGAGTACCTATGTGGAAGTGGGGATCCCGGAGCTGAGATCACAGTGCTGTTATCCGGCTGTCGAATCGATGTTTCTCATCCAGCTCGACCGATCAATCGGTAGGATAGGAGATCGCGCAAACTATCCTACTCACTGGATACATGCGACCCGGGATCCTTCATGGGTGTCTCGGATTCTCGATGGGAGTCTAACAGGGTCGACATCAACTCGAGGATTTTCATTCTCAAGATGTGATCCTCAGCCTTCAGTGTGTATGACGGTCGCATGAAGCGCGCACCGCGCCCATGATCATGTTGGAGGACCCCATACTTGTCTGCATGTTTTCCTGGAGCTTTCCGCGCACGATCGTGCGCTGCCATAGTGTCCGCACCTATTATATGGTTTCGAGCCCGGCGAGTTCTCCAAGCTCATTCAAAGCGTGCTGGTTCGCCGAGATCTGTATACGCAGGACGCAAGTGGAGCGCTACAGCTGGGTCCGACGCGATGCGAAATATTATCAGGCACAACATTCATCCGCACCGGTGCCAATTAAGCTATGAAAATCGATCCACACTCAACCTTCGGTTATTTCCAGGCGTTAGGCGCCTTTGTGGAACCATTCCGTCTCGAGGAGTTCGATTGTCGAGTTCGTACTCCCACAGTTTGTACTGATGATCAGGGGTTCTCCAAGTCAGTATCCAAGTCAGTACTCTCAAGTGATCGAGTATTTGGATGACCAAGCATCCTGGAACGGAATCGGGGAGAACTCAAGGCGAGCCTCGGACAAGGGTTCCGATCCGTTGTGAACGCCAGCCATTGCAGGATTATTGTGACGGAGATGACATTGGGGACGGGAACTCTCGGGATCATTCACCCATAAATAATTCCGCGGTAGACTGTCGCGAGAGGGACAACGCTCGAAACACCGATATGAGCAATGATGGTGCGACCCGTCCTTTCGACGAACTTTGCCAATCATATTTCCAGCCCGGCATTGTTGGGGGGTTCAAAACACACCAAAGAGATCTAGCCAAAGATCTAACCAAAGAGCACTAGGATAGAAGAAACTCAGAGATAGGGGCACCAAATGATATATAATGATGTATACATTTATTTATACACATTACAGTCGTTATAGTCATCACCTTCAATTAATAGAACATCCAACGAGCGAAAGACCGAGAGAAGAAAACCGGGCGAATTCCAAGACTTGATAGTATCGCCAACACTAAAATGTGCTAAGAAACGTTCGGACCGAGAGCCGATGGTGAAGCAAGGTCTTCCGGAGGCTTCCAAGCGTCTCCGCTGCTCGGCGCTCAAACGAGTCCTGAATCGGAAAACAGAAGAAGAGATGTGGTGCTCGAGAGAATATAAATGACCGATCCGTCGTTCGTAATCATCAGACATGGCTACAAATCACAAGCACTTGGAAAACACATAGGCTGTAGCTCTCGTCGAAGTTGTTGCTCTAGACTTTATTTGGATTGTTTCAGCGCATCCTATATTCGTGAGATGCCCTCATCTGGGAGAGCTCCCCATCGAACTCGATTGAGATTTTCATGTCCAGGTCTCGGTTGTTCCGGGCATTCGGCTTCATACTAAATGTGCCGTGGATCACATCGTTCTGCTTGACGACCATGTAGTCGTCGAGGTAAAATACAGTCTGTTTCCAGTGAGTGTAAGGTGCCTCAGGTCCGGTGGAGAACCCGGTTCGGGAGTGGCTCCGAGAGAACTCGACGTTGAAGAACGCCACCAGGGCGTGGATGTAATCGTCGCGAAAAACGCGGAGCGTCCACGATGTTTCGAACGCGAGCTCGGATTTCGTCACAGTGTACAAATCGATCTCCTTGATGACTGTTGCGTTGGTGCACACTTGATTCTTGTCGACGACATCGACCAGAGGTTCAGAGATCGCGACTTTGCGCATGCAGCTCATGTCGAAACCGTAAACATCCTCCCACCAGTTGATTTTGTCATCCTTGTACCGACGATCCTCGATTCCGCAGATGTAAAGCTTCGCCTTGTCGGGGAAAAGGGCGCCACCGGGAGCCAGCCAACGGTCCCGCGCGAAGAGCACTGTGTCAAGCATAGATTCGTAGAAGAGGCAGTATCCCATCCATTCCGAGATAATGATGTCCACCTTTTCAATCCCGTCAGGAAGTCCCTCGAGTTCCTCGACTTTACCCTCCACGAGGGTGATCACTTTGTCGAGGCCGTTGAGTTCGATGATTTCCCGCGCGTGTTGAATGATCCCTGAGCATTCGATTCCGATGACCTTCTTAGCACCAGCTTTGGCAGCGAACATGCACAGAATGCCGGTTCCGCAACCAACGTCGAGAACCACTTTGTTCTTGAAGAGATGCATGTTATGGTACATCGCATCGCGGTAGGTACACGTGCGGACTTCGTCTTTGAGCATCTCTTCGTGAATGCCGAAGTGAGCGTACGAGTCGAAATAATAATCTTTGGAGGTCATTTCTTCAGTTTTTTCCGGCAAATCCACTGACGGGACCGGGTGCTTACATTTCGTGCATAGCGTGCTTCCACCTCCAACTGCTGCGGCTTCTTTGCCGTTGGTAACGATGACTGGCTTCTTCAGAGGCGACGACATTTCGGCATCTGCAGACATCTCTACGGCGGATCCGACGGTGGAGTCAGCGATGGCTGGTACGGCTTTGCTAGCGCGAAAAACTTGTGAAATCAAGCAACTCGAGTTCTCGGTGTTCTCGACTCCACGCGCTGCAGCCTCTCGCACACAGACAACACCGGCGGACTCAGCCAGTGCTGTCACGCGGCGGCCTTTAAGACGTTAGCGACAAGAGCAATGGAAAAATCGCTCGCCCAGTCCCGACCCACGGGACCCAGGTAATCTAAGTCATCCTTGAGGCCGCCGGCTGGGTAACCTTCGTTTTGCACTAACTGTTAGCCTCTGGCCGGAATTTATTCGGGTCTGGTGACGAGATACTTCATCCTGGAGCTAGCGACTCCTTGAAATTTGAATTTGCCGCGCAAACGGCCGATGTTTATTGTGTTGTCTTGGGTTGGCCAGGGCCGACTGCGAGTCAGAATTGAGGGAAAAGTGGTTGAAGTTCAAGCGGCTGAGAGTATTGATGCAAATTTGACTCCGTTGTGAGACCACAAGACCTTCAAGAGTAAGTTTATAGTACATACATGTCGGATTGAGCTGGTGTCAGAGTACCTTTCGAGCTTCACGAATAGTGTAGTTCTTGTTGAGTAACAGCTGAGTGATGTCGTAGTGATAGGGCATGATTCACTGCAAGACCGAACTCCCCGTGACGGAACCAGCATCGGAAGCATTCCCTAGAATGACGAACTCGGAGAAATTCTACGCCATCGCGAATACAAGTGCCGGCAATACTTTCCTCATGGCACCCTCCTTTCATTCAATTCTTTCGTTTGATACCCTGAACTCTTCCTCCAGTGACACATCGCCGCCAAGGCTAGGTTGCAGAAAATGGAGCAAGCGTTCGATAAGAGCGGAATGTTCCAATTCAGTCGGCAGGTCCAAGCTCTGGAGCAATTGGACTGATGATTCAGAATGCTCGACATCAAGCGGTCTGAGAGATACTGAGACCTGACTACTTTGTTGCCGAGCGTTTGGCTCGGAATATTTCTTAGATAAGTTTTGTGGGATTCGGACACAAGAGTGAGACTCTAACCTCGCGAGATCTCCGACTTTTGGAAAAACACCCGGATCACCTACAAGAAAAGAGATCAATTTCATTTTCCGTGCAATTAGATGGCGGCTGGAGGTTCGCAAGTACCGGCATCGCTGAAGGCCATAGCGCCGTACATCAAAATTGCCGCGATGCACGACACCAAACTCCCTGTGATCGCCTACTGGTGCAGATTCTACGCTCTGGAGAAAGGACTCAAGGTGAGGAATTTTCCCATTTGAATTCACTGTCCCCAGATTTCCGGTGCCTCATCGACAGGTTCGCAGTCGTTCTTCTGGACCAACTGATTAAAACTCGACTGTATTTCATTCCGGTTCCAGATCAACAAAAGCGGCGAGGACCGGAACTACTTAGTTTCACTCATGGATCAGCTTGAGAAAGCCAAACAACAGAACCAGGATGATGAGGCCTACTCGAATGACCTCGTTGCACAGAGTCAAATCGAAGCTCATGCCCTGAGACTCTTCAACGTGGCCGACGAACAAGACAAGTTAGTTCGAGCGGGACCGTCGTTCCCTAGGAGAGAACCATTCGGGTGTGGGAGAGACGTTGATTGTCCTGCTGATTTTTATCAGAGTTATTCATTTGATGTTGATAATGTCGCGAATACACGTATTCGTCAGGAGCATCTCGGTCGCTCCTTCGGCTATTCTTTCTTTGAATCCACCGCGCCCATTAGCTTATGCTCTGCGGGCCTACTGCAATCCCGTCATACCCGCTGTTCCGGATTCGTAATCTTATCCCCTTGCAGGAACGCTAACTTCGACACGAGCCTTATAAGGATGTTCCACACCGCGGGCTACTTGTTCGACGTCTTGGGCAGTTTTGGAGAGATGAGCGAGGAAAATTTACGACTCAGCCGTTATGCAAAATGCAAGGCGGCCGACATACACAAGTGAGTTTGCCGCGTTATACATATTCTCAACTATCTTCTTCTGCTCTCTCTCCCCTCGATTGTGTCGTTCTAGCTGTCCGATCACCTGAGAGTCTAGACCAGAGTTTCTCGGTATGGGTTCCTCAGGGTGCCTCGATTGCACCACATCCCTTTATGGAAATTCGAACAACGGAACTTTCGAGCCTCTTTCAAGCTCGTTTTGAATCCTCAGGTGTCTGAAGGAGGGCAGACAACCTGTACCCGGACCCATGAAGGGTGACGATGAAGGTTTTGAAGAAGATGGTTCGGGTGCTGCGGCGAACGCCAACTCCCAAGGCCCGGTAAGTATTCGTTTAACGAGCGATACCTCATCGAAGGTTTGCTGGATCTCTCCATGGATTACCCCCTATGATAAGTTCTTGTCTTGGACCGGTGAGGAATCCGCGGCATATGCAATGAGCCACCCAATAGCCAATCAGAAATAAAATTCACTCAAAACGTTACCATATGTCGGCTCTTTCACCGTTTCCAGGGTCCTTCCAATAGTTTTGCTCCCACGCCCATGCCTCGGACGAACGTTGGTGGGGATGATTTCGACATGGGGCTTCCCCAAGTGCCGCAACAACCGCAACCTCCTCAGGGTCCATCACAGTCGGTGTACCCTCCGCCACAAGGACCTCCACAAGTACCACATCAACCACCCAAAGACGAGAGTTTAGGCGCTTATCCTAAAGTTCCGCAGTACGTGAACACTGCTCCCGTCGCGCCAGCAGCTCCAGTCTTCGTTCCCCCTCCAACACCGGCTGGCGGCGTACCTAACATCTCTACAGAGCAGGTTTTAAAAGCCCAGAAATATTGTAAATACGCGAATAGTGCTCTGACTTACGAGGACGTGAATACGGCGGTTCTGAACTTGCACAAAGCTTTAGCTCTTCTGACAACAGGGGTAGACCCACAATGAGACGAACTTGGTTTTCTTGACATTATTCTTTGTAATGCGCTCTGAGTTTTCGGGCTACTTGTTTCATAACGATCGACGACTAATGTAAAAAAAAGTCGGTCAACTTCGCACCATCATTCTCTTTGTTATGTCCGGAGGATGGTCTCGAATCCACAATAAAATGTGAGTTGGAATCAACGAGCCTCTACATCTTTCCACGAGATCCCAAAGGTTTCCAGCAAGCGCCTCCTCTCCCGGTGCCGGCCGATTTTGACTTTGAGCGTCGAGGACTCTCGACATTCTTCAGAGAGCCGCGATGGGCTCCACATCTAGAGGCTCGTTTGTGTGTTTTTTTATCTTCTGATTTTGTTGATTCGTCTCTCCAAGAGATTGGATTCGGGAAAAGCAGAATGGCTGTTTCAGGCTCTATTCGAGATCACATCATGGCGTTGCTGGCACGTACGAGATTCTAGGCGGACACCGACAGCTCGTCGCTGAAAACTCGTCGCCGGATACCTCGCCGCCGACAACTCGTCGCCGGACGAGTCACCGCCGAGACGACTCATCGTCAGGACAACTCATCGCTGATACAACTCGTCGCCAAGCATCTCATCGCTGCGAATTCCTTTGCTTTCAGGAGGCTGGCGTTGCCTCTGGCGGTAGGACCGCGGGTTGGGTTTTTGAACACCTGTAGCCAGTGAAAGAACTGGCGTTTTGGCGCTTCCTCGGCCCAAGCCACAAGCCGAAAAAATTACCAACTCCTGGCGACGAGTTGTCCGGCGATCAGCTGTCTCGGCGTCGAAGTGTCCTGGCGATGTGTTCTTTCAGTGACGAGTTGTGCGTCGACGACTTGTCCGGCGATGAATTTTTAGCGACGAGCTGTCGGCGACGAGTTGTACGGGACCGGATTCTCGGGTGTCGAACAGATGATGGGGCAACGTTCGCTTAAACAATTACCGTTTTTATTCTAATAGACGAGCATGCCCGTCTATTTTTCAACCCTCTCGTGGGGTGCCCGTCTATTGGAAGGTGCCCGTCTATTTTTCCGATCACCATCACTTGCCTGAGAGGATCCCCACGAACACAAACGTACCCGCAACTCGAACCGACGCGGTAGGAGCTCGAACTGGGGAGGAAAACGGGAGACTGTTTTCGGACGCATTGTATTACTGCTTAGCTTTGTTATCGTATGCTTCAAGAGCGATTTAGGATCTCTGAAACGTCTAGATTGAGTCGTTTGATGAGTCGTGCGCACTCTCTCCATCCTCAACGTGGAGGACGGAGCTACCTTCACAAAGTCGCGCTTCCGACAGAAGTTGCTTACCGGACGGAATTGGTTCGTCGGTTCGAAAACATAGAATTTCATAGTCTTCTGAACCATCAAGAGCCTGGGGGTGCCCGTCTATTAGAAGGTGCCCGTCTATTAGGAGAAATACGGTATCTGCTTGGGTCCTGGCACTCTCTGTCTCTCTTCAAAAGAGGCCGTGGGCGATGAGGAAGTTCTGAGCACACGGATGGCCGTAGGAAAAAGCCGTGCGAGCAGCTCGCGCATCAATATATGGCTGAACCACCGAATTCGGATCTTGAACTCTCGTCAGAATTCTCGGATCCGCTGCTCTTCCTCCCAAGCTTCGGAAAATTTGCACGGAACCTGGAGTTTGCATAGAGTTTCGTGAATTGAATGGGGTGCGCGGCTAGAACATGAATGGCTGTCGAGTCGGATGCCGAGCGAAAGCTCTCCAGTCATGCGAAAAACGGTCCACCCCGGGCGCCACTCTCCCAGGGGTGGCATTTTGAGGGATTCAGCGAGAAAAATAGAGAGTGTAAGCCCTAATAAATGATAAGAATATCAATAATAATGTTCCGAAGATGATTCAAGATACCGTATTCCTTATAATTGAAGCTCGCCACGGAAAAAGTGCCTAAGTCGCATTTTCCGAAAATCGCTGAAACTTTCAGGAACGAGTCATGACATCCCTTGACACATTCTGGGATATACGGGATCGTGGGATTCAAGCTTCATGCAGCATATCTGAATCGCATTTTTTTTGAAAAAGTTGGTGCCAGTTCAATCTTGCGATTGAAGCAAGATACGTAGGAGACGTTCTCGTATGGGACTGGGGGAGAAAACTTGGGGCGGGAACGGCGATGTTCTATAGGATTCAGGAAATGTGCCACCTGATTTAAGGATCTATAGTCATCGCTGGAGGGGAATGCCATTCAAAACGGAATAGGAAGCTCGGCATTGTGAGGGGTCTCATCGCTGGTATAACTGGGTGAGCGCAATCGTAATGATACTGATTGTGCAAGTGTAGTTTGCGTGCAACAGTGGTCGCCCGGTGTGTTCAAACTTCTCGGTAACCGTAAGCTGAATTTCATTGATGCACTCGTAACGATGAGTTAACTCGACTCTCGATTGCTCGTGCACTCGCGCAACATTTACCGAGCACAAAGGCTCGAGAAGTGTGATCGTCGCCGGCAGATATTCGGATACTGCGTCGCTTGGAGTATGGTATCATTCAACCATAGGCACACATGGACGTGCGGCGACCCGCGAACTTGGAATCAGTCCGAAGAAAATAATCAATGACATGATGCGGAGCGAACGGACTGATGGTAGGGGATCGCAGAATCCGGAGAATTGTGGTGACCAATATCCAGGACTGAATGCTGCAGGTAACCGCATCCTAATTCGCTAACGTTGCTGTTCGCGCACACGAAAGCTCTTCGAATGCCTCGTTCCCCTCCTGCGTAATTTGTTCTCAGAGCTTATTCAATAGATTCAACAAATGAGGCCAACCTAGCTCATTCGCACTCATTGTGAGGAAGAAAGTCGGTTTGTCGAATTGCCGGAGTATTGCGAATAAATCCTTCTCTCTTGTCGGCCACTAGTGCACGGAGTTAGGTATTAACTTCAGGAGCGCAGAATTTCGTGCAACGCACTGCTCCAGGGACTGTCAATCCGCGATCGTCTCACGCGTGTTTTTGCGCAAATCACCACTGAAACGGAACACTGCACGTAGACCAGCAGAAATTCGTAGCCGCAGAATTTCCACTGCCATGTACAATAGATTTTCAGAAGTTGCCCAGCGACGATCGCGGCGTCCTACTTCGCACGTTGCGTTCTGGATAGGTGCGACCCGAAGGTCATCACGAAATCTCCGAGGCACACCACCATAGATATCCGGGAAAGACAACTCTTCAGCGTGCTCGTCATATATGAAACTCAACGGAACACGATGTTGCCCCGCGCAGCAAGCTCTTGATAGATATCCTGGATCCTGGGTCATCAGGACCGTGTGTTGGTCGGCTCGGAGCAACTCAGGTTCATCACTGGGGTCTACGAATTCAAGGGTCTCCTGTTCGTCGATCTCGGGAGGTCTTCAGGGATATGATCTGGGATTAGCACACAAGGAAACCCATTCTACACCGCAAGCTGCGGTATTCTCCCAGAATTCAAGATGGAGTAACAAGACGAATACAGAAGCTCGTCCTGCCTTTCACAACTCATCAGCCTGAGGGTGTCGACGTGAAGAGGCCTAACTTTCTTCAAATCTAGTCAGAATCAGGGCCAATCGCACTAGATGCAGGTCTGGCCGAATTCTTGTCGCAGAAAACTCATTTGGAACTCCAAAGATGCAGGTTGGAGATCATGCGCCTGTGGCTTTCTGACTGCGGTTCTCCGGGCTAACGCCTGCAACCCTCTGAAGCGCAAGTCTTGAGCGCTCTTCGGTCGTCATTGTGCATGATGGATGTTCTTTCGAAACCGTATTCACCAAATCTTCTGACGTCGTTGTAGTCCAGGGATGCCGATGAAAGCGAGATACGACGTCAACGATCATTAGACGCAACGCGGCGAGGAGAAACGGGCAATACTCTAGACTACGACTGAGACCGTACAGAACAGACACTGGAAATCCTCTTTGGGAGAGCAGTTCGCAGGAGAGAATCGTCTCGGCCATCTGCAAATAGCATCAGTGGCAGAAACCCAGCAAAGGTCGTCTGCTCTGAGATGAACAGTGACGGAGTTTCTGCCGGCGAACGCGATCGAGGGCGCGTGTATTCCTCAGGAGAAGCACTTCAGGAATATCAAGTCGGTGGTGTATGCTAATTTTCACACACCATGGTGTACAACCATTGTTGGCGTTCTGGTGGCGAAGCTTGCGGCCAATCGAAGCCACTCGCAGTGGTTTCGTTACCGTCCGGAGTTCCGGTCTGTAGCCCGGGGTAGAACGTCTCCTACGTTAAAAACGTAGGTTGGTTCGAGAACCTCCGGGTGCGCTCGGAGAGATCCCAAGTCATCTTGATAATCCATGCGCTCTCCTACATGCCGATTGATCGCGCTTTCGCTGTGATTGAGAAGATGAAGCTAAAGATCAAGAAACTGGCCCGACCGGAAGATTGGCTGCATAACATACGAGAAGCTCGAATTAGCAAGCCCTTCAGGATTTTCAATCTTAATTTCCAGCTCTCGACCGATCTCAGGCCGCTTCCAGGCGTCGACGTTGTTGTGTCTAGAGACTACAAGGAAGCGTGCGGCAACAGGTTCAAGCAAACCCCGATAGCCAAGATACGATCTGTGATGTTCTACCGGCGCACAGTGGGCCAAAACGCCGAAATAGGGGGACAAAAGTCAAGTCTGCAGATTGATCCCAAACATGTTCTCAGATGGCTAGAACTCAGAAAGCCACATTTTTCATGGACTGAACCCGTCCCGTGTTTTGTTTAACGGCTACGCAATACGGACGGAAAAACCTCCCAAAGACCGACTTTTTTCGGTCTCTATTTTCACAGCAGAAACTAACTCAGAATACGGGGCTCCTCTCGGACAGAATCGATTGTATCAACTCCTATACTCTTGTAATGAGCCACAGGATCACTCATCCGAGCGAAATTCTGATTCCGACAACCTATGGTGGGTTCGTAAAGATGATGAAGTTTTCAGCAAAAAACGGCAAACTAAACGAGCCTTGAAATACACGGGGTCGGTCTGGGTTCCTCTAGGGATATGTCGCATAAGATAGGCCATGGTGTCTAGTTCATGAAACGATTCGCAGACCTTTGCGGGTTTTTGCGGAAAAAAAAGTACCAAGCGTATTTCAGAAATCAATAAATAGCTCTTTCCCGAGACTTTTCATGGGCATCGAGCGCTCCCGGTTCGAAACACGTCTGGAATGATACTGTTAGGCGTCCGAACTGATGGTCTGGAAGGTCTCCATCGTGATGTCCGCTGCCGCTGACACGATAACCTCGGTACATCAGGTGAGTCGCGTTAGAAACGAGAGGTCTCAAACAAGCTTCGTGTGTGACTTTGTGGGGTTAGTCAAAAGAGGCTCAGGGGTCCTTTCCACTGCCGATTTAGACTTTTCTGACCCGAAAGAGTCGGAAAAAGTGAAAAAATAATTTTGTCCCCCTATTTAGGCATTTTGGCCCACTGTGCGACGCACGAAACCGAAATTACAGACCACCATGAATGGACCCTGGATCTGGTTGGATCTTCTCGCTCGAGGAAAAAATCGATGTTCTCCGCTGAATTGTGCACCAATCGGAAACGATTTCATTCTAGTCAAGCTGGCGAAGAAGAGAGATCTCGACGCATTGTTGGTCTCCGTTGATGAAAGCATCCGGAATTCCGAGTTCTACCGACCGTCGGATTTAATAAATGTCTAGAAAGTGTGTCGAAACCGCTGATGATGCTTTCGCCACGGAAAAAGTGCCCAAGTGCACAAAACTGCTTTCTCTGCGTGCTCTCAAGGAGCGCTCAGTTCTCGTGTCAGATGTATTCGTAGCGATGAGTCACGGCCTCTCGGTCAGTAAACTGCTTAGGTGCTTTTGCTCCTGATGAAAACACGATTTCACGGGGCGAAAGAAACTTTGAAATGCGTTTCCCTCGTTTCCGGAAGAATGTCACTCAGGCACATCTTCCGTTGCGATCTTCAATTGAAGGGCATGCCCGTCAAATGTTTCGATTGTCCAATGGGTGCCCGCTAATTAGAGCATGCCCGACAAAAAGAGCATGCCCGTTAAATATTTCGATTGTCCAATAGATGCCCGCTAATTAGAGCATGCCCAGCAAAAAGGGCATGCCCGTTTGATTCCAAGGTCGATCGAGTCGGCGGCCTCTGGAGAACGATTACTGAAGGTCGACAAGTCGAATCTCAAGCTTGGGTAGCCGGAGAAGCTGAACTGCCTGGTTAACCAAGCTAGTGCTCAACCCCGAGGAGTAGCTCTCATTGGGCGGGACAGCGGGACATATTTATTGACTTAAATTGCCTCATCCATGTTTTCATCGTGAGGGTCATGTTTACGGTATTTCACAAGTTTATCCTGGTCGAACACTTACAAGTTAGGTGCACAACCTCGACCTGGAGTTCCGCGGCCAAACTCAGACAGAGACTTGGGTCGGGCATACTGATATCAGGGTTGTTATCAGAATCGGCTAAATGAGTGAGGAATTTTTTTTACGGCGATACGAAGTTGGCCAAAATCGACGATCCGGGGCACTTCTACGCTAAAAAGGCTGGAATGGGTACAAATGATGAAATTTCAAGTTTGTATTTAGCCGATTTTGAACAGATTTCCAGTATGAGTGACATAAGCCCATGACTATCTGCAAGTTTGGTCGAGAAATTCCAGGTTGAGGTCGTGCACCTCCCTTGTTAGCTGCAACCACCGCAAACGGAACATGGCTTGAGTTCGAACCTAGTTCTCCTCCGTCAAATAAACAACTGACACATCGCTTTCGGATTCTGAGGGTGCCCGGCAAAAAGAGCATACCCGTTAATAACCTCGATTCTCTCAGGGATGCCCGCTAATTAGAGCGTGCCCTTCTATAAGAGCAGTGCCCTTCAATTGGGAGAAATACGGTATGTGATTCAGAAAATACTTTTGGTTGAGAGAATTTTTTCCGCAAACTGTCGAGGAGCCTGAGAATTGGGATGGATGGGCGCCAAAATATGTAATTCGCCCCGGGCGACACTTGGGCACGGACCGCCCCTGACTTTGAGTGATGATTTTCTTCGCACAATATTGGAGTACGGGGAGGACGATAGGAAAATGAAACCCTTGCTCTTTTCGCGAAAATGTTCAGCTTGGCGAGAAAACTTCTCTCAATAACTCAAATTCGCTCCGATCGTCTGTGTACGAAATGAGCGGCCATTTTCGAGATCTGAAGCTTTGCTGAATGCTTGACGCAGGCTCCGCATTCGAGATTTCGAAATTGTAGAGAGTCGCTTCTCGTTACCCCCCAGGATCATCGCGATCGCAACCGCATTCTCCGAAGTATTCTCATCGCCATGTTGAAGTCTATGTGAGACTGCCTCTGATCCCGTGGACGATTTCCCCCCTTCCCCTTCTTACAGCTCAAGTCGAATTCTCTGGCACGAGATCGAACAATATCGGATCATCCGTACTCTGCACCGAATTCCATGGCGTGCGATCGAGTTTTCCAACCAATAGGACTTCAAATCAATTTTCGGAAGAATATGTATACGGCAAACAAGACACCGATCGGTCGGGAATGAGTCGCATGCATACTGTAAGCTCTTGTTGCATATTCCTGTGCCAACCACGAGCTCCAGGTTAATGTTCCGTAGCCCCGTGGAATCGGAGGCCGTGCATATTGGATATGCAGTACGCACAACAACGTTTGCCGTCACTCGTTATGCATGCTGCATATGCAGTGGGCTTTTGCACATGCGTGAACTCTCAATCCGCTTCTCAGGAATCACGACGGAGACACTTGAATCACGAGCAACAAATTTTGTCGTCGCCTCGAGAATATGCTCTCGTGTCGGAAGAGGAAATCTTGCCTCTTTTCAGGATATCTACCCCCGCGCTGCCGAAAACAGTCACAGTCTCCCTTTGCCCACTCGCACAGATTCGCGTTAGGTACGTACACCTTCAGACTTCATAAGCTCGCTCTGATTTCCTCTTGAGAGGGATGGAGGAAATTCCTTGCCAGTTTACTACCATCCAAAGACGCAGGCTCAACTGATGTCGATCTTCCCGACCAAACGACTCCGAAGCGTCGATTGAGCGGGCCTCAAATACCTACATGCTCCGATTTTGTAAAAAGTGAAGCGAGGACGGCCCCGGATTTGTTTCTCGCCAACAACATGAATAACAATCCGTTACACAAGATCCAAGGGAGGGTGGTTATGAACACGGCACCACTTCGGATACCTTTCGTATCGGGTAGATGGACGTCAAGCGCTCCAAGTAGTGGAATGAGAGCATCTGCCCGGAGGTGTCCCGGGCCGCCTTATCGATGCCTGGAAACATTGAATGATCGATTTCGCTCGGATGATGCGGCCTCGAAGTGCTAGTCCAACATGATAAAATCTCGACATTCCGCTCCGGTCAACAATTCCATTGTGATTCTACTGATCAGATGCAGCATCATGCGTATTCACCTCCAGAAGGTCTCGGTGGGGCGTGAGGAAATCCTGGCTCAAAAAGTTGGGCATGGGGAAAAACCCTTGGGAAACTCTGGCGTGGACCATGCCATAATGATTACACGCGCAATCGATGACTATGATTCATTCTCGTCACTTATGATAACACGGTTTTGTTATTTGTTTACATTTTAACATTGAGATCATTTCAAAAATAAAAGTGGGGTGCTCCGCTACGGGGTTCAAGTCAGTCCATGGCCGTCCATTAGTCTGCGGCACGAGTATCCCCTCCAACTGAAACGGCCGCTCGTTGCTGTGCGTCCTCTGGTGGTCCTTCAAATGGTTGCAGTCGAGTTAGCTGAGGATATCACGATTTTGCCTGAACCCTACGGCGAATTTCGGCCGCCTCTGGCTCATTGTGCGGCACGCATAGTCCATGGATCGAGTATCACCTGAGTCATGTTGGCCTAAACTCGTCCGGTCCCGCTTCACGGCCCCATTCAAGTGTATCTGCACTAGCTTCTCGGACTGCCTCTTCCGGGGAAAATTCCAGAAGCAAAATGTGCACGAGGACTTGACTCCAAGGTGGGCGCGCTCGTGCTCGTTGAGTTGGTGGTCGGCTTCGAAGACCTTGTCGCAACTTGAGCACTGAAACGGCCGCTCGTTTCTGTGCGTCCTATGGTGGTCTGTCAGATGGTTGCTTTTTGAGATGCTTCACTCACAAACGTCACAGGTCTAACGACGCTTGGTGGCATCTGAAGGAAGAAAAACATCTTGAGATTGGGCCCGCTTGACTTACCGGACAACCGTGCACGTTCTCGCACGCGAACCAGGCAGCTAAAGAAGAAGAGGGAAAGCAAGGGGAAGGAGATGGTGATGCTTTCTATTTTGCGTTGAATTAGAGGGCGGCTGGAAGTTCGCAAGTACCAACCGACGCACAGTGGGAAATTTCGGCGAAATAGGATGACATAGTTATTTTGACTCTTTCACCGACTCTTGCCGAGCTCCTGAGTTGAGGGGAGCTCGCGGAAGGAGTTCTCTGTTGATAGTTAGCAAATCAGATCGTTCGAAATTTTGACGCTCCACTCCATATGCAGAGCATTGGTGAGAACTTCTCTTCGTCGACATTGAGATCGAAATGTGTTGCAAGTACATCTGATACCAGAGAACTTTCTAGCTGAGTGCCCGCACGAAATTCCAGAGAAAAATTAGTCCGATGACTTGCCTCGCATCAGCATGGATCTATTTTCCATGATGATCACAGCATACAGTCGACACTCGTTCCGAAAGACCTCTCGGAACCGACCGAGCTCCGACGAGTGGAATTTCGTCACAACGGGATCATCCCGACGACAGTACGCCCAGCAGCTAGCCAAGCGGGCAACCACAACTTCCTTATACCATCCAGGAATTCGTTTCAACGGCGTGGAGTTGGCTGAGTGTCTGGGACCATTCTGGGATGAGGATGACCAGAGGGACACTCGTTGACGATGATTTCGCTGATCGGTCATTTTCGCCAAGTTTTTGAAAATTCGCTTGAGCGAGCTTTCCGGGCCTCCTAAAAGTTGACCGTACGCGCGATTCCGCAAACTTCCGCACGATTTCTCTGTTCCATCCGAAAGAAGACTGAAAGGCGGTCATTGAAAAAAAAGTTCCGGTGGGACACTTGTGGACAGTGTATTTCCAGGCCCGGCAAGTTTGCCTATTTTCGCCAAAGTTCCGCTGACTTTGACGACTCTCTAGAACTTACGTGAGCTGAGGTATCTGATCAGCTGAATTTCCCACTGTGCGACGTCGGCGTCGCTGAAGGCCTTAGCGCAGTGATTCTCAACCGGGGGCAAGTGCCCACTTTTCGGGGCATGAAGAGTCTCTCGGTGGGCATGGCGAGATCCCAACTATTTCATTGTCCACATAATTTACGAATGGGGTGCGAAAAAACGAGTCATTGTGTAACTTTCCCGCAGGTATTTCCATCGATCGAGAGAGGGGAGGGAGCATGAGAATATTTCAGGTCTGTGACGGGGGCACGGCGCAAAAAAGGTTGAGAAACACTGCCTTAGCGCTTTACCTTGAAATTGCCGCGCTACTTCGACGGTTTCGAGCATAACGATGATCTAGCCGAACATCGAGGGGGTATCACGACTCTTCACGCCGGACGAGCTCTCCTGATTCGGATACGCCCCGATCGCATGCGTAGAAGTTGAGCGGCAATTTTCGAGAGTCGAGGCTTTGCTGAACGCTGAAGGCGAATTCCGCATGCGAGAACGCCATGAATCACAATCCGTTAAACAAGATCTAAGGCAAGGTGGGCCGGCACCACTCCAGATACCTACCGTCTAGGGTTGATTGCCGTCAAACGCTTTGAAAGCGCCACAACTTCAAGTAGTGAAATGAGAGGATCTGCTCGAAATTCCGCTCCGGACAAAAATTTCACTTTGATTCTACTGATCAGATTCAGCATCATGCGTATTCACCTCCAAAAAGTCTCGGTGGGGCGTGAGGAAATCCTGGCTCAAAAAGTTGGGCATGGGGAAAAACCCTTGGGAAACTCTGGCGTCGACCATTCCATAATGATCACACGCGCATTCGATGACTATGACTCATTCTCGTCACTTATGATAACATTTTATTTACTTATTTGTTTACATTTTAACATTGAGATCATTTCAAAAATAAAAGTGGGGTGCTCCGCTACAGGGTTCAAGTCAGTCCATGGCCGTCCATTAGTCTGCGGCACGAGTATCCCCTCCAGCTGAATTCTCGAGGCCTAAGCCTCCCGCTTCACTGTCCCATTCAAGTGCATCTGCATGTGCTTCTCGCACTGCCTCTTCCGGGAAAAAGTCCGGAAGCAGAATGCGCACGAGAACTTTATTCCGAGGTGAATTTTCTCGTGCTCGCTGAGCTGACGGCTGGCCTTGAAGGCCTTGCCGCAACGAGTGCACTGGAACGGCCGCTCGTTGCTGTGCGTCCTGCGGTGGTCCGCCAGATGGTTGCTTTTTTTGAAGCTTCTCTTGCAAACGTCACAGGTGTAACGACGCTTGGTGGCACCTGGAGGAAGAAAAACATCTTAAAATTGGGACCGCTCGACTTACCGAACAACCGTGCCCGTCCTCGCATGCCAACCGGGCTGTTTAGGAAGAGGGGAAGAAAGAGCAGGAGATGGTAACGCTTTTTCGCGTCAGGTTCATCGGATCAAAGTCTTCGCCGTTGAGAAGCGACTCCGGCGCGGCGAAACTCAGCTTGATGTTCCCACGATCGGACCTGAAAACAAAGTCTCATTAGAATGGCAGCAGCAAGACCTCTCTGAGGACCAGATCGCCCAACCGAACGATCCGGACTGATTTTCGAAATCAACACTCTGAAGAAGCCGCCGGGTTGCAGCGGCATCCTCCCCGCCGCGCCCCTCGCTCATTGATGAAGAGGTCCATGGGGGAGAGTGAAGACCCCTCGCAATAGAGGTTGAAGTTCACAGTCCACCTTTTATGTTGGCAGCTCTTTCTCAAAGTGAGAGACATAACTTCCTGAGCCCTTCCAGTGCATCCAGCATTGTTGGTATCGATGTTTTACAAAAAATGATTCAGTGCGACGGCTCCGAGTGTTTTGAGCCGCCCACTAAGGACTACGAGAAGATATGACATCATTTGAAAGGCTAGAGTATGACGCGATTCCGCAGCACGTTGGATTGTCTTGCCCCTTGGTGAGCACAACATCAAGAACGGATGAATTCTGGACGAAGATACGTACGACGTAAGGGAGAAGGAGACTCTCCCTGATTCAAGGCACTTCGTCTGAGCATCTGCGCTCACCTTCAGCGGAAACTAAGCTGCCCACTGCGAATAGTCATGTGATTTGCCAGCGGGACAAATAAGTTATTCATTTCCAACATATGATCCCAAGACTTGACCAAGGCCCGGAGAACTCACTGCTGTCGTTGAGATGCTACCGAAGAAAGTTCCTCGCGGGGATACCCCGTTCACAGCGGGAGTAACCGCGCCGCGCTGTCCGATGTGCACCCAACCATCTGCTTCTCCTGAACGGACGCCAATCGAGAACCGTGGACAACCCTCGACCAACGTACTTGTTCCAGGCTTGGATGAAAGAATAGATTATCTTTATGTTCCAATCATTCTGAATATTGAATCTCCGGCGTTTCCCATATCGCGCCCGGGAGGAACTGACGTTCTCGTCGAGGGGAACGGCCCAGTTAAGGTGGAAGATTTTGGTCTGACCCCGCATTCACTGCGCGCTCGAGGCATTCTCCATCGTCATATTCTACTCCATTCTAGGTTATCTCCTTGCCCTCAACTTTCCCAGATCTTTCTCGCGGGCCCGTCACCGGCTTGGAGCTACGAGACTCGAGCGACCGGCGCGGGCGTCGTGCCTTGATCTCTTCTTTTCAGATACCTAATTGAGAGCAGCGTCTAGTTGAGAGACTTCAGCTTCCGCGTCACTGTCATTATCCTCGTCTGAGGAATCGCACTCCGAGAAGAATCGGGAGAGCACAACAAACGGCAAAGATTCTTTGATTCCAAGCAACGCCAGTATCTCATACGTGGCCTCCGGCGTCTCCAACGCACGGAGGGCGCTGATACGACTCCAGGCTTGTCAACGTTTCTCTAACCCCACCACGTCCATCTCGGACTTCACAGCGAACCTCCGCGCAAGATCTCTCAGCGCCTTCACATGCCCTTCCGCGAGTTTCTTATCCGAACCGAGCCGTTGGACCGAATCTTTGAAAGCCAGCGCATTGCCACTAGCCACCCCGTATGCCGCGATTTTTTGTTTGCTGCGACATCGAAAGCGGGAATTTTCTTCTTCACACTGGAAAGGAGATACTCTTAGTTCGGACGACGAACTCCCATTATTGTGCACCTCTCGGTCGAAAGCTTGCTTCCACGCAGCCCACTTCGGCTCACTTCGACCATCTAAGGGGGTCACTCGAGGCTATTTGAATCTAAAGACCTTGAGAGGAACCTCCGCCTTTTTTCGTGGGCCATCGTCGGGTTCTACGTCCCCAAAATGGGCAGGAATTTTTTTCTTCCGTAAACAATGCTCCGATGTCAAAGCGTCATACAGTTGGTCACAAGTCGCGATTAAGGTGAGTTCGAGCTCTTCAGACGCCAGATAGCTCTCAGAGTCCTCGAATGCTCCTGAACCAGACATTTGCCTGACTAGCTTTTTCCGATATCCAACCATGTTGTAATACGTGGCCGCCACCAAATTCTTGTCCTCTAGGAACCTTTTGGTATTGGCTCGTTCTACAACCGCCTCGCAGAGATATCTGAAGGTCTGTTCTTCGGATTGCGTCTTTTTCGCACCTCTGTTTGACTTGTCTATGCCACCTTCCGCCATCGGCATCGCCATCTCCGAAGTGCCACTTCGGTAAGTCATCGCGCAAGCTGGAGTGTGATTTCGGGAGATTACAGAAACGCTTCCGCGTGCGACGAGCTATCTTATGATGAAGGCGTTTCCCTGAACGAAATTCAGAATTCGAGCGCAAAAGTCAGCATTGAAAACATTTTCGAAGGAACATTTGGAGACGAGCTTATAGCTTGTATGGAATTCCGGAGTTCAAATCACATGTTGGAGGCGTAGGCGCGCAACAGTTACACGTTCTAAAGGAAGATCTGCCCGACATCTCGTAACTCGTTCCACAACGAATACGGATGCGACAACATTCAAAGATGATCAGCGAATCATCCGAAACTGTTCCTCGGATGAATGGTATTTAAACCACAAAGTAACGTGATTCTTCGCGGCGGGAGATTCTGTATGTGAGCTTTGTTGTTGCTGCGGTCAGGGAACCCGCGCGGACCGCGCAACCAGAGCCCACTGGTTGTTTTGCACGAGCTCTGCAAAGAACACATGCTGGATGCGTGTCTGGGTTCAGGCCTTCGAAGTTTCGCTGATGATGGCGGAATGTGGAGCTCAATGTTGATGTTGGGCTAACGGGATCGTTATGCGGAGAAACCGCAACCTAACAGGTTCTCTTGGTCTCTCATCGACCCTCTGAATCGCTACCGAGAGCTCCTCGATGTTGATCGTGTGCATCAAAGAAGGCTGCTTGGGTGAGACCGAGGGCGGCCTGATGAATGGGGTTGTTCTTAATGATTTCACCAAGGGTTGCGTAACATGAGCAACTCTCAGATCACAGCCGTTGTACGGAATTCAGGTTTTTGATTGATTCAAGAGGAACGCGACGAGTAGTAAACCACAGTGGAGAATAGATTTGATCAGGATTTGTCCGATTTGAGAACCAACTTCGAAGCCTGACCATGTTCACAATATCCCCGCCGCCATCTTAGCGTTGTTTATGCGAAGTAGACCGTGCAATAATGATCACACGCGCATTTGATGACTATGGTTTATCCTCGTCACTTTTAGGAATAATTTTCTGTTATTGTGTATATATCCACATGGAGATTGAACATTTATTCAATCTGATTCATCCTTATGTTGAGCATGGAGAAATTATATTCATCTGACGACTAGTGGAGGTAGAGTAGCTCGTCGAGGGCTGGGCCGCCCGGGAGCGAGCCCCGGAACATAGAGATCATTTCAAAAATATACTTTCGGACGGTGTCAGTTGATCTCAGCGCGGATGGAATTCAGCGCATAGTCGATTTCAGCGAAGTTGAATTCAGCGCGGCTGATTACCGCGCAGTTGATCTCAGCGCAACTATTTTCCGCGCACTGGATTTCAGCGCGGCCGATTTCCGCGCAATTGAAGTGAGCGCGGTTGTCTTCAGCTTTTGTTCGATAGAACACCGTCATGACGAGCATAATCGCTTGTGGTGACCTCGATGGCTTAACCTACCTCGGATTGATTGCTCTTAATATAAGTTTCTGAATGAGTGATTGCTCGTTTGATGAATGAATGAGTGTTTAATAAGGAGAGAGGATGAAGGATTCTTGAGAATAAATACGATTTCACTTTTCGTTGCGTACTTGAGTGTGTACTGCGTTCAATGCCAAATCCCACCGAGCACACATATGATTCAACGCGGGTACTTAAACACCTTTGTGCCCGCCAGTGTGCCGAATTGTCGTTTGGAAAAGTACTACACTAAGGATTCTCGACCGTGAAAAGCTCTTCAACGGCTTATATGGTCGTTGACGAAGCCCAAGTTCGGCACCTCGCCGAACGACCAGCGCTGGATTGGAAGAAACCGCGTTCGAATCCACTGCGCGGAAATCGCCGCGCTGAAATTTAGTGCGCGGAAATCGGCTGCGCTGAGATCAGTTGCGCGGTAATAAGCCGCGCTGAAATCCAGTGCGCGGAAATCAGCTGCGCTGAGATCAACTGCGCGGTAATCAGCCGCGCTGATTTCAACTGCGCTGAAATCGACTATGCGCTGAATTCGATTCGCGCTGAAATCAACCCGCACCCTTCCGGACACCGACAGCTCGTCGCTGAGAACTCGTCGCCGGATACCTCGCCGCCGACAACTCGTCGCCGGACGAGTCACCGCCGAGACGACTCATCGTCAGGACAACTCATCGCTGATACAACTCGTCGCCAAGCATCTCATCGCTGCGAATTCCTTTGCTTTCAGGAGGCTGGCGTTGCCTCTGGCGGTAGGACGGCGGGTTGGGTTTTTGAACACCTGTAGCCAGTGAAAGAACTGGCGTTTTGGCGCTTCCTCGGCCCAAGCCACAAGCCGAAAAAATTACCAACTCCTGGCGACGAGTTGTCCGGCGATCAGCTGTCTCGGCGTCGAAGTGTCCTGGCGATGTGTTCTTTCAGTGACGAGTTGTGCGTCGACGACTTGTCCGGCGATGAATTTTTAGCGACGAGCTGTCGGCGACGAGTTGTACGGGACCGTATACTTCATGGCGCGCTGATGATCTTCGCAGCGCTGCCAGGGTTCGGTCCTTTCAGTCCTTGGCAGTCTATTGAACAAGTATCACCTCCACCTGAATTCTCTAGGCCCAAGTATCCCGCTTCACGGCGCCATCCGGGTGCATCTGCTTGTGCTTCTCGCACTTCCTCTTCCGGGCAAAATCGCGGGAGCAGAATAAGCACGAGAATTTAAGTCCAAGGGGGGATTTCTCGTGCTCGTTGAGCTGACGGTTGGCCCTGAAGGCCTTGTCGCAACGGGGCACTGAAACGGCCGCTCGTTGCTGTGCGTCCTCTGGTGGTCCTTCAAATGGTTGCAGTCGAGTTTCGCTTAAGATACCACGATACCGTGTTTGCGGCTCCGTTATGTCGTCGAGCGCCGCGCCGCTGGCACCGGCGCACAGTGGGCTGGCAACGGCCAGAAATACACGAGGCGTTTTGCCTGAACCCTACGGCGAATTCTTGCCGCCACTGGCTCATTGTGCGGCGCGTCCAGACACGCAGAGCAGTGGTGTTTGAAGTTTGTAGCACGCGCAGTCCGGGGCGCGAGTATCACCTGAGTCATGTTGGCCTAAGCCTCCCGCTTCACGGCACCATTCAAGTGAATCTGCATGTGCTTCTCGCACTGCCTCTTCGTGGAAAAATTCCGGAAGCAAAA
Organism: Neoseiulus californicus; assembly: GCA_028455905.1. Taxonomy (NCBI): domain Eukaryota; kingdom Metazoa; phylum Arthropoda; class Arachnida; order Mesostigmata; family Phytoseiidae; genus Neoseiulus; species Neoseiulus californicus. The sequence goes on along the minus strand of JAMQGS010000002.1, from coordinate 5,074,549 downwards.
TGTGCACGAGAACTTGACTCCAAGGTGATTTTCAGCTTCGCAGACTTCAAAAGTCAGCTTCGAAAGCTTTCTCGAATGAACATTTGGAGACGAGCTTGTAGCTTGTATGGAATCCCGGAGTTCAAATCACATGTTGGAGGCGTAGGCGCGCAACAAATACACGAAAGATCTGCCCGACATCTCGTAATTTGTTCCACAACGAATACGGATGCGACAACATTCGAAGATGATCAGCGAATTATTCGGAACGGATCCTCGTATGAATTCGTATTTCAAGCACAACGTATCGTGATTCTTCGCGGCGGGAGATTCTGCATTTGAGCTCTGTTGTTGCTGCGGTCAGAAACTCCCGCGCGGACCGCGCATCCGGAGCCCACCAATCATCCTACACGAGCTCTGCAAAGAACCCCTGCTTGATGCCCTCCGAAGTTTCGCTGTTGATGGCTCAATTTGAGGCTCAATGTTGATGTCAGGCTAACGGGGTCGTGATGCGGAGATACCGTAACCAGAGGCATGGGCTCGAGGTTCACGAAGAGAGGGAACCTCCAGCTGAAACTCACAGCGATCACGCCGCGGATAGCAAAGTTGTGTGAAGCTCATGTCGCGCAATTTTCCCATTGAATCAAAGCGGCCTCCAGGAGGTCTCGCCGGGGCGTGAGGAAATCCTGGCTCAAAAAGTTGGGCATGCGGGAAAACCCTTGGGAAATTCTGGCGTCGACCATGCCATAATGATTACACGCGCATTCGATGACTATGATTTATTCTCGTCACTTATGATAACACTGTTTTGTTATTTGTGTACATGTTAACATTGAGATAATTTCACAAATAGAAATAGCGCGCTGAGGATCTCAGCACCGCTACCGGGTTCAACTCAGTCCATGGCCGTCCATTGGTCTACGGCACGAGTTCCACCTCCACCTGAGTTCTCCAGGCCTAAGCCTCCCGCTTCACTGTTTCATTCCAGTGATTCTTCATGTGCATATCGCACTGCCTCTTCCGGGAGAAGTTCCGGGAGCAAAATGCGCACGGGAACTTGATACCGAGGTGGGTTTTTTCGTGCTCGTTGAGCTGACGGCTGGCCTTGAAGGCCTTGTCGCAACGAGAGCACTGAAACGGCCGCTCGTTGGTGTGCGTCCTCTTGTGGTCCGTCAGATGGTTGCTTTTCGAGAAGCTTCTCTTGCAAACGTCACAGGTGTAACGACGCTTGGTGGCACCTGAAGGAAGGAAAACATCTTAAGATTGGGCCCGCTTGACTTACCGAACAACCGTTTCCATCCTCGCATGCGAACCAGGCAGTTTAAGAAGAGGAAAGAAGGAGGAGGATATGGTAACGCTCTTCCGCGTCAGGTTCATCGGGTCAAAGTTTTCAGCGTTGAAAAGCGACTCCGGCGTGGCGGAACTCAGCTTGGTATTCCCACGATTGGACCTGAAAATAAAGTCTTATTAGAATGGCAGCAGAAAGAGCTCTCTGAGAACCAGATCTCTCAACCGAACGATCTGGACTGATTTTCGAAATCAAGACTCCGAAGAAGCCGCCGGGTTGCAGCGGCATCCTCCCCGCCACCGCGTCCCTCGCCCATTGTTCAAGAGCTTCATGGGGGAGAGTGGAGCCCTTCGCAATCAAGGTTGAAGTTCACATTGCACCTCCTATGTTGGCGGCTTCTTCTCAGAATAAGAGACATTATTTCCTTGGGCCTTCCAGCGTATCCAGCATTGTTGGAATCGGAGTTTCACAGAGTATGACTGAGTGCGTCGAATCCGAGTGTCTTGAGTTGCGCACATGTGACTACGAGAGACTGTTAGCTCATTTGGAATGCTAGAAAATGGCACGATCCCGACGCACGTTGGATTGTTTTGCCCCTCGATGGCGCCCTTGTTTCGCGCCACATTACGAACTAACGAATTCTGCACGAAGATACGGTCGCATTCGTCTCAAGTTTCCGGGAACTCTCTCGGAATATTCAAGGCACTCGGTCTGAGCGTCTGCGCTCACCTCCAACGCGAACTGAACTACCCCACGCAAATCGTCACGTGATTTGCCAGCAGGACTAATAAGTTATTCCACTCCAACAAATTATCCCAAGACTTGACCACTGCCCGGGAGACTCACTCCTGTCGTTGAGACGCTACCGGAGGGAGTTCCTGGCGAATATACACCGTTCACAACGGGAGGAAGCATATACCCGCGCTGCGCTATGATAACTCCGATCCATGCCCTCCGATATGCATCCAACCGTCTGCCTTTGCTGAACGGACATGCATCGAGAACCGTAGACAACCTTCGACCAACGCACCTGTTTCGGTATAGGACGGAGAATTTTATTATCGATTGTCGTTGATGAACAACAATTCATTGACATGAAGCGGGGGGGGGGCAGGTGTAGAGTGTTCACACAAAATAGGTTTCCCTTACTCTCCAAGAGAAAAATCCATTGACTTTGTCATTCCTCGCTAAGAACTTCGGGCGGAAAGTACAGGTTGCCCTTGTTCTGATGACACTTTTCTCGAACAATGATTCTCGCAGATCAGGATTTTTGCATATCGAGTCAAACATTTTCTCGTCTGCGGCTATCCAAACTTCTCAACTATTGCTCGTCAGTGTTTTTCCCACTGCCATTCCTGAGTATAACCAGATATCTTGAGCTGTAACGACACATGCAATTCCTGTTAGAAAACCTCACAAAACAACCAATAAAAGAAACAACCACCATCCCGACAACTGCATCCCCGTGCGCGGCGTTTTTCATCTCATGGTTCATGGTTTATTGGATTTGAATTGCTTGCAACAATTCAACGTTTCAATCCAGGCACGCTCTGCGGATCATTTTTTGCGTTCCTATGCTTCAAGGAGTCGCTTCGTTGCGTTTACCGAATGTAGATTCAACTCGCCGCTTAACCCTAGGCGAGCCGCGAGGTGTTCAATGGTGTAGTGGGATTATTTGAATCCGAATATCACCGTGGCCAGTAATTGAGCATGAACTCCACATATGTCGCATTGTGCATCTTGGGTATCTACTTGGAAAATGTAGAAGCTCTCACATTAGTAGGGAGGGCTCCTGCTCGTGCTAGGGCTAGCAGTGATGATCCTCCACTGTTGTCGTAGATGTGGCTGGCGATGGTCCTTGACTCCTGGTGAGCTCGGTACAGCTCTAGAGTGGATTCCCGGCCATTCCGTCCTCCAAATCCCTGTGCACTTGACTTTCTCCAATAGTTTCCGAAGGTATACAACCAGAAGCGGTCGATTTCCGTTGCCTCGCTGGATTGCCAGCGTGTCCCAATCGTATTTGATTCGGAGCGCTTCCATTCTTCGATATGCTTTTCTCGGATTTTGCAGTTCAATCGCATTCAGCATCTTTGGCCACCTGGTATCAAGCATCAACCGTATCCTTGCAAAACATCTAAGTTTACTTCTGGCTTCGAAGGAGCTTTGTTTCAGCTCTGACGAAAGAAATTCGTTTGCCACCTTCCATGCCGATATGCTCATTGCCCCGCGCTGCTCCACGGTGGGCTTTCTCAAACTCGTCGATGGTGTCAGCCGTCATAGTGGTGACTACATTATCATACGTGAGCTCAGGGAAGCCAACCCTCACCTGAATGCTCTGGTCAAATAAAGTTTGTTGTACCCCCAAAGAATCTGGGCGTGCATTTGGTGGAGAGCTTTCTTTCCATCTGCCTTCCATTTCTCCTGTTTGGAGAGATGATTGGAGTCATCGCAAAAACCACTCCCGAGATTTGTGTATTCATGGCCAGATATATATTGCTTTGTACCTGTTGTCCATGACGGTCTCCGGTCGAGTGCTTTGAAAACATCACAACCGCATTTTTCAGTGGATTGAAGGTGAGCTGCCTTACTCTGCCAAATGCCGAGATGATGATCAAGAGTTACTAGAGGTCGTCGCGCTTGTGAGCTAGTAGCACTAGGTCATCAACGAAGAGAAGTCCGGGCAGAACTAGGTGTTTCGGTTCTCGGACCTTCCACAAATCCCTTTTTTGTCTTGATTTTGGAACCCCACTTGCTTTTCAACAGCCTGGGCTCCAGATCAGCGATGCAGAGGGAAGAGAGTACACTACTCCATGGGCAGCCCTGTTTTACGCCTTAGCTTGATTGGATCCATTCAGAGCTAGCTTCGCCATGTACAATTTTCACCTAGCAGTTGTCGTACAGGCGAGCCAGTAGATTGATCCAACTAGATTGATCCGAGGCCTGACAGAATCTTCCATAATAATTTCTCTCTGTAGATTCTGTCGAAGGCTCGAGAGCAATCTGGGAAGAATGCCACGAGGCTTTGCTTGTTTTCCCGCGAGAGCTCGATGGCAGAGGTGAGCATGAACCTTCCATCGACCCTTCACTGAGTTCTCTTTCTGTATGAGTGATACTTGGCCTTGTTTCCAGTTCTCTGGTATGACAGCCGTACCAGAGAACAGTGAGTTCAGGAGGTTGGTGGTTTGCTTTATATCGCACCTAGTGGAACTTGCTCTCCCGGCGAGAGGAACGGCCCGAATAAGGTGGAAGGATTCGTTCTGAGCAACCGTCGAGAAGGGGTGGAATCGTCCAAGTTTCTCAGGCTGGCCCCTGGGTCGCCACTTGCTGTCCCTCACCTACGGTATGAGGAACACGCGAGAAGGAAAGCGAGAAAATGACTTCCGTGTCCTGATTCGGCTATCCCCAATACTCTGAGTTGCCACAGCTGGGGCAAGAATCCAACTTGCATGGTGATGTAACCATCGTCGTGTTCATATTTCTTACCATTTCAGGTTATAGTTTCAGAACTTGTCCGTGCTCCAAGAACATTTCGCTCTTTACTTTGCACTTGAATTATCTCCCAAGAGAGCTGCGAACGAAATGCAACATTCCTTTTCAATGGTGATGATCAGGGTAAGTTAGAAAGAAAACGCTCCGTTTGTAATGAACAACGCTGAAAACTCTCCAGCCAAACTTCTATTGGGTAATGCCTGTGGATTTTCCGACTTCTCGAACGATACAAACAAAAATATTATCCACTGCTGTATCTGTCTTCTGAAGGGCTAAATCGATTCATCTCACGAGTACGAATAGAGATAGGGTACAGAATAGAACGCCAGAGGCATACTGATGCCAGGGCCTTAAAAAATAGACACCAACAAACATTTAGATATCGAAATGGAAGCGGTAGACTCATAACTAATGAGAAAAAGCAGAGAGCAAACGCCATACTGAACAAGATTCCTAAATCAGTTCAAAACGTCGATTTTGAGCGCGCGTTCTTTCTTCGACGAAATCCATCTTCGGCTCCGGATGGAGTTTTCTTCCTCATCAGTCATCTTGATGCCTGGTCTCGGAGGGATCACCATCTGTTTCGATTCCCACTTCGCTTTATCGACATAGTAAAGCAATATCGACGATTCGGGAAATTCGGGGATTCCCTCACTCCACTTGAGCTCATCCTGTCCATCTTCAACCACGGCTAGAACCTCGATGTCTCCGCTGATTTTATTTATCGCCGCTTTTATGTCCTGTGAAATACTCTCCACGTTGACCAAAATCTCGGCCGCTGTGTTCCACGTTCGCGTCAGCGTCCTGAACTCCTGCAGGTAGACTATTCGGTTCTTGCCGCGCACGAAGCGTTCTTTCTCAGACAAAACCTCGATGTAAACCTCGCCGATTTCGAAATCGTCCTCATCGAGAATGATTTCGGACGAGGGCATTTTGTCGAATGCTTTCCGCATCCGGATCTTCTCGCTTGGAGGAGCCTCGTTCGGGTAGAGGAGACTGAGTTTCTTAGCCATAATCTCTCGAACATCTACACCCTTCGATGTCTTCGGGTACATGAATTCCGTGACGTATCCCACCAAGGAGCCCGCCTCGGCCTCTAGACTCAGTCGGTAAACTTTGAGACGCCGTTGGTCCTTTGAGATGTCTTCTGATGGATCCGTGACGATCTCCAGCCTCTGGTCGTCCAGAAGCATCGAGGGTGCTTCCAATTCCACCATTGACGGCATTTTCAGCAGCGTTTGAATCTCGGTTCCGAGGAACGGCTGCAAATTCAGTTTGAGCTGATCCATGGAGATGCGTTTGTCGATGTAGAGCCGAAGGTTCTGCTCACCGCTCTCGTAGTCTTTATAGGGCCAGACTCGCAGGAACCGGCGGCACTTGCTCGCGATGTCGTCATGTTGATTCACCGTGCAGCCTTTTGGGATATTGCAGTTGACACAGACAGTGTTTCTCAGAGCGTCGACGATGCCGAACATCTCAGTTTTCTGAAAATCTTCCTCTTTGCAGTCGTCGCTCTCTTCGATATCGAAGTAGATCACCATACTCCTGCCAACTTTAAGCTCCGCTATCTTCGTCTCGCTTGTGTGGTCGAGCAGTTTGATATCACCTCCGTTAGGTTCTTCATAGCAGATTCTAAGACGCTCGATGTCCTCGCGGAAATCCTCGGGTTCACGTCGCAACCGTTTCTCTATGCGGTCGGCAATGTCGCGGAACGTGTGTTGGGAAGTTAGGTAGACGCGGAAGGGTCGCTTGACCTCCTCATACTTGAGATTCACCTGTCTGCAATTGAAAGTGTGGCCTCCAGGAACGTACTCCTCAAAGGTTTCGTCTGGGTCGCGAACTTCTACCATGATGTCGCTCCGGTAGTACGGTTGGGCGTTTCCGAAAATCTCCGCCACAGACTTTTCCATCGAATCTTCTAGCGATTTCTCGATCGCTTCTGACGCGTCATCGAACAGCACGAGACGACAACACTCGGTTGGGGCATCGATTCCAAGCATGGCTTTTATGACCTCCATGGATTCTCCAAGTTTTGCGTCCTTATCTACGGGCCATTGGCGCTCGATCCACCGTCGGCGCTCGAGGTGATCGTGGAAAAGCTTCAGGTTGATGAGCTTAGAGTCTTTCTCAGCTTTGTCCCGGAGGAATTCATCTTCTTCGCTGAGGGTTCGACGGAGTTCTCTGAGATGCTCTCCGAAATCATCCTCTGTCATAGCTTGCGCGTTCGCCTCGCTCTGCTGGCGGTAGATGAGCATGTAGGCGTTAGTAGAGCTTGAGAACGGACTCCGAGTATCGGTCGAGCCTCCACCACCGAACGTCCTCTGAACGTCTTCAAGCGTCACCTTATGCACCTGATTATCGTTGAAACAAAACCAATCGGTCTTGTTGCGGATATAGGCGTAATAATGACCACCGTTCGCGCTGCCCGAGTGGATCAGCACGGCGAACAGGTCATAAACATACTCGGTTTTGGGCGGCTTTGATTCTATGAACCCGTTCAGATCCAACACCTCAGGAAACTCCACGCGATCGTTCAGCTTTATCCTTCGCATCGTCAGGTAGTCGAAGTCGAATCGTTTCAGCTGCAGTGTGAGAATTTTCGGAAACGAGACAAACTTGAGACCTTTCAGAGCGTCGCACTTCTTGTTGCACTTTTCACAGTGATACTGGTTTGCTCCGTTCAGGGTCTCGGGCTCAACGAAGCCGTTGAGAGCCTCGAGGAGGCTGCCGTATATCTTATCCGATCCGAACGGTCTCACCACGAGCGCTATGTCCTGGTAGTGATCCTCTCGTGCGCTTTCGTTGTTACACTCGATGCATTTGACGTAGTCCTTAAGACTGCCCTGGTACAGACGCTCGATGAGATCGGCCTGTTGTCCACTTTTCTTGAGCGCACCCTCGAGGGCGTCGAACATCACTCTGCAAAGCTCCTGAACATCGTGCTGTTGCCAGGCTTCGTGGCTCTCCCAACCGAAACTCCGCGTAAGGCTTATGGTTTGCGCTGCTGTGCCCGGGTAGCACTGGAGTCTGAGGAAGAGCCGCTGCAACTGGCAGGGGATGCTCTTGGTTGGGTTTTCTTCGGAGCTGAAGTCACACGCGTACAAGGCGTTACGGAACTCGGGGGTGTAGAACAGCGTTTGCAGAACCGAATTCAAGTAGCACGTCATGGCCTGGTTGACCAAGCCGGCCGGCATCATCTCTTCCGACACCGTCATTGTGCTCGCTGAGCCGCTCCTGTGTTGGCAATTCAGATGCCTTTTTGGTCAGTGTCAAGCGGACCCTAACAGACTCTGAGCTCTAGCAGCAGTCTGCCTGACTGACTGACTTGGTCGCTCGCCTGTCTTCCTGCCTCTGCGTTTCGTTACCCTTACTCTCTCGACCGTCCAACACCGCCCGCACCGCGCCTAGGGTCAGCAAACTGAGCAAACTGAGGCTAGCGAAAATCTTCACGTCTACCGAGAGGCTGTTTTCATTGGAAGAATACCGGTCCCCATCAACCATTGACTGGGGAATGATGGAAGCTGGCTGCGAGCGGTGGAGAAGGAATATCTCGCTGGAAATTGTGTGAGATTATGATACTAAGACCTCAATTTCGAATCCGTTCGGAAATGGCGTCTGTCGAAGATATTCCCATCCCCCGACCATAGATTGAGGAACGAACGATCGTCGGTGTATGGGAAAGTATTGCGCAACCCGGCGGAATGATTGTTACCAAGACGAGATGGGATACATCGCCTCCCCTTACCGATGGTCGAAACAGGTACTCTTGGAAGCTCATGGGCCCAATCGGCCGCATTCCCGAAAAAAAATCCAGCAGGACGTCCCATAATCTCGGTTGAAGTACCAGGTTTTCGCGCCGAGAACTTTTCGGAAATGAGAGTCACGGAAGAGCAGGAGGTAATCTCAGATCATGTGTTCCGCTGTGACCCAGATTGCTCTGCCTGTTCAAACTTGTCCACTTATCGACGACTGAAAAGAGAAAAACCTATGATTGTTCTTCTCCAGACTTTTCTCTCGGCGCTCAGCCCGGAGTAGATTGCTCCGGACCCGTCCCCATTCGTTGGGTCGAGCAGTTGACTACCTAACGGTAGCAGTGCAATGAGTCATACATCGCGTCATTTTGACAAACTGTAACTGTAATGAGCATCCTCGCTGAATTCTCCTCTCACGAAACGGCGAATCATGGGAACCGAGACTCCTGGGTTTCTGGTTCTGCCTCGAAATCCTGGAAGAAAATACTGCCTTGAGATCATAGTCCCTTCCGTTATTCCAGAGCTATGACTCCCTGCGCTTCGTGAAGGGTTTTTGCGGCGTAAGAGCTGGTGTCTACTCTTCTTTTTCTGAACTGGCGGATCCCGAAGCTCCAATTGGGTTGCCGGAACGCCGCCGCGACGAGCCAGAGGGTTGTTGGGTTGGGTCCGGGGAGAGCTCTCTCGTTTCTTGGCTCTCCATCTTTCCACGAGATCCCAAAGGTTTCCAGCCAGCGCCTCCTCTCCCGGTGCCGGCCGATCTTGACTTTGAGCGTCCAAGATGTTCGACACTCTCCAAAGAGCTGCGATGGGCTCCACATCGAGAGGCTCTTTTGTGTGTTTTTGGAGATTCCTGATTTTGTTGATTGCAACCTCTACGATAGCCTCAGCGCAATCGTCACGCAACGGCAGTATATTGTCGCCGGCACTGTTCAATTTGGCTGAGAATCGTTTCGTCGACGCTAGCAGCACCTGCGGAGATGGTGTCGATAAGGAGGAGTACTGTATCCTCGGAGAGACGACCAGGATCGATGCTCAGGCAAGAGTCCATAACTAGAGTATCAAACTTCCATGAATCGTTGAACGATAACATGAAAGAAGACGAATCTAATGCTCCATCGTGAGTTTCGCTGAAGACTGTGCTCGGTTCTCAGGTTCGGCATGGACAGCATTGTGACTACTGTGACAAAAACGATCCAAGGAAAAGCCATCCTGCAACAAACGTGATATACAACAATGTGAAGGATTGGTTGAGTCCGCCGCTTTCGAGGAGCACGAAGTTCCACGAAGTTTTTCTCACAATTCATCTCGGACAGGTTGGTCTTTTACTGAGGTGTGATACAATCACTTTTCTGGTACGAATTATTCATTTTCTCGGAAGATCCCCTCTGGAACCGGATCGGCGGAAGCTTCTTCGATTTCCCGAAAGGTCAACCGGACACCAATATCCTGGATTCGGTTCCTACAAGAATCAATACAGTTGGCAATGCTTGCCGAGGTGTGAGCCTTCCTGGTGCGGCTCTTGTTTCTGATGTGATCCTCATCAAGAGCAGAACGTCAACGCGTATAGGACGTGCGCTTTTCAAGAGATCGGATTCGTGAAAAGCAGTATGGCTGTTTTTGGCTCGAATCGAAATCCAATGATAGCGTTGCTGGCGCGTACGAGATTCTAGGGTGTCGAACGGATGATGGGGGAACGTTCTGTGTGGCTAAAGCTCAAACAATGATTTCTGCTCGGGTTCTGGCTCTCTCTGTCTCTCTTCCAAAGAGGCCACGGGCGATGAGGCAGTTCTGAGCAGACGGATGACCGCATGGCCGTAGGCAAAAGCCATGCGAGCAGCTCGAGCTTCAATCAGTGGCTAAACCACGGGATTTGGATCTCGAACTCTTGTCAGAGCTCTCAAATCCGCTGCTCTGTCTTCCATCGCTCGGAAAACTTGCACGGGACCCGCGTCCCGTTCTGGTCTAGGTGCTGGAGAACGAAAAACACTCCGAGAGGCCCATACTGCTGGAAAGGAGGGAGGCCTCTCAGGGCAGAACAGTTTGTGGAGTTTCATAAATAGAGTGCGACGCGCGGCTAGAGCGTAAATGCCTGCAGAGTCGGACGCTGAGCGAAAGCTTTCCAGCGATGCGACAAAGGCCTAAAATCGCGATCTCGGGCTTGTTTGTCGCTATCGATCACCTGATGGTCCCATGACTGATCTCTTTTCGTAACCCCAGAAGATCGCCCCAAGAGACCGCGGTCTATTGATGATCTACGGCTGCGATCGACCACATTCATGTGGGATGTGACCCCTCTGTCCGGCTCATTCGAAGGAGCCGACAGCGTTCGACCGCACGAGCTGGATAATTCCTAGACATAGTTTCAATGTTGGAATCTCTTTCGTCGGTTTTAATCATGATAGCCAAGCTGGTTCGCGGGATGCCAGTTTATCACGTCTTCTTGAGGGAAGCAGAATGTTAAGCCGCGCGGAGCTGAGAATAAGGTTTTCATATCAGATACATTGCTCGCTGCTCGAGTTTTTTTTCGGGCTCATTCGGTTACCTTCCCCGCTGTTATGTAAAGCGAGGGATGTCAAATGCCGAGCGATCTTGCTCGACGATTGAGAATGTGAAGGGGGATCGGGCCAGGGAAACCATCCTGAAAGATTCAACAGCCGTGAAGACTACACTTTGAGTGATGATTTCCTCCGCATTATATTGGGATATTATATTGAGCATTATATTTAGCGAAAAAAGTTCAAACTCGCGAAAAAACTTGCTTCAGTCCCGAAAGAGCGAAGCGGGAGCTCAGTGAACGGGAAACTCGACCGTTGCTGTCGTTTCCTCCAATTTCGATCACTGCCGACTGATTCTCACGCAGCCGGATCACCAAGCTGACCTTTCGAGTTCGCGCATAGGAAATCAAGCGCCGTGGATCCCAGAATCGTGGAAATGCGTCCGTTTCCTGCTCTGATAAGAAGGCCTATTGGAGAATAATGCGAAACGTTTCTCGCCGCCTCAGGTTGCTTTTTCGTCTCAAGTTTAGCTCTCGGACGGTTCGAGCCTTATCGGGCTGCAAAGCATCCAATGAAGTGAGAGTTGGAGTGACGCCTCGCGGGATTTGAGTCACACAATCGCAGATTTCAATCCACTCCATGGCAAACGGGTCGGGTAGGAGGCATAAAGCAGATGAAGTCAATGGTTGTGATATTTCATCCTCCAAGAACAGGCGAAGAATGATCGGATGTTCCTTACATGTAGGATGAGCATATTCCAGAAGCGTATTTGTTATCGAGCGCTGAGAACTGACAATGAGTCTGTACAGGCGGACGAGCAGTAAAATATGTATCAAGCATCCCTCAGTGTCTTCGCTTGGAACCAGGGAAGCGTTGCGGAACCGATAGAAAATGGAGTCGACCAGGTTTCTGAATGATTGATGATCGATCGAGAACTCTCGTCAACGAAACCCTGCGACGTTTTCAGTATTATCCGTGGTGTTGCTCCCTTGTTGACGTTTCGACGACCTTGTCCTCGTGTCCATCCTTCTCAGGCACAGCGCCTCAAAACGCCAAAATAACATATTTGTCACTAACCCGATATTTTTCCGGAAGGATTTCCATGTGGCTTACGTTTATATTGAGATGGGAATTTCCCCTCGACCGGGGGTGTGGGCCTTGGAGCGCTCCGTGGACGACGGAAAGACCTACCAACCGTGGCAATATTTCGCCTCCGATGAAGCGGAATGTCGCAAGTACTTCGGCGCGGACGTGGCATTCACTATCACTCGCGATGATTCGGTCATCTGTGACACGCGTTACTCCAAAATCCTTCCTTTCCAAGGTCAGTCACAGAAGCTCTAGCTGAAAAATGTAGAATCGTGTTTAGAGTTGATCGAGCTGGTGACGGAATCGTAGCTTCCTCAGTTCGGGAATCAACCGATCCTAACTTTGAAAATCGCGATTCAGGCGGAGAGATTCACGTCCCGTTAATAGTGGGTAGGCCGTCGGCCGATAGTTTCCTCACATCGGAAACGCTCCAGAATTGGGCTCGCGCCACAAACATCCGACTTCACTTGATGCGGACCAAAACGCTGTCAGCCGACGTTCTGTCTGTCGAGCAGCAGGATCCAACTGTAACTCGCAGGTAAGCTCTCGCCGATTTGAAGACGCTGCACTTGAACCGTCGGGAGAAGATCTCGTTTGATCTTCGTTCGACCCCAAGCTTCTAGCATTCCCGTAACTTGTGTTGACCATGTGGTGCCGGATCTACGGTGATGTTCTTCAGACTCATCCGGTAACTTCTGACCTGTCCCAAAGGTACTTCTACTCCATCCGTCACATCGACATCGGAGGCCGTTGCGTCTGCAATGGTCACGCTTCCAACTGCAATCCCTCCTCTGAGCAGAAATTGGTCTGTACGTGTCAGCACAACACAGACGGAGTCCGTTGTGAACGATGTGCGAAGCTCTTCAATCAGAAGAAGTGGAAAGCAGCTTCGATTGAGAGCCCCAACGAATGCGAAAGTACGTGCATCGAGGACTAGCATCATCATTACCTACCCCTTCTTTAATTTAGAGTCGTGTATCATTTTTCTTTTGATCCTAAACAGAATGCAATTGCCATGAGCACGCGCACGCGTGTCAGTACAACGCCACGGTGGATGAGCTTGGTCTCTCCAAGAACACTCAAGGTGAATACTCCGGAGGAGGCGTCTGCATCGACTGCATGCACAACACTGACGGGATCAATTGTGAAAAGTGAGATTCTGATACCTTTCGCTGGTTTTAGACATTTCTAGTCGAGCAGTGATCCCATGGGTCTATCTATATCCCATCGTATGACCTCGAATGTTATACATCTTCGATATCTGTTCGACAGGTGCAAGCCGAAGTACTATCAAATACGGGGCAAATATCTGACTGATCCGGACGTATGCGGAAAATGCCCTTGTGAATTCGAGGGTCGCGATCGGCAGCGATACTCCGGCGAATGCGACGATCTGACAGCTCGGTGAGCGCGAAAAAAAATATCCTCGTGATGTTGTAGCCAAGTATCACGGAGTGTGTCTTGCAAAGCAAATGCAAGGTTGCAACAGGAAGCAGTCACTTCACTCGCGCCGTTCGTATTCGTTTTCAGTTGCAAGTGTAACCCGATGTATCGAGAGCCTAGATGTGACCAATGCAGTGATGGTCACTACGGGTATCCTGATTGCAGACCATGCGACTGCTTCCAGTGAGTTTTCTAACGAATCTCGCCAGAGCCATGTTTTCATCTAACTGGTGGTCATCAATCATTGAATTATTTCTCGTCCAGTACTCCGTTCTGGGTTCTGTAAGCGATCCTGATGACTTTTCAGGAACGGAACGATTGGAGGAATTTGCGAGAACAACGGGGCACCTTGTCCTTGCAAGGCGAACTTCGGCGGAAACTTCTGCAAGCAGTGCGCTAGGGGCTTCTTTGAACATCCTGAGTGCAAACGTACGTGAGGCAAGCTCCTGCGAAGGCTTGAGCGGCTACCTTCGGAGATGAACACCCCTCGCACTCGCAGAGGATTTCAATTTCCAAGCGACAAGACGTAGTGAACAGAGCAGCTCATGATGGCCTTGATCGTTTTCAGCGTGTTCCTGCAACCGGGAGCATTCCATAGACCCAGACGTCTGCAATTTCGAAACTGGAAAATGCCAGTGCACGCCCGGCTTCGGAGGCCGCCAGTGTGATAGATGCGAGATCGGTTACTACAACTACCCCGACTGCCGAAGTGAGTTTTATGCGGGGTGTCCGTGCTCGAATGAGGTTTCCACGAGAACTTCAGAATTTCAAAACTCAACACCTACGCGAGCGTTATGAACTCATTCCTTTGGCTTTGTCGAGGTCCATGTTGAGACTGAAATTCTTCCACAAGGTTGTAACTGCCACCTGCCCGGAGTCGAAAAAGAGGTTTGCAACGCGATCACTGGCAAATGTTTCTGCAAGCCTGGTTTCACGGGCGAGCGATGCGAGACCTGTGCTGACGGGTTTTACGGCCACAACTGCACGGAATGTCAATGCAGCCCGAAAGGAAGCGCCCAAAACGTATGTAATGAGCGAGGACGATGCAAATGCAAGCTCGGTTGGACGGGCGACAAATGCGAGAAGTGCGCTGCCGGTTACTTCTGGAAAGAAAACCTTCAAACCTGCGAACGTAAGACAAATCCCAAAGATCGGAGGTTTTGAGCAATCATAATATTTTCTTGATATAACTCGATCGAGGCAATTCCGACACGATTGGAACGATTGCATTGAAAGTTCAATGAATTTCCGGTTCACAGCGTGTGAATGCAACCCTTATGGAGCGCAGGGTGAGAGTTGCGACGCAGAGGGCCGGTGTATCTGCAAACCCAACTTCCAACCTGGGAGCCAGCACAAATGCGATACCTGCGCCCCGGAGCACTACTTATACCCACTCTGCGAAAAATGCGTTTGTCATCCCTGGGGATCACTTCTAGGACAAAGCAAATGTGAAACAGGAGCCGAAACACTATGCTCGTGCAAGGAGCGCGTCAGAGGCCGAAAGTGCGACGTCTGCAAACCCCTGTTCTTCCGTTTGAGTCCCACGAAGGAAGCTTGTGAAGAATGCTTCTGCGACGGCGCAGGAACCCACAGCGCAATCCTTGCCTGTGATCCAGGCGAAGGGCAGTGTCCTTGTAAGATGAACCGTCAGGGACGTGGTTGCTCCCGATGCGTGGATGGCACGTATAAGCGCAAAGCAGACAATCTTTTTGGTTGCGAGGATTGTGAATGCAATCCTTCGGGCTCGTGGAAGAGTTCCTGCGACGAACGGCAGAACTGCAGATGCCGTCCCCTGATAGGAGGCGCGAAATGCGACAGACCCTTCCCAGAGAGTTACGTTCCCACTCTACATCAGTTCAAGTACGAAGTGGAGGACTACCGTACTCCGACCAGAAACGTGGTGAGACAAGGCAGCAACGAGACTGCCTTCCCGGGCTTCTCCGGAATGGGATACGCCGTTTTCAGCAATCTTCAACCGATTGTTGTCGTTGACGTCACCATAAAGAAGAACTCCATGCACCACGTGGTGCTGCGCTACACGAACCCCAGCGGCACCCCTCAAGACATCATTTTCACCCTGATTCCCGGCGGTGAGGAAGGTGTTTCGAAGAAATTCAAGGCCAGGCTACCTCCTACGACGGAACCCTCGTTCATCCGCTTGGAACCGTTCGAGGAGTTCGAGGACAACCTCACTCCTGGCCCCTGGGTCATCGAAATGCAGTCCATGAACGTCAGCATTGACTATCTCGTCACGATTCCCAGGGAATACCTTTCTGCAACCGCGCTCAGGGAGCACGTGAACAAACCGTGCAGGATCGGCGAAAACAACATGTGCAAGCGATACGCGTACCCTCCGTACGGGCGTCATTCGGAGACTCTTGCCGGAACGAGAGTTTCGAACACAAGAAGCCTGCCGAATGAAATACAGGGCGTCAACAATGTCGCGGCCGTTCTCAATCCGTCGTATCCGACGAGTTTCACCCTGCAGGGCCTCGAGATGTCCTCGGCGATCATAGTCGAGTACACGAGCAAGAAGCGGACGGTGGACGACTTCAGAGCAAACGGTTCCGTGTCCACTGTCGACGTTGTATTCGAAGCCGACCAGTACAGCCATCGTGGTCAGATCGTTTTCCCATATTGTCGCTACACTTTCCTCTGCCGCTCGGTCATCACCGATCCTGAGGGTCGGGTTTTCGAAACACCGGATCTTTTCGGCAAGAGCACCGCACGAAGCTTGAAATTCAGCTGGGAATCCAGCGATCCCGACGACGAGGTTTACTTGTACCGCGTGGCGACCGTTCCTAAGAGCGAATACAGCCATCAACTGCTCAAAGTGGCTCCAATCTGTATCCAGGATGAAGATGTCTGTCACGGACTGAAATACACGAATATTGGGAAGAAAATACCGTTCGCGCAGAACAGTGAAGCCATCGCTATCGATCCCAGGTGAGAGAGCTCAAGGCGGCCTGGAGGTCCGAGACCGTGATATATGTATTGACGATGACCATCTATTTTCCATCCTACTCGAAAATACGATCATTTTGTTCTTTGTCTCTTCGGCAGGATCGAAGACCGCGACGCTAAAATCGTGGAGTTGAACCCTGTCAAGGCCCAGTCGGTCATCATCGACGGCGACGTCACTGACACAGAAGGACCGTCGTACTTCATGATCCACTACTACCAACCTGACTACCAGGGTTTCGAAGCGAATGTTAGGATCGACCAAAACGGTTTCGTTCGGGAAGGCAAAGTTTATCTGCAATCTTGCGTTTCAAAAACCGGTTGTCGGGCACGAGTTTACGGCAGGAATCCAAATGATCCCCTCAGCATGGAGATCGACGGTCGGTTCAGCGTTGAGGTTTCGCTACCGATTCGTCGAGAAGATGAGGAGATGATGCTGGCGAAGCATCAGAACAAAGCATACGATCAAGCATCAGTGGGCCCTTACGGACGAACGTGGCTTGAGAGCGTTATCGTTACGCCATCCGCCACTCCCAAGGACCTTGCGCCGCTGCCGTACGATATGTCTCAGAAATTCATCGAGCGATGCGTTGACACAAAGTCGTATTACTTGAATCCTTCGAATCTTTCCGAGTTCTGTAAGAACCATCTTTTCCGTTTGACGGCCGCCTTCAATAACGGTGCACTGCGATGCATGTGCAGCGCAGTCGGATCAAATGGCTTCGAGTGCGAAAACTTTGGTGGCCAGTGTCCCTGCCGGGAGAATGTCATCGGACGGCAGTGCACCGACTGCAAGCCTGGTTACTACGGCTTCCCGCGCTGCAAAAAGTGCGAATGTCCTGAAAACGCGGTTTGCGATAAGGTCACGGGTGATTGCCGCTGTCCGCCGAACGTCATTGGTCCGAACTGCGACAAATGCAAACCGACACATTACGATTACAACAAAGACAACGGCTGCGAGTTCTGCGATTGCTCACTGTCCGGTGTGAAGGGCGGGAATCTCCAGTGTGACATCATCACCGGCGACTGCGACTGTCAGGAGAATATCGGGGGTCGCAAATGTGATCGCTGCAAAGACGGCTTCTATGCCTACCCCCACTGCCGATTCTGCGGATGCGACCAGAGAGGTGTTCGTGACGGAATCTGCGACAAGGCAAACGCGCAATGCTTGTGCAAACCGAACGCTGAAGGTGAGGAACTAGTAAATTTGACGGTTTCACGATAACGATCTACGGCATATACATCAGAAACGCTTGTCAATCGAGATGTTCCGGAAATATGGGGTCATGGTTCTGTCAGTGACGTCGTTTAGGGGTGAGGCAGCAATGGTATTCAGAGCATCATTATTATCTACTTTCAGGGCAGTATTGCGAGTTCTGTAGAGAGGGTCACTTCTATCTGGAGGAGCAAAACCCGGCAGGTTGCACGCGGTGTTTCTGTTCCGGCAAAACGATTTCCTGTCAATCCGCTCCCATGCGAAAGACAGTCATCAAGGATATATCCGAGTGGAGCCTCGTGTCGGTGAATAGCGCCACTCTGAATTTCGACTCTCCATTCGAGCAAGGTATCGTTGAGTTGAGCGCCGATCAGAGCAGTCTCCTCATTTCGGAGAGCGATTTGACTCTGCTGGACCCCGACGGTGTAGCCTACGTCAAGGCACCGGAAGCGTACCTCGGAAACCGTTTGACATCTTACGGTGGAAACTTGTCGATCACCGTCGTGTCTTCTGTCAGAGGCGGAGAGGAATTTGTGGACAAAGTTCCCGATATAGTCCTCATCAGCGACGACACAACCTTGGTTCACGTCGCGGATTTCGATGACGTTCTGCCGTCCAACACTGTGAAACTTGACGTTCCCATCAAAGAAACTTTCTTCGCCCACGATCCACGAACTCTGCGTAAACATCCATCGGATCGCTCCAGGTTCATGAACTTGCTGGGCCGACTCCAGGCCATCTACATCCGAGCGAGCTATTTCAGAGCCCCGAAAAACATTTCCATCACCATCTCGATGGACTCTGCAATAATGGTTGAGGACATTGACGGCATCGAGGACCGCGTGTACACCGTGGAGCAGTGCAACTGCCCTGAAGGCTACACTGGACTCTCTTGCGAGCACTGCGACAAAGGCTTCTACAGGCAAGGCAGCCGCTGCGTTCCTTGCGAGTGCAACAGACACGCCAAGGAGTGCGATCTGGTGACCGGAAAGTGCTTCAACTGTGAACACAACACGATTGGAGATCATTGCGAGAAATGTATTGACAGCTATTACGGTAACGCGACCTTCGGAAGGCCTGACGATTGCCGAATCTGTCCTTGCCCGAAGGCGACGAAACTGAACAATTTCGCGCTGAGCTGCGAAGTGAATAACGAGGAACGCGAAGTGCACTGCGTTTGTCCTGAAGGCTACACCGGCAAACGCTGCGACGTGTGCGACATCGGGTACGCCGGCCAACCCACAGTCGACGGGAGCTCTTGCAAGAAGTGTTTCTGCCACGGAAACACTGACTTGGGTGTCGAAGGCAACTGCGACAAAATCACAGGACATTGTCTGAACTGCAGACACAACACCGCGGGAGAGAACTGTGAGAAATGCATTGATTGGTGGTGGGGCGATGTTCCCAACGGTCAGAAGTGCGTCGACTGCGAGTGTAACAGGGACGGCTCAGAAAGGTGAGCATCTTCACGAAAGATTTTGGACTGCCAGAGATACGCGGGGAACGAAAGACCGCGTCGGATTCTATCTCATGCTCATTCGAAGGATGGCCATCCATCAAGAACGTATGGTTTTTTACATCGAAAAATTTTTCGTTCACAGGTGCGAACAATCCACTGGGCAGTGCATTTGCAAACCGAATGTTATTGGGGTGAAATGCGACAAGTGCGCCGCGAATCATTGGGATCTGGCGTCGAGAACCGGCTGCAAGGACTGCGAATGCGCTGAAGGAGCCGAGAACAAGGCTTGCGATGTCATAACGGGCGTTTGTCAGTGCAAACCCGGCGTGGCGCCTCCGAAATGTGAGAAATGTGCCCAAGGATACTGGAATCTGACTTCTGAAGGATGTCAGCCCTGCAAGTGCGTGACCGAACACGCCAAAGGAATGAGCTGCGATCAAGAAACTGGGCAATGTGTATGCCTCCCAGGAGTGATTGGAGAGAACTGTGAAAAGTAAGTTCTTGTTGGCGTCGTATCTCCATCCGTTTCTCTGACAGAGACTCGCAATCTACTATGCAGTACTCTTCCCTTGCTCAAGGTGCCGTGAACGAGACGTGTTCGTCGTCGGGGAGGGCTGCATGACCTGCGATTCCTGCCACCATAAGCTCTTGGATTCAACAGATGTTTTGACAGCTCAAGCCTACGTGTTGAAGTCCGAAACGGATCAGATCAATCTTGCGGTGTTGAACTCCCGTGCCTTACAACATTATGAGAATCAAACTAAAGCGTTGGAACTGAGTCTCACGGAGTATAAGTGAGTGTTGTGGGAAAGTTCGTCCACTGGAATATGTATTCAATAACTTTGCTGCAAAGAACGATCGGTGTTATCTACCATTGACTCGGCACAACGTTCTCCTAGGAAACTCTCCACGAGCACGGTAGGCGATCAGATCGACGATCAGTTCTCTGATCTTGTCGTGAGGAAAGACGCTTTTGTGAAGAGGGTTGCCGACATCATGTCGATGAATCAGCAGCTGATGGACGATGTGCAGGCGAGCGATGGTGCTACCAATCAAATCCAAGCGCTGCTAACCAGAGTCAAGAACGCCCTCAAGAAACTCCAAGATTACTCCGCTAATCTGAGCAATCAGATGAGCAACAACATACCTGCACTTGAGAACGATGCCCGTTACCAGAAGAATATCATCGATGGGATCAATGAGGAGGTAACCTGACCATGTCACGAACCATGCCAGTCCGTTTCCGATTCATGCAAGGCAGAGTGAGGCCTTCAGATGCGAGGTCTTGCGATTCACTCGTTTGATCTCCGAAATGTTCCTATATTACCAGATCCGTATCCCCCTAAAGCTTGGTGTGTTTGGGATTATTCCTGATATTCCAAATTGACCTTCTGATCGTGTCCCATTTCAGGTGGAGAGCCAAGTCCTGGATTCCAATTCGTTCGTGACGGCCATGTCCGTCGAAAGTCTGAAGAACAATAAAGACAATCTCGATTGGGTTGAAAAAATTAAAGAGGCAAGAAAAACTTCATCTCCGATCCCAACGATGATGATATGAGACGGAATCCGTGGAATACTCATCTCAAATTCTGGCATTTTATAGGTCGAGCGCCAACAAGAAAGGTTGACCAACTTGACCAAAATCCTGATCAAGGCTCAAGAAAAACGTCAACAGGTTTCCGAGATCATTCGACAAGTTAATCAGGTTGGTTTTTCTCACCACTGAGGTTCCACGCCTCGCATCTTACTTCGTAGACCTCAGACTTGAAGCAGAGTTGAAAGCACATCCTGATGCTGCTCTCCGATCTGATCTGATTTCTCCCAGAGACTGTGGACAATCACGTGTTTTATGTCTAGAAAATCGCGAATCTGAAGAACGAGAACAAGCTTCGAGGGCTGGTCGCCCAGTCGGCTGCGAGCAAGAATGTCACTGAGGATTTGATCCGACGATTCGATGGATCCGTTCGAGAGATAAAAACTTTGTCGGAGAACATAACAGCCATGAACTCGGAGATCACAAAACTCTCGAGCACCGTCAACACGAAGGTGAGTTGGCGGGAATCTAAAAAACAAAACCCGATCTATTTCTGCGACACATTGAACTTCGGGATCGGAGCTAGGATGAAATATGTCTCCCGAGCAGACTCTTCCTAAGCAGAATAAGAGACTCTTCCGTAAGCTAAAGTGGAGCGATTCGATTCCAGCAAGCGGAGCTCCGAGCGGCCAAGGGTCAGCTCAGCGCTCAGGAGAAGGAACTCGTCAACACCGTGAACGAGGCCGTGCGACACAAGAACTCCTTGGTAGAAAGCGTTGAACAGGCCAAGCGAAAGCTCTCGAGGGAAGCCGACGATTCACACCGAACCATGGAAGCTGCCGACACGTAGGTGTTCTTGTGACTCCGAGAAACGCTCCTTCTTCTTCTTCTTCTACTTGCAACGAATCGAGACCTGGCTCGGCACTTTGATCTGAATCTGTTTGAGAGGAAATTTGTCATTTCAGCTACACGAACTTGAAGAGAAGTGTCGAAGAAAGTGAGAAGGATGTGGAGGAAGCCGCAAAAACATCAGATCTCATCAAAACTCTCAAAGCCGACGTTGAGAAGAGCCAGAGCAGCGGTGAAGCTCTCCAGAACGAGACGAGGCTGATCTTCGATGCGGTCAGAGATACGTACTCAACGGTCATCGTTCCCACCGGATCCGCTCTCGAAGAGGCTGAGGCTCGCGTCAACGACATACGTGGAGTCGATCTAGAGAAATACAGTTTCTCTCCCAACGGTAGCAAGGGTCCGGATTTCGACGGCATGGACGACCTCGGGAAACGAGCCAAAGAAGCGAATGATCTAACCAACAAAGTAGGTGCAGTCGAAGGGCATACTTCGTTTCCCACACACAGGAGCCCGAGCGGAATCATCAAGAAATCTCCATCAATTTCCAGGTGATCGGGCAACTGAATAACGGGAAGGGAGAAGCTGGCTCTCTGATCAGCAATCTGAAATCAATCACGGACACGGGCAATCAGATCAGTAAGACCGAAAGGGAGATGCTTGACAAGCCTTTGGCGCGACGTCTTCAAGCTTTGGAGTTGAGGAGTCAGAATGCCGCGAGCATGCAGGAGAAGATTGCGCAGAACCTCGAAAAACTCAGGTCAGGAGAAAACTTGTGTTCGTTCCCCGCGGCATCGATATGAGTGCAGTTGTACAGCGTTCATGGCGAGGAAAGACGGCGTTTCTAACCGTTGAGTCTTTTTCAGAGAGAAGATCCTTGTCACTCGAGGTATCGCCAACAGCATCGCGATCGGAGTGGAACTCTCGGGCGGATCGAATTCGAAACTCTCATATGTCAAACCAAACGCCTTGAAGGACATCAAAGCCTGGATGGACATTGGGATGTATGTGAACACCAGCCAGCCGAACGGGACAATCCTGTACATCGGACCGGACGGCCAGGAACGCGCGGCGGACCGCGAGCGCCGAGCTGTCGGCGATGGCGACAACGGAATCGGGGAGTATCTCCTGATAAAACTCGAGAACTGGAGGGTCGCACTCGACTTCGCGTTGGATCGGAGCGTCGTGAACCATTTCGTGCACACTCAAGAACTGAGACCGCAGACATCATACTACCTCAACATCAAACGGGTTGGAACAAGGATTCGAATCACAGTCAAAGAAGATCAAACTGAGAAACTCGAAGAATTCAAACTGCTTGCTGGGAACTTCGTGTTCCGTGTTGAAGACGATTCTCCGATCCTCATCGGCCACGCTCCCGTAGATGCCAATACTGTCGCTTTCCGCGGTCAAATCAGGGATGTTGTGATAAACAACGTGCCGATAGGTTTGTGGGAGTTCCGAAAGCGAGGTTCAGACCGGGTTTGGGGAGTGACCCCCGAGGCTCAGAGACAACGGTCAACCGACCGGCCTGACCCATCTAAAGATGAGGAGGAGCAATTGAATTGGGTGATTTTCGGCAGCGACAGCTACGCCTCGGTGAAGACCTCCTACAGTACTGGTTTCAGTCAGGGCAGCTCGTTGAGCGTCACTTTCAAGACCTACGCTCCCGAGGGATTGTTGTTCGCTTACGACAACGCGACTCTCGACCGTTATCTTATTCTGCAAATCCGGAATGGACGTCCAGAGATCCTGTTCAAGTTTGGTGACATCGCGGCAGGGAATTTCTCGGTCGATCAGCCGGTGAACAGCGGCAACCAGACACTCATATTCGTGGCCGTGACAGACAGTTCGATTATACTACAAGCCGATAGCCCCGACGGATCGAAACGGAACACTTTCGCGATTCCACTCGAAGCCCAACGTCGAGGTGAATTGGCCAGCCTAGACGGTCTGGCTAACCACTACAAGGTGGGTGGCATTCCGTTGAGTGAACGCAAGAGCGTCTATCCGGGTATGGTGCGCACTTCGTTCGAGGGATGTGTGAAAGAGTTCTTGATCAACTCAACGCCGTTGGGGCTAAGGGACGCCAGGAACTCGGTCGGAATCAACAAAGGCTGTCGAAGAGAAGTTGTTCGGAAACTCTCGCTTCGCGACGATGCCACCGAAAGTCACAAGTACCTCAGAATGGATATTGCGGATGAGGTGACGGCATCAACGACGTTCACTTTCCGCTTCAAAACGAACCGAAAGGACGGTTTGATATTCTTCGCTAGAAGCGGGCGACCCATCGACAGTCAGATCATCATTGCTTTGCACAACGGATATTTCATCGTTTCCACCAAACCCGGTGACAATCACAAGGCTGGAACGATGCTGAACCTGGCAGACAATATCTGGCATTATGTAGTAGTTACAGTCGCGAAGAAGAAACTCACGGTTGCCATCGACGACGCACAGCCCTATACGTATAGACCGCAACAAGAAGGCTGGAGAATTAGTGCACCGTTCTACTTTGGTGGTTTGGACGACAGCACTTCCGGTGAGGTGCATGAGGGGGCACAATATGTACAAACACAGTTCAGCGGCTGTATCGCTGATTTCACGATAGACAACAAAGAAGTGAACTTCGGGCTTGGGCGCAACTTTGGCGTGACGCTTTCGTCTTGCAAAGCTGTTATACAAGAAAACAAAAAGAGCGATAGTGACGCCGTGCGCGAGGAGTCCGACCCGCAATGCAAGCTCAAATACGGCCCGAGCTTACCGTACAACCTGTCCAGCAGCTCTGAAGCCGCGTTCCGTTTCGGGTCGATGCTGTACACGCGAGGCGAGACCGTTCTCGATGCCAACGAGAAAAACAAGCTCCGCTACGACTCGGTCATCGAGCTCGAGTTCAGAGTCGGACCCTACTTCGAGGACGGTACGCTTTTCCTTGCTTCAAGCGCAACAGTCAATCAGAGCATGGATTACATCGTGATCTACATGTCCGAAGGGAAGATCTACGCGACGTTCGAGCTCAGTAGAGGCCCCATGACGGTCACGGTGCGCGATCGCTTCTTCAACGACGGAAAGTACCACAAGCTGAAGTTCGAGAGACACCAGCCGCAAGGAGTGATTTATGTCGATGATATCAAAGGCACCGAAGCGAAATCGGGGTCCCAGCACCTCGATGCTGTCGAGAAAGTGTTCTTCGGCGGTATGCCGGAGGAGCATTCGAACTTCTTCATTGCTAAGAATCCCCAAGCGCGCAAGGAGGCGTTCTTGTCCTTCCCAGGATGTATCAAAGATATCATCGTCAACGGTAACGGAATCCTGCCCACGGATTCTGTCGATCGGGTCTTGCCTTGCAACTCGGGTCAGAACATCGAAGACGGAACGTACTTCGGGTACACTTCCGGCAAACATTTGCACGTGTCAATGTACAACAATTACCAGATCACTTACTCGACTCGCATAGCTCTCAGGGTGAGTCATATACGCGAACCAATGACCATATAAACCTAATCACTTGACATTTTGTGCCAAAAATCCCAATGACGTTTGCTCGGATTCGCGTTGGAATCGATGGTCTGAGCTCTTCACAACGGAATCACGTTCCCTCATTCCCTCGGAAGAATACTAAAATCTGTTCCGGGTCCTCAGATTAAGGCGAGGCGAGCCACAGGAGTCCTCTTCTTCACCCAGGACTCTCAGAGACGTAACCATCTCGCTCTGTATCTCCGCAACGGAACTGTAGTTGCTCAACTCAAGTATGGCAACAGTATCGTCAAGGTGAGTTCTCCTCCCGCCGGCGGTTGCCACCATTCGCTAGCATTCATCGAAGTGACGGATGATGCGAGTTCTCTAACGTGATAATCTTGATTGAAGGCTCAGAATTCGAAAACTTTGGTCTGCGACGGAGAGTGGCACTATATCAAACTCACGCTACAGAAAGTGGTCATGAACCTCGCCGTCGACGACGTTGTTGGATCTGCTTACGACAATGGTTGGCATGAGTTCCCGGATAAGATCTCCGATGGCCCGGTTCATCTGGGCGGTTTACCGAAGTGAGTCTTTGCTTGCCATTCTCCAACTACCATTGTCGCTGTGTTACAATCTAACATTTCATATTCTCGTGAGATTTCGAAGACACAACCGGCTGGTCTTCCCGCCTGGAGGAAGTATTCGGGAGGAATATTGACAACGATTCCGACCTTCCAGGGGAGTTCGCGAAGTGACTTTGGAGACACAGACTTCATTTGGTGGATGCATGAAAGATTTCTTCATAGGAATGGACGACATCTCTCCCGGGAGCTCCCTTGCACCGAAAGTGAACATCGCTAGTGTGACCAAGAATCTCGTCGGAGAAGTTTATTTATCGAGTTGCTATAGCGACTGAAAAGTTCAAATGACATTTTTTCCGGGAAACTGAATAAACTCTCAACAACTATCATCGGGAAATCTTCTCATTGTCCTGCCTTGGGTTTCAACTCTGACCTCCTCGAAAACGCAGCGAATGGTCAGAGAGGATACTCGCCCATACTCGATATATCAAGTGAACTCCTCCAAGTCTCTACCCGAAAAACCTGCGCTTTTCAATCTTTACCTATCCGAGATTGCTGAGAAACAGGAGACACGCTGGAGTAAGCGAAACTCTCCGCTTCTCTATTTACAAAAATTCCCTGCCATTCCGTCGGCTTCAAGTTTGACAGTGACAGAAGTCAGCGAAGTCTCTAACGAACGCATTCCTCGATTCCCCGCATTTCTTTGGTTGCGTGTCCAAGCGTCTCACGTACAGTAGCTTGAATGACTTTCCCGCTTTTTCGAAGAAGCTTTCGAATCGGGCTCTGGGTCTCATTACCAACGCGAGCTTGTAGTTGCGGGTGACATGTGTACCTTCGTACAGCTGTTCAAGCCTACCTGCTTCGTAAGACTCGTATCTACCACACCCTGGCACATTGTTGTGTGAGATCAGTTTTGTGTCGATGTAGACGAACGTGTCCTCCGCGAGTTTATCTCGCAACTGCAAGTCGTCGATCTCCCACGGTGTGAAACAACTGCAGAACTGGGGAGGTATGCCCGCAGTTTCGCATGTTCTTTCTCTTGGCACGGTGTTTGAAATCACGCTGACGCCTTTGCTATCCTTCGCTCGAGTCCCTCCAGACAGGTGCAGCATGGTCGCGTGTAGGTCGTACGGTGTCAACAAACGATAACTGTTCGCGAAGCTATTGAAAATAGTCATTTGGTCCTCGTACTCATTGTATTCAACGAGATTCGGTGTAACTATGAATCCCAAGGGTAAATTTTCCTCGAGCGTACCCTGCGCGGAGTCCGTCAACGACCCGTGCTTAAACCCTTTGTCGGACACCAACATCACAATGCTGAATTGCAAGTGGCCCGAGAAACGCAAACTATCGAGGAACTCGGAAAGAGTTTCATCGAGAAACAGAGCTCCCGACGGATGATGCGACGTCAGTTGATCCAACCAGACATGGGCGAAGAACGGGCGTTTGTTCGCGTGCAGTGCGATGGCGTCAAACAGGTAATTCAGCAGGATTCTCGCTCGGGGCTTTCCGAAGATGCAAGTTTGATTCGGGAAAACTTTCTCGAGCGACTCCAGGAACAAGTGCGGATAAAACGTCGTGGGAAGGTCCAGGAAACCCTCCCTTCCATAACTGGCGAAAATTCCACGACTTGGAGTTTCCTCACCGAGGAACGTTGTGAACCCATCATCGGCCATTTCATCCCAGATGTACCTCGTCCAGTTGTCGAAATACTTCCTTGGCAGAGATTTTGCATCGAAGCGCTTGCCGGTCAGCAACGGCATTCGATTGTCGATTGAAGTCTCTCCGATCCGGCTGAAACCGTAGAGTTCCAATCGTTGTTCGTGGTTGTTGATCAACTTTTGGTAGGTTATGGGCATCGTTCTACGAAACGCCAAACGCGACAGAGACGAAATTCCCAACACGATCACATTCAACGAGCTCCAGTGTGACTTTCCACCATCGTCGGGAGCGACTTTTGCCAACAGCAGAGGCTGTTTCACGTTCGGGCTGTTCGGAAGCGAACATTCGATCCAGAGAGCGTCGAAATCCGGGCAATCGTCTTTGAACAGCCGTGTTTTCAAATTCTCCGGCAGACTACCTGCCGCTACGAAGTCGGGCACAATTTCTTCTTGAGCGAATCCGATATACGAGCAGTTGATCTGGGAGCTCGACAACCCGTAGTCCAGGAGTAGGATATCCTCGAGGAGAACGGGGCAGGTGCGGTCTCGATCGATTCGCGTACCAAAGATGGCTCGCCGGTCGTGAGGCGTCTTGCAGTCGGGAGCGTAGGTGCCGAAAAGTTTTTGCGTTGTTTTGAAACTCAAGGGATCACTGCTCGGGATCCGACAAACTTCCGTGTCGACGCCGTATTTCACGTGGATCGCGTGGTGCGTTTCGTCAGGAGCGGCGATGTTCGAGTCCGCTCTGAGAACTGAAGAGCAGAACTTCACTGCAATGAACAGGCACCAAGTCGCACAGAAGAGAGAAGCGTAGAATCTGAGTCTGCGAGGTGACATCCTTCGAATTCGAAATGGACATCGTCGGAAAATCCCTGTCATTCGGAGCAGGCCACAAGTAGCTTTGTTCGGCCGCTCCCGCTACATCCGTTCAACGTAACTTGCGGTGCAGCACGCAATTGTCAAGTTAGCCTTTCCGGACGACCACCAGCAGTGTTCGAGTTGTTGAGACATCAATGGAGAACGGGGTGGTGACACTCCATTGTGGCGGTATGACTGCGCCACGCCCGGGATCGACGGCAAAATAATCTTCGTATTCTCTGAACTTTTCGCTCTCCGTATCGATCGATTCATCCAAAGAGGCACTCCCCGAACCACTCTCTGATCCATGAAACCTAGTCCCGGTCGTCGGATGTCACCATCTCACCTTCCATAATCGAAACTCGGGCCGATGCAATTGCATTCCTGAGTCTATTTTCAGACAAGAGTTCTTCAAAATCTGACGTCACATTGGTTTCAACATTCTGAGGGTTGAAACGGGCAGAGCGCGGAAAATGTGATTCTAGAAAATGGTTCTTGTCGATCCCGAGACCGCTGGAGCTGGAGGCATCGGAAATCATTGCATGGATGTCAACTTCCCGTGATCTGAAATGGCATTCCCGTGAGAAAGCTCGAGGACTCCTGAGGGGGTCCTGAACGTTTTTGGGGGTTCCCGCATCAACGTCTGCATCTTGATTGATCTGGCCTCGCTTCAAATGGATGTTCTGTGCCAGAAATGTCAAACGGTTTCACGGCATGGTGCATGCGATTGACATCCTGGACGCAGACGAATGAGTTCAGGTTTTCAGATGTTCTCGAATGTGCCTCGCTCGCAAAAATTCTGAATGTATAAAAACGTAGAAAAATAAGAACATTGGGAGTTCCGAGACGCATGACCAGCCCCAATGGGATGCCGGAAGATGGAGAAGCCGATAGGGAGGCGATGCACTAAATGCTGTCTAGATGGAGCTATTCCTTCCCAGGGCTTCAGCAGCGAGATTCCGAACCTTGTTCCAGAGGCCAATGGAGTGTCCTGGAAACTGACCCACCGAACGGGAGATATGAGCGCTACGAAAAAGTTCGCTCCGGCGAGCAAGTACGAATCTCACTGGACCCCATCCTGAGTCTCCGTTACCGTAATATCTCCCGCCATGATCGATCGTGCCCTCAATGAGGCTCATGGAAATTGTGGATGGTTAATTCGGTAAACGACAATGTGGAATCCAAGCGGAGCGGCTATTCACAACTCAGCTTCGAACGGGGAGAAACAGAAAGGTCACGATATCCGACTACCCTGTCGCGGGCTTGAGGAAAATGAGCCGATTAGTTAACGTCGCCCCTTCCACAATCGTCGGCAACTTCGGTTGAAACTTTCAGCAGAATTCGTTAACCCTTGCTAACCGTTCTAACGTGAACGTTCGTGGGTGGGTTGGTCGGTTGTTTTTTCCCGATTCTCGATGATGAATGCTCCGAAATTGACACCCGTTTGACATCCACGCCCTCATCAGCGCCTCTTCACAGTCACTTCTCACAGCTATATATTCGCTGCGGACCGCGACACAAGCACAATCGTTCACTTTGTGTTTGTCAACGTACCGTGTCCTGTACCGTCTACGTCTTCCAGTCGTTTTTGTGTGTCCTCGTGTCGTCGTTGTTCTGTTTTGCGTTCTCTGTCTGTGTCGTAGCGCTGTGTTTCAGACCCTTGGATTCAAAGGTGACTTCTGTGGATTTTCAAGAATTTCTGAGCTTCTCCATCTTGCGGTCTCGTGGTTTCCGAAACTGAGGTTACTTTCTCGCTCATTCAGATGTCTGTGGCTATTCGTTCGGCGATGGCTCTAGTCGGAGCTTGTTTGGTGATGGCTCAGCAGGAAAGCTCAAGTGTGGAAGACGTCTTCCCGATCGGAACTCGGGTCGAGAGAAGTGAGGAAAAACTTGGTCGCCAATTCTACAACCCAAGAGCACCCGGAAACAGCCAAACCAATGTGAGCTCGGTTGTTCCTTGTGTAGCTTGAGGCTTTTGGCTTGAATTTCAGAATTATAGTGTGGGAAGAAGGATTCGGGTTCGATCAGGGCAGTGACGGGATCGGAACATCCCTTTCGACGAAAGCATCTAAGGACCGTTATCACGACCAGTGCAAGACATGCAGTATGCCTGCCCCAAACAAATCCGAGATAGATGATGATTTCGAATGAATTTCCCGAGTTTCAGGATCGTCCCCAGCCCTACGATTTCGGGTTCAACATCCAGGATGAATATGGCAACAATCAATTCAGGCAAGAAACAGGCGATGCGAACGGCGCCGTGAGCGGAACATACGGCTACACCGACGCTTTTGGAATCTTCCGAAGGTCAGTTCGGAACATACGGGAAGAAACCTTCCTTCGTTTGAACCGAGCGTTTCCCAATGCAGGTGCATACTGTTAATGCATGCAGTGCAGGGTTGTTCTCAAGTTTTGTTCATTCGGTTCGTAGAGTGAAGTACGTCGCCGATTCGGCCGGCTATCGCGCTGAGATGAAATCCAATGAGCCCGGTCTGAAACAAGAAAGCCCCGCCTCGACCGTCTTCCAGATTGACGAGCCGCCACAAGGAGCATACGTTCAAGTAAGGATTCTTGCTTCCAGGACCCGGTCAATAACTTGAGGCCTCCCCCGCAAAAATCTTAACTTTGATTTCTAGAAATCGTTATGATCCTCGACTATTTCCTATTTCCCGAAGGTGGCGAACGGAGTTTCGACAAGTTTGGTTCAGAGCGGCAGGAGGTCCCCCAATCGACGATTCCCGGCGTCTGCTCCTGCTTCGTCCGCATCTGCCGCCTCAGCCTCCAGCGCTTAGAATTCATGCTCAAGCAATCGGAATTTGTTGCAATCCTATAATTCTTAAATGTACATATAAGAGTGGATATGTGTCTCGTTATAAATTCAACGTCGTCGCATGTACTTCGCCAAAGTTCTTCCTATTTCCGGTCCCGGAATCTTATTATGAAAATCCAACCCTCTTGAACCATTTTCAATCTTCCCCGGAACCTGCTGTAACTTTACGAATATGTACAAGGTTCTGGCTGTCATGCATGAATAAGCGCACACCTCGTTTCTGTCAATTCCAATACAAGCCGTGACAACTCCGCCGGCTCCACGTCCCCGCTCAGTTCCAGGTTGAGGTCGTGCACCTCCCCTGTAGAAACCCACCGTGAAATCTGTGGCATCCAGGATCCAAACATTTCTGTTCCAGGGTCGACCGAATGCCATGTCATCAGGGTAGAATGGCCGACTTGCAATCGATTCTATTGAGCCGACTCTGGAGCCACAGTCGATGCCAGCGTGCCAAACCCTTGACCGTTCAGCGTCGCGTCGGTTGCGGGACTCGTGGCTGAGGTCATGCGCCTTTCTTGTCAGGACCACCTCAACATTCCAACTCGATCTAAACCGCCAACGTCCTCTATCGCTTCCCGTCATCCTTGGGATGTCTTCGACCCAGTCCGGTTCACATTCCTCGGCAAGAATCCGATGACAACGAAGAGGAAAATCCGGAGAGGGCAATTTATCAGTTTCCGGGCATCGTGATCGACCCGGCGGGTACTCTACTTTGGATGTGTATGAAAAATGTCTGGTTTGGCCAAACTTGCGAAAGAAACTGGAGAGCATCAGCTGGATGAAGTCGACGTAAGAAAGTTGGAACTCCTGAACCGCGGTAACATCTCATCAGGAGATTGAACCTTGTTCCCGAATTTTTCAGAAACGGATCGTGGAACTTCGTAAACTACCAGACATAGCAGCCGACCTCGGTCCAGAGAAAACCAGGACAAAGCTTCTTCCAGAAAAGACTGCCTCCATGTTCCACGAAAACGAGCGAGTCGTGCGGGTCTACACGAAACTTCTAACTCAGATGGTCGAGGAAGTGGGTGGTGAAGCTTACATTGATTGCCTGTTCGAGCAGGTTCGAGGCATCATAAGCATGTCATTCATGACGATGTCGTCCGACGACAGAGACGCTGTGGTTAACACTATCATCGAACTGACTGATATGCTCAAGAAAGAAGACGTCGACAGACTCTTGATGCCGCTTGTTGACGATCTCGCTCAAGACGATTTTCTGAAAAAATGCCTCTGTGCACCCTTGCTACCGACGGCCTACAAGAAGAGTTCCAAGCCTGCCAAGGCCTACAAATTATTTTTGAATCTTTGCAATGATCCGACAGACGTCGTATCTCAAGCTGCGTCGACGGTGCTCCCCGCCATGATAGCGTGAGAAGTTCTCCGCATTTGCGATCTCACCCGTTCCTCCTCTTCGAGAGCTTTCCATGCGCATATTTCCGTATCATTCCGTATTTCTTCCCTCCGAGCCTGTGACGAATCTCGATCGTACCCAAATGATCATGAAAACACCGAAACTCGAGAGTTTCCCGTGAATGTCCCATCTTCATCCTTTGCTGTCGTGAAGGGAGCTTCCAAATATCCCGGGCAGGACTGGCACGGCTGATCGCGAATAACCTCGAGATCCTTCACTGCTCGATAAGCCCGCCACGCGTGCGGATCCCGATGCCTAAACTCCTGGCAAAAAAAACCTAGCATACTCTCTGCTTCCTTGCAATATATCGAAAATTCCTTCCCTGAAACAACCGTTGATCGCTGATGTTCTCTAGCTCGAGATCCGGAACTCAGTTTCAGTGCGGTTGCTCCTCCCCGCGATTCGCTAGAATGATTCCCTAACCCCGAACGTATTCTCTCGCCCCCCTCTGCTCTGACACGTCGTACCCTTTTCAGAAATCTCGACAAAGTCGACTCTGATTTGCAAGACGCAGTGAAGAAGTTGGCGCTAGAAGCTTCAATACACACCACACGGCTGAACGCAGTCGTGGCCCTGACGGAGGTCCTCGCAAAAGTGTCGAACGAGGAAAAAGATACTCTCATCAAAGAAGTTCTCCGGAAGGTTATTCATGACAAGTCTGACGAGATGCGTGCTTTGATAGCTTCGAAAATCACAAAAATCCAAGAGAACCTTGGCCATCCCTTGATGAAAACCCTAGTGAAGTTCGTCGTTGCTCTTCTGGAGAAGAGCAAGAATAGAGTCAAGTGAGTGCTTATCCAAGTGAACCCTCGAATATCAGTGTCGCGCCTTCGATAGCCATCGGGTCCCGTCAAGATTGTGATACAGTTCGTTCATGCTAGATGCCCGCGATTCTCGCGGGATTCACTTTGATAGTCTTTGTGGATATATCATGGAAATATATTATTTCAGGGTGAAAACTATAGAAATTCTGCCGGATTTCATGAAATTCACTTTGATAGTCTTTGTGGATATATCATGGAAATATATTCTTTCAGGGTGAAAACTATAGAA
This sequence comes from Neoseiulus californicus, assembly GCA_028455905.1. NCBI lineage: Eukaryota > Metazoa > Arthropoda > Arachnida > Mesostigmata > Phytoseiidae > Neoseiulus > Neoseiulus californicus. The sequence goes on along the minus strand of JAMQGS010000002.1, from coordinate 5,041,136 downwards.
ATTCTGCCGGATTTCATAAAAGGTTTCCCATCCGAAGATATCCCGGAATTAGTCCAACGGTTCCAACATCTGAGGGATCTCGTACGCTGCGGAGACAACCCGGAGAAAGCCGAAGAAGTCAGAATCGCTCTGGCCACCTCGATCTCGTTATTGGCAGGCATCGTCCGTGAGTTTCGAAATGATGATCCATCTACATTCCATCTGCTTGATGCATTTTTCCCGTCCGAAGACATATCTTCTGTATACGCATGGATTTCTCCTTGCAGCGATAGATCTCTATCGGGAAGAGTATGTTCCTCTCATCGAAGAGCTGATGCTTGATGAGAATTTGAAAGTCAAAGAGGCTCTCGTTAGCAACATCAAACCAGTCGTACAATTGATCGGCCAGGAGAAATTCGCGAACACTCTGCAAGACATGGTTTCGGAATTGTCGTCGCAAGCGAGCTGGCGGACGCGACAATCCGCCCTCAACGCTATGACCCTGATAAAGTTTCCGCCGGATGTAGTGGCTAGCCTGATCACACTCCTGATGAAAGACGAGGTGAACACATGGAAATCCTGCGGGGACCGCCCCTAACATCCCAGATCAGTCCCATATTTTCTAGGTCATGTTCGTCAAGAGTTCCACACGACTCCAATCCGATCTTGATCTCAACAGTGCTTCGAGTTACGATCCCACGCTGCGGCGCACATTCAGGAGATATTCCAGAAGTATCCCAACGAGACATGGCTGCTCGACAAGATTCTCCATTTGATCCAAGAACTGTCGTTCGCCATTGAAAAATACGCCTTCCGAGTCACGGCCGCGAAAGCTCTGGAGGCGGTCAGCCAAGCCGTTTCCCTGGAGCGAATGGAACAGTGAGTTTTCGTTCCATTCTCCCTCATTTGACGGATGAGATCCCTAGACCGAGGAACAAAACGGGACCGCAGTTCTCTCTTTCCCCATGCGAGGCAGAATAGCTCGAAGTTCTCTCAGGACAACCGTCCGAATGGAATTACTGGAATATGGAATGAGGATATATGTTCGACCCCTAGGTTTGTTTTCCCAACATTGGAAAGACTCAGCAAAGACCGGATTCCGGCTGTCAGAGTAAACGTCGTTCGTTGCTATGCCACAATAGTCTTGAACGAGCATAATTTGGATGACGACAAGAAAGAATTAGCGAATGAAAAATTACGCGTGTTGGCGACAGATAAAGATTTCGATGTGAAACGAACAGCATGTAGAAGTATTGACGGTAAGGATTCCCAGAACACCTCAGTGTAGGATTTCCACGGTCATCCCATTCTCAACGGGCGTCGTACTTTTGAATTCCAGCCATCTTGGGACAGACCATGCAGTTGCAGACATTGAGTTCTATGGATTTTTGAAGAGCGTTTGGACTGTATTTCATCATGAAGATAAATCTCGTTCGCGATGTATACTTTTGTCGATTTTTGCTGGCGGGCTGATTGAATAGTTATTAGAAGAAGGATCGAAGTTACAGCAATGAGATCGATCGGGATCGAGATATCGATATCCAATTTCTCCTCACTTTCTGCGCAACTGAGTTGACCGGAAGAAGCTCTCGTTTCTCGTCGAAGATACGTCCCAAACTGTGGGAGAGGCCAAGTAGCTCAGAGGATTTTACAAAGAGATACACTGATCCGCGTAAATGCTGCGGAAGGTGTGATTCTAGAGCTGACTTTCCAGAATCGTACTCATTGTCGGATCTTTTCGTCAGATATTCGATCCTAGCTTTTATAACTGCTGTGCTGCTCTCGTGGCCTGCAGCACACTTGCGGACTCTGATGGTAATAATGACACCGCGTCACTCAAAGAGCAATAGCAAGGTCTGATAATTTGCATCCGGCTGCCTTATGTTCATGCGGTTACCCTGAGAATTATTCGAGTGTTGCCAAGGCGGAAAGTCACGACCCTCAAACTTCTACCTCGCTTCGGTACCTCGCCGTAAATAGTGACCGCCGCCGGAGGTCTCTCGGGGGTTCTTGGTATAGGGTTACAACAACCTCCGCGTCGTGGAGGGAAGCTGAGCTTGAGGACGCTAGGAGTGAGTGCGGATCTTGGTCGAATGTGTTGGATTGTACGTGCAATCGGGGAAAACGGCCAGTGATAATCTCGGACTCGGAACAGCAACATCTGAGAGTGAGTTATGATTATAAAAATCATGAAAATTGGCAAGATTTCCACTTTAGATGCTCATTTTCCGTGTTTCCCTAGAGATTTCACTCTCCGCTCGCAGTCAGTGACTGGCGTGGCTTCCGTGTTTCGGTTACTTATAGCCCCAGATCAGGTGTGAGTTTCAAATTGCCATGAACAGCCAAACTATCAGTGTCCATGTAACTTTCAGATCATCCAGTCGTGAGCAAACAGATTTGATTTGATTGCCCCAGAATCGCTGGAAAGTGGTGGACATGGATTAGGACAGCGAGAACTTGCCTGAAGATACTGGCTTGCCTATGAGTTTGAGAGCTATAAAAAAAGATATTCCGTCAGCATCCGGCCTCGAATAATCGATCCGACGGACATCAGGGCAGCCAGTCGAAAGCACCTGTGATTTGTTTCAGGATGGCGATCCTTGGCCATACGAGGTAGTTTTAATATCGAAGTAATTTCGAAGCGACAACTCGTCGCGGATCTGCTGTCGATCGGATTCAGAGCTGAGTTTCCAAAGTTCCCGGGAAGCATCGCTGCATCCGCGAGCGATGCCCAGTTCGTGGGGAAGAGCCCTTACGCTAATTAACTTGGCAGTCATTGTCGAGAAATCTTGCCCGTGTTACTCCTTCCTCGGTTTATCCCCCTGTGAATCCAACCAGATCGACACGGACTCGACACCGTTCACGGTTTCATGGTGGATCGTCAACGTCCACGTCAAAGTGAGTGCACTGCAGCTCGAATCAAAATCAGTCGAAGAACCGAGAATCTGATTTGTTCCTCACGTTCTAGCAGCCGCAAATACACGGCGTCATCGAAAACCTTCAACACTCTAGCTTCAAGCATTTGGTGACAACAAGGGACATGAAGTTCATCCTTGGAATCGTTGGATCCGCGGACTCGGACGTTCTGTTCGAAGCCTTCGAGGAATATTTGGATACAGTCAAAAGTGAGCCCATCGAGCTCCTCATGGACAACGACGTCAACATACTGTGAGAAAACGTTTAAAACTCATTCGGCGCTCAATTCCTAGTCGATAATGCCCCAAGTGTATGCGGCATTTTGTTTTCCCCCTCCATCTCCCGGGGACTCGAAACATTCGATCTTTCTCACATGGCTTGCTCCCCGCAAAGCCGATTCGATCTTTCGATATCTTAATTGTCTTCCGCTCCCGAAGGTTGTTGTACCAGAAGTTTCGGATGCATTCAAAAAACATCATCGAGTTCGTTGACGAGTTTGTCAGTTATTCGAACAATACGGAAGCCAAGTCAAATCTGACCGAAATGGCAAGAACATACGGGCAAAGTCTGCAGCTCGCCGAACTCTATCTCGTCGACAACGTGGACATTACCCAAACGATGTGGTTCAGGATGTGGGACATGATTGCCAACAAAAATCAGCTGGAAGTCAAAGCGGGGTAAGTTCCATTCAGTTATCAGCGTTCATATGATTCTAGAAGGCTCAATACGAATTCAGAATGGCGGCCAACTGAGAAAAATGAGCCGTCATTCGCAGGTGAATGGCTTACATCGATCCACTGAACCTGGCTTTCAACGAGAGCAACAAAACTGGGGACTGCGAGACCCAGGGCGAGCAGTGCTGTGATACGGATCTGATGTGGCTGCCGAATTTAGTTCCTCATTGAGTACAATTCATGTACCTGTCATATCGTATGTATAAAATAAATCGAGGCTGGAGCCTTGTACGTGGGTCTTCGACGCCACTCAATTGTTGGATCGTTCTTCTACCTGTCTGCGACTCTGTCAGTTACCGGAACTCAAGAAGCATCGCGGTGATTAGAGAAATCTGGAATAACCGCAGACGAGGTGGGGCTGGGAGTCTTTCGAGGAGATTTTTCCGATGTAAATGGCGCAACTTCTTGCGGATTCCGTCCTGCCCGTTGATAAACGTTCATTTGAGCGCGTAATAAATTCATCAACCCACAGCACAATCGATGGAGGCAGGGCCGTGTTTGAGAATCCAACGTCCCTAGGCTGGAGAGAACTGAGAACTTTGACACTTTTCATTCCGTCAGATACATCGCTTTTTTCCCCATGTCCCTCATTCGATCACGTTTCGCCTCTTGGGAACTCTGCCGCCTCTGAGAAAGTTGGAAGTCTACGGAGTGAGGATCGATCACACGCTGAACCAGGCAGCAAAAAACGATAGTTCATCCGTCTCTGCCTTCTTTGTTTTCATTCACCGGCGAGCCCCCGTTTGGCGGAGGTTTCTATTCCAGTACATGACTTTTTGGCCCCGGACATTTTGGCCCCAGACACTTCAGCCCCGTGAATTTCGGCTCCAGACAGGCTCGCTCGTGTCCCTCGCTTCGCTCGGGGGCCTTTGATTGCACCGAGCACCAGCCCGTGCTGGGGGGCTCAGGCTGGCCCAATGGCTCCATGGGGCCAAATTGTCCCCGGAGCCAAAATGTCTTGATTCGTTTCTATTCCGCACGAAATGCGCGAGATGTGGGATCGTGACGAATTGTGACGTCATCGGATGGACGGAGCGCTCCGCTTCCCAGACACACATCCAAGAATGTGGCTCATACGAGTGTTCGACAATTCTCGGTGCCGCTGGTTCCGGATGAACGAAATGCCGGAATCGATCTTGGTGTTACAATGAAGAGCCGGAGAGTCCTCGTGACCATTTCTCAGTTGACGCCCCTATTTGCAGCGGACAGTGCCGAGCTCACATCTTGACATGAGAGTTTAGTGCTACGGCCATCAGAAGTTGTGCCACTGTGCACCAGCTAATCTGGAGGAGTTGTCTGACAATAAGCCGACGAGATGACTTCTGAGGAGAGCACCAACGATATCTGCTCAAGGAGCCATAAGCAAGAACAGTCATCAAGAATCTCCGGCGGAGAACTTCAAGAGAGCAGCGAACCGTCAGAAGCAGTCCAGCGTATCGGAGTTGAACCCGGTCAACGCGGAAGTGCGCGCGAACATCACCAGCAAGTGACCGAGGAAGATCGTTCAACTCTCCGCGACGAGCCACAAGCTGAGCAAAGAAGCACTCAGATCACAAAAGACTGTGGTTATGGCCTGGACGAGCCGCTCTTCCAGGCAATCGAAAGAAATGATCTGGCAAAGGTGAAAGAACTGATCAACGGAGGAGCAAACGTCAATTTGGTCACGCGTGTGTATGGAGGATGTTTCTTTCCCCTCGTGTTCACCCCGTTGATTCTTGCGGCAGAAGGAAATCGCGTAGAAATATTCGAAGCGCTCCTGGGAGTTCAAGGAGTCAATGTGAATCAGACGGATCACTTCGGTAGCAGTGTCCTGCACGAAGCCTCACGGCTACCTATGGGCTCCAAAATGGTCGAGCTATTGCTACATCGCGAGGATATCGATGTCAACCTGAGGAACACCCGATTCGGTTACACTCCCCTCCACGACGCAGCGATAAACCATTGCACTGAAACGATGCGATTGCTGTTAGGTAGACAAGATATTGAAGTGAATGTGAAAGACAAAGACGACGGTTTCACCCCACTCCATCACGCCGCGATCGAGAATCAGGCCGCCATGGTGAAGTTGTTGATAGAGAAGCAGGGCATCGATGTCAACGTGAGGGACAACGATCCCGGTTCGACTCCACTCGTTTCAGCGTCAAAATTCGGTTTCGCAGAAGTGGTGGAGACGCTGTTGGCGGCGGACGGCGTCGATGTGAACGCCCAAAACAGCCTCGACTTGTCCACGGCGCTACATGAAGCGTCAAAAAACGGGCATGTAGAAGTGGTAAAATCGTTGTTGGAGAAGAAAGGCATCAGGGTGAGCGTGAGAAATGCTTCGGGAGTCACCGCCTACGGGGAGGCACTGGAAACTGGACATCCCCAAATCGCTGAATTGATTTTAGCCAAACAGGCCATGGACTCGACCTTATTATCTGATCTTTATGAACGAGCGGCTTACTGGTTGCACAGATCTCGTCGAATGCTACGGCTTTGACACAGTATTTGTGATAGTACTAGGCGGTACTTGCATGCAAGCAAGCTTGAGGTCACCAGGGAGCACTTGAGGTCAAACCGACGGCGTAGAGTCCTCCTCTTCCGTATCGGCGGAACATGCCTTGAAATATTTTGCAATAAACTATGAACGCGATTCAAAATAAAGAACCTGCTGAGTGATTTATGCTTGTAGTCATAAAATTCTTCGATAACCGGAGAAGGCAGTCATTTTCCAGGATTATTCGGAAACTCGAAATCTGGGGTCCGCCCTACGTGTCCGTCAGTCATATCAGAACAGACGCACACTGCCAGCGGTGTCCAAAGTCATAACTAAAATTCGTCATATCGATCCACTTTATTTGAAGCCACTCCATACATACCTCGTCCAATTCACTATTACAGAGTTTAGAGAGTGTCGTGAACGGTATCAAAGGCTCGAATGGAAAACACCTACGCTGCGGACAAGCGATCAGTTGTTGCGACAGAATGAGGTTTATTCGGGACTCGATTTCCGCTTCACAGAGTTGTGATCGGTGAACATATGTACAGAATGTTTGAATGTTCGAATCTTGTTCCCGGCCTGCGTCGGGAAAACGGGGCGGCGGAGCCAGAGTCCCGCGTTTGATTCCAGGACCACGTCTAGCGGTGCAAGAAGTGCATCCGTTCTGCTCTGCACCCATTGAACGACCCGGGTCTGGAGCATCTTTTAGGTAAACCAAGCTCTTCTAGCTTGCTCGCTCTCTTTCTTGCTTGAATCGATGCTAGATGTCGTCATTGTTCGCAGAGGAGGCTTTGCGCTTTGTTCGAAGCCAAAACTTGAGAAATGAAACTGCTCACACGGCCACGGTCGGTACGGGATGTAGGCGGATTTCACCGAAACCAAGAGAAGGCTCACAGTTGTCGGCAACGGTTATGCAATAGTGGTTCAATAGCTGCTGCAGGAGTTCGTGTTCATCCATAAACTCTATAGCTTCGATGCGCTTCAACTCTGACTGGGGAAGTGACTGGTACACCTGCAGCATCAGCCAGGAACGAACATTACTGAAGCCACAGCGGCGCAGCCGAGTTTCTTGAGTCTCCAAGTTCTGCGATGCTTCCAGACCCTGCAAGTCGATTAAAAACTATTGATTCTAGCATTCTCGGACATGAGGATCGGATTCTTTGTAGAGAGGATCGTGAATGGAAAGACCGACTTCGCAGATCTTATGATTCGAGGGGATTCGGATGCTTCCATAGAATATGGAGACCTCAGATGGGAGAATGAGAAATTCCTACGAGGTTCATTGGACGATTGACGAGCACAAATTCCGTTGGTCAGACTGGCTTGAACTGAATCCAGCCGGAACGCGAGATTTTCCCTTTTATCAATGGCTGTATTGTTCTCGATGCGTTTGTACTCACCAGAAAGTGGCAATCACGGTGTTTCAGATTCTCTAACATGATCTCCGCAAACTTGTCATTCATGTTGACTGGGTCATAATTCAGTAACACGGCCTTCTTGAAAGTGTCTGCGTACAGAAACGGATAGCTATTCGTTAGCGATCTCGATTTCAGACCTTCATTATACAAGGCTGGGCTTCTCACGCTCGGGGGGATTACTGATTCTATCCCAGAGCACCGATATTTAGTTTTGCGCGGCGTAGAAATTCCGAAAATTACAGCGGAATGCTTACCTGTGATGAATTTGAGTAGGGCTTCGCAATGATCGGGCGCCATGTAGACCAACACGCATTCCGATATGAAAAGTGTGGGAAGTTGGGGATCCAGCCGGCAATCCAGCGATAGCTTTTGAGATAGAGTATTCATATCCTTGAGGTCGACACCGATCAAGTGGTACTTCGATGAATGGATGTCACACTTTGAAAGGCGGATGTCATCATCTGGAGAGATATTCCTTGATATAGCGACGCTCGTTATTGTAGTCGACATCCCCTTCGGGATAGACTGTTTTCAAATCATGGACTCTGACGAACTCTATTCTGCAAGACGCTGCGTAATCTGAAAACCGAACCTTCGCTTTGTGCGATTTTCTCGAGCAGTTGTTTGCGGAGACGAATGTAATGAACCTTCCTCATGGTTACCGCGGGGTAATCAACTTCGACGTAAGCTTTCAGCGGACGATTGTCCTCCTGTAGCCTCCAAAACAGCGTGTCGAAGCCAGCACCTAAATTCACGATCTGGGCCTGACTGCTTGAGATCTCTAGAAACTTGTCTACGAGAAGTTTTATGGCCTGGGAACAGATGGAAAAATTCGGATTACATAGCCATCGACGAGGTTCATTCTCCCCATCTGCTATTATCGTGCATGAACGAACCACAAGACGTGCGACTGATCATGAGTTCCACCAAACAGCGATTAGGCCGGATCAATAGAGTTCAATGCTCACTAACCTGCACTCGGGCGAAATACCCTCGATTTATCTCAGGAGGTTTGCGATCTCCACTTTTTATGAAATGCTGCACGTATGGGTCTGCCCAGTATCCTCTATCGACGGCGGCTCTCTTGCATGAAGTTGCATCATCATTTGTCATCATCACTGGCTCTTCACTCTGCCGAGGGGGTTTGTATGTTTCTTCGTTCATCGTGTTGGGAAATTTGTCCTGTTGAGTACACGAAACGCTAGACTTCACTTCACATCTGCGAGGAAGAAGAACTCAGTATCATAACGGCTCGAGTCGATGCTAGGGAATTCGCGCGGGGAACGTATGGAACCTGAGTGAACCGGAAGTTCCAAAGTCAACGGTTTTCGCAGAGCGACTGGTGCGAGAAGTATCGAGGGAACGTGGATTCCAGCCGTAAGGAATTCGAGGGTTTAGTGTCCCCTCCGAGATACTTGAGCCACTACATCATATAGCCGCAGGAAATTCTACCGTTTGTTGACCTCTGAACGAATTCCTGTCTCAATTCGCAGAAATTGCGTGGGGATTTTGGGAGAATCATTCCAGTCTGAACTCTATAATGCATATTGATGCGAATAGCTTCAGGAGACTAGGTGAAAGTACTCTGATCAAAAGGCTGGAAAACCACCTGAAGACGGGAGAACAACAATAATACTGCGGGCGCTCCGAGAGGTGCCTTGGAGGCCAAGAATTGCAACGGAGGAGTCACGAACTCGAGGGACCCTCAGTTCACGAATCTCATCTGAGGAATCGGAGCCTCGAAACTCACACGAATGATGAACTTGCTCTCCTGTCAAAAATACGCACAACGAGAACTCTCTCTACATTAACTGCGAACTCGCCGAGTTCCGAGCACCACTAAACGTCGGAACGTTTGGGATCCCGCAGTTTGTTCTTCTCGTTCTGTGACTTTGGGGTTCCCTCGCTCTCACCGCTCGGAGACTGCATCAAAAACATAAACAACATCAGTTGAATCTCTATTTATTGAGTTCCGAGGCTTCGATTTCGTAGGAGATCGGATAGTTTTTGCGCTAAATTGTGAAGTCGGACCCAGTTGGAATGTGAGTATCAATTCGAATTTCGATATTCGACTCTGTACTCGCGATACTGCGAAACTATCGGAGCTCCCGGCGGGAGGTTCGGATGCGCGCGGTTGCTCCCGATGCACAATTCCTGATTGACATCCCTTTCAGGGAGCAGAATGATACAGCCAAAAAGGAGTGCTTCGGGTGTAAGGTGGTTACAGTCGGGATGTGCTTCGGAGGTTCAGCGCACCTAATCAACACGTCTCGCCACTATCCCCTCTCAGCAAGGTTCCCCTTGTGGATAACGGCGGCTGGATTCGCATACGCGGGTGCGGCTTTTGGCCTGAAACGATGGCCGTTTGAAGAACCGAGTACGACCAAAACTGCGGGAATCACAAAGTCCTGAAACGTACACGAAAGTCTAGATAGTTGTTCTATGTTCTATAATATGAATCGAGGCACATGCATAAACTATATCTGTTAGAAGTTCTTCCCGAGTTTTCCGTCCCACGTTAACAACACCAACAAGTGACTTGATTGCTATGTACAAGGATGAGGATGAGTTTAAGGATATGAGAGATTTGACCGATTCAGGCTGACTGACCGGCTGAGAAACCTCCTACGATGCGCGAGATGGCAACAATGTATCCGGCTTGTTTCTGATACAGAAATCGAAGCCAGCCCTCCTAACCATCGAACCGCAACTTGTATCAGTGCGATCACTCACTCATAAGGAACAATCCATACTTTCGGATCTGTAGTGATGATTCTCGTGAAATTTTCGCGAGGAATGCGAATCCTATAGGGGAAGTGTCAGGCATGCGTCCCACGCGATCAAATAATATGCATGACAGGCCTGGTCCTGCTTCTGATGGTCTGTTTCAGCCGCTGAGAAGGTATCCGAACCGTCCGTCCCAAAAACGTTGTCCTTCGAGATATTTGATCAGAAAATCATAATTCCACGAGCGATAGCTAGCTTGTGTCAACAATCGTAAGTTTCATGATGAATCCGCCTCCAAGAAAATCCAGAAATGTCTTTATTCCAGCTCCAGTGACAGACCTTATAGCATTGCAGCTCGAGTGGTGCGAAAAACTCGGATTCTCGGGGGAAACTCGAGAAAACGAGTACCCGGAAGCTTCTGCCCTTTTCAAAAAACCTACTCAGATTATCATCAGACCGATAATTAGAGGCTTCCGAGGTCTTCCGATTGCCCTGGCTGTCGCAATCCAGAAGTTTCCAGCGGTTGTTCTTACAATTCCGAATCGAGCAGGCTCGAGCATTGACTCAAGAGGGAAACTTCCACGGAACCTTCGATCTCCCAGAATAGCCGTCGGCTGTGATTCAACGGAGCCGAAATTTGAGGTGCTACTCGATCAAAATGAAGCTACCGTAAACTCGGCACAGGATTTTGAGTTCAGATACTGGAGGAATTGGATGGAGAGCACGATGCAGGCATGGAATCTTTGAGCGTGGAAAGCAGTAGCGATTCACAAACATCATCGACGTGAAACAGGAAACATTGAGAATTTCCTGTGTCTAGGTTCCCTCGTAAAACGATAAAATATCGCCACTGTTCAGCAACTGCTTCAACTGGCGAATAGCCTGATGCCGGTGGGGAGAAATCAGTCCGCGGTACCGGTTCCTACCTCGAATCCGCTGACAGAGTGAACCAAGTCGTGTATTCGGAGGGCGAACTATCCGGCAGGGTACGGAGCCCGCCATGTCAGCGTGACCTGTGAATGTGCCCATGCATTCCTGGATTGGATGACTACATGAATACGGTGAGCGGACCCCGATCTAGAGCGTCTTTTGCGACCGGAGCGAGTCCACTATGGCGCACAACGATGGAAGTCCCAGATGGCTCCCGCCGAGAGACAAGTGAGCTATACTCTTCGATCCATACGGGAGCGCGGTTTCCTCCAAAGCATGCATTCCTTCATCCTCTCATTCCACAATGCAGCGAGTACGAGTATACTCGTTATAATTCTATCTCGGAAACACAGGCATCACTTCCTTATCACATCCATCCAATCATCCAGAGATTCAAAGCGGAAGAAATATTGACACATAGCGCTCACTAGCCCCCCGATTAAGGAACTGAATCATGAACACGAATTCCAAAGATAAATCATGACTACACTTTTTAGTGTTTACTTCACTCATTAATTTATTATTACGTCTTCCTATTATTGGGCATTAACTCTTCAGACATAATTTCGTGGCTGCCATAGTTCTCTTCATCGGTATTGGAGCGTTGTTGCCTTGGAACTTCTTCCTCGTGGCTGACGAAGTGAGTATCTTGCGATGAGTGTGGACAGTGATTCCACATCCTAGCAGAGTTCTTACAAGCTCAGACTCGCAACATTTGCGCTACACCAGGGAATCGCAAAATCACAGCGAAGATCTTTGACAATTTGTTTTCTTGCAGTTCTGGATGCACAGGTTCAGAAACGTTTCCCATCCGAATACTCAGATTCTCACGCCTCTTCAATTGAGGTTCCGATCCCATTTGATGGTTGCTTCGAGTGTCCCCATGCTCGCAATGATGTTTCTGAACACAGCCATCGCTGGGCGTGTGAATATCAGTCCACGAATCGAATGGTCCATCTTCGGGAACACCTTGGTCTTCCTGTTAGCTACGCTTGGGACTTTGATCGATACGGACAAATGTGAGTGATGCTCCATCCTCGAATTTCCGTCGAATTCTGCGACTTTCCCCCGTCCCGCAGTGCTGCAAATGAATACCTCGGTCACTGATTGCTGTTTCGTGACGGATCATATGCTCTGCTCGCGATCGACCTGGATGAAATTGTTTCTTCTTGAGAAGAGACGCGAGCTTACAATAGATTGGATAGACGATCTCCGTTATAGTTGCTAGAGTATAGCCACACAAGAGGATATACGAGCAGAAGCTCAGATCATCCGCGACCAGAGGTTTGGGAGGTTGGACCGTCTCATCATTGGACTCGGTCTGCGAAGCCACGATGCGAGCCCAGTCGTAGAAGTTACTCGAAGAAAAAATCGTGAGGGCCAGGATGTTGAACTTTGAATTGTAGGGATGCCATGGGGCATAATGATACGCGATCATGACGTGCGCCCCGGAATCCCGACTGAGGTGCGCCTTAGATGACTCATAACAATTCAACAGGTACTCCTTGGGTCTAACCAAATAGGCAGCATGGCGCTCGTCCGCGAGCCAGAAATCTATGCATTCCCTCGGATCTTTAACAATACGAAGCTTATCTTCCTCGTTGGCTTCTTCGAGAACTTTGGGGAGTCCGGAGCTCGACGTATTCCCTAGCATTCCCGACATGTACATGCCGTACTCAGGGATGCATATCTCACTCACTAGGCCCTCTGATAACGCATTTCGGAGATCGTTTTCATCGTCGATGATACTTTGCGCACGAATGTTCAGGCAAGAAGTTAGTAAGTTGCGAAACAACGATCCGAAGAGGAATGCGGCCAGAAACAGAAATCCTGCGTTGAATTTCCAGAATATGGTTCTTCTCTCTTTGAGGGTCTGTCCCAGCAAACTTCCAAAGACTCCACAGAAAGCTTCCGAAACGCTCCCGGTCAGTCTCGAAAAAATATAAATCTGCACACAAGTATAGAACGCCAACGCGCACCAACACCATTTGTCGAGTAGTCTCAACATCCCCTTTCCGCCCATGGATTCGAGGCTCAGCTCCCAGGTAATGAGTTTCGATTCGAAATAATGAGTGGGGGCCGTGTGACTTGTTACCATGAGACTCTGGCGAGTCACAGGCGAGGGCGTCAACGAAAAATCCACGAAACGACGGCGCACCCTATCCAAGTCTTGCTTGGCTTGAATTTCAAAAGATTTAGTCTGATCGGTGCGCACAATTTCTAGAGATGTCAGATTCAAAAATACACGAATCGAATTCAAGTACGAAGCTTCAACCTCTCTATTTGGCATGTCGGCGCAAAAAGCGTGACACACAACCCTCAAAGCATCGCGGGGGAAGTGCTCAATATGTAATGGTGGAGTCTCCAGACGGCGTCGCTCGAGGCACCGAAGGAAGTCCGAGGGGACATCGACCGAAGAACTGTCGTGATTGGAGAAAATGAAGAGACAGAAGGCAAATCGTGTGAATCCTGCGGGCTTGGGAGGTAGTTCAGATGAGTTCGAACGCAGAATCCATCGGCTGTGGCCCAGTTGTGTCTCTTGGGCACGGAATAGCTTCTCGTAAGCTGCGAAACGACTACTATCCACTGTCGACACCAAGACAAGGTATTTCCTGCGTTGTTCAAACCCAGCCGCGATCAAATCCAATATCAAAGTCAAATTGGTGAAGATCATGGCACTTTGAGCTGGAAAACACCTAGAGACGTCGAAGCTCCCGTCATAGCCGAAGCGCAAGAGGCTGACACCGAACTGCACTCGGTACTCATTCAGAAGCGAACAAGTGAACGACATCGACACCAACGATTGTTTGAGCCCATTCACAGCTCTGAAAATCGAGCTGGATTACGCATCTCTTGCTCGGTCATCCCTTATGTCCGGCGGCACGACTTCGAGCATTGTATAGTGGATCTCACGGAAGCGGGTCTCACGCGTAGCCGCCCACTGGTGAATGAGATATTCTTGGTCGACGGAAGAAGCGATAGTATCCGATCGATCGCGGTAATGTCTTCGAGCATGGAAATACAGAATATCAGAGCCTGATTGAGGCATCGTGCGTGCCGGCTCTGTGCAAATAGATTCCATGATGTTCTCGATGGAACTCCGGGAATCATACAGGGGCTGGCAACTGTACAGCCTGATTCTCAACGGAACTCAGCGTTTCTTATGAGTTTCCGATAACCTCAACCGTTCGGAAGTCGGAGAATTCGGAGGTCGAGTTCAGGCAAGGCGAAGTCGCCATGGGCGTAGTCCTCCGTAGCAAGAGAATCGTCACGGAATCCCCTTGCACGTCCTATGCGTCCCGCTCGCATCGTATGTCTCACGTGCGCATAGTATTTGGTTTGAATGGATGACTGATACGATGAAACGCCAACGCGAAGGTGTTTCTTGAATTTGGAATCGCACTCCATTCGTAGTACCTGGACTCTTGAACTTGGCTTTCGTTACTGTAACTCAAGTTGCAATCTCTAGGTCGGGATCGGGTGCCGTGGGCCGAGCATGAGACACGAATTGAGATGGTTTCGTGAGAGACGCATGGGCGATGACCAATGAATAATGCTTGAGCGTACGCGTTCTCGTGAAAAACTCAGGAATCCACCGATTTCAGATCAGCCGGAGTTCCTAGCAGCTGTCCTGATCGTGGCCGTAGTTCTCAATTGTAAGCCTAATCTGGGAAAAACATGTGGACGCACACCTGACATCTCATCAACGCTACGTAATCGGAGGTGTAGTCTTAACGTAATGAAGCGTAAGCTCACAGAGTTTCGACGCTCTCCTTTCCGTAGGTTTTTCGGGCATCCTTCAGAGCGGAGGGTCTGGCGCTGTTGCATTCCTGCCCGAACACTACATGACTCTCCAGGCTATCGGACTAAGCCTGGCGGGTGTCGTGGCCTCCGTCGCGCAGATGATAACTCTGACGCTGGATTTCGACCCCTCAAAAACAGCCTTGTGTTTCTTCGCTTTCGGCGCCGCCATCAGCTTCTGCACCCAGATCGGATTTGGAATCCTCAAAGGAAATGCAAGAGCCTTCTTCCGTTTATAATGATTCATCGATAGGTCCAGATGGAGACGCATGCTCGAGTCAACTCCTCCGTCAATCATGCTCCTCAACCCTCAATCGAGCTGGCTCTTTATCACAAAGTAGTCCTTCAATTATGAAAGCATCATGCTTACTTACAGGTATTCTACAAGTACTACGTACGCTCGGAGTCGAGGCATGCGGCCGAGGCGATGACCAACTCCAAGGTCTCCATGCCGTTCATGCAAATCCTCCTCGATGTCAGTTCACGGTCGAAGACTTGAGCGAACAAGGAGTCATAAGTTCAGTACTCATCTCAACAGAGAGTTTTGCGTTTATGATAATAATTCTGAGCTCCCGCGTTCCAGGGCTGGTCGTACTATCTGGCGATGTTTGTGACTTTGTTCGTCACGCTGTTATGTTACCCCGCTCTCACTGGCCTGATTCGACCGCTCAACGGCACCATGTCGAGGATATTTGTTCCGTCCGTTTGCTTCTTGGCCTTCAATATTGCCGATTGTCTAGGACGAGTGCTCGCCTACCGTTTCGCAATGGCAAGTCTCGGATGGGGATTTGATCCTCGAGCACCACTCGGTCCTCTCGGATTCTGGAGCATGCCGTAACCCGCAATCCCAAAGGCTCGCATGCCTCACTGAACTTTTCGCTTACAGCAATCGTCTCATCGCTTCCTCGTGCTGGCACTGGCTCTGGCCCGGGTATTGTTCATCCCCTTGTTCTTGTGGTGCAATGTCGCGCCGGACAATCGCGTTCTGACAAGAATCCTGCTCCCCTACGAGTGGCACTTCACCGTTGTGATGCTACTGTTCGGCACAACAAACGGATACCTGATAGCCACGACCATGGCTCAAGCACCAAAGTGAGATTTCTGAGGACAAGGATCAGACCTCATGACAGACATCATTCAATCCTTTCCAGTCAGTTGATTGTTTTTTAGTTGACGTCATTGATTCTTGCAGGTCGACGTCTCCTCAATACCAAGAGGTAGCTGGCTCGATGATAATATTTTTCGACGGGATCGGAATCTTCTTCGGGTCAATGTGTTCATATTTGACCTTGAAGCTGCTGTAATAAATGCCATTTCATTCGAACAACATAGAGACATATATCTTGGAGGCCCGTTATCCTGGCCACGTTTTTTCCGGCTGGACTGAGGAATCGTCGGAATAGATGGAGCTGCAAGTTGGAGAGCATTGATCTGGAGACTTATCAGAAGTGAAATCTGAGAGCCGGGCGTTTATTTACAGGGTTTTGTGAATAATGTACACATCCTCTAAAGCTACGATAGACGTAGAAATACATGCGCGACAACTTTGTCATGTTCAATCCATTTGGGTGGAGAATTGTGGGGCCTTCGGTCTCCACTTCCCGAAAACCGAATCTGCCTTCAAAGCAACCAGACGACACCATACGAAAGTACGGATCCTACGGCGCTCCCGACTCCAGACAACCAAGACGCCATTCCCGCGGAAACTTCCTGCAGTTCCACTGCGACAGTTCTGGAATGAGGATGGTCGGTTTCCGGTCATGTTCTCCAGTTGATTCGAACTCTAATGATGTGTCACCGGTACGGCCCAATGCCGCTCCACTCGTGGTTTCGTGACAAAATGTCCAATATACTTACTTCGGCGCGTATATGAAGGCTGCGTTGATGAGGTATCCATTGGATGCTCCCAAAATGAGAATGAGAACCATGTAGGCAACATCACTGTTCAAGAGTACTGAAGTATGAACTCTGTTAGCCGGGGCGATGTTACAGACAAGCAGTAATGGTACCAAGATGACTCTAAGAGCGCACAGTTGGAGCAGCAGTTTCGTGCGAGCAGGACTCTGAAACATCGCAAGGAGATCGTATGAGCTCCGAAGAATCGAGTCGACATCTTTCGGAGTTGAGCAGGAATGAGATGAGTAACTATTGGATACACTTACGATGGGGAATCGATTGAAAGTGTATCGGCCGATGCAATCAGCAGCATTGAAAACGGTGAAGCACGCCAGGGGAATGAACAGCTCGACTGCAAGATTTTCGAACTTTCGTTTCGGTCGTCCTTCGAAGAGCTAACGATGCCACCTATATTTGTTTCAATTCGAGTCAAGCTGTGTGAAACCGGAAACTTACCCGAAAGCTTCGATTTAGAGGATGCTTGTGTGGAAATCGCCTGCACGGTCAAAGAGGGGAAGACCGATATGGTCACAAGAAACACTAGGAAACTGCTGAGATGATACTGCCAACCCTGAAACACACGACACAGGTCCGTCATGAAAAAAACCGCATGATCCATTCTATCATGATAGATCGAGCGAGGTTTATGATTGGGTGAATTTTGCGCGGCAGGAACGCGTGAAATCCGCGGAACTTGGTGGCTCCCGTAAACCCCCTATGAGGGCTGGCCCCGAAAATGTCGCGAATTTTGCGGGAAAATCGCGGCCCACGAAAAGTTAACAACCCTAATCATGATCAATGGATGAGTTTCCAGGCTATGCTTGTTCCGAGTGGTTGACGGACTGACCTTTTGGAATATGTCCCAGTAAGGTACGCTCCGTTCTCTCGATTCGAAAGTCAAGCTGTCGTCAGCGAGCACCGAATAGTGTTTGAAGAATTCCTGGGGAGAAAGAGTTCATTCGAGTGAGGTCGGTTGTGGATCATGGCAGGAGTTGAAAGCACCGATGGGTACTCAAGGATTCGAGATATAAATCACGCGTCGGTAACTCACTGTCCGTCGCATCGCCAGGTACGCCGAAAGCGTTAGAGTGAGCAGGAGCGTAGCCGCGATGAAATAGATGAAAGCCGTGTGCTGGAAACCAAGATTCAGGAGTATGCAGCAGACTTGGGTTGCGCAACAAATCAGTCCGCCCGCGGCCTGTCCCAGAGAGCAACACGCCATGTATCGAGACGGGAGGTAACCACAGACGCCCATAGAGGCGCCCATGATGAACCCGACGAGAACTGCAAAAAACCAAGTTGTCTCAGGGCGATTGAATCCCGAAAAGTCATCTAAGGTTATGATTCCAAATAAGGCACTGATCCATATTCTCTCAGACAAGACCCACCATTGATCAAAGCGACGATCAGCAAAGTCACCACAAGGAATAATATTTGCCCTGGAAGGAAACGGATCGTTTATGAAACTCTTCTCGGTATTGAAGCGGATGATCCGTCGTAATTCCAACACACACAGTTTCAACTTTCAAAGCTCCCTCATACAGAGCGGGTCCCGGCCTACGAGAGGGTTTCGGATGCGATACCGGAAAACACTCCCCAAGACTTCACGGGAGTTGATCTCTGGAGAAGGAGAGTTCACGAGAATATTTCTCGACAAGTGACGGATCGTGACTTGTCCTGATGATTGCTTGAAACTGCACCGGTATACAAGCAATGCAAGCGAAAAGCTCCCCACGTTGATTCTTTCGAGTCCAGCCGTTGGAGACGTCGCAATTCATCTTTTCTTATTCATTGTCGCTCCAATATCCTTCGAAACGGGCGCCTAATCACCGTCTTTTGAAAATCTCGATATGGCTGACGGACTCCTAGATGATTCTGTGGAGTTGCCGCAAAGAGCACAGTCGCCAGCATGGACTCATATCCTGCTGAGCGCCCATCTCGAGGATCTCGGAACATACTGTCAGCGGTTTCCGTTTGAGCCGCCATGCTGGGAGCATGCGGTCGTGAACCAACTCGCCGCAGAGTCTAGACTTCCAGTCTCATTGCGAAAACGAGCTAAGCAGACTCCGATAGGATTACCAGATCTAAAAGTAGCTGTGACGATCAAGCTGCCACAGAACCACGAGCTGAGGACCGCATGTACTCACAATCATCTGTGTTCAGTTCTACGAGGCTGGTTGTCACCACGAATAAGGCGATTATCATCAAGAGGGGGTAGAAAATCCTGGAAAGAGCGCAGCCGTGAGGGGAACCTCATTTTGAATCTCTATTCTAGATGCTCGTTGAGATCAGCTTGAAGATCACTTCCCCGAAGTCGACGAAACTGAGCTTACCTCGTGTTGCTGGAGACTCGTTTGCTGATCAGAGTGTTCAAGCCCAAGAACAGGATGAAGACCGAGTTCGACGTGATGGAGAGATAGGCACCGAAGAACAATTGAGTGTCGTTACGTTTCTGGTCCGGTGAATAAGGGACACTGGTGTTCCGGAATTTGAACATCCAGTACTGCGAAAACCAAGGGAAGTGTTCGTTCATTCCGAAATTTTGATTGAGACGAGGATTTGGGATGATATACCGTACGGAATGTATATTTATGATCATGAAATTGTAGAATGGCTGCTGTCATTCTTTAAGTATTGAGCATATTTACGTCGTTGGCGTTCATGAAAAAGTTCCATGGCACAAGCGAGGCCACTCCAAGGAGGAAAAGCGCTCCGAGAGTGATGTTGCGCCTGTAATCGTGGCGCATCGCCACAAAGAATCATTTCAAACCAATTTTGCTCGTTGGGTGAACGGGGTGATCGTTACCAACCAATTTCCCGTTCAAAGCTCACTGTGCACCACTCCTCGAGATCATCGTTCGCAAACATCAAGCTGTCACTCGCTTCGAGCGAGGTTTTCGCGAATACCAGATTTTCCTCGCACTTCTCTCATTCAACGATCCGTTCCATGAAACCCACGCGAACCGATTGCGACCACGAGCAGACAGGATAGTATACAAGGAAGAACAAACTCGATTGCAGCGATTCTTTTCACTGAAAGCTGAGTGGTGATTACATGATTTAGCGCTTACCGGTCTCGCGGCACAGGTTGCTCCATTCCGGCGAATGGTTGACAATTTCCTCTAAAAAGGTCGGCGCGTCATCGTCAGTTCAGCTCTCCTCCGCTCTCCGTACCCTTCGCGCGTGGGTCGTAAAGTGAGCGACTCCATCAATGACTGCACCACGATGACAAATTATCTCTGGAAGCGCTCCCATCGCCGAATGGCTCTGAATGCTCCAACGGAACCATCGGTCCCGCGAAACATTGTATCTACTATCAAAGTAGCTGCTTAAGCTTCTAAATCATCCTTCGATCACTAACTATAAGCTGCCAGCGCGAAACCGGGCTCGGAACGCGATCAAACAGCTGATTTTGTTTACATCTCGTGGAGCGGCGAGGGAAGGTAAACTCCGCCCTTTCTCGAGCACGTGAAAATTTTCACAGGGCAACGAGGAATTCGGTTTGAGCACGGGCCGCCTGAAACATCCACCTCTACAAACAAAACACGGGACCTAGCTTACTTTTCTCACCAAGCCGGAGCATGTACAGATGAGCCAAGAGGGTGCCGGGAAAAAGACAAATGTATCTGCGACTATTCTACCGCCGATATCGAGGTCACAAGATACCGATCGAATTGCTCGACTCTTCCCATTGAGATGAGAGGGAATCATCACCATAGTGTGCGCGTTTCTGACCCGGACTATCATCGGATGGGATCCTCCGCCGCGAATGTCATGAGACTTCCGAATCGAGGCACCTTCATGTGTATATTGGAGTTTTTCAGAAAAGTAGATCATGAGCGAGACTTCAATTTCGACTCGCGAGGTTCGAGAATGGCTCAGAAGTTGAGCAATGCCGATTCAGCACCGGATTCGAAACGAGCTCGATTCACGAAATTTATTTGAAACTAATCTCTGAATCGGTGCGTCTCCCATAAAAAAGAAAGATACGATGTCGCCCATGCCCTGATCAAACATCGGGCTGATCGCGCTTTCTGTGATACGGGCCAAAACAAATTGTTCGAAAACCTGCGGCCGGCGGCGTTCATTACTCTGGCGAATAAAACTGCTCACGTAGATTTTACGACAATACGCATCTACTCTTTTCTCGGTTTTATTGAGCATTCGAAACGATCGGAGGGTAGCTGTTCCAACTCTATTGATGTTCTCGGTGGGCATTCTCAAATCTGGCTGGTTCGCAGTTCGCACGGTGGAACCGGCGTCCAATGGGCTTTTGGAGCCCGCCGCGGGCCGCAGCATATCCTACGTATGCAGCAAGCCAAACAGCAGAGGATGCCGACTGCGATAAGGACCAGAGACAAGAATGCCGCGTATAGTCATAACGTCGGAGGCACGTAGTCTCTGTGAGAAGCAGGGCGAGAAAAGAAATGCCTCTGTTTTAGAATGACGGAGCGCTTCTTCGTTGGGGTAGATCAAGTCATCCTTCAAGTTAATGGTCACGATGATCATTCACGGGTAAACTGAAGCAACTTACACGAAAAACTTAGCGTAGTACTCCAGGTCGTTAACTTCTGCATTTTCTGTGTCTTTCTCCACCGGTTTCGGCCGCATGGTGGGCTCCGTGGTGGTGGTCGTTGTTGTCGTCGTCGTGCCTGCCAGAGCATACTTTCCATCTGCTTCGTCATTCAGTATCATGATGTCTGCGCAAGATTTCATCTGGCCTTGAGGGATATTGCAGTCCTGGTCCAAGCCGCAGGGCGATCCTGGATTGAATCATCTCAGTTACACGTATGTTGGTTTTGGTACAAAGCGGAGGAGTTCTTGGTGGAACTTTGTCGAGGAATATTGAGTTCCGATGATCTGAACAGAGAGAGGTTCCAAATCGTACTCACCCGTCCAATACTCCCAGACGAGGACGCACCAATGGCATTGATATCTCTTTGGGAGTTTGACCCGGAGTTTGTAATAATTTCTAGGGACGTTGATCGTGTACAGCGGTTCTCCAGTTTCCTCAGTGTCCAACGGTCGCCTGGAAGGGGGATCCTCGGATTTGGACTTTGATACTTGCGAGCAAAGGGTCAGAGAGACAGAGAGAGAGAGAGAGAGGATACCCAACGAAGGTGATCTACAAAGCTCGATCATAAAGTTAAGATGAAGTTCGGGTTACCGGCTCTTGCACTTGATCTGTTTAACCGCGCGTCTTCGTTCCACGGGGTAGTCTTCGATCTTGCACACCGAGAACTGGAAATATCCGCCAAGGTGTGCAGTGAAATTCAATACGACATTGACGTACTGTCCTGGCTCATATCTTCGTGTGATCAGACCTGGAACGTACACCCATTCCTCGACGTATCCGCGGTTCGGGGTTGAGGAAACATGACACATACTTCAAAAACTGAGACAGACTCTGATCTAGGGCCGTGCGCGGATCAATCGAATCACGCGCGCTTTCGGACGAATTTGAAGATCTTACCTTGACCATAAATTCCTCCGATTTCGTGAGGTC